>OX352312.1:22665261-24126113 GCA_947086415.1 Pammene aurita
AGATGACATTCGCTCAGCTTTGTCTTAGATACCATAGAAATGTGGGCAAATATTCATTTATTGCGCTATCGTACACAAACATGACAATTTATATTACATTAAAAATTTAACACTTCAGAACTATTACAATGATTTATTCGATCAGGTCACGTGTCCGTCTTACGAATTTCAAATCTGACGAATCTGTCGGTCACGTGACCTGTCGCGAGTATAACATTTTTTCCCCAGCACAAAAAGCGCACAGCGCCGCTAAAGAAGTTTTCACATCAAAAATTTTCGCGAAAAAAAAAATTATGGAGAATTGGCCGCCTGGGGTGACGTGTTCCAATCAAAACAAAAAAAAATCGCTTCGAAAAAATTTTTCTCTCACTTTTCGTTAGTGGCAAAGCAATACGATAGGTACCAATTATGCACTTAAGACGATTGTCGCCGGAGTGTCCTTGAGCGTTTGGGCGCTCTCTACCCGCGCCACCCGCGTACCCCTCTCATTTCGATCGTGCGTAAATCCACCGCGATGCACCGCAACAATGTTCAAAGAATATGACTTTACTCAGAGGTGCGTGGGCAGCTTTATAATAATTATAATCCTTTTGCGGATGTTTTTGGATTTGAATACTGTGATTAAGTACTACGGTGACATTTTTAGGAATGCTACTTACCTATTAAATAAGATAAGTAATAACGATCTCGATTAGTAGATCTTTATGTAAAAAAATAAAAACCTATATTTTGAATTTAAAGTACAGTGAGCGGCAAAATATTTACGAATTTACGAAATATGGTTAAAAATATTCCGCATATCAGAAAAAATAAAAAAATACTGACTATTACAGCAAAAAAAACTGAATGCACATTAAAGCGGTGTTTTCATGTGAATTTGGATTTTTTTTTGCTGTGCAAGTGAGCTTAATAGATGGTTATTTTTTTGTTGCGATTTGTAAATATTAACCGTAAAAATTCACTTAATTACGTATATAGTATATTAATAAATTAACAAAACTAAGCCTGTTGCGAGTTGCGTATAGTAAAAATGCACATGTAAGGAGCGTCATACAATTGTCATGAGAGCTGTAAGCCCATTAAATTTAGATCTTTAAAATATAACACAGCGCAAACACTTCTTAGGGTTCCATAGCCAAAATGGCAAAAACGGAACCCTTAAAAGTTTTTTGAAACATGTCCGTCTGTCCGTCCGTATATCAGAGCCATTTTTATTATAAAACACATATTACTGAAATTTTATCAAGAGGTGTGTTTCATGTGCCGCTACTAAGTGTTCTGGCTAAATTGCTAAAAAACTTTTAGGGGAGGCACTCCATACATACATATGCCAAACTAAATGTCAAAAATATATTTTTTGTAAATATGAACATGTTGTACGATACGGTTTTAAAAATATTTTATATATATAGAGGATTTTTAAAACTGTTTTATTAAGTCAATATTTTCAGAAATATTTGTTCGAAAGTCTAAATATATAAGGCTCCCCATCTAACTTTTAATCCGTAAGTCTAAAAAATATGAAAAAAACCAAGAAGGCTTAGTACTTAATTTCTACGATAATTATTTCACATATTATCGTTTTATCCGTTTTTCAGTAATCTCCAAAAAACTACTTTCTACGGAACCCTACAATATGCATGGTCCGATACAAACTTGGCCGGTCCTTTAAAGATATTTGATAGGTAGTATTAACCCTTACTAGTAATTTATTTATTTACTTTGTGTTGATAATTAATATAAAATTTGTATTTATTTCACCGACATAATAAAGTTTTTTTTAGGGTAGTCAACGCGCATGTGAATCTTCTGGGGTTACAGGCGTCCATAGGCTTTATAACTGCTTTCCATCAGGTGGGTCGTATGCTTGTTTGCCAGCGTCGTGGTATAAAAAAAAAAGCCTTTTTCCTTTATTCTTACATACATTGAACTCTTAAATATCAGCCATTTTTTATTAGAATCTCAATCAGACTTTGCTCAGTGATAGTTAGTACACTGAAATTTGGTATGAGTATGTGTTTCAATTACGCCTACAAAGTGGTAAAACAATAAGTATCTGAAACACATTGTTGGATAGGTCTTTCAAGAAGAATAAGCCTTAAACAACTTTTGGATAAAACGAATACTTTGTAAATAATAGCTTCGAAAGTAAAACATGCTCTTTGATTTTTGAACCGTGGGTCCAAAAAATTTGGAAAAATTCCTGGAAGTCAGGTCATTGAAATACTTATCACGTATTTTCAATAAAAACTATATGGAATAAAATCGGTTGAGCCGTTTTTGGGTGATGCCTATAGTAAAATAACGTAAGTGCCACGAACATCTCTTTATAAACTACCTTTTGAATGGATGTATTGTAACAGGCCGGCAACTACGGATCCTTACACTGAGCCTGAGCATAGCCCGACATTCTCTTGGCCGGTTTATATGCAACCCTTTGCAGTTTACTTCGCAATTTCTTGATTTGATAAATTAGTATAAAGTATAACATTAAAAATTGTGTTTAATCTTAAAAAAAAAGCATTACGCATATGACATTCGTTTAGAACACGGTATTCCTAAATAAATATGTTTAAATAAATTCGGTGCTTCGGAGTTTTTATTAAATTGATTATTAGTCTATTGTATTGCAGTACTAGCAGATTTCCACAACTCGACGACTAACGCCTATTTTGCGTGATGCATTAGTCTACTAAAATATAATAATTGTAGTTTACTTACATGACCAAATTCGTTTTCAGAGAATTATGAGATTCATGATTTTTGGTTTTTCCTCCATTTTTATTTTATTTGTTTTTCACTTGTATTATAATATAAATAAAATACACTTTTCATACGAACGTACATGATCATGCATACGAGAACATTATCTTAAAAGATAAAACGTCTATACTTCATAGATTCCGGGAAGACACGTTATGTCCGCATCGCATGAACCCTCTGCAGTTATTTAGTCTTTAGGCACGAGTCCGATATTATTGCTCACGGGCCAATCACAAGTATATGTAGTACAAGGGAAGCATGGAGCGACGAGCTATACAGCCTCTTCGTCTCAAAGCTAGCTCACGACTGCCAGCAACGCCGTTTTCGAGCTACCAACGCACGAAATGTGGAATTATGATCAAGTTGTTTAAGAAAATTTAATCAATTTAAATATCCTACGTTGAGTTTGTAGTCTTCTGTAGTACACATTTTTTAGTTAAACAATATTTCAAATCGAATAAGCCGTTCAGTAGATATAAGCAAAATTAACCGTAAAACGACATTTCGTTACATTTAAATAACGGAGAAACTATACGTTACACGAGTTATTCAAACGTTGACAATTTTGTACATGAAATGGTAATTAACATATATTTTTTTCAAATTTTTTGAACAACTCGTTATTGAGATATATCTCTTAGAAATTAACAGTTTTGGGCCACATTCAGCGCCTAGCGCCTTAAATGGACCACCAGTGTTTTTGTTACACTCTGTATAACTACGTTTTTCTTTTGTTCACTTACTTGTCAGGAATCACGATTTTTTCACGGTCCGGGTCCCATGTTTCGTTTATGAGAGTGGCATATCTGTTTAATATTATGTAATCTACAGTTATTTTATCATAAACTTTAATATACAGAATGGCGTTTTCTCGAGGATCATGCAATCTTCACACAACACTCGTTATTAAATTAAACGTATCTTGAAGGCAACAATATCAGAATATGATTTGATACTAGATCAATGAGGGTTTTCTCGATCAAGATTTTCACTAGATGGCAGCACCGTGACGAGAGGTCTTTTTGACAGCAGCTGTCAAAATCCACCAATCAAAAAAAAATATGATAAAACATGATTGGTGGATTATGACAGCTAGACCTCTCGCCACGGTGCTGCCATCTGGTGAACAACTCGATCACGGAAACTCTCATTGTAGCCTCGTATCTCGTATGGGACACTAGGACATTTTTAGGGTTCCGTAGCCAAATGGCAAAAAACGGAACCCTTATGGATTCGTCATGTCTGTCTGTCTGTCCGTCCGTATGTCACAGGCATTTTGCTCGGAAACTATACGACGTATCTGAATAAAATTTACACATAAGGTGTATATTGTATGCAGCTACTTAGTTATGTAGTTAAATTTGAAAAAAAAATATTTTTAGGGGGGCGCTCCATACAGGTAACTACATAAAAAAAAACAAATATCAACATGTGACACCTCAATCGATAGGTCTTTCAAAATAACATTGAGGTTTCTTTGACTATTTTGTGATTAAGTGAATATTTTCTGAAATAATCGCTTCGAAAGTCAGAAAAGTTGTGTAGCCCCCCCCCGTAACTTTTGAACCGTAAGTTCAAAAAATATGAAAATAATTGAAGAGATGCGCCTCATCATATACTTTCTATGAAAATTGTTTTGAACATTATCGGTTCAGCCATTTTTGAGTTATCTCCAAAAAACTTCTTCCATAGGCATCAGATACGACCTTTTGGTATTAGTTTGGTTCTTATTCCATTGAAGGTACGGAACCCTCCTATGCGTGGTCCGACACGCACTTGGCCGGTTTTTTAAATACCACGACGGTGGCAAACAAGCATACGGCCTGCCTGATGGTAAGCAGCTACTGTCGCCAGACTTGCCTAGACAGCTTTCACACTGCTGCTGTTTCCGCATGCGTGAGCGAGATAGCGCTCTGCATTTGTATAGCGCTGTCACGCTTGCATACCGTCGCGGCATCCGGTTGCGGTGCCAGTGTGATACTGATAATCGCTTTAGGGCGGCCACGTTTCCGCTTTCCTTTTGGATTCCAGTCTAGGGCTTGCGGGATGTGATGCTACCGACGCTACACGTCCTCCCTCTGACGTAAGCATTGAAGGAACTGATGGAAAGATTCACCGAGGTTGAGTAAGCGTCGATAGCTCAGTTGCTCAGAACGATCGGACCGATGTTCCAAAAGGTCGCAAGTTCGAATCTTACTCGACGCGGAAATTTTCCCATTTTTCTTTTCAATTATGAAATAAAAATAAAAATAAATCAGCCAATATTTTAAAGGGTCGGCAACGCGCATGTGTCTAAGTGGAACTGGATCGGTCACACGCTGCGATCCCGGACACATTCGTCACTTTTCAACATGTTCGAATCTCGCTCGAAGCGGTGAATTTTTCCATTTTTATTTCAACTATAAAATTGAAATTTCGCTTGCAGACGTTTCTGCTTACTACAAAATTAATAAAGGATGATTCACAGAGTTGGCGGTCAAAGGGGCAAGATGGTCCCCCGTCGTCAACACACTGTAATCTTTTTGACCTTTATGTCATTGGCCCTACGCCTTATTATTCACGTGAATATTGTTTAATTTTTTTTTTTTTTATTGGTTGGTATGGCGTAACACAGTCACAAAAATATATACAGATGAGAGATCATAAATGAATGAATGAATGAATGAATGAATGAATGAATGAAAGGTTTATTCATGACAATTACAAAAGACATAATATACAATAACATATACAACCCGAAACATTAATTGCCACGAAATGGTCGCAACTCAGCGTTAAATGCCGGCAGGGCCAGCGCTGGTCTTCCGTTGCAACCATTTAACGACACGGCGCATTGACGCCACGATCACATCCCCAAAGTAAGAATATCCTAATCAAAACAAGAGAAAAAAAAACAATAAAAAACAGGAAAAAATTAATATTTAAATAATTAAATTTATTATTATTAAATTAGGATATAATTACATTACAAAATCTAACTCCAGAGAATTTATCCACTTAAGAGCTTCGTCGTTTAAAATCAGGTCTTCCGGGGGGGCTCAGGTGTAACGAGTAGATGGGCATTCTAAAAATATATGGTGGATACTCTGCTCTTCTGTACCACAATGACAGGCAGGCGAGTCCACCCAGCCGCAACGGTACTTATATTAGGCGCAACGACCATGGCCAGTGCGAAGTCTATTGAGTCGATACAATTTTTTTATGCATATGGAATAGTTACACTATCATCATCATCATCATATCAGCTGAAAACGTCCACTGCTGGACATAGGCCTCCCCCAAAGAGTGCCACAATGACCGGTCCTGCGCCACCCGCATCCAGCGGACTCCCGCAACCTTCACCAGGTCATCAGTCCACCTTGCGGGGGGTCTACCCAAGCTGCGCCTTCCGGTTCCTTTTCGCCCCAACGGCCATCGGTTCTAGTAGCAATGTGCCCCGCCCACTGCCACTTTAGTTTAGCGATTCGGAGGGCTTTATCGGTTACTTTGGTTCTGCTGCGGATGGCCTCATTTCTGATGGGATCACGCAGAGAGACTCCAACCATAGCCCTCTCCATTGCCCTTTGGGTGACTTTGAGCTTTCTTATGAGTTACACTATAGTAATTATTATATATAAACTTTCGTATAAATGGTGTAACAAGAACAGCGCTGTGCAGCCGACCGAGCTCGCGGCAAATGCTGAGCTCCGAGCCTATTGTCGCGTTTAGTTTAGTTTTTAAGTTGTGTGTTACTTGTATTTTTTTTCCTTTCCCTTCTTGTGTATTGTTTTATGTTTTTTTGTTTACTTCGGTGTATGTCTACGTGTCTGTATTTCTTTTTGTATTTTTTTCTGTATTGCGACAATAAATGCTTTTTTTTTTTTTTTAAGAATACTGGTGATCTGTTTAAGGTCGTATATGGTATCGTATTCTAATTATGAAAAAGTAAGATTTTTTTAAGCGAAAACAAAAAATGTTATTGTATGAAGGGTTGGCCGGCAGGGACGATGTGCCCCGTCCCATACAAAAAAAACTTTTTAAGTGTCCAAAAAATTTTTCACATACTTTTTCTTAGTAACAGATCACCAGTACCTATTTTTATTACACCCTATATGAACGGTTACACTCACGTCTCTTTTGTCCCTTTCGCGCGACATGTTTCGGAGAGCCCAGGCTCAATCTTAAAGCAGTGCCACGGGCCGGTTCGAATAGCACTCTTAGTGCTTCAAGATGGAGATCTAAGCTCTCCAAACCATGTCGCGCGACAGGGACAAAAGAGACGTGTGTGTAACCGTTTATATTTTATACACTACTAGCTTTTGCCCGCGGCTTGGCTCGCGTTAAATTCGGGGTAACACGGTTCCCTTCCTGATTGCTCCCCGGAATGCTCCATACAAACTTCCACCCCCTATTATAGGGAAGTGGGGGGTTAGAAAGAGACAAAAATTAGCCTAGGTCACTCTCCATCGTTTCAACTATCTCCACTTAAAAAATCACGTCAATTCGTCGCCCCGTATTGCCGTGAAAGATGGACAAACAAACAAACACACACATACGCTTTCCCATTTATAATATTAGTATGGATAGTCTGGCCTATAGCTCGTCGCGCTTAGCGTCGAGCTCTGTGCGTCGCCTGGCTTCGAACACACGCACCTGAGTGTGCACGGTATGCCTCCACTGCGGACGGTCACTAGCAAGTCTCCCGTGTCTAGCTAAAGGCCAGATCAACTGTGGCCATCAATTATTGTTATGTCGGAGGGGTGCCGCACATTTGCTGCAAAAATTGGCTATATCAGTCACCTAAGAGCGCACCAGCGTCGCTCTCAGCGGTAGAACGTAGTCGCTGTAGCCGAAAACGGCTAGGAGAGAAGAAAAAGATTCACTATAGTGGTTTTAAAAATATAATCATTAATATCACCGATATGCAATAAAGAACGGGATACACAATCAGCCCAAAAAATTGCCCCACAATAGTGCTGTAAAAGCGACTCGTACAGCAGTTTCTCTGGCAGCCTTATTAGTGGCCGGTTACAAATTTTCACAAGCCATATTTTCACTAAATCTTATTTGAAACTGTACCTCTACTATATATCATAACTCAATGATTCATATCACACATTTGATTCACAAGTGGCAAACAAAAGTGTTTTTTTAATAAACAGAACGCATCAACGCATTCAAAAACTATAAAACTAAACACAAAAAACTTCAAATTCCAAAGCGTGAATCATAAAACAAACCTATTTTATTCAACGTTCTATTCACGTTCTTATTTCAAATTAAAAAATGCCTACCATTGAGCGAAAAATTTTTTAGTTATAAAGGCGAGTTGATTTCCTTTATGCCAGACAGTTTTTCTGTGTTTATTCCGAACGCTTGCAGGGTGTGGGTGAGTCGAATCCACAGATACTAAAAGAGGTTCTTTATGATCGATTCCCAGAATTATAACATACTTAAATGTTAATAAACCCGGATAACTGCGTGTCGGACCACGCATAATGGAGAGTTCCCTACCTTCAATGGAATAAGAACCAAATTAATACTTAAAGGTCGTATCTGATGCTTATGGAAGAAGTTTTATGGAGATAACTCAAAAATGGCTGAACCGATGATCTTCAAAACAATTTTCATAGAAAGTATGTAATAAGGCGCATTTTGTCAAATATTTGCATATTTTTTGGATTTAAGGTTCAAAAGTTACAGGGGGGACACCATTTTTCTGAATTTGTAAGCGATTATTTCTGAAAGTATTACACATAATCACATTTTTTTTAAAGAAACCTCGATGTTATTAAAAAAAACTTGCATCCCTTTTCACCACCTTAGAGTTGTTGAATTTCCACGCATCCCCCTAGAGTTGCAGGCGTCCATATGCTTCAGTGACCGCTTGCGCATGCGGGCTAATGCTTGTGTGGTACAAAAAATGTCCGTCTGTCTGTTTGAGCTGAGCCAAGCATTGGCATTAAAATAAAAGCGACGGGAATACCTCTGTGAGGATATTATTATTTAGCGCTGTATCCGCGGAACGGGTTCTAGACGGTGGGCCGTGACCTTTAGACATGCGTATACTACACATATCGATATCGATAGATTTATTTTTGTAAGCAGAGACTGCAAACAGTGCAATCGGTATCGCAAATTGCGATACCGATAAACTTTCGGAGCTAATATTTACGAAAGTATTAGTTTTATCCACAAATTGATTTAGAGTACCCTCATTTGTTTTAAAATACCTATCCAACGATATCCCACACATTAGGGTTGGAGTAAAATAAATATTTACCCCCCCCCCACTCCATGTGTACGGGAGGAGGAAAAAATAATATTATTTCACATTTTATTTTAAAACTTTGTCTGCGTAATTAAAACACATACTCATACGAAATTTCAAATGTCTAGTACTAGCCATCACTGAGCAGGGTGAGCAGGGTGCCTACCCTTATAGTTACGGCATGTCCGTCTGTCCCCGTCTGTCCGTCCACGGCTTTGCTTAGTGATGGTTAGTACTAGACGTCTAGACGGATAGATGGGGTCAGACGGACAAGGCGAAACTATAAGGGTAAGAAGTGAGGTAGCAGGGTGAGCAGCTTGCTCAGTGCTGGTTAGTACTGGAAAATAAAAAAATCGTATGAGTATCGTACACATGGAGTGGGGGGGTAAATATATTTTTTACTCCAACCCTAATGTGTGGGATATCGTTGGATAGGTCTTTAAAAAAAAATACTACGTAGTGCCGCGTGGTGTAAACTTCGTCGCAATACTATATAGATGATGACTATTGATAACAATGTTTAACCGGTAGATGTAGCGCTTATTAAATTTTAGAATGCTTTAAGTTATATGGAGTACTGATAGTACGATCGGGTGTAAATTAAATTATACAGAATGTAACAAAAATACTAGTGATCCTTTTAAGGGCATAATTAATATCGTATTGCGACTAAGAAAAAGTAGAATTTTTTTAGGGGACGCGATTTTTTTTTTTGTATGAGACATTGTCATCCCAGCCGGCCGAACCTATACAAAACCAAATTCCTTTTTCGCTTGAATTTTTTTTCTTAGGTTTTAATAATTAGAATACGATGATTAATTAATTAATTAATACGATTATTAATTATCACCAGCATTTTTGTTACCCCTTTTATGGACCAGTTGAGTGAGCCTTCACTAATAGATAGAGTATATTGTGTAGTTTAAGGAAGTGCTATTAAAGTACTAAGTACTTACTAACTCCATATCGAAAAAGTGGGCCCTTTTTCCGTATAGTGACATATGTGCTTCGCTGATATGTCTACGCTATCGTAAAAACTAGTAAAAATAGGTAGTCGAAAAAAATAAACCTTTTTATAGCTTCAACCAAATGGGGAAGGCCGGTGAAAACTTTTGTAGAGGGCGCTGTTCCAGATTCCATACAATAAGAGAAAGAGACACATACAATGAGAGAAAGAGACAGATGACGAATGGTAGTATGCAGTAAAAAAGCTTTTGCTAGGCAAAATCCTTCCCTATGACGTTCTACAGCATTTTTATTTAAGTGTATTCCAGAAACCAGTGGATTTCAATTTCGGAGCAATTCGAGACAAAACATTGAATCATTTTCGCGAAAATACATAAAAACTACTTCGCGTCATACAAATTTAGCTTTCAAAGTCTCGATATCTTTCCCATCTCTAAAGCGCGCGTCACTTTCGTGTTCATCTTTACACCTTCCACACGTCGTCTCCCTTGCACGGACCTCTCGTTCGCACGGCGAGCCAAGTGAACTCTTGTATTATGCGAAGTATTTATTAAACTATTGAAAGATAATTAGGTTTTAGATATATTCGGAGTCAATAAAAAGAAAAAAAAATGTAAGCAAACTTATTTACCTTCATTGCTTTTTTTTATACCTCGACTGTGGCAAACAAGCATACAACCCGCCTGATGGTAAGCAGCTTTCGTAGCCTATGGAATGGACGTCTGCAACTCCAGAGGTGTCACATGCGCGTTGCTGACCCTTTACAAAAAGGAGGATTCACTGTGTTGACGGCTAAAGGAACCAGAGGGTCTCTCATCGTCAACACACTGGGTCCTCTTTGAGCTCTTTGGCAACCTTACTCATCAGCAGGAATACAACACTATGAGTAGGGTCTAGCGCTATTTGGCTGTGGTTTTCTGTAAGTGGAGGTACTTCCCCAGTCGGTCTCTGCTCCAGATTTGAGCGAGATGACATTCGCTTTGCTGTGCCTTACCACACAGAGCGAGATGACATTCGCAGTATCCATCTCCCTTTTGGACGTAGTTTAAGGACATATCCGCCATACCCGGGTCTAAACTCTAAATCTATTTTTATTTTTATTTTTCAAATACCACGTCAATGGCAAACAAGAGTGATGATAAGATTGATAAGCGGTAGGTAACCGTAGCTAAAGGCCCATTTACACATTGATTAGTGTGAAGTGCGAGTTCATACATTTGTTACTAAACACAAGTAGAAAATGTATGGACTCGCACTGTCGCACTTAACACTACTCAATCACTCAATGTGTAAATGGGCCTTAATGGACACGTTTGGGTGTTACTAGGCCTTGCAATTATCCGGATATTATCAAGATAATATGGCTACTATCTGGATAATTCCAAACAAATTACTATTAGAAATAGACGGATTGCAAGTCCTAGATGTTACACTATTATAGTTTGTCCGGCGGCTTAAGGATAAATGCGCCATACTTTAAGTACGGAGCATTTGTCCTTAAGCGGCCGGACAAATGCGCCATACTTTAAGTACGGAGCATTTGTCCTTAAGCGGCCGGACAAATGCGCCATACTTTAAGTACGGAGCATTTGTCCTTAAGCCGCCGGTCAAACTTGCGTGTTGCCAATCCTAAAGTACATGAGAATATAAAACGGTTCAATCTTTATACGGAACCCTGTATTCATTAATCTGCAAGAATTAGCCGAAATAATTACGAAGCAAAAAACACTTGTCATAACATTTAAAACACGGAACACGGTAAATTCGGACCACCCGCTGTTTTAAGGTTTTGAATGACGACGTGTGAGGAAATGATTATATTACTCATTTTATTGCCTTATAAATGTAGTAAGTACAATAGGGATGATGACACATGTTGAATTTGTAACAAAATTAAGTTGAATGGATGCAAAATGATAAATATATTCGAAATGAAAAATCGAAAAATTTTAGAATTTTGAAGGAAATTTGAAGGAATCTTTGAACCATTTCAATAGATTTTACATCTATTGAAATGGTTCAAAGATTCCTTCAAATTTCCTTCAAAATTCTAAAATTTTTAGATTTTTAAAAAGTACCGTAAACGGCTATTTAAGAACCATGAGGCTATTTGGAATAAAAAAAATATAAGTTTTAAATCCATTCATTTTTTATATGGCTATAGTAGATGCGTAAACCTTCGTCAGACAACCCTGTGTTTAATGTGAAGTTGGTTAGTGGTTGCAGTGACGCCGACAAATACGGATTTGCGCGTAGAAAAAATAAAAAGTGTGACGGAAGAAAATTGGTTCCAAATATCATCGTCCTACTGTTGTTCAGATGTCCGTTGGTGCTAGGGTAAGCTTGTTTTTGTTATATATACCTAAAAGTATATTCTCGGGAGTCTTTTAAGCTATGGCAAACATTTTTAGCCGTTTATTTTGAATTATATATCGTCGATATTCTTAATTGGGACTATTTGGTACAATTTTTGGGGTTATTTAGTTTCTAGTACCAAATATCCCCTTCACCTTTATTTTTTTTAACGGCCTCCTAGCCCAGTCGGTAGTGACCCTGCCTACGAAGCAGGAGGTCCCGGGTTCAAATCCTGGTAAGGGTATTTATTTGTGTGTTTATCACGAATATTTGTTCCTGAGTTATGGGTGTTTTCTATGTATCTAAGTATATATTTATCTATATAAGTATGTATATCGTCGCCAAGTACCCATAGTACAGGCTTTGCTTAGTTTGGGACTAGGTTGATTTGTGTGAGATTGTCCCCAAATATTTATTTATTTATTTATTTATTTATACATTTCTATAAATTTAGTTTGGCCATATTTTTTCTCAACAGGACGATGGTGCGAAGTTACAAACGTACCTCCGGGATTGCCGAAAGGAAAAAAAATCTTCCATATACTTATACACAATACAATACAATTCGCCAGAAGCACAGGCGGATGCTATGGCAGAGCTGGCTCCGCCCATAATCACTTATCTAGTCTGTCTAAATAATTAACATTGTAGTGCTTAGAAAAGCAAATCATTCAAAAAAAAATTGAGACTGGTATTTAATACCTCTTATGGTTTAAGAAACATGTTGATTTGCCACATAGCAAGTTAAGAGTTTATGTTGAATGAGTTTTTTTTTAATTTGGTTTGCTGCTACGTAGCCGTATTATTTTTATTTTAACTTAGAAAAGTACTCCCATAAAAGTGTTTAACAGGAAAGATAGCACTCCAGTAAATCTTGTTTGAATAGTAAAACTTTGTGATTTTTTTTATCGCAAAAAAACTTCAAAAATTATGGTCACTTTACTTTTATTGCTTTCAGCAGTTGTTCTTGAAGCGTCCCAAATAGAGATAGTTATGCTTAAATAGACACAGGCTTCAAAATTCAGGCAAAATCGACCTGATACCCCTCGATTTCCATAAAACCCCAACTACGAGGTAATTTGGGACACCTCATTGAAAAATAAATACTCGGTCTGTGTTAACAATTCAGACATGTGCGCAATGAAAAATGACGAAGCAGTATGCCTTTTATCTGTAAAAAATATAAAACTATTGATAAGTAAGTAAAATATGAAGTTATTTATGTTTTAGTCCAAAAATTGAACCAATTAGCCCCATTTTACGGTATGAAATTTAAAAAAAAAAAACAATGACACCATTCGATTTCTTACATGTGACAGATTTTGAATCTCATATCTGACTTTTGTGTTGCTTTGACGCAATTAGCCCCATATAGACATTTGATCCTTACAACAAAACGAATCGATTGATACCATACATGAAATAAATTCATCATGCCTATTCACGGGCTTTCATTCTTGAGCCATTTACGGTTCAAGCTAATTACTTACTCTATGGTAATTTCAAACAAAAAAGAACGAACTTCACTTAGCCTCCACCTTTCCAAAAGCAAATGCTCGAGCTGCTGTAAATATACTCAAATTACTATAGGCGTGCTATAATAGTGGAAGAGTTCCCTCGATTTCTTCAGGATCCCGTCATCAGATCCTGACCTGGTTACAATGGGACTAACTGTGAAGTATACTCTTTAAAAAAAAAAATTCCAAATCGGTTCAGCCGTCTTCGAATAATTGGTGAACATACATAAACTCGCGCTCCATACATGTAACTAAAATTTAAAAAAAAAATTTTTACCAAATATCAACATGTGGCACATCATTTAATAGGTCTTTAAAAATAACATTGAGATTTCTTCAAACATTTTGTAATTAAGATAATATTTTCCGAAATAATCGCTTCGAAAGTCAGAAAAATTGTGTCCCACTCTCCTGTAACTTTTGAACTGTAAGTCCAAAAAATATTAAAAAAATTTAGGAGATGCGCCTTGTCACATACTTTCTACGAAAATTATTTTGAACATTATCGGTTCAGCCATTTTTGAGTTATCTCCAAAAAACTTTTTCCATAGGCATCAGATACCACCTTTTGGGATTAGCTTGGTTTTTATTCCATTGAAGGTACGAATCACGAAACCCTCCATTATGCGTGGTCCGACACGCACTTGGCCGGTTTTTTTATCTCATTAACCTCACCGTATGATGGTTAAGGGTTGAACCACTTCAAAACTGGTACAACGGATTTCAGAATTAAATGCCACGTCAGATTGATCTTAAATTCGTCCGTAGGCACGTCAGTCGCGTTATTTACGCTTGTCCGACGAAACGAAAGGTTTCACTCGTTAATATGTTGCTACATGAGTATGTATCTCCCGAACGTTTTGTGTGGTATAAGTTATAAACTTATAAGTTATAAACTTGTGGTATAAGTTATAAACTTATAATAGACGGAGAGCTCTGGCTACGTCAGATATGACACACGAAACCCCGCTAGTTAGTTTGCTTTACTAGGCTTATTTATAGATCCGGACATCTGGCAGCTGTCAAGTGGTGGAGGTCAAAGAATGCAAACTACTTCATGAATACAAATTTACAATTTGGGTCTCTTCAAAGTGAGAGTAAATAGGGATCTCATAGGTAAGCGTGCTCCATCATAGACCGCATCATCACTTACCATCAGGTGAAATCGCGGTCAAACGTCTGATGCCTATTCTCCATTAAAAATAATCCTGGAGTTCTTGGTTTGATGCTATATTGTGGGAAATTATGTAAATAGTTAGATTATAACATTACCCAAAGTTTCAAAATTCATAGTTTTTCGCTTACTGTTTTTATTTCAGCAATAATATGCAATGTTTTTTTCTTCTTATGTTAAAACATAGGGCCTGTCCTCTATAACTGAGACAATTTCGACAGTTTTTACCTATTTCGGTACTACTACTTGAAAACCACTTGAAATTTTTTGCCAGTTACTAACCTAACCTTACCTCCACCCATTAAAAGCTGCCAGATGTCCGGATCTTGCAACAAGCATAGTATAGCAAACTAACTAGATGGGTCTTGTTGCTCTCATTTGTGTCATATCACTCCCACGCCACGTTTTATCACTGGCTAAAGTCTAATAAAACTGACCGAGAAACTGCTGTACGACTTGTACGAGTTGTTCTTACTGCTCTATTGTGGAGCCATTTTTTGGACTAATTTTGTATCCCGTTCTTTATTGCCAGTGATCGGCAAATATAATGCCACATCGCGGGACTCCAAAGAGGTTTTTTTTTTAATTTTCAAATATACATGAACAGTCTATCAAATTTCAATTCAATATTTCTTTCGGACAGGGTTGCGGGATTATATACTAATAATCATGCCCATATCAAAAAAATATACCCAAAAGTCTGCACTGTGGCACCGTATTTACCGATCATCTTCATGTGCCATCTCCGTCCAGGAGGTCGGCGACCATATGTCTACATGTCTCTCTATCTTCAGTCATGCGAATTAGTCTATCTAAGCTCTTCAACTCTAACCAGTCTCTTATATTTTTAGTCCACGATGTGCGCCTTCTACCGCGGCCTCGCTTTTCAATTATTAATTTTAGTAGATCGATGTATAAGTGTAAGGCCTGAGTGGACGCTCGAGTTGGGCGTGCAGAGGGGCGGGGCGTGCGGCGTGCATTTTAAACAAATGAAACTCATACTGGTGTCCTGAGACGACGCTGCACAAAGTGAATGCACGCTCGCCCGCCACGCTGCAAGCTCTGCCGAACGCTCCGCTTTGAGCGTCCACGAGGGCCTTACACTAAGTAGATATATATTTCATAATTTGATACAAACCTGCAGTTTGCCCTGGAAAAATCGCTGGATCCTTTACCTTGCACCACACAAAGATCATTTAGCGATAAATAATGCCAACATGATTTTTTCACTACACACTGCAGAAACACTTTCCAGTCTAAAAGGTCGTAACCGCCCACAGACCATTTACTAGACTAAGCACATTGATTTATTATGTATTCTACTAGATAGGCTATCTATAACAAATTTCGTGCGCTATTTCTGGCGGTTGACGTTGACAGCTATCACTGAATAGACCACGAACGAAGATAGTAAAACCTAAAAAAAAAATACCGAGTAAAACAGTCGTTCATAGTTAACTAATAAAAAAATGTGAAAACGGTCCCATAGAAAGCATAATGTAGAGGACGGTGTCTCACTCGCACTCGTTACAAAATTGTTACATTTGACACATATTGACATTTTGATTGTCTGATGACGTCATTACCTCCTCCTTCTCCTTAGTCAAAACAAGACACAGTCCCCTAGATCACCCTCTCTTTCGGCCTCACTTTTGTGTATACTCCAGTTTAAAAGCTTAGACTATTATTGATTTTCATTATAACTTTTGCCGCAAAGAATTTCTATGGGATGTCATCTCCTGTTACTCAATGACTATAAGCATATGCTCACTGACAGTAGCATCTCCGGTACCATGCCGACGGGCAATATTAAATATACTTGGGTACTTTAGTTTTGTTTAGTTTAATTTTTTGAGTTATGGGTAAATTTCATAAGCGTTTCAAGCGTGTTACGGATTTATGCGGAGTCTACCGAATACACAAATGGTAGTTAATGACCGTCATATATTGTGTACAGTTTCCAAAAAATACGATTTTGCACTATACTCCATTGTCATAAGACTCAAATTGTAAAAACATTAACGTTAACTTTATACATTTAGTTGCAAGTACGAGAGTTATGGCCGACCTTGGTAATATTAAAAGATTTTAATTTAGATAAAGCATGTGATGATCGAAGATGGTTTTTGATGGTTTTTAAATAATAAGCAGGTAAGCTAGTACTAGATGGTTAATTATTATTATTACTATCCTAGAATATTGCTTACAGTTTAAATATTTGTTCGTGTTTGGGCCATTTTATTTTTCGTTGTATAGGTACATAAGTTTTTGACACTTTTTCATAAAATGCATATTATAGAATACTTGGCCATTACTTCCATTTGCTGTTTTGTGACGGAGAAAGAGGCTTAATTAGGCTATCAATCCCGATAGCTTAGTTTAATAATAATAACTGTAAATATTCTTAATCACAGTAACTGAGTGGTCCTCGATTGTCTCCCAATTTGTATGAACAAAGGCATTTACCACTGCGTTACCATCTTTTTACATTTATAAATATTAATATATTAATTTTGGTTCACAAATTCCTATTATTTAGTTCAGGTACAATTTGGAAATACAATTTCATACATAAATTCAATGTCTATCATACTTTTTGTGGCAATAGATAACGAAAAAGTAAAAAAGCCGTTTACAAAAAAATTACGCCACTTGTAAAACCAAATGGTTCCTTTAAGTAACTTTACTTTGGTAATAATTATTGTTTTTATTTTTATTTGCGTGTGGCAGATAACTTTTGAGTAAGCAACAGGCAGCAAGTAGTGTCGGCAACGCGGAAGTCTCACCTGAAATTGCAGGTGTCCATGGGCAGCGGTAGCTACTTACCACTAGGCAGGCTGTTGTTTGCCACCGTTTTAGTCAAAAAAAAATTTACATAAATATTTAACCAAATAAACAATACATACATACAAACATCGTACACAAATTGGTAAAAAATAACCTCTCAGAAGTCGATTAAAAAAAGTGCTACCAAGAGGCGCCGGTTGTAAAATATCAAATCTTCAAGTTTTTGTTCATCCTCAAATATTAAATTTACGACATCCCCCATGCAAATGCGGTTTTTTCACGATTTTTTTTTCACGAATGTTGGTTTAGTACAGAATAGGCGCCACACATCCGTTGGAGCAAAGATAATTAAATAAGCTTAGAGTGTACAGTTCATACAAGGTCACGTATAGGTTATAACAAAAATATTAGTGATGCGTATAAGGACATAATTGGTATCGTATTTCGACTAAGAAAAAAATAGGAGAAAAAATGTTCACCCGAAATTTTTTTTGTATGGGACCCGTCGTCCCAGCCGGCCAACCTTCCATACAAAATAAATTTTTTTTCTCGCAAAAAAAATTTTTTTTTTAGTTTTTTAAATCAAAAAAATCTAAATCTAAATTCTTTATTTCATAGTAATATAAGTTTTTGTGATACAGGGGATGGAGCCGCCCGGTAAGCTTATGCTTGTGTTGGGAGGCACCGCTCTTCCCTAGGTTTATAAGTAGTACATTTTTTTTTAAATGACTACGATACCAATTATAACACTGATTGAAACTTTCACGGTTTTAACACATATCTATTTGTAGCAACGGGCCGTATATAATTTTAAAATTACCTTCGACGTTTCGAGGACGACATGGTCCCCGTGGTCCCGAAGAAAGACTAGCTCCAGTTGAGATCAACATCTTCTAGCCGCGCGAGTTTTTCGAACTACCCGCACTTGGTCTTGACTCTAGATTATAAACTTGAACGTTTTGCACACTAGGGATGTATGTATTTGTGTGTTTATCGCAGATATTTGTTCCTGAGTTATGGATGTTTCTAATGTATTATTTAACGGCCTCCTAGCCTAGTCGGTAGTGACTCTGCCTACGAAGCAGGAGGTCCCGGGTTCGAATCCTGGTCAGGGCATTTATTTGTGTGTTTATCACAGATATTTGTTCCTGAGTTATGGATGTTTTCTATGTATTTAATTATTTATCCATATTTATCTATTATATATATCGTCGTCTAGTACCCATAACACAAGCCTTATTGAGCTTACCGTGGGCCTAGGTCGATTTGTGTAAGATTGTCCTATAATATTTATTTATTTATTTATTTATTTTTTTATACCACGACGGTGGCAAACAAGCATACGGCCCGCCTGATGGTAAGCAGCTACCGTAACCTATGGACGCCTGCTACTCCAAAGGAGTCACATGCGCGTTGCCGACCCTTTACAAAAAGGAGGATTCACTGTGTTGACGACTAAAGGAACAAGAAGGTCCCTCATCGTTAACACACTGGGTCCTCTTTGAGCTCTTTGGCAACCTTACTCACCAGCAGGAACACAACACTATGAGTAGGGTCTAGTGCTATTTGGCTGTGGTTTTCTGTAAGGTGGAGGTACTTCCCCAGTCGGGCTCTGCTCCAGATTTGAGCGATGACATTCGCTGAACGTGCCCTACCACACTTAGCGAGATGCCATTCGCAGTGCCCATACCTCTCTTTTTGGCGTAGTTTAAGGACATACCCAGGTCCGGACGTAGTTTAAGGACATACCCAGGTACAACATTACATTACATTACATTTATTTATTTATTTATTTATTTATTTATATATCGTCGCCTAGTACCCACAACACAAGCTCAATAAGTTGAGCTTACTGTGGGACTAGGTTGATTTGTGTAAGATTGTCCCATAATATTTATTTATTTATTTATGTAGTATGGGATGTAGGGGATCAATGTTACTCTGCGTCCGTAGGAAACACCTTAAACAACCCTACACGTGATCCCTGGGTGGTGCTAAAAGAGTAACAAACTTGTCAGCTGCACTGTCCCATCTGGACCTCGCAGCACTCATTGGATTTTCTTCATCATCTGCTTTCACACTACTAATACCTGAACAAATGCCTATCTATATCCAGTGACATGTAGCCATACGATAAATAAATAAATATTAGGGATGTCACTCGGTCGACACATTCACAATGTCCGGCTGTCGAAACGGCGGTATTTTGTGGACGCCTACATTTACTAATGACAGGTTTCCATATAGATGAGATCCTAAAAAAAATCATCGTCTCGATTGAAATTGCTGTGTTTTTTTTATTTTAATGGGTTCACGAATTTTTCTACTATTGAACCACCGAGCCGTAGAAAGGATTTTAAGATTCCATGTAGATGAGATCCTAAAAGATTGAGGATTATGAAGCTCAATTCAATGCTCAGTAAATGCTCAGCAACAGCAGACATGTTCACCTGGCAATGACAGCTGCTATATATTCCTTGAATCTTTCTGCTATAGTTCTTTTCGTTCGTCCGAGGTAGATTGAATTGTCAGGTGATCAAGTCTGCTGTTGCTGAGCATTTACCGCTCTGAGGTGTTACATGCGCGTTGCCGACCCTTTACAAAAAGGAGGATTAACTGTGTCGACGACTAAAAGAACAAGAGGGTCCCTCGTCGTCAACGTAGGGTCTAGTGCTGTTTATCTGTAGTTGTACTTCCCCAGTCGGGCTCCGCTCCGGATTTGAGCGAGATGATATTCTCTTAGCTGTGCCCTACCACACATAGCGAGATGACATTCGCAGCAAATTACCACACGAGTATTTAGGTACATTGTCTATCTCTCAAGCTGTTTTGATATGTCTTCTTATAGAACTACGAATTATTGTGTATGTATAAGATCTAACTGTTTACTGTATTACTGTTTTGAAAAAATAAGTCCCGCCGAGTTTATTGCCGGTCATAATACTTCTCGGGTTAGAGGTGTAGGGTTAGAACCGGTGGTAGTTTTTTTTTCTCTGAAGTTCATAAGTGCATTGTAATGTGCCTAAATTGAAGAATAAATAGTCATTTTCTCAAACATGCAATGAAATATTGATGTTATGTTCCTTATAATAGGCTGCGAAGTATCACGTTTCAGGTGCGGCTACACGAGAGGTCGATAATGGAATTTCATACAAATTTGGAGGCCTAGGCGCCGGCCTCTTTTTTAATTTCCATTCCACATATATTTGTGGCACAGGATCATGGCGTTCAGCCATTTTAGGCTATAAGCGATATTTACTTTTTGGTTCGTTTGACATTCTGCCACTACTTACGCCTATTAAAAAAAACAATAAATAATATATTATATTTTGCAATTTCGTTTATATATAAAATCGACATGAAAATAACGAATAACATATTATTAACAAATTTCTATAATTTTAAATTGTAAAGATGGAGGCAGATTAAAAACGGGTATTAGACGTTGCAATTTGTAGGGCCCAATCTGTTGTGTACCCTGCCACTCCCTAACCCTCCTTCAGCTCCCTAATTCTTATTACACCTCTCAACCTGACAGATTGGGCCCTACAAAGTGTTATGTCTAATACCGGTTATAGGAACAGCTGTTTTTTTTTTCGTGAAAGGTTGGTTATCAAACTAAAATATTAGCAGCAAGGGCTACACACGAGCTAAAATAAAGAATTGGAATCTATAGTTACTAAATAAATTCGGAGGGTTCTGATTTTTATGAATATTTTTTATAATAATGCATAAACAGAGATCATAGACAATATTTGTAACGTTCTGAATTTATTCAGTCACCATGTACATTTTTCTTCCTAATTTTAACTCGTGTAGAATGGCCTTAAGTGCAACCTCTCGAACAGCGCAGATACTGTGAAAAAAAAAGCATTTTAGTGGGAAAATTTTAAAAACATTCTCAATATTTTATTATGTTGCGTATATTATTGTGAATTATAATGTCGATATGTTTTATTCTATAATAATTTGGCTATAGGTACAATAAAAGTGAATTAGGTCTAGATGATGTTCAAATGCAAGTGAAAATTATACTTAAATGGCCGACGTACGTAATAGTTCTACATTTTTAAAACTTATAGTATCATTTTAGATAAAAACCTAAGTACGAAGGTGTTTGAAGTACATACAACATACATTATATTATTAATACAAGTTTACGAGACGAGTATTGCCTTATCTATGTATATCCGAAAAAAATTTTGATAAGTTTCTTATTTATTTCATTGCATGTTTGAGAAAAGCACTATACATACATACCTCGGCGTGAAAAGGGGTTGCCAGCCTCGCGACTATCCGGCCTCGCTACGCTCGGCCGGCAACCCCCTACATCCCGGCCTCTGTAGTAATGTACTATTGTGTTTTTTCATATCCCGCACCAACAATAATTCTGTTTGGCCTGTAGGTTGACTGATAGACCCTCTTGACATTGAGCCTCTGAGCCTCTTGGCATTGAGTCCGCCTTTTGTAGCTGTATGTTTTACTGTTCAATAAAGTTTAAATAAATAAATATATTTTATCTTTTTTTAGCAAATTACTGCGCTAGTATTTAAATGCTATTTTGAACCCATAAATGGCCTCTATCAATGAGTCATACTTTCAAATCACCGTACGTTTTCTAAAGGCAAACCCGTCTCGCCAAACTTGCATATCTTATTCTACTAAACTATGTATGTTTAAATTATGTTCTCCATACATTCTACTACCATTAAGATAAGCCAATTCGCGTAACGCATCAGCTTCGCCTACCTACACATTGGTTTGATATAAAAAACTATAGATGGTTAGCCATCGTACGTCAAGATAAGATACGTTTAATTATGTTTTTATTTAATGTTCTAATAATTTATAATAGATAGGCTATACTGAAGATGTATTTGTCAGGTTTTTAATCTAAATACAGGGCGATTTTTAGGGCTGTGTAATCAACTGGGAACCCTTAAATTATACTTTCGCCATGTCCGTCCGTCCGTCTGTCCGCGGTCTAGCTCAGTGACCATTAGCACTAGAAAACTGAAATTTGGTATGAGTATGTGCATTAATCACGCTGCCAAAGTGGTAGACTAAAAACTGTAAAAATATTTTTCATTTCTGTACACATGAAGTGGGGGTAAAATTTTTTTCGGTCCAACCCTATCGTGTTGGGTATTATTGGATAGGTCTTTCAAAAAGAATAGAGGTCTTTTAACGTATATTTTGGATAAAACTAATAGTTCCGTAAATAATAGCTCTGAAATTCCAAAATAGGCCCTCTCCCCTATCTAACTTTTGAACCGTGGGTCCAAAAAAATTTAAATAATTCATGGAAGTGAAGCCTGATAAGTACTTTCAATAAAAACTATCTAAATATATAAAAGAAGAAACTGACTGACTGACTGATTGACTGACTGACTGACTGACTGACATATCAACGCACAGCCCAAACCGCTTGTTCTAGAGATTCCAAATTTGGCACGTAGGTTCCTTATAAGGTCTAGGGATGCACTAAGAAAGGATTTTTCAAAATTCACCCCCTAAGGGGGTAAAATGGGGTCCAAAGTTTCTATGGCGAATCAAGATTTGTTAGACTATTTTATTCGAAACTTCACAGGAGTATTCCTAACGATAAATGACTAAACACGTGTTTCAGGTTTTTTGTAAATTCAACCCCTAAAAGGAGCAAATGTGGTCACAAAGTCCGAAAATCAACTTGGGTATCGTATCCTTTTTGAGTACTTATAGTACGCGGGCGAAGCCGCGGGAAAAGCCTAGTATTGAATAAAATCGGCTAAGGTGTTTTTGATTTATCACTCAAACACGTATAATGAAAGGAAGTAAGTGCCGTATAGTAAAATGACGCAAGCGCCGCCATATATCCCTTAATACACGACCTTTCGAACGGATGTATTGTAACAGGCTGGCAACAACGGAACCCTACACTGAGCATGGCCCGACACGACATGCTCTTGGCCGGTTTTTTATGTGTCAGCATAGCTACAATAAGCCACTTGATCCTGAGCCGTTCGACATTCACGTTTGTTGTACAAAAAGAAAACGGCTTATTTACGAGTATAAAAATGTTACAAAAGAAATCAAATTGTGAGAAAATGGTTAGATACTAGCATTGAGTTAGGTTAGGATATATGTATAGTAGAGATATAGTCTCAAAGATTTACCGAAAATATCATCATCATCATCTCAGCCATAAGACGTCCACTGCTGAACATAGGCCTCCCCCTTGCACCTCCACAGGTACCGGTAGGAAGCGACCCGCATCCAGCGTCTTCCGGCGACCTTAATAAGATCGTCTGTCCATTTTGTGGGTGGACGTCCTACGCTGCGCTTGCTAGTCCGTGGTCTCCACTCGAGCACTTTTCGACCCCGAAAAGGTGGCTCGTGAAAATTTGTAACCGGCCTTTGTTATACCGTAATAAGACTGTCAGAGAGAGTGCGTACGAGTCGTTCTCACAGCACTATTGTGGGCCATTTTTTTGGGCTGATTGTGTATACCGATCTTTATTAGTCACTGAAGTTCTCTATAAAAATTGACCTGCCGATTTCCATTGTCCTTTCCTAATTTGTAATAAACATTCAACAAGAGCTTGTCGGGCCACGCTCAGTGTAGGGTTCCGTAGTTTTCCGTTCGTCACAGAAAGTGTCCCCACTTAAGAGTTAAAATAACACCGCCATATAGGATATGATATGAGCGTTCCACCTACAGCGACATCAATCGGCAAATTAAGTAAACTATTGCGCGCGAGCTTAAAGTATGGAAGATGATTTTTATGGGATAATTCTTTATTGCGGGAACCGATTTTCACCGTTTTTACTTTATTTGAAAGCACGTCATTTCATTGTGATTTTGTAGAAATTACAAGTACAATAAACACCTGCTTATACGGTTAAATTACAAACTTAGTTCAGAAATTATTTTGTAAATTTTTTTCAAAAACTATTAAACCTATCAAGTTCAAAATAATTTTCCTAGAAAGTTTTTATAAAGTTCTACTTTTGAGATTTTTTTCATATTTTTAAAACTTATGGTTCAAAAGTTAGAGGGGGACCCATTTTTTTTTACTTCTGGAGCGATTATTTCCGAAAACATTCACATTATCAAAAAATGATTTTAGTAAACCCCTATTCATTTTTAAATACCTATCCAACAATATATCACACGTTAGGGTTGAAATGAAAAAAAATCACTTTACGTATAGGGGAGGTACCCCAATAAAACATTTTTTTTCACTTTTTATTTTACCACTTTGTCGGCGTGATTGATATACATATTAGTACCAAATTTCAGCTTTCTAGTGTTAACGGTCACTGAGATTATCCGCGGACGGACGGACGGACGGACGGGCAGACATGGCGAAACTATAAGGGTTCCTAGTTGACTACGGAACCCTAAAAACGATTATCCTAGTTTACGAGATATTTTCAGACACACAGACCATTTTATCCCACGCCATTCACCGTAAGAGCCAAGACAGAACTCATTCAAAAGTATATCGTATGCTCGTGCAATTAGGTTTAAATTCAAACCGTTATCCCAATGTACCTCTTACTCATTGTGTAGCATTTTAGTTCTGCGTAATACGAAGGTAGAATTCTTGGATATACTTGTATCCATAAAAAAGGTAACTTTACGATTTCCGTGGTCAAAAATATTTAGAATGTTGCAGAAATAACAATTAAGTCGTCTAGTTTATGAGATAGGGATGGACTGACAAAATGTTTGTTGACTCACTGTCTCCTAAAGTATCATTTAAAAAAAGCAAAAACAAATATCCCGACGAATTAAGTCCTCCTCCACCGAAATCTTGAAGTCGGTTGAAAATGCAAAAATTGATATGTACTTACCTACCTACTTATGTATGTTGTTCAAGGGCGGATTTAAATCCAGTAAGCTGTACCCGCACCTTTTTCATTACCTACATGATTTTAAATTGTTACACATTCTTATTTGTTACCTAACTTTTTATACCTAACATAAACTACTTACGTACCTAACCACTACATATACCTTAAGAACAACAGTAAAAAGTAATGAAATAAATGCATTTGTATTTGTAAATGATGTACTTACTAATTCTTTTCTTCTTTTACGCAAAAACTAATAGCCTTGAATAAGGGACACAGGTAGATTATAATAATGTATTTAAATATTCACGGTTCTTACATTTAATTAACTATCTATTTGTATGTATGTCGTTCTCGCTAATTTTAAAATTATATCGGTACCTATCTAACCTAACTTGACCTGAAAAGTTATTTCTCAACTAGGGATTCATTACTAAGGAGGTAAACTGAGGGCCAAATTACCAGAGTATAAGTGAGAGGGGCCGCGATTCGAAAAATAAACACACACACTGTACAGACACAGCTCCAATCCAACTCAACCCAACTCAACTCAACGCTCGCGCTATAACGACATTGACATTTGCTATTCGAACAGATTTTCATTCAACATTGGTCACACATTGGTCACACATCATTGGTCACACATTGGTCTCACATTGGTACAACATTGCTACAATGTGAGACCAATCTTGAATGAAAATCTGTTCGAATAGCAAATGTCAATGTCGTTATAGCGTTGAGTTGAGTTGGGTTGGAGCTGTGTGTCTGTCCAGTGTGTGTGTTAATTTTCGAATCGCGGCCAGGGGCGGAAAATGTGGGGAAACATTGTTTTTTTCTTTATTTTGACAAAACCACATACATTTAATCAATTTCACCTATCTGCCAAACTGCACAGGAGTTAGAATTAGTTAGTTTGTTAGATTGTATATCTAAGAAAATAATATATTTTCTGAAAAAAAAATTTTGGCTTTGATTTTTGTTTAAATACATATTGTGACGTTTTCAAGTCAAAGAAGATTTTTGTAGACGTGTCGTTTCTTGGAAAATTTTCGAAATGGTGGACTGTCATAAAGGGCTCAAGCGCCATAATGATCTATGACACTAAGACCACTGTTAGGACTTAAGCGTCGTAATGATCTATGGTGCTTAAAACCATTGTAAGTTCGCTAAGATAATGAGATATGTGTTCGCGAAAATCGCATAAAGAATACGTAGCTAAATTTCTTCTTATAAATATATCCTGACTTGGCGAAGTTGGATGACGGTTTAATAAACGGTAGTCAAGGTACATCATTGTCGGTTGTTAATAAAGTTTATTTCTAAATGATTTTTTACAGCAGTAACGCCTTATTAATAAACCCCAGTTAAACATAGGCTTGCGTCAAACATTAATTTGAGATAGCCTGATTTTTTTGTTTTTCTTACTTATGGGATATTTAAAGATAATATATGCAAAAATCCTACAAACTTTTCACCCGGAAGTAGTTAAAAAGGTAAAAAATAAGTAAAAAATGTTTGTGTATTTTTATTTACAATAATATCTATTATTTTTATTTGTTAATATGATGACATTTAAGTTTTCTTTCTGTTGAAAGCGAAAAACAAGAAACCGTGTCCATGTAAAACCACATAATTTACAAAATGTACGCCGTGCGATACTAACAAAATGGACCATGTTATCGGAAATAAATATTTTTGAATTTGATATATATCCTAGTTTGTTCTTAGGGGGCGTCCATTAATCGCGTCATACGTTTTTGGCTTGTTTTAGACCATGGGGGAGGCATGGTGATCTTTGGTGATATTTTCAGGACCCCTCCCCCCCTGTCCAATATGACGTGTAATTTTTTGCTAATTAAAGTAAGTATAGTTTTCTAACACGTGAACCTACTTACGTAACGTACGTAAAGGGTAAAATAATGAAACTACATGTATACATATAAAATAAAATTATCTTTAATAGAAAAAAAATCTTTAATAGTGCGTGTTTGGCCACGCGGTTTCGTATCTACTATCGAAAAATTAATATCAAAAGGTCGTATCTGCATATGAAATGAGTTTTTAGGAGATAACTCAATAATTCCTAAACCGATAATGTTCTTAATTTTTTTCATATTCTTTGGATCTCCGGTTCAAAAGTGACAGGGAGGACACAATTTTTTTAGACTTACGGGGTGATTTTTTCTTCAAATATTCACTAAATTAAAAAAAATTCAAACAGACCTCAATGTTATTTTGAAAGACCTACCGAGTGATGTGCATCATGTCAATATTTGGTAAAAAAAAATTTTTTTACAAATAATTACATGTAGTGCCCCTCCTTAAAATATCTTTTTCAGCAATTGTACTACAAAACTAAGTAGCAGCATACAAAAACACACCTTATATTTAAATATTTATTAAGATACGTTTTATAGTTTCCGAGTGAAATGGCTGTGACATACGGACGGACGGACGGACAGACGGACATAACGAAACTATAAGGGTTACGTTTTGCCACTTTGGCTACGGAACCCTAAAAACCTACTTCACAAAATAATATGTCAATTGCCATTAAAAATTATTTACAATCACAGTGCTAGTGCAATTTTACTCTGCTTTTGACAGATCGATTCATTTAAAAGTTGATAATTTTTATTTTATTGGCCATAATACAGTATAGCACAAGGAACAAAAAAATTACACGTGATATGTGTCCAGACCCCCCTCCCCCCTCCCCCCTGTGGTGATCATTGGTGATTTTTTCTTGACCCCCTCCCCCCCATATACAGTATGACGCGATTAATGGACGCCCCCTTACACATGAAAAAAAAAAACTTACAAACAATATATTCATTAAAATGCTACAAGAAAAACGCTTGTAATATGTGTGTACATATTTGTGGCGGTTAGCGAATAATGATTTTATTGCGTAAATAATACTAGTATCATGATATATCCGTAGCTGCTTACCATCAGGCGGGCCGTATGCTTGTTTGCCACCGTCGTATTAAAAAAAGCTATTATTAATTATTTCCAATTCCCCATACTACTATTTACAATATCTAATAAAATAACCAACGATGATAATATCATGCTGAAACATCTGCTTTCTTTTATAAGTCTAAATTAAATTGCCTAAATTTCACTATTGTAGAGATGTTAAAAAAGACAGATCCGACGCGAGGAAAGAGTAACAAAAAGAGTGAAACTGAGATCGGGGCATATGACAATGTGTATTCCTATTTCTGGGATGAAGTACAAGGCAAAAGAGGAGCCAATGAGATTGGATCTTGTATTTTAGATTATCTTAAACGTTTAAATGATCAAAACCCAAACAAAAACCTTTTTCTATTCCTGTACTTTTAACTGTCATTTATACATTCGTCAACACCTTTATAAGAACATAGATAATACACTCGATGAAAAGTCTATCTAGTCTATTCCCCAAAATAACACTTGTTCTATAAAAGCGCCAAAATAGTATCGCGTAATCGCGTGCAAACACGACTATTAATATAAAATAAATTACTGCCAACCTAAGAAACCTAAATAAACGCAGCGTTTTTAGAAAAAAAAACTTTAAAAAAGAAAAAATTAAAAGAACCACAGACCTACTTCGTAGTTTTTTACGTTTCCCGTTTGTTTGTTGGGGCAAATTGCAAACTTTGAAAATAATTTAGGTATTTTTACTAATCTCTGTAGCTCTTTAATAATTGATCAAATAACGACGGTGTGTATTTGTGTTAGTAATGTTAGTATTATTGAAAAATAGTGTTTTAAAAGGTAAAACTTAAATGATTGTTGATTATGTTGACAAAATAACTGCGATATCCATGAAGTTTTCAATTTCGCATTTTATGTAAAAGTAAGTGTATTCGTAGAAAAAGTATTGTATGCAACGTCGTATAAGTAGGTAAAAAAATGTTCGTGGCGTTTTTCTTAACAATTTTCGCCTACGGCTCAAATTGTTACCCACGCCACTCACCTTTTTTGACCCCCCTTATACAACTGTTGCATAAACTACTATAATGTGATATTTTATTCAGATAATTGTTGTGTTCAAAATAAAAATAAATATATCGCATCATTGTATTCTTATGCTGTGACAATTTTTGAAAATATTCACACAATTACACATAAATATTTAATTCCAGGACACACACAAAACGAAGGTGATAATGTCCACAGTCTTATCGAAAAAGATATTAAAAGAAACAAAAAGTCGGGACCAATATACACGCCATACCAGTATGTGACTCTAATTAAGAACGCACGTAAAACTGGAAAACCTTTTCATGTCATGGAGTTGACATACGACTTTTTTGTTGATCTTAAAATTTTGCAGGAAAGTTGGGGATACAATTACAATGAAGATGAAAACAGAAACAGTTTGTTGTGGACTGATATCAAGGTTCTTAAATTTTATAAATCGGAACCGTTTATAATTGAATTTAAAACTTCGTTCAGTGAAGATAAGTTTAATAAGCTCAATATCAGAAATAAACGAAAAAAAATGCTTGGTCCAGACGAAATAACTCTTGACAAAGCATTTTCTCACAAATTGGAATTAGGTGAACACAAGAAAAAGGACTTACGGGATCTCATTAATCAAAACTTAATCCCAAGTTATTATGCAGATTTTTATAATACAATACTATAATACAAAATAATTATATTGTATTATCCTAGATGTTAGTGGCTATTGTTAGCAGTTCTAAGAGGCAAGTAAAATGATGGTTAAAGCAAAGACTTACGTCATGATCTCGTCATTATTTATAAGTAAGCTATTACTTATGTAGTATGTAGATTTTTATAGTACAATATTGTAGTTTAATATAGTACAATATTGTGTATTTTTGTTGATGTTGATGATTATGGTTCATAATTATAGAGGGAAATTGATGCTTTAAATAAAGACTAACATGATCTCGTTAGCATTTAAAAGATACTTACCTAATTTTAAAATACAGTCACGGTCATTAATCGATGAGCCACTTGCCGCTGTACGTATTTTAGCCGTGTAATACATATTTCATCCTCACCATGGCGACGTTTTAACGTATCCATAGTAACTCTAGAGATTGATACCAACATATAGAACAAAATAATGACATCCATCACATTGTCACATACATAACTGTTGCAAATATTTGAATATGCATGGTAATCCCGCCATTTTGAAACGAAGTTATTTTAAATATTTTTATGTTTTATATGTCAGCTACTGTCAGTGTAATTTTTATATACTACTTAAAAGTACAATTAATTTTGTATTAAGCAGAACGTCTGCTAACGATACCACAATGCTTAGAATAAATGGAAAAGTAGAAAAATCCACTGCCTCAGGCGAGACTCGAACTCGCGACTCTGGGATACATGCCCATCGCTCTGACCAACTGAGCTACTGAGACACACCTGATGGCTGCGAATTTCTCCACTATATCCCATATGCGTCTTAGGGGGACGCCTAGCGACATCTGCCGAAGAAGTCTTACACTTCTCAACCGGCCATCGGAGTCCCAAGTTGTATTGAGAATTCACCGATAACAATGCGTTACCCCATACTACAATTAATTTTGTATTAAGCAGAACGTCTGCTAACGATACCACAATGCTTAGAAAAAATGGAAAAGTAGAAAAATAATAATAATAATAATAATTAAAAGTAAATAGGGGCCACTGTATTTGATCTTTACGTAAAACATATTTTTTTACAGTATTATATTTCTTTCTAGTTATTAGACAGCATGAAAGAGATTGGACACTTACGGATATGAGGCATCATTAATCAGCCACTTATCACTTAGCAATTAGTTGATGGCCCAGAATTATCAATTAAACAGAAATATAAAGACTTTGTTTTGAGTAGTATACATCGTCTAATAAAAAGTCAACCTTTAGCAAAAACATATTTATTTTTAAAATTAATATTTAGAATAAGCTCCATGGCTGTCCGATACAGCTTGTAGTCGTGTTCGCATAGAGGCGACTAATTTTGTTCCAATATCAGTTCCTCGCATACTTTCCCAGATGTCTTGGCAATGTTGAGCCAAAACATCAGCCCTGCGTTCGTTACGGTGATCCCACCGCTGCACCATTAAACCCCATAGATATTCTATGGGATTCAGGTCCGGAGATTTAGATGGCCACGGAATTACCGTAATGGCTGGGTGTGCATCGAACCAGGCGTTAACGACTCTTGCACGGTGTATCGAGCAGTTATCATGCACGAAATTGATGTTAGGCTTATCGTGCTGTGGATAGACCGTTCTTACGGAAGGGAGCATGACTTCTTCCAAAATGCTAATATAGTCCAGGGCATTTGCACGCGGTGGCATTTGGACGAGTTCGCCAACACCTTCGGAGCTCATCCAACCCCACATATTAACACCTATTCTGCCCGATTCCCTATTTGGTATGACATGATCTATGTCATACCGTGTTGCGTTATACCGCCACATTTGTAGGCGACCGTGTTCGCTTGATTGAAATGTTTTCTCGTCAGTGAAAATTGTTGAAGTCCAATCAAAATCTACGAATCGGTTGGCGAAATTTTCGCGGGCGATTTTATGATTTTCCGTCAAATCAACCTTATAAGCCGGAACTCTGTGATGCAAATTCATTGAATGCAGATGCCTTCGGATAGTTCTGGGATCCACATCAAGCCGTTCTGCATATAGTTTAGTGGGTGTGAATCCATTTAGTTCGTAACCTTGGAGCATTTCTGTTCGCTGCATTTGGCTTAAAGCAGCAGGACGATGATTGTTTTGGCGACGATCGGCAATAATCCCTTCCTCAGCATATCGTCCCACCCATAACGCAACGGTGTTTCACTAAAAATACAAACTTGAAGTTAGTGATTTTTTTACTTTATTTTAATTCTGGAGACAAGACTACCGACAAGAGCAGATCCCTCGAAATTGCACGAATACTAAGACCCTGCTGGTGCATTGTCACAATTCTATGACGAATCTCATCGTTAATAGTGGGTGGCATTTTCGCTTAAATTGAATTGACTACGGTTATTATTACCAATTTTTTTATTATTTCTTGACACCTGACTTTTCAGTTGTCAATATTTTCTAAAATAATATGCGTTATTGCAACTACGAGTTTTATTTCAAAAAAGGTCTGATATAATTATCTTATGAATCATCATAAGTTGGATTTAGATTTGCCTCGGACATTTCGCTACCGCAATGTTTTAGCACAGATTCGCTGCATTCGTGCGAACGGCGTAATTTATGCAAAATTCAATCGATTCATTATTGATATGATAACTTCATTAGCTAACCTTTAACCTCTATGGTTAAGACATATTTCCTAGTAGTAGTAAGTTGTTAATCTTTTTGATTCTGACCTCTTTTGAATTAAAACGCAATGTCAGTTGAATGTTATGTCAAAGACGACAATTATAAATTATGCATTTAGTGAATCGTAGCTAAAATAATATTAAAGTGTTTACACGATAATGCCAATCACAATTTCCGATTAATTCTCCGAAGAATCGTGTCAATGTGTCATCAGGGTCTTGAGTTCGGCCAGCCTCAAGAGAATCCTCGAGACGGAAAGCTTATTCCATAATGTTGTTAAAACATTTAAATTGTCTAATACTTATTGCATAGAACCATAAGCTCGAAAGATTTAAAAAACACGTTGCGTTTTGGGTAAGACGATACCTATGCCGAAAAAGTTAAACTATCATCGTCAGAACAACCAGCGCCCCGATGCATTTAGCGAAGAGGAATGCTCCGGAACACGAAGTTGACAGATTTAGACCTACGAAGTTCGCAGCTCTATGGAACGATTTGATAATTATGAATACATTTAATAAATTTAAACTTTAAATATTGTTATTATTTATTAATATGATCTATTCGATAGTTAATAGCTACAACTTAGCTACTTTCATACCAAAACAGGCATTCAAATTCTTAGTTAATTTTTCTAATGATGGCGGCCGTCAAATTGTTAGTTATCAATTATGATAACCTGATTTCATCCGAATACTAATTCGGATAAAATCGGGCTTTTCGTTTCTCCTGTGTCGAAATGCCAATGCCAATCATAATGTCTCCGTTACTATCGCTAGGTACGCTGTAACAATTGTTACTAAGTTACGGTTACGGGTTACTAAGTTTCGAAGTGACAAGTGACTCTGTCAATCTGGTAGCTCTGAATGCTAACGCTAACGGCAACCTTAACATTCGGACCTTAGTGACGGTTGATAAACACACAATGATAAAGATAGAAATATAATTGTGCTCTTTTATTATACGAAGACTTGTTAGGAATTAATACGAGTAAAAACCTGATTTGTATTACACTGCTAAAATACGTACAGCGGCAAGTGGCTCATCGATTAATGACCGTGACTGTACCTAGTTTTGATATGATAGATTATTTTGATAGAAATATTGTTTATTATGTTTTTTTTCTAGAGGGAAATTTGATTTTTGATTGTCTTTGGTTAACTACAAGACTTTTTTGTGATTCCAAATATATAAATTTCATTATTTTTATGTCGTTTTCATTATGTAGAATAGAAAGAGTCCCTTAAAACAATAATAAGTTAGACATTATAGTGAACTTTTAAGAAATGAGTCCTTTTTTAGAAAGATTTTTCAGAATTATACAGACCTATGTATAAATAGGTCTTTTAAAAAAAAAACATTTTCAATCATAAATAGACCCAAAAGGGCCCTTCTTTAGAATTTTTTTTGTAAAAAATTGTAAATACTTTTTTTTCCATATTTATAGTCAAGGGCTTCTAGATAAATAAATAACGCTTAATAAAACATAAACATCAGTAATTATTTATCAATTATATGTCGATAATAACCGTGTTTTCATAAAATCATCGAACACGTCGCAGTTGTTTTTGTCGTTTCTCGAAAACTAGTAATGTTTAGTTAGGTCACTATAATTCTGAACGTGCGATATACCTTTGACTTGAAAACGTCATATTTATTGGATAAAAGAAGTTTAAGTTACAGTAGCGCGGCGTTTATAGAGTACAAAAGTAAAACCCAAATTAAATAACTCAGGGTTGCCGATTGGTTCCAAATTGAAATGATACAATGAGTCATTTAAAATCCTCAACTTTGTATTATCTTTGCACAAACCTAAGTTACGATTTCCGCCGAAATGTTTTACTTGACAATAATTGCAAAAGGACCGATTATCGTCTAGTTTACGAGATACCGACGGACAGACAGACCGCATTGTTGACTCACTGTCGACCGCATGCCTGTTGATTATAGGTACAGCTAATGTCATGCTAGCAGTATATTAACTTCAAAATTACAAAAACCAAGGAAGAAATCCAAAAGTCTTTTTGGTGTTGGTGGCCTATGGACAACAACAACATGCGCGTCGCCGATGCTTTAAAAAACCTGTGTACCCCATTTTTTATTCCGCGTCCAATTTTAAATTTTCAAGATCTTTATAAACCTCGTGAATATTACAAAAACTATTTAAAACGGGGTACAATAAAATTTTTTAAAAAGTAAATAGGGGTAAATACTTGTTTGTATGGGACACATGGTCCCAGCCGGCCAACCCTCCATACAAAACCATTTTTTTTTTTCGCGTGATTTTTTTTTGTAAAATACGATACCAATTATGCCATTAAATGGATCACCAGAATTTTTATTACAACTTGTATATTCAGATTACTTTGCTGTGGTAATACTTTAACTGTGGTTTTAGCAGCACGGAGGTAAATTATGCTGTCTTTATCATTGCGGTTACTGTGACATTTGCTAACCACGTGGTTAGTTCACAACCAACAGTTAAATAACTGGTTTAAATTAATTGCTTTTGTTCATTGGAAAATATATTGACACGCTACTGTCCAATAGCTGACATCCTGTGCCTTACCTAATCTTAAAATACATAAACAGTACATTAAAACACAATCTATCTCAAACATAACTCCAACACACAACAAATAATCAACCAATATTAAAGTTGTATTGGAGTTGCATCGGAATCATTTTCAAGCAAACTCTGATATTTCTGATTCAGACGTTTAGGCGCTAGCTGTATTGTGTAGTTAATGCATTGGAGTTGTATTGAAGTTGAATCGTGTCTTAACGTTATTAAAGTTGAATACTACGTACTGAGAGATGCGTCATACTCGTGAACGGGTGCTGTTTGTGGAGACCGGTCTGTTTAGGCTAACTGGGGCTACACAATTACGTAACTTTTTATTAGTCATATTTAATTTTAGTTTCATTGGCTTTAGACACATTATTCGGTGCTTGTTTATCCTTAAAATTTTATTTATTTTTATTATATAGAATATATAGATCAAGACACTTGAGGACCTTATACATCTCTAAGGATAATTTGGAATCAGTATGTTTTTTTGTATACTTACTAGAATCACTTAATGTTTTTTATTATTATTATTTAAATTTAAAATGTGCTTCTAACTGTTGATGATAGGTTAAAGTAATTTGGAAATTTAAGTAGAGTACACAGTTCAGGTAAGAAAATATATCAAACTTGTGTGTAGGTAGGTACCTACATACTTCGTTTTCAAAAAGTCAGATTTGGTATTTCTCTTAAACTATTGTAACCTAATGTTGGTTAACGTAACCTTGGTTTGATATGTTTTATATTAACAACGCATTTATAATATGTATTTTTAAGTTTTGATGTACTGTTGTTTTGAAAAAATAAGTCCCGCCGAGTTTCTTGCCAGTCATAATTCTTCTCGGGTCAGAGGTGTAGGGTTAGAACCGGTGTAGTTTGCTTTTTTTCTCTCTTTTACTTTGATAAACTATCTGACGTGTAAAAGTGCCCTTGTGGCCTACTTACTGAATAAATGTGTGAGTTTGAGTTTGAGTTTACGGCCCCTTGCTGTCATTGAACTCAAAATAATACAAAGAATATTGGCATCACGGACCAGTAGTGCGATTTTTGAATCTCACCAAGTGACTAAATCTCACCGATGTGAGTGATTTACTATCGGAAATCACTCACATCGGTGAGAATTAGTCACTTGGTGAGATTCAAAAATCGCACTCCTGTAGTGAAACCGATCAGTATTTTTATTATATTTCCCTAACCATAACTGAACCTTATTATTATTACCGAGCAAAACAGTCATTACCACTGACTAGTAAAAACAGTCCGATAGAGAGCATAATATAGGGGGCGGTGTCTCGCTCGCACTCGTTAAAAAACTCGACTCACATGGACATTTTGACTAGTTGTCATAATTTTCTGATGACGTCATTACCTCCTAAGTTGAAACGAGACGTGACCCCCATATTAACCTCTCCTTCGGCCTCACTTTGTGGCCGAAGAATATTAAAAACCAGTTTATCTACCGTCTGCCTGCGCAAAGACTGTGATAACCTCGAGAAACTGGTCATCACTGGCAAAGTCGAAGATGAACGGAAGATACAGGAGCCCAATGCGCTGGTCTGACCAAATTCGCTCAGCTCTCAACACTACAGTCCATCATCTTCACTCGGCGACAGATCAGAGAGAAGCTGTTGAATGACCACGACCCTCACAGTTGAGGAAACCAATGCAAGGTGAAGGGCATACACATATTTTGAGTGACTTTGTCTGTTATTCTCATGTTTGGATTTTTTGAAGTGAAAACGGTTTAGCGGCTGTGCACTTTTTGTGATGGGGAAAAAATGTTAAACTCGCGACAGGTCACGTGACCGTCGAATTCGTCAGATTGAAAATTCGTAAAACGGACACGTGACCTGATCGAATAAATAAATAATTTGTAATAGTTTTGAAGTGTTAAATTTTTAATGTAATATAAATGGTCATGTTTGTGTACGATAGCGCAATAAATTAATAGGTATTGTATTTTACCACATAAATGCAATTCAATTTCAAATGCAATTCGTGCAAAATTATTCCCTAACCATTCCAAAATATCAAAAATGCACAACGTTAATATTCAAGTTTTCACTTCTGCCGGCACTCCCGGAGTGCACCCCGTTGTTTTTTCTTTCTTCGAAACAATGATAGTTTTAGTTTTATGCTAGTTTTTAGTTTCTATTATGTATGTACAATTGTACATAAGCTAGTTTACTTATGTATTGGCCTATCATATCTATAGGTCCGTACTTGCCTGAAAATAAATAAAGTTATTTCATTTCATTAGCTCCAGCTGCCTTACATTATTTTTGACGTACTTTATTAGTCCTATATCTATATTTCAACTACAAAATAAATCAGACTTCTGTTGTAAAACATACTTTAAAGAAACCTTTTTAAAAATCTACCAGTGTAAAAATTAATATGCCATTTAAAAATAACCTTTATTGAGATAAACATAAGAGTGTATGAATATTATAATTAAGTTGGTGCAAATATCTCTTGTTTAATTAAAAAAATGGCTCTCAGTTGTCGAAATGCAATAAGAAAGTTGTTAGCCTAGTCAAAGAGGGTATCGAAGTGTTTAAAATTACCGGTTGTAAAGAACTTCTCGAACGGCATTAGACTAATATTATTAATGTGTTTTCATGGACGTCCTTACAATTTGAGAGTTCGCGTGCTAATAATTTGCGTCCCTGTTGTTTGAGTATTGACAAGGCAACAAAAGCATAATTATGGATGAAATAAAAAGCGTTCGTTGACGTCCGTCTCTTTTTTAAGTAAATCATAAAATGTAGGGCTATATCGTGAAGTTAGTATGTAGCAGATTAAATACAAGATAGAACTCGTGGTAACCACAGATATGCACAACAGTATACCTTTTAACAAAAAACGTTTATATTTACAATAGCCCTGGAATTGCAGGCGTCCATAGGCTACGGTACCTGCTTACCATCAGGCGGACCGTATGCTTGTTTGCCACCGTTTTGGTATAAAAAAAAACTATATAATGGTGTAGGATTCAGTTCAGTTGTGTAGGTAGTTCAAATCTGAGAAATATGGTGACCTCGTGCCTTTTGTAAAATCGTTATAATGCAACGTCTGTGTTTCAGAGAAGAGGTAATAATAACGCCGAGCCGGCCAAACTATTAACGTTTTCGCTAGGATCTAAAAAGATCTCGAAGCTATTCAAATAAAAATAAAATAGTCCTCGTTGATTGAGGTATAAAGACTGCAGTCATAAGCGGGGCGGTGCGTCAATCCGAATCAACACAGATGCTATTAACGCGGCCCATCTATAGGCCAAGAGCTAGTAGTGGAAAAGCGTCCGTAGAACGCGATTTCCAACGGATTGCCTTATTTGTTGCTAAAGATGGTTGAGCAATTTGTAACGATTTTATGAAAAAGAAAGCCCAAACAGCTCCGGAGTTCCTATGAATATTTTTGACGCACCACTGCGCTGCGTACTGCGTAATTTTGTACCTACATCTTAGGATGTTATCATTTGCGGTTAAGAGATTTATTAATTATATTTTATTATTTATTTTAAGAGAAATCTTAAGTAGTTTTTCGCCAAACTCAGGACAGTTTGTTGGCGAATAGTGCGCTCTAAAATAAAATAAAATGTATACCGTCAACTGCTACAACTTTGCCTACGATGATTAACTTTGCCTGGCTTGAAAAACATGGTGTTCTTCACCAAACAGCTATTTATATATCTTATTTCCTTTCTTATATCTTATGTTATTAACGGCCTCCTAGCCCAGTCGGTAGTTACCCTGCCTATGAAGCAGGAGGTCCTGGGTTCGAATCCTGGTCAGGGCGTTTATTTTTGAGTTTATCACGGATATTTGTTCCTGAGTTATGGGTGTTTTCTATGTATTTAAGTATTTTTCTATATTTTTCTATTATATATGTCGTCGCCTAGTGCCCTGAACACAAGCCTTATTGAGCTTACTGTGGGGCTAGGTTGATTTGTGTAAGACTGTCCCATAATATTTATTTATTAGGGTTCCGTACCTCGAAAGAAAAAAACGGAACCCTTATAGGATCACTTTGTTGTCCGTCCGTCCGTCCGTCCATCTGTCAAGACCCTTTTTCTCAGGAACGCGTAAAGGTATCGAGCTGAAATTTTTATCAAATACTCAGGTCTACTGTTCCTTGGCCTGAGAAAAAATCAAACTTCTGAGCCAACGCAATCAAAAGATACAGCCGTTTATGCATCAAATTTCCGCAAATTTTCGAAACTCGCAAGGGAATCGAAATTCGAAACCTACAGGGTACTTCCCGTGAACTCAGAATCTTGAAATTTGGTACGAAACAACGTCTTGTAGCACAGATACAGGAAAAATTGCGAAAACCGTAAATTTTTAGTCACATCATATAATAAAAATATTTTTAATAATTTTAAAGTTACTACCGTATACTCGTACCTACAGGTTTGTACGAAACCCTCGGTGCGCGAGTCCGACTCGCACTTGGCCGGTTTTTTATTTATTTATTTATTCCTGAGATGGGAGAATGGCGGCTATTATGAAGAATTAAATATATATTCTATAGGGACAGATAATCACTGTTTTTCAAGCCAGGCAAAGTTGAGCATCTAGGCAATGTCTAAACAGTTGACGGTACCTAAATCATTCTAATATTAAATCTCATTTGCAAAATGGATTATATTAAAATTAACACACACAGCATTCTAAGCATGCTGACGAGTAAGTTTGACTGCCCTATTTATAATACTTGTATTTTATGTGTTTCTTTATTTTGAGGTGTGCAATAAAGAGTATTTATGTTATGTTATGTTATAATAAATAGAGGCAAATTAATAAATTATGCTTGGGCTAATTTTAACCGATGTATATAATATGATAACCGATGTATATTCAGAAGGCGGTAATCCTGGACACTGCGCGTATTGTCCGCAGGTTCCTCTCTTTGCGGCCCTGACCACCGGCAGCCTGCGAGACGCGCACTAGTTTCTATCAGAAAAAGTCTGCCAATTTCGGCGCGGGGGACGAGGAAACGCACACAAATACTGTTAACACTAATGCATTTTCCATTGACGTCGCTACACACGCACACGATAAAATTATCAAACACTAGCATAAAATGTACTCACACAAGTACAAACACAGGCACAGACAACCTGTCCGTGAACGAGATAATGTCATCTTTAAGTAAACGTAGACAGTGCGAGGAACGCGTCGATAATAATATACTTAAGTATCGATATTTGTGACGTTTTCAAGTTAAAGGTACATCATTGTCGGTTGTTAATAGAGTTAATTTCTAAATATTTTGTTTATGGTAACGCCTTATTGACAACCGATAATGATGTACCTTTGACTTGAAAATGTCACATTTTATCGTATGCCTACATGTCACTGGATATAGATAGGCATTTCTTCCCTAGGGTAGTGGGAAAGCAGATGATGAAGAAAATCCAGTGAGTGCTGCGAGGTCCAGGTAGGACAGTAGAGCTGCCAAGTTTGTAACTATTTTAGCACCACCCAGGGATCACGTGTAGGGTTGTCTAAGGTGTTTCCTACGGACGAGTCCGTAATGTTTCTCTGCGTCCGGACGCAGAGAAACATTGATCGTAGGTTAATTATATATTTTTGTTACTTTACCAAGTATAAGGTTTAGCTATTGATAAAATTATAATGTTAAGTTGTGATTAAATATCAAGTTTTTCTATCAGCATATTACTTACAATGTTAGTATTCTACGTAAGTTAGTTTGTCTATTTGTTCGGGAAAAATCTTGTAAGCTGATTTAGAATAACTTTTATATTATCAATTTAATATTTTGATGTGTATTTGCTTTTAAATTTAGTAGAAAAACTACAAATTGGAAACAAATAACTATTACAATAAAACAATGAATTGCAAAGAACTCTGGAACATCACGGGATTCGAACCCACGTATTTAGATTACCGTTCCAATGTGCTTCCAATTACACTAGACATTCCTCTATCCACCTCAGTGAATTTTTCACTGTAATGAACAATGTTGAATCAGTCACTAGCGACATCGTGATGTTCCAGAGTCCTTCGCAGTTGATATTTTTATTGTAATGGGCATCTGTTTCCAATTTGTATTTCTATTTCTATTATCTCTTCTTCATTTTCTATTATAAATAAAAAGTATCACATACTGCTAATGTTAATATCGACATTTATTTTTGTGCTGTCCCATCACTAAAATTTACCTGTCAGGTACAGTGATATCAGAGTCAGAAATTAAAAGTGCCTATTTAAGGGGATAAGTGTGTATAACGTACTTTATAATAAATAAAGTATAATTCATACAAAATTAAAATGCTACATAAAATGTATGGTGAAAATAAAGGAACGAATTAATTTCTAAACAGGAATATCGTTATTTCAAGCATCTACAAGTATATTTCACTTAAGGGGCGCCACACATTAGATCGGAATTCATCACACTAGCTGAAATTTGTCTATGAAAACGGAAATTTGTTTATGGTAGCTGCATGTATTTTTGAGACCATAGACAAATTTCAGCTATTGTGCCGTACTACAAGCACACAAACGCTGACGCTTTCTTACGCTGCTTCTTCTCAGTTGGGGCTCCTTTGCGAACCAGTAGTAGTTTATTGCCCTTCCCATAATACGGTTTAGAAAAAGATTTGAATTCAATACAGTTGTTAAGACGATTGTCGCCGGAGTGTCCTTGAGCGTTTGGGCGCTCTCTACCCGCGCCACCCGCGTACCCTTCTCATTGCGATCGTGCGTAAATCCGCCGCGATGCACCGCAATAATGTTCAAAGAATATGACTTTACTCAGAGGCGCGCGGGCAGATTTATGATAATCATGCCTAATCCTTTTGTGGATGTTTTGCGATTTGAATACTGTGATTAAGTACTACGGTGACATTTTTTAGGAATGCTACTAAATAAGATAAGTAATAACGATCTCGATTAGTAGATTTTTATGTAAAAAAATGAAAACCTAGATTTTGAATTTGAAGTACAGTGAGCGGCAAAATATTTATGAATTTACGAAATATGGTTAAAAATATTCCGCATATCAGAAAAAAATACCGACTAGTACAGCAAAAAAATCTGAATACACATCAAAGCGGTGTTTCCATGTGAATTTGGATTTTTTTGCTGTGCAAGTGAGCTTAATAGATGGTTATTTTTTGTTGCGATTTTAAATATTAACCGTAAAAATTCACTTAATTACGATAAATTAACAAAACTGTTGCGAGTTGCGAATAGTAAAAATGCACATATAAGGAGCGGTATTTGTGCACGAAATCGTCATACAAATGAGAGCTGTAAGCCCATTAAATTTAGATCTTTAAAATATAACACAGCGCAAACACTTCTTAGGGTTCCATAGCCAAAATGGTCAAAACGGAACCCTTAAAAGTTTTTTGAAACATGTCCGTCTGTCCGTCCGTATGTCACAGCCATTTTTATTATGAAACATATATTACTGAAATTTTATCTAGAGGTGTGTTTCATGTGCCGCTACTTAGTTTTCTGGCTAAATTGCTAAAATAAACTTTTAGGTGAGGCACTTCATACATACATATGCCAAACTAAATGTCAAAAATATTTTTTTTGTAAATATGTACATGTTGTACGATACAGCTTTAATATATATATATATATATATATATAGAGTATTTTTAAAACTTTTTTATTAAGTCAATATTTTCAGAAATAATTGCTTCGAAAGTCTAAATATAATAGCCCCCATCTAACTTTTAATCCGTAAGTCTAAAAATATGAAAAAATACCAAGAAGGCTTAGTACTTAATTTTCTACGAAAATTATTTCACATATTATCGGTTCATCCATTTTTGAGTTATCTCCAAGAAACTACTTTCTACGGAACCCTACATTATACATGGTCCGATAAAAACTTGGCCGGTCTTTTAAAGATATTTGATAGGTAGTATTAACCCTTAGTAGTAATTTATTTATTCACTTGTGTTGATAATTAATATAAAATTTGCATTTCACCGACATAGTAAAGTTTTTTTTAGGTTAGTCAACGCGCATGTGAATCTTCTGGGGTTGCAGGCGTCCATAGGCTTTATAACTGCTTTCAATCAGGCGGGTCGTATGCTTGTTTGTTAGCGTCGTGGTATAAAAAAAAGCTTTTTTCCCTTTATTCTTACATACATTGAACTCTTAAATATCAGCAATTTTTTATTAGATTCTCAAGCAGGCTTTGCTCAGTGATAGTTAGTAGACTGAAATTTGGTATGAGTAATTATGTGTTTTAATTATGCCTACAAAGTGGTAAAACAATAAGTATCTGAAACCCATTGTTGGATAGGTCTTTCAAGAAGAATATGCCTTAAACAACTTTTGGATAAAACGAATAATTTCGTAAATAATAGCTTCGAAAGTTAAAATGCTCTTTGATTTTTGAACCGTGGGTCCAAAAAAATTGGAAAAATTCCTGTAAGTGAGGCCATTGAAATACTTATCACGTATTTTCAATAAAAACTATATGGAATAAAATCGGTTGAGCCGTTTTTGAGTTATGCCTATAGTAAAATAACGTAAGTGCCACAATTTTTTTCTTTATAGACTACCTTTTGAATGGATGTATTGTAACAGGCCGGCAACTACGGATCCCTACACTGAGCATAGCCCGATATTCTCTTGGCCGGTTTATCTGCAATCCTTTGCAGTTTACTTCGCCATTTCTAGATTTGAGAAATTAGTATAAAGTATAACATTAAAGATTGTGTTTAATCTTAAAATAAAACGCATATTACATTCGTTTAGAACACGGTATTCTTAAATAAATATGTTTAAATAAATTCGGTTCTTTGGAGTTTTTTATTAAATTAATTATTAGTCTATTGTATTGCAGTACTAGCAGATTTCCGCAACTCGACGACTAATGCCTATTTTGCGTGATGCATGCGTCTACTAAAACATAATAATTTTAGTTTATTTACAGGACCAAATTTGTTTTCAGAGCAATGTGAGATTCATGATTTTTGTTTTTTCTCCATTTTTATTTCATTTGTTTTTTACTTGTATTATAATCTAAAAAAAATACACTTTTTATACAAATGTACATAAACATTATCTTAAAAGATAAAACGTCAATACATTATTGATTCCGGGAAGACACGTTATATCCGCACCGCATGAACCCTCTGCAGTTATTTAGTCTTTAGGCACAGTAAGTCCGATATTATTGCTCACGGGCCAAGCACAAGTATATGTAGTACAAGGCAAGCACGGAGCGACAAGCGACACAGCCTCCTCGTCTCAAAGCTAGCTCACGACTGCCAGCAACGCCGTTTTCGAGCTAATAACGCACGAAATGTGGAATTATGATCAAGTTGTTTAAGAAAATTTATCCAATTTAAATATCCTACGTTGAGTTTGTAGTGTTCTCTAGTACATATTTTATAGTTCAACAATATTTTAAATCGAATGAGCCGTTCAGTAGATATAAGCAAAATTAACCGTAAAACGACATTTCGTTACATTTACATAACGGAGAAACTATACGTTACACGAGTTATTCAAACGTTGACAATATTTTACATGAAATGGTAAATAACATATATTTTTTTCAAAATTTTTGAATGGCCCGTTATTGAGATATATCCCTTAGAAAGTAACAGTTTTCGGCCACAATCAGCGCCTAGCGCCTTAAACCAGTGTTTATGTTTTATTTCATTACCGTGCGTAGGTTATCCTGATAGTGTCAGTTTTTTGAGTTCCAAACTACCTTACTGCCCTGCCCTTGGCGGTCCTCGGCGACATATATAATTTAAAAAGCTATGCGTGTGAATGAGTTTTACTTTTGGAGTACTGAAAAGATTAACATCTTTTCATTTTTGTTAATGATTAAAAAATAATATGTAATTTGAATAATTTAAAATATGTTTAGAAACAATTTAATAACAACACACACACACACAGACACACTGCTTTTTTAACAGAGCAATGCTTTACAATTATGGCTGTATGCCGAATGGGTCTCTGCCTAACCCACGGAGTATCTTTTAAGTGTATTGCCTAACCTGTCATAACAATGACAATGAATGACATAATGGCGGACGTATTTCTGCGGCACTGGAGTCGGTTACTCTTGTTTGCAATATTTCACTTACCTCCCTCGATATAATCGTGTTATGCAATTATGAACCCGATGGTACAATGTACTATGAAGAGTCAAGTTTAAAAATTACCCTAAAGCAGATGTAGTACCATTAAGTGGCAACACTTTTTGATTGACAATATTTTTTAGTTTTTTGCTAATTTCGTGCACTATTTGATGATATTTAGACGTAATTATACTTACAGATGAAAAGAAACGTTATCCTTCTGTAAACTAGATAATTCAGATCTTTTCTTACATGAAAACACGCAGCAATTCGGCATTTTTACCTCAGATCGTTCCACGCTGACTGACATTCATTGAATGGCGTTTGACGCGTGACAACTAGTTTTATAGAACCGCTATGACCAGTGGTCTTGTACTTTTGGCAGAGGGGGACGCCTGACAATTACCACTCCATTGGTTTATTTCTCTGAGTTGCCGGCGGCACCCTAGGTTACGTTTATTAAAATGTTTTTATTGTTTTTGTGTGTTTAAGATGTATTTTTTATATTTTACTTTTGTAAAAATATTATGAAATGAACTAGCCTAAGTAAAAAGAAGAATAAAGAGAAATAATACTATAATTAATTAAAATTAAAAATTACATTTATCTACACTCATACTGTAAGTACTCTAAAATGCGTTCAAAAACCGTAAACAATGATAAGCATTACAACAAACGATTTAACTATGATACGTTTCTTATCTGCGGCAGTAACGTAATTTTAACTATGCATGCTCAAATATTGTTAAGCAATGAGTTTCAAATTTGGAACATCGAATTTGATAACATAATGTTACCGCCATGGCCAACTCGATTGGTCACGCGCGAGCGCCGGCACAATCGAGTAGGCCATGACGGTACAATGGCGGTCATTCTATGGTTTCCGAACAATTAATTTAATATATATAATATGAGTGTAGATAAAGCAGTGTATGCAACTGTACGTAATTAGGCCTTAAAACACCCTTATTACGTAACAGTTACATAAACTACTATTATTACACTCAATTATTATATTAATGTAGTTTTATAAGTATACTTATAATTAACACATTTTATGTGCTTAACGCCTCAAATAAACATTTATTTATACATTGTAAGCTAAGGCTTTTCTTTCCATCGAAACATACACGGAAACTACACAACAATTCAACAATTTTTTTCGCACTTTTTGAACTACTAGCTCTTAGCCTACATTCGTGATAACCACGTATACATCAAGCGAGCAGACACGCCCAAAATTTAGATTGCAATGTTCCTTCACTACCTATCTCTTATTACCTTGCAATAAGAACCATTTTTCCTTAACACAGTTTAATAACGGGTAGCAAAATAAACAGCAAGCATTTGTTTTCGTGAATTTCTATTAAGTTTAATCTTTAGTCAACACAGAGGGTATTTTATGATTGATATTGGCTTTGAAACTGCTATTATAGCAGATAAAAGGTTTAAGAATTACATTTTACTCCAAGTTTAATATTTTCGGGCCCTTTTACTTTCACAAAACTTAATGTAATTTACCATAGAGATCATTATTTTAAACCACGATGGTGACAAAGAAGCATACGTCCCGCCTGATATTAAGCAGTTACTGTAGCTTATGGACGCCTACAACTCCTGAGATGTCACATGGGCGTTGCCGATAATTTACAAAAGGGATTAACTGTGTAGATCTACCTTTATAGTAACCATAGAGACTATACGTATACTTTGTTATTTGTATAATAATGTATTTTTTTAATACAATGGCTCAAAAAAATTAGTTTATGTAGCTGCAAATCGTGCGTAAAGTTTAATTTTATACACTAGTGCTAAAAAGTAATCAGATTGATACTTTTTAAATAGATGAGTATTATGCGAGACCCGCTTATAAATGGCCCACCTGAACAACGCACGATTGAATGAAGCTGTCTTTCGTGCACTGCACTTAAAAATACGGGTATACTTAAATGTAATTTTATTTCATTGTAGTTTTTTCGCAATTCTCTTAAAAACATTGTTCGGCACACGTGCGGAAGTGTCATTTTCACTCGTCCCGAGTCTCAACCCTCGCCTATCGGCTCGGGTCAAGTAACCTCCATGCTCGTCTAAAATGACATACTTCTCGCACTTGTATCGAAAACTAAGTACTAATTCTACTCATCGACTTTAATGCTTGAATTGAGACTTAACTACTAGCGCCATACTTTTCGATGGAGCTTTTATGGTCGCAAATTTTAGCATCGCCGACGATGCTGAAATGGATTTTCATACAATATTATACAATGGTTGGGGAGGAGGGTAGTCCTCCTCCCCGACCGTCGGCACAATCCACCGGGAGATTGAAGTTACTAAATTGCATAGAATCAGCAAGTTGTAAGGCGTTCGTCGAACTCAATTACTACCGGCTTGCCTATTTTGAGCACTCGTAGGAAAAGTGTTGTATACAATAGTTAAATAATTAAGCTTTTCAATATCATACTTTACAATGGACCCGGGTATGTCCTTAAACTACGTCCCAAAGAGAGGTATGGGTACTGCGGATGTCATCTCGCTATGTGTGGTAGGGCACAGCACAGCGAATGTCATCTCGCTCAAATCTGGAGCACCCGTCTGGGGAAGTACCTCCACTTACAGAAAACCACAGCCAAATAGCACTAGACCCTACTCATAGTGTTGTGTTCCTGCTGGTGAGTAAGGTTGCCAAAGAGCTCAAAGAGGACCCAGTGTGTTGACGATGCCCCTCTTGTTCCTTTAGCCGTCAATACAGTGAATCCTCCTGTTTGCGACGAGTCGGCAACGCGCATGTGACACCTCTGGAGTTACAGGCGTCCATAGGCTACGGTAGCTAACAGAAAGATAGACAGATAGTCGGACAGACATACAGAGTTACTTTAGTTAGTAAGGATGGTGTATGTAGATTGTATGTAAACAATCAATAACTCGGCTGTGTAGGGTTAACTTTAGCATAATTGTATGGAACGGGTTACTACCGTAATGCTCTCGTAATGCTAGTCTATAGTCGTCGCGTGCGCATAGAGAATAGGGTGGATTTTTAGAACTACTTAAAAATTTATAAATCTACTGTTTTAACTATAAAACTTTCGTGAGTCTCTAACATATTAAACAAATATTTATAACGGGTTACTCACGCAATTTAAGTAGATTTTTGCTCGACATGTTTCGATCAATTACGTGAGTAACCCGTTATATAATCTATTGTTGTTTTTGCATAATAATAGTTATGTATTAAAATAACAGATTGGGGGAAATCCTATCCTTACTAATATTAAAATGCAGAAGTAACTCTGTCTGTCTGTCTGTCTGTCTATATCTCTTTATGTCTCTGTATATGTCTCTTTGTTAAGAGTCCGGTGACGATATGAAAACGAAAATCGCTAGTAATAAAATAACGCACATTACTTGTATTTGATAAGATAGTTTGAAATCTTGTTATTGCAAAAAAATATGTTTGGTCGATATATATTAATCATTAAGTACCCGAAAACTCAATAAACATAGCGGATTTAGTGAGGACGTTGATTCGTGATTTGGCGCTTGATTTTTTTATTATTATTTTTCTTGCTCCTTAATTTGATGTATATTGTCGAAAAACTTTACCGGACTCTTAACGGTTTACGTATAAATTGCTGAACCGATTAAGATGAAATCAGAAATGGAGATAGTATGAGGCAGTTTTACTTATATGTATAGTAACCTGCGTTAATATCTTACATAACGAAGGCTGCAAAAATATCTGGCACTTGTAGAGGATAATTAAAATACCTTGTTTTCTTAACTTATATAGATGTCATATACAAAGGAAAAAAGTGACCTAGGCCTCCGGTGCCCAGGGCTGGGATCGAACCAGCGTCTTCTGCCGCGAATGCAGATGAATAAGTTTATAATTCATATAGTAGTGTGTCTACTTAAAAATAAACAAATCAAAATATTTATTAAAAATAATTTGATTTGTTCTTCAGTTATCTTGTTTTTTATTTACATATACCAATTATTTACTACCCTAGAATGAAATACATACAAGATGTAACAAAAATGGTGGTGATTTGTTTAAAGGCGTAATTGGTATCATTATCTAATTAAGAAAAAGTAAGAAAAAAAAATTTACCGAAAAAAAAAAAATTTGTATGGAGGGTTGGCCGGCTAGAACGATGTGCTCCATACAATTTTTTTTGTACGTCAAAAAAAAATCTCCTAAATTTTCTTAGTCTCAATACGATACCATTTATGCCCTTAAACGGATTACCAGTATTCTTGTAACACCTTATAAGGATATTTCACGTTGTTCTTACGGTTTTAGATAAATAGTCAGATGGAGACCTTATCCATACCATCTTGCCGCCATTTTGTTTACATATCATAAACGGCACAATGCACTAGCATTGTAATGAGTGCGCCTACGCAAAGAACTTAGCGTGGCTTAAGTCACAAGCGGTAGCGGGAATCATGAGTGGCAGCGGACATCACGAGCCTCATACGAGCCTCATTTATTTATTTAATCTTTATTGCACAAAAGAAAAATACAATCGTAAAACAGGCGGACTTAATGCTATATATAATTCTCTACCAGTCAATCTTCGGGCAAAGCAGATAAGTTGTAGTCGGTGCAGCAACATGTACATATGGTACCGCAAAAAAAAACTCATAGAAACATAGGACTTAACACAGTGTAACACAATATACAAACATAAACATAAATAATTACTTAATATAATATAAATACATACGACATACAATATTAATACATACAAAAACATAGGTATGAAAACAAATGAAACTATATAATACAGAAACACTAGGAATTATGAGTTCTGCCAGTAAAGTACTCACATAGTCAAAAATCGTTTATTCAAGTAGGATTTTACAATCACTTTTGCATCGTCAAAGTACATACTTAATCTAGGTTACACAAAAATACTAACAACTACAAATTACAGAATAAAAATATTAAAATAAGTACATTTATTATTATCACACAGTAATCATCTATAAAAGTAAATTGTATGTCACTTAATCTGATTTGATGTCTCTAGATTAGTCCATGCATTATTGTCACTAAGGTACTCTTCCACGGTGTAATAAGCCTTATGTAATAGCCCAGATTTAAGGTATTTTTTTAACCTTGGTAATGGTAAGTCTAGTGCTTCCCTGGGTAATTTATACAGTAGTTTTACATTTTCCTAAATAACCTTTGTTTACTCTCTTAACACGAGAACTAGTGATTGCTATTTTATAATTATTTCTAGCACTTCGCATTTTCTTAAAGGAAGACATATTTTTTATAGCATATATAATGCAGTCAAATATGTATTGTGATGCCATAGTCAAAATATTTATTTTTTTGAAAAGTTCTCTTAACGAGTCAAGTATTCTCAAGTTATATATATTCCGCACTGCTCTTTGTAATACGGAAATGGTTTGTATATCGGCGGCTTTACCCCAGACTAACATTGCATAAGACATTATACTATGAAAGTAGCTGAAGTACACTATTCGGGATATTTCCATATTAGTTAGTTGTCTAATCCTTCTGACTGCGTATGCTGCAGAACTCAACCGGTTTGCTAGAGAATATATGTGAGGGCTCCATTGTAAATTTTTATCTATGGTCAAACCTAAGAAGATAGTACTGTCTACCATCTCTAAACATTCGTTATTTAAATATATATGACCACTACTCGGTTGTACATTTGGTAACATGAATCTTATGCACTTAGTTTTTTTGGGATTTAACAGCAAGTTATTACTTGTGAACCAATTTGAAACATCATTTAGGGTGCTATTTATATCGTTATAATTATCAGAGTTTCGACATACTTTAAAGATTAAAGATGTGTCATCAGCGAATAAGACAATTTCACATTTTCCTTTTACGATACAAGGCAGGTCATTGATATAGACAATATACAAAAATGGGCCTAAGATAGATCCCTGAGGCACCCCTAATTTAATAGCAGCCGCTTTCGACTGTGTTTTATTTATCACTACAGTTTGTGTCCTTTCACATAAGGCTTTGTATATTATATTTTAGGCCTCATGGTGAGCGATTATCTCAGAGATGTCATAAGCGCCTTATCGAGCCATTCATTAAGGTTAGATTTGCCTTGTTGAGAGATTCGAGCATCGTTCACTGAAACCACTGCCATCCATATGCATTTATTTGCTATTGACGCGATGCTGAACTCACCGCCGCGCCGGTCGCCAACGCACCAGCAGCAATGAGGATTAAAGTCACAGATTATCAATGGTGCCATTTACTGCCTTTCTGGAACCATTCTAAGGCCTAAAGACTTAGATATTTCCAAACCATATCCAACAGGATTTTTGTTTTTTTGCGACTGTTGCGGCATCTGCGCATATCCTAGCCCGTTTATCCTAATTCAGTTTGCGTCATTAGGTTTAATAATTGTACCAAATCGTTGCACAATCTCTCTGCTTTGCCATAAAGTTGACTGGTAGAGAATGTCTTAACGCGGCATTTTTATTTTTGCTTGTACTTTAAAGCACGACTTAAGTAGTGTTTCAGTAACGTCTAACCGTCAGATTTCTGACAAAATGTATAGCATTTGACATTGACCGTCAGTTTTGTGAGTTTTGCTAACTGGCCGTTAATGGTATACAGTTAAGTGAAAATGCCCATCTATAGCAATAAGTTCGCATTTTGTACTCTTAAGATTTGTGTGAAATAAAGATTCCTTCCTTCCTTTGTTTGTCCCGGCTTGGGGTCCACTTATCAACCTAATTCCATGAATTGGCGTAGGCACTAGTTTTAGTTATGTGTCATAAGGATAAAATGAATAAATACATTACGCCCTCCGTTGCGCATAACGGCCTTCTAGCCTAGTCGGTAGTGACCCTGCCTATGAAGCAAGAGCTCCCGGGTTCGAATCCTGGTCAGGGCATTTATTTGTGTGTTTATCACGGATATTTGTTCCTGAGTTATAGATGTTTTCTATTTATTTAAGTATTTATGTCTTTTTGTATCTATATCTTTTTATTATATACTAGCTGTGCCCGCGGCTCCGCCCGCGTGGGATTCGGTCTGTGTCAATAAGCGGCTAATTTACCCCTAATTTCTCTCCCGCTACCCTGGAGGCGGAACTTGAAGTAAAGTTGACAGATGGATACTCTAGAGGACGGTATAGTCCTAATAAAATATTTTACAATTACCACTAAATGAAACTACACTCAAAAATTAATACTTATTTTTGTCCTTATACATTTTGTTTGGCATGATTTAAACGACATAGATATCAGACGATACAGTACCACTTTTGTATTTATACGTTCATGTCCACGGATAATCACAAATATCATTCAAATCGATCCTCCCGTCAAATCAGTCTAAGCATGTAAGGTAAGACCAGGCGCGGTTGCAGCGCGGGTGAAATTTGGGGGGGGAGGGTCACAAATGCAGAAATGATTTTTTCAGTGGGTCAGTAATGATTTTTTCTATTTGAGGTGGGAGGTCCATGACCCATGCTGCAAATTTAACTCAATCGAGTGTAGTGGCTACCCCCCCCCCCCCCCCCCTTTTAGACGTTGAATTATTATAGCCAAGAGCATGTCGGGCGATGTTTAGTGTGGAGTTTCGCCCTGTTAGAAAACATCCGTTCAAAAGGTCGTTTATTAAGGGATATTTGGCGGCGCTTACGTTATTTTACTATCCGGCACTTCCTTTCACTATGCGTTTTTCACTGATAATTCAAAAACGGCTTAACCGATTTTATTCAATACAGTTTTTATTGAAAGTTGTTATCAGGCCTCACTTCCATTTTTTCAAAAGTTAGATGGAGGAGACGCCCTTTTTTGAACTTTCAGATCTAATATTTACGAAACTATCAGTTTCATCAAAAAAATGTATTCTAGGACCTCTATTCTTTTTGAAAGACCTATTCAATAATACCCAACACGATAGGGTTGGAGCGAAAAAAAAAATCGCCCCCTATTTTATGTGTACCCTAATAAAAATATTTTTTTAGTTTTTATTCTATTACTTTGGCGGCGAGATTAATGCAAATACTGATACCAAATTTCAGCTTTCTAGTGCGAACGGTCACTGAGCTAGACCGCGGACGGACGAACAGACAGAGGGACGGAAATGGCGAAACTCTAAGGGTTCCTAGTTGACTACGGAACCCTGAAAGAGATAAATAGTAGTTTATGTAACTGTTACGTAATAAGGCCTAATTACGTACAGAAGCATACAGTGCTTTCTCTACACACATATTAAAAATCCTAAATGACGTGTTCGGAAACCATTAGAATGACCGCCATTGCACCGCCATGACCAACCTTATTGTGCCGGCGGTCGGGGGTGGGGGAATGGGGGGTGGGGGGTACCGGCGGTCGGGGAAGAGGACGGATTTTCATTACGTTACCGTAGGTAATTAATTTTCATACGTTTTTACCACACTGTCACAGATAATACACTGATGTTACGTTACTGGTTGCAATAATGTTTCCGAACATGGAATAGACGATTTATGATATTGGTGAAGATCAAGATATTTATTCTTCAATGTAAGCACATTACAATGCACTAATGAATGTCAGAGAAAAAAAATACATGAGTGTCGTGGAACACTCGGTTGGAACGAAGTTATGTTATTTAATTTTTGACTGATTCGTAATTTTTGTGGTATTAATTTTTTTTTGTATTTTTTTAAATTTTTGGAAAATTTTACCGCGCCTGGGTAAGAAATATACACATAAAAATCCATACTTCATATCATAACCTAACAACTTATTAACGATTATACTAACAACGAATTTAGGTCTTATATTAGTTAGAAGACTTAGAAGTAAGATTAGAGAAAAGGAGAATAGATATAAAAATCGTGAGGCGGAGTATTAACATGCACTGTGCAAGGTGTGGCAATTAATTTATTGTCGTTTAATTTTGTTCTACTATTAAGTCAATAATTCATTTTTTGTTGATATCCGTACCCCCATTTCTAAACTTAGAGTTAATTTGGCAAAATCCTTCCTATTATTCATGTCACAACGTATTAATTTCAGCGCCATCTGTTAGGTAAGCAGGGTACTCGTTAGTCTTAGGACATGTTTGGAAAAAAAGTTTGCACCTCCTTCCTAAGTAGCGCCATAAGATTCAGGTGCAAAATTAACTCAATCGAGTGTAGTGCCTCCCCTCCTTTTAGAGGTTGAATTTTTATAGCCTACCTTTACCTGGCCGAGGATTTTCTTGACAATTGGAATTAGTAATCCTTAAGGGGTGACTTCTGGGATAACAATGCAAAAAAAACCGGCCAAGAGCATGTCGGGCCATGTTCAGTGCAGGGTTCCGTAATAGGCATGGTGAATTTTTTTTATGTATGGTATCAATCGATTCGTTTTGTTGTGAGGATTAAATGTCTATATGGGGCCATTTGCATTAAAGCAACACAAAAGTCAGAAATGAGACTTAAAGTCCGAGATTTGCATTTGTTTTTCAAAACGCTCCTAACAAAATGACGTGCAAAAGTGACGTCACGATCACATAGTCGCCCTGTTTAAAGTATGGAAAAATTATGAAATTGGTATTTTTACAGTGAAATGTTGCGTTTATGTATATGGTTTCTATACAATTAATTTTACATTAAAATGTTAAAAAGCGAATGGTATCATTGTTTTTCTTAAATTTCGCACTTTAAAAAAACGTAAAATTTTGAAATTTTACAGCTTGATATCTTTGAGCCATTTCAATAGAATTTATAAATTTTCACTTTAGTTGGATATATTGATCATTTTGCATACTATCAACTAAATTTTATTGCATAATTCAACATGTGTCATCATGCCTATTGCCGCCCTGTTAAAAACATCCGTTCAAAAGGTCGTTTATTAAGAAATATTTGGCGGCGCTTCCGTCATAAAGTAATAATTGCGTGGTGGGTTAATTGTTTGGCGTTGTAATTCTACTATCCGGCACTTACGTCCTTTCACTGAGCGTTTTTGACTGACAAATCAATAACAGCTGAACCAATTTTATTCAATATAGTTTTTATTGTGAGTACCTTTCAGGCTTCACTTCCATTATTTTTTCGATTAGCTTCCATGTTCAGACTTTCGACCCTCTTCAGCTTTATTATATGTATAGATATCGTCGCCTAGTACCCACAACACAAGCCTTATTGAGCTTAGTGTGGGACTAGATTGATTTTTGTAAGATTGTCCCATAATGTTTACTCGTATTTATTTATTTATTATCGATGTAAACATTTTGCTAGTTTTTATGGGATGACCGCCATATTTAATGTTGAACAGTTGTGGGTGAATCCGCCCTTAGACTATGCCTTGTACCACACGTCACACCATAACTTAGTACGAGTAAGTTCATAAACCGAGACTCTCTATGTTAAAGTATTTAAAGTATTCCGTCTGTAGGTGTTAATATTGTCACTTTGTAGACTCTTAAATAGAGTTAGTGCTACTGTGAATGGTATAACTTAGTTTTGTGGTTTTTTTATTTATATATTTTTTACGTTACGTCAAAAATATGAAGGGGTAGACCACCAAAATCTCAGTTTTATTACCTACTTACCTATGTTTGTCTAGGTACATATATTTAAAAGACAGAGGAGGATCTTTTTTCTAATACCACGGCGGTGGTAATCTAGAAAACGGCTGGGGTAATGGTAAGCAGCTGGGCTACGGTAGCTGCAACTCCAGAGGTGTCACATGCGCGTTGACGACCCTTTGGAAAGGAGGATCCACTGTGTTGACGGCCGAAGGAACAAGAGGGTCCTTCGTCGTCAACACACTGGGTCACTGTCTATGAAAGATTGTACCCAATTTTTTTATTTTTTTTTAATCTACATCTTAATTGTGAAGACTTCTTCCGAATTGCATTTCAGTCTAAGTAAATATGTTACTTGGCAGCTATTTATTCGTTCAGAACGAACTGACCTCTCAATAAAAACACATCTGCCATATTAATAAACAAAAATCCAAAGACCATATAATACCTGGACTGACGTTGTTTATTCAAAATCGCGCAATAATTCAAACAAAAGCACAAGCACACTATCATGACACTATCGCAGTAGATTTTGGTTTCATACAATATTTTGCAAATGGCAAATTGCCTCTTTCTATTACTTAGGACTTAGGACCATTTTGCCAGTGACAAGTCGCGTGACAAAGTAGGTACGGTTAAAATGTTAAAAGTTTGCCCTTAGAGCTTGCCGTTGTTCGGTAGAGGCCTTGCTTTTTGCAGGGTGATAGCTGCTCCCTACGAACAGCACGTGCCGCCGGCCGTGACCCGGGCAACTAGTTCTCTAACCGGAGGTGGTTACACACAATTAGAGACTAATTCTTCATTAGCTGCACACTTGTTCGTTAGATTACCGCACATTATGCTATGAATTAAAAAATTAAGAAGCCCTTCTTGGTCAATGTATCGGATTTTACAATAAGAGTCCTCTGGATATTCAGTTACTGCTTTTGCACAAATTTAAATCAGTGACCTGTTACTGTTGAGTGAAAGATAAGTTGTGTAAAAAGGGATATTATAAAACATCAGAATATCTAGAGGAAGATAAGCCTTGGAATTAAGTACTTAGTTAAGAATTACTTAATTATGTTTATATTGTGACAATTTGTTTATTATTTTTAAGTTTTTACGAGTATGTTAATGCTTGACGTCATAAAGTGATTGTAAAATCCTATTATGAAAATAACTGATATGATATTATATATGATATGATATGATAATATTACACACTGAACTTAATTGAACCAAAAATTAAAACTATTCTCAAGACGTCTTCGCCATATTTTGTTCAACATACAAGTTCATACATTTTATTCGGCGATTTGACGCTGTTAAAATAACTCAACTTCCTTTCGATAGATGGCGCTGTGGAATATAATAGCCTAAATCTTGGAGGAACGCAGTTTTGTATTGACTTTTTTAATCCAGTATTTTTTCTACTGGAAAATTGGTAGCCCAGCGGTACGGGGTCCGACTTTAAAACTTAAGGTTCAACCCCGGCTCATACCGGCTTCACTGAATCGAAATGATTGATTCATATCTTTCACTCATTTCGTTCATGTCGCTCATTGGATCTGTTCGCATATTCGCCTCAATCGCATCGTGGCACTCGTTTGACTCGGCCTGCTCATTCGAATCATGAGTGAGAAAGAGCAAGTAACACTGTAATCACTAACATAGATGAGTTACTGAGCGAATTAAATCTTCAGTGAGTTGAATTAAAAGATATAGTTTTTTTTTAATCACTCATTCGTGAACGACCCATGTCTAAAATTGAGCTAGACTTCGTGAAAAACCGGGAGAGACGCTATAAGGCTGATTGTTAGTCCAAGGTTACATGGTCCTTGCTTCCAACATTTTCCTATTTGTTCCAATAAAGCAATCAGTTCTGTTATCCCTGCAAACATTAATCGTCCCGCACAAATATAAAAAGTGCCGCCATATTGAATTTTTTGATCGAAATTACTACTGTTTCTGGGACAATGGATGGGATTGATATTTTTAGACGTGACAAGTTTTTGAATTGGTGAAAGGGTGATTTAACAGAGCTCCGGTTCCGGTTCCGTTAAGTCGGAACTTCTGATTGGTTTGAAACATCCGCTTCGGTTCCGGTCCTGTTACAACAGAAAACAAAGTTATATCGCCGTTCATTTCCTCCCGCAGCGTTGCTATGAGATGTCATAGCAACGCTGCGGGAGGAAATGAACGGCGTACATCAAAAACAAACAGGTTTATAGATGTACCCTTAACATCTCGTCCACCTATCACTCGTGCTCCGATTCTGGATCCACTTCCGATTCCGTTTCTGGTTCCGATAAACTAAATTTAAAACATCTGATTCCTCTTTCTGTTCCGATAAAACCACATCTGTTACATCCCTGCCATGGAGTACACAGTATGTAAGCCTACTAGCTATTAGTCTATTCATTTTATCTGCATTGTTCGCACCTGGCTGTTCCAAAATCCAACGTGAGCACTTCACACAAGGTTCACTATTCTAACACTTTACTATACTATACACTACTAGTCACTATCACTTTATCCCGGTTGGTTACTGATTTGAGCTTGGAATCGTCATGACATGACTCATGACCTCATTGATTTAGGAAAAACTCTGTTATCTAGTTTCAGTTTTACAAAGTGCCATCTAGCGGCAAATTCAGTAACTAATAAAATCTATTTACATATGTGCCGCTTAACTTCAAATTAGGGTAAATCCATTCGACCTTCTCAGCAAAAATCTACCCTATTGCCTTTTTTTAATACCAAAATCGCATAATCTGACAGATGGATTTATCCGAGTTTGAAGTTAAGCGACTCATATATGCGGCCATTTTAAATTTCAACAAGCAGTAATATTAACAGGTGAAATATTCGGCCTATAGTACATTTCTCAATATTCATTATGAATGACATTTTTATAACACTTAACCTGTAATTAAATATACACGAAAAGTTTTCGTTAAACACAACCCGACATTTAAATAAAATCCTTTTTTTAAATATCGGTTACCAATCCGCCTCTTTCTTCTTAAAGGATACATCTGGTGAACAAAAAAAGGATTTATTGCGTTTCGGGGGAGGGTACACACCTACCGCACTGCAGGCCTACCACGAACGGCGAAAGTCGCAAATGTCGAAATTTCACTGTTTCACTCTTTTTCGCTCTCGAAAGAGAGTGATGCAAATAGATGATCGAGCGAACGAAGTGGTTCGCGGTAATTCGTTGTGTGCATGATTGTGGCGCCATCTCTTGGACAGGTGTTCAATCTTTTTTTTTCCTTTTTTAAGAAGGGCTTGTACTCCTTTGCTTATATGAAATGTATCTGGCTGATTCACTATCTTGACAGTTGAGGGCGGTGATATAGGTGATGTCAAATATTTTGAAATTTGATATTGACAAGAGCCCTTTTCAGTTTAATTTCTCGTCACACTGTGCACTGCGATCGTTTACGTTACCCCCACCATGCACTTCGCACATAGCGAATAGGCCTGGGCTATGGACTTTTTTTAAAAGAATTATATTTTATAAGTAATATTATTTTGTAAAGTATCAGATTGGGTGATTTAAGTAAATTTATAAAATCTTTTGACGTGACAACGTCTTATAATTCGATGGAGCCGGCTGCACGCACGAAAAAACATGACTCATGCGGCGTTACCTCGCTCTGAGGCGTTCCATTTAGGGCTTGAAGTGCAAGCGAGAGCGCGGAACGAGCGACAAAGAGGCACAATCGGCCTTCGCGTTCGGCAGCGTTCGACATCTGTCTCTCTCCTACTTGAGTGAGCGATGCGTCCGCGTGGACAGCTGCTATACAATAATACATTTACATGTTTTCGTCAAGTATGAAGTGCAGTGAAATTAAAATTTTCTTTTGTAAAATGCAACCATTCCATCAGTATTTTCTTATGACGTTGTCACGTTCAACTATCGTCAGTAAACCGACTTTACAGACAACCGATTTTTTTATGCCATAAGTTTAATCCCTAGAGTCACTTCCGACATGGCTAGGAATTTCGCATCTAAATATATGTATATTATGAATTTAAAAAAAATTGGAAATAGTCGCTATATCTCAGGCCCAGGGCTTAAAACCGGGATTCGCAAAAAACCCAATATATTTCATTATTTTATGGTATTTATGTAGAACTCAGCATCGCATTTAGGAAATTACTTCATATTATAAGATTGTTCTATTAAAAATTAAATAGTAAACGAAAGACCAAAAAAAAACGAAAAAAATACCGGTATTTTAGTAAGGAGCAAATACCAGTTTTCAAGCGCTGATCTCAGCACATGCGGTAGGTGTAGACCCGCGCATATGAAGGTAGAACATAACCGCCAATCCACCTCGACACCTACAATTATATTTTCAAGATATTTATATCTCTCATCGTAAATTATATGAGACGGTGGTAACTTGGTAACTCACAAGTAACTCGAATTGAAATTATTCCTTACTAAGGAACTCCTCTTTACATAACATAACATAAATACTCTTTATTGCACGTTTCAAAATAAAGAATCACATAAAATACAAGTTACAAACAGTAAAAGCAGAGGTAAGACAACCTCCATTCCTCATTAAATATTATTGCTTTCAATCAATCATTTTATTCAAAGGCAACAGGGTCCACACATTACATAATAAAATACAAGTAGGTACATGTCCAGTAAAATTTTAACTAAACAAAAATAAAAATACTTAAATAAAAATAAATGGTACGTGCTAATCGATTAATCGAGTAACTCGAAGTAAGCATAATGGATTGGCACTAATCAATTAGCATGTGTGTGACACCTCTAGAGTAGCAGACGTCCGTAGGCTACGGTAGCTGCTTACCATCAGGTGGGCCGTATACTTGTTTGCCACAGTCGTGGTATATAAAAAATGAGCCATAACTCATATTAACATTAATTATAAACTGCTCGCTGTGACGCGGACGAGTCAAGACTACGGACGCCCGACGCATCGGAAACATGTCACGCTAATAGTAACTGAAAACGTGAATTAATTGGTTTTTGACCGAGCGATAGGGAAGGTCTCCCATTCAGCTTGGGCAAAAATGATCTCGTATGTCCGGTTGTTCGCCTCTACAAGTCGTATTTCTCAACTGATTCACGTGAAATTTTGTCAGCAGTTTCTAATCTTAAAAAAAAGATAATATATAATACATATTTATTGTTCAATTTAGGCACATTACAATGAACTTATGAACGTCAGAGAAAAAAACTACCACCGATTCTAACCCTACACCTCTGACCCGAGAAGTATTATGACCGGCATGAAACACGGCGGGACTTATTTTTACAAAAACAGTAATATATTATATCTTAAAGATACTCAATAATGCGTAGTTCTTCAAAAAGACATATCAAAACAGCTTGAGAGACAGCCAACGTACCTATTATTTAAAAAGAAAAGATAAATAATAAAATTCAAATCTGACTGCTTCACAAAACGTTTGATATGCTTTCCTATCTGAACTGTGTCCTCTAAATGCATAGACTAATTAACCCAAGACCCCGCATAACCGGGCGACCCCCGCTGTCACGCTCGAAGTAATTTCACTCTATAGAGAGACACTAATGATTGGAAGTGACAGTAAACATAGTACGTCTCCATGGCAACCATTAATGTCTGACTCTCTTACGCCCCACGGAAGAATCCCGCGTTCCCTACGTCTAGCATTGCGAGTTCTCCTCCGAAGAGATATCTCTATACTATTTGAAACCTAAGCTGCCAAAAAGAACGCAACCCTTCTTTTTGGCAGCTTAGGTTTCAAATAGTATAGAGATATCTCTTCGGAGGAGAACTAGATTAGAGAACGAGATATCTCGTATAATGTCTAAATGTTAGATGATTTTGTAGTAGTTTGTAAAGCTACGTAGAAGGTTGATAAAATACAGGTTGTGTATGAGGGCCAAAAAAGTGAGTTGCAACAGTTACTCACCTTTCCCTCCGAACTAAATACTCTTACGAATATGACATTTCATTTACCGTATACAGTTCACTGTAAATGTCAAAGTGTGAAATATGTCGGTAACGGGCCCTTTTGTGAAATTAGCCATATTCGCGAATATACAGGTTGATTTTTAAAGGGCTATTTAACTAATCTGCAAAAAATTGTAGATTGTACAACAAGTGCATAAAACGCACCATTTTACGCGAAGCGTTAATCCATCCGAGCGAGCTTGCGAGCGAGGATTTGTATAAAGTCGAGTGTAAAATGGGTTTTATGGACGAGTTTTACACTCTACTTTTTACTTCAATTGCGAGTAAATTATTTATCGGTAATCGTAAAACAATTTCAAGTTATAACAAAAATATTACAATGAAAATAAATATGGTGGAGAACAAGTATCTACACATGTCTAAATTCACATGTTAAAAATAAAACTAAAAACATTAAAAGATTAATTGGCGGGACAATTAATTCTTTTATGTTTTTAGTTTTATTTTTAACATGTGAATTTAGACATGTGTAGATACTTGTTCTCTGCCAAGTCATAAAAACATTTCGGGGCATTTCTAAACTATTATCAACTCCTATTTTATTTGATTTCTTTTTTTTTTGACCTCATATTCAAAACTTTTATTTCATAAGTTTTATTTTATTAAATAACAAACATACAAATAATTACAAACGACTATAAACTAAAACTTAAATACTTATAAACAAAATAATTAACTCTAAAATAAGACTAAACTAAAACTAAAGTATATCTAAATACGGCCCCTGCGGCATGGTACCGAAGATGCTGGCAGCATTTCCTCGCTGGATCGCGAGACTAATTCGTTGACCCAGATAGCTGCCAGCTCTTCGGTCCCCTGTAGTATCTCTGAGTCTCTTCGACAGGTCTTTGAAGAGACTCAGAGCGCTAGAGCCCCACGGACCAAGGGTCTCGACGCCGAATGGGGCAAAAGTATATTCGACGCCAAGACCACTATATTTTCCCACCTTGGCTTTTTCGGCCGCCTCTGCCGCTGCCGCTGCCCTCAGGGTGGTTCGGTGGAGATGTGACGGGGCCAGTGTGTCTACGCAGGTTGCATCCCACACCAGCACCCGTCCCATACTCCACGGAATCAAAGTCATACCGTCCGGTCTCCTGCCGTCAGTTCTAGAGATGCCGGCTGGCTCTAAAAGAGCCGGCACATTAACTGATGCAAGGGCAGCATGCCTTGAGAAGCGGCCCGCACTTCTTTGGCAGGAAAGTCCGTGGTGGCCCAGATAGTTCACATCGGTTCCGCAGGGGCAACGATGTGGAGCGCAGATCGGGACCACGAGACGGAGCGAAACTGAAATACGAAGGGTATCGGGGTCTAAAAAGGTTCCCACATTTGGGGACGGATGTGCTTGCAGCCAATATCCGGCTTCCCTGGTACTGGCTGCTAGGAGTCTAGCACGTTCATCGGGACAAGAATGGGTTAGTAGATTATCCAGAGTCAATTTACACGTGATGTCATCCCAACTCCTTTGTGATTTTGGGTGCTCGGGGAAATTTTGACTGGGGCAAGCAATAGACCAAGCATTTTTGGCGTCAGCCAAGCCCGAAGTCTCACATTTTGAACGTAGGATTTTTCCTATGAGACTGGAAGAGCTGTGGACTGACGACAAAAATGCCGGTAACGCGACACTAGAAATTTTGCGGATCCCTAACCCACCGTACCGAATGGGAAGGGATCCTTGGGTCCAGGACTGCTCGCTGAGTTGAATATTAAGAACGGATTCTAAATTACTTTTGATGAGACAGTCTATTTGTGATAAAAGATTTTGATTTTTCCAAAGGGGACAGCAGCGAAGCACATACGTTAATTTAGGAACGAATAGGCAAAATTTTATAATAATGAGAGCATAGTGTGAGCTTATTTCATGTAACCGGTGAGAATGATTTTGGAATTTGGAAACAGAATTTTGAACGTAACCTGAAAAGCTTTCTTCGAAAATGGGAGATCTCAGGAGGCAAAGGTTACTCTTATCGAGTATTTTAATATTTGGTGCAAGTTGGGTGAATTTTTGTATCAAATTATCAGTGTTGTTACAGGAATTTTGTACAAATAGTTCGCATTTATTGAAATTCAGTTCTAAGCCAATAGATTTGAATTTACTAATAATTACAGAGAGATCCGATAGTACTGAGTCTGCGTCACCTCCTAGGGTTTCATCATCCAAATACCATACGTTAAATTTTGAAGTTAAATTTTGGATTACAGGGTTTATTGCCAAACTAAAATTATTTATTTGATTTATTTGATTACATTTATTTAATTATTGAAAACACGCAATTCAAATAATTATAGCAAGAATATAATAAAATAATAAGTTTCAGTATTATACGAAATTTTACTGCTCAATTAAATTGTGCAATATATTTTACGTCACACCTGGCCATAATGCGAGTTTTGCCGCACGCTACGCGTACGGTAAAACTCGCATTATTGTCAGGTGGAGACGTAAAATTGTGTACTAACCACGGGCAGTAAAAAAGAAAGCCCTCTATCGCATATTTACAACCCTCGCCTACGGCTCGGGTCACAAATTCCTGCGACTTTGGGCTTTCTTTCTTTTACAGTCCTTGGTAAGGTAATGTACTATTTCAACACACCTGCTCGTAACGAGGTTCTTATTCCACCGCTTCACGGTGATTCCGCTCCCATACAAGGGCGACCATAAATACCTATATCGCGAAATAGATGTTTTTATATATGATAAAGGTTAAAATACCATGAAAGTAATATGAATTGATATATTTGTGTCATTTTTATGTATATATATTAAACCCATACTTCTTTTTTATGTCCAGAAATGATGTTCGAGACAATGATTTTTTAAAATATTTTATACTGCGATTTTCAGTGGAAAAATTGTGGTATTAATGTTTCTTGTTTATAATAAACATCAAATAAAACCAAAAAACTAAAATAAGAAACAGTATAATTTGTAATAATAGTATAAATGTAAACTTATCTATACATATAATAAAGTTGAAGAGGGTCGAAAGTCTGTACATGGAAGATAATCGAAAAAAAGTTGGCTGAGGATACTTAAAATCGATAACAGAACACGTTCCAACAATTTTTAGAATTTTTGTCTGTTTATCTGTTTGTCTGTTTATTTGACCGCGCATCACGTGAAAACGGCTGAACGGATTTTGATGAAATTTTGTACAGAGATAGTTTGAGTCCCGGGCAAGGATAATATATAGTTTTAATCCCGAAAATCAACCCTGGTGGGGGTGAAAATGGGGTTGAAAGTTTGCATAAAGAATTTTTTACCGCTAAAACGATTTAGATAGAAATGAGTATGGAGATAATTTGAGTCTCGAGAAACGTCGTAGGATAGTTTTCAAACCCTTGTGGGGGTGAAAAGGGGGTTGGAAGTTGGTATGAGGAATTTTTTACCGCTGAACTGATTTAGATGAAAATTGCTATAGAGATAGTATGGGTCTCGAGAAAGGACAAAGAATAGTTTAATCTTCAAAAAAGCCCCCCCCCCCCCCCAATCTAACTTTCGAACCGTAGGTCCAAAAAATTTGAAAAAAATAATGGAAGTGAAGCCTGAAAGGTACTTAAAAAAAACTTTCTATGCATATAATAAAGCTGAAGAGGGTCGAAAGTCTGTTCATGGAATATAATCGAAAAAAAGTTGGCTGGGGATACTTAAAATCGATAACAGAATACGTTCCAATAATTTTTAGAATTTTTGTCTGTTTATCTCGGAAATTATCCCTTAAACGGATGCAAAAGGGGTGGAAGTTTACATGGGGAAGAAACAACCAATAACCGCTGTACGTATTTAGATGAAATTTGGTATTGAAATCATTTGTAATTTTTTGGTCAAGGTGTTCATATTTATAACATGTTACCCGTCGATGCTTTAAATTTGAAAATGTTATGAATGTCAAAGGGTTATTGCAGATTCGAGGACTATATATGACGGACAAAGATGCATGGCCCAAACCAAAAAACAACTACAAAATCATCTCAACATTTATAGGACACCGTTTAGGTAGGAAAACATATCAAAAGTTTTGTGAAGCAGTCAGATTAGGGTTTATTTTTCTTTATAATTAAACAATAGGCACATTATCTGTCCCTCAAGCTGTTTGATATGTCTTCTTGAAGAACTACGCATTATTTTGTATCTTTAAGATCTAATAATGTATTACTGTTTTGAAAAAAATAAGTCCCGTCGAGTTTCTTTTCGGTCATAATACTTCTTGGGCCAGAGGTGTAGGGTTAGAACCGGTGGTAGTCTTGGAACGAAGTTCCTTCTCAGACGGTTCGCGGATGGGGGGCTAGGCGAAAAAAAGTCGCGTGACCGTCACGAAAATGCGTCACGTCACGAAAACGCGACACCGAAATAAAAATTTATAAAATAGAATAAAGTGAAGTGTAGTGAAAAGTGAAAGTGAGAAGTGACAAAGTGATAAAAGTGAAAAAAGTCGAGAACCTAAAAGTAAAAAAAAGTCAAAAATGTCGAAAATGTCAAAAATGGCTAAATTTCTACATTACAAAAATGTCAAAAATTTCAAAAACTTCATCAATTTCCAAAATTTCAAAATTTTCCAAAATTCCCAAAATTCCCAAAATTCCCAAAATTTCCAAAATTTCCAAAATTTTCAAAATGTCTAAAATTTCCACAGTTTTCAAAGTTTCCAAAATTTCAAAAAAAGAAAAAGAAGAACAAACTTTGTTCCAATCGTCGTCTCTGACGTTCATTAGTGCATTGTAATGTGCTTACATTGAAGAATAAATATCTTGATCTACACCAATATCATAAATCCTCTATTCCGCGTTCGGAACAAACTACACTCGATTGAGTTTAAATTTGCATGGGTCATGGACCCCCCCTCCAAGTGCACCTCAAATAGACCTTACCTAATAGTTCTTACCTTTCATGCTTAGACTGATTTGACGGGAGGATCGATTTGGATGATATTTGCCGTGGACATGAACGTATAAATACAAAAGTGGTCCTGTATCGTCCGATATGCACCTACTACTCTCTATGTCGTTTAAATCATGCAAAAAAAAAATTATAAGAAAAAAAGTATTCATTTTTGAGTGTAGTTTCATTTAGTGGTAATTGTAAAATATTTTATTAGGACTACTGTCCTCTAGCGTATCCATCTGTCAACTTTACTTCAAGTTCCGCCTCCAGGGTATTGGGAGAGAAATTAGGGGTGAATTAGCCGCTTACTGACACAGACCGAATTCCACGCGGGCGGAGTCTCGGGCTCAGCTAGTAAATAATAAAGCAAATAACAGTTAATCAGAAAACTACTTATTTTAAGATAACAATTTTAATACAGATTTCGATAATACAGTAATTTTTTTTTAGGTAACTTTCTTAGACCTGAAATTAGGGGATCCGAATGAAGAAGAAGCCTGTTAATCGTTATCGTGTTAGTCAAAACGCGATTCATCTTTCGTGTATGGTCTCGTCGATATGCTTTAATGTGTTTGTTAGTCGCCTCAGCTGCTTCTTCAGATAGCTCCCCTATAGACAGCAAACTGTGATTAATAATATCAGCACCATGAATTAAAATTTTGTGGGCGGAAGGGGGCATTTTATACCATTTGTAGTTATCCTCATGAACCAACTGTTTAGCAGTTTCTACAGCGAAATCGTGAAATTTTTGCGAGTCAATTTTATATCCCGAGTTCATATATTGTAGTACAGTCCAGCATCGATCTAGAAGTTCCTTCTTGATACCAGTTATTTCAGCCGAAATTTCTGAGTTCATGAAGAAACGTCTAGCAGTATTACCATCATTCGATGTCCCGCTTCCGCCGCTTTTTGGTTTATCGACAATGAGGCCCAATCTTTCCCTAAATTGTTTTTGAATTTCTTTTTTTCTACTTTCGTACAACGGTTTAAACTCTTTCGATGCTTGCCAGTTCTTAAAATCCATCCTGTAAGCAATATGAATAAAATATTCAAAGAAACGAATCATTGCATGTAGAGGAGATAAACCAAATTCATATTTGCTTGCATCAGTACTTACACAAAGATCAATTTGATTCATCTCGTTAGGACTAGCTTTACAAACATAACATCTAGAGGATGAACAGAATTCACTTAAGGCATTACAGACTTTACCATCTACCATAGTAATTTGTAAGTTATGCGTAATACAAAATTCGCGATCATTATATTTGAAGATCGTTGGCTGTAAGTCATGTATTTTTTGTTTAAAATATGTCTCTTCCTGAACTGTTACCTCAGCGGTTTCTTTTAAAAACTGAAAACGAATTGGCCTACAGTAACGATGGACGAGGATTTTTCCACAAAACCACAGGGTTTTTCTCATTTTCAGGCGTAAAAATAAGTTGAAGTGGTACATACGAGGTAACAAACAAGCTACTATCTTTAAGGTTGGGATCAGAAAAATATTGCTTATATTCGCCATGTCCAGTACCCCATTCATTCATTCGAAACCCCATTTACCTATTAAAGATATTTTATCTAGAGATTGGCATGGTACTCTATTTAAAACATCTTTTTGAGACTCAAGAATCCGAGTGGCAGTGTGGTCTAACAAACTCTGAAGTTCGACTTCGGCGGATGACTGGGTTACAGTTATAATAGGAGGATAACACTGTTTTTTAGCTTGAACAATACTTTGGTAGGAAGGCATACAATCTTTTAATATCTTAGTATCTATAAAATTCTTAATTAATAAATATTGGTGCCTAGTCAACTTAGCTTCTGCAATAAGCGACAAAGCATCACATTCGTCGATTTTTGTAGAGCTCGAATTGGCATCAGCGGAAGTATTGAGCAACGTACTAACAGCAGACGTATCTAAGTTGGATAGATCAGCAAGTCTTCTCCTTTTAGTACGTTTACTACACTCATTAAAATCTTTTTTCGGACGGCCACGCGAACAAGAAGGGAACGAATCGACGTTATCATTCTGCTGTAAAATACGCGGCTCAACACTTCGATTTATTTCAATATACTCCGTTACAGCAAGCCAATCTGCATATTTTTCTTTTACTTTAAACTAACTTCTATACATTTTTTTCCAATAACATGAAAATCGTTTGCACAAATTGCAAATTTTGTCATTTAAAATCTTCATATCGACATTTTCAATGTGCTCAGAAAGAGGTGACATTTCAGTCAGAGTAACAAGAACATGTTGAGATTTTTCTTTTTCCGTGCCTTCTTTGGAGTGCCATATATCAAAAATAGCACGCCTTGAAATAGCACATCTCATAAAAGTACCTAAAACAAACATATAAATATGTTAGAAAAAAATCTCATTATTCTTGGCCAACGGCACTTGTTCATTGATACACATATAACTAGAAAAGGAGCAAACAGACGCAAATGAAACTTACAGCCCTTATTAAGGATAGTTAGATCTACAAAATGACGTATGCATCTACCTCGGCACAAATAGGCATCAAAGTATAACTCAAATTGATTTCGAAGTTAAGAATAATTTTTACAAAAGTATAAGCATCTCGTAGAAAATATGTATAAAATTCAAACACACACATATATAAATAAAATATATTAGAAAGTAAAGTACGTACCTTCTTCTTGGATTTCCATGATTTCACCACGTGTTAATAAATAAATAGTAATAATAATACACGATAACAAAGTGATTAAGTTCCGGCGTCAACGGCGTACTGCTAATGAGGATTGAGATGTTATCACTTTCGTTGCACAAATGCAAATGATAATTGCAATGTATTATGGTGAAATTTATAGTTTTCTACAGATTGTCTATTAGTGAATCATTTTACTTACCTTTTAAACCGGGATACGCTTATGACTTTTTTCGATTTATGGCCTTGGGCGGAATCACAGTGCGCTTTTATGCTCATAATCCTAGATATTAAACACGTGTGCATTTCACAATAATTATCCAACTAGTGGAATAATTTTATAATCCGATCAAGTGACGTTTGTACTCTAGTACCAAATTGTACGTACGCAGACGAATCGTTGTAATTTAGTCGGGTATTACCTTTACTTTTTTTAACTCTTTATGAGTTTACATTCTAAAAAAGTAAAAAAAAGTAAATATATTAAAAATATACACATTTACGATAGAATACAAATTATACAATCCTGATTGTGAATAATAATCATTTTAACTTATTATATTACTCGTAATACACAATAAATTACGTTTATCTACACTCATATTGTAAGTTCTCTAAAACGTGTTCGAAAACGGTAGGCAATGGCTAGCATTACCACGACCGATTTTACTATGATAAGCTTTTTATCCGTAGCAGTAACGTAATTTTAACTTTTCATGCTCAATTATTGATGTGCTATGAGTTTTGATAACATAATGTACACCTGCACCCTCCCGGGGATCCGCCGACAGCCCGACACGCGCCCGCGCGACCGCCGGCACACGAGACTTGGCCATGGTGGCGGTGCGATGGTGGCCGCCATCGCACCGCCACCATGGCCAACTATGGTTTCCAAATAAGGCATTTAGAATAAATAATATGAGTGTAGATAAAGCAGTGTATGTAACTGTACGTAATTAGGCCTTAAAACACTCGTGTGATCTTATTATGAAATTCGCCTGCGGCTCATTTCATAAAACCACACTCATGTTTTAAGGACCCTTATTACGTAACAGTTACATAAACTACTATTTAAACACGAATTGTCTGTTTTAATATTGGCTGTTTGGCATTATACGTCCGCGCCTTTGCCTCAAGCTGCACGCACGTCCAAAAAAGAAAATTGCGCGCCATTTATAAGTCCTCAAATCATTGTTTGCTTGTTAGATTTTTTCGTCGTGTTTTATTAATTTGAACAAATTATATTTTCAATTAATAAGAAAACAACTTTAGCGTTAATTTAACCTCTAGATATATTTCAAAATTGTGATACATAGTAGTAAAATGTCACCATAAAAATCTAGTGAGCAATCCGTAAGAAAAAAATACTATAATTTATTGCACAATAAATGTGCATTCATTTCATCAATACATAGTACTCACAATTTAGTTGCCAAAATTTTAAAAAACCCACCTAACCTCAAAATTTCTTTTTCAACGGACGCGATAGACTTTTGGAGGGCAAATTGCCCGAGCTCTGATATGCCCACGGTTCCCCATTTGCAGCGACAATGGGACGAGCCGCTCTGCGTGCTGGTACGGGATCACCTGTACGAAAAGTTTACCAGCCCTGTGGAGCGTGCTCGTTTCCTTGCTTGTTCAAGATGGGAATCAGGGGCCTGGTTACAAGCTTTGCCCTCCAAAAATCTAGGCACGCTACTGAGCAACGAGACGTTTAGGCTATCCATGTCTCTACGCCTTGGTGCAGTCTGTGTTGCCCCACATCAATGTCACTGTGGTGCCAACGTCACTGGTAAAGGCCTGCACGGGCTATCTTGTTACAGAAGCGCTGGCCGCATCGCCCGGCACGCCAGTATTAACGATATCCTACGTCGGGCCTTTACCAGTGCCGGAGCACCAGCAGTGCTAGAACCCACAGGCCTAGCTAGGGACGACGGCAAGCGGCCGGATGGCATGACCCTCATTCCTTGGAGGTTGGGACGGCTCCTAGTCTGGGACGCCACATGTGTGGACACTCTTGCGCCGTCCCACCTCCCAGGAACCTCGGTCAGTGCTGGAGCGGCTGCCGAAGCGGCCGAGCAACTCAAACGGCGCAAATATGCAGCCATCGATTCGGGCTGCATGTTTGAACCGTTCGGAGTTGAAACCGTCGGGCTTTGGGGACCCGGAGCACATCAAGTGTTTAGGGAGCTAGCTAGGCGGCTCATAGACGCTCGGGTGACCAGAGGGCTGGCTCTTTCCCTGCCCAGCGAATTGGTATCGCCATCCAGCGCGGCAATGCCACTAGCCTTCTGGGCCCCCTACCGTGCGGTGCTGAGCTAGCTCCCATTTTTTATCTGTAAATATCTGTATATAGCTAGTACGATTATTTTTTTTTAGTTCTAATTTAGTTTATTTCTATTTTTGTACTGCATTTTATTTGTTTCTTTTTAATAAACACCACATAAAAAAAAGTGAAGTCTTTAATTTTATGAAATGATTTGAAAAAGAGTTTCAGATACTCAATAACATCACAAAAAAAGTTAGTTAAATTTAATTATCTTAGGTTCGTAAGTACCTCTATCCTAAAACATTCTGACAATTAATGTATTTATCAAAAGTTATTATACTATTCTGTTATTTCCTAGCAAGTGTGTTGAAAAATGTCGTATGAAACGCGTGTGCTTGATCATTACATAAGCTCAGCTTCCTTATGCGATACCACAATATAGCTTCGTATGTAATGTGATAACCGTTTAAGCGCCAAGGTTCAAAAACGGACTTATGGCACGTTTAAACCAAGATGGCGGCCAACGCACCCCCCCCCCTCAAGGTCTCAAATCTAGTATTTTAATAACCAGCCTATAGCCTACCAATAACCATTAAAACATTTTCGACTCCACCTTTTGTAAGGCAAATGCTCCAATTATTGCGCTATTACTTATACTTAGTGTTGTATAATTCTTTAAACTTAAAACTATTTTCCTTAATAATTTTATGTGTTACGTGGTAGTCAGATTTATTATTTACTAGCTTTTGCCCGCGGCTTCGCTCGCGTTAAATTTCTCCATACAAACTTCCACCCCCCATTTTAGGGAAGTGGGGGGTTAGAAAGAGACAAAAAGTAGCCTATGTCACTCTCCATCCCTTTAACTATCTCCACTTGAAAAATCACGTCAATTCGTCGCCCCGTTTTGCCGTGAAAGACGGACAAACAAACAAACAAACACACACACACTTTCCCATTTATAATATTAGTATGGATCACGCTTCATTTCTGAAAGCAATAACTACTTTTGAAATGCGACACCTATCTCAAAGTTTTAAGTCTATGAAATATGAATGCAATGTCATAAATATAACCAATTAGTATCGCAGGACTATTCTAAGTATATTTTGAGCCAATGGGTTTAGGTTAGATGTAAGTTGTAACTGTATTTTGTCTGTATGTCTGTCAGTCTGTTATCTTTTCACCCTTTTTTTCTTAAAGTTCAAAATAATTAATTAAATCGCAGAGTTTCATGTGTACTGCTAAAGGCATTTATGGATTATTTACAGCAAGGGTTCGGACTAACTAATAGCTAGTTAGCTATGATTATTTTTTATAACAGAGCACTTATAGTAAGGGCAGAGACTACAAGATCTGCTACGTTACGTGATACAAAGATAAGCCGCATGGCACATGATCATAAAAGTGATGCAGAGTTCCGAAAAAATTGTAAAAGAAATAGAATTTGCCGAAAGCACAAAAAAGTACCACTTCCAGTGTAAAAAATGAATGGTATTTACCTACGTCATTTGATACAAAGATGACACTTGTGGCAACAAATAGCAATTCACGTAAGTACAGAAAACCCCAGTCTGCCTGTTCCTGCATGGCCGGAAGTGCCCGGCAGACTAGTTTAAAAGTGACGTAAATTTGGGGACAACGTTACTTTTTAACCAGTCTGCCAGTAAGATCTTAGCTCGACTGAGACTGGAGATCCGAAATAGGATCCAACGGACGGATATGTATAATAGCTCCTTAAATAAAGTTCTGTCATTATTGTGGAAGTCAGTAAAGATTATGGCAGCATCTACCTACATGTGTAACCCGGGACTCGAACCCACAGCTGCGCGGGAGCGATGCTCGTATAGGTAATGTGACCGGTATGGAAAATGAGCTTTGTAGCTTGAGACCACAACCACAAGCGGTAGCGTTTTTAAAATATTTTTTTGAGGACAATGTTACGCAAATAATGCTAGCCCCAAACTGAGCAAAGCCTGTGCTATAGGTACTAGACGGCGGTTTACATCCTTATTGACCGACCAAGCGGAGCGATTCAAAGGTCTCCGTTTCACCTTAGACAAAATGTTTCGTTTGTGCCCGGCTGTTCTCTTCTACAGGTGAAATTTCGTGGAAAAAATTGCAAGCCGGATCGAAAATTTTGTTGCCGATATTTTTATGGAATAAATAGTAACAGACTAAGAGCTGGTTACGACAGATATGACACAATAATGAAGCAACGAAACCAGTCTGGTTAGATCGCTATACTGTCCTTATTGTTAGATCCGGGCATCTGGCAATTTTTATAGGGTCAGAGTGACAGACTACAAAATGATCGAATTGGAAAGTAGCAATACCAAAATAGGCAAATAAAAAACTGCCGAAGTTGTCTCAGTTATAAAGGAGAGGGCCTTTATTTTAATAATAGACCAAAACAAAACATTGCGTATTATTATGGAAACAAAAACAGTAGGCGACAAACGATGAAGAACATTATACGTCGTTTGGCACTAATTTCCCCGAACAGAAACTTTTGGGCAATGATATAATCTAATTAAGGTGAGTCGGGGCAAGAGTATCATACTTTTATTAAAGTTAGATTCAAATAGCGTTTGTGATCTTATTATTGCATTAATTCGTATATTAAAGCCATAAAATATTAGTAAATTTAATATATTTTTAATTAAAACTACTAATCAAGCAAAGAAACATATAAAACATGCACTAATTTGTAAAAAAATAAAATTCGGCATGACTGTTCCTCTTGTCCCATGACTGGGGTAAGAGTATCGTACGTACCTAACTTGAACTAGGTTAGCTCCAGTGGATTTACGTATTTATTAACACAGTTGGTAGACGCTGTCAAGAGAATTAATACCTTAACAAGTTGAAATATGGTTCAAAATTCTGAGAAAATGCGTTTATACATATTCTGGGGTAAGAGTATCATACTAGGTGTTATCAGGGGTAACAAACACAAACCACCTAACACTTAAATAAAAAATAAAAAATGCTATGAATTTTTTAATTCACTTTGAAAATTATACTATTTACGAGTAGGTATTACAGTAGTAGTATTTAGGCAGGTACACTTTTTATAAATTCTACTTAGCTTAAATCACAAGTAGGTACTCTCAGTCTATACTCACTTAAAACTATTTAAAAAAAAATACTTACGACGGACAAACGGACAGCGGAGCCTTAGTAATAGGGTCCCGTTTTACCCTTTGGGTACGGAACCCTAAAAATTCGCATCCTCAAATGTCGAAAAATCGCATACGCAACGTCCCTGAATTAAACAGAGCCAATTTGTAATAAAAAAGACAAGTTATAAAAGGTTTGTCAGCCCTGACCTGGGGTAAGAGTAGCATATGACTCCCTTCCCCCGGACTGAACTGGCACTCTTGCCCCACTTAAATAATTTGAGGTTAAAAATTTATTGGATTGATAAAAACTTATAATCGATAGGAATTACAGAAAATAAAGATGTAATATGTTACAAATAAACTATAAATATTCGACTCACCGACAAACAAATCCGGATTTATAGCCATAAATCACACAAAACCACTTTTGAATTATACACGTGCACTTCCACTTATCACAAGTCGTAACCTGTCAAAATGAACCGCGTTTTGTTTAAATATGGCGTGTGGAAGAGACATCTATGATTTGATGATGGAACTAATACACGCCTGTCTGTTCTACCGACGGTAGAAAAAGGCGCTCAATTCAAAAGAATTAGCTGGAGAAGCTTTCGATCCTCTTCCCCCGATGTTACTCTTGCCCCGCCTGACCTTATCTATATAATATTTCATAATCTTGTATCAAACCCAGAATTCTAGGATTTGTTTTCTTGAAGTGGTTTGCATTTTTTGGCCTCCAACACTTTACAGCTGCCAGATGTCCATCTAGAAATAAGTATAGAATAGCAAACTGACTAGAGGGGTTTCGTTGCTCTCATTACTGTGTCATATCTGACGTGGTTAGCTCTCCGTCTATAAGGAAGGACTAATCGATTGTCTATGCCCAAATTTAAAAGGGTCAAATGTAAGCGTGTATATTTTCGTCCCATTCGGCGTCGAGACCCTTGGTCCGTGGGCTCTGGCACCCTGAGTCTCTTCAAAGACCTGTCGAAGAGACTCAGAGATGGCACAGGAGACCGAGAAGCGGGCAGCTTTCTGGGTCAACCAGTTAGTTTTGCAATCCAGAGAGGTAAATGCTGGCAGCATCTTCTTGAAGACAGTTCTTTTTTGTTTCACATTATATTCTATATATTTTAGCTGAGCTGAAACGCAGCAGCGACGCAACTAAATCCCACAGTCCACCACGACTACTTCTCCGCTCTCGCTCCCGCTCCGCTTGTCACGTCGCCCTCACCCCGTATTACACATGGTAATTATGACAAAACAATTGGCAATTAAGTCGGAACTGGAAGTGAACCTTAATTATTAACACCATGAATATTACCCAGCACATTAGCACGTAATGCGGATTTAGGGTTCCGTAGGCAGTCAACTGCACCAAATTAGTAAAATAAATATGAGAGTCTATATAAAAGGAACCTTACGACCTGCTCAAATACAATATTGAATCTGTAAAATGTACGAAGCGCCTTCCGAAAAAAATGGTACCTTTTCATGTGGACTGCCACAAATGTGACATGTTTTTGGGCCCGGGTATGTCTCTTATCAGCCGAGTATGGTGCTGAACAGAACAAATTTTACTATAACTATTATAAATTGAAAATGAAGGAAAACCCCCGAAACGGCTGAACCGATTTTGATAATTTATGTTTAAGAGAACTCGCTATAAAAACCTGGTTTCAAATATAAACGCCGCATTTAAATCGTATCAGCCGTTTCAGTGCTACGTTGTCACAGACATATACATGTGTGAGACCCCTCTTTTTGGGTGGGATTATAAATATGACTACTTCCGATATCTAATCAAGATTTGTTTGGTGTTGGTCCAATTATATTGCATTGATTCATACAAAAAGGGAGATATGGTACCAGGCGCTAAATTCTGTGCCATCAAATGCAGGCACCTATATTCTCTCAGTCACACGTTGTGCAATGCGCAAAATATGGAGGTCTCCCTTGCATACCCGTGTTAACATATTCTTCTTCTTCTGAGTCGGTCCCTCACTGCTGAGGATCGTGACTCCGCTGACTAATTTTCTTGATGGCAGTTCTCCATTTTTCCCTATCGGTTGCTTTGCGGAAAGCGTTGCTAAGAGTGATTTCTATTTGGTCCGATACTTGATCACACCACCGCGTTGGGCTTGGTCCTCTAGGCCGTCTACCGTCCACCTTTCCCATCACCACAAGTCTCTCCAAATTGCCAGGGTCTCTACGAGCTATGTGACCGAAGTATTGCAGCACTCTTTGGAGGCAAATGGTGGATATTCTCGGTTGCTTTTCCAGTTTGAGCTGGGATATTATTGATACGTTGGTGCGGCGTGCGGTCCAGGGGACTCGGAGCATTCGCCGCCACACCCACATCTCAAACGCATCAATCTTTTTCCGCAAATCCGCTTTGAGTGTCCATGTTTCCGCCCCATAGACAAATATGGGAAAGACAAGGGTCTGAGCTATTCTAACTTTGGTTTTGTTGAGAATGTTCCTCTTTCCATATCCTCTGTAGTTGAGACATTGCCGATTTTGCCATGCCGGTTCTGCGTCGGATTTCGGCCGCACATCCACCCTTGTTGCTCAAAACAGCGCCCAGGTACGTGAACTCTTCCACTATATCATAGCTGTTGAGGGTGTATGTGTGCTCACGGGTGTCGAATCTATCTACTACCATAATTTTGGTTTTCGCCTTATTTATGGTTAGTCCATATTTTCGGCTTGTATCTTCCAGTTGGTCCAGCAGTGTTCTCATTTCGGTTTCCGTTGAAGCAGAGTGTGGTATCATCGGCGTATCTAAGGTTAGAGATTTTGCGTCCCCCTACCGAAGCACCTCCATCCCAGTTCTCCAACGTACGTCGCATGATGTGTTCTCCGTATATGTTGAAGAGTATTGGGGATATGACACAGCCTTGTCGAACTCCCTTCTGGAATATGAAACTACGAGATGTAGTATTCTCCAACCTCACAGTTCCATACCCAGCTTCATAAAGGTTTTGTATGAGCTTAATCAAATGCAGCGGGACACCAAATTCGCTCAGGACTTCCCATAATTTGTTCCATTTAACACAGTCAAAGGCTTTTTGATAATCCACAAAGCACATGACCAACGGTAGCTTGAACTCATAGCACTTTTCAATGATCTGCCTAACGTTGAGAATTTGCTCGCGCGTGCCTCGCCTCGCGCGGCCTTTAACAAATCCTGCCTGTTCTTGAGGTAACATATTGGTTTATCTATTTTGCCCATGATGCACATACATTATAGCGGTGTGTAGCATTTTACAAGTGTGTAGGTGCTGGAACTGGAACACATTTCAGTTTTGTTTACTATGAACGTCACTCATCGTCCTTTTTGTTTATATCTATGAATTATAGTAGTTTATGTAACTGTTACGTAATAAGGATCCTTAAAATACGAGTGTGGTTCTTAATAAGATCACACGAGTGTTTTGAAGCCTAATTACGTGCATACACTGCTTTATCTATACACATATATTATAAATCCTAAATGACGTGTTCGGAAACCATTCGAATGACCGCCATTGCACCGCGTAGGCCAACTGGACTGTGCGAACGGTCGGGGAGGAGGATAACCACGGTCGGGGAGGAGGGCTGGATTTTTATTACGTTACCAAAATGGATGTGATCGACGAATCGATTTTCGAACATTATTACGACACTGGCACAGATAAAACACTAATAAAACTGGTTGCAATAATGGTGGTAATTACATACGGTTTCCGAACGCAGAATAGAGGATTTATGATATGGGTGTAGATACATATTTATTAAAATTTTATTATACAAAATAAATAAGTACAAGTAACGGACTTATTGTTTAAAGGTAAAGTATTCTCTACTAGTCAACAGAATACATGTAATTGTAAAGTTGTTCAGTGCGTCCGTTGAATAATTTTGTGGAAAATTTCCATTGAAAAAACACCCTGTATATTAACACCGCACCTACTAGTTCAATAAACTTAATCTACTAGAAACCAATAAAAACCCAAAGTCACCTTTAAACCCAAATCATGGTCATAATTTCTAAATCCCATAATTTTACTTTCAACTCTATGACCTATAAGTTAAGGTGGATATTCGTTTGTAGTGTAGGTGTAAATTGCATTATCTATTTTAATGTTGTAATTTATTTTGACAGGTTAGTGGCGTTTGGTATCGCTGTAGGGTGACCGCGGTATCGGAAATATTGGGACAGATTTTTATTTTTATGTTTTGACCAAAACGTTACTAGTAGAGTAGGTACCTAATGGGAATCTGTGATCGCATGAAAAAGATCGTAAAATGCGTCTAACATAGACGGAGTCAGATATGACATATTACGCAATAATGAGAGCAACGAAACCCCTCTAGTTAGTTTGCTATACTATGCTTGTTTCTAGATCCAGACATCTGGCAGCTGTAAAGTGGTGGAGGTCAAAGATTGCAAATAACATGAAGAACACAATATTATGGGAAATTATGTAATTATATAAAATCCAGAAGTTTCTGTTGGGGGAAAGTAGTGCCCAATAATGTATAATGCAATTTATTGTTTGTCGCCTACTGTTTTTGTTTCCGCAATAATACACAATGTTTTTTCTAATGTTAAAATATAGGCCCTGCCCTCTATAAATGACACAACTTTGGCAGATTTTACCTATTTGGTTTTTTTTTAGCTGAAAAATGTTGTTGTTGTTGTTGTCACTCTGACCTACACCCATTAAAAGCTGCCAGATACCCGGATTTAGCAATAAGGGTGGTAAAGCAATGTTAGGTTTCATTGCTCTCGTTATTGTTTCATATCTCATATCTGACGTGGCCAGCTCAACAGTAGTTGTATCTAAAGGTATAAAACAGTTGCTTTACCTATTGTATAGAGATTGATACCGATTTAGCTATTATGCGTGTTAGGTTCAATATTCATAGATGTGTCCTAACAAATTATGTTCCGGGTGAGTAGGTACCTAATCTTGAATCTTGAAGATTTTCACATCATTTAAATAGTTTTAAAATCAAGAATTACAAATAACACGAAACTAGAAGACACCGAATTTACTTAAGTAGGTATCTTTAAAAAATCGAAAAAAACCTCGAAGCTAGAAAAATAAAAAATATTTTAACTTCATTTTTATTACTTCTAGGACTGTTTTTATAACAGTTGGGGCCAGACGACAGATAGCCGCAGATTCTGCCACGTGACCTTGGTTGAAGCGAGTTGTTGAAGCGAGCGTCTACATGGCTGACAACCAACCAACCGCTTCTGCCAATGGTTGGCAGAGCATGTCTAACCACCAAGGGCGTTTAAAGGTCATGTAGAATTTGGCATTAACCACAGGCTACATGGTTTAAAATCTGTTTTCTGCCAAGGTCTCGTGGCAGAGAGCTATGGTTGTATGCCGTCTGGCCCTAACTTTAAGGTAAGGTTGACAAAACAACGGTTTAGGGTGTGCTTTTTCTGTCAGTTTTTAGGGAACGCGACATTTAAATATCAAAATATATAAGAAAAAACATGGTCATCCTACTCTAAGGCTATTTAGGTTTCCTCAGGATTGCTTATGTGAAATATATGAGTATGGCAGAGAAATTAAACTCAATCATTATAAATTCACCTGTATCACATGTAAAATCTATATAATATGTCCATTCGACATTTAAATAAGGCGTTTGTATTTATCTTTGATTTTACAGTGAATCCTCCTTTTTGTAAAGGGTCGGCAACGCGCATGTGACTCCTGTGGAGTTACAGGCGTCCATAGGTTACGGTAGCTGCTTACCATCAGGCAGGCCGTATGCTTGTTTGCCACCGTCGTAGTATAAAAAAAAAAAAAAAATACATCAGATTTCTACAATAATCGTAAAATTTAGGCAGTGTGTGAGAGCAGGACGAAGCTATATACGTAGTTTCTCGCTCGCACACCGTTGCCGGATACGGAAACCGGAAGATAAATTTAAGTTTCGGATGAAAACATATTCATTGTAGTATTTTATTATAGAATTTGGATTATTGACGACATGTAAGATGTAAAACCGGCCAAATGCGAGTCGGACTAGCGTCCTGAGGGTTCCGTTTCACACAATTTTGAAATAAAACTATTTTAAACACGTCTTTTGTGCCAATTTTCATCACTGAGTAATTTCCAAAATCATAAATAACAAATTAATCTTATTAATACTAAAACTCGTTAAATCAAAAGAGATTAACCGGTTTTTGGAAAGTTGCAAATGCCTTTAGGCTACGGTGGCCACTTAACATCAAGCATGCAAAGACGTGTGTCTTTATCTACCACCATGAAGTAATAATAAGAGGAGAACTTGAAGATGTAATTAATGAGCGCCTGCCCGATATTATAGGAAAGGTGGTTGGCGAGCAGGTTGCGGCCGCGCTTAGTTCGACCATCAACAGGCTTTCGAACCGAGTTTCAGAACTCGAAGATAAGGTATTGAAATTAGAGGCGTTAGTCGGCAAGAATGCCATTGGGCTGAACACGAGTGTCCCTGCCCCGCCTAACCAAACTGTGCCTTCGTCGTCGAATAATGATCTGGCGGTATCATCAAATATATCATCTACGCGACACATTTCACCCTCGCCCTCAAAATGTGACCTAGGAAAAACACCCACATATAGCCAAGCAACTGTTGGCAAGCAACTACAAGATCAACAAAGAGAATTGATTAATAAATTGCCAGAAAGTAGCAACCCCATCCTGTCTTCATCGAGTAAACCGATACCAAAGGCAGCTATTTCTACACAACATGGCAGTGATGATGCCGGGAACAACACCAAGGGCAAGAAGGAAGACGAGATCGGGAATCTAGCCGGAGTGAAATCCTCTCGAATCTCTCGATCCACACGTGTCACTCGGGGTACAGCAGATGCTAGCTTGATGCAACTCGAGGCCTCAGATTGTTTTAAATATGTGCATGTGTTTCATTTAAAACTGGGTACTACCGACGAGCAAGTAAAAACACATATAAAAACCATTACTGGCTCGGAATATAATATTAAAGTGGAGAGCCTCAAGGCTCGCGGCTATTACGCATCGTTCAAACTATCTGTGCCATCTGGGCTGTATGACAAAGTTATGGCTCCTGAAAGCTGGCCAACAAATGTGTGCGTTAAACCATGGCAGAAGTTTTTTCGTAAAAAAAGCGACACAAAAGCGGAATAATTGCAACAAGGAAATATCAATATTTTATCAGAATGTTAGGGGTTTGCGAAGTAAAGTTTCAATGTTCTACAGAAATGTTCTTATATGTAATTCTGACGTCATAGCTCTTACAGAAACATTTCTCACTAGTTCTGTCCTTGACGCGGAGCTGTTTCCGCCGGGGTACAGGGTCTTCCGGAAAGACCGAGCTGCTAACGCTGGATGGGGAGGGGTTCTCCTGGCTGTCAAAGATAACTACAATTCGTGCATTGTTACTGAGATAGACAACTTGTCCCCTAACATGGAAATTGTTTTTGTTACAATCAGTGTGAAGCACGTAAAAATTCTCGCTTGTGTTGTTTATCTACCACCTAGTTACACAGAGGATCAATACATGAATGTGTTAACATGCATTGAGAACGCAATTTGTAAGTTCCCAAATCATCACTACATAATTGTTGGAGACTTTAATCTTAACTCTTGTAATAGTAGCATTAAGTACCAATTTGAGTGTTTTCTGGACTTCTGTGGGCTAATACAATACAACAATGTACATAATGCATACGGAGGTGTCCTGGATCTTGTGCTCTCAGGGCTGGGTGAGGACGCAATAAAGGTTGTTAGCGACGTGGAGCCATTGGTTCCATTAGATCCTTACCATCCACCCCTTGAAGTAAATATGTTAATTCCATTTGTGACTGGGGTAGCTCTTAATAATTCTAACTTGGGTCCTAAAAATACTCCGGCTCCGGCTTGGAACTTTCGAAAAGCCAATTTTCTCGCGCTATATGAGTCAGTTGCCGCCATCGACTGGGGAGACGTATACAAACAGACAGATGTAGATCTTGCGGTACAGGCGTTCTATAGTAGGCTTAACACGGCAATTGATATCACTGTTCACTTGAAAAAGTCGCCAACATCTGGAGGCCGTTACGTCTATCCATCTTGGTATACAACGGAATTGATTAACCGTATTAAATCAAAACACTACTTCTTGAAGATGTATAAATCGAGCGGATCGGAATTCTATAAGGAGTCGTACAGGGTTCACAGAACCCTCGTGAAAAAATTAATAACTCGCGATCATAATCGGTATTTGGCGGAGATAGAGCGGGGTATTATTTCGGATCCGGCCAAGTTTTGGGATTTCGTGCGGTCTAAAAGACAATACGCAGGCCATCAGCACGAGTATACATTGGGGGGCAAAGTGATCACTGGTCAAGAAGCTGTTGATGCGTTTGCCGACTACTTTGGATCAGTTTTCCATAAAGATATCCCTAAACTCGACCCAAAGGATGCAGAGCATTGCGCAGCTAGCAACTTTAGCGGCTGTAATGACTCGCTAAGAGTCGAAATCTCACATATCGGTCTTGCAGAGTTACGGAAAGCCGCCAAACGGCTCAAAGCCTCATCCTCATGCGGACCAGATAATATTCCTCCATACTTGGTCAAGGACTGCTTTACGGTACTTGAGGAACCACTGCTGTACCTTTTTAACCTTTCGCTTAAGACTGAAGTGTACCCTGCTAAATGGAAAGTCTCTAGAGTTACACCCATTCCTAAAGAGGCAAATTCAAATGATGTTCTCACACATAGACCTATAGCTATACTTTCCGTTTTCGGAAAACTTTTTGAAAGCGTGTTAAATAGTTGTCTCATTCAACAAATTGGCAATCAATTGCACGACGCCCAACATGGATTCCGCAGAGCCCGGTCCACTGCCACAAACCACATATGCTTTTTTGACTACGTGTTGGAAGGTATGGACTCACACCGACAAGTGGACGCGGTATATTTCGACTTTAAAAAAGCATTTGACCTTGTGGACAATGACGTGCTATTACAAAGATTTGCAACCCTCGGTTTCACTCCCAAACTATTGTCTTTCTTTGCTAACTACTTGAGGGATCGTAGCCAGTACGTACAGATGGCTACCTTCCGGTCTAAAGATTACTTCACACGCTCAGGAGTAAGTCAGGGGAGTAATTTAGGACCAACACAGTTTCTTATTATGGTGGACGACCTTTGCAGTAATATTGTGGAAGCACAGTTTCTTCTATTCGCTGATGATCTTAAATTAATGTTGCCGATAAATAGTACCTCGGATTGCGAAACGTTACAGCGAGTAGTCGATGCTGTGTCACATTGGAGTGTAGCCAGCAAACTGGAGCTAAATGTCAAAAAATGTAAAGCAATAACATTCACAAGATCTAAATCTCCAATCACAGCCAACTATCTTCTCTCCGGCATTCCTCTTGAACATGTTACCACAGTCCAAGACCTGGGTCTTATGTTGGACTCTAAACTTGACATGCGTGATCACATCAGAAGTATTTGCAAGAAAGCTAACAAAACACTAGGATTCATCATTCGTACTGCTGCACAATTCAGGGACACAAACATAGCCATATTATTATATAACGCATATGTCAGAAGTAAGCTGGAGTACAATGCAGTCGCGTGGGATCCGTACGAAGGGAAATATGCGCTGATGATCGAGAGAGTGCAACGCAAGTTTGCGCGGTATCTATACAAGCGGCACTATGGATACTACCCAACAATGTACCCAACTCACTTTCCATCACTATTTGTATCTGGGATGGTTGGATTGAATACGCTCGAACTGCGCCGCAAAGTAGCGACTCTGTATCATTACTGCTTAGTCTTGCGCCATAGAGTAGACAATCCTAATATTCTGTGCAAGCTCAACTTATTTGTACCTGACAACTACATAACCGCGGTAGGGCGCGAGTGTCGAAGTAGACGTAACCTGTTGGCTTCAATGACCGGTAGAAACCGAACCAAACGAGCTGGTAATGCGCCTACTGCCAGAGCCATCGCGCTGATAAACCAGTTTCTTTCACAAATCCAGGACGCTGATGTATATGCCGAAGACATGTCACACTTAAAAAATAAAATTGTATATTTTGCGAACCGCATCGTCGGAATTTGATTATGTTTTGTTTTTTGTAATTTAAATTACTTTTTGGGACATATGATTTTAATTTTATTCAACTTGTAATTGCAATTTTGCAATCAATATTGACTGTGTATCCAACTAATAATTTTAATGTAAATCTCATTTAATTCAATTATTTTGTACTATATTGTAATTTATTGGACATTTAAGTGGACATTAACTTTATATAACATTAACTGTATATGTATCTATTAACTATCTGATGTATTTTATCTTACAAGCGTTTTGGTGTCTACTGTAAGCCTGTAAGATCTATTTTTATAAATAAACAAACAAATAAACAAATAAATAATAGACGGAGAGCTAGCTACGTCACATATGACACAATAATGAGAGCAATGAAATCCCTCTAGTCAGTTTACTATACTATGCTTATTTCTAGATCTGGACATCTGGCAGCTGTAAAGTGGTGGAGGTCAAAGAATGCAAACCACTTTAAGAAAACCAATACTAGAGTTCCGGGTTTCATGTAATACTCGTATTATGAGAAATTATATAAATAATTTGATTATGTCATTGCCAAAAGCACCCGTTGGGGGAAAGTAGTGCCAAACGCCGTATAATGTAATTCACTGTTTGTCGCCTGCTGTTTTTGTTTCCGAAATAACACGCAATGTTTTTAATTTCTAATGTAAAAATATAGGCCCTGTCCTCTTTGCAACTGAGACAACTTCGGCATATTTTATCTATTTTGCTGTTACTATTTTCCAATACAAACATTTTGCTAGTCTATCACTCTGACTTCCACCCATTAAAAGCTGCCAGATGCAGCAGGTTTTGTTGCTCTCATTATTGTGTCATATCTGACGCGGCCAGCTCTTAGTCCATAAAATTCAAAATCGTGATGGCTCACCAAATCTGTCAAAATAACAATTCAAAGATAACCAAACCTTTTAATGATCACCTTAAGTGATCAAGTCGTTTAAAATACCATTAGTAGCCTCCACCCACGTTAACCCAAAACATCGTCAATTGATATTAGAATATCTTCTCAAACAAATAATGATAATTTCATTTCGAACTCAAACTCAAACTCAAATATTTATTCAGTAAGTAGGCCACAAGCATAGACATAAACAAAAAGGAAGATGAGTGACGGTCATAGTAAACAAAACTGAAATGTGGTCCAGCACCTACACACTTGTAAAATGCTACACACCGCTATAATGTATGTGCATCATGGGCAAAAGAGATAAACCTATGTTGTTAACACGGGTATATGCAAGGGAGACCTCCATATTTTGCGCATTGCACAAAGTGTGACTGAGAGACTCTGCCAATCGACTAATTCAATATAGGTGCCGGAGCCTATATTTAATGGCACAGAATCGAGCGCCTGGTACCATATCTCCCTTTTTAATAAATCAATGGCCACAAGGGCACTTTTACACGTCAAAGTAAAAGAGAGAAAAAAAATCAAACTACACCGGTTCTAACCCTACACCTCTGACCCGAGAAGAATTATGTCCGGCAAGAAACTCGGCGGGACTTATTTTTTCAAAACAACAGTACTTACATCAAAACTAAACAATACATATAAGTGCGTTGTTCTATAAGAAAACATATCAAACCAAGTTAGATTAACCAACAATAGGAAGAAAAATACCAAAGAAAAAAGATGAGTCCAAACCTGACAATTTGAAAATTAATTACATACAAGTTTGATATACTTTCTTACCTGAACTGTGTCTTCTACATTAATTTCCAAATTATAATAATCCATCATCAACAGTTCGAAACAAATTTTGAATTTAAATAAAATAAAAAAGTAAGTGATTCTAGTATACAATAAACATACTATTTCCAATTATCCTTAGAGATGTATAAGGTCTCCAAGTGTCTTGATTATATATTCTATATAATAAAAAAATATGGATAATCATAATCAAGCACCGAATGTTGTGTCTAAAGCCAATTAAACTAAATATGATTAATACAAAGTTACGTAATTGTATGATCTCGAGGTGAGTGAATTGTCTGAAGGTTCTATCCGTTAACAATTAGTAAAATAGGGCAGATGCCCCGGTTGTGCCACCGTGCCCGTTTTAGCCATTTCCAACTTTATTAAGGTATAGACAAAACAAGTCTATGATTTTTAGTTCATATAACGGTAAATGATGGCAGCACAAATGGCACTGTCATCTGTCATGTATCTGTTGTCATTTTACTGTCAGGAGCCACGGAAAAAAGTAGCCAAACTGGCTCCTGGGCCCCTTTCTGACATTTCATTAAAGATTTTTTTATTTCAGATAATTACATCCATAGACATAAGATTAAAATTACAGAATTAAAATTAAAGCTAAATTGTCTACCTACATTAAATTAAGACATAAATAAAATTAATTGTAACATATTTTCAATGTCTCAGTCCATAAATAGTGTAATAATTCCTTATTGATACAAAACGACGGACGTCTGAATAGACAAACTCTCCTTAAAGTGGGCAAAACCGGGGCATCTACCCTACATAAATAAATAAACTAGTAGTCTACATCGAACTGAGACATTGCGATTTATTAAAAAACACTGGCCATACTTTTTTGCAAACGGGTTGGCCAGTATAACATGACCCCTATGTTAATCGCTATTGGCCCTTCTAGCAGTTCTAGCTTCACAACCCCTTGATCAATCCTGGTTATATTTTAATCAATAAAATGTATGAACCTCATCTACGCTTTTACGCATTTTAGGGTTCCGTACTCAAAGGATAAAAACGGGACCCTATTACTAAGATTCCGCGGTCCGTCTGTCACCAGGATATATCTTATGAACCGTGATAGTTAGATAGTTGAAATTTTCACAGATAATGTATTTTTGTTGCCAATATAACAACAAATACATAAAAACAGAACAAAATAAATATTTAAGGGGACTCCCATACAACAGACATGATTTTTTTTGCCGTTTTTGTCGGTCACCATCACCAGGCTGTATCTCATGAACCTCGATAGTTAGACAGTTGAAATTTTCACAGATGATGTATTTCTGTTGCCGCTATAACAACAAATACTACAACGGACGATTTTTTGCCGTTTTTATAAATAATGGTACGGAAACCTTCGTGCGCGAGTCCGACTCGCACTTGGCCGCTTTTTTGGGTAACTAAGTATCGAAAATAATAATAAAATCCCGTGATGTCCCAGAGTTCTTCACGATTGATTTTTTCATTGTAATCCTATTTGTAGTAAAAATAAAACCTTTGAATTGCAAGGACATGCCGTATCCAGCTGCAGTTAAATGTAATCATACCTAGCTACGCTCACTCGTTCTATGAGGGTTACCGCGATAGAGATTTTCACTAGATTGCAGCACCGTGATGAGAGGTCTTTTTGACAGCACCTGTCAAAATCTACAAATAAAAACCGGCCAAGTGCGTGTCGGACCACGCATAGGAGGGTTCCGTACCTTCAATGGAATAAGAACTAAACTAATACCAAAAGGTCGTATCTGATACCTATGGAAGAAGTCTTTTGGAGATAACTCAAAAATGGCTGAACCGATAATGTTCAAAACAATTTTCGTTGAAAGTATATGATAAGGCGCATCTCTTCAAATTTTTTCATATTTTTTGAATTTACGGTTCAAATGTTTTTTTTTTTTTTTTAATTTATTTCTAATAAAAGTATGGTACAATTTACATAAATATCAGTTACGGGGGGGGCTACACAACTTTTCTGACTTTCGAAGCGATTATTTCAGAAAATATTCACTTAATCACAAAATAGTCAAAGAAACCTCAATGTTATTTTGAAAGCCCTATCGATTGATGTGTCACATGTTGATATTTGGTAAAAAATTTTTTTATTATTTAGTTACCTGTATGGAGCGCCCCCCTAAAATTTTTTTTTTCAAATTTAACTACATAACTAAGTAGCTGTATACAAAATACATCTTATGTGTAAATTTTATTCAGATGCGTCGTATAATTTCCGAGTAAAATGCCTGTGACATACGGACGGACAGACAGACATGACGAATCCATAAGGTTTCCGTTTTTTGCCATTTGGCTACGGAACCCTAAAAAGATTAAACATGATTGGTGGATTATGACAGCTAGACCTCTCGCCACGGTGCTGCCATCTAGTAAAAAGCTCGACCGCGGAAACTCTCATTAAAAAAGAAACGGGTTTTGAACTATTAAAATTATAAGAATCACCTCTTTATTCTCCATACCTGCTTCTACACGTATTCATATCACTATCTTATCACTCTCGCGCCGATCCATCTCGGTACAGTCAACAGACACATATGAGCGATCGTTTTTATCTAACTGTACTTATAAAGGAGCTTTGTAACGCCGCTTTAGATAATAATACGTTAATATTTATAACGAAATTTATATATTTATATCCATAATATTTATAACGAATAGGCATCAGATCCTGAGTTCAAATACTGGGAAAATAAAAATGATTACTTATTGTTTTTTTTTAATTATATTTATATTTATATTTTTTTACGTTACTAATCATTTATACCTCATCTAGGAGACTTATTGAACTAGGTTCAGTGTCGTGGACTCGGCTACTATAAATTACAATTTCTTGAACTTAGTTAGAATTTTTTATATGTAATGGTATGGGCATTTATTTCCCAGGAACGAAAATACCTTGAAACGAAATACCAATGAAGTGTGAAGTGGTTGAGTATTATATTTATTTAAGTTTATTTTTTATTTACTTTTTCTTGTATTGTATTTATGTATTGTAGATTTATATTTTCGAAACTTAATTATCCTTCAATATATTGACAGCGCTACAAGACTACTTTGCACATACCGAATAACGGTAAAAAAATGTCATATTCAGAGCAGACACTGTATGTCAGTGTCACAAAGTTGAGTTAATTTAGTCCTCATTAAAATGACAGATCGACGTGACTTCTTGCAAAAATTAACAGATACTAATTGGAATTAATAACCTTATTCCAATGGATTAAGAATCAGTTTTGTGTTGATCTATGCTTGGGATAAAAAGACAGTCATGTTAATCAATATATTGAATACGACTAATTGAAAAGGGTTCCGTTTAAGAGGCCGGTAACCTTCGGAGTCGCCATTGACAGGCGTTCCCCTCTGCTGAAAACATATGACTAGTGGTCATACACATGTATGGACTGACGTTTATCTGACATAGCTATTTGTACGTTACGTACGAAAAGCCATACATTTGACGTTCCCCTCCCCCGCAAAAATAGGCAGACTTTTTTGTATAGAAAATAACAGACATGGCTACTCCATCCGGGTTGAATTCTCTAAGCCGACATCAGATCGAAGAAGTTTTCTACTTGTGCGATTTAAAAAGAATCTTTCAAAATATGTGTACAAGAATGGAAATTCTGTTAATTACTGTAAGATATTAGATACGTCTTATATTTTCCCAGTAAAATGGCTGTAACATACGGACGGACGGAGAGACAGACATAACGAAACTATAAGGGTTCCGTTTTTTGCCATTTTGTCTACGGGACCCTAAAAACGTACAGAACCCTATGATAAATCTAAATGACAGATCGGTGTTACAACTTCATTATATACTAGTCAAGTATTAAATCCTATGCTAAAACATTTTCACGGGTCCATTTAAAAACCAGTTCTGGGTCTATTACTTACCAATAAATCATTCTGTCTTTGCGTTGCTACAACTGGTTGTTTTATTTTTATTACATATATGTAGTTATTATAGGTAAATTTTCTGTCTCTCAAGCTGTGTTGATATGTCTTCTTACGCATTATTGTGTACCTTTAAGATCTAATGTACTGTTTTGAAAAAATAAGTCTCGCCGAGTTACTTCTCGGGTCTGAGGTGTAGGGTTAGAACCGGTGGTAGTTTTTCTCTGTGACGTTCCTAAGTGCATTGTAATGTAACTAAATTGAAGAATACTTATTCCTTAACCTATATTAGGTAAGTTAGGTCAAACACTTTTGGCAATTATATAATTTAATTAGTTATATATGTTCTCATAATATTGCATCAAACCCAGAACTCTGTTTTCTTGAAGTGGTTTACATTCTTTGACATCCACCACTTTAGTAGTGTTTCGTTGCTCTCATTATTGTGTCAATATCTGACGTGGCTAGCTCTCCGTCTAAAAGCCCTATTACACTTTACTTTTTTTAGTGTCCTAACTAGCATCCTAATTAGGATCCTAACTTTTTTAAATAGTAAATTTACTTGCTAAATGCGGTTAGACTTGACTAAATTTAGAAACTAAATCATTTAGGAAGCTAACCAGGACAAGTGTAACAAGGCTTTAAGAGCTGGCGAAAATTTCATGCGTACATATTGGATTAAATATTTTTTTTGCCTAACTACCTACAACTTTTTTACATGTTTCAACATAACTAATATAAATGTAGACATACAAGAACATTAAAATAAAATACAACGTTACACAAATAAATTAATTTGACTTTAAACAGACAAACTGTCCGCAAGTAACTATTCATAATTAATAGTCATTATCATGGCCAAGGGCAACAAACTTTACTTCAAATTCACAAGAAACTAGCAATCTAAATACGAGCTCTGTATGCGTATATTTTGTTCCAACTTAAGGCTCAAGTTATTCTGATTGTTGTACAGTTCAAATCGTTTTATGAATACTCAGCCCACGCAAAATCGTGTATTAGTATTAATAGCTGACAATGAAATATACAATCATTAGTTAAATAAGCATTATTTTGTCTTCATTAAGCATTGGTTAAGATATTTTAGGATCTTGTTTAAAAGCATGTTGGAATTATTGTAATGTATAATTTTCTGTCCAGCAGTACCTAGGACGCCCAGCACGGCTAGCACGTCTTGCAAGAGCGACTAAAGCCGCGAGTAGGGAAAACCTTCCCGCGCCTGTCAAAAATCTTGCTTTCCGGTAGCATAACATGCACCCGCGGCTGCAACTGACGCGAAGAGAACTCAAAGTTGTGCAAACGATTTTAGTTTAAAGTCGCGAGTCACTGTTACTTTATGACAGTGGCATTTGATCGCGAGTCTGTCGCTCCTTTCACGCGCAAGTTGTGTTGCCACTAGCGACTATACATGAAGTCGCGCAGATCTGTCTTTTGTCGTGCCACTCGCGCGTAAGACGTGCTAGCCGTGCAGATGGTCTTCGACAAGTTGTCTGGGCAGAGTATGCTCCCCAGACAGCACGATCTTCACCCATACGAACTACGTGTCCGAGCCATCGGAGTCTAGCGGCTTTTGTTTCCCCAATGATGTTCGGCTCGGACACCAGGTATTCGATTTCCTGGTTCTTATGGAGCCACTGGAAAGGCGAGGTGCTGAAGGATCTCACCGCGCTGGGCGCCGTTGACTGGACAGGCGGCTGTGAACAGATAAACCTGGCGATCTTTGGTGTCAGAGGCCAAGATCCACTTTGCGTCGCTGCGCCACTGCAGTAAGTAAGTCTAATTTTCTGTCCACATCATGAGGATAGCAGTAAATGACAAAACGACAAAAGCTTAGAAATTAGTATTATTTTGCCCTGCAAAATGACACCGCGTTATTACCGTGAATTTTATTCCCAATAGGTTTTCCATATTCCTTCCTTTGCGAAGCTTCACATACACTTGAAGAATATGAATTAATAATTTCAAATTTCGAGATTTCGCTTTAGGTTTTAAGTCATCCTCTAAAAATTTAAACCCGTTTAAACGCACGTAGGGGTTGAATTTAAAATTCTTTTCTTTGTTTCTTTGTGCAGTAGAAATATTTAGACATATATTCGTCTAATATCATGATATTCATCCTGCAACATTACCTACGCTGCCTTTAAAGGGAGTAAAATTTTTAGGGTACGACTTACAACCTAAACTAAACCGGAACCTCGAAACCCATCTTGGAGGCCGGCAACGCGCTTGTGACCCCCCTGGTGTTGCCCGATTCGTCTGCTCGTTTGCCTCTTATATCATAAAAAAAGGCGAAGTTAAGCATTGAGGCAATGATGCCGGAGTTAACGGTATATGACATTTAGTTAATTTTAAGCAATGCTGCAAGCCTTCTGGGCACGCTGCCAATAGACGGCGATTTGGAGCAAATTTTCTACTTATGGTTTATGATATATAATAATGACAGATGGGTTATGCACGCTCCAAAAGTGAAGCAGTTAAAATGAGTGAATTCAAACAAGTGTCGCTAGTCGCGCACCAGCAAGCGAGAGATGCGGACGTGCCAATGAACCCCCATCAACCGCGTGAGGAAGAGACAAACTGCAATTTTCTAACAATGAGAGTGACGAAGATGTAACGATTGTCAAAATAGATAAACAAAACAGAATCATTGCTAAGTTATGAAATAACTGTGGAAGTATTTTTTGTGCTCATTTTGTTAGAGTATAACCCAACCCATCCATAGTAAATATCATTGTTTATAGTTTATCTTTAAGTTTGTTTTGTAACTTTTTAGCATTAACTTTTTATTTTGGATCTAGTTTTATTGTTTATATTTTATTGTAGGTACTGAAATAATATATGTTAATTCTATATTTACGTTATTGAAACTTCTTCATTAAAAATCTTAAGGTAGCAATACAAACATACGAGCTCCGTCCAGTGACACCCACATGTAAATGAGGCTAACAATATAATTATAATATGTAATGTATGCGCGCGATAATGATATGATTGATCACGGGTGTGTGGGAGACCGGTACTGGCAAACACACCAATTATAACTGATTTTAAATATTTTTTTAAGAGTGTAGACAAACAACAAGTTTTAATAAAAAAAAACAAATGTCACTCTTAAGGGGCTAAATTCCATCCCTATATTTTTCAGCGCGAGTGAAAGAGAAACACTGTGTTACGATTAGTATGGGAGCTAATTGCAAATTTTGCAAAAGGATGAATTAAAAAAACTACGCATTAATTGAGAAATATAAAATAAATAAGTTTTTAGTATTAGTGTGGTGTAATTTTGTTCTGAATTACAGACGTACTACACAAGCAACTAAAGACATACAACTATTTAAAGAAAAGCTTCCCAAAGGTTGTCTGGAAGAGATCGCTCTTTAGCGATAAGACCGCCAATTGTTTTGCCTCTGCTTTTTTGTTTGTGACTTGTGTATACTTTATGTCTATTATTTGAGGTGTGCAATAAAGAGTATTTATGTTTATGTTTATTTAAATCTAATTTGAAAATGTAACTTTGGAATTATTTTCTATCGAGCCGATTTCGTCCGATCGTGTATCAGAATTAACAAAGTTCTTCCAAATATAATGAATATTAACATGTATTTTTCTTTCACTTTCTCAAAACAAGTAGTTATAGCTAAAAAACTGTTTAAGTAAAGTCAATTTCAAGGTCATCGGGTGTTGTCAGCCTCTTAAGCAGATTACGGGGCAGTAACAATATCATACTAAAAGATATAGCGGATAAGTATGACCGGGGCAGAGGCAAACCAAAAAAGACATAGCGGGATGACTTAGACGCATTCTGTAAAGCGAATTTGTCAACCAACAGGGTCGGATGGGGAAAAGAAGGGGAAGCCCTTGCCCAGAAGTGGGACACCAAATAGGCTTTTAAAAAAATCATTACACGGTTGTTGGTCCCTGCAATGTACGCAGTACATGCAGAGTTAGCGTAGTCTTTTAACACTTTTATTGGTGCATGTACCTAATACAGTCACACCCAGATTTGGTAGCCGAGCAATTTCACCGGTATTTCTTGTACCTGCTTTTGTCTTCGGACATTACTTAGCATGTCCAATGTCTCATTTAAAATTATAATTTAGAAAAAAACTTTTTTTATAATGCTGTTGAATAATATATTTTGCTATTGTTTTATGATGGTATTTCTTTAGTAATGGACTTAGCTAGTTTTATTGAAACAGACAGATTAAAAACATTAAATAATAATTGCTGTTTTTTTTTATTGCCAAGTAGATATGAATGGACAATAAAAACTACCCAATGGCAAAAGCCCAACAAACAAGAGAATAATTAAAAAAAAAAGAATCGACTTCACTTAGCCTCCACCTTCCCAAAATCAAATGCTTGGGCTACTGCAAAAAATACTCAAATCACTATAGGTGTGCCTATAATAGTTGAAGAGTTCCCTCGATTTCTCCAGGATCCCATCATCAGATCCTGACCTGGTTACAATGGGACCAACTGTGAAGTATACTCTTTCAAACAAAAAATGAAGTTTCCAAATCGGTCCAGCCGTCTCCGAATAATCGGAAAAACAAAGATCCCAACGAATTGAGAACCTAATTCTTCGAAATTTTGAAGTAATTCGAAAAGAGGCAAGCCAAAGACACGTTGGGCAGATGAGATGACATACGGAAAATAGGAGCGGATTTAATATCACTAGGAAAGGACAGGAAATACTTGAAGGATATGGACGAGGCCTACTCCCAATAAGGGATCCATATAAACTTAAAATAGTACTAGAAATGTAACTAATACCGCCTAATACCGGTGTGATAAAACCGCCTGTTGACTTTTTTTTTTTTTTTTTTTTTTTTTTTATACTACGACGGTGGCAAACAAGCATACGGCCCACCTGATGGTAAGCAGTTACCGTAGCCTATGGACGCCTGCAACCCCAGAGGATTCACATGCGCGTTGCCTACCCTTTAGGTACCTATTCACTCCTTTTTTGAAGAACCTCATACTGTAGCCCGCTGGGAAAACCTCGGCAGGGAGTTCATGACTGCCTCTACTGTTAATCTGTGTACTGTACTGTTCTATTTTATTGAGGAATGCAATAAATACTATTTGTATTTCTTGTATTTGTAACTTTAAAATATGGAATAAAAGTCTTAATTATTCACTTTATTTATTTTCCTTCTTAGGCTACGCTTTTTGCAAAATTAAAAAAATTAAAATATAAAAATACATACACAACATGTAAAAAGAATAAAATCATTATAAAAAGCCTACCCTAAGGTGCCGCCGGCAACGGAGCAAGGCCCAGGCTGCCGGTGGTCAGGGCCGCAGAGTGAGGAACCTTCGGACTATGCGTGCCGTTTCCAAGATGACCGCCTTCTGAATCTTACCCTTGATCCAACCACAACCCCGTAGCGAAAGTCTCTCTAGATGTTGGTCGAGACTCTTCGCTATGAGACCGTTCGCAGAGACAACTATTGGCTCAATGACCAACATCCCACATGGCGGTTACCTCGTCAGCCAAGTCTAGGTACTTGCTGGATAGTCTTAATTATTATTATAAGTATACTATGAATATGTAGAAAGTGAATCAAAAGGATGACTTTCTGACCATACCATTAAAATGTATATGAAGGGTACACGGAAAACACATGTCTAGTCACATTGACAACATTTTTAGTTATAGCGCTTTTAAAATTTGGAACGATTCAATTAACCATACTATTTTCGTAACTAAATGGTTTTTATGAGTTAAGAAGTGGATATACGTTAAAATTTACATCTGTAACAGAAGTTGTTACTAATAGTTAATTACAAGCTCTACATTTTGATATAAAAATCTCATTTTACAAAAAAAGTGACTAGACATGTTCTTTCCGTGTACCCTTCATATAGAATTAGCTTTTACTTGTATGCCTACGCATCTAATTAATATGTAATTTAATTAACTTTTGTCATTCAATTAATGCCATCAAAATTCCTATCCGAATTTTACAACCTTGTAGAAATATTTCTATGATAAAAATTATCTACCTACGAAGCAGGAGGTCCCGGGTTCGAATCCTGGTAAGGGCATTTATTAGCGTGTTTATCACGAATATTTGTTCCTGAGTTATGGGTGTTTTTTACGTATCTAAGTATATATTTATATATATACTAGCTGTGCCCGCGGCTCCGCCCGCGTGGAATTCGGTCTGTGTCAGTAAGCGGCTAATTCACCCCTAATTTCTCTCCCGCTACCCTGGAGGCGGAACTTGAAGTAAAGTTGACAGATGACGCTAGAGGACAGTAGTCCTAATAAAATATTTTACAATTACCACTAAATGAAAGTACACTCAAAAATGAATACTTTTTTTATCATATTATTTTTTTGGCATGATTTAAACGACATAGAGTAGTAGGTGTATATCGGACGATACAGGACCACTTTTGTATTTATACGTTCATGTCCACGGCAAATATCATCCAAATCGATCCTCCCGTCAAATCAGTCTAAGCATGAAAGGTAAGAACAGGCGCGGTTGAAATTGGGGGGGGGGGGGTCACAAATGTAGAAATGATTTTTTTCTATTTGAGGTGCACTTGGAGCGGGGAGGGGGTCAATGACCCATGCAAATTTAACTCAATCGAGTGTAGTGGCTACCCCCCTCCCCTCTTTTAGACGTTGAATTTTTATAGGCTACGTATAACCTGGCTGGGGATTTTCTGGAATTGGAATTAGTAATCCTTAAGGGGTGATTTCCGGGATAACAATGCAAAAAAAAATCGGCCAAGAGCATGTCGGGCGATGCTCCGTGTAGAGTTTCGTAGATGCTGCCCTGTTACAAAACATCCGTTCAAAAGGTCGTTTATTTGGCGGCGCTTACGTCATTTTACTATTCGGCACTTCCTTTCAATATGCGTTTTTGACTAATAATTCAAAAACGGCTGGACCGATTTTATTCAACATAGTTTTTATTGAAAGTTCTTATCAGGCCTCACCAAATTTCAGCTTTCTAGTGCGAACGGTAACTGAGCTAGACCGCGGACAGACGGACGGACATGGCGATATAACTGTTACGTAATAAGGCCTAATTATGTACAGAAGCATACACTGCTTTACCTACACACATATTAAAAATCCATTGAAACCATTAGAATGACCGTCATTACACCGACGCTAAAAGGGGGGGGCTTTTAGACGTTGAATTTTTATACCACGACGGTGGCAAACAAGCATACGGCCTACCTGATGGTAAGCAGCTACCGTAACCTATGGACGCCTGTAACTCCACAGGAGTCACATGCGCGTTGCCGACCCTTTACAAAAAGAAGGATTCACTGTGTTGACGGCTAAAGGAACAAGAGGGTCCCTCATCGTCAACACACTGGGTCCTCTTTGAGCTCTTTGGCAACCTTACTCACCAGCAGGAACACAACACTATAAGTAGGGTCTAGTGCTATTTGGCTGTGGTTTTCTGTAAGGTGGAGGTACTTCCCCAGTCGGGCTCTGCTCCAGATTTGAGCGAGATGACATTCACTGAACGTGCCCTACCACACTAAGCGAGATGCCATTCGCAGTGCCCATACCTCTCTTTTTGGCATAGTTTAAGGACATACCCAAGTCCGGACGTAGTTTAAGGACATACCCCGGGTCCAAAAACGTTGAATTTGAGCATGATGAGATGAGAACCGGCCAAGACCATGTCGGGCGATGCTCAGTGTAGAGTTTCGTAGAGGCCGCCCTGTTACAAAACATCCGTTCAAAAGGTGGCGCTTACGTCATTTTACTATTCGGCACTTCCTTTCACTATGCGTTTTTGACTGATAATTCAAAAACGGCTGAACCGATTTTATTCAATATAGTTTTTATTGAGAGTTCTTATCAGGCCTCACCAAATTTCAGCTTTCTAGTGCGAACGGTAACTGAGCTAGACCGCGGACAGACGGACGGACATAGCGAAACTATAAGGGTTCCTAGTTGACTACGGAACCCTAAAAAGAGATAAATAGTAGTTATGTAACTGTTACGTAATAAGGCCTAATTATGTACAGAAGCATACACTGCTTTACCAACACACATATTAAAAATCCAGGGGGGGGCGGGCGTGCCGGCGGTCGGGGGTAATGAATTTTCATACGTTTTTACCACACTATCACAGATAAATCAAAATATTTATTTATCAATGTAAGCACATTACACTGCACTAATTAACGTCAGAGAAAAATAAAATACGTGAGTGTCGTGGAACACGCGATTGGAACGAAGTTATGTTATTTAATTTTAATTTTTTTTGGAAATTTTTGAAATTTACGAAATTTATGAAAATTTTTGAAAATTTTGCCATTGTTTACTTTTAGGTTTCCGAATTTTTTCACTTTTATCACTTTGTCACTTCTCACTTTAACTTTTCACTACAGTCCACTTCACTTCACTTTATTCTATTTTATATATTTTTTGTTTCATTCCATTTTACATGTTTCTCAATCGTATGGGTGTCGCGTTTTCGTGACGTGACGCTTTTTCGTGACTTTTTTTCGCCTAGCCTCCCATCCGCGAACCGTCCGATAAGGAACTTCGTTCCAAAACTACCACCGGTTCTAACCCTACATACACCTCTGGCCCAAGAAGTATTATGACATTTATGACCGAAAAGAAACTCGACGGGACTTATTTTTTTCAAAACAGTAAGTAATACATTATTAGATCTTAAAGATACATAATAATGCGTAGTTCTTCAAGAAGATATATCAAAACAGCTTGAGAAACAGATAATGTACCCATTGTTTAATTATAAAGAAAAATAAATCCTAATCTGACTGCTTCATAAAACGTTTGATATGTTTTCCTACCTAAACGGTGTCCTATAAATGTTAGATGATTTTGTAGTAGTTTTTTGGTTTGGGCCATGCATCTTTGTCTGTCATATATAGTCCTCGAACCTGGAATAACATTCATGACATTTTCAAATATTTCTTAAGAGCGGGTAAAGGTAAATTTAAAGCATCGACGGGTAACATGTTATAAATATGAACACCTTGACCAAAAAATTACAAATTATTTCAATACCAAATTTCATCTAAATACGTACAGCGGTTATTGGTCGTTTCTTCCCCATGTAAACTTTTTGCATCCGCTTAAGAGGCGATCCCAAAACGCGCGAATTTCTTAAAATGCTTCATTTTCTTCGAAGGCTATGGCTAAAGTACTTAGTTTTTTTAAATCAACTATTGATGCATATAATATTTCATTTCTTTATCTATAGATAGACGGCCATCGGGGCAAATATTAAATTTTAAAGAGTAAAACATGAAAAAAATTGGTCGTCTTGGAAGGCCTTTCCGGATTTTCCAGTTAGATGTACCGTTCATTTCCAAATTACGCAAAAAAGGGTGTCAATTCTTATTCATATTTATATATATAAGTAGGTATATTGTCGCCCAGTACCCATAGTACAAGCTTTGATTCGTTTGGGACTAGGTTGGTTTGTGTAAAATTGTCCCCAAATATTTATTTATTTTATTTATTTATTCTTCCCCGGGATTTAATTTATCTACATCTCTAATTTCATCTAAATCGGTTCAGCGGTTTATTCGCGAAGAGGTAGCAGATAGATAGTTTTTTTATTTTTAATAATTTTAGTTGGGAAGTAGGGATATTTATTTCTTGCTACGGAAGTATAGCCAAGAATGACGGCCCCTCGAGTTAGCTTACAGCAAGAACCATTATATTAATGAACTGACAATGTGTATTCTAAATCGCGTTACTCCAAAATTCAGGTTATACCTCTGTTTTCGGTATCTGGTGCCTAGGACTTGCAATCTGGATATTTAAAATATTAATTTGTATGGAAATATCCGTATGGTAGCCATATCCGGATATCCGGATAATTGCAAGCTTTACTGGTGCCACAGCGCCATCTATTGAAGGGAAGTTGAGTTATACAGGGTATACGAAAATTTGGCCAAATAAAACCATGCGAAACAATTCATTTGGTAAACGTTGGTATGCTACGAGTAACTAAAAGTTCTGCGATAAACTGTTTAGGAAATGAAATTAGGCGAAATGGTAGTACACCCTGAATAATGCCACCCTCAGGGTTGAAAGGTCATATGGCACTCACTTTCGTAAATACTTGTGGCTACGCCAATTGGATTAGGTTGCCGAGCGTATTCCAGGCTCAATATGAGCCGTAGCAAAAATGCGGGAGAAACGCTAGTAGGATGATGAGTCCAGGTATTAGGTTCTATACAGTATAATAATAATAATAATATAAAAAAAAAAAAAAAAAAAAAAAACAACAACCGCTGACAATGACAGACGTCTTGTAATCAAATTTTGCTAAAAATATATTTTTATACGTGTTATTTTGCCTAAACTTGGTCAAATTTAATTTAAAGTGATCCCTAATATAACCCCAAGATGTGGAATACCAACATACTCGAGTTGAAATGCAATTACGGATCACGAACGTACAAAACACAGCACGTTGATAGCTTGTGCTCAAACCTGATCTAGGCGAAACACGTATATGGTTGCATAGCATGATAACGAGAAGTCGGACAAAAGCGGAATCCACCAACGCACGCCCACCATCCGCGCCCGCCTCGTCAGTCTCCTCGCCATCGTTGTCGGGCGATAAGTACGCTACTGCGCCCGACACCAGCGAGTCGAGCGACGAGTGCGGGCCGCCGCCGCCGCCGCCACGACCACCTGCGCGACGGGGACGGCCACCGCTGCCGGCACGCTTGGGGCTTGCGGGACATCCTGCCCCGCCCAGGGCCCCCGCTGCCGGTGGTATAGTGCGTCGCATGCAATGGACTTCATCCATTAATGAGAACGTCATGCGCGCCTATTATGGGGCTACAGAGGGGGGAACTAATCTGTGCGCGTATCGTGACCGGATACTTCCTCTGTTTCAGCTCCTTGAACCAACCATCAACGTGACTGCGCAACGACTATCGGATCAGGTCCGAGTCATCCAGCGGGATAAACGGTTGGATGACTCGACACTTGATCGGCTCCGCCTGGAGGCTCTCTCTGCTCACGCGGCCTCCATCTCGACGCGGGATCCGCCCGCCACGTCGCCGGATCCGATGCCCGCACCCGACCTGGCATCGGGGGCGCCGCGGGTTGATTCCAGTGTCGATGAGGAGGAGATCGCGAATCAGAGTGTGAGTAGTACAGCCAATGAGCAACTGAGGAGGACTTTGGAAGAGGTAATTACGCAGTATCGCTCCACAAACATCCCTAGGCCACGATTACCACGCTTACCTATGAATAGACGCAATCTAGCGCTAATGGGAGCCCTAAATGATTTGCTAGATCCATTCCTGCGGACTAGTAAAGACTTAGATGATACGCACTCGATCATGTACTGCGGGGCCATCGCGGCGTGCCGTGTTGCTCGAGTCAAGTTTCCGGACGCTGAACGTGCACCTAGGACCGCCGGGGGTATCCCCGCATGGCAGGTGCGGATCGAGCGTCGTATCAACTCATTTAGGACTCTCATTGCAAAGCTGATCTGCTTCAGGGGGGGCAATAACCGCCCCCGAGTAATGCGCTTTGTGCACCAGGCGTTCGCGGGGACGGATATCGAGCCCCGCGACTACATGGCCAATGTCATAGAGCGCATCGACTTTCTGAAGCAGAAAGTTTATGCATGGGCAAGCCGTATTCGCCGTTACAGAGAGCGTGTGGACCGATTCAAGCAGAATCGTCTTTTCCAAAGTGACCAAAGGAAGGTATACCGAAGGTGGGAGGAAACTGACCCCCGTGTGTCCGATATGCGACTGCCGGATGCTACTGCCATGACTGATTTCTGGCGTAGCATCTGGTCGGCGCCCGTTGAACACACGGAGGGCGAGTGGATGAGTGTTGTTGAACGTGGGTGTGAGTCCATCGAACCAATGGGGGCTATCACCATCAGCCCCGCCGACGTAAGTTGTGCAATCCGTACGGCCCAGAACTGGAAAAGTCCTGGCCCGGATGGGTTGCACAACTTCTGGCTAAAATGGTTTCGATGCTCGCACTCGCGGCTGGCAACACAATTTCAACAAGCCCTTGAACTTGGCTCCCTCCCGCCTTCCTTAACAACTGGTGTAACCTTCCTGCTCTATAAGTCCGGTAGTACCACGGAAGCGAAGAACTACCGACCCATCACGTGCTTGCCTACGCTCTACAAGCTTCTTACATCCATTTTGAGAGCAAAAATAAACGCGCACATGGTCGCAAACAACATTTTGGTCTCCGCTCAAAATGGATGTAGGGTTGGGTCCCGTGGTACTAAAGAGCTCCTCCTCATAGACATGACCATTTGCCAAAGAGTCCGGCGGAACAGAGGGGCCCTCTCGTCCGCTTGGATTGACTACAAGAAGGCCTATGATTCGGTGCCTCATTCATGGCTGAAGAGGATCTTGGAGCTGTATAAAATTGATGCAGCTTTAAGATCCTTCCTTGGCGCGTGTATGAGGCAGTGGACCACAGTCCTTCGTCAACCAGGAGGCGGGGATGACACCCCTGGCCCGCAGGACTTTATAAGGATTGAGCGAGGAATATTTCAGGGCGACAGTCTGAGTCCCCTGTGGTTCTGCCTAGCTCTAAATCCGCTCAGCAATCTGCTGAAGGATTCGGGGCTAGGTTGCCGGCTTCGGAGAGAGGGTGAAGTCATATCTCACCTTCTGTATATGGACGATCTCAAATTATTTGCACCAAATAACCGAGACTTGTTGGAACTACTGAAGACCACTGAAGTGTTCAGTAGTTCCATCAAGATGGAGTTTGGTGTTGATAAATGTGCAGTTATGCATGTACAGCGGGGGAAAGTAGTAAATTCAACAAATCTACAGCTTTCTGAGACAATGACGTTCAGATCTATCTCTGAATCAGAAACCTACAAATACCTTGGTATGTCACAGTCTTTGGGCATTGAGGATGTGGGTATTAAACAGGCGTTGAAGGAGCGCTTCTTCGGTCGGCTGACAAAAGTACTTAATAGTCTTCTGTCAGGTGGCAACAAGGTGCGTGCCTTCAATGCCTGGGTGATGCCCCTACTCACATACTCCTTTGGCATACTAAGGTGGACACAGACCGAGCTGGATGCCCTGGATCGGAGAGTCCGTCTATTGCTCACCACACACCGTATGCTTCACCCGCGCTCGTCTGTTATGAGATTGTACATCCCACGGAAGTGTGGAGGTCGGGGCTTTTTAAACGCCAAAAATCTCCACAACCGTGAGGTGTACAATCTCAGGAATTATTTCCTTAACAACGAGTGTGAGATGCATCGTGATGTGGTGGCAGTAGATAAGGGTCTCACGCCGCTCTCCTTGGCAAACGAGAACTGGCGCAAACCTGTGGTGCTAAGCACCGAGGATCGCAGGGCGGTATGGAAGAGCAAGGAGCTACACGGGCGGTTCTACAGGGCCCTCACGGGACCCGACGTAGACCTGCTCGCGTCGGTGACCTGGTTACGATTCGGGGACCTCTTTGGAGAAACCGAAGGTTTTGCCTGTGCAATTGCGGACGAAGTTATCATGACGAATAACTACCGGAGATATATCCTGAAGGACGGTACGGTCGACATTTTGTCGGGCATGCCGCCGTCCCGGAGAGTCACTCAGGCATATCATCTCCGGTTGTTCTCATCTTGCTAACGGCGAGTACTTGCACAGACATAACCTCGTAGCCAGGATTATACACCAACAGCTTGCTCTCCTATATGGTCTTGTGGACCACGAAGTGCCGTACTACAAGTAGACACCTACACCAGTTCTCGAAAATGGTCGTGCCACGCTCTATTGGGATCGATCTATTATCACGGACAGGACTATTGTAGCCAATAAGCCTGATATCGTGGTAATAGATCGACCGCAACGCCGGGCCATGCTCGTCGACATCACCGTCCCATGTGACGAGAACCTCGTGAAGGCCGAGAAGGACAAGTCCAGCAAGTACCTAGACTTGGCTCACGAGGTAACCGCCATGTGGGAGGTTGATTCGGCGATCATTGTACCGATAGTTGTTTCTGCGAACGGTCTCATAGCGAAGAGTCTAGACCAACATCTAGAGAGACTTTCGCTACGGGGTTGTGGTTGGATCAAGGGTCAGATTCAGAAGGCGGTTATCCTGGACACGGCGCGCATAGTCCGAAGGTTCCTCTCTCTGCGGCCCTGACCACCGGCAGCCTGGGCCTTGCTCCGTTGCCGGGGGCACCCTAGGTTAGGTTTTTTATAATGTTTTTATTGTTTTTGTATGTTTTAGATGTATTTTTATATTTTACTTTTGTAAAAATATTATAAAATGACCTAGCCTAAGAAAAAAGAATAATAAAGAGAATAATAATAATAATAAATACTCTTTATTGCACACCTCATACAGTTACAAGCACAAATTTTACAATTAGATAAATTTAGGTAGAGGTAACAACAGGCGGTCTTATCGCTAATGAGCGATTTCTTCCAGACAACCTTTGGGTAATGGAGACTAGAGAAAAACAATAAGCAGTAGGTGGTGCATAGAAACAAAAGAGACGAAATAGATAACACAGCACATTCATATGAATATATATACTTAAATAAATACTAAATAAACATACATATACGTACATATATACATATATAATACACACAATAAGAAACAACAGTGTCAACTTAAAAACCTAAGGAAGAGATAAATAGTATTCCTTAAGTTGCGATTTAAAGCTACCAATAGATTGCGCGCGTTTTATGTTGAGAGGCAGAGAATTCCACAAACGAACGGCCTGGAACGTAAATGAGCAATTATAAAATTTGGAAGGTGAAGATGGCACTTTTAGGAGCAATTTTTGAGAGGATCTAATAGAATTAAGAAAAGAGAAACGCAGTATGTATATCTACCAGTTCTGATTCTCCCTTAACTGCTTAAAGGTTAACTGAAAGAGGTCCCTCAAAGAGATAAGTTCGCCTAGGAAAAAATATACATAAACATTAGTACAATTTCTATGTATATTTTTTCCTAAAAACTGATTTAAACTTTCACGGTTTTTACACATATCTAATTGTTTTAACGGGACTTCACTGCGTATATAATTTTAAAATTACCTTCGATGTTTCGAGGACGACATTGTCCCCGTGGTCCCGAAGAAAGACTGTGTGTGTGGTCTTTCTTCGGGACCACGGGGACAATGTCGTCCTCGAAACATCGAAGGTAATTTTAAAATTATATAAGGTGTTAACAAATTAGTCACGGATATTTTAAGAGATAATACATAACATTAAAACAATTAACTTTTAACTATAATTAAGGAACATTTGTATATAATTTTTTTGTTTTCATTTACCAAACAAAAAAAAATTATAATTAATTTTAAAAATAACACTGTCTTTCATGTCACGTCAAAAGTTTTTTTTCTTAAATGTCATTATGATTCGGGTCTGAAGAGGTCTCATTAATTATCTTATTAACAGGGTGTTTTAACGTAGGAAATTTGTTTCCTAGTTTTCTCCAAAAAAACATAACAAAATCTATGATGTTTCATACTTAAATTGACTCCGAGAACCGAGTACTATCAGCGGTAAAAATATCCTTGACTAATTTGTTAGCACATTGCTCGTAGAACCGATGGCCGTTGGGGCGGAAAGGTTCTCGAGTGGCGACCACGAACCGGAAGGCGCAGCGTGGGTAGACCCCCCGCAAGGTGGACTGATGACCTGGTGAAGGTCGCGGGAGTCCGCTGGATGCGGGTGGCGCAGGACCGGTCATTGTGGCACTCTTTGGGGGAGGCCTATGTCCAGCAGTGGACGTCTTTCGGCTGATATGATGATGATGATGATGAATTTGTTAGCACCTTATATACGCGGTTAAGTCCCATTACTACAAATAGATATGTATAGTTTTCCTGTTGTATTTTTCATTCGTTGTACCTACAGTCACCACACCTGAATGTTGAGCCACTTGCCATTGTTCGTAATTTAGCCGTGTTATGAATGGCCGATGTTACCGACTAGCTGGCAACTGTCAGTTACATCGGTCATTCATAATACGGCCAAATTACGAACAATGGCAAGTGGCTCAACAATCCGGGTTCGTGACGGTCTATACAAGAAAGTGTTTCACTTCTACTATTATATGGTCTTTGGTTAGCAGTCACGGCGGAAATCATAAACCCGCTTCGCTTTGTCCGAATTTTGGGAACCACTGCCATGCATGCTTAATGCTGTAGTGCGATCGGTGTGGATTCATCACTCGCAGGACCTATACTTTTTTTTAGGATTAGTAAAATAACGTTCGATTTCACCCTTGTATCTTAAATTTTTACAGCTATATTGAGAAAAAATTAAACGGGACTACCTGTTTTCATTAATAGAGATAAGCTAAAGACAATAAATAACAGGGTTAATAGCAAGTTTTAAAATCGTTTTCTCAGAAATCACATGACGCCAATCGCACATTTTTACCAATCTTAAAAAAACGTGGTATAGGTTTTATGCCGTGCCGGTAGCAACCATTTATAAAGAGTGCCTTTGACCATAGGGCTTTAAATGTAAGAATGATTCTGCTCATAAAACTGACCTTTTTTATGATTTTATTTATTTGGAGATCCAACAGCTGTAAGCTGTTGTAAGCTGTTGTAAGCAGCTGTAAACTCACAGGTAGTGACAAGATACTTAACTAATATGTACTAAGGTTATGCACTATCGCAACCACATATGCGATCAAAACGAATACAAATGATACTTAAATTGATATTTTTCACTGAAACCTTCAGTTTCAGTCTTCAATAATTAAAATATTATTTTCAATGTACGTCGAAATTATATTATGACACTTTTTATTTAACCTCAGAATATGGAAGCATTTTAGCATTTTAACAGTTTTCGGAACACAGAACGGGGAAACTGAAAAACAGCGCTGGATAACACCACCAATCCAGCATAGTCTGAGACTGGTACCCATTTCCTACACTACAAATGTGAATTATGATTGTCTGTTTTGTTTTATTTTTTGTATTTTCATTTATTACTAAGTAAGAATAAAAACAATGTACAAGTGAATAAGGTCGTGGCAAAGTGAAAATGTTTATTCACTTTATGTATTGCTTTTTTGTTTCTTTATCCTCGAGCCAATTCTCTACTGCCGCACTATACGACTATTACATTATGTTTTGCATATTAACATGCAAGCTTCCTACTGAGGATTATCGATGACTCGTCTATAGTGTGCTACGAATACTACCGACTTGACTACTGTCTATCAAATTATTTAAATAAAAAACCGGCCTAGTGCTTGTCGGGCCACGCATAAGGGATGGTCCTGTACCTTATGGCTCTTTATTCCCTAAAAGGTCGACAAACTCTATTAATGAAAAAAGCCACATACAATGCTATTTATAAGATAGTTTGAAGTATTAATAATTAAAAAAAATACTTTTTAACCATATTTATTATTATTAAGTACCCAAAAATACGATTCTTACAGAAAGTATTCCCCAAAAGTATTTCCCAAAGTAAGTACTTCCCAAGGGAAGTGTGATTTAAGTCATTTTTAAAAATTCATACTAAATTAAAATTTACCACTATAGTAATGATTTCTTTTATCGTGATAGAAATATAGTTTAACTTTGACTACCCTCTGTCAAATTATTTAAATAAATCATTTTAAACAAACTCCACCTTTCCAAAAGGAAATACCCGAGCTACTGTAAAAATATTTAAATCACTTTAGGTGTGCCTATAATAGTTGAAGAGTTCCCTCGGTTTCTCCAGGATCCCATCATCAGATCAAGCCAAGTGCGTGTCGGACCACGCATAGGAGGGTTCCGTACCTTCAATGGAATAAGAACCAAACTAATACCAAAAGGTCGTATCTGATGCCTATGGAAGAAGTTTTTTGGAGATAACTCAAAAACGACTTAACCGATAATGTTTAAAATATTTTTTTTTTAAAGAATATCAAGGTACAAAGACTTATCTTCTTAATATATTCCATATTTTTTGGATCTCTGGTTCAAAATTTTGAGGGGACACACAAGTTTTTAGATTTTGGGGCGATTATTTCAGAAAATATTTACTTAATAAAAAAATTTATAAACAAACCTCAATGTTAATTTTAAATACTTATCGATCCATGTGCCACAATGTTATTAGGTATATATAAATAAATAAATAAATATTATAGGACAATCTTACACAAATCGAACTAGGCCCACAGTAAGCTCAATAAGGCTTGTGTTGTGGGTACTAGACGACGATATATATAATAAATAAATATGGATAAATACTTAAATACATAGGAAACATCCATAACTCAGGTACAAATATCTGTGATAACCACACAAATAAATGCCCTGACCAGGATTCGAACCCGGGACCTCCTGCTTTTAAGCAGTGTCACTACCGACTGGGCTAAGGAGGCCGTTCAAAAAACGTCGTCTGACTCCATGATGTGATAGGGTCGGGAACGAGCATTGTTCAACGGTTTTGTATAAAAAAATTAGTTTACATGCAAACTGACCAGATCATAAAATAAAAAAAAGTGTTAAAATTAAATGGTGTTAATCAGGAAAGTCGCCTTTATGTAACCGTATTTTTACCCGACTACGGCTAAGCCAAATTGGAAGGGTTATGATTTTAGCAGTTTATATATTATTACGTAACGGCCTCCTAGCCCAGTCGGTAGTGACACTGCCTACGAAGCAGGAGGTCCCGGGTTCGAATCCTGGTAAGGGCATTTATTTGTGTGTTTGTCACAGATTTGTACCTGAGTTATGGATGTTTTCTATGTATTTAAGTATTTATCAATATCTATCTATTATATAGGGTGGGGCCTGTAACTAAAACAAAAAATTAAAACGTAGATTCTAGTCCTCAAACTAGACAACTTTTGTGTAGCAACTTTTTAAAATCATAAAGTTTTAGATTGTTATTTTTTCAAACAAAGTAAATAGTATTTTCAATGTACTTAAAACTCCGTCTAATTGACATCGCCTGTCAGTCTAGTCACTCTACAGACATAATTAATTTCATAGTACATTGCGTGTTCGAATTAACTTTAAAATGTAATGAAATTCAAACCGCAAGTTTTTTTTCAAAGTCGTCAAACAAACGTTGCGTAGTTTGAGGAGAAGAATGTACATTTTAATTTTTTGCTTTAGTTACAGGCCCCACCGTGTATATATCGTCGTCTAGTACCCATAACCCATAACACAAGCCTTATTGAGCTTACTGTGGGACTAGGTCGGTTTGTGTAAGATTGTCTGATAATATTTATTTATTTATTTATATTTCCGTAATTCCTAAACTATTATTTGATGAATATGGCGTTAATCGATTCGTTATTATGGCTCGAGTAACATAAGTTACATTTAAACCGATTTCAATGTTTTTTTTTCGCATATTGTCCGCCAAATGGTACCTTTTCATGTACACTGTCACATTTTTAGTTTCATACCTTTATTATAACAAATAAATATTTCATTTCATATTTTTGTTACTTATACAAAGTGTAACAAAAATTCTAAACTAAAACCTAAGGTAATTTATTTGTTAATGGGAACAAAATTATGGAAGATTGGCCGACTGGGACGAAAAAACAAAAAAAAAATTGTCGAAAAAAATTTTTTCTTCTTTTTCTTAGTCGCAATACGAAACCAATTATGCCGATTAACGGATCACCAGTTTTTTTCCCCTTACATCCTGTATAGAACCCCAACCTCCCATCACGCCAAAAAATATCAAATCAAAATAAGGCACTTAATGCCAGAACTTAATTTTTTACCGCAGGCCATAATTAAACGTAATAAGGCCAAATGGCCGAATAACGAATAAATTTCAAGGCTGAATGGCCAAAAAATGGCCATATTATTATACCCAGAAACTTTATGGCGTTTTTACGATGTGTCCTGATTGGTTTTGGTTAATTAAGTGTCTCTTAAATTGTAATGCCGTTTTATATGGTTTGCATGGACCATGTCATACTTGGACTGAATGTCTATACAAATTCTAAGAAATGCAACCGGTTTTTATTTTGTATGAGAAAACCGGTTTTTAACCGGTTATTTTTCATACAAAATAAAAACCGGTTGAATTTCAGTCAAATTCGGGTTCTTTGAACAGTTTTGGCTTTCCCTGGTTTCCGTATTAGATCAGGGGCTTCTCTGTTCAACTCCATTCCATTGTACCCGTTTTTCCCGATGCGCTTACCGCATGAGGGAAGGGTTGGCACATCGCTAATCCATATATTATCACCTTAATGGGTGCGTTCAAGAATATGTCACGTTTTCAAGTCAAAGGTACATCATTGTCGGTTGTTAATAGAGTTTATACCTAAATGATATTTTATGGTAGTATCGCCTTATTGACAACCGACAATGGTGTACGTATGGATGGTACAAGGAGGATCGGTCTCTTATAGGAAAACGGTCGAAAAAGTGTCCAGTGGTAAGCACTAAACAATAGTTCCAAATATCTCCGGGTAGCGCTAGGTTATAAGCATTTGAAATGAATTACCGATATTTAATAATTATATGACATTCTAAATAAAATTAATATTCAGAGTGCTTTTCTTCTCCGCAAATAATTATTTTATAAATATGTATGGATTAAATATTTTAATATCAAAATTAATTTAATCAGATTTAATATCATTGTGGCGCCATCAGTTTATCGCCTTTTGACGGACACTTTTGTAACATAGAGATTTATATCCTCCTTGTACAGTCGACTACAAAGAGATGTATCCACTTTTGGACCTTATTACAACGCTATAAGGTGAAAAAGTGGATACATCTCTTTGTAGTCGACTGTACCATCCATAGGTGTACGTTTGACTTGAAAACGTTACATTTATTTATTTCAGTCAGAGTTTATGACATGTCTCAAACCTACACGGATATATGAAGCACGTTGAAAACCCTGTTTTTCAAAGCGCATGACAGCTAACGCTTTCATTTCTGTAGCTAAATGTCAAATTCAGGGAGGATCAGAGGCTATATTCTAACTTTAAAACACGTTTAGATACGATCCAACTTCAATATAACTCCAATGCATTGACTGTGCAATTCAGATAGCACCTTAACGTCTGGATAAGAAATATCAGAATTTTCTTGCAAATTATTCCGATGCAACTCAAATACAACTTCATTTGTTGGGGATAGTTTGTATTTTTAATGTAATTTTTTTTCCACGGTTTATTTAGGTAGGTACAAAAAAGGCCATCTATAACAAACTTGGTATCAAACTAAACAAATTTACAATAAACTTAAATACACCTAAATCTAAAACTAGTAGTCCGCTTTGAACTCAGAACTCGCGATTTCTTTGCAAACGAGATGACCAATAGAATAAGACCGTTATGATGATATTTTCGCGCCTTCTAGCTCCATGATCCCTTGGTCGATCCTGCTCATATACGAACTCTCAAATTATATGTATCTCGGCTACAACCCCAACAAATTTCATAAATATCAGAAAAGAGTTACTAAAGTTATCGCGGAACAAACTCTCAAAATCAAAAACCCATCGAAATGCCGAGACGTCCCAGCCGATGTTGTTTGTAAGAACTTCACTTCGCGTACGCTCCGCTCGTTCGATAAATGGTCCCCAGGTCGCCTTCGTGGGTGGAGTGGTACGGAGTAGTACACAGAAGGCTGGCTGCCTCTTTATACTGAGATTTGTTGCGTTAGTGGTGCGATAGATGGCGCGACGTCCATAGACCACTGTACCTGCTTACAATCAGGCGGACCGTATGCTCGTTTGCAACCGTCGTGGTGTCGGAAAAATAAAACTTCCAGGTGAATTTTGTTTATGAGCTTCTTACAAAATTTCAACCACCATAGACAAATTTCAGACTGTAGGCTGATTTTTGTTTATGATAGCTGAATTCAGCGCTAAATTTCGCCCCAGTGTGTTTTGCGCTATTCATTTAGATTAGGTTATAAAATACCCGTAAAGCTGACATTCACGAACGTTTCGCATTTACGATTAATTTAATTTGAATTCGTCCGTGTATCGAATGCTTTTATGTCAGATTGGGTCGTATTTTTATTAGTGGCCTTTGTTTATTCAGTATTAAGTACTTTAATTTAATTTGATAATGTAGGAGCTTAGAGAATACAACCAACCGGAGTCGCCATTGTCAGGCGTTCCCCTCTGCCGAAAACCAGTGCCAGTGATCATACACATGTATGGACTGACGTTTATCTGACGTGGCTATTTGTACGTTACGTACGAATAGCCATACATTTGACGTTCGCCTCTCACGCAATAATCGGCAGACTTTTTTGTATAGAAAATGACAAGCATGTCTAATTAAATATACAAATACTAATTATAATAAGACATACATATTATATCATAGTAATATACAGGGGGTTGGTACTTAATCACCAAAATCGCTGACCCGCTTATTCATAATCGTTTTACAAGCCTCATTTATTTAAAGTGGTTTACAATATATAGCATGTATTCAATTAAAAAACCCCGTGAGCGTCGTGGAACACTCAGTTGGAACGAAGTTGTTATTTAATTTTTGACATTTTGACCTTTTTCAGTTTTTCACTTATTCACTTTTTCACTTTTTCACTTTTTCACTTTTTCACTTTTTCACTTTTTCACTTTTTCACTTTTTCACTTTTTCACTTTTTCACTTTTTCACTTTTTCACTTTTTCACGTTTTCACTTTTTCACTTTTTCACATTTTCACTTTTTCACTTTTTCGCTTTTTCCATTTTTCACTTTTCACTTTTTCAATTTTTCACGTTTTCACTTTTTCACTTTTTCACTTTTTCACATTTTCACTTTTTCACTTTTTCGCTTTTTCAATTTTTCACTTTTCACTTTTTCAATTTTTCACTTTTTCACTTTTTCACTTTATGACTTTTTGACCTTTCACTTCACTTCACTTTATTTTATTCTATTTTTTATTTTATTTCATTTCACATGTTTCTCAATCGTAAAGCTTTGTGTTGCGTTTTCGTGACGGTCACGTGACTTTTTTTCGCCTGGCCCCCATCCGTGAACCGTCCGATAAGGAACTTCGTTCCAAAAATACTACTTTAAACACAATTGTACTATTACGTCTAAGTACCTACTTATACTGCGATGTAGGTAACGTACGCAGTTTCATGCCATGTTTAATGTTGGCATCGAAATTCAGGTCATTCCGGATGGCCATTAAAACTATCCATAAACATACATTTTGACGTGAACCCTCGCATTAAGTGGGATCTTATGGAGCGTGGAGATATATATGAGCAGAAAAGAAGAATTTCTATAGTTCAAAATCTGTAAGAATGAACTTTTGACACATCGCAACGCCCGTAGAACGTAAACGCGCAAGACACTTTGAAATTATAAACAAAATCCCATAACGATTTTACAGCTTGTCATATACGTAAACACAATATTTCACTTTTAATAAACATTACTTAATTAATGTTACATTTTTTCATATCTTAGTTATTGAATATTTTACGATAACAATTGAGCATGCAAACAGTTACGGTCTACGCCTTCTTTTTTTTTAATTTAGTGTTGTGACCATATCTTCTGTTCCGATTCATATAACATTTCCGTAAGTCGATTAAATCGATTATGTAATCAATAGACAATATACTCGTATAATAATAAAAACCAAAACTAAACGAAAATAAAATGAAGTACGATGTGAAAAAACCGGCCGTGTCGGACCACGCATAATGGAGGGTTCCGCAGCTTCAATGGAATAAGAACAAGACTAATTCCAAAAGGTCGTATCATCAGATACATCTATTTAACCTACGTACCAAATTTCAGAACTGTTCCAGATATTTTGAGCTTTGTCGTATTTTGATTACCTGTATTATTAGGTAGTATATGGACGGTGTACGAGTCCAATTCCATAAAAATCGGCTAAGTGCATGTCGGACCACGCATAATGGAGGATTCCGTACCTTCAATGGAATAAGAACCAAACTTATTAGTTTGGTTCCAAAAGGTCGTATCTGATGCCTATGGAAGAAGTTTTTTAAACATAACTCAAAAATGGCTAAAACTAAAAAAAAATTAAAAATATTAACATGTTTCACATCAATCGATAGGTCTTTAAAAATAACATCGAGGTTTCTTTGAACATTTTGTGATTAAGTAAATATTTTCAGAAATAATCGCTTCGAAAGTCAGAAAAACTTTTGAACCGTAAGTCCAAAAAATATGAAAAAAATCGGGTTAGCCATTTTTATTGAACTGTACTTTCTCCCAAAATTTTGTAAGCAGTTGCAGTTAAGATTTGTTATACAAAATATGTAGGCATATAACAAGAAAAGATCGGTTGTAGTAAAATCGATTCAAACAATTCATAAATAATCGCTAAATTTGACAAACGATACGTCTTTGCCCCATCACTAATGACGTCCATGCTGAAGTGTCAAAAGTTCATTCTTACAGATTTTGAACTATAAATAAGAGTTAAAGTGTACAAACAACACCACTCTTAACTGTACATCGGTGGACCTTATTACAAAAGACATAAGGTCCACTGATGGGCAATTAACAGTGTGGACGATGGTACATTGTTATTGGGGATCAATGTTACTGTGGATCAATGTCTGCGTCCGTAGGAAACACCTTAGACAACCCTACACGTGATCCCTGGGTGGTGCTAAAGGAGTAATAAACTTGGCAGCTGCACTGTCCCATCTGGACCTCGCAGCACTCACTGGATTTTCTTCGTCATCTGCTTTCCCACTACTACTATTCCAGGGAGAAATGCCTATCTATATCCAGTGGCATGAAGCCATACGATAAATAAATAAATAGGTAAGGCATACTGAACAACTTTTTGTATGGGACCAACCCCGAACTCCAAAAAAAATGTTGGCCTCGTCATAGACAACGTCGACGTCTGGTCGGCAGAAATGTATGAAACCGCCAAAATTCCGCAAATTTTTTTTGTGTGATTTCAGAGTAGGTCCCATTGTAAAAATTGTTTAGTATCGCCTACCAAATCACCTCGACAATATGGCTAGTTATTGAAAAAACGGCCTGTATACGATTTTAAGTTAACAAACTGTTATAGTAATTGGGTATTTACCATGTAAATTAGTTTTTGAGAGTTTTGTAATCACCCCGTTTTTAACAGTAGTTACTTTATTTATATTTATAGTTTGGTTAGTTTTAGGCAATGTTTTTCTTACTATTAACAGGACTCTTACAAAATGAACACAATAAATATTTCAAATTGTCTAACCTATAATAATTATGTTTTGTTTTTTTGTTCGCAATCATACTTGTCACTCTCATTATTAGGAAATTAAAGTAGTTATATTTATTACATATCAAGTGTCCTAACATATTACCTCTTGGTCTAAGAGCTGCTGGCCACGTCAGATATGACACAATAATGAGAGCAATGAAACCCATTTAGTAAGATTGCAATACTAGCCTTATGGCTAGATCCGGGCAACTGGCAGCTTTTAATGGGTGGATGTCAGAGTGACAGAGTAGCAAAGTTTTTGAATTGTAAAAAATTGATACCAAAATAGGTAAAAACGGCCGAAGTTATTTTATTTATAGAGGACGGGGCCTATATTTTAACATTAGAATAAAACATATTGCGTAATATTTCGGAAACATAAACAGTAGGCGACAAACTATGAATTACATCATACGTGGATTTGGACTACTTTCCCCCATCAGAAACTTTTTGCAATGATATGATGTATTTATTTATATATATTTTTTATAATACTGTATCATAACCAGAACTCTAGGATTTTTATTCTTAGAGTGGTTTGCATTCTTTGACCTCCACCACATTACAGCTGCCTGATGTCCGGATCTAGAAATAAACATATTATAGCAAACTAACGAGAGAGGTTTCGTCGCTCTCATTATTGTGTCATATCTGACGTGACTAGCTCTCCGTCTATCTTCTCTTTTCAATCGTTTTACTATTATTGAAGGGAGAATACCAAAACGGAGAGGCCGAGGAAGACCGCGATAAAAAATAGAAGTCTCTTTCTAAATCACTTAAAACGGAGTGAAAGGAAGTATCCGTGTCAAGTTTTTTTAAATCGGCCCCCATGACAACATGAGACGTGTCATGACAAGACGTGACTTGTTACAGTGATATAAAAATACATAATTTAGTCGTAGAGAGTGTAGTCATCACGAGTAATGAGGTACGCTGTTAGTCGAGGCGATAAAACGCTGGATGTGACAAGACTTGATAAAAGTTTTCCCAGTTGGCTGCATTATGAGGTTCTTCAAAAAAAGGGTGCATAATTTCTTAAAGGGTAGGCAACGCGCATGTGAATCTTCTGGGGACACAGGCGTCCATAGACTACAGTAACTGATTACCGGCGGGCCGCATGCTTGTTTGCCACCGTCGTGGTATATAAAAAAAGTTACTAAGAAATATAAAAAAATAAGATTTTCTTAACATTTCTTAATTCACGAGAATTGGAATTTTGGAGCGACTATTTTCGAACGTGTTTACTTTAACGAAAAAGTTTCTTAAGAACTGTATTTTTTTTAAATACCCATCCAACGACTGCTCACACAATAGGGTTGATACTTAAAAAATCAAATCCATTATTAAGTACTAAAGAAACTTATTTTTGTTTTACTACTTTATAGCACAACAATCACTAAGCTAAGCCGCAGAAAGACAGATAAACGGACGGACGGACGGGCGGACGGACATGACGAAACTATAAGGATTTCTAGTTGACTACGGAGCCTTATATGTTCGCTAAAATTCGACCTATATAATTAAGCTTTTCAAACTCGTACCTTACTTACACGGTATTCGACTGAAAAGCTATTCATTATAAATAAATAAATATTATAGGACAATCTTACACAAATCGACCTAGGCCCACAGTAAGCTCAATAAGGCTTGTGTATTCATTATGTCAAGATTGTATAGAAAATATAATTGCTTGGCACATCCAGCAACTTCACGCCTGTGTACAAACGGACGCTTGACGCATAAAGCGTTATGCGTGTTTTCACTTAGCGCCAGATTATGCGTCGCTACAAATTTGCAAATAAGCATAAACCTTTTACAAAGCTTTCGGAGCTTATGGACGTTTTCAAAACGAGTACAAAGTAATTTCTAAATGAGAGTATTTTTTCTTCAACCTTGATTTTTTTTATTAATGTTTTCATCAACGTCAGTGGTAAACTAGCATGCATCCCGCCCAATGGGAAGCAGCTACCGTAACCTATGAACGCCTGCAACTCCAGAGGTGTCACATGCGCGTTGCCGACCCTTTTGATATAAATTTTTTTTGGCATGAGTTAAACGACATAGAGAGTAGTTGTATATCGGACAATACAGGACCACTTTTGTATTTATACGTTCATGTCCACAGCAAATGTCATCCAAATCGATCCTCCCGTCAAATCAGTCTAAGCATGAAAGGTAAGAATAGGCGGGGGCGTCACAAATGCAGAAATGTGAATTTTTTGAAATTTATGAAATTTTTGAAGTCTTTGAAATTTTTTAAATTTTTAAAACATGTTTCTCAATCGTATGGGTGTCGCGTTTTCGTGACGTGACGCTTTTTCGTGACTTTTTCGCCTAGCCCCCCATCCGCGAACCGTCCGATAATGAACTTCGTTCCAAAACTACCGCCGGTTCTAACCCTACACCTCTGGCCCAAGAAGTATTATGACCGAAAAGAAACTCGACGGGACTTATTTTTTTCAAAACAGTAATACATTATTAGATCTTAAAACTACAAAATAATGCGTAGTTCTTCAAGAAGGCATATCAAAACATCTTGAGAGACACATAATGTACCCATTGTTTAATTATAAAGAAAAATAAATCCTAATCTGACTGCTTCACAAAACGTTTGATATGTTTTCCTACCTAAACGGTGTCCTATAAATGTTAGATGATTTTGTAGTAGTTTCTTGGTTTGGGCCATGCAACTTTGTTTGTCATATATAGTCCTCGAACCTGCAATAACCCTTTGACATTCATGACATTTTCAAATATTTCTTAAGTGCGGGTAAAGGTAAATTTAAAGCATCGACGGGTAACATGTTATAAATATGAACACCTTGACCATAAAAATTACAAATTATTTCAATACCAAATTTCATCTAAATACGTATAGCGGTTATTGTTTGTTTCTTCCCCATGTAAACTTCCACCCCTTTTGCATCCGCTTAAGGGAGAATTTCCGAGATAAAACTATTTTATTTCCTTTTCCAGAGCTCAAATTATCTCCATACCAATTTTTTTCTAATTCGATTCTGCGGTTAATAATTCCCTATACAAATTTCCAACTCCCTTTTCACCCCTTTAGGGTTGATTTTTGGGTTGAAAACTATCCTTTGTCCTTTCTCTAGACCCTATCTCTATACCAAATTTCATCGTTATCAGTTCAGCGGTTAAAAAATCCTCATACCAACTTCTAATCCCCTTTTCACCCCCACAAGGGTTTATTTTCGGGATGAAAACTATTCTGTCGTTTTACGGGACTCAAATTATCTCCATACTAATTTCTATTAAAAATTCTCCATACAAACTTTCAACCCCCTTTTCGCCACCTCCAGGGTTGATTTTCGGGATGAAAACTATTCTTTGTCCTTTCCCGGGACTCAACCTATCTCTATACAAAATTTTATCAAAATCCGTTCAGCCGTTTTCACGTGATACGCGGTCAAATAAAAAGACAAACAGATAAACAGACAAAAATTCTAAAAATTGTTGGAACGTGTTCTGTTATCGATTCTAAGTATCCCCAGCCAACTTTTTTTTTAATATATTCCATGAACAGACTTTCGACCCTCTTCAGCTTTATTATTATGTATAGATAGTTTTTATTGAAAGTACCTTTCAGGCTTCACTTCCATTATTTTTTTCAAATTTTTTGGACCTACGGTTCTAAAGTAAGATGGGGGGGGGGCTTTTTTGAAGATGAAACTATCCTTTGTCCTTTCTCGAGTCCCATACTATCTCTATACCAATTTTCATCTAAAACAGTTCAGCGGTAAAAAAATCCTCATACCAACTTCCAACCCTCTTTTCACCCCCACAAGGGTTTGTAAACTATCCGTTTCTCGAGACTCAAATTATCTCCATACTCATTTCTATCTAAATCGTTTCAGCGGTTAAAAATTCTCCATGCAAACTTTCAACCCCATTTTCACCCCCACCAGGGTTGATTTTTGGGATTAAAACTATATATTATCCTTTCCCGGGACCCAAACTATCTCTATACAAAATTTCATCAAAATCCGTTCAGCCGTTTTCACGTGATGCGCGGTCAAATAAACAGACAAACAGATAAACAGACAAACAGATAAACAGACAAACAGATAAACAGACAAAAATTCTAAAAATTGTTGGAACGTGTTCTGTTATCGATTCTAAGTATCCCTAGCTAACTTTTTTTCGATTATCTTCCATGTACATACTTTCGACCCTCTTCAGCTTTATTATATGTATAGATGAATAAAAAGACAACTTTAGCGTTAATTTAACAACTACTCGTAGTAAAATGTCATCATAAAAATCTAGTGAGCAATACGTAAGAAAAAAAGACTATAATTTATTGCACAATAAATGTGAAGTCTTTAATTTTATGAAATGATTTGAAAAAGAGTTCCAGATGCTCAATAACATTACAAAAAAGGTTAGTTAAATTTAATTATCTTATAGGTTCGTAAGTATCTCTATCCTAAAATATTCTGACAATTAATGTATTTATCAAAAGTTATTAATTATACTATTCTGTTATTTCCTCGCAAGTGTGTTGAAAAACGTTCATTACATAAGCTCAGCTTCCTTATGCGCACTCACATGCGTTCGTGCTCACAATTATTATGCAGTACCGGGTACCGTGTCACAATATCGCTTCGTATGTAATGATCAAATTAGCACACTTGTATCATAATGTACTATTTGAAAATAAGGCAGATTAAGCAATATACCTTTATTTATTATTCAGTTAACTCTTTATTTAAATAAAACTAATTAAAACAGAAAAAAATGCGAATATTATTGCGAACAAAAAATATATAATACGAGTAAATAATGAGTTTTATATTAACTGAGACATATTTCATATATTATTAAAAAATCTAATTCACTGTTGAACTTGCTATCGGTACAAAAATGAACATTAATTTCCAAATCCTATCTATCATTACAAGACATGTTGTGGGCCGTATTCTAACTTTAAAACACGTTTAGATACGATCCAACTTCAATACAAGTACAACTCCAATACATTAACTACCCAATACAGCCAGTGCGTAAACGTCTGAATCAGATACTTATATCAATTTTAGTATGTTATTCAATCAAATACAAACACTGAAAACATTGAAAAAAAATGTCAATTTTGCTTGAAAATTATTCCGATGCAATACAACTTCAATATTGATTTATTATTTATTGTGTGTTGGAGTTGTTTGAGATATATTGTTTACTAGCTGTGCCCGCGGCTCCGCCCGCGTGGAATTCGGTCTGTGTCAGTAAGCGGCTAATTCACACCTAATTTCTCTCCCGCTACCCTGGAGGCGGAAATTGAAGTAAAGTTGACAGATGGATACGCTAGAGGACAGTAGTCCTAATAAAATATTTTATCTACACTCACGTTGTAAGTCCTCTAAAACGTGTTAAAAAACGGCTAGCCATTGCCTACCATTACCACAACCGATTCTACTATGATAAGTTTTTATCTGTGGCAGTAACGTAATTTTAACTTTACATGCTCAAATATTGATACTCGTAGGTTATGATTTTTGATAACATAATGTACACCGGCACGCGCCCGCCCGACCGCCGGCACAATCGAGTTGGCCATGGCGGCCATTCTATGGTTTCCGAACACGGCATTTAGGATAAATAATATGAGTGTAGATAAAGCAGTTTATGCAACTGTACGTAATTAGGCCTTAAAACACTCGTGTGATCTTATTATGAAACTCGCCTGCGGCTCGTTTCATAAAACCACACTCGTATTTTTAGGACCCTTATTACGTAACAGTTACATAAACTACTATTACAATTACCACTAAATGAAACTACACTCAAAAATGAATACTTTTTTTTAACCTATAATTTTTTTTGGCATGATTTAAACGACATAGAGTAGTAGGTGTATATCGGACGATACAGGACCACTTTTGTATTTATACGTTCATGTCCACGGCAAATATCATCCAAATCGATCCTCCCGTCAAATCAGTCTAAGCATGAAAGGTAAGAACAGGCGCGGTTGAAATGGGGGGGGGGGGGTCACAAATGCAGAAATGATTTTTTTCTATTTGAGGTGCACTTGGGGGGGGGGGGGGGGGGTCCATGACCCATGCAAATTAAATTCAATCGAGTGTAGTGGCTACCTCCCCCTTTTAGACGTTGAATTTTTATAGGCTACGTATAATCTGGCTGTGGATTTACTTGAATTGGAATTAGTAATCCTTAAGGTATGATTTCCGGGATAACAATGCAAAAAAAACCGGCCAAGAGCATGTCGGGCGATGCTCAGTGTAGAGTTTCGTAGATGCCGCCCTGTTATAAAACATCCGTTCAAAAGGTCGTTTATTAAGGGATATTTGGCGGCGCTTACGTCATTTACTATCTAGCACTTCCTTTCACTATGCGTTTTTGACTGATAATTCAAAAACGGCTGAACCGATTTTAATCCATATAGTTTTTATTGAACGTTCTTATCAGGCCTCACCAAATTTCAGCTTTCTAGTGCGAACGGTAACTGAGCTGGACCGCGGACAGACGGACGGACATGGCGAAACTATAAGGGTTCCTAGTTGACTACGGAACCCTGAAAAGAGATAAATAGTAGTTTATGTAACTGTTACGTAATAAGGCCTAATTATGTACAGAAGCATACACTGCTTTACCTACACGCATATTAAAAATCCGTGATCAGAAAAATAAAATACGTGAGTGTCGTGGAACACTCGGTTGGAACGAAGTTATGTTATGTAATTTTATTTCATTTTTGACTTTTTCGTAAATTTTCTGTTTTTTTTTTTTAAATTTTTGAGTTTTTAATTTTTGAAATTTTGAAATTTTTGAAATTTTATAATTTTTTGAACTTTTTGATTTGTTTGATTTTTTTGAATTTTTTGAAATTTTTGAATTTTTTTGAAATTTTTGAAATTTTTGAAATTTTCGAAATTTTTGAAATTTTTGAAATTTTTGAAATTTTTGAAATTTTTGAAATTTTTGAAATTTTTGAAATTTTTGTAATTTTTGGAATTTTTGAAATTTTTGAAATTTTTGAAACTTGAAATTTTTGAAATTTAGAAATTTTGCCATTTTTGCCATTTTCGACATTTTTGACATTTTGTACTTTTAGGTTCTCGACTTTTCACTTTGTCACTTCTCACTTTCACTTTTCACTACACTTCACTTCACTTTATTCTATTTTATATATTTTTTATTTCATTCCATTTTACACCGTTCGATAAGGAACTTCGTTCCAAAACTTCCACCGGTTCTAACTCGACGGGACTTATTTTTTTCGAAACAGTTATACATTATTACATCTTAAAGATACAAAATAATGCGTAGTTCTTCAAGAAGACATATCAAACAGCTTGAGGGACAGATAATGTGCCTATTGTTTAATTATAAAGAATAATAAATCCCTTATCTGACTGCTTCACAAAACGTTTGATATGTTTTCCTACCTAAACGGTGTCCTATAAATGTTAGACGATATTGTAGTAGTTTTTTGGTTTGTGCCATGTATCTTTGTCCGTCATATATAGTCCTCGAACTTGCAATAACCCTTTGACATTCATGACATTTTCAAATATTTCTTAAGAGCGAGTAAAGGTAAATTTAAAGCATCGACACATTTATAACATGTTACCCATGTTATAAATATGAACACCTTGACCAAAAAATTACAAATTATTTCAATACCAAATTTCATCTAAATACGTAAAGCGATTATTGGTTGTTTCTTCCTCATGTAAACTTCCACCCCCCATGTAAAACTATTTTATTTCCTTTTCCACAAAAATTCATCAAAATCCGTTTAGCCGTTTCAACGTGATGCGCGGTCAAATAAACAGACAAACAGATAAACAGACAAAAAATTCTAAAAATTGTTGGAACGTGTTCTGTTATCGATTCTAAGTATCCCCAGCCAACTTTTTTTTCGAATATATCTCATGAGCAGACTTTCGACCCTCTTCAGCTTTATTATATGTATGTATAGATAGTTTTTATTAAAAGTACCTTTCAGGCTTCACTTCCATAATTTTTTTTAAATTTTTTGGACATACGGTTCTAAAGTAAGATTGGGGGGGGGGGGGCTTTTTTGAAGATGAAACTATCCTTTGTCCTTTCTCGAGACTCATACTATCTCTATACCAATTTTCATCTAAATCAGTTGAGCGGTAAAAAAATCCTCATACCAACTTCCAACCCCCTTTTTACCCCCACAAGGGTTTGAAAACTATCCTATAACGTTTCTCGAGACTCAAATTATCTCCATACTCATTTCCATCTAAATCGTTTTAGCGGTTAAAAATTCTCCATACAAACTTTCAACCCCATTTTCACCCCCACCAGGGTTGATTCTCGGGATTAAAACTATATATTATCCTTTCCCGGGACTCAAACTATCTCTATACAAAATTTCATTAAAATCCGTTAAGCCGTTTTCACGTGATGCGCGGTCAAATAAACAGACAAACAGATAAACAGATAAACAGATAAACAGACAAACAGATAAACAGACAAAAATTCTAAAAATTGTTGGAACGTGTTCTGTTATCGATTCTAAGTATCCCCAGCCAACTTTTTTTCGATTATCTTCCATGTACAGACTTTCGACCCTCTTCAGCTTTATTATATGTATAGAAGATAGATGTATAGATAAATCGTTTAAAATCTGTAAGTGCAGTGGCCGTGGTATGCGAAGGGCACAATTGGATTCCCTTCGGCTTGCCTAATTTTTATCTAGGTACTTGAATACCAAGTTTAACCACGGCTCATGACTAAAGAAAAACCGAATTAGCTCCGGCCTCCATTCCAATATTAAATGAACCGCCGTCACTGATAAGTGACGTCAGTTTAAGGTTCCTTCTATTCTTAACACGATGGTTTAAAGTTAAAGCTGGTAGACAGAGAGCTAGCCACGTCATATATGACACAATAATGAGGGCAACGAATCCCATCTAGTCGGTTTGCTATACTATGCTTATTTCTAGATCTGGATATCTGGCAGCTTTAAAGTGGAAGTCAAAGAATGTCATTTCATGAAACCCAATCTTAGAGTTCTGGGTTTAATGCAATATTATGGTAAATTACATAAATAATTAGATTACATCATTGCCAAAAGTTTCTGTTGGGTGGTAGTAGTGCCCAACGACGTATAATGTAATTCATAGTTTGTCGCCTACTGTTTTTGTTTCCGTAATAATACGCAACGTATTTTGTTCTAATGTTAAAATTTTTAACATTAGAACAAAATACTTTGACTTAAAATATAGGCCCTGTCCTTTATAACTGAGACAACTGCGGCAGTTTTTACCTATTTTGGTATTACTATTTTCCAATTCAAACATAGACCTACATGGCGTCACATCACCAGGGAAGTGGTGGCGAAAGACTCAACCTAGACATGACCACGACCACTCTGCCAAGAGTACACGACTAAGAAGAAGAAGAATTTTCCAATTCTAAAAAACTTAATAAGGATAGTATAGCAATATAACCAGACGGGTTTTGTTGCTCTCATTATTGTGTCACACCTGACGTGGTCAGCTCTTAGTCCATGGCTAACATAAAACATTGTTGCCAAATGGACGTAAGTTTTCTCACGATCTTTGTAGGGGCCGTAAAACTGCATTCCTGGATACTTACAATGGCCAAGGGAGGAAAGCTGCGTTTTGTTACTTTGTCATTTACTGTTATTTTAAATTGATTTATTTATTACTAGCCTTTTCTCGCGGCTTCGCCCGCGTACTATAAGTACTCAAAAAAGGATACGATACCCATGTTGATTTTCAGACTTTGTTACATTTGCCCCTTTTAGGGGTTTAATTTTCAAAACACCTGAAACACGTGTTTACTGATTTATCGTTAGGAATACTCCTATGAAGTTTCGAATAAAATAGTCTAACAAATCTTGATTCGCCATACAAACTTTGGACCCCATTTTACCCCCTTAATAATCAAATAAATAAATAAATATTACGGGACAATCTTACACAAATCAACCTAGTCCTACAGTAAGCTCAATAAGGCTTGTGTTGTGGGTACTAGGCGACGATATATATATAATAGATAGATATACATAAATACTTAAATACATAGAAAACGTCCATAACTCAGGAACAAGTATCTGTGATAAACAAACAAATAAATGCCCTGACCAGGATTCGAACCCGGAACCTCCTGCTTCATAGGCAGAGTCACTACCAACTAGGCTAGGAGGCCGTTTAGGGCCCCTTAGGGGGTGAATTTTGAAAAATCCCATCCCTACACCTTATAAGTAACCTACTTGGCAAATTTTGAATCTCTAGAACCAGCAGTTGTGGTTGTCAGTCAGTCAGTCAGTCAGTCAGTCAGTCTGTCAATCAGTCAGTCAGTTTCTCCTTTTATATATTTAGACTAGATACCGCGTAAAAGTCGAGAAAGAGCGATGGTAGCGTGGCGGTAATATGTAAACTCCGGCTCGTACCACTGAGTTCTTCGGAACTTATTACGGAATATCATTTGATATTTACCAGTCGCTTTTCGGTGACGGAAAACATCGTAAAGAAACCGGACCTAGTCCCGATAAGGCCTAGTTTCCCCTCTGGTTTGGAAGGTCAGGGGCTCGCTCGCGGGGTCGCTTTCGTAGAAACTAGTGCCTACTCCAATTCATGGGATTAGGTTGTCAAGCGGACCACAAGCCGGGACAAACGCTAGCCAGAAACCTCGTCCGCTTCTCTCGCTTAGCAGGGTAAACAGAGGGGAATTGGATCACAGGGTGAAACGGACCAAGTAAATTTTTTGTTAAATTCATAAGATCGTTGGTTGCCATAGCCTCCCGCACTGGGTTTGGCCTCGCACGCGGCGGTGGCGATCTTAAAAATTTGACAAAAATCCATAACTAGCTCTTATGAATTTGACAATAACCTAATCTCAGGAATTGGCATAGGATTCGGTTGCCGAGTGGACCCCAGGCTCAATGGCGACGTGGGAAACAGCAGAGACAAACGGTAGGAGGATGATGATTGAGGTAATATATGGTCTTTGGTGATGAGTATTCAGTCATAGAATACCAAGTTTTATAACGGGCGCCCCAAGCCCCCTCCCCGCTCTTCCCTCACCCCTTAGTCGTCGAGCCTTCATCATGGCAAGCTTTTGGGCTGATAACTAGAGATGCGCAAAACGCTTCACTGAATTGAAAAGATTGATTCATATCTTTCACTCGCGGAGTTATGGATCACTCATGGATCTGGCCATGTAGCCATAATGACAACCAATTGCAGAAAACGAAACGAAACGCTACACGCTCTCGCTCACTCTTCATTAGTGCGATAGAGAGACGGATAGCGTTTCTATTCGCTTTCTGCAACGATTGTCATCTTGGCTAAGCCCCCTGTTCACATATTCGCATCGTCTCACTCGTTTGACTCGGCCGGCTCATTCGAATCATGAGTGGGAAAGAGTGAGCAAGTAATACTGTAAACATCACTGAGCGATGAGTTACTGGGTGAGTTAAATATTCAGTGAGTTGAAAAGTGAGTAAGTTGAATCAAAATATATAGTTAATTTAAATCACTCGTGAACGACCCATGTCTACTCGTACTAAAAGAAGGAGAGCTAGCCACGTCAGATAAGACAATAATAAGAGCAACGAAACCCCTCTAGTCAGTTTGCTATACTATGCTGATTTCTAGATCTGGACATATGGCAACCGTAAAGTGGTGGAGGTCAAAGAATGCAAACCACTTTAATAAAATAAATCCTAGAGTTCTGGGTTTGATGCAACATTGTGAGAAATTATATAAATAATTAGATTATATCATTGCCAAAAGTTTCCGTTGCGAGAAAGTAGTGCCAAACGACGTATTCATAGTTTGTCGCCTACTGTTTTTGTTGCCGTAATAATACGCAACGCTTGTTGTTCTAATGTTAAAATATAGGCCCTGTCCTTTATAACTGAGACAACTTCGGCAGTTTTTACCGATTTTGGTATTACTATCTTCCAATTAAAAATGTTTGCTAGTCTGTCACTGTGACCTCCATCCATTGAAAGCTGCCAGATGCCCGGATCTAGCAATAATGATAGTATATCAATCTAACCAGACGTGTTTTGTTGCTCTCATTATTGTGTCACATATGACGTGGCCAGCTCTTAATCCATAATAACCAGTTGTATGAAGTGAGCGCTCTAAGCTTACTTATTTCTCTATGGTTCTGTCGTCTAAAGTGTTTGCCTTTTTGGGTGGTCCATCACTTTGTTGACACTTGAGTAACCAATTTCAGAAGGACGTAACCACCAGTTGGAATTACAACGAAAATGGAGTCTACATTAATTTAGGTCTATCACTTTTAAAAAGAGTATAATTCCATGTTAAAATTCAATTATTTATATATGCACTAAATAGTAGTTTATGTAACTCTTACTACAGTTTCATACACTGCTTTATCTACACACATATTATAAAATATAAATCCTAAATGACGTATTCGGAAACCATTAGAATGACCGCCATTGCACCGCCATGGCCAACTGGATTGTGCCGGCAGTCGGGGAGGAGGACAACCGCGGTCGGGGAGGAAAGCTGTATTTTCATTACGTTACCAAAATCAATGTTCCAAATTTGAAACTCATAACAGTCATAACTTAACTATATTTGAACATGTACTCGTAATGTTAAAATTACGTTACTGCTACAGATAAAACACTTATCATAATAAAATCGGTTGTTGTAATGCTGGCCATGAGTGTAGATAAACTTACTTATATAATTTATATGTCGTTCTAAATACAGTTAAATAGCATAAGGAAAATATTCGGTTATAGGAAAAAATCTTTTGTTTTTAAATAAAGTTCTTTTAATACATTCTCATTTAAAAAAATATCAATTACATTTGTGTTTTTAGTTTTTAGCCAATGTCGGCAAAAAAGAGTTAAAGCAAAATCAATTATTAAAATAACAGGTAACGATTACTGCTATCGATTATTTATATTACAAAATCGATAATGTATTCATAACGAATTTAAATAAAATAAAAAATAATTACAATTGGGAATGTATCCCTAATAACGTATGCGGATTGAAATCTGGACAAAGTTTTGAAGACGTAAAAAGCAAGTAAAGAAATAAACTCAAATTTTATATAAATGCCAATTGAAAGCTTATACATCTGTTAACTAATCCCGTACTTTTAATGGGCATTGGATTCTTTATATTAAAATTATGGTTAATCGAGGAGATCAACGTCGCGAAACAGTATGTAATTTCTACAGTATTCATTCCCTATGGCTGAAAGCGAAGACCGTGGAAAATTTTGTGAAAATGGGATAGAGCTAAAGAGCTATTTATAATATTTTTGCGTCCTATTTCTTTACAAAAATTGCCACAAGAAGGCCTGGTTCAGGGAAACATTCCAGCATTGGCCAGTTTGCAGAGAGAGATCGATTAAAGAAAATGACAGCCCGCTGAGTCACAAAATCTTATAGAGAACTCAGGAAGGCATTCAAATGTGGCAGTAAAACTGTTTTAAAATATCTTGAAGACAGGTATCAGTTAACAATTAAGAAAAGTTACGCCCATCGCCTCTAAAAATTAAAAAAAATAACCGAAAATAAGGCCACGTCGTTTGGTCAAAAAATGTAAAAACAGGTGTTTTTTTTCATTTTTTGATTGACTAATATTATGTTGTTTAAAATGGAAATTCATGGCAAGGTAACTATTATTTTGAGAACACCAATAATCTTACGGTCAAGAATGTAAAAAATGTCGAGTATACGAAGCTTCCTTAAAAAGTTATCCGATGGAAGATAAATTTAGTTCTTAAAAAATCTGTACATTGTTGTAGTCGACAGCGTTGGACATAAAGTACCACAACTTTCGTTTGAAACCTCGCATTGGAGTAAACTTACTCTGGCGTTTATTGTGATTTAATACATTATTAAAAACCATGAAAGATTATAAAAATAACTATGTTATATTTATTTTATAAGAAATTGAATGTTGTCCAGATTTCATTCCGCATACGATAGACTGCGTTTCCTCCAGAGAAGAGCGAGGATGCGTTGCGAGGAACGTTTCTTAAACACCAATAGAATTACTTCATTTGTTTTTTTATATTTTTTTATAATAAATAAATATTATAGGACAATCTTACACAAAACGATCTAGTCCCACAGTAAGCTCAATAAGGCTTGTGTTATGGGTACTACATGACGTATATAATAGATACATATAAATAAATACTTAAATACCTAGAAAACACCCATAACTCAGGAACATCTGTGATGCCCTGACAAGGATTCGAACCCGGGACCTCCTGCTTCGTAGGCAGGGTCACTACCGACTGGGCTAGGAGGTTAAATTCTTCATTTGTTTATCCTCACACAGAGCAGCTCTAGAATTGGTCCTTAACAAACACATTCCTCACAACGTATCCTCGCTCATCTCTGGTGGAAACGCAGTCATAAGCTGATGTTTCGCAAAGCTTATCTGAACGCGATATACATCGTTATGTCACGGGCCGTCATGAGTGTTTAAACGATAAACATACTAATTTTATGTCACGCATGGATGCTTTCGGTAAAAGCGTTTGCTTACCGCGTTACGCATTCTTGCTGTACCGAATTTGAAGCTTGTGTTTGTTAAGTGACGCCGAGAAATACTTTGTTTGACTTTAAATAAGTGTTTTGGTGCGACACTTTAGGTAGGAACATATGGTAGGTACTTACAGATAGAAGTATAAAACGAATAATAAATAAAAACTGGTGTGTTGCTATCTTTACAAAATTTTTTTCGCTATATTCAATATTAATTATTTTTAAGTATTTAAAACTGTAGGTACCAATGTAATGTAATTTAAGTGAATACATATGCACATCTTCAAACAATCTTCATACCTAGTCTAACCTACCTAATAATCAGGGCCCGGAATTAGGTGAGCTAAAATACCTAAAGTTCGCGAGAGGACATAATATAGAGTGGTTACAACCGGATGAAAATAATATTTTATTTGGATTCCGGGTATTCGATATTCATCCGGGCACTGCAAGTAATAGTCGTAATGATGAAAAATGGTTACATTGCAGCCATAAAGTTAACATTATAATAATAAATCTGAAAATGTGACATATATTTTAAATTAGTAATCTGTATTTTCCTATTCATTATCAATGCTTGTCAGAGTGGCGTATTAGCGTCAAAATAGTGAAAGCTACTAGTACTACTATAGTATATATAGAAAGATAAGGAAACAAGTACTTAGTATTCATTCAAATAAAATATTATTTTCATCCGGTTGTAACCACTCTATATTATGTCCTCTCGCGAACTTTAGGTATTTTAGCTCACCTAATTCCGGGCCCTGCTAATAATAAATAATATTTAACCTAATAAAAAATGCGTTTTTTCTTTATGCATCTAAATGGTCTTGCGTCAGTTAGTTAGACGAAGAGCTAACCACGTCAGATATGACACAATAAATAGAGCAACGAAACCCGTCTAACCAGTTTTCTATACTATGCTTATTTCTAGATCTGGACATCTGGCAGCTATAAAGTGGTGGAGGTCAAAGAATGCAAACCACTTCAAGAAAACAAATTCTAGAATTCTGGGTTTGATGCTATATTATGAGAAATTATAGAAATAATTAGATTACATCATTGCCAAAAGTTTCTGTCGGGGGAAAGTAGTGCCAAACGACGTACATTGTTCGTCGCTTACTGTTTTTGTTTCGTATTAATACGCAATCTTTTTAGTCCTAATGTTAAAATATAGGCTCTGTCCTTTGTAACTGACTTCGGTAGTTTTTACCTATTTGGTATTACTATTTTCCAATTTAAAAAAAATTGCTAGTCTGTCACTCTGACCCATTTAAAGCTGCCAGATGCCCGGATCTAGCAATAAGGATAGTATAGCAATTTAACCTGACCTGACGGGTTTTGTTGCTCTTATTATTGTGTCATATCTGACGTGGCCAGCTCTTAGTTCAAGTCGTCAATAGGCTAATCTCTCTCTCTCTCTCTCTTAGGTCGTTCCCTCATGTCTGAGAATCGTGGTCAGCATCAGGGTTGCATCTGGAGCGGATGATCTGCCTCCATCGGTTTCTGTCCAGCGAGTCTCTTACGACCGTGTAGAATTGCGCAGACGACGAATCATTCACTTGATTGGCCCATCTGGTTGGTGAACGACCGCGCGATCTTTTGCCCTCAGTGTTCCCCACCACAATCAGATTTTCGAGATTTTCGTCGCCTCTACGCATTGTATGGCCGAATTACGAAAGAATGCGTTGATGGTATATGGCGGACAAGCGAATATTTTTATTCCCAGCTGGGTCAAGATCGATGCATTGGTGCGTCTCGCAGTCCAAGGTATCCTCAACATTCGCCTCCAGCACCACATCTCGAATGCATCAATCCTTTGCCTTTCCCGGGCTAAGATTGTCCACGTTTCTACTCCATACAGAAAGATTGGGAATACTAGGGCTCGTATCAATCTGATTTTGGTTTTGATACCAATTCCCCTTTTCTTCCAGATGTTATTTAAACTGTTACTTAAAATAGGCTAATAGCGTTTATAATTTAGCTTTGCCATCGTGGTACAATACAAGCCGTTCCCATAGAATTCGATCCCGAAACATCACACGGCTTTGGGCCACCTCGCCTTAAGAATAGTGTCGCGTGATTTGACGGCGCCTGTTCCGCCCCGATGAGCCCTAGGGCTTCGCTAAACGCCTGTCAAAACATGTAACACGATACTTAGCTATACAGGGTGAACTAGTAAAGTTTTTATGATAAAAAATTATAAAAATACATACCTACTAGGTTAGTAGGAATGTAAAAGTTCACCGATTATTCGTAGACGGCTGGACCGATTTGCAAAATTGTTTTTTAGTTTTTTGCTTTACAGTTGGTCCCATTGTCATCAGGTCAGGATATGATGATGGGATCCTGGAGAAATCGAGGGAACTCTTCAAATATTATAGGCACACCTATAGTGACTTGAGTATTTTTTACAGTAGCTCAGGCATTTGCTTTTGGAAAGGTGGTGGCTAAGTGAAGTCGGTTCTTTTTTGTTTAAAATTATTTTTATACCACGACGGTGGCAAACAAGCATACACACCTGATGGTAAGCAGCTACCTTACCCTATAGAACCTGCAACTCATAGGTGCATAGGTGTCACATGCGCGTTGACGACCCTTTAATATAAAGATATTACGTGCAATGTCCATGGATTGGTTGTAATCCCTACAGCTGATATGTAGCTTTCTAATATATAGTAAAATTTACAAATAAACATATCAAGACTGACGTCTTACAGCTTCTGATGTCTACTAAGACAGCCGCCATTATGGCCCTTATAATGACCAGCATAAGGTCTATTATTGCTTGTATAATTTGCGTTGATTTCCGTGATTAACCTTAACTAATTATGAACTTAAATTGAAGGGTATAGGGTACGAGTATATTATTGCCTGTTTAAATGTATGTGTGCTTGTATAACTGTTTTGGCATCAACCTGTGCAGAATGTGGCATATCCTGGGGTTGCAAAGGCCAAGACTTGGACGCTAAACAAGTATGGACGCGGCTTCTGTAAAATATACCTACTTACTAAAACTATTGCCCCCAATGGAACGGAGGTAGGATAGTTGCCATCAGACATATCGGAGCGGCCTGGGTGGTCACAAATACCTGAACAACGCCTCTATTGTCAAAGCGATAAACTGCATGTTCAGATATTTTTGAGTACCTTGACCGCTCCGATGTACTTGATGGCGACTGTACAAGGCCAATTCACGAGACAAACGCGTGTTTATCTTTGTTATATTAGAATTATCTCTGCATTGTTAATGGAGAAGTCTGGTGAATAGTCATCATAGATGGCGCTGCGTACGATGATTCTTTTTATATGGAATTTGACAGTTGGTTAAATAAATTCTAGATGGCGTTGCGTCTGATGGTCCTTTTTTATGAGATTTGACGTGTACCATGGACAAACACATTGACAGTTGCCTTCCCCATTTGGAAGATTATAATTTTTATTTTAGCCTTATACAAATGGATCTCAGAGCACTGCAATGTTTTAAAAAACAAAGAATATACAAAAATGTTTAACTTTCTTCTACACGGTTTAACAAAAACTAACTACTTACTAACTACCATCGAAAAAACTAATATCATAAGGTCGTATCTGCCGATGAAAGAAGTTTTATAGAGATAACTCGAAAACGCGTTAACCGATAATGTTCGAAATAATTTTCATTGAAAGAATATGCAATGATGTATCTTCTCAATTTTTTTTTTGCTATCCGGTTCAAAAGTTACAGGGGAGAACACAATTTTTTGACTTTCGGGATGATATTTCTAAAAATCTAATAAACTGCAATGCTATTTTTAAAGACTTATCGAGTGATGTAAGTACAACATGTTGTTCATTAAAATAAAAATTTCGCAATTAGTAACATGTATGCAGTGCCCACCCTAAAGATATTCTCTTCAGCAATTTTACTATAAAATTAAGTAGCGGCATACAAAGTACCTACCTCTTACGTTCAAATTCTATTAATATGCGTCTTACAGTTTCCGAGAAAAAAGGGTGTGACATACGGACGAACGGACGGACGGACTGACAGACGGACATGACGAAACTATAAAGGTACGGAACTTTAAAAAGCGCTGACCCATTTAAGAGCAGATTTGGTAACTATCAAATTTTCTTTGGGAGAAGTGGTGAAATTGAATCCTTTGAGTAACTGTACACCTGTAGGTTATTAAATAAATAAATAAAAAAGAGAAACTACTAGTACCACCTCGTCAAGCCAATTTACAAGACATTCGTAGTATTTTACTAAGATTTAGGCTCCTCCATACTTTTCAGGCTCCACATCGCGTGTCTACGCACTTATGGCTTCGCAAGGCATCCGCGGTAACCCGACATGGGACTGTAAAAAACATCTTCCGAGGCAGTGGTCAACTGAGACACAACGTTTTTTATTAAAAAAAAGCTGATACTAGGATAATGCTCGAGCAAATGCTCGAGCTGCTGTAAAAAATACTCAAATCACTATAGGTGTGCCTGTATTAGTTAGAGTTCCCTCGATTTCTCCAGGATCCCATCATCAGATCCCGACCTGGTGACAATGGGACCAATTGTAAAGTATACTCTTCCAAACAAAAAATAATTTTCCGAATCGGTCCAACCGTGTTGGAATAATTGGTGAACATACATTATAAAACCGGCCAAAAGCGTGTCGGGCCACGCTCAGTGTAGGGTTCCGTAGTTTTGTAATTTTTTTCAAAACTTTATTAGAAAGCACGTCAATTCATTGTGATTTTGTAGAAATTACAGGTAAGTACAATAAACACCGGCTTATACGGTTAAATTACAAACTTAGTTCAGAAATTATTTTGTAATTTTTTTTAAAAAGTATTCTTTTTATCAAGTTCAAAATAATTTTCCTAGAAAGTTTTGATAAAGTTCTACTTTTGAGATTTTTTTCATATTTTTAAAACTTATGGTTCAAAAGTTAGAGGGGGGGCACATTTTTTTTACTTCCGAGGGTTCCGTACAAACCTGTAGTTATATAGGGGTAGTAATATTAAAATTATTACGAATATTTTTATTATATGATGTAACTAAAAATTTATGGTTTACGCAATTTTTCCTTTATCTGTGCTATAAGACGTTGCTTCGTACCAAATTTCAAGATTCTGAGTTCACGGGAAGTACCCTGTAGGTTTTGATTCCCTTGGGAGTTTCGAAAATTTGAGGAAATTTGCGGCATAAACGGCTGTATCTTTTGATTGCGTTGGCTTAGAAGTCTGATTTTTTTACAGCTTCAAGTGACAGTAGACCTAAGTATTTGATATAAATTTCAGCTTGATGCCTCCACGCGTTCTTAAGAAAAATGGTCTTGACAGACAGACAGACAGACAGATAGACAGCCGGACAACAAAGTGATCCTATAAGGGTTTCGTTTTTTCCTTTCGAATTACGGAACCCTAAAAATGATTTTACTAAACACCTATTCATTTTTAAATACCTATCCAACAATATATCACACATTAGGGTTGAAATGAAAAAAAAAATCACTCCCCACTTTCGTATAGGGGAGGTACCCTAATAATTTTTTTCCACTTTTTATTTTACCACTTTGTCGGCGTGATTGATATACATATTAGTACCAAATTTCAGCTTTCTAGTGCCAACGGTCACTGAGATTATCCGCGGACGGACGGACGGACGGACAGACATGGCGAAACTATAAGGGTTCCTAGTTGACTACGGAATCCTAAAAAGGTAAAAGGTACCGACGAATTGAGATCCACCTCCTTCGAAATCTTGAAGTCGGTTGAAAACAAACAAATTAATGGTAAGGCGTATGACTATAATCGGATGACAAGTATTAAATAAAAATACAACAACAACAATCGTACTCGGTGCTCTCTAATTATTTTTATCTACACCCATATCATAAATCCTCTATTCCGCGTTCGGAAACCGTATGTAATTACCGCCATTATTGCAACCAGTAACATAACATCGGTGTGTAGGAAGGTAACGGAATACCCCATCCGAATACTCTCCGACAGTCGATCGGTTCTACAAGCCCTGCAGAGTCACAAAATAACCTCAGGTCTCATATACGAATGCCACAAAATCCTAACAGAGGTATGTACCACCAACAGCATAACCCTGCAGTGGATCAAAGGGCACAGCAACTCACGTGGCAACGACGCAGCTGATGTTTTAGCGAGAGGGGGATCAGAGACGGAAGTGGTAGGTCCCGAGCCCATTTTACCTCTACCTGTTGCATGGCTGCGGAGAACACTGCTACATAACACCAAGGTAGAGCACCAACATTATTCGACTAACCTAAGTACATGCAGGCAAGCCAAGGAGGCCCTCCCGACGATCTACCCCGGATTGTCTCGGAAGCTAATACAGCTCAGACTAGAGGCCGCAGCTCAGACTAATCACCGGAGTACTAACTGGTCATGCCCTTCTAAACAAGCATAGTCACAGACAGTCCCCTCTGCAGAGCTTGCATGGAGGAGGACGAGACAGCCGCCCACGTCATCATCACATGTACGGGGGTGGCAGAATACCGGGCGAAACATCTTGGTTCGCCGAGGGCACTCCCGGAAGTCGTCGGCAACGTAAAGGGTCTGCTAGGCTTCCTGGGGGAATTGGGATGGCACGAATAGCCACCCAGCACGCAAAATAGGCGCAATTTATAGTCGTCGAGTTGCGGAAAACAGCCCGCGTAAACCTATAACCTATAACCTAACATCGGTGTATTATCTGTGCCAGTGTTGTATTAATGTATGAAAATTCATTACCACATCGATAATCCATCCCTACTCCCCGACCGCCAGGACAATCCAGTTGGCCACGGCGGTGCAATGGCAGTCATTCTAATAGTTTCCGAACACGTCATTTAGGATTTATAATATGTGTCTAGATAAAACGGTGTATGCAACTGTTCGTAATTAGGCCTTACACCTTTAAGGTCCCTTATTACGTAACATTTACATATACTACTAATTCATCCCCATTGCCGTTGAGACTTCGGAGTGTTGGTGCGCGGAAACGAAAGTATTTCTTGGGGAATTGGGGCGCCGCCTGCAGGAAACAGGCCTCAACCCCCGGTCTGGTCAGTCCTGGCGCAGGCTGTCCATCGCGATTCAACGCGGAAATGCGGCAAGCGTGATGGGCACCTTTGCGCCGGGAAAATGCAGGATGGTTTTTCTGTTTTTTTTTTTTAGGTTTAAGCTTCTTTTTATTAATGATTGTGGTGTCGTTTAGTTATTATGCAGTGGTTTGTAAGTTCAAGGTTAGTGTTTTTTTTTGCATTTAAATTGTTGCATGCTTGACATACATAAATAAATGATTATTAATTTAAATTAAATTTAAAACCAAATCATTTGCAAGAATGCACTAATTATGTAACTATACAGAGAAGTTTTACAATACAATGAAATTGTTAAAATTTAAATACTTAAAATAATAAGTGAAACAATAACTATAACCAATAAAATAGCATTATCACAGTAGTCAATTTGAATGTCAAGTATGTTAAGTGGATCAGGACTTTTACAGTACAAAAGTTGCACAGAATTGCAACGATAATCAACATTACTTCCCAAAACTAGCTACCAAGACCAAAACGCTGCATTAATTTTTGTAGGTAGTCATACCACAGTTAAAAAAAGTTACATTCAGGGCATTGCACCAAACCGTCTTTTAACGTCAACGAAATCGTTAAAAAAATCTTGTATGAAAAGTTTGACAGTTTTCTATGGGATGACAGCTCCGTCGCCATATTTAACGTTGACGAGTTTGTTAGTTATGCGTGGTTCAACTATAATATTTGAAGTGACGCCCTCATTGGGGAGATTGTATTTGCTAAATATGGAAAAAAGTGGTAACCATTTGCCGTTTAGGTAATGAAGCAAAAAATACGCAAAATGAAACTATGTGACTAAGATCAAAAGTTGCATAATCAGTAGGACTACAACTAAACACTGAGGGATTATACATAAATATATTAGTTTATTAGGAAATACAATCCCCCCAATGAGGGCACCACTGGACGGTCGACACACTCTTAAGGCATTGACAAGAGAATGCCAACTATTCTCATCTCATTAGACCAACGAAATATTTGGTCAAGTGACAGTCGATTTATAAAAAAAACTGTATTAAGTAGCCACTGAATTACTGTCACGGAAAACGACACATCTTACCTTCTGTTTTGACAGCGGTAGGACAGACGAGCGGTTCATCACCAATAATATATATATTTTTAAATGAGAACTAGCCTATTTTCAACCGACTTTAAGATTTCGAAGGAGGTTTTCTGGAATTTGTCTGGATCTTTGTTTTGCTTGTTTTTTTTATGCACCGGTTATTCTAAGACGGCTGGACCGATTTGGAAAATTCTTTTTTTGTTTGAAAGAGTATCTTCACAGTTAGTCCTATTGTAACCAGGTCAGGATCTGATGATGGGATCCTGGAGAAATCGAAGGAACTCTTCAAATATTATAGGCACACCTACAGTGATTTAAATATTTTTACAGTAGCTCGGGCATTTCCTTGGAAAGGTGGAGGCTAAGTGTAGTCGGTTCTTTTTTGTTTAAAATTATTGATTTGTATATTTGTATTTTTATATGCTTTAGGTTTTATTATCATTTTAGTTTTAAATCTTGAAGCCAATCATTTTATTTAGTTCGATATTTTTGGATTTGCAGTTCATGTGACCACCCGGTCTTGAGGTTTAGGAGTCAGCCGCAAAAGCTTAAGATGCCGATTCAAATCCGGTCTCGGACACCGGAAAACTTGATCATTTATCGGAAGTATATGACAATTGACATCTATTTCAGTCTGTAGTTTTGTCTGTGTAGTCTGCTGTCAAAAAAATCTCTCGCCACGGTGCTGCCATCTAGTGAAAAATTCGATTACGGAAACCTTCATTGTATCAAATTCAACCTTGTTTTTTTGAAATGAAACAACCGTTTTATGTGTTTACTTAAAAGTTGAATTCAAGATAAAGCCTTAACGAATTTTTACATGCCATGTTTGCTAAGGTTATTTAAGTCTTGTCTATTATCTTTTATATGCGGCCAAAAACATCATAAACAAGAACCACCAAATGGTCAAATATATCAATAGCTAAACAACTACCTATGTGTATTTTATTTGATTTTGTAAGTTAGTTCTTAAGTTTAACTGTAACTGATTTACCGCGATACAGGCGTAGCCTTGTGCGGAGACCCCTGACACATCCTGTAATCTGTTATTTTTGAAATAAACTTATTCTTATTCCTATTATAAGCGTTTTAAAAACCGTCCGTCTGACTCATCCGACATCTTTATCTAGTATCTCACGACCCTCGTCAATAGTCTGACACGTGTGTGTATTGCGGCACACACAACGGCAGACGTCGCTAACCGGTCTAGGTGTTCAAAATTATCTAACCACGAATTGTCTTTTTCAACCGACTTCAAGATTTTGAAGGAGGAGGTTATCAATTCGTCGGGAACTTTGTTGTTGCAATTTTTTTTATAGATCAAACTCGCATAAATAATATTGGTAGAATGTATACACACTTCGCGTTTTGTAGCTGCGTTGTGTCACTGTGTCGATATCAATTACATATTGTATTTGAATAAGTAATCTTCCTACAAAGTAAAAAGTTTCTAACTCAAAAAATAAATTTCCCCGATACAAACTTTGCAATCCTTTTTAACTGAAATTATGTTAAACGCTAAAAGCACTTTTTGTGTATTCTAATAAGTAATATCCCTACAAAGATCAGTCTTTAGCTCAAAGAAAGAAGTTTTCCGCATACAAACTTTGCACCCCTATTTAACTCCCTCAGGGGGTTAACAGGGGTTAAATAGGGATTTAACCCCTTCAGCAATACTCTGAAATAACTTTTATATTTTATAAATATCAGCGAACGTACGAAGTTTCAAGTCTCTAACTTAAAATTTAAAATCCTACACATACAAACTTTTAACCTCCTTTTTACCCCCTTATGGGTTTAATTTTTCAAACCCGCTTCTTTTTATTTGGACACGTTATAAATGTAACCCGACCTGCAAATTACAACTTTCTAGGTTCAGTTGTTACGGCCTCGCTTTAATACAAATTTTCAACCCCGTTTCATCTCCTCTTGGGTGGAATTTAAAAAATGCTGAAATCAGTTTTTTTGCTTTTAAGTTAGTAGCCTGGAAATCAAATTTTAAGTCTGTCACAAAAAAAATTGTAATCTCTATACAAACTTTCAACCCCTTTTTTACCCCATTAGAGGTTGAATTTCACAAAACGCTGAAATCACTTTTATTATTTTTCTATTATCAGTAACTGTACAAAGTTTCAAATCTCTAACTTTAAATTTTAAACCCCATCCATACAAACTTTCAACCGCTTTTTTACCCCCTCAGGGGTAGAATTTTTCAAAATCGCTTCTTATTACTTGTACACATTACAAATGTAACCAGATCTGAAATATTCAACTTTCTAGCTTCAGTAGTTTCGGCTCTGCGTGGATCAGTCAGTCAGTCAGTCAGGACAAAGGCATTTATATTATATAGATTATTAAGTAAGCCTTGGGCCCTATTCTAACTTTAAAACACGTATACTCGTAGACACGATCCAACTACACAATACAGCTAGCACCTAAACGTCTGAATCAGAACCATCAGGTTTTGCTTGAAAATTATTCCGATGTAACTCAATACAACTCAATGTTGTTGATGTTGGTTGATTATTTGTTGTGTGTTGGAGTTATGTTTGAGATAGATTGTGTTTTCAACTCAACCGACTTCAAGATTTCGAAGGAGGAGGTTATCAATTTTTCGGGATCTTTGTTTTTTTTTTTTGCTATTTTTTTTTTTATGTATGTTCACCGATTACTCGAAGACGGCTGGACCGAATTGGAAAATTATTTTTTTGTTAGAAAGAATAAAGTTCACAGTTGGTCCAATTGTAACCAGGTCAGGATCTGATGATGGGATCCTGGAGAAATCGAGGGAACTCATTTCATTTCATTTCATGTTCTTTCATTTTCTTTATTGCCATAAATTGTATGTATACATAAGAGGTGAAGTATATGTTGATTTGTCTCAATACAATTTTACCAGATCGGTGTAGCATTATTACAGTCGTAATATATATATATATACAATAACTATTAAACTAGAGCATGCAATTACATTTGACTATTTTGGGTCTTACTATAATACTCATTGAGGCTATAAGGACACAATTCAATAAGAATTTTTTTTAGGCTGCAAATAAATTTTGTAGACGATAGAGACTTAATTTCTATGGGCAAGGCGAAGGCGTTATAAACTATTGCCGCAATATGCATATGGCATTTGGCACTGGTCCCACCGCGAGCGAGTAAGCTATGAGCTATGGGCTATTTTCTAGCCCAAGAAACGAACAAAAGATAATCGCTTCCGTGTAAATAAAAGAGAGAGATATATATTTATAGTTCATCGCTGGCTGTTCACACTGCGATGAACTATAAATATACATCTCTCTCTTTTATTCACACGGGAGCGATTATCTTTTGTTCGTTTCTTGGGCTAGAAAATAGCCGATAGCTCATCGTTACTCGCCCGCGGTGGGACCAGTGCCTTTGAAAAACATTGCTGTATGCCAAGCAGGAGCCTCAACGTCATGAGCAAACAAATCATTAAGCCTTGCACTAGAAAATTTTTTTTTCGGAAATCGATCTGGATATCGCCGTACAATCTTGCAAAGCTCCATTATGTACAGTGCACTCTTCAACTATGATAGGCAACCTATAGTGATTTGAGTATTTTTTTACAGCAGCTCGAGCATTTGCTTTTGGAAAGGTGGAGGCTAGGTGCAGTCGGTTCTTTTTTGTTTAAAATTATTAATGTATTGTTAAATTAGAGCACCTTGTGTATCGAAATAAATGTAATTTTTTTTTAATTACATTTATTTTAACTTATTAATAGGAGACGCAGATAGCGCTACCCGATAATAAAAAAGAATCTTTCTGAATTCCACATATGAGCATATATGTAATATACACATATACAATATACACATAATAGTAACAAGAAAGGGAAGGTAGGGAGAACACGGGGCTAATGTTAATAATTTTAAACAAAAAAGAACCGACTTCACTTAGCCTCCAGCTTTCCAAAAGCAAATGCCCGAGCTAGCGTAAAAAATCCTAAAATCACTATAGGTGTGCCTATAATATTTGAAGAGTTCCCTCGATTTCACCAGGATCCCATCATCAGATCTTACCACCTTTCCCAAAAGAAAGAGCTACTGTAAAAAAAATTAAATAATTATAGGCGTGCCTATAATATTTGACCTGGTTACAATGGGATCAAGTCAAGCCGTCTTCGAATAATCGGTGAGCAATTGAACACACATAAAAACATTCAAAAAACAAAACAAAAACAAAGATCCCAAAGAACTGAGAACCTCCTCCTTTCGATATCTTGAAGTCGGTTTAAAAGGCCTCACTGTTAGGCTGTTTAGTTAGTCTTGCACGACGGCTACTCCTTTTTCCTCTCCCCATTACTAATTCGTTACCTTTTCGGCAACTTAAAACTTCCTTTTAATTTCATCAAATTATACGTGTTGTCTCCACATTTTATCTTTGGAATTATTATAAAATATATTAAATTAATTACAATACACACAAAGAGATTAACTCTCAAAAATGTTGTCTTTGGCGCGCGAGACGGGCCTTTGTGCCAATTATATTGTAGGTGCAAAAACTTAGACACAATCGAACATTTTCTATTGCCAAGGGTTCGAATATAAGAATAATATATAAATAAAATAAATATATGGAGGATCAATGTTACTCTGCGTCCGTAGGAAACACCTTAGACAACCCTACACGTGATCCCCGGGTGGTGCTAAAAGAGTAACAAACTTGGCAGCTGCACTGTCCTATCTGGACCTAGCAGCACTCACTGGATTTTCTTTATCATTTGCTTTCCCACTACTGCTACCCCAGGGAAGAAATGCCTATCTATATCCAGTGACATTTAGCCATAAGAAAAATAAATAAATATGAGGACAATCTTACACAAATCAACCTAGTCCCAAACAAAGCAAAGGTTGTACTATGGCTACTTAGGCGACGATATACATACTTATATAGATAAATATATACTTAGATACATAGCAGACACCCATCGCTCAGAAACAAATATTCTTGACAAACACACAAATAAATGACCTTACCAGTAGATAAGAGCTGGTCACGTCAGATATGACACAAGAATGAGAGCAACAAAACCGGTCTAGTTAGACTGCTATACTATCCTTATTTCTAGATCTGGGCAGCTGCCAGATAGCTTTTAATAGATGGAAGTTAGAGTGACAGGCTAGTAAAAATTTTCAGTTGGGAAAAAATAATAGCAAAATACGTAAAACAAAACTGCCGAAGTTGTCCCATTTATAGAGTATTATTGCGAAAAAAAAGGCGACTAGCTATTGCTATACCCTAACAGGGTTCATGTGAACGTTAGCAGTAAGCCTTTTGTAATTATGAATTATTTACGAATTACATTAAATGTCGTTTGGCACTACTTTCCCCCAAACAGAAACTTTTGGAAAAGGTATACGAGTAACTAATCCTAAGAGTGAGTAAATTAATTATATAATTTTTCATCACATAGCATCAAATCCAGAACTCTAGGATTTGTATTCTTGAAGTGGCTTACATTCTTTGGCCACCACTTAACAGCTGCCAGATGTCAGGATCTAGAAATAAGCATAGTATAGCAAGCTAACGAGAGGGGTTTCGTGGCTCTCATTATTGTGTCATATCTGACGTAGCCAGCTCTCCGTCTACAGGATTCGAACCCGGGACCTCCTGCTTGGTCACTACGACTGGGCTAGGAGGCCGTATATACAGGGTATTTTTCAACCCTTAGCTATATACTATAGAACCTTTCCAAAATCACTAATTGTTTTTCGACTGTTTCATAAATGTCTGCCGATCAGATCAGGTGGCGATTTTTTTCTATAGAGAGGTCATTTATTTTTCGTTCTCTCATGGACATGTTACAGTTCGGCATGTCGAATAGGGGTCCAGGGGCTTTAAGGGACCCTAAAACGGAGACAAAGCTGCGGTCCTGAATGTTGATGGCTACTAATTGCTATAAGACGGAATGTCGATATGGCGGCGAGACGTGGCGCGAATTCACGCACCCATTTTAATTAAAGAATAAACTATAATTATGTCCACAGTTAACAGCCTCCTAGCTAAGTCGGTAGTGACACTGCCTACGAAGCAGAAGGACCCGGGTTCGAATCAAATATCGTGTTATAAATGGGTGCATTTCATCAATTAGTAAATAATCTACTATTTAGTACTATTTATAATAGAAACATAACATTATCAATACAAAACAATGACAAGGCGTGATCGTAACAAAGACAGATATTTTGAAAGACAATTAAAAGTGATACGTTCCGTTTAGGCTGTAAAGAATAAGTCAATAATTAGAGGAGCTATGCGCCGTGGGAATGGTGCTATCGCGGACTATAGAGAACCATGGAGTCGAATAAAAATATACACGTATGGTTTGAAAAGAGGAAAGACTTTTGGAATGGAAAAAAAATATTTAAAAATAATTTACTTATGTGTAAATTTGTAAACGAAAAATAACCAAACTTGCTATAAAATAAGCATGAAAATGTGATGTAAATATACATTGACGTAAATATACTTGATTGTAACTGACGTGTTAAATCAAAAAAAATTCATTCTATAAATTATAACGGTTACACTCACATTACTTTGGCGGGCCAGTTTAAATAGCGCTCTTAGTGCCTGAAGATGGAGACCTAAGCTCTCCGAAACATGCCGCGTGAAGTGACTAAAGTTACGTGAGTGTAACCGTTATATTTTATAGTATTAGTATGTCCCGCGAAAGTTTAAATTTAATAAATTTCTCATCCATTCTTATTCTCAATGGGACAGAAGAAGCAACCCACTGTCACCTAATACCTAATGACTTTGCAGTAACAATAATATTACAAACAATACATTCACACAGATAAATACACGAAGTAAGTATCCTATGAAGAAATGTATTATTTGACTGAGTTCGTTTTACAATGAAGCATAAATCAACAATCGTAGTTACTTGTTTTTAAAAGTAGGAACATATTATGATATAGTTTTTTATTCCGCTATTATACTGATTTAATTGGTTTAAAAATCTTAGCCAAAGCCCCTTATTATGTACAGTTTACAAAAACGGATATAATAAATTACTTTTCATAAGATACTAACATAATTTTTCTTGGGGGAGCCTCACCCCTAGAGAACGCGTCCCAGGTGGAGGATAGGGGAACGCTCGCCAGGTGCCTCGCAAGTGGCGCCTGGAGGGTAGGAGCCAAATAAAATACGCTCCCGCGGACCAACAGGCCGAAGAAGGTAACTTCGTAAAAAACCCCTACGCCGGGCTGCTCCGACATATTTGGAGTCAAGGCCGACGATAGTTAGTAGTGTGTGTTGGGCTAGAGCACACAGAAGGGATGGCGGCGGATGAGCCTTTATATTTAAGGCCAACGGCGGCGCCCAGGTCTGTCAAACAGACCATAGTCTTGGCGTCAGGTGGCAACCGGCCATAAAACTAAAGCCAAACCCACAAAAATCTCCAAGTACAATGAAGTCACAACATAAAGAAAGGATTATAAATGCTAGGGCGTACCCCTTAAGCGACGGTCAGAGGCGATTAAAAAGAGATATGAAGGCTAGGGCGTCCCCCGCAAGCGACGATACGAGACGCAGCGCTAATAATATGCGCATAGCATCGTGGAACATCGGATCACTGACCGGACGCAGTCAAGAATTGGCGGAGGTTTTATTTCGTAGGAATATTAATATCTGCTGTCTGCAAGAACTAAAATGGAAAGGCGCAAAATCCAGAGATATAGGCAGAGAATACCAGCTCCTCTATAATGGTACAACAACGAACAGAAACGGAGTAGGCATTGTCCTCGACCAAAACCTAAAGCAACGTTTAATACAGGTAGAAAGGCCGAGTGACAGAATTATAAGTGTCAAAATTGCCCTAGATAACTATCCTCCCTTGAATATTATATCTGCCTACGCCCCGCAGGCAGGCTGCTCACACGACGATAAGCAGGCTTTTTGGGAAGATCTAAATGACCTCATGCAATCTATACCTATGGAAGAGAACAAGATTATTGGTGGAGATCTAAACGGACACGTAGGGTGTACTGCACCAGATGATAAGGAAGTCCATGGAAATTTTGGATTCGGTACCTTAAACGCACAAGGAAAAACTATTATCGACATGGCAACCCAGTTCAACCTACCGATTGTGAATACCTTCTTCAAAAAGAAAAACGAGCATCTAATTACATACAAGAGTGGATGCTCAGTGTCACAAATAGACTACTTTTTATGTGACAGAGGAATCCTCAAATGCTTCAAAGATTGCAAGGTCATTCCCGGCGAAGCTCTAACAGCACAACACAGGTTACTAGTAGCGTGTTTAAAACTCCCCTCGTGGTTCTCAAAGTCGCAGTTGGAACCTAAACCACTACCACGTATAAAATGGTATAACCTTAGCAAAACACCTGGTAATAGTGCCTTTAGCGAACAAACAACGAAATATTTTAAAAACTCGATGACGAGACCTGATAGACCGGATGGTAATGCTCGGTGGAACGAGTTTCACTCCCACTGTATAAAAACCGCTAAGACATGTTTAGGTGTATCGAAAGGCAAACTGAAAACCAACAAAGATCCTACGTGGTGGAACGAAGAAGTAAAAGCAGCCCTAAAGAACAAAAAGGATATCTTTAAAAAGTGGCAGACTTCGGGCTGGGATACCGACAGGGAAGACTATAGACAAGCAAAGAAAGTGGCGAAGTCCTGTGTAGTAGTTGCTAAAGCCGAAAGCAGACATGCTTTCTACGGTAACCTGGAAGCAGCTCAATCAGAAAACGAAATATTCAAACTTGCAAAGTCACGGCAGAACCAAACTAAGGACATAAAACGCAACAAATATATTAAAGATCCATCTGGCAAACTACTTACCCGTAATGAAGACATAAATAAAAGATGGCAGGAATACTATAAGAACCTGCTCAACGAAGAGTATCCGCACGAGCCGCTAAACCTAGTACCCCCTACGCAAGGCCCTGTAGAAGAAGTCACTATCACGGAAGTTACAAAAGCTTTAAGTAAAATGAAAAACAGGAAAGCGACAGGGCGCGATGAGATACCGGTGGAAGTATGGAAAGGGGCTGGACACACCGGAGTGGCCTGGCTAAAAGACCTCCTCAATGAGGTTATGCTAAAAGGCAAGATACCGCACATGTGGAAGGTTAGCAACTTAGTGCCTTTCTATAAGAACAAAGGAGATGTAGAAAACTGCAGCAACTATCGCGGCATTAAATTAACCTCCCACACATTAAAAATTTGGGAAATAGTCCTTGCCAACCGACTAAACAAAATAATCAAAGTAACCCCGAATCAATGTGGTTTCACAAGCGGAATAGGAACGATGGACGCAATACATAGCGTGAAGATTCTAATGGAAAAATATAGATCGCTTAAGAAAGACCTCCATCTTGTATTCATCGATCTTGAGAAAGCTTTTGACGGCGTTCCAAGAAAGCTGATTTGGCAAGCTTTAAGGTCACAGCTAGTCCCAGAGCACTACATCTCCCTGATAAAAGATCTATATCATGGGATAACAACAAGAGTAAGTAGCCCCTCAGGTCAGACTGACGATTTCGAAGTGAAAGTCGGAGTCCACCAGGGCTCCACCATAAGCCCTCTACTGTTCAATCTAGTCATGAACTATATCACGGAACATCTGCAGCGTCCTGCCCCTTGGTCATTACTTTACGCGGACGATATAGTTCTCATTGCAGAGACTTTAACTGATGTGCAAGAACAGCTTAACGCATGGCAGCAGGCTTTGGGGAGACATGGACTCCGGGTGAACAAAGACAAAACTGAATACATGTTGTGTAACCTCTCTGGAAACAATGACGACAATAACAACGCTTCTGTAACGATTGAAGGTTCCTCAATAAAGCAAGTAGAGCAATTTAAATATCTTGGCTCAATCGTAGCTCCGAGACAGGCGACTGAAAAAGACATTCAGCACAGAATAGCTACCGCGTGGCTCAAATGGAGATCGCTATCAGGCGTGCTGTGTGACAACAGAATGCCCATTAAACTTAAAGGCCGAATTTATAAACAAGCAGTCCGACCAGCGCTTATATACGGATCGGAATGCTGGCCAATGAGAAAGGCAGACGAACAAAAGATGCACGTCACCGAAATGAAAATGCTGCGCTGGGCCGGTGGAGTTACGCGATTAGATAGAATTAGGAACGAGTATGTGAGAGGAACTTTTAAAGTTATGAATATCGAAGAAAAACTCAGAGAAAATCGCTTGCGGTGGTATGGGCACGTTATGAGGCGAGACCGGGATCACATGACAAGAGCTGTGATGGAAATAGAGGACGGGAAGCAAGGCAGGGGTCAACCAACTACCACCTGGAAGAGCACCATCGAAAAGGATTTCAAAGCCAATGTTTTAGACGCAGTTACAACACAGAACAGATTGTTGTGGCGGAAGCGCACGAGGAGGGCCGACCCCTAGTGATATGGGAACAAGGCCAGGAGAAAGAAGAAGAAGATACTAACATAATTTACATTCAAACATTCATGCCAGTTTTCATCCCCCGAGAGGTTAATTTAAAAAATATATATTTTAAAGAAGTTTCTCGACATTTGAAGTAAAGTATCTAATTTCAAGGTTCTGCCATTGGAATTTGTTTATTTGGTCAGCACTAATAGTTAAACTAAACATAAGTAACTATGTAAACGGATACTTTAATGGTTTGCGTTTTCTTAATATTTATTTTATTATCCAAAACATTTACACAGCATGACAGTTGGTACTAATGCACTGCGGAATTCATAACTAATGTATTATAATAAGTTTTCTCTCAGTTTTTAGATAACGTTACTACATTCTTAAGTACATTTTTAGAAGAGGGACTTTTACATTAACACATTCTTGCTTAGCAAAAATTTGTCAATAAAAAAAAATGCTAAACCACACCGACTCCACTGCCCCTGTTCTTCAAGGTGCACCAAATTCGTATGGGCGTGCGCAGGGCGGCACAATTATATATACATCACAGCGCGCCGCCCACGCGTGTCTGATGCGGGTTGGGGCCTTCTACACCATTATAATGGGAGATTTCGATCCATTTGAATTGGATGTGTCGCTGTTTGAATGCAACTTGTAGTGATGTAGGGAGAATACCAAAACGAAGAGACCTAGGAAGACCGAGACCGAGATGATCGAGAAAGAAAAAGCCAACGTCATGATCATGACGTATCAAGAGCTAAAAGAATTAGCGGAAAACAGAAAGGAATGGCGATTACTCCACCGACAAGAGCCAGGCTCTTAAAATTATGATGATGAGGAGTGATGATGATGCTTCTCCTAACCGACTTCGGCAACAGTGACTGTTAGTGGAATTTATAGTCTGGCCAGCCAATGAACGCAGTAGCAATGTACAGCGAACAAAAGTATGACACCACTAAGAATCAGTGAAAAAAGCAGCAATGATCATTAAATTCTACGTTTTTAATTTTATTTGGTATGACCGCCCCTTTCATTAGGTGACATTTACGGTGTGTAAAAAGGAGACGGATATATTTTGTCAAATCTGTCATCAAATGCAACAGAAGGCAATTGACATATGCCTTAAAAACGAATTTAAATTCAATTTAGAACGTTGCAGGAGTTCTATCTCACTCGCACTTAAGATGAGAGAGTGAAATGCACAAGAAACCAATTCAATGTGAATTGAAATGTTCGTCACGAAATACGGTGTCTCATCACAAAGGGTTGCCACATGTACGTATTTTGAATTTGCCGCGCTTTTCTACTGACAGAAATGGTTTGCCAGACTATAGGTTTTTGAGGGTTGCTGCTCTGCGGTGCACCCTTAGGTGGCTTACGTATCCAATCTTATAATAACTAAAGATACGAGCGCACTTTGGACATATTTATTTATCGTATGGCTACATGTTACTGGATATAGATAGGTATTTCTTCCCTAGAGTAGTAGTAATGGTCTAAGAGCTGGCCACGTCAGATGTGACACAATAATGAGAGCAATGAAACCTGTCTAGTTAGACTGCTTTACCATCCTTATTGCTAGATCCGGGCATCTGGCAGCTTTTAATGGGTGGATGTCAGAGTGACAGACCAACAAAGTTTTTAAGTTGGAAAAAAGTAATACCAAAATAGGTAAAAAATGCCAAAGTTGTGTAATTTATAGAGGACAGGGCCTATATTTTAACATTAGATTAGAAACCATTATCGATTATTGCGGAAACAAGAAAAGTAGGCGACTAACTAAAAATTGCATTTTACATCATTTGGCACTACTTTCCCCCAACAAAACCTTCTGGATATGATAAAACCTAATTAATTACATAATTTCCCATAATATTTCATTAAACCCAGAACTCAAGGATTTGTTTTCTTCAAGTTATTTGCATTCTTTGACCTCCACCACTTTACAGCTGCCAGATGTCCGGATCTAGAAATAAGCATAGTATAGCAAACTAACTACATGGGTTTCGTTGCTCTCATTATTGTGTCATATCTGACGTAGCCAGCTCTTCGTCTATAATGGGAAAAAAGATGATACTGAAAATCGAGTGAGTGCTGCGAGGAGATGGTACAGTGCAGCTGCCAAGTTTGTTACTCTTTTAGCAGCACCCAGAGATCATGTGTAGGGTTGTCTAAGGTGTTTCCTACGGACGCAGAGTAACATTGAATTGATCCCCAACTTTGGACATGTCAGCACACCATCGATATAATTGTACAGGGTTGCTACTGGCGGTCGAGGCTAGGTCATCAGGCTTCTTGTCGAGTTCATAGCGACGTTCAGTCTCAAAGGTGTTAAATCGATCGTGAATGAGGCGACGCCATTCGGACCTCCGCGCTGCGAAACGGAGAGCTAGCCACGTCAGATATGACACAATAATGAGAGCGACGAAACCCCTCTCGCTAGTTTGCTATACTATGCTAATTTCTAGATCCGGACATCTGGCAGCTGTAAAGTGGTGGAGGTCAAAGAATGCAAACCACTTTAAGAATACAAATCCTAGAGTTCTGGTTTTGATGCAGTATTATGAAAAATTATACAAATAATTAGATCATATCATTGCCAAGAAATTCTGATGGGGTAAAGTAGTACAAAACGACGTATAATGTAATTCATAGTTTGTCGCCTGCTGTTTCTGTTTCCGAAATATTACGTAATGTTCTTGTTCTAATGTTAAAATATAGGCCCCGTCCTCTATAAATAAAATAACGTCAGCCGTTTTTACCTACTTTGGTATTACTTTTTTCCAATTCAAAAACTTTGCTAGTCTGTCACTCTGACTCTGACCATTAAAAGCTGCCAGATGCCCGCATCTAGCAATAAGGATAGTATTGCAATATTACTAGATGGGTTTCATTGCTCTCATTATTGTGTCATATCTGACGTGGCCAGCTCTTAGACCATGCCTTATTTTTCCCTGTTTTGCATCTTTTCATATGCCTTTTCAGAACATCCTTGAACTTTTAGTAATAGTAGCAGTAGTAGTAATAGTAGTTTATGTAACTGTTACGTAATAAGGGTCCTTAAAACATGAGTGTGGTTTTATGAAATGAGCCGCAGGCGAATTTCATAATAAGATCATACGAGTGTTTTAAGGCCTAATTACGTACAGTTGCATACACTGCTTTATCTACACTCATATTATATATATTAAATTAATTGTTCGGAAACCATAGAATGACCGCCATTGTACCGTCATTGCCTACTCGATTGTGCCGGCGCTCGCGCGGGACCAATCGAGTTGGCCATGGCGGTAACATTATGTTATCAAATTCGATGTTCCAAATTTGAAACTCATTGCTTAACAATATTTGAGCATGCATAGTTAAAATTACGTTACTGCCGCAGATAAGAAACTTATCATAGTTAAATCGTTTGTTGTAATGCTTGTCATTGTCTACGGTTTTTGAACGCATTTTAGAGTACTTACAGTATGAGTGTAGATAAAATACTTTATTGTACAATACCAAAAAAATAGCACTAGACCCTACTCATAGTGTTGTGTTCCTGCTGGTGAGTAAGGTTGCCAAAGAGCTCAAAGAGGACCCAGTGTGTTGACGATGAGGGGCCCTCTTGTTCCTTTAACCAACACAGTGAATCATCCCTGTAAAGGGTCGGCAACGCGCAAGTGACACCTCTGGAGTTGCAGGCGTCCATAGGCTACGGTAGCTGCTTACCATCAGGCGGGCCGTATGTTTGTTTGCCACCGTCCTGGTATAAAAAAAAATCAGGAGAAAATACATATCGTAAAACCACGCGAATGATAACCATTGGAAGTATATGAAAAAACCGGTCAAGAGCATGTCCGGCCATGCTCAGTGTAAGGTTCCGTAGTTGCCGGCCTGTTACAATACATCAAATATATCGGAGCGGTCAAGGTACTCAAAAATATCTGAACATGCACTGTATCGCCTTGGCCTACTTATTGTCAAGGCGTTGTTCAGATATTTGTACAAAAGGCGACTGTAGAAAAGACCCTTCTCAGTGTAGATTTTTCCAGGTTGCATCCTCTGGGTATTTCTTTTAGCAACCAAAATTGGCGCTCCTACGTATGAAGCCTGTCACCATAGATAAAACCTTAAAAAACCTATACATTTAAAAACCGCATATTCTAGTCCCTTTAGAAAAGCTCGATAATTGGCAATTTGCGGGTTAAGTATGATTATATTATGAAACTAGAATCTAACATGTTAAAAAAATAATCTAACCCTGAAAAAGAAAACCATAGGGAAACAAAATAAAACTACCGGAGAGTCCACTCGGCAGCCTTTTAACAAAAAACATAACCATTGTCGTCTGAGGGTGCATTCGACTAGCTTTGATGACAACTGGTGACATAAAAAAGGTATAAGTAGGTAAAAGTGACTTTTATGAAATTAGCGTTAGTAACGTACCGAACTTACCAAGTACTTTGTCTAAATGTTAACATAATAATATAAATTGTATAGATAATAGGTTTTTAAAGTGTTGGCAACGCGCATGTTGTTACACCCGCAGTGAGTTACAGGCGTCCAAAGCTTACGGTGACAGCTTACGCGAGTGGGTAGTATGCTTGTTTGCAACTCACTTGGTATTTTAAAAAAAACTGTAATTTAAGACAATCTAAAGCCAGTTGCACCAAAGCTTCTGTTTATTCTCTTAACGTTATGATCACCGTTAAAATTTACTTGTATGAAAAGTATGTATGTATCACTTTATTGCCCATAAAGAACACGTATAATATTAAAACCACCGAACAATATATAGAAGATATAAAACATTTGCAAAAATTGAATACAGTAAAACACTGTATATAGCATGTATGTATAATTAAACACTGTTTGATTTAAAAATATATATATGTTCGTATGCCAAAAGGGCTCATCATAGCATTGCACATAAAATATAAACTTGCCAACTTTTTATACCTATGATGACGAAATAAATATATTGATTGATTAAAAAAAAAAGATAGAAGCACAAAGGCGAGCTTATACCTAAAAGGCATTTTTACAGCCAACCTTGATCAGTTCGCCAAATAGTCATGATATGTCTATGGCATTATCACAAGTTATAAAAAACTAAGTCGAATGCTAGCAAATAGCAAAGAACAAAAATAAAACCATACGGCCGCAAAAAGTGAAAAAGTTGACTTAGACGCCTTTGGGCGCGACCGGTCCCGGTTTTTAGTTTTATTGACTTATGGGTTTGTTTTGAGGTGTGAGATATTAAAATAGACTTGTGGTAACTAGTTTTTATGTATTTAACAGGGGCGTAAATACCAGTCATTATATTGGGTAAGGTGTGGCATAGTGCGATATAAAATATGCGACATTACAAACAGGGTGTAAAAAAATAGTGGTGATCCGTTCAAGGGCATAATTGGTATCGTATTGCGACTAAGACTACTTTTTGGACGCGAAAATAGTAGTTTTCGATACAAGTGCGAGAAGTATGTCATTTTGCACGAGTACCGAGGTCACTTGACCCGAGCCGACAGGGGACGGTCAAGACTCGGGACGAGTGAAAATGACACTTCCGCACGTGTGTCGAACAACGTTTTTTAATACAATTGCGAAAAAACTACAATGAAATAAAATTACATTTATATTCTGTCAGTGTACGAAAGACAGCTTCATTCAATCGCGCGTTGTTCAAGTAATACTATTGAGTCTCGCATAATACTCCTTTATGCCCAATCGCGCGTAGTTCAGGTGGGTCATTTATAAGCGGGTCTCGCATAATACTCATTTATTTCAAATTCTGATCTGCAAATCGTGCGTAAAATCAAACTTTACGCACGATTTGCAGATTAGATTACTTTTTAGCACTAGTGCATAATATAAAACTTCACGCACGATTTGCAGCTACATAAACTAAACTTTTTGAGCAATTGTATTTAAAAAAAATTTTTTAGTTTACGACGCACCTAGCCGTCCGACACCCTCCATGCAAAACCATTTTTTTTTCGCGTGGATTTTTTTTCCTAGTTTTTCATAATTAGAACACGATACCAATCACCCTTAATCGGATCACCAGTATTTTTGTTACCCCTTGAATAGACTAAGAGCTATACTCCTGAAACGACACACATTTTTGAGAGCCGTAACATGTCAATGTATATGAAAATTATTCATGGATAATTTTTTATCGATACACAATCAGCCCAAAAAATGGCCCCACAATACTACAAGAACGACTCGTACAGCAGTTTCTCTGGCAGTCTTATTAACGGTATAAGACTGACCGGTTACAAATTTTCACGAGCCATAGTTTCAGCAAATCTTGTTTGAATATGTACCTCCTTTATATTGTGCTCATTGTACTTATTCGCAATGTGCGAAGTGCATGGTGGTAACGTGAACGATCGCAGCGCACAATGTGACAAGAAATTAAACTGCAAAGGGCTCTTGTCAATATCAAATTTCAAAATAACTGTCGTCCCCCATGTCACCTCAACTTCGTCAAGTGTCAAATTAGTGAATCCGCCAGATATCCATACTAATATTATAAATGGGAAAGTGTATGTGTGTGTTTGTTTGTTTGTTTGTTTGTCCGTCTTTCACGGCGAAACGGGACGACGAAATGACGTGATTTTTTAAGTGGAGATAGTTAAAGGGATGGAGAGTGACATAGGCTACTTTTTGTCTCATACTAACCCCCCACTTCCCTAAAATGGGGGGTGGAAGTTTGTATGGTTTGTTACCCCGAATTTAACGAGAGCAAAGCCGCGGGCAAAAGCTAGTATTTCATATAAGCAAGGAGTCCAAGCCAAAAAAGTTGAACCCCCTGCTTAAGAGATGGCGGATGAATTCGCGATTCAAAAAATGATATGGCCTTACTTTTTTACAACCTATGATATAGATTTTGGGTCTTCTAGCTTCAAAACTCCTTGATCGATCATGTTCATATAAATAATTTAATCAAAAATATAAAGGTTGTAACGAAAATACCGGTGAGGCGTTTAAGGGCTTAATTGCTATCATATTGTGACTAAAAAAAAGTAGGAGAAAAAATTTTTTGTCGCGAAAAAATTTTTTTTTGTATGAAGCAAACATTTTTTCTTGGTTTTTCGTAATACGATACCAAATATGGCCTTAAAATCACCAGTATTTTTGTTACTCCTTGTATAATTATTTTACCTCAAGTATATACGCTTACACAATATTTCATTTAACAACATAAGTTATTACAGTACAGAACAACCTAACTAGGGCATGCAATTCCGGTATTCCGGCATTGCCCATACAAGCAATACCGGTATTGCATGACCTAAACCTAACATACATACAAATTTCGAAATACAGACAAGTGCCGCTACTGCCGCTACACTCGCTCGTTCGATAACAAAAAAACGATGTTACGCTAGCTTATCATGATTTTCGAAACATAACTTTTTAGCGACAAAATTTAAAATTTCGAACTATTCAAAACTAAATACCTCCATAACATTAGATCGGCATGCCGGCGAACAGAAGACAGTAACTCCGTTTTTTTGCTTTCCTAACACGGCCGCGACATCCGAGCCGGCGTCGCCAAACAGCCTAAAAAAACTAAACCTACAACTGTATTTTACTGGGTTCTGTTCCTATTTAATTTAGCTTATTGGGATCCAAACGTTCGTTTATTGAGGATTTCCGCGATCGAGTTTTTCACTAGATGACAGCAACGAGGGGAGAGGTCTTTTTAACAGCAGCTGTCAAAATCCACCAGTCAAAAAAAAGGGACTAAACATGATTGGTCGATTTTGACAGCTGCTGTCAAAATGTGCTGCTGTCCACGGTGCTACCGTCTAGTAAAAAACTCGATCGCGGGAAACCTCATTGAGGCAAATTAATGACATAGTCTTTGGCTTTTGCTGAATGCATCTTAATAGGTGGAGGCAGTAGTTTCTACAGAGACATTAGGTTTAAAATTTTATAAAATACTTATTTATATATGTCGGTCCCGAATAAATACATATACAGGCTATAACAGAAATACTGGTGATCCGTTTAAGGGCATAATTGGTATCGTATTTCGACTAAGAAAAAGTACGAAAAAATTATTTTAAGCTCCATACAAAAAAAAATTTTTTTTCACGTGAATTTTTTTTTTCATAGTAAGAATTAGTGATGGGCCGTTCCCGGGCACGTTCCCCATTCCCCAACTTTCCCGGAAACGTGCCCGGGAACGTGCCCCACCGTGGGGAATACTGGGGAAAGTTGAATATATTTAATATATTTACATATATAGCTACATAATTTTTTTGAATGGTATCCACTATAAAAGGAATAATAACAATATTTAGCATGACAATATATAATGTATTTCTTTTCCAAAAGCAAATTCCCCCGTGTTCCCGGGAAAGATGGGGAACGTTCCCCAACTTTCCCTACTTTCCCGGGCACGTGCCCCAATGTTTCCGGCAATTCCCCATTGTACCGGGGAAGCGAAGCATAAGCAATATAAGTTTCTTCATCATAAACTTATATTAATGCATTATCACAGATTTTGGAACGAAGTTCCTTATCGGACGGTTCTCGGAGGTGGAAAAAAGTCACGCCCGTCACGAAAACGCGACACAAAGCCATACGATTGAAAAGCATGTTAAATGAAATAAAATAAAGTGAAGTGAAGTGAAATGAATAGTGAGAAGTGACAAAGTGAAAAGTCAAAAAGTCAAAAAAGTAAGAAAAGCAAAAAAAGCCAAAAAGTAAAAATGAGTCGTACAAGTCAAAAAAGTCAAAATAGTCAAAAAAGCCAAAAAAGAAAAAAAGTCAAAAAAGTCAAAAAAAGTCAAAAGGTCAAAAAAGTCAAAAAAGTCAAAAAAGTCAAAAAAGTCAAAAGTCAAAAAAGTCAAAAAAGTCAAAAAAGTCAAAAAAGTCAAAAAAGTCAAAAAAGTCAAAAAAGTCAAAAAAGTCAAAAAAGTCCAAAAAGTCAAAAATGTCAAAAATGTCAAAATGACTGACATAAATTCAAAAATTACAAAAAAGTCAAAAATTAAATAACAACTTCATTCCAACCGAGTGTTCCACGACACTCACGTATTTTTTTCATTACAAATGCAATAAATAACTAGGTACATAACTAAAACTATATACATCTATAAATATTTTGATAATAGACATCTATATATTGTATTAGTCACATACTAACACGTAATATAAATTACAAATACTAATCGTTACAAAGAGTATTTAATACAAATTGATTTTCGAATACGCTATTTGCGGTTGGTAATATAAGACGTCCATACGATTTGTTAAGAGACATATGTTTTTAAACTTCAAATGTAAGTTTGTATTATTTATATTAGATACGAAAAACACATTCTAACAAACAAGTCTCACCATAAAATGTCAATGTATAACCTAATCTGGTAAACTTTTGTAAAAACCGTACAATAAACATCAGACTTATGTAATTTAGTAGTTTGAAAAGGCAACATTGAAAAAATCACATATTATCATCACTTAAATAAATGTGATAAAAACCTCAAAAAACTTCAGCGAATCCTTTTGTATTTTTTGAATTATCACATATTTTAGTAAAATTAAACTTTTAGACAAAATAAAATCTAATGAAATGTAGTCAAAATCCTACAGCAATCAGACTTAGGTAATTTAGTACTTTAAAAATGTAACATTTAAAAAATCTGTTTTTTTACCATTACTTAAATAAATATTACAAAAAAAATAAAAACAATCATCACAGAACCGCATCTTTAATAACCACATATTTTTAAAAAATTAAAGATTTGTCAACGCTAAAAAAATCAAATGAAATTAAGTAAAAATCGTACAGAAATCATTACGCCAGGGAATATTATATTTAAAAAATATTTATAAAATATTCTTATTTTTCCCCATAGATATTTTTTTTAATATTTCTACTGTAAAATACAAAAAATAATGGTATTTCTATTATTAATTGAATTTATTGTTTTTAGATTATTTATTTTCAAATTCAATAATAACTATTAATGACATTGTTGAATTTTTAGTTTTTTTCTACTACTACTTTTCAATAAATAATTTATTTTCTGATAAAATAATTGAAATACAATAGTATGTTATTCAATCAAATACAAACACTGAAAACATTGAAAAAATAATCAACCCAGCAGGATTTGAACCTCGCATCGATACGCCTTACCGGGGCTCGATCGCTTTACCAATTAAGCTATGGGTTCAGTTACTGAGTTGACGAAATTCTCAATGCCTTCAATTATTATGCCTTTAATGATTATTTTTTCAATGTTTTCAGTGTTTGTATTTGATTGAATAACATACTATTGTATGAGTGGAATGCCCCACTTTAAAAAAAAAAACATGTAAAATAATTATGAATTGAAATACATATAAGTACTTACAAATATTTATCTTATTTTGCCTACAATAATAACATTAAACAATCTTTATTGCAACTTAGGGTACACAAGGGTGTACAATGTACTCTGTATGCTTTTTATCTATAACATTTTTAATTTTCACGTATGGAACATTTTTACCTTGTATTCAACTTTCCCCTGTTTGGGGAACGTGCCCGGGAAAGTAGGGAATTCCCGGGAACGTGCCCGCGGGGCACGCTCCCGGGAACGAGGCACTTTCCCCCGGCCCATCACTAGTAAGAATACGATACTAATTATGCCTTTAAAGGTATCACCAGCATTTTTGTTACATCTTGTATTTTTATTTATTTAAGAGTGAGTTCCAAAAAACTCTATGGTAAGAGAATGAATCGAACTCACGAACTCTGTCGGTAAGACAAACGCCTTTCTTGCTACAAAACCATGGCTACTTCTCATACAGTTCTTTATATACATTTTTTATTAAAAAAGCAGTGTCATGGTAAATTTTATAGTAAAATAATGAGGAAAAACGCGCAAACCAATGTAGGCATAGTAAAGGTAGGTAGATTGCGCAGCAATCCTTAAAAAATATCTCTTTGGACTTGTCAAATTCATACACCACAGACAAAAAGTATGTGAATTCGTATGTGGTTCAAAAAAAGATATGAGAAATCAATTATAAGTAATCTGTCTGCTCACCTCATTGGGTTGCTAACCGTACTTATAATATAAAGCGCAAAAAAGCGAAAAAACTAAAATTTTTTGTACGGTTTTTTTCATGTAGGTTTGGAAAATACTATATTTCTCTCAAACAAAGTTGGCAAACATCATTGCACCATGACGGCGGAACCCAAAAAATCTCCAAAAAACAACTTACTCAACTCTACCATCCGCACACCTAACAAGATATGTGGTGTTAGCCATATCGCTTTACATCTACTCTGCAACATTACCTTTTCCTTCACACACACCTTTAATCACACACATTTAAGGTTCAAAATCGCGTGAATGACTAGCATTTAGTATGAAACTTGTTGTTTTTGGCGAATTTCGTCGCTATGTTGTTTTGTCAAGGTCTGTTTCGAATTCTGTATTGTAAAATTTCAACGCTATCTTTGTTTTAGTCTCAATGTCTGACTAGACTGAAATATGTGCTTAGAAAATTATACCAGGTAAGTTTTTTGTTCTCTACCTTAATACAAAAAAAACTGTAGAAAAAATGATTTGCCCTTACTCTTCACAAATAGTATTTTATACAATAATGAAGAGCTTTTCAGTCGAGTACCATGTTTAGGCCACGACGCTTGCTGAGTGGCCTAAGTAAGGTACGAGATTGAAATGCTTAATAATGTCACTATTATTTACAATACTTTTTCTACGAGTCCACAAAACAGGCAAGCCAGTAATAATTGAGTTCGATGTATGCCTCACAACCTGCTGCCTCTATACAGGCTGATCGATCCAAATGGGTCAGTAGGGAGTGGTAGGGAGAAGTCAGAAACTATAAGAGATAGCGACATCTGTTCTTAGGAACCATGGCTTCGATTTCAGATTTAATAATAATGGCATTCAATTTAAAAAAAAAAACTCTAATAACCGGGAATCGAACCTAAATACTACACGCGATTACATAAATAATATAATATAACATATTGACCAGGTTCGATTCCGGGTTATGAGAGTTAAAAAAAAAGTGAATGTCATTATTATTAAATTTAAAATCGACGCCTGTCCTAAGAACAGATTTCGCTATCTCTCATAGTTTCTCACTTCTCCATACTGATTGATCACCCTGTATAATTGAGTAACTTCAATATCGGTGGATTGTGCCGGCGCCCCCCCGACGGCGATGGCACGTGAATGTCAACTGAAAATATTGTTATCACTTAGTTTAAGTATATGTAGTTTTAAGTTCTGATTGCCCTGAAAATCGGCATTGTGGCGTTGTCAGGGTACTGCTATGACTCATGCTGAGTGGCAACCATTTTGGTGTATTTCTTATTTTTTTGCATATTTTATGTTATGTTCCTCTTCTCTTTGCACCATATAAATATTTTTCATTTCATATTATCATTTCATAATAGTTTGGTCTACAAAGTCACAATTCAAGCATTAAAGTCGACAAGTAGAAAAATACATATTATAACGTTCCATAAAAGCACTACAACTAATCATATTAAATACAAATCATTAAAATCAAAACTCAATCACCGAACAAAGCAGTTTCGAAATTTAAAAATGGAACAAAGATAACGAATGAATGACGTCCGTTAAGAAGTGTTTGACGGGTAAATTACGGGTTGCGCGCGCGCCGCTTTGGGGCGCCTATAGGCTAGGAGCAAGCGTCGTTTTTATTTAAGTGCATGGGAGGAGAGGTGAAATATTAATCACCGTTCATATTTAACAAGGTGATTCTGGAAAATTTGTTCAGTATGGCCTACCTATACCTAATGGTATAGGTAGGCCATACTGAACAAATTTTCCTATGAGATCCTTCTTCCTAAGTTGTCCATCATGCGTCAATCAATTTTGTGTTTATTTTTTGCAGTTCACAAAAAATATATTTCTGGTAAAAAAGTGTGTAAATTGTCTTTTAAAAGTTTTGAATCATTTTAGATCATTTGTGTCAGATTAATGCGAAGCGAAGCGGGACTAATATTTAGTGCAGTCAGCAGTCAGGTACTAAAAAATATCTAAACACGGACTTTATCGCCTTGACAATAGAGGCGTTGTTTTTTTTTTTCATATTCATAGTTGATCATATTATTTATTGCGTTTCATGTGTCTTCAAGGATCTTAAAAGCTAGTTTCAGTATCAACATGAACCCTGCAAGTGTATAGCAACGTAATAAAAACGAATACATCTATTATTCATCATTCATCATTTCAGCCGAAAGACGTCCACTGCTGGACAAAAGCCTCCCCCAAGGATCTCCACAACGATCGGTTACTCGCCGCCCTTAACCAGCTTTTTCCCGCGACTCTAACCAGATCGTCGGTCCACCTAGTCTGGGGCCTTCCCACACTGCGTCTTCCGGTACGCGGTCGCCACTCAAGAACCTTTCTGCCCCATCGGCCATCGGTTCTGCGAGCAATGTGGCCCGCCCACTGCCACTTAAGCCTGGCAACTCTCTGAGCTATGTCGACAACCTTGGTTCTCCTGCGGATCTCTTCGTTTCTGATGCGATCACGCAGGGAAACACCGAGCATAGCTAACTCCATTGCTCTTTGAGTGACCTTAAGCCTTCTTATAAGGCCCATTGTGAGCGACCACGTTTCGGTTCCGTATGTCATCACTGGCAACACACACTGGTTGAAAACCTTCGTCTTAAGACACTGCGGTATTTTGGACGAGAAGATGCTACGTAGCTTCCCAAACGCTGCCCATCCAAGTTGGATTCGACGAGAGACCTCTTTCTTAAAGTTGGACTTAAAGTCCAACATCTATTATTATACAACAATAAACTAGAGTATTGTTCAGATATTTGTGACCACCTTGGCCACTCCAATATATCCGATGACGATTGTACGAATCCAGAATTAATGTACTTCAAAATCAGTTTCAAAGAGCTCAAAGAGGACCCAGTGTGTTGACGATGAGGGACCTTCTTGTTCCTTTAGCCGTCAACACAGTGAATCCTCCTTTTTGTAAAGGGTCGGCAATGCGCATGTGACTCCTTTGGAGTTGCAGGCGTCCAAAGTTTACGGTAGCTGCTTACCATCAGGCGGGCCGTATGCTTGTTTGCCACCGCCGTGGTATTAAAAAAATGAGAGTTCTCATTTGTTTACTGGCTCTTAGACTATCCCAACTGATTTATATAATACTTTTGACAGCATTTGATTCCCATTTCTTTACATTCCCATTTAAACCCAAAAAGGGTTGTGTTTCCATACTAATTCTTTTAATAACTTTAATTCTTAGTTTGAACAATTATGTTTTTTTTAATTGGTATCGAATCTAAATATGTATTTTTAATAATAGTGTTCTTTTACGATGGTTTTATATCTGAATAATATTTATAAGGGTTGTACGTTGTGTGTGTTAAGATAAAGCTGTGTTTTTTGTGATCAGAGACATTTACTGGGTAGACTGAATTGATGTTTCTAGATTTTAATAAATTAAAACCGTCAAAAAACATACACAATAATTATTATAGATGGTACAAGGAGGACAAAAATCTCTATGTTACAAAAGTGTCCGTCAGAAGGCGATACACTGACGGCGCCACGATGATATTAAATTTGATTAAATTAATTTTGATATTTAAAAAAAATATCCGTACATATTTACAAAATAATTATTTGCGGAGAAGAAAAACACTCTGAATATAAATTTTATTTAGAATGTCATATAAGTATTAAATATCGGTAATTCATTTCAAATGCTCAACTATACCTAGCGCCGCCCGGAGATATTTGGAACTATTGTTTACTGCTTACCGCTGGACACTTTTTCGACCGTTTTCCTATAAGAGAGACCGATCCTCCTTGTACCATCCATAATAATTATGATCGTTGTCAGTGTTGTCAACCTGTAGATATAAGTACTACCATATAGACTGTTAATGATTATTCACGATTTGATTACTGAGATTTTATTATTTATTAGTTTTATTACATCTTGGGCAAAAATGCTCTCTTATGTCGCGCTGTCACTCTTGAGTTAAAGGTGTAACAAAAATGCTGATAATCATTTAAATGGCATATATATTATAATTATGAAAAACTAAGAAAAAAAACCTCGAAAAAAAAATGTTTTGTATGGAAGGTGCGGCATGGCACCACGTGTCCCATACAAGATTTTTATTTCGCATCCAAAAAAAATATTTGCTACTTTTTCTTGATCACTAGTATTTTTGTTACTTACACTCTGTATGGAAGTTTTGTAGATGGAGTTTTTCGTTTTTTTCCTAAATGACTACACGTCCTAAATGATATGTTGAAAACGTAAAAATCTAACTTGAAATACCACTGCCATTGTTGAATTTCTACCTACATTTCTCATATTAAGAGAAGAAGTAGTTTAAATCTCATAACACCTTTTTCCATAATTTTATGTCATGCCTAGTAGTATAGAATCACTTCCCTAAATATAAGAGCTGTATGAACATTAGAAAACCATTTTAAACTTGAAATGAATTGCGCGAGAATACTATTAAGGGAATCTCGAGCTGATTCGAACTATATTGAAATGTAGTGTGTCACTCAAGTCATAGGATACTTGGTAACGCATGTCAAAAATTGTAAAAAACCGGCCAAGAGCGTGTCGGGCCACGCTCAGTGTAGGGTTCCGTAGTTTTCCGTCCGTCACAGTAAGTGTTCCCTTTTAAGAGTTAAAATAACACCACCATGTAGGGTATGATATGAGCGTTCCACGTACAGCGACATCTATCGGCAAATTAAGTAAACTATTGCACGCGAGCTTAAAGTATGGAAGATGATATTTATATAATTCTTTATTGCATGAACCGATTTTCACCGTTTTTACTTTATTTGAAAGCACGTCATTTCATTGTGATTTTGTAGAAATTACAGGTACAATAAACACCTGCGTATACGGTTAAATTACAAACTTAGTTCAGAAATTATTTTGTAATTTTTTTTCAAAAACTATTCAACCTATCAAGTTCAAAATAATTTTCCTAGAAAGTTTTTATAAAGTTCTACTTTTGAGTTTTTTTTCATATTTTTAAAACTTATGGTTCAAAAGTTAGAGGGGGGGGACACATTTTTTTTTACTTCTGGAGCGATTATTTCCGAAAATATCTACATTATCAAAAAATGATTTTAGTAAGCCCCTATTCATTTTTAAATACCTATCCAACAATACATCACACGTTAGGGTTGAAATAAAACAAAATCACTCCCCACTTTACGTATAGGCGAGGTACCCTAATAAAACATTTTTTTTTTCACTTTTTATTTTACCACTTTGTTGGCGTGATTGCTATACATATTAGTACCAAATTTCAGCTTTCTAGTGCTAGCGGTCACTGAGATTATCCGCGGACGGACGGACGGACGGGCAGACATGGCGAAACTATAAGGGTTCCTAGTTGACTACGGAACCCTAAAAATTATTGAAATAACCTAGTAGATGATAAAACATGTGCTATTCGAAAGAACGATTCAACTTTTACAGAAAAAAAATCTCAGGGTTAAGTGTTGCTACCACAATTTTTTTGGCACTTCTCGGTGAGCACTGTCGAATAGGCCAAGTGCCCATTTGTTCCTAGTTGACTACGGAACCCTAAAAATGGGTGACGTAGTATGGGTACGTTCCCTAACAAATTAATGTGTTTTCCGACAGCTCTTACGGCTTTTCTACGTAGGGTGGTTTGATAAGTCAGTGACTTTTTGCAGAAAAAAAAATCTTTTTGACCTTTTATAATTTTATTTCTCTACATAATCTCCTTTCAACTCCATACACTTCATCCAACGATGTTCCAGCTTTTTCAACCCCTCCAAAAAATATTTTTTATCAAACCCTGAAAAATATGCTTCAGTTTCAGCTATGACTTCCTCATTTGATGAAAATCTTCTCCCACCGAGCCATTTCTTCATGTTTGGGAATAAAAAAGAATCACATGGGGCCAAATCTGGAGAATAAGGTGGGTGGGGCAATATTTCATAACGCAATTCTACTAATTTGGCTGTTGCGACTGCCGACGAGTGTGCAGGGGCATTGTCGTGGTGAAAAAGGATTTTCTTCTTTGCCAGATGTGGCCGTTTTTTCACTACTTCTGCGTTGAATTTTTCCAACAATGTAGCATAATAAGGGCCATTTATTGTTTTACCTTTCTCCAAATAATCTATATAAATAACCCCTTGGCTGTCCCAAAAAACAGTGGCCATTACCTTTCCTGCCGAATTAACGGTTTTCGCTTTCTTTGGGGCCCGTTCGTTAGCAGAAGTCCACTGTTTTGACTGATTTTTCGTCTCTGGCGTATAATGGTGGATCCACGTTTCATCTACCGTCACAAAACGACGTAAAAATTCATTGGGATTACGCTTGAATTTGGCTAAGCATTGCTCGGAAGTTGTTTCACGAAGTCGTTTTTGATCGGCTGTCAGCAAACGCGGCACCCATCTTGCGGAAAGCTTTTTCATATTCAAAATATTATGCAAGATATGAAAAACTCGTTCAGATGAAATGTGTACAGTCTCAGCTATCTCACGAATCTTAACTCGACGGTCATCCAAAACAATATCGTGAACTTTATTCACGACATCATCAGTGGTGACTTCAATTGGCCTACCAGAGCGTTCTGCGTCATTGGTAGTGGTACGCCCAGAACGAAATTCTGTAAACCACTTATGTACCATTCCATGAGAAGGAGCAGATTCCCCATAATATTTTTTTAAACAGTTTTCAGTCTCTTTAATAGTTTTTCCACGTAAAAAGTAATGTTTAAGTAACACACGAAATTCGCTTTTCTCCATTTTCCAACAATTTTCCGACCGTATTTGACATATGCCTCAATAACTTTTTTATTTTCCCACCTTTTAAAAAAAAAAAAAACTGCCAGCTACCAAGGAGTTCAGAATCGTAATTAAAAAGTTTATATGTTAAAATGATTTTTGTTTTACTTAAAGTCACCGAGTTATCAAACCGCCCTCGTAAGTGTCAAAACAGACGCTAACCTAATACGTAAATTAAACCATTTCAAATAGACAGAACTATATATTTCCGCATTAAAATATGTGAAAAATTCACACCAAAATACTCAATATATCGTCGAGGTTTCTCGATAAAATCCAAAGTTTAGATATTCATCTTAAAACTGGGTTTTAAACTAAATAATTACCAATTAAAGTAAAACGATTAAAATCAGGTGATGTTAAATAATCAATTCCATTTTTTCAATAATTTATCAAGCGAGATTAGCATCTACAAAATGGCGGCGCGACTCATAAGATGGCCGCACAGGAATCTACGTAGAGTAGGACAGGATGCAGAGACTTTATTTATGTTTTTGTTTTATGCTAAAATTTGATAATCCAAATCAAAAGGGACTGTATTGTGACAGGCGCTTACGCCTTTATTGCTATAAAATTATATTTTATCTGAACAAGGGCTACAGTAACGCCTTTTGATTTAGATTAAGTATCACAAATAGGTAGTGTAGGGGATATCACTAGGATAATAAAATAAACAAGTACTTTACCAGCATTTACACTTATATTCGTTGATTACGTGGTTTACATATGAATAAACTACAATAACATTTTTAAGAGGTCTTTACGACAATCTGGTACGATCCGAATGGCGGCCGCAGCTGTAACATTTCAAAATGGCGGGAACAAACAACAAGGAATAGTCATTATAGTCAATTGACACTCTAGATGATTCTAAATAAAAAGTAGTATTCCTGAAAAGTTAAAGTATTTATAAATAACTAGCTTTTTCCCGCGGCTTCGCCCGCGTACTATAAGTACTCAAAAAGGAGGTTCTCAGTAAGACTGGTATGTTTGTATGTACCACATTTTCCCCTTTTAGGGGTTGAATTTTCAAAAACCTGTGACACGTGTTTACTCATTTATCGTTAGGAATACTCCTGTGAAGTTTCGAATAAAATAGTCTAACAAATCTTGATTCGCCATACAAACTTTGGACCCCCATTTTACCCCCTTAGGGGGTGAATTTTTAAAAATCCTTTCTTAGTGCACCCCTAGACCTTATAAGGAACCTACGTGCCAAATTTGGAATCTCTAGAACCAGCGGTTTGGGCTGTGCGTTGATATGTCAGTCAGTCAGTCAGTCAGTCAGTCAGTCAGTCAGTCAGTTTCTTCTTTTATATATTTATACGATAATGCTTACATGCTGGTAGGTGTATTTTGATCGCAGGCGGCGGAAAGTATATTCTTATCTTATATGTAAGACTCGGGACGAGTGAACGATGAGATTTCAGCGCGTGCATCTAGCTACATTTTTAAAATACAGTTACTAGAAGATGATAGACAACTCATAGCGGACCCTAGGCTCAATTGAATCGAGACAAATGCAGGAAAAATAACTACCGTTTAAGACAGTAGAACAAATATTACTTATCAACATCGGTTTCAATTTGTTCATAAACATCACTCCAAATTGCAAATTATGCACAAGAATTGCTTCTAGCAATGTTGAATACCTTAAATAAATCGTAATTTACTGAATTTATACATAAAACTTGTATAATTTCAATCAAACTATTTATAACTTATAAACAAAAAAAATTCAAAACGAAACACAGTGCCCGAAACCGAACTTGCCACACTAAACCTCTAATAAAAAGACAAGTTTTTGAACAACTGTAATAGTAGTTTATGTAACTGTTACGTAATAAGGGTCCTTAAAACATGAGTGTGGTTTTATGAACTGAGCCGCAGGCGAATTTCATAATAAGATCACACGAGTGTTTTAAGGCCTAATTACGTACAGTTGCATACACTGCTTTATCTACACTCATATTATTTATTCTAAATGCCTTATTCGGAAACCATAGAATGGCCGCCATTGCACCGCCACCATGGGCAACTCTCGTGTGCCGGCGGTCGCGCGGGCCGTGTCGGACTGTCGGCGTCGACGTCGGGAGCGTGCAGGTGTACATTATGTTATCAAAACTCATAGCTCATCAATAATTGAGCATGAAAAGTTAAAATTACGTTACTGCTACGGATAAAAAGCTTATCATAGTAAAATCGGTCGTGGTAATTGCCTACCGTTTTCGAACACGTTTTAGAGAACTTACAATTAAGGTGTCGATAAAAACATTTATAAAACATCTTTGGATTTATTACACTACGATAGTGGTTAACCAGTGTGTAATTGTTATAGTGACTACCATAAAATAATGTTAATTTCATTTAATTTCATAGGTAATTTTAATTCTTATTTAGTTTAGTTCCTAATTGTTTTTATTATGTCCTCTTAAATTCAATTTCTTTTACATTTAGTTATTTATATTAAATTTATAACACATTTTGATTTAAATAAACGTTTACAGGCCATTTACCCATATTGTTGTTAGTAAAGTACAGACTAATATTAATTAATGTACAAAGGACCCCGCAGCAAACATAGGGAAAAAGTGGTTTCAGTCAAATCGCATGAAATTTTAGTATGATGTAGATTCAGGTCTATTATTTGTATATAAGGGCGCAACTCCCTCAGAAGTACACTGTCAGAAATAATCAAGTTTATATTATTATTTTACTATGACGTGTTTCTTAAAATCGATACTTTGAATTGACTCGCACTGAGACTTACTGGCGTTAAATATGATCTTAATAACGTTTCTGTCACGATGAAATCGCATTTTGTTAGTTATTTATATTATGCAAAAGTAAAGAGAAAGATTTTACGAAAAATTGGTATGTTACATATGTTTTGTATGAAACAACTATACTTCATTATTTCTAAAAGTATACTTCTGAGCGAATTGTGCCCTTATAAAAAAATAATCAGGAGACTCGAATCTACATCGTACTAAAATTTCGTGAGATTTGACTGAAACCACTTTTTCCCAATGTTTGCTGCGGGGTCCTTTACATTTATTTTTTTTACAACTTTAACGAATAAAACAGGTCCGGTATAAGGTAATAGTAAATCCATCTAGCCTCCCTGTGAAATAACGGCATTCAAACCTGGTCAGATCGCAGCGCTGTGTTGAAATATCTCTATGTCCAAGATACTCTATGTTTTTTCATTCAATAATTAATTGGCGCCAAATTCAAGGCACCACCAGAACAATGTCAACTTTTTGCGTTAAACATTTCGAACATTTCCAAAAAAAGAGCCAAAAACAATCGCCAGGGACAAATTTCTTTCCCTGTACTTTTTAAACACTAATGCCGAAAGTAAAAATAAGCTTTAATACAATGAAGTTAAGGTTAATTTTTAATTGTTTGATGTAAAATAATTTTGTCGCAATCTTAGTTTTTTTTAATTTGCGAAATTGTTTCATGCGTGTTTGGAGATACCATTTGACAAACTTGTTTATGCGAATCAAAAATTAAATTTGGCTTGAACTTCTTTTAGATTGGAGTAAAACGGAGTGCGAAATGGAACTTTGCGTTTCCAGATTTGTTTATTTTTATTATCAAAAGTAAATTGGTGAGGTGTTTTTGTTTATTTGACTAATTACGTATTTGTTTGTGGGAATGTTCAAGTAAAGAGAAATAGTTTTTTTTTTTACGGCAGTCTTTTTTGGTTGATTGAGTTGATTCCCACGGATTACCATTCCTGCGCTTTAAAGGCCTTGGTAGTGTAGACGGTAGCGGTAGTGACGCTGCTTACGAATCTAGAGGTCCTGGGTTCAAATTTCGCCAAAGACATTTTGTTTATGTAATGTCACTAATAACATTTTGTAAATAAAAAGTCAACTTAAAACTACTTTGCTTTAAAAGAACACGCAACTTAACACAACACATAATAAAATACCCGACTGAAAGGTCTTCGTTATTCCCGCCGCATTTCCCCGCTGAACAGCAATGGAGACCTGCTGAGCCAGACACGACCCCGAGCGTGGATCACAGCCCCTCCCAAACGACGCCCTAACTCCCTGAAGAAGCTGAGCGCCTCTGCACCCCAGGGTCCTGTCTCAATAGCCATCGGCACAAAGTCATAAGCGGATTCGAAAGTGGCGTACTTCGCGTGCTTTGACTTTGCCCTGACTCCGCCGCTGATACCGCTTAGATATTTTGTGTTTGTACTTATTTACCTATCTTTTATAACTGTATAGGGTCGACTAATGCGACAGGATGCTTAAAACCAAATTAGGCTTTGCGAGTCACATACGGGCTCGTCAGAGGAAGTAAGGGTCGCCGTTGTCGATTACGACATGGAGGACTATATAATATATATATTTTTGGACCCGGGGTTTGGCCTTAAACTACGTCCGGACTTGGGTATGTCCTTAAACTATGCCAAAAAGAGAGGTATGGGCACTGCGAATGGCATCTCGCTTAGTGTGGTAGGGCACGTACAGTGAATGTCATCTCGCTCAAATCTGGAGCAGAGCCCGACTGGGGAAGTACCTCCACCTTACAGAAAACCACAGCCAAATAGCACTAGACCCTACTCATAGTGTTGTGTTGCTGCTGGTCAGTATGGTTGCCAAAGAGCTCAAAGAGGACCCAGTGTGTTGTCGATGAGGGACCCTCTTGTTCCTTTTAGCCGTCAACACAGTGAATCCTCCTTTTTGTAAAGGGTCGGCAATGCGCATGTGACTCCTGTGGAATACAGGCGTACATAGGTTACGGTAGCTGCTTACCATCAGGCAGGCCGTATGCTTGTTTGCCACCGTCGTAGTATAAAAATATATATACATATAAAAATATATATATATATATATATTTTTATATGTATATATATTTACATATGTATATATATATATACATATGTATATATTTATATATATATATATATATATCGTCGACAATACACAACAACACAACGCAAAAGTTATTGGTGGGTCATGTCATTTATCTTAGTTAAATAGGTAAATGTGGTTAATTTTATACAACGTATGAACTCAACAGAGAAAGATCGTAACCGCCGATCAATTTCTACTAATATTGTTCCTTTTTAGATTAGCAAGTTTGCTTGCAAATCGACTCCTACGTTAGTCAAAGAGGTCGTAAACGCCAATCAATTTCTACCAATATCGGTCCTTTTTAGAATGGCAAGTTTGCTTGCAAATCGACTCCTACGTCACTCAAAGAGGTCTTAACCGGCAATCAATTTGTACCAATGCGGAATGTTCTAAATTTGCCAGTTTTCTTGAAAATCGACTCCTACGTCACTCAAAAAGGTCGTAACCGCCTATCAATTTCTACCAACGCCAATCGTTTTCAATTGGCGAGTTTACTTGCAAATCGACTCTTGCGCAGATGCCGCGCTGTCTGCCGCCGTTTCCGGTACTGGCTATTTGTAAACGATTATATTTGAAAGATAAACCTGCATTCATATTGGCCTGCAGCTAATGATATATCTTATAGATGCATCACATTAAGCAACCACATTTTAACCTGCAAGCGTATGATGGTAGTGATAAGACGGTTTGTTGTCTACCGTTTTTTTTTTCCGAAAATAATTTACAACTGTGAAAAGAAAAAAAAACACTTCTTATTTTTTATTCACAAAAAATCAATGGAAAATATTTTCTAGAAGAATTTTATGCGTGTAAATCATTGAGTTAGGATATATAGTAGAGGTAGTCTCAAATTAGATTAACCGAAAATATGGCTCGGGAAAATTTCTAACCGGCCAGTGTTATATTATACCGTAATAAGACTGTCAGAGAAACTATCGTTCTTACAGCACTATTGTGGGGGCAGTTTTGGGCTGATTGTGTATCTCAACCTTTATTACATATCGGTAGTGTAAATAGACCGGAAATAATATATTTTATTTTGACATGTTATGTTTGCTGAACACACAGACTACTCATCATTAAGCTTTTACAAGGAGCACGGGGTCACCACACATCAGCGCAATTTTATTCGTTAATTTCTACGATTGGAACAGCATATCTCAATAGTTAAGTACGAGTATTCTACACCATTTTGTAGTACAACAATCCAGGTTAGTCCCTATAACTTGATTTTTGTGGATATTTTTAATTCGCATGAGTAATGATCAAAAATGTTAACTCAAATGAAATAAGCGGTCGCGCTCTCATACTAAATTAGTACGGGAGCGCTGATATGTGGTGACCTCGAGTTGTACTTATGATCTATCTAGTGGTTAAGGTTATCTGTGTTGCGGAACCTACATTATTAGTTATGCTTCGTTTTTTTTGTGGATGGGCTATAGAGATATCAAATACATGTTCGGTCACTGCAATATAAAAACAGGAATTTTGAATAAAGTAATCACACCAAAAAATAAAATAATAAAATTGTACAACTAAAGTGTGAACACAGCATTACCGCACCAGATTATTTATGGATTATGAATCAAACACATTGGCGGATGTTGTCTGTTATTAACGCCTAGACTGGTATTATAAATTGTAGTAAATTTCCTAAGTATTACACATATACTTAAATAATTGTATCCATATTTTAAATTCACTATATACCTTGGTATATCTGGTCGTCTAGTGACCATAAGGCAATCTCATTCCACGCCCAGCGAATTAGTATCGCTATTCAGCGAGGCAACGCAGCTAGCCTTATGGGCACCCTGCCAAATAACAGCGATATAGGGGACATTTTTATATATATAGTTTAGGTAGCACTCGTTTTTAAATTAGGTGTAGATAAGATGTTACGCTGTAGCTCTATGTTTTCTTAAGTCATGTTTAAGTATTTTTTATTTCTACTGTGAACCTATTTATGTATATATGTATTTACGTCGCCAACTTCGAGTCACGCAGTCTGCTTGCTAGCTCCACAGAAAAGCAGCGCCGTTGACCACGCTAGCCATGCCAAATGCATTGCTGAGTGGATACCGTTTCGGGTTCACATCTAGGTTTACTTGTTTTATATTTTAATATGCTGTATTATTTGTAAGACGTGTTGTTTGAATATTTAAATGTTTCCTATTCCTATTGTAGTCTTTTCTATTCTATTCCATTCTATTCTACTCTATTCCATTCCGTTCCGTTCCGTTCCGTTCCGTTCCGTTCCGTTCCTTTCCGTTCCGTTCCGTTCCGTTCCGTTCCGTTCCGTTCCGTTCCGTTCCGTTCCGTTCCGTTGCGTTCCGTTCCGTTCCGTTCCATTCCATTCTGCTCCGCTAAGCTACACTCCACTTCACTTCACTCCATTCCAATCAGGTCTGCTCCGCTACACTCCACTCCACTCCATTCGATTCCATTCCATTCTATTCTTTAATATACAAGAGAGAAAGTTACCGAGGCCTCCAGTGCCCAGGGCTTGAATTGAACCAGCGTCTTCTGCATTCGCGGCATACCTATTTAAGTACCTACGAATGAAGGGGAGCGTTCTAGTGCACAACACGGTTATACCCATTAGTTGACACCCTGCTGCAGCCTTTATTGCGAATTACTTAACTTTAAAGATGACATTTACAGTAATAAGGACTCGAACGTTTACCTTCATACGTACACTCAAATACTTAAATAAATAAATATTATAGGGACAATCTTACACAAATAGACCTAGTCGCACAGTAAGCTCAATAAGGCTTGTGTTATGGGTACTAGACGATGATATATATAATAGATAATATGGCTAAATACTTAAATATATACAAAACGTCCATAACTCAGGAACAAATCTGTGATAAACACACAAATAAATGCCCTAACCACGATTCGAACCCGGGACCTCCCGCTTCATAGGCAGGGTCACTACCGACTGGGCTAGGAGGCATACTTATGTCGGTATTGTCGGTATAATGTATGTATAGAAATTGGTTTAATTATTTACGTGTTTTTTTTTCATTTCTATCACATAAATAATTAAACCAATTTCTTTAAAGAAAAACCTTTTGAAACGCCATCTCAATCTTATTTTCCGAGTGCCATACAAAATGCCTGAAAACGTCGAGCACGGCCTTGGCACGAAATCGCAAATCAAGAAATTAATTATTTTAGCATTACGGGCCTTGTCGGTGCTTCAATTATTTGGGTTTAAATTTGAGTGGTTTCTGACTTACCCTGCTTTGCTGCGGGGCGTAGAGGGTGACGGACGAAGATGGTACACTGATAACAATTGCAGACATTCATAGACTACGGTGGTCCCAAGTAACACATCAAAGCAGTATAACGGCCGTCTTACAGCATATCTGTATGCTTTTAGCATTTTGAGTTCATTTTATAGTAGCATTATAAACAATTATAGTGCAGATATAGCTCTTAAATGGGCACAAATTACCCAGCTTGAGATCCTATATAGGTTATTTAATAGCATTACAGGCGTATTATGTCTGCGCTATTAGCATTATCGTTGTCATGGAAAGTGCCAATCGCATTAAAGATGCATTAGTACGCTCTATTAAGTTGCCAACCGCATTAAAGAAGCATTAATACGGCCAAAAAACTTGCTAATCGCAGTAAAGAAGCATTAGTACTGTAGAGAATGTCCTAAATTAATACCTAATTCTTAATTTAAATAACACCGTGCCAGAGAGTGTTCGAGAAGAGAGGTTGTAAAGGTAGACAACCTTTACAGTACTCTCGATTAAGTTGCCAATCGCAATACTAAAGCATGATACTAACATAAGAGTGTAGTAAAATAAACCTTACGTCAATGCAAAAACGTCTCTAATACCGCCGGAACAAATGTTATAATGCAATGAACGTTGTGATTTAACTACTTTGTCTCGCAATATAAAATGGATGAAGACGGTACAAAAAACTGAATGAGTGACATGTCATATTTGTTTGCATCGTAACAAAATTAATAAGAGTTTTTGACTCTTTTACGTTATTATATCCTTCAAATATTACTGCGCAATGTAGTTTACTGTAAATGTGTATATAAGTTTCATTGAAAATTTTCACGCGCCTTTGATTTATTGTGGTTTTGCTATAAAATATTATTAAAAGATATGCGTCAAATAAACAAAACAATTGTGTAATCCTCGTATAGAACGAGTTTTGCATTATTAACATAATAGTGTTGGTTGAGCAGTCTTAAATTAAGTTATTTCATTATTATATAGGTATTTTCCTTGTATAAATAGGTCCGCATGGTTTTATTTTTAGGTTATAAATTATTTACAAAATGGCGTTGGTTTATATAGGCGGAGAGCTAGCCACGTCAGATATGACACAATAATGAGAGCAACCAAACCCCTCTAGTCAGTTTGGTATACTATGCTTATTTCTAGATCTGGACATCTGGCTGCTTTAAAGTGGTGGAGGTCAAATAATGCAAACCATTTCAAGAAAACAATTCCTAGAGACCTGGGTTTGATGCAATATGATGAGAAACTATACAAATACTATACAATATTAAGAGAAATTATACAAAAATTTATGTTGGGGGAAAGTAGTGCCAAACGATGTATAATATAGTTCATAGTTTGTCGCCTACTGTTTTTGTTTCCGTAAAAATACACAATATTTTTTGGTCTAACGTTATTTATCGATTTTTGACCAGTTTTGAGTCGATATTCCAACATATTCACTACAGATAGAATTATAAGGCAAACGACTATCGGTTCTTCAATCTTTTATCTCCATTCTGTAGAGCCGGATCTTGAAATAAATGAGCCGTTATTTTTTATTGCGTTATTGCCGTTATTTAAAATATGGTCTAAAAACACTTTTATCGATATTCGAATGGTGTAAAGAATCTTACTTATACGTAATCTACATATTAGATGTTTCTCTTTGATGTTTCTAAAATCTGTAGAGAGATTTTAATTTTTAACTAATTAACACAAAATGTATGACCATATACCCACTTTTTCAGCCTAAACTGGTTCGACTTGATGTCAAATATCTCGAAGATAATGAATATTAAAGTAAATATAGGATACTATATTGTTTAAAGCCGTTACTGATAATATGATAAGCTATATAAATCATTAGAAAACTAAGGGAATCAGATCTAGGGTCGTTGGCGCCAGGGAGCCCCTTAAAATATAGGCCCTGTCCTTTATAACTGAGACAACTTCGGCGGTTTTTACCTAGTTTGGTATTACTATTTTCCAATTAAAACATTTTGCTAGTCTGTCACTGTGACCTCCACCCGTTAAAAGCTGCCAGATGCCAGGATCTAGCAATAAGAATAGTATAGCAATCTAACCAGACGGGTTTTGTTGCTCTCATTATTGTGTCATATCTGACGTGGCTAGCTCTTAGTCCAATAGCAGCTCAGTGAGCCTTAAAAGAAGCTTATTAATGCCTACAGCATTACACGTGAATAATAATGCTATTAAACAACATTAAGCATTATATACTACTTAAAATTACTATTGTAGACCCTAAGGCACTAAAACAGCTACAATCTGTTTAGGGGCTGCTCATAAATTACGTCATAAATTTTTGATGATTTTTACCCCCCCCCCTAAAACCATCCAATCCTCCCCCTGCCAAATAAAGTAATGTCATTTTAAAAAAAATGTGTTTTTAGGTTAATTGTAAAATAAAAAACTATTTAGTAGATAATATTTTATAGCATTAAAAGTTTATAGAAACACGAATTTCATTCCTTTTTTTACACATTGAAGCTCTTTTTAAAGATGCGAGAGATGATGTGATCTTCAGAATGACCGCCGCCCCCCGCCCCTCCTACGTCATGCTACCATCATCCGATGTCCAGACCCCCCCCCCCCCCACCTGAAATGACTTAATTTATGAACAGCCCCTTATAGTTAATTACTTGGCTTTATAATGGTTTATATTATTGCTATTATACAGAATTAGGAATGTATTACCTACTTATAAATGCTATTGTACACCCTAAGGCATTAAAAATAGCTGAAAGCTGTATAGCGAATTTACGTGGCATTATAATGGCCAATATTCATTATTCATGCTCTTAAACAGCATTTAACATTTATTTGTGCTAATATAGAACCTAAGGCACTAAACCACACCGAAGCATTAGTGTAGCAAACCAAAACGCAACTGTACTGCATTCAGCTGTACAGTTGCATTTTGGTTCGCTGCACTAAAACTAAAGGCTTTAAAAAAGCATTTACATATGCCATTATACAACCGTTACACAGCTTAAAGCATCATATAATGCTATTGTAGAACCTAGAGGACTAAAAACAGCTAAAAGTTGTATACCGGATTTACGTGGCATTATAATGGCTAATATTCATGCTCATAAACCGCATTAAGCATTTATTTATGCTATTGTAGAACCTAAGGTACTAAACCACACCGAAGCATTAGTGTAGCAAACCTAAACGCAACTGTACTGCATTCAGCTGTACAGTTGCATTTTGGTTCGCTGCACTAAAACTAAAGGCTTTAAAAAAGCATTTACATATGCCATTATACAACCGTTATTCAGCTTAAAGCATTATATAATGCTATTGTAGAACCTAAAGCACTTAAGTGCTTTTAAACAGCTGAAAGCTGTACAGTTGCGTTGTGGTTTGCTGCACTAAAACTAAAGGCTTTACAAAAGCATTTCAATATGCCGTAAATAGTTCAAAGCATCATATAATGCGACAAGTTGCTCGGTGAACGTATATAAGAGTTTATACGGTCCTTAAGTTCGAAATAAGTTAACTACTCATATGTTATAATGCTTCCTGTGTTACTTGGGTTGCTATATCACTTCACTATCAAAGTCGTTTTCCGCTGTCTGTCCCTATGTATGCTTGGATCATAAACTACGCAACGGATTTTGTTGCGGTTTTTTTAATAGATAGAGTGATTCAAGAAGAAGGTTTATATGTATAATACATGCATAACATATTAGAGAAACACTGATAATTTACGGGGTTTCTAATGTGATGTCGTAAATCACATTTTTTTGCGCTTACATTGCAAACGCTGGCTGAATCCTACGAGATAGATCAAAATAATGTACTACAGTATTGTACACCTTAAAAAGGAGACTTACCTGATAGCTGCGAATTTCTCGACCATGTTTAAGTGGGACTTATCCTTTATTTCAAAACATTGTGGTATCGTTAGCAGGCGTTCTAATTAATACAAAATTAATTGCGGTGACTGTTTTTCAGTTAACGAGCTATTTGCTTTACCACCGACCAGTATAAAGTCCAGAAGTAAAGACCAGAAAATCACAGCCAAATAGCACTAGACTGTACTCATAGTGTTGTTCCCGGTGAGTAAGGTTGCGAGAGAGGTCAAATGCAACTGCAGTGTGTTAATGACGGGATCTAATCCCTTGACCGTCAACACAGTGAATCCTCCTTTATGTTAAAAGGTTGGCAACGCGCATGTGACTCCTCTGGAGCCGCTCACCGCCTCCATAAGCTATGGTGACCGCTCGCCATCAGACAGAATAATACATGTAAAGCGGGCTACAGTATGAGGTTCTTCAAAAAAGTAAAGGTAGGCAACGCGCATGTGAATCCTCTGGGGCTGCAGGGTCCATAGGTAACTACTTACAATCGGGCTGTTGATTTGCCACTGTTGTGGAATAAACAAAATGTGACATTATTTTGCTAAAGGTTCCATTTGGCATTTGGCAATACAATATTAAGGTACCTGATGATTAATATTGTATTCGACCAATTAAAGCGTAAGGGCCGGTCGCCAAATGATACCTTTAGCAAAATAATGTCACAAATGCCTCCCGTAACACCAACCAAGTATAGTCCAAAACGTCCCAACTATGATCCAAAACCTCGTATGCTTGTTTGCCACCGTCGTGTTTTAAAAAAAAAACATGCCATACCAAAGAACAATCTTCCCCGTTTTTCTCTATACGCCACCTCATTAAGGCGGGGACAGACTAGGGTCATACATAAGGGTGAGTCGAGTGTCATACACCCTTCCATACATGTATGTACGTGTTATTTTACTAACAGGAGTTAAAAGTTCGCCGCCATCATAGCTTTATAATAATCAAAGAACGTAATTACTAGTGGCTCTGAGCTTGCAAGTCTGTATTACAAAAAATGTTTTTTTTTGAAGGGAAGGCAACGCGCATGTGTATCGTCTGGAATTGCAGGCGTCCATGGGCTACGGTACCTACTTACCATCATGCGGTTTGTATGCCAGCGTCGTGGTATAAACAAAATGTGAAATTATTTTTCTAAAGGTACCAAAAGGTACCGGATTAATATTTCGAGCCATTCGAGCTTAAACGCCTCCCGCCAAATGATACCTTTAGCAAAATAATGTCACAAATACCTACCGTACCTCCCAACTATGGTCCAATACTGAGTCGAATATCTTCGTATAGGTTGTGACGACGTATTTTCAAGCGACTTCAAAAAAAATGTATGTTCACCGATTATGCGAAGGCGGCTGGACCGATTTGGAAAAATATTTCTTTGTTTGAAAGAGTATATTTCACAGTTGGGCACATAGTAACCAGGTCAGGATCTGATGATGGGATCCTGGAGAAATCGAGGGAACTCTCCAAATAGTCATAGTCATAGTCATTTATTTATAATATTTAAAATATTACATGTCAAATTACAATATTATTATATTGTAGGCACAACTATAGCGATTTAAATATTTTCAAGCGACTTCAAGATTTCGAAGGAGCACGTTCTCAATTCGTCGGGATCTTTGTTTTTGTTAAAAAATAGTGTATGTTCACCGATTATTCGAAGACGGCTGGACCGATTTGGAAAATTATTTCTTTGTTTGAAAGAGTATATTTCACAGTTGGTCCCATAGTAACCAGGTCAGGATCTGATGATGGGATCCTGGAGAAATCGAGGGAACTCTCCAAATATAGTAGGTACAACTATAGCGATTCAAATATTTTTTACAGTAGCTCCGGCATTTCCTTTTGGACAGATGGATTCTTAGTGAAGTCCATTCTTATTTATTAAAAAAATATTATTTAACAGTCGCAGTTATAAGGCAAAATACATTCATAAATAAATTTAAAAAAACTTTATTGAAATCAAAAAGATGATACTTATACTGGGCGTAATTGAAAAATAAAAGAAGGTAAACAAATCTGGCTGCGTGTGTGGGCAAAAATGAGACATGACAAAATAATATTAATGATACCCGTTTTCAGTGAAATATAATTAACGGATATTTTAACTCAAAATGAATAAATAACGAGTTTATGTGTAAAGGTTGTTACAAAACTACTGGTGAACCGTTTAAGAAAACTATTGGGATGATATTGCAACTAAGAAAGCGTAGGAGAAAAATTTTTTGGAAGCGAATTTTTTTTTGTATTAGGGCACGTCGTCCCGGCCGACCCGTCATACAAAACCATATATTTTTTCGCGCAATATTTTTTTTTCTTAGTTTTTCATTATTAGAATACGATAATAATTATGCCCTTAAATTATGTTCAGTAATAAATAATATAAGTTGGGTGGTTTCATGGTACTTTCTTTGCTGCCCCATATCGTAGCAAACTCACAATTATTCTTAAATTTTATGTCTGAATATAACTTCCTCAATTCAGTTTTTCTATAAGTTTCAAAATGGCGGAATTGGCACAAAGGACCTAAGCGCCTTTGGGTTCTATGTCGCTTACGGCGTTGTTACACTTGCGATCTGCGAGCGAGTTTTGTATGGGAGCGAACACGCCGCGAGTTCACCGTGTACGAGTTTTGTATAGAAATCGCTTTTAAATCGCTCAAGTGTGAGGCCCTTAGTACTATTGTGAGTTCACTATAATAATGAAACGTCACAAAAAGGATTCTTTATTTTCACAACTTTGAGATTTCCGTAACTTATACGAAATAACATTTGATATTTACCAGTCACTTTTCGGTACCGGAAAACATCGTGAGGAAACCGAACCTAATCCTAATAAGGCCTAGTTTCCACTACAGTTGGAAGGTCAGATGGCATTCGCTTTAGCAAAAACTATGCCTACGGCCAATACATGGGGTAAGGTGGCCGAGCGGACTCTAAGGCTCAAATAGAATGGCAAAAAGCCGGGACAGGCGCTTGGAGGATGATAATAGAATACTAGGGTCATTCTACAGGTCACACGGAGCTTCGCAGTTTCAATGTAAGACAACCATACAAACATTGCAACAATCCGTATATCAACTCAAGTATCTTATTATCCCATTGTCACGAACACAAAGGTATAAAACCTAGAGGTCGTAGGTTCGCATCCCGTTGTAGCATTTGAATATTGTATAAAATCCAATATAGCTTGACCCTTACTTATTTACCATTCTTTCGTATACTAAGCACTACAATAAACTGGTTTAATACTGAAAGTATTGACAGATATATCTAGCATAACTTGACCTGTTAATTTGTTTCAACTATATGTAAACAGGGGTCAAAGTAATACTGGTTGTTGCTAAAATGTTGGATGTTATGAAGAGCATTTATTTGAATATGAATCGTCACGTTTGAGGTTACAGTATAAAAGAATTTAAATATTGTACTTATCTGTGAATTTGCTTGACAATTGACTTTAAAATAAAAGAGTATTATATTAAGATATAGCAAAATACCTAAATGAACTATGGCTTAAAATATGGCATCAAAAAGCTTAAAAGTAGAAATAAAAAAATTACAAATAAAGTCTTTTGCATGTTGTACCTACTCGTAAATCCAAATTTAAATTGTTCTTGCTTAGTTTTAAATTCTAAATGTGCTTGTTTTATTGGTTATATGCATGTATACCTTTTGATTTGACACTAAATTATTATGTGTTATTGTTATTATTATGTTACTTTTTCTTTTCAAACCTGATAATAGTGATAATATTGTAAAATTCTTAGACTCTTCTCAATATCATGTTTTCTTTCTCATGTTAATTTTTCGGAGCAAAGGTATTCTGTATTACTTATAAGTAGAAACTGTTTTGGCTTAAGTATTAACTTATATGCTTACCTTCTTGTATTATTGTATGCTGTTTGTTTCCTTAAATAAAATAATAAATAAAATAATAAAAAAAAATCTATACATATAATAAAGCTGAAGAGGGTCGAAAGTCTGTACATGGAAGATAATCGAAAAAAGTTGGCCGGGGATACTTAGAATCGATAACAGAATACGTTCCAGCAATTTTTAGAATTTTTGTCTGTTTATCTGTTTGTCTGTTTATCTGTTTATCTGTTTGTCTGTTTATTTGACCGCGCATCACGTGAAATCGGCTGAACGGATTTCGATGAAATTTTGTATAGAGATAGTTTGAGTCCCGGGAAAGGATAATATATAGTTTTAATCCCGAAAATCAACCCTGGTGGGGGTAAAAATGGGGTTGAAAGTTTGTATGGAGAATTTTTAACCGCTGAAACGATTTAGATAGAAATGAGTATGGAGATAATTTGAGTCTCGAGAAACGTCATAGGATAGTTTTCAAACCCTTGTGGGGGTGAAAAGGGGGTTGGAAGTTGGTATGAGGAATTTTTTACCGCTGAACTGATTTAGATGGAAATGTGTATAGAGATAGTATGGGTCTCGAGTAGTTTTTACCCCAAAATCAACCCTAAAGGGGTGAAAAGGGAGTTGGAAATTTGTATAGGGAATTATTAACCGCAGAATCGATTTAGATAAAATTTGGTATGGAGATAATTTGAGCTCTGGAAAAGGAAATAAAATAGTTTTATCTCGAAATTATCCCTTAAGCGGATGCAAAAGGGGTGGAAGTTTACATGGGGAAGAAACAACCAATAACCGCTGTACGTATTTAGATGAAATTTGGTATTGAAATAATTTGTAATTTTTTGGTCAAGGTGTTCATATTTATAACATGTTACCCGTCGATGCTTTAAATTTACCTTTACCCGCTCTTAAGAAATATTTGAAAATGTCATGAATTTCAAAGGGTTATTCCAGGTTCGAGGACTATATATGTCGGACAAAGATACATGGCCCAAACCAAAGAAGTAGGTACTACAAAATCATCTAACATTTATAGGACACCGGTTAGGTAGGAAGACATATCAAACGTTTTGAAGCAGTCAGATTAGGATTTATTTTTCTTTATAATTAAACAATGGGTACATTATCTGTCTCTCAAGCTGTTTTGATGTCTTCTTGAAGAACTACGCATTATTTTGTATCTTTAAGATCTAATAATATATTTACTTACTGTTTTGAATAAAATAAGTCCCGTCGAGTTTCTTTTCGGTCATAAATGTCATAATACTTCTTGGGCCAGAGGTGTAGGGTTAGAACCGGTGGTAGTTTTGGAACGAAGTTCCTTATCGGACGGTTCGCGGATGGGAGGCTAGGCCAAAAAAAGTAACGTGACCGTCAAGAAAAAGCGCCACGTCACGAAAACGCGACACCCATACGATTGAGAAACATGTAAAATGGAATGAAATAAAAAATATACATATAAAATAGAATAAAGTGAAGTGAAAAGTTAAAGTGAGAAGTGACAAAGTGATAAAAGTGAAAAAACTGAAAAAAGTCGAGAACCTAAAAGTAAAAAATGGCAAAATTTTCAAAAATTTTCAAAAATTTCAAAAATTTCAAAAATTTCAAAAGTTTCAACAATTTCAACAGTTTCAAAAATTTCACAAAAATACAAAAAAAAAAATCCATAAAAGATATGAAATAAAATTAAATAACATAACTTCGTTCGAATCGCGTGTTCCACTACACTCACGTATTTTATTTTTCTCTGACGTTCATTAGTGCATTGTAATGTGCTTACATTGAAGAATAAATATCTTGATTTATCTGTGACAGAGTGGTAAAAACGTATGAAAATTCATTACCCCCGACCGCCGGCACGCCCCCCCCCCCTGAATTTTTAATATGTGTGTAGGTAAAGCAGTGTATGCTTCTGTACATAATTAGGCCTTATTACGTAACAGTTACATAAACTACTATTTATCTCTTTTTAGGGTTCCGTAGTCAACTAAGAACCCTTATAGTTTCGCCATGTCCGTCCGTCTGTCCGCGGTCTAGCTCAGTTACCGTTCGCACTAGAAAGCTGAAATTTGGTGAGGCCTGATAAGAACTTTCAATAAAAACTATATTGAATAAAATCGTTTCAGCCGTTTTTGAATTATCAGTCAAAAACGCATAGTGAAAGGAAGTGCCGAATAGTAAAATGACGTAAGCGCCGCCAAATATCCCTTAATAAACGACCTTTTGAACGGATGTTTTGTAACAGGGCGGCCTTTACGAAACTCTACACTGAGCATCGCCCGACATGCTCTTGGCCAGTTCTCATCTCATCATGCTCAAATTCAACGTCTAAACTACACTCGATTGAGTTAAATTTGCATGGGTCATGGACCCCTCCCCCCTCCAAGTGCACCTCAAATAGAAATAAATCATTTCTGCATTTGTGAACCCCCCCCCGCTCCCCAATTTCAACCGCGCCTGTTCTTACCTTTCATGCTTCAGACTGATTTGACGGGAGGATCGATTTGGATGATATTTGCCGTGGACATGAACATATAAATACAAAAGTGGTCCTGTATCGTCCGATATACACCTACTACTCTATGTCGTTTAAATCATGCCAAAAAAAACTAAATTAATATGATAAAAAAGTATTCATTTTTGAGTGTAGTTTCATTTAGTGGTAAAATATTTTATTAGGTCTACTGTCCTCTAGCGTCATCTGTCAACTTTACTTCAAGTTCCGCCTCCAGGGTAGCGGGAGATAAATTAGCCGCTTACTGACACAGACCGTAGTCCACGCGGGCGGAGCCGCAGGCACAGCTAGTAAAAAATAAACGTCGCCGATCTGATCGTTTCGTAATTAAGCGGCTGTATTTTTGAGAACGATTAGGCACCTACATTAATTTTATATAAGTAATACATTAAAACACAATTTATCTCAACCATAACTCCAAAACACAACCAATAATCAACCAACATTGAAGTTGTATTGGAGTTGCATCGGAATCATTTTCAAGAAAATTCTGATATTTTTTATTCAGACGTTTAGATCGAATATTGCGTAGTTAATGTATTGGATATTAGATTTGTACTGAATTTTATTAGAATTTGTATTTATTATAACTATAAGTGAGTTTAAGTTTAATAATAAACCTATAAGTTAATTGCTAAATAACCCTAGAATAAGTTTTTTTTTTTATGGAGAGTGATGATTAGGTCAACGGTGGAGCACGCTTACCTATAAGAAACATATTTACCTATTTAAATAAAGCTATTTTATTAAAACATAATTAGTTTATATATTAATATCAAACAAAGAAATTAAATTAGTATATAAAAGTCGACGGTTTAACTCACGTGAGTTGCGGAAGGCCGCTCATGAAAATGATAATCCCATCAAAAACATTCTGTAAAAAACTAGCCAAGTCGCGATGGAGCTGCTTGTTTATCTCTAAAAAGTAATGAAATCTAGACAAAGTCGTGCCAAGTCTAAGGTTCCTTACTGCGATTTCTTTATTATTTATAGTTAATGTTGTGTGACTTGGCCGTTGACTTGTACCCACTAACGTATAAAGAATGTTCAAATTATATTCTCAACGAACATTCATACTACGTAATCCTCTGTGTACAAATGTGTTGAACATTCACCTTTATATTTGTGAGATATTTTGTAGTACCAAGTCTCAGGCATTCTTATTATTCTTTATTTGCTAACTAAATAAAATTCTGCAACTTGGCAATCACACAACTTTATTGCATTTAATAATAATAATAATAATTATTATTGCATTTATGGGTACCTAAAACTATGTAGTATTGTGTAATTGCCAAGTCACAAAATTTTATTTAGTTAGCAAATAAAGAATAATAAGAATGCCTGAGACTTGGTACTACAAAATATCTCACAAATATAAAGGTGAATGTTCAACACATTTGTACACAGAGGATTACGTAGTATGAATGTTCGTTGAGAATATAAGTTGAACATTCTTTATACGTTAGTGGGTACAAGTCAACGGCCAAGTCACCCGACATTAACTATAAATAATAAAGAAATCGCAGTAAGGAACCTTAGACTTGGCACGACTTTGTCTAGATTTCATTACTTTTTAGAGATAAACAAGCAGCTCCATCGCGACTTGGCTAGTTTTTTACAGAATGTTTTTGATGGGATTTCACTTCTTTTTGTAGAAACGTGGGCTTATTGATTTATTTTATTAGATTTTCTTATTTGACACAGTTGTTTTCTTTTTAGGAGTAGTTTTTTATTATTACAAATTTTTCTTTTCTTTTTTCCGGTTCTGATTCTTGTACAGTAGCAACAGTTTTTCGTATTGCCCATTCACGTTCATTATTTATTCTTTTAGACGGTTTAGACGGTTTAATATCTGAAAGATCGGCGCGGTATTTACGCCTAAGCCGGTTGTATTCGGTGATCGCTGAAACTTGAGCTTTTATACTCCTGAAGTCAACATTTATGAGGTGCACCATGAAGATTGGTTACTCGTGAAAGCGCCACGTAGGCTTGGCCACAAGAGAATATGGATGTGCCAATGTCCATGAGGGCATTTTTTAGACTTAGACCTTGGCTCTTGTGAATTGTTAGGGCATACGCCACACAGATTGGGAATTGTTCTCTGTACACGTATGCCCGGGGTATGATCTCAAATTTTGACTTAATAGGCAATAATTCGAGAATCAAATTATTACCGAATTTTACTACCAATTGTTTAGGCTTTGTTTGGTCTTCCGGGTCCCACCTCACTTTTTGTACAACGCCTATCGACCCATTCACTAAACCTAAACTAACATCAATGTTTCTCCTAAGCATTACTTTAGCTCCCTCTTTAATGATTATAGTTTCTTCCAGTCCAGCAGTCATCGACGCATCATCTTTATATTTTTTAAACACGCCCGGGCTTTCGTTATCATACTCGTACATTTTGAACAATCCAAGGAATCTTTAGCAACTAACTTTATCTCGGGGTGCGGAATCGCTTTTAACGTAGCATTATTTAACTGCATACACATATTTCTAGTCGGTAGTAAACAAACAGTACCTTCTGGTAAGTCCCTCAAACATTGTGCTATTTCCATTAACCTTCCTTCATTGGAATGCGAGAGCAGAGGTATCAATCGGTTAGACAGTATATCTCTGTCTGATTGAGTTGTCACTCCTACTCTGATTCTTTTTAACATTTCTACAAACGTAGAATCATCCAGCTGTCTCATATCATATTCAACGTAAGTTCGTCGTAACTAAAAAGTTCAGTCCATAAGTTTGGAATACTTAAGGAGCCTATAAGTTTATTAATTTCTGAAGAGGTTAGTTTTCAAATGGCGACTTTTCTCTAACGGGTGGAAGTTGCAAAAGATCCCCAAGCACTAAAATATGTTTTTTTCCAAACCAACCATCTTCTACATCAGAAGTATCAAAACACTTCGCATAAACGAATATTTATGTAGGCTAAAGTTACATTAGATATCATAGACACTTCATCTATAATAAATAATTCGACAGTTTTTAAGTCTGTCCTTAAAAATTGAAGTACTTCGTCTGAAAGCGGTTTGTATTTAGGAGTTTTTTTATGCTCTACGGGCAGTTGTAGTAATCTGTGAACAGTTAATCCGTTTACGTTAAATGCTGCAATTCCAGTCGGGGCAGTAATGGCAACATTTTTATGCAGGTGGTTTTTAATCCATATTTTTAAGGTTTTTATTAAATAACTCCTGCCGGTGCCACCGGTGCCACTAACAAAATGTCGCAATATTTCTTTTTGGTTCGTAATTTTATTAGTGACTGTATCAAATACCTTTTTTGGTCAGAATTCAGTTTATCTATCATTGCTTGCTCATTCATTTCAGAAATATCCGCTTCAACTAAATCAAAGTTGTTCAAATCTTCCATAGCATTTACCGCTTCCAAAGCTTCAAACTCTAAAGTATTGTCGGGTCCTTCATCTACTATGTTTCCCCTTTCTTCGTTTAGTTCTGCTACTTTTTCTTCTACCTTTTCAAAAGCTGTTTGTCAATTATTTCGTAATTCAGTCCGTAAATTTCCATAGCGTACCGCTTCTTGTAAATCGTCCTTTACAGCATTAAATGCTTCTGTGTATGTCTCATGTTGCATTTTTAGGTCATCTAGTATTCTCCAAGGTTTAAATAATAACAATAAGGATAAGAAATATTTTTCTGGCATTTGCTCTACATCGTACAGGTAATGGTTAATTAGGTATGGTCTATCTCGTTTTTTTAAGTATTTTTTATTTGCTAAAACATAATACTCTACTTTATTTGAAACAGGCCGTGTATTAACTAAATCATAGTCTTTTGAAAAGTCAAATAGATTCATGTCTTCTAATTCGTCAGGTCTGGCAAGGTAAACGTTGTCTATCCAAGAATCGTAATATATATCAGTGGAATTCGGGTCCAGTGCAGTCATATCAGATTTCGATTTAACCCTGCGATTACGATGAATGTTTACGTCTAACCATCTTATTGTAGTTTGTGGGTCCATGCCGTAAAGTGGTATTCCCAATAATGTATCGCTGGCTTCTAAAGCTCCGCATTCTCGATTCGATTATACTCTGAGACCAATATTATATAACCGGCTTCTAAGACTTTTTGTAGAGTTAATATCGTTAAACATGTCGGTTACATGGGTCTATTCACTTTTAGTAGTATTGTGTGACCAGGTAGTAGTATACCTGGTCACACAATAGTTCAAAATGGCTGTTTTCTCTCCAACATATTGAATGTCAATATTTCCATTCCACGCCAACAGCAAAGCGGGATTGTAGTTATTACTCGTAATCATATCTGACTCCTTTGAGCGGACAATATTGTAGACGATTATTAGAGCTGAGAGTTTTTCTTGCCGCTATAGTTTGAAAAATGTCTCTTATGGTTATGATAAGAGAATCCGTCACAGTCCGAGGAAATCCAAAACGGCCAACTGAAACGAATCCTTTTTTCGTTTTCTTTCTCCTCATGCAATAACTGTTATGTTTATGCATTTGATACGAAGTGACCCGTTGATATAAAGTAGGAGAAATATCTTTTTTTGGAATGGCACATGTCACGTATTTAGAAATAAATGACGCTACCTCGTCTATAGATGACTTATGTAGAATAGGTGCATCCTTAACCCATAACATTAAATGGAAGTGCTGAGCACCCCTAGATTGGTACTCTCGACGCCAAAAGTAATGAATAATCTTGCCTAAAGGCTCATTTGAACTAGTTATAAAGTCTAACATGGCATGAAACTTGTTATCTATAAAACGTGAGGTAGATACGGGGTCAAGAGCAACCAATTCACTGATTGTTTTATTAGCCATTTCAACGCCATTTACTTCCCTGATGTACTCTCCCAAAGCCTCCCACATCCACTCAGAGGGACTCATGGTAAAAACCAAGTTGCTGGACCGTAATTTTGAGTCATACAATTTACATCGTTTCTTGGTTTATTCCAGAACTGTTCAGTGTTCCTCAGTCGGCCAAATATTGCGGTCAAATCACCTTCCAGCTCATCATTGTTAAGCATTTGGAGATACTGTTCTGCCGTAATATTATCTCTCTGATTAGCACAATTCATTTTATAAAAGATTCCAGAGTTTAATTGGCTCATATTAGCATCATTCAATAAGAAAAATAGATACTGTTGGTTAAGTCTAAATTGAGGATGTTTTGACATAAGCCGGGCTTTAATAAATTCACTAGAAGTTACTTTCTGCTGCCGATTATGAAATTGGCCGTATTTTCCTTCTATGTATGTATTTATATGTATAAATGTGGAAAACATTTAACATCGAGGTCTTTATCTCGGGCATCAATCGGTGCTGTGTTTACTTTGAGCATTTGGTAGAGTTCTGAAGCTGGTGCATTTTGTCTCCGTTCATTCAAAGGATATATGGTGTAATGCTCATAATCAGTTTCCTTTTCTCTTGTGATTTGGGTCAACAGTGCTGCTGTACCATCTTCTAAAATACCTTCTTCAGCATTATCTGGTGTATTTGTAACATTATGTTGAATATTTTCATGTATGTTTATGAGCTGGTTAGGTAAATCTGGTAATTTGATATGAGCATAATGTTCGTTTACATTTTTTAAGTATTGTAATGCTTTGTACACTTTATTAACGTCAACAATGTCTTGCCATATAATATTTGCCTTGTTTGGCGTACTTCGGACTATAATATAAAGTTCTGGGTTTTCAATTATTGCGTCTTCAGGTTTTGGGAGTTTTTTTAGTGTTTCTTCCATCGGAAGCGGTAAATGAAAAGTCCTGCCCTTTACTTTTTTAACCATCTGACGATTGGGTAGACGTTTATTAGTCATTAGTCATTTATTTGCAGAAAATAGTGTACATAGAAGATGGTAAATACAATAGATTAGATCAACTATTTTACTACAGTGTAGCATGCAAATAATTATAATAAGTCTTAACTAGTCTAAATAAACATCTCAAGTAATTACATTAATAAAACGAAAATAGTGTCAATAATTAGAATTAGCAATTACATTATCATATGTCAGAAAAGCGGTTACTGTGTAAAACCGTTTTTCAAGCAGCCAGTTGTGTAGCCTTCGTATAAACAAGTTGTAAGGCAAACTAGTAATGTCCTTTGGGATAGTATTAAAAATTTGTATGGCCATGCAGTAGCAGTTGTTTCTACGTAATGCAGACGACGTTTTTGGGGCAATCAGTCTTGTCGGATATCTTGTATTAAAGCTGCACGAGTTTTTAAGTTGCTTAAATAAGTGAGGATTCATTTTTACAAATTTTGCCATTTCGAATATATATAGTGATGGTAATGTCAATACTTTAAGATTATCAAACAGCGTCTTACAAGATGATCTAGGTGGTTTTTTACAAACAGCTCGTATACCATCTTTTTGGCTGATAAGTAACCTGTCGGATTCGCAAGAGTTACCCCACAAAACAACTCCATATCTTAATATTGATGCAACGTAACCATGATAAGCAATTAGTGCAGTTTCCTTATTTACAAATGTAGCCAGTCTTCTAAGTGCATGCACAAAACTATTCGTTGCGCTACATTTTTTTTTATTTGTGCTGTCCATGAACAATTTTTGTCAAGTATGATACCTAAAAATGTCACTGTTTCAGTTTCTTGTATTGGTTTATCTCCATATGTTACATTTAAATTAGTTCCTCCTTTTCTATTATAAAATTGTACGTAATTCGTTTTGTCAATATTTATAACTAAATTATTTGATTCAAGCCATTCAATTACATTACTTACTAAATTATTTATGTCATCATTATAAGTCTTTATGTCGTTACATGGTATTACAATAAAAATGTCATCGGCAAATAATACGCATTGGTAGTCAGTAATATTGGGCAAGTCATTAATATATAACAAAAATAAGAGTGGACCCAAAACACTACCTTGAGGTACTCCTACTTCATTTTGTTCGAAGTTTGAACGTATATAATTTACAATATTATCATTAGTATAATCAATTTGTACACATTGATGGCTATTACTTAAATAACTCTTGATCCAACTTAAGTCAGTGCCTCTAATTCCATATTTGTGGCACTTCTGTACAAGACGATGGTGCGAAACAAAGTCAAATGCCTTCGTCATGTCAAAGAAAACGGTACAGACTGGTATTTTTTCATCTACATATTCGGTTATAGTTTTAATTAACGTGAACGCAGTTAGTGTTATTAGCCACAGGATTCATTGTGACAACCACCTGAAACGCTTTAGCGCGTTGGATTAAAATGTTTTCATAGTCGTTCAGCTGAGCTATTTCTGGTGGAACAGTGCTTACGTGCATGTCATTGAGGATACAGACAGCAGGCATTTGGTTAGCACGAATCTTAGCAAGGCATGTGTGGCATATGTACGGACTGTGAGTTATTAGGCTAGAATTATAGTAGTTCAGGAGCTGATTCCAAACATCTGTTGATATGGGCTTTCTTAATCGTTCTATGGAACTAATAACCCTAGAATAACAAAGTTTATTGCACGACATACAATCCAGTTTCGGTGTATCTACACTTTTTTTGGAAAGTAATTTAAAAGCAACCTTATTACTGTTTATTATTTCATCTTTCACGATTTCACTATCAGGTGTACGCTCTACAACGGCACCTCCTACCGTCGGTTGCTTTCCTAGCTCCATAAGCTTCTCCACATTACCACTCGCCAAAGAATCGTCAATATCAAGCAATAACTTACAGTCGCTGTGTATTTGATAAATCTCTCTGATAATAGTCCAAAGATGTGGGAAATGCGATTTAACGTTATTAATAAAGTTGATATTTTCTTGCAGTTTTCCTGTTTCTACAGACATCGAGTAAATTTGCGCAGTAGTTTGGAGGCTCAATACTTCGAAAATGTTTTTCAATTTTAGTAAGATTCCATCATTTAATACGCACAATGAATCCGAACAAGACCATGTCACGACTTTTGGACATTTCCTTAACATTTGTAAAGGTTTTTGCTTTGCCAGTATCATCAATCTCAATAGGTTTTTCTTTATCTTCATAAATCTTATAAGCTTGTTCAGAATAAAATGGCTCCTGTTTACTGCGATGTTCTGATTTACCAAGAAAATGCTTCAAATTTGTCTTTAATATCCGTGCTTTCAGGACATATTTTTAACTTCTCTAATGCCGCTATTATTTTTTCTTTTAATTTATTTGCAGTCTTGTTCAAATCATCTAAAGTTCTTTGCCTATTATGGAGAGTCCACTTAACTATTTTTTCTGATTCTAATCTATCTTTAAGTTTAGTTGTAAGAACTCTAGTGATTGTTTCTGTGTTTCCCTTAAACTTTAGTTTGTCAGTAGATCTCTTTCGCGCTAAGTTTTGTCTGTTTACTTCCGGATGTGAAGCACGGTAGCGAGATACTGCGGCCTGATTGACTTCCGGATGTAAAGCACGGTAGCGAGATACAGCAGCCTGATTGACTTCAGGATGTGAAGCACTGTAGCGTGCTACAGCTGCCCGGTTGGCGTCTGGATGTAAAGAATTATAAAGTTCTACGGTTTCTCGACGTTTTTCAGGGTGTTTTTGTCGGTAACGAGCCGCAGCTTCTCGAAGTTGTTCAGATAGTAACAGTTCGGATACCTTAGGTCTTCCTTTTTTAGTTTTAGTCGGTCTACCGCCTTTTCCCTTATGCTTCATGTTCAATTCACTTTGCGTAGAGTTTAAGTGATGTTACAGAATTTAATGTTATGGGATCAAAGGGGGAAGAAGACGGAGAGGCATCTCGTATAGGAATGAGTACATCGTAGTGGCCGCTTAAGTAACTACCGGTAAAACGTAAACACTTTTTTTGGCCAGCATCTCCAAAGGAACCTCTTAATATACCGTTCTCATACACTTCAAAAGTGAAGGGATAGATTTTTCCAGCAGCCATAAGCTCAGAATCTGAGCCGTAAGTGGTGGGTTTCATCATATCGCTCGTGTAGGATTGCGCGCTCGTGTATACGTCACCATCAGCATCACACGTGTACACTTGCATTTCGTCCCAATGTTCAGCAACGTATGCAACTATAGCAGATCTGACACTGCAAGTTGAGTCAGTTCTACCATACACCAAGAAAGATATAGAATGGAAGAGACAAGACCCGTCTTTGGGCATACCAACTACTTGGTAGCCACTAAGTTCATCGTCGTCTTTTAATATTATCAACATTTTTTACGATATTATCTTGCGAAATCAAACACAGATAAACTCAACGACCTTTAGTATATGGACGGATGGTAGTAATCAACGAAATGCAAATAATCCCTTTTAATCCCTTTATCCCTATTCCCTTTATGCCTTTATATAAATAAAGTTAATCGTTCGACTACATACATACAACAACATTACATTACAACAACTCGTTATCCTACTTAGGGATTCTACATTGAACTACCGTTAGCGCCTTCTAACTCTATACACAAAGCCATCTAGAGGTGAATCAAGTCACTAGTGTAGTAACTCTACGCGCTTCTGGATGGCGTTAGTAGTGGTCACTTCTGTTGTGGTATAGTAGTTATTCTACTAGCTTCTAGATGGGGTTAGTAGTGGTCACTTCTTGGTGTTACATATGCGTATTAAAAGCAGAAGGGGAGGCATTCGCCCAGCAGTGGGACGCTATAGGCTAGATTAAATTTCAATTAGAAGATGTGTCCCACTACGCTGGATTTTTGCAATGACAATCGATTTTTTTATGTAGTAGAAGGGGGCATTACCATATCTCTAATACAGCTGAGACCAGCTGAGGGTTCTTCATCAGATACTTCAGACCTTCGATTTTTGACATCAAATGAAGCGGCCCACCAAGTTGAATATTTTTTGTAAAGGCGGTATAGATATATCTCTAATAGTTTGGTTGGGCTCTTGTGTTTTCTAATCAGGGTCACCAGGTACTCCAGATCTTCGATTATTCTAGTTTTTATAGTTTTCCCTTTATGTGGCCATTAAACCCTAACTCTGTACCAAATTTCAGCTCTCTGAGTTTATGGGAAGTACTAGTTCTATTTTTATGATCATGAGTGAGTGAGTGTCATAAATGCGAAACTTTGCTTTCGCTTAACTTTGGAACTAAATGACTAATGACTAAATGATGAATGATTATTTGGAATAATGATGAATGATTTGGAATGATGAATAATGATGAATGATTTGGAATGATGAATAATGAATGATGATGATTGACTTGAAATTTTGGATTTTAAGTATGTGATTATAGCTTACTGGATGACGAAAATTTCTGCGTTCTGGTCTTATCCAGAGGTTCTCAAATAGGGGCCTGAAAATGCGGCGAAATGGTTCCAGTAAAGGATGGTACGGCAGTGTTTGCTTCGCGCTCGACTTGGCGGGGCCACTGCCGTGCCCCCAGATCGTAAATCGATCGAAGCATATCGAGCAAAAATCGACCTAAATTACGTGAGTAACCCGTTATAAATATTTTAATATGTTAGTCTCAAGAGGGTTTTATAGTTAACATGATTCGTGAAGCAAAGAATATCCAACAGTTCAAATTTAGGCCAAAAAAGTGGTACATCAACAATCAAAAGGGCTTCGAGAATGTGACTAGCCCGGTAAGGGATACGTTCATAAAGTTAACTTTTAGGTCATGTCAATAGATGTAAGTTACTTATTATTCTGTTCTTGTGTGTACTTAATACCTACCCCGTAAGGACACTATAAATTATTATTCTTTTCTATGGTTTTTATTTCATTTTAACAATACAATTAGTAATGTAACTTAATACCTCTCCAATTAGCTGACCAAGGGCGGGTTTAAATCCAGTACCCGCACCTTTTTCATTACATGACTCTAAATTGTTACATATCCTTAAATTGTTATCTAACTTTTTATACCTAAAATAGAATACTTACGTACCTAACCTCTATACCTTAAGAATAACTACATATAAAAAGGAATGAAATATACGCATTTGTATTTCGTATTTGTATTTAAAATCACGTGAAATGAGTCACTTTGCGTGACATGTTTCTTTTAAAGTGTTAATAGTATGTCTCACGAAAGTTAATATTCAATAAAGAAATTAAATTTGTCGTCTTCAACCTCTTATTTGTCTTTTTTTATCCCCACTGTCATGTCAAGACCTTACAAGTTATATGAGCTACCGCAACGCAACAGATGTTTTAAAACAGCTCAAGTATGGTAACAAAAACAATTTCACCATATTGAGTTATTAAAAAACATAAAAAACCAAAGGATCTGTCTCCCATGACTATAAAAAAAGTTAAAAAAAAACTTGTTTTGTGTCGAGTTAAAGTTTAACTTATGGGTGTCGTGTTTTTGGTGACACAGATTGACTTTTTGTTAAAGTACAGTCGGCCATGTTTAATTTATTTACTTTTTATAAATTTTGGGTTAAATTAAAAAAGGTAGTTTAACAGTTTTTGGTTCAAAATCATGGATGAATAAAAATATCAAGAATGTAAATGCAATGAATTGTTGGCTTTTCATATGGATACATAGCTGACACCGAGACGAACAAATATAACCTTAAAGTTTTTTGACTAACCGTCATATTGTAACGATGTTGGTCGGGCATTTTATGCAGTGAACACTCTGAGCTTACTTATTACTCTATGGTCTAGGCGTAAATATTTTAAATATATATTTTGGGTTATAGGCGTAACGACATAATATAGATATATTATATATATACTTTAGTCTTGAATCGCTGGTGGTTTTAAAGCGCTGGTATCGTGGCGGTAAGACGACTTTCAATCCGAAGGTCTCGGGTTCAAACCCCGGCTCGTACCACTGAGTTTTTCCGAACTTATATACAAAATATCATTTGATATTTACCAGTCGCTTTTCGGTGAAGGAAAACATCGTGAGGAAACCGGACCCAATATTCCCAACAAGGCCAGTTTCCCCTCTGAGTTGGAAGGTCAGACGGCAGTCGCTTTCGTAAAAACTAGTGCCTACGCCAATTCGTGGGATTAGGTTGCCGAGCGGACCACAGGCTCAATTGAGCCGTGACTTTATTATTTAATCTTAAAAATAGTTACACAGGCTTAGCACCTGTAAACATAGTTGTAAATAAATATTTTTTCACTTCTCATGCACAAAAAGTGTGTCATATTATGCTTACCAATGCGAACTAAAGTAGTACATTTAGCCTCTAGGGCTAATATGTACACATATTTATGATTTCCAAAACATTTTAAATTAACCAATCAGAACACTTCACCATATTAAATCCACCAATCACAACACATATCGAAGTTAATCGGAACGCTAGATACTTTTTTGGTGCGTATACTGTGTAAATAATTTAAGTCTTTAAAAAAAACCATGTATTTAATATCAACCAATCAGAATACAGCAATGTTAAAATCGACCAATCAGGAAACGCAATTTATTTCTCAAAACATGAGGTGTTTTTTAGTTCCTACTTCACAATCATTAAAAAATAATTTAATTTTTTGGAAGCGCTTTTAAAGCGTGTTTAAACTGTTTAAAGAGCTAATTTTACCGTCGTCTGTGGCATTTATTCGCGGTATTTATATTTTGTATCTATGTCAAAGAAGTTAAAAAAATTCAACGACCGTCAAGTTAAACCATAATTTCACCTTAGTTTATGTAATGTGATTGTGCGTAAATAATAAGTATTTTTATTTTATTTTCTCGCAATCGAAGTGAAAAATAGTATGCATTACTCTGGTCTAAAAGCCATATTACCAATCGAACAATTTTCCCTCACTTCGTTCGGAAAAATCACCTCGTGGTGATATGGCCTACTTTAGACCCTTGTCAAACAATCTACTATATTTTCATCAGAGAATACAAAATGTGGATGACTATACAGAAATCCCCTTACATCTGTCACGGCGTGCCTACTGTGCGCCGTTCACCGCCTGTCCGTCTGTCTGTGTGTAGCTACCAAACCGGTTGCGAGTGTCGATATTCATGCCTTTTATTTCATTAGTAATGTATGTGTTCACAGGTTTTGGTGATACACTGATATATGTCAACTGTTACTTAAAGTTGTTTTAATACAACGACGGTGGCAAACAAGCATACGGCCCGCCTGATGGTAAGCAGCTACTGTAGCCTATGGACGCCTGCAACTCCAAAGGAGTCACATGCGCATTGCCGACCCTTTACAGGGAGGATTCACTGTGTTGACGGCTAAAGGAACAAGAGGGTCCCTCATCGTCAGCACACTGGGTCCTCTTTGAGCTCTTTGGCAACCTTACTCACCAGCAGGAACACAACATTATGAGTAGGTATAGCTCATTGCAAATTTTGCCAAATGAGGAATTAAAAAAAACTACGCATCAGTTGAGAAATATAAAATAATGACGTTTTTATTATTAGTGTGGTGTAATTTTGTCAAGAGTCAAGAAATACATACGACTGTTAAAAGGAAATTATAAGATGTAATATTGAAATTGTTTTTTATCGAGCCAATTTCGTCCAATCGTATATCGGAATTAACAAAGGTCTTCCAAATATAATAAATATTAACATATATTTTTTTTTACTTTCCCAAAACAAGTAGTTATAGCTAAAAAACTGTTTAAGTAAAGTCAATTTGAAGGTCATCGGGTGTTGTCAGCCTCTTAAATAAATGTTTGTAAAAAGCATAATCCAGGCAGCTGTTTTAAGATAAAATCAAACTTAAATCCTAACCCTTTCACAGAGCAATACCGTATCTCGAAGCGGTATACCCACACTTTAATAGGTACAAATTCAACGTAGACAGACAGACAGACGACTGACTGACACATAGTGGTGGAGGCCAGACGTGCGACGGTCAGGTCTATTTTCAAGGCATCTCGTACATTTAAATGGGAAACATAGAATTATTTATTAGAATAGTGCACGACCTTTATAGGTAAATATATAGGAATGAATATCCTACTAACGTCTGACGTATACAGGATGCCATCTGAGACGTGATATGTTTACTCCATAAACAACTAGCAGTTGAATGCCCCAACTTTTACTAAAATCAGACATTTTTTTCTTCTTTTTTTTTACATGTTTTTGTAATTTATTTTTCATTTGACGGGGTTTTCGGGATATTTAAACTACTTATTAGAATATTTAAATAAGTAAATTGAATTACCTCTTTGAAATGGAACTGTCGTTAATAACAATTTTGTCATTTATTCCGGATAAAATGTAATTTTAATATTTTTTTTTACCTTAAATATCTTATAAAACTGTTTTACACTAATATTATCACTTTTAAAAGAAAAAAATTTTACAAAAACATGTAAAAAAAAAATGTCTGATTTTAGTAAAAGTTCGGGCATTCAACTGCTAGTTGTTTATGGAGTTAGAAAAACATATTACTGATCACGTCTCAGATGGCACCCTGTATACTGTTTTCGGTAGCAGTAAAACTGACAACCTTAGGGTTAGGCAACAGTGCATATGAATCCTCTGGAGTTGCAGTCCATAGGCTACGGTAACTGTTTAGCATCAGGCTGGTGGTATGCTTGTGCGTCGTGGCATTTAAAAAAACTGAGTAAAACCACCGAAAAAATGGACTTGAGGCCTGCTGTGTTATGGACACGATAGATGGCGCTAGAGAACGTTTTCCCGAATTACAGGATTGAGATTGGGTATAAATAAATAAATATTATGGGACAATCGAACACAACTCGATCTAGTCCCACAGTAAACTCAATAAGTAGGTATAAAGGCTAGTGTTGTAGATACTACGCGGCGATATATTTAGTATATAGGTACCTATAGATAAATTATAAATTGATATAGATGTCATATACAAAGGAAAAAGTGGGTCTGGGGTCGAACCAGCGTCTTCTGCATTCACAACAAAAATAAATACTTAAGTACATAGAAAACATCCATAACTCAGGAACAAATATCCTTTATAAACGGATAAATAAATGACCCTGACCAGGATACGAACCCTAATTAACCATTATTTGTCAAAATATCCGTCGTACATATGCAAAAGCTTTTTCGGTAGCTTACGAGCTAGGGCATACATTTCGGTCAAAAATGTTACATAAAAGTTTCCACAATTACTCGAAAATTGAATGTAAAAAGAAAAATTGTCTCAAAAAAAATTCTTTTAAATTTCTCTTTTTTTTCAAATACGAGGTCGTTGACCTGTTTTTTTTTGTAAAAATGGCGAGCCATTTTTTATCGAATTTACTATCTGCTAACAAAAAAAAAATCTTCCTTTATACAATGTGTTTGTTCTCCTGAACAAATACATTGTATAAAGGAAGATTCACTGTGCTGACAGCTAAAAAAAACAGACTCAATTATTATAGGTTCTTATAGTTTTGTATTGTAAGCAATACAATATTACATAATTAACTGTAAAACACCCAATTAGGCACTTGCTGATTCGCCTTGTATTGTTATCGCTTGTTTTCGTACAATCAAAGTTGTTTATTTAGGTACTTTGTTGTAGGATAACTTGGGCAACCTGACGTTGCATTTCATTATACAGTGTGAATCTTTATAATGTGCAGAAAAAAAAATGTAGGAAAGAACAGTTCATTCTATCGACGGAAAAAATGTTAAAAAATTTTTTTTCCTTTATTTGATTTTTTTATGATTTTTAAAAAAAATTAGATCGCTATTGTGCCCTACTTGTAAAGAAAACATCATGTCTCTTAAATTAGTTGATTTATTGCAACCAAATAAATAAAAAAATAGTAACTAATAATAGGCTGTTGTGTTGGAATGATAACTAATACAAAAACTGACGCCATAAATTAATTATTACGAGGTTTATGGCGAAATCCTGGCTATTTTTCATCACTTTTTTTAAATAATGTAAAATTTCTCAATAAAACGTCCCATTTCCCAAACATTTTTATGATTTTATGTTAATCTACAACGTATTAGCTTTCGAAAAGTGAAATTACCACGCGGCTAGCTGACACACACCATTTGTTATCAGCGCCCAAACAATGGCCTTGCGCGCGGTAATCTACATTGTAATTAGCTTTCGAATGGTAAAACTACCACACAGCTACCCATCATTTGTTATCAGCTGCCAAACAATGGCTTTACGCAACTGCGCGCCCCCCTAATTAGCAGGCGAAACCTTATCTACTACTGTCCTAAGAGGGTGGGGGACAATAAAACCAGGAGAACCTAGAAGAACTCTTACAGTACCTCCAAAAGTTTCGCTGCTACTTGTTTCTTTTAATTCCTTCATTTTCAACCATTACGCTATGCCACGTGTTAGTGACTTTACTACAGCTCACATTGCCGACATCCACTTTTACTATGGAATGGTACGAGGAAATGCCATGGGAGCACGCGCAGCTTACATAGCTGCATTTCCGAATCGAGAACCAGTCCCATCTGCCCGCAACTTTCAAGAGGTACACCGAAGATTGGCTATTATTGGTCTTGGAAATGGTAGAGACCGCCGTGAACCTCAACGAATCATCGATGTTGCTGTTGAAGAAGCAGTACTACATGCGGTATTCGCAAATCCTGCGGCCAGCACTAGACGTCTTGCTCTACAGTTCGGAATATCGCAGATGTCGGTGTGGCGGATTTACAAAAAAAGAAGGCCTGCATCCATACCATTATCAAAGGGTACAGCATTTACATGAAGACGTAGACCAGCAACCAAGGCGCATCATGTCGAATTGGATTCAAAACAGAACTAGGGACAACCCTGACTTTCTGAGGACAATACTGTGGATGGACGAATCGACGTTTACAAGGGACGGAATCACTAACAGCCGAAATTTACACCAGTGGTGTCCCAAAGGTGAAAATCCTAAATTGAAACGTTCATCTGGGTTCCAAGTAAGGTTCTCGGTCAACGTTTGGGCGGCTCTTATTGACGACAAATTAATTGGACCAGTGATATTGCCGAGGACCTTGAACGCAGCAAGATTCTTGGAGCTATTAAGAGACGATTTGCCAGAGTTATTGGAAGATCTCCCGCTGGATTTGCGCCGAAGAATGTTTTTGCAAATGGACGGTTGTCCTGCTCATTATGCAATTATCGTCAGGGCATTTTTAAATGCAAATTACCCTAACCGTTGGATCGGCCGGCAAGGACCTGTAGGATGGCCGGCACGGTCACCTGACATGACAATGAAGCAAAAAGTCTACAGCACCCCCATCGAAAATGAAATTGATTTGCAACAGCGCATTTTAAACTGTGCGAATCAGTTAAGAAATGACCCTGATATGATAAGGAGGGCAACTCATCAAATTTTACTTCGTGCGGCGCTTTGTCAGCAACAACGTGGTGGACATTTTGAAAATTTGATGCATTAGGTAGTTTCCTTGATAGTTCACATTAAATAATTTTACTGATCTTCGTGTAACTTATTATGAAAAATAAAATTTACACCCCTTTCCCCCACCCACGTATCACAGTAGCAGATAAGGTTTTACCTGCTAATTAGGGGTGCGCGCGCAAGGCCATTGTTTGGGCGCTGATAACAAATGGTGTGTGTCAGCTAGCCGCGTGGTAATTTCACTGTTCGAAAGCTAATACGATGTAGATAAACATGAAATCATAAAAATGCTTAGTAAATGGGACGTTTTATTGAGAAATTTTACATTATTTAAAAAAAGTGATGAAAAATAGCCAGGATTTCGCCATAAACCTCGTAATAATTAATTTATGGCGTCAGTTTTTGTATTAGTTATCATTCCAGCACAACAGCCTATTATTAGTTACCATTTATTTATTTATTTGGTTGCAATAAATCAACTAATTTAAGAGACATGATGTTTTCTTTACAAGTAGGGCACAATAGCGATCCAATTTAAAAAAAAAAAATCATAAAAAAATCAAATAAAGGAAAAAATTTTTTTTACATTTTTTCCGTCGATAGAATGAACTGTACTTTCCTACATTTTTTTTGCTGCACATTATAAAGATTCACACTGTATGAATAGGTACTTATTTAAAACAGCGGTTTTAAGTACAGACATAAATCGTAGAGCCTTCAAATTGAAACTTTTTATTTTATATTTACATGTAAACATTCTGGAGTAGGAAGTAGAGAACCTAGACTAATAATTTTAAACAAAAAAGAACCAACTTCACTTTTGCCTCCACCTTTCCAAAAATGCTCGTGCTGCTGTAAAACATACTCAAAACACTATAGGTGTGCGTATAATAGTTGAAGAGTTCCCTCGATTTCTATTTCTCCAGGATCCCATCATCAGATCCTGACCTGGTGACAATGAGAACAACTGTGAAGTATAATCGTAAAAAAAAAATCGAAATCGATCCCACCGTCTTCGAATAATCGGTGAACATTCATAAAAAAACAAAGATCCCAACGAATTGAGAACATTCTCCTTTGAAATCTTGAAGTCGGTTGAAAATGGTATTTTTCCGAAAACTCCCTTTTACGTTAATGAGGAAGAAACACCCAAACATACAAGTACGCATATAATATTAGTAGATTTCCCACGTTTGTGCCAAACAAACATACAGCTCGCTAAGGGAAAATACGAGAAATAAAGTAACAAAATGGCTGCCAAGAAAACACGTGTCAATGCAATAAAAACAAATAAATAGTCGTACTACAAGCGATTAACCAACAAACGAGTTGTACAACTAATTGGAAGTTTTTGCGACTAATTATTGTGCCTTAGGTTTGTGGTACAGTAATAACTAACTTATTGACAGAGCGAGTGAAATGAGCGAAGCGTCTACGCTTTAGCTTGGGCCGAATTAGAATGCTTTCTTATATCCGGATGTTAGACTGTTCCACTGTATACAGGCCGTATTTCTCAACCGATTTTCGTAAAAAAATGTGACTAGGTTCTATACAGGATGTGATAAAAATACTGGTGATAAGTTTAAGGGCATAATTGGTATCATATTGAGAGTAAGAAAAAGTAGAAGAAACAAGGTTTGGACACGAATTTTTTTTTGTAAGGGACACGTCTTCTCATCCGGCCAGACCTCCATATAAAACCAATTTATTTTTGGCAAAAAAAATTTTTTCTAAGTTTTTCATTATTAGAATATGATATCAATTATGACCCTTAAAAGGGTCCCCAGCATTTTTGTTATACGTCATATTTTTTATCGATATAATTTCTGGAACTTTTTCACAATGGCCAATTTGGCTCAAAGACTTAGGTTTATTGCCATTATGGTCTAAGAGCTGGCCACGTCAGATATGACACAATAATGAGAGCAATGAAACCTGTCTAGTTAGACTGCTTTACCATCCTTATTGCTAGATCCGGGCATCTGGCAGCTTTTAATGGGTGGAGGTCAGAGTGACAGACCAACAAAGTTTTTAAGTTGGAAAAAAGTAATACCAAAATAGGTAAAAACTGCCAAAGTTGTTTCGTTTATAGAGGAAAGGGCCTATATTTTGACACTAGCCTTTTCCCGCGGCTTCGCCCGCGTACTATAAGTACCTACTCAAAAAGGATACGATACCCATGTTGATTTTCAGACTTTGTGACCACATTTGCCCCTTTTAGGGGTTGAATTTTCAAAAAACCTGAAACACGTGATTACTCATTTATCGTTAGGCCTCCGGTGAAGTTTCGAATTAAATAGTCTAAAAAATCTTGATTCGCCACACAAACTTTGGACCCCCATTTTACCCCCTTAGGGGGTGAATTTTGAAAAATCCTTTCTTAGTGCACCCCTATACCTTATAAGGAACCTACTTGCCAAATTTGGAATCTCTAGAACCAGCGGTTTGGGCTATGCGTTGATATGTCAGTCAGTCAGTCTGTCAGTTTCTTCTTTTATATATTTAGATTACATTAAAAACCATGGTATATTATTGGGGAAACAAAAACAGTAGGCGACTAACTAAAAATTGCATTACACATCATTTGGCACTACTTGCCCCCAACAGAAACTTCTGGATATGATATAATCTAATTAATTACATAATTTCCCATAATGTTGCATCAAACCCAGAACTCTAAGATTTGTTTTCTTCAAGTTATTTGCATTCTTTGACATCCACCACCTTACAGCTGCCAGATGTCCGGATCTAGAAATAAGCATAGCAAACTAACTAGAGGGGTTTCGTTGCTCTCATTATTGTGTCATATCTGACGTGGCCAGCTCTCCGTCTATTAGGTGTATTGTGTTAAGGGATTGGCAGTGAACAGTGGTCGTACCATTATAAGTTAGCTAGGATAATGGAATAACAAAGGAACTAAAAATTTAAAAAACTAGATTTTCTTTATAACATACTAATGAGGTCCACAGTTCACAGAGTCTATAATAGCTAGGGATATACTTAAAGATCTGTCCGTCAGATTTGTCTGGCAAATGCATCACGCTGATAAATCTATTTCTATTCTACTCACTATTGTGTATCAAAAAAAGGTTATACAGAGTGTAACAAAAATACTGGTGATTCGTTTAAGGGCATAATTGGTGTTGTATTGCGACTAAGAAAAAATAGGACAAAACATTTTTTGACTCGAAAAAAAACATTTTTTTGACTCGAAAAAAAAAATTTTTGGACGCGAAAAAAAAGTATTTTCGTATTGGACCCGTCGTCCCGGCCGGTCAACCCTCCAAACAAAGCTAGATTTTTTCGCGTGAAATATTATTTTTTCTTAGTTTTTCGTAAGTAATTAGAATAGGATACCAAATAAGTCCCTAAACGGATTACCAGGATTTTTGTTACATTTTGTACTTTGCAGCGAGAAGACAGATAGACAGATCCGCCGTACCTATATCTAACGCAGAGTAACTAAAGTGGTATTTTATAATTGACTGAACTTTAAGTAGCTGAAGTACTCGGACAGCTACTGCCATACAAATGGTTTAAGAATAAAGAAGTAAAGTACTGTGTGTGTACTGTAAGTAAGTAAGTAGTGTTATGGCCTATTTCACAATCTCCAGTTAAAGCATATCTGTCAGATAAATGTTTGCTGTCCTTTTCTTTTATATGACTGGAGAAAAGGATAGCAATAATTTTAACTGGCAGATAAGTTTATCTGGAGTTTGTGAAACAGGCCCTTAGTGTAAGGAAATTACGGGAGGCTATTGAAATTAGGAAGCATAAAAATTTCAACCAGAACGAGGGACAGGGGATCTCGTCTTCGTGGAATCCAGTGATCAGCAAATGTAAGCGTGAAAATACTTGCATTTCCAAACCACCAGATGCCGTGAGTGTTGTGTGAAGGCAAAGTGACAACCCTAGCGTGAATGTGCATAATCGAGACCAACTGCGGGTAGTTCGAAAAACCCGCGCAGCTAGGAGATGCTGATACAATTCCTCGCCAGTCTGCCTGCGACCACGGGCGCTACGGCACGCTCGAAACGTCAGGGAAATAATAAAAGTAAGTGTACGCGATTAAGTCCCGCTTTTGACAAAATAATAAGTACTGTTAAATTACTTCATTCAATTGAAAATAGATGTCATATACTTCAGAAAAAAGTGACCAAACCCTCCGGTGTTACTTCATTCAATTAAAAACACTAATTTATACAGGGTGTAATAAAAATGCTGGTGATCACTTTAAGGGCATAATTGGTATCGTATTCTAATTATGAAAAACAGAAAAAAAAATTTCGCGCTAAAAAAAAATTCCTTGTGTCCCATACAGAAAAAATTTTTTTTTCGCCTCAAAAAAATTTTTTTTCTACTTTTTCTTTGTCACAATACGATACCTATTATGCCCTTAAACGGATCACCAGTATATTTGTTACACCCTGTATAGCATAGTTACTACTGTGACACTGCCCTAAAGGTACTTAAAGCAAGTTGACTTATACGGACGCGCATTGATGATAATTGCCGCACGGTGTTCTACGGATGTAGGAAGCCATTACTGTAATAGATCAAGAGTCGGCCGTAGGCAACCCTACCTCATCGAGTAGCAGAATTCGGCTTATGTAGGGCAATGAACGGTAAAACGTTATGTAATTTAATTTAGTACCTGGTAGCCTGAGCCAAAGTTAAAGCATTTTGTACAGTCAGCAAAATATGACCCTACATTTTGACAAAAACTAGCAAATGGGCACTTGGCCTATTCGACAGTGCTCACCGAGAAGTGCCAAAAAAATTGTGGTAGCAACACTTAACCCTGAGATTTTTTTTCTGTAAAAGTTGAATCGTTCTTTCGAATAGCACATGTTTTATCATCTACTAGGTTATTTCAATAATTTTTAGGGTTCCGTAGTCAACTAGGAACCCTTATAGTTTCGCCATGTCTGCCCGTCCGTCCGTCCGTCCGTCCGCGGATAATCTCAGTGACCGTTAGCACTAGAAAGCTGAAATTTGGTACTAATATGTATATCAATCACGCCGACAAAGTGGTAAAATAAAAAGTGAATTTTTTTTTATTAGGGTACCTCCCCTATACGTAAAGTGGGGAGTGATTTTTTTTTTCATTTCAACCCTAACTTGTGATATATTATTGGATAGGTATTTAAAAATGAATTGGGGTTTCCTAAAATCATTTTTCGATAATGTAAATATTTTCGGAAATAATCGCTCCAGAAGTAAAAAAATATGCGTCCCCCCCCCTCTAACTTTTGAACCATAAGTTTTAAAAATATGAAAAAAATCTCTAAAGTAGAACTTTATAAAAACTTTCTTGGAAAATTATTTTGAACTTGATAGGATGAATAGTTTTTGAAAAAAAAATACAAAATAATTTCTGAGCTAAGTTTGTAATTTAACCGTATAAGCAGGTGTTTATTGTACCTGTAATTTCTACAAAATTACAATGAAATGACGTGCTTTCAAATAAAGTAAAAACGGTGAAAATCGGTTCACGCAATAAAGAATTATCCCATAAAAATCATCTTCCATACTTTATGCTCGCGCGCAATAGTTTACTCAATTTGCCGATAGATGTCGCTGTACATGGAACTCTAATATCATATCCTACATGGCGGTGTTATTAACTCTTAAGTGGGGACACTTACTGTGACGGACGGAAAACTACGGAACCCTACAGTGAGCGTGGCCCGACACGCTCTTGGCCGGTTTTTAATAAGTTAGAATCATGAAGTTACCAATTTTGGGCAATACAACCTTTTAATTTTTGGCACTGGTTGATAAACAGGTATGTGTTTTATGTACAAAACTGCATTTAAACCATCCCGTGAACTCATTCGCACGTCGTACTTACTTGCATTAGTCGATTTTTACCTTAAAACATAAAACTTGGCTAATTACAAAAGCTCCAGGTTTAAGGTCGGCTACCTCTTTTTTGTTATTACCAGGTTGATTAGTACTTTCGGATGGCATAAGGTTCAATTTGCTACTCAATAAGGTACATTTTATAATGGTGTTTTCACTGACTGTACAACACTGAAAGTTTAGCTCAGGCCTTAGCCTACTGAAAATACATAACTTTTCACAGTGCATTGCCCTATACGCGTATAAGCCGAATTCTGCTACTCGATGAGGTAGGGTTGCCTACGGTCTACTCTTGATCTATAAGTTTGTGCCTTGTTTCTATCAATTATAAGACATTTTATACCGACGTGTCTTTTTATCGTATTTAGTAAGTACTAATATTACCATCTCTTAAATGAAAATAAATGAAAAAGAAAAAAAAACTCTTTAATTTAGGCATTTTACAGTGCATTTATGAAAGTCAAATAGGAACTACTTCCGGACTGCTCGTTCGCCTGACACGAAAAAATAAAAAAATATGGAACACCAGTCATCAGAGAAAAAAACCACCACCGGTTCTAACCCTACACCTCTGGCCCGAGCCGCCCGAGACGTATTATGACTATTTATGACCTACAAGAAACTACGCCGAGTTTCTTGTAGGTCATAATAGACTTATTTTTTCAAAACAGTAATGCCTACATTAGACCTTATATGAAGGGTACACGGAAAGAACATGTCTAGTCACATTGACAACATTTTGAGTTATAGCGCTTTTAAAATTTGGACCGATTCAATTAACCATACTATTTTCGTAACTAGATGGTTTTTAAGAGTTAAGAAGTGGATATACGTTAAAATTTACACCTGTAACAGAAGTTGTTACTTATTACTAGTTCATTGCAAGCTCTACATTTTGATATAAAAATCTCATTTTACAAAAAAGTGACTAGACATGTTCTTTCCGTGTACCCTTCATATACACAATAATGCGTAGTTCTTCAAGAATACATCAAAACAGCTTGAGAGATAGACAATCTACATATTGTGTACCTAATTAAAAAGAATAAATAAATAATAAAATTCAAATCCGAATGCTTCAGAAAACGTTGAATAAGCAATACGTTTGACGCTCAAATGCAAACGTTTGACATCTCAACTAAATTGTAATTCTGACGGTTAATGTTACTAAAACGAAAAAACGTTAAGACCGAACTATAACTGAGTTTTACTTAAAAAAATCATTTTTTTTAAAGATCAATAAGGGAAATTATAATGGTTTGGAAAGCAAGCCGGAGCTAATATGCTGTAGGAAAGGAGTTCACCTGTCTATTTATCTCTACTACTACTCTCTAATAATCTCAAACAGGCAAGCTGCTGGGACTCGAGTCCTATGAAAGGCCCGCCACCGCCAGCAGTTACTCCATCTTAAGCTGAATACAGATCTAAAATTTTAGAGATACGAGTCTATAAGGATCTGGATGAAATTGGCACAAGACCGGGACAATAGTGGTGTACACGAAGAGAGGCCTTTGCTCAGCAGTGGGCGATAAAGGGCTGATCATGATGATGGATCTAAATCTAATTTAACTTGACGAGCACCACATAAAAAAATAACAGTTAGACTTTTTTTAATACAAAAAGAACTAAACAAGTGAACTGAAGCGTTGAAACAATGTGTTATATGTTATAAAAACGTTAATCCGATCTGACAGCGGCCGCCATGTTGTTATTTAAACTAAACATTTTCGCTTCAGTGGCGCCGTGTTAACGTGCCAGGGTTGCCACTACAAAAATAAGTGTAAATACTTATATAAATTTAAATATTATGGGACAATCTTTCACAAATCAACCTAGTTAGTCCCACAGTAAGCTAAAGACGATGATAATAACATATTTAATAGATAGATATAGATAAATACTTAAATACATAGAAAACATCCATAACTCAGGAAGAAATATCCATGACATAGGCAAGGTCACTACCGACTAAGCTAGTTGCTTCGTAAAAAAACACAAATGGAAGGTACTTACTTACTTGTTTTGTGTATGTTTATCATTTCCCGCTCTTAAGAAATATTTGAAAAAAACTTTAATGTCAAAGGGTTAGTACAGGGTCGAGGACTATATGACGGACAAAGATGCATGGCCCAAACCAAAAACTACTACAAAGTCATCTAACATTTAGAGGACACAGTTTAGATAGGAAAGCATATCAAACGTTTTGTGAAGCAATCAGATTTGGATTTTGTTATTATTATTTCATTTTATTTTTATTAAACAATACGTACATTGTATGTCTCTCAAGCTGTTTTGATATGTCTTCTTATAGAACTACGCATGGTGGCAATACGGTGTATCTTTAAGATATAATATTACTGTTTTGAAAAAATAAGTCCCGCCGAGTTTCATGCCGGTCATAATACTTCTCGGGTCAGAGGTGTAGGGTTAGAACCGGTGGTAGTTTTTTTTTCTCTGACGTTCATAAGTGCATTGCAATGTGCCTAAATTGAAGAATAAATATCTTTTATCTTTTTTTATCTTTTTATTTAGCCTTCATTGGCAAATATTAGACAACATAAGGTTTGCGGGAGGAAATTCCTCTAAAACCGCACAGTGCGTGACTACTTAGGTTCCAGGGCGTGAGGATGAACGCTCTGCCGACGGTAAGCGGTGCGTGGGTAGAAGTGCCATAGGCATCATGCCCAATAGTTTTTCAGAGCAAAACCCAATGTACAAGCGTCCTGTCTTGGATGTACCGAAGATACGTTGAAACTTGAGACGTTACGTGATTTAACTGGTTTAGAATCATCTTAAAAGTTTCTTAAAAGTCATCTATTTATTTTTTATTTATTTATCGTATGACGCCATGTCTGGGATATAGATAGGTATTTCTTCTCTCAAGTAGTAGTAGTGGGAAAGCAGTTTATGAAGAAAATCCAGTGAGTACTGCGAGGTTTAGATGGGATTTGGGACAGTGCAGCTGCCGAGTTTGTGACTCTTTTAGCACCACCCAGGGATCACGTGTAGGGTTTCCTAAGGTGTTTCCTACGGACGCAGAATAACATCGATTGATGAAAGTCATCTATAAAGCTCCATCATCAAATAAGCTCCATATTATCATAATATTGCACCGTCACGTGATATACATATGCGTGCAAAATTTCAGCTCAATCGGAAATCGAGAAGTGGGTCAAATTTAACTTGCAAGATTTAATTACAGACAACGGGACAGATGAAACTATATAAAAGCTTGTAATATATGAACATGGCTTCATAAAAGCAATAAAAAGCGTGCCGACGTGTTCGCTGATAGCTGGCACACATTGCTTACAAAAATAAAATCGATGTGTAATGAATTTCCTTAGCAGCACATATCTGTTTTTTTATTTTTTTTATTAGCCTAAGATAGTGTCCCACTGCTGGGCAAAGGCCTCTCCCACTCCTTTCCATAACTCTCGGTCCCGCGCTTTTTCCGGCCAGGTGCTGAGGAAAGCGTCCAAATCGTTCTGCCATCTCTGTTTGGGCCTGCCCCGGCCGCGCCTCTTTTGCGGCATCCACTTGGTGTTATGTTTACGTATTTAGTTAGTTAGTAAGTAGTTTAGTTACTAAGTTTCTAGCATTGCAGGCGATTTGCTGCGAGCCTATCAATGTGATTGATAAAATAAAAATAAATAAATAAATAACAAAGCATATTCAGCCTTATTTTATCATATTTATGTCAGCGACAAAAAGTATATTCTTTACAATCGCTGGCAGCCCTGGGTTTAAAAAAATCGAGAACAGGTCCCTACGTTTCGGTGGCATGAAGGAACCCGATACTCGCCACCGTCCCGGGAGCTCTAGGTGGCCGAGACCGGTGCTACATCGCGTGATATATTGCAACTATTTTTAATATCACATCGGCAAGCAAGCATACTGCCAGTGAGCGGTTGCTGTAGCCTACAGTGGTACATGCAAGTTTCAGAACCTTGAGATCGGTGATATGTCATGTGATATAGCCAAAAATAAACTTCTATCTCTTTTTAAGAAGCTGACAACAGCGAAATTATGTCTAGTTTTGCCAATATTTGACACACTCGATGTTTGATATTAATTTGATATTGAACAGATTGGAAATGTCAGAAGTGACGTTTTGCTTTATGGCTGGTATACGAAGGATGGAACTCTCTTATAGGAAAACGGTCGAAAAAGTGTCCAGCGGTAAGCACTAAACAATAGTTCCAAATATCTCCGGGTAGCGCTAGGTATAGTTCAGCACTTAAAATGAATTACCGATATTTAATACTTATATGACTTTCTGAATAAAATTAATGTAATGCAAATCATTATTTTGGATTTAATTTTTTTAATATCATTGTGGCGCCATCAGTTTTTCGCCTTTTGACGGACACTTTTGTAACATAGAGATTTATATCCTTCTTGTACCATCCATATTTTGCCTATTCAGATCATATTCATTTATTTCGTTATTAAAATGTCAAAGAAATAATAAACGAAAGATTACTCAATATCAATATAGAAAGAGTTGTGAATTTTTGACTATGATGAATATTTTTAGTTTTGGGGATACGTAAATTTTTTGAACCTCCACGCCAAAATCAGGGGTCCCCTGTAATATGTTATTACTCGTTGGTTAAGGCTGCTAGGGTGTGTGGTATCATTTCTGAAGGAAACAGACATGCAAAATTCATTGTTGTAAAAAAAATCTGTGGAGAAAATGCGGTGGAAATCTGCTTAAAAACATTTCCTTTTTCTAAGACAGTCCGTAAAACGGAAGAAAAATACAAAATAACTAACAGATTGAATGTTCTGTTCAATGCCCGAAAACCTATCAATTGCTATTATCTTCCATCTGTTTCATTCTTTTCATTGGCTTCAAATTGATTCCAGGAAATCTTTTTAGGGCTCCGCACCAGAAGGGATAAACGGAATCCTATTAAAATATCTTCGGGGCCTAACAACTTTTTGACCGACAGTTTTGAGTGTCTCTTGCGTTCAAAATATTGTCTCTGAAGCTACCAAGAAATCGGGCTTCTAATATACAGGGTGTTTGGTAACCGGATGCAAAGCCGAAAGTAGGAGATAGCCTAGGTCATGTAGAACATTTTTAGCCATACTTGTCTTAGACAAATGTTATTAGTTTTTTTTTAATTTAAATTTTAAGATTTGTCGGAGAAAACTGCAAAACTTCAGACTAAATCGATAATTAGTACTTTTTTTTACTGCAGGTAGATTTTTTTTTGTTTTATTTCGTATTGTGCAATGTCTATCAAACACTAGAAAAGTGATTTCAAACATCTGTGTCTAAAGAAAACAAGTTGACAGCGATTTAAAATTTTAGTTACATGAAAATGTAAACGATTTAAGTGATTTCAAAGTACGATAAAAAAAAAACTAAAATAGCCACGAATTTTCAAACCATTTTAAAAACATGCTTGGCTTTTACCCTTTTATTTAAGCTATCAAACACGACTGTAGCTACTGTATCCTTGAAAATAAGCCACCTAAACCAACTGGGTAGCTAAAATGTTTCACTCTACTTGTGATACTTGTGGTAGTTGTGGTGACGAATCTCATTATGATTTTACAATAAAACATTGGTTCTGAATACTAAGTTGGCGTTGACTTGACATTTGACTTGTTTTAAAAGGGTTAAGTGTACTGGACAAAACTACCACATGCAATTTTAACAAACAAGTATGGCTAAAAATGTTCTACATGACCTAGACTATCTCCTACTTTCGGCTTTGCATCCGGTTACCAAACACCCTGTATATAGTTTCTGTTTATTAGTGTTCAGTTGAGGGCTTGAATGTTTTAACATACTTACACCATAAACTGAAACACAGAAAAGCCAGTATTTAAAGGCATTGATTTATACAAAAAGGGAGATATGGTACCAGGCGCTTGATTGTGTGCCATCAAATATAGGTTCCGGGACCTATATTGAATTAGTCGTGTTGCAGAGTCTCTCAGTCACATTTTGTGCAATGCGCAAAATATGGAGTTCGCAGGAGGAGGAGGAGGAGACCTGTGTTAACTATATAGATTATCTCTTTTGCCCATCCATGATGCACATACTAGCGTAATGTACATTATAGCGGTGTGTAGCATTTTACAAGTGTGTAGGTGCTGGACCACATTTCAGTTTTGTTTACTATGAACGTCACTCATCTTCATTTTTGTTTATGTCTTGTTTATGTTTAAAGGTGAAATTTTACAACGAAATTTAAAAGTTGAGGACATATTTGTGTCGGTCCAAATGTTGATTGGCCTTCTGATGACTGTCTGTCAACGGGCTGGATTGTAAAAACGGTGATTGGTAGACGATTTAAACTTATGCAGAATGTTTATTTCTACAGGTTTTAACAAAAATACTGGTGATCCATTTAAGGGGATAATTAGTATCGTATTGCGATTTAAACAAATAGGAGAAAAAATTTTAGGACGCAAAAAAAAAAATTTTGTTTGGGACCCGTCATCCCAGCCGGTCAACCCACCATACAAAACCATTTTTTTTGTTTTTCGCAATTAGAATACGGTACCAATTATTAATTGTGCCCTTAAACGGATCACTGGCATTTTTGTTACACCCTGTATAACCGCTAATAAGTGGGTAATAAAATTTATAAAAAATATAAAAAGATATTTTTTGTTTTATAGTATATCTACAAACTTTAATAGTAACGCTATTAATTACTTGATGGCGATAAGAGGCAGAGAGTAGCCCTACATTTTACGGCAGCTTGGTTGATCTCGTTCAGATGTCACTTCAGATTTTAAGTCGCAAAGAATGGCTATCTATATATGTATAGTCTCTGGTAATTAGTGACAGAATTAAATTTCTATTGTATACCAACAAAGTGCGAACTTTCACTAAACTCCACATTTCCACATTTGTGGTCTGAATTTTTTTTTATTGTATTTACGGAACCCTTGGGGTATGAATCCATCTCGCGGTTGGCCGTTGACCCTAATTGAATGAAAATAACATCGCATATCTTTGCAGGATGGTAAATAATGTATTCCTTGAACTATTCCAACCATCTTTTAATTAATCAAAATAATTAAACCCACCTCCAATATTCGGATAATTTGAGAAAAAACTCGAAAAACGCGGTTTCGCTAAATAAACAGTAATGAGATAGCATCGCCGGTAATGACGGGTTTTCTGGCCGCTCGGAATATGCGCGGGCGCTTATCGCGATCTTAACATTCGAGGACTAGGGCGACAATGAGTTGTTTTTTATTTATTTGTATTTTTTAAATCTTACATATTTTTGTCTTTTGCATAAGACCTAGTTTCTCATATAGGGTGGAAGGTCAGATAGAATTCGCATTCTTGAAAACTAGTGCCTTGGTTAAGAGGCTGACAACACCCGATGACCTTCAAATTGACTTTACTCAAACAGTGTTTTAGCTATAACTACTTGTTTTGAGAAAGTAAAAAATATATATGTTATTATTCGTTATATTTGGAAGAACTTCGATGATTCCGATAGACGATTGGACGAAATCGGCTCGATAGAAAATAATTCCAAAGTTACATCTTAAAATTTACTTTAAACAGTCGTACCTATGTCTTTAGTTTCTTGACTTATACGTCTGTAACTAAGGACAAAATTCCACCGCACTAATACTGAAAACTTCGTTGTTTTATATTTCTCAATTAATGCGTTTTTTTTTTTATTCATCATTTTACAAAATTTGCAATGAGCTCCCATACCAATCGTAACACTGTGTTTCTCTTTCACCCGCGCTGAAAAAGATAGGGAGGGAATTTAGCTGTTGTCAGCCCCTTAATTTATGGGATTAGGTTTCTGAACGGACCCCAGGCTCCATTAAACCGTGGGATAAAGACTAGGAGGATGAGAGGAATTTACTTAGGTTTTTGTCGGTTTGTGGTTTTTTTCGAGTAAACTACAGTTCAGTAGGTAAAGGGATACAGGTTAAGGTATCAGCTAGACTACGGTAGCTGCTTACCATCAGGCGGGCTGTGTGCTTATTTTTTAAGGTTTAATTTGTACACGATATTTAGCCAAGAAGATTATTGGGATTTTTCGATATGAGGGGGATCTTAATCAGTTTTGCAGGCGCTGTATAAAATAATGTATACTTTTCGAATAATAAATCAATCTATCTAAGTATTATCGTCGCCTAGTACGCATAGTACAAACTTAGTTTAAAGCTAGGTCGATCTGTGTAAGATTTTCACCAAATATTTATTTATTTAAACTCTTAGTTTAATTTAATATTCTATGTTGCAGTAGCGCCGCATCATCAAGCCGGAGCTAATTTGGCTTTCATATCATCATGAGTTTTAGGAAAAGTAGTCTAGTCTGAAAACTAGATAAGCCGGTGAGAATGGAGTTTTTTGAACGCCCCACCACTGTACAACTGAAGAACAAATCAAATTATTTTTAATAAATATTTTGATTTGTTTTTATTTTTAAATAGACACACTACTATATAAATCATAAACTTATATAGATGTCATATACAAAGGAAAAAGTGACCTAGGCCTCCGGTGCCCAGGGCTGGGAAGGCGTCTGCCGCGAATGCAGAAGACGCTGGTTCGATCCCAGCCCTGGGCACCGGAGGCCTAGGTCACTTTTTCCTTTGTATATGACATCTACATAAGTTTATGATTTATATAGTAGTGTGTCTATTTAAAAATAAAAACAAATCAAAATATTTATTAAAAATAATTTGATTTTTTCTTCAGTTGTACTGAGGGCAGCGCCATCTCTCTCGCTTTCAATGAACTCCTACGAGTTCGGATTGGACGTACATTTACAAAGATTGCATATACACGGGAAAATTCGACCGGTGCAGCTGTGACCCGGGTGGCCAAGTGGTAAAGGCATCTGCCGCGAATGCAGAAGACGCTGGTTCGATCCCAGCCCTGGGCACCGGAGGCCTAGGTTACTTTTTCCTTTGTATATGACATCTATATAAGTTTAAGTTTATGGCCCCACCACCGCTTTTTTGTATTCTTTCAAGGGGCTAAAGTATGAGGTTCTTTCAAAAAGGAGTGGATAGGTTCTTAAATGGTCGGCAACGCGCATGCGCCGAGTTTCTCGCCGGTCATAATACGTGTCGGGTCATACATAGGTGTAGGGTTAGAACCGGTGGTAGATTTTTTTTTCTCTCTCTGACGTTCATAAGTGCATAGTAATTTGTAATGTGCCTAAATTGAAGAATAAATAACTTTTATCTTTATCTATTCTATCAGGCAGTCCATACGCTTGTTTGTCACTGTCGTTGTATTAAAAGAACAATCCCAGAACTTTCTCTCAATGTGGTCACCCTAATCATTTGAATTATTTGCACTTGTGAAATTTTCGTTCCGTAAAAGTGTTATCAGGGCAATAAAAATAATAATAAAAATCAATGTTTAACCTCCTCTTACAACATATTTTGTATTTTGAGTACCATGGACAGCCCACCGCACAAATGTGTCAATTCTGAAAGAAGTAGGAGTCACTGTTAGGCTGTCTACGATTTGTCTCCGTAGGATTTGTGAATTCTTCGGGCACATAGCCAGGAAGAAAAATGACAACCTGGAAATGCTCATGGTGACGGGTAAAGTCCAGGGAAGGCGACCGAGAGGAAAAAGCCCAATGCGTTGGACGGATCAGATACGTGACGGTACAAAAACAAGGGTTCACGATGCCCTACATGCTGCCGAAGACCGCAATAAGTGGAAAGCGGTTGTCCGCAAATTGATTCATGGAGGCCACGACCCTCAGCAATGAGGAACACGACACAAGGAGGAGGAGGACAACATATTTTATTAAAACCTTTCTTATTATATTCATAAAGAAAAAAGATTAAGATTTAAAAGATTAAGGTTTAAAGGAGGTTTTGTATTAAAAATCTCAAGTTTCATCGCCATTACAAATGCCTTTGACGGTGACAAACAAGCATACCCGCCTGATGGTAAGCAGCTACCGTAACCTATGGACACGTGCAACTCCAGAGGTGTCACATGCGCGTTGCTGACACTTTAGAAAAGAGGATTCACTATGTTGACGGCTCAAAAAACAAGAGGGTCCCTCGTCGTCAACACTCTGCATCCCTATAGAGCTCTCTGGTGACCTTACTCACCGCAGGAACACAAGTATAGTTAGGTTAGGTTAGCTACCTATATTATACAGGTCCGCTCAATTTCCAAAACCCAATAATCGTTGTTTGGGTCAGTGGCAATGCTCAACAAACACTTTAATTGTATTTATACAATTGTGACATAATTAAAAGCTTTTCAGTCGAGTACCGTGTTTAGGCCACGAAGCTTGCTAAGTGGCCTAAGTAAGGTACGAGATTGAAAAGCTTGATTATATCACTATTGTATACAATACTTTTTCTACGAGTGCTCAAAATAGGCAAGCTGGTAAGAATTAAGTTCGGCGAATGCCTTACACAACCTGCTCCATCTATATAATTTAGTAACTTCGAGATCCTGGCGGATCGTACCTGTGGTCGGGGAGGAGGACCGCCCTCCTCCCCGACCATTCTATAATATAGTATGAAAATCCATTTTAGTTTAGACGACGCTAAAATATGCGAACATAAAAGCTCCATCGAAAAGTATGCGCTAGTAAGTTCTGTATACAAAGTTTTAATTCAAGCATTATAGTCGACTAGTAGAAAAAAGTCCATTTTGATATCTTATCATCATCATCCTAGCGCTTTTCCCGACTTTTGCTACGGCTTATTAAGCTGAGGCTTTCCTTGATACTTCGAAGTTCATCAAAGTGTAAACGATTTAAAATAAACTAACATAACACTTCACATCACCTGCATACCATAAATAATATTGTCAATATCTTTTAAATAACAATCCAGCGACACACCGCTTTTTTTTTAAATTGTGTCAAGACGGAAGACACCTTTTCGGGAAAAAAATTGGGCAAATGCGATGCGTTCTTTAAGTAAGGGTTCTCTCGCGTCCAATATTTAAATATGGAATTAAATAATACAATAAATTTTATCGAAACCAAGTCATTACATATTTTATTAAAAGTGTCAACTTAAAACTAACTTATAATTTAAGAATTTAAAAACCACATAAACAGTCAACTTAGAACCTAGAATAAAAGAATGTTAAATTAAATAATTATTGAACTTTAACTTTTGTGAGACATACTAACTCTAATGGCCGAAGGCCAAACAGCAAGGAAATAGGACATCACTAACGTAATGATAAAACGACGAAAGCTGCTTACTATCGTGCGGGACGTATGCTTGTTTGCTACCGTGGTGGTCATATAAAATATAAAAATTCCATAGCGGTCCAGCCGTTGTCGAATAATCGGTGGACAAATTCATAGAGATATAAGCTTACTTAAGTATCGTTGGTCCTTGTCATAGTACCACATTGTGATTATTGCTTACTTCCAGAAGGCCCTAAGTACTTATAATATAAACGTTTGTTTCCCTCCACCGCTTTTTGAAGGGGAACAAATAAACCGACTAAATTATGTAGGCTAGCTACGGTATGCTGTCAGCCATCTTAAAAAGTTATTTAAAATTAGTCGCGTTGCGTGTAATCTGTCCTTCTTGGGGGAACGCATGTTTCAACTCTAGAGATACTTGCTTTGAGTATTACACCAAGTTTCATGCTTAATTTGTTGTACTGACATGAGAACCAGAATGAAATAAATAATAAATCTTATATTTTATCACTCACATTTGTCAGTTCCCTTATAGGGGACATTTTTATTCATGACCCTTATCTTTACCAGAGACAAGTATATAATAGAGACTGGTAACATCGCCCACACTGTTGACTGCCCATCGGTGGACCTTATGACTTTCGTAATAAGGCCCACCGATGTACAGTTAAGAGTGTTGCTGTTTTTATACTCTCTTTACAACCACGTTCCTCGTCATTTAAATCAATCATAAATCATGCATTTATTTGTAAACACAATATCTTTAAATCTTTTAGATTGCACATTTATACGAATCCTTAATCAATAATATTTTTAACTGATTCGTTTGTGTTACACATAGCCGTACATTTTACGTCCTGGGTTATTTTCTTAGCAGACATGAATCAATTAAGAAAATATTATATGAAAAGTTTATTTAGTTACCTACAAAATTTGGCAATTTCCCCTCTTATTGGATTTAAAAGAATCCATAGCGTTCTGTCACTTTATATTTAAGACCTGACGCTTGCCAACAATATCATGAAAGTAAAAAATACAAAGATTTCTGTACCAAATACATTTTCATACTTAAATGTGGGTATTTAAATACGCAACACAAGAACCTTGTAAAAATATCATACACAAATGAGCGGGAAGGCGATTTTTTATTTCGGAGCGCTCGAAATCTATGAAACAAAGGTGAAAATCATATACAAATCGTGTGGTCTACGACGCGTCATCTTGTCAAGATGACGCGCGATGTAATTGAGATTGACGTTCCTTAACATTTACCTGTCTCTAGTTCTTAAAATCTATACCCTATGGTGACCATTGTAAACCGTCTTCTGCGGACCCCTAAATTCTCTAAAATCACAAGGACACTTCATTTAATGTCAATTATTATCTACTCGACTTTACCTCTCGAATAACAATACATATTTGCGAACATCTGTCTCAAAAAAAATATCATTGAGAAAAGTACAAAAGAATTTGTTGAAAATCTTTGAGGCGTTAAATTTTGATTTTCGAACGCTACAAAGACATGTCGGTATTGTTTGCAAAAACAAAATAAACATACACGCGCATAAGTAAAACGAGGATCTTATTTCAAAGTAGTAAAGCTTAATTTCGAATGACATCCTTTTTTTAAACTGAATCGATAAACTTCGTTTTCAAATTTCGACATTGTTAATAACCGCCCTTCTCAAAACAAACAGGTACCTTATAGCACTAACATTAAGGATTACTTTAATCAATTTAATGTTTTGATTACTGCATGTAAAAATTGGCAACTCGGTTTTACGCTAAGTTTGTCTATGAATGACTTTTTTCTAAATTTAAACTTTTAAAATCGGAGTCCGTAAGCCGAGCGTTTTGTTCGCAAAGTTCCGAAGTATTGCGTTTCGTTACGGTACTAAGGTTTTGCTAATTGCTTTGTAATTTGATACTTGTATTGGTTTAATTATTAAACCACGGACATGGTAATTTGATACTTTTGCAACTCCATTATGGCACGTATTTTTAATTAAATTGTTTTGAATGTTTTTGATCGTGGGATTGATATTTAAAATGAATTAGTAATTAGATGTAATATGTTATTTTCTCACCGTTGAAAAGGGTTTCTAAAGTATCCGACTGCAAAACGAAAAGTAATATTTATTGATTTGATTTTCTGTTTTGTAAATTGAATGGCATGCCAAACAGCATGTTTTTAAATGATCAATTTAAACATATTTGACACGAATAATTTAAACATATTTGACAGATTATGTTTAGGATAGTGTGTGTGTGTGTAATAATAATAAAAAACCGGAAAAGTGAGAGTCAGACTCGCGCCCTGAGGGTTCCGTACATCACACGATTTTACAATCATCGAACATTGCTGTATGTACCTAACGAAAAGAAAAATAGATTGAGACTCAATTTTTTTATGCAATTTTTTTTGTGATAGAACAACATTTTTTTTTCTTTACTTATGCTGTAACACCTACTTTTTGCCAATTTTCATGATTCTAGGTTTATGGGAAGTATCCTATACTTTTTGTATGTTTGTAATCGCATATTGTTTTTCTTGTGATGGAACAACCAATTAACCATTGGAGTTTTTCCTTCACTTGTGCTGTGAGACCTTCCTTTTTGCCAAATATTCACGATCCTAGGTCTATGGGAAGTACCCTATAGGTTTTATAAGTTTGTAATCGCAAAAATGTCTTTGGATGAAACAACAAATTAACCATATTCGGAGTTTTTCCTTTACTTATGCTGTAAGACCCTTCTTGCCAAATTTTAATATTCTAGTTATATGAGAAATACCCTGTAGGTTTTAGGTCCCCTGCGAAGTGTTATAAAATAAGGCTTAAATGGCCGTCTCTTTGGGTTGAATTGACTTAGAAGCTTGATTTTTTTACAGCTTCAGGGGACTGCAGACATACATTTATTTATTTTCCTATAATGGTTCCGTTTATTCCTTTTAAGGTATGGAACCCTAAAAAGTAGAGTCTTATTTAGTTAGTTAGTTTATTTGTTTATTTGTAAAAAGAAATCTTACAGGCTTACAGTTGACACCATAACGCTTGTAAGATAAAATACATCAGATAGTTACATATAGGTACAGTTAATGTCCACTTAATGAAATAAATAATAAATTACAACATAATACAAAACAATTGAATTAAATAAGAATTACATTAAAATTATTAGTTAGATTACACGGTCAATATTGACTGCAAAAATTGCAATTACAAGTTGAATAAAATGACATCTTCAAATCTCTGATGAATGAGTTGATTTGTGCTTTAAGAGGATAACAACAGCTAAATTCTATCCGTATCTTTTTCAGCGCGAGTGAAAAAGAAACACTGTGTTACGATTAGTATGGGAGCTCATTGCAAATTTTTCAAAATGATGAGAGAATAAAAACTACGCATTAATTGAGAAAAAAAAATGTTTTGTGTTAGTGTGGTGGAATTTGTCCTTAATTAAATACTTACGTATAAATCAAAAAAACGAAAGACATACAACTGTTTAAAGGTAATTTTAAGACGTAACTTCTGTTTTTTTTTCTATCAAGCCGATTTCGTCCAATCGTGTATGGGAGTTAACAAAGTTCTTCCAAATATAATTAACATTAACATATTTTTTTTTACTTTCCCACAGTAGTTATAGCTAAAAAACTGTTTAAGTAAAGCCAATCGGGTTACAATTAGTTGTCAGGATGTTGACTTTTTAAGCACAACACTGTTAGTGACACTTTCTAATTGAAACAATTTGACAGATTTGTTTAGTCAAACTAATTCACCGACCACACACAAAAATAATAAATTAACACTAAAATGCCGGAATTCCCTTCAATATAGATAGTGGGTTGATGGAAGGTGACATAGCTTAAGTGAAACCAGAAAGAGCATATTGCTTTAAAACCGTCCAGAGTATGATGAGTATGATGTACAATTAATAGACCTATATTTCAAATAGGTAGCCCAAATCGGTTTGCATATTATATGTATTGTGCTAATAAATTAAGTACAATTGTTTTTACAGCTGATAGTACTCGGCTCCTGGACTATATTTAAGTATGAAATATTGTAGGTTTTACAATGTTTTTTGGAGAAAACTGGAAAACAAAGTTGCTACGTAAAAACACCCTGTTCATGAGATAAACAATATTCAGTAATAAGACCTCCTTGATTATCTCTTAACTCTATCACTTGACTGGCCACTTGCCTAAATAAATGTCAATGTCATCCTATTTGTCTGAGACTAGATAGATAGGTATGCGATAGACGCCGTAACTCACGCACTGTCACTTCTTGCTCCTCGCTCTTGTAATAAATGCCATTTGTTCAAAAAAGACCATATTTTGACAGGGTGTCATAACGAGAATGCCTTATAGCATTACGTTCGCCTTTTGCACTTTTAGTTCTTCCTTTGTGCAATAAAGGTTAAATAAATAAATAATTACACTTGTCCGTGTGACAAGGTGATAGTTCTTTCTCTTTCAATCGCGCGGTATCAAAAAGTAATATTGGCTTTATCGTGTAGATAACTCGTTCATCTAAGCGGTTAAAAGTTGAGGCACCTTAGCAAGATGTCGTTTTTTTTCGAGTGATATATCTTTATCCCAGCTACTCTGTAATAAAGTGTGGGCTCCTTATCGCTAAGAGACCTTCCTCGATTCTCTTATTTTGTGGTGTTAACAGTGTGCTCACACCTTACTTTATTAACTTGATGCCTTAAAAAGTGTTTTTATATTTGTTTTGAACTACAGGTAAGTGATAATATGTGGTTACATATAAACAAAGTCTGTTATTATTTACTTACATTAATTGAAATTTCTGTCGATTGCCATTATCTTAATATATAAAACAATGTGACAGACAACGCAAAGCTTAAACACTTGACGGTAGTACCTACCTTAAAACTAAGAATATAGTATGTGGACGTGTTTACAAAAGGTTCAATTTTTGCCGTTACACATAGAGACTACATTATTTCACTAATAGATAGCGTATATTGTGTAGTTTTAGGAATGATAACTCCATATCGACAAAGTTGGACCATTTTCCCCACACTGCATAACATATTATACATTCTTCCAATATCATAGAGCTTCATTAAGGAAGGGTTTTTGGACATTCAACTTTCAAGCGAGCAAAGTCACGGGCGGAGAACAGTTTTATTATATGTATTGCAAATTTTTACATTGTGTGTTGTATAGCATTCAACAAAATCTGAATGTGCTATTGAATGTATACATACAGTGTGTAAATCCAAGTGCTATCATCACAGCTCGGACATTTCATAGCAAAAACGTCGCAAAACGAATATAACACCGAAATAAAACAATATGTATGAAATTCGTATGATGTACAGTATTTTAATAATATACTTCTATAATACATTCATAACCACAACCCAAAAAGTGTCAAAAGGTGTGCATCTTGTTCTTTACAATATTTTTGCTATGAAATGTCCGAGCCATGGCTATCATTCATTAATTAAGAAGTTTACAACCGACTTCAAGATTTCGAAGCAGAGGTTTTCAATTGATCGGGTCACAGTTCATTTTGAATGATTAAAATTTTATATTTCTTGTCCTATGCTAACCACCGGTTCTACGAGCAATGTGCCCCGCCCTGCCACTTTAGTTTAGCGATTCGGAGGGCTATATCGGTTACTTTGGTTCTGCTGCGGATGGCCTCATTTCGTAGAACCGATGGCCGTTGGGGCGGAAAGGTTCTCGAGTGGCGACCACGAAAGGGAAGGCGCAGCGTGGGTAGCCCCCCCGCAACGTGGACTGATGACCTGGTAAAGGTCGCGGGAGTCCGCTGGATGCGGGTGGCGCAGGACCGGTCATTGTGGCACTCTTTGGGGGAGGCCTATGTTCAGCAGTGGACGTCTTTCGGCTGATATGATGACGATGATGCTAACCACATTTTAAGGTTCGCCCGTATTTAATTTACACATTTATTTATTTAATCTTTATTGCACAAAAAGAAAACTTATCGTACAAAAGGCGCACTTAATGCCATGAGGCATTCTCTACCAGTCAACCTTAGGGCCAAGCAGAAAGATTTTAGGCGGTGCTTCTAACTATACAGAAAACAAATTATATGACAGAAGCGTAAAACTTTAAAAAGATGCGAAACTACATCCTCACATTGTATTAAACTTAGGTTCTACATCAAATTGATGTTATATTTTCTTAACCTAAATTCTTCTTACGGTACTAGTAGTGCCATCTAGCGAATTGCTGTGAAACTAAATACAAGTTTTGTTGCGCCAAGTTGCACCGAATGGATTATCCATTCCACGCTGTCTTAATATTTAAAAATACAAATTTTGTGTCTTTTATTGGTATTCACTTATACACATACTTACCTACAAATATTTGTTATACATATGTAACAGAAATAATGGTGATCCGTTTAAAGCAAGGATGATTAAGACATGGATGGACAATGCCTACACAAAATCGCGTTCCTCGAACCTTTCAGACTATACGTCTGTTTTCGGTACTAAGTGCCGCAGCGCCATCTGTTGAGTCTGGAGTCGAGTTATTCTGTCAGCGTTAATCGCCGAACAAAATATTAGAAACTAGAATTTATTTATTTAATCTTAATTGCACAAAATAAGATGGTACAAATGGCGGACTTAATGCCATAAGGCATTCTCTACCAGTCAACCAATGGGCTTAACAGAAAGGTTAAGTAGGAATTTAGTGTTTGTGGTGACCGATAGATGACGCTAGTGCTTTAGCCTGAAATAAGGGAACGCGATTTTGTATAGGCATTGTCTATCCATGTCTTAATCATTAAAGGCATAATTGGTATCTTATTGCAACTAAAAAAAAGTAGGAAAAAATTTTTAGAAGCGAAATAAATTTTTTTGTATGGGACACGTCGTCCCAGCCGGCCAACCCTCCATACAAAACAATTTTTTTTTTGACAGGATTTTTTTTTTAGATTTCTGTTTTCTATATATCTAAATATATAAAAGAAGAAACTGACTGACTGACTGACATATCAACGCACAGCCCAAACCGCTGGGTCTAGAGATTTCAAATTTGGCACATAGGTTCCTTATAAGGTCTAGGGGAGCACTAAGAAAGGATTTTTCAAAATTCACCCCCTAAGGGGGTAAAATGGGGGTCCATAGTTTGTATGGCAAAACAAGATTTGTTAGACTATTTTATTCGAAACTTCACAGGAGTATTCCTAACGATAAATGAGAACACGTGTTTCAGGTTTTTTGAAATTCAACCCCCAAAAGGGGCAAATGTGGTCACAAAGTCTGAAAATCCTTTTTGAGTACTTATAGTACGCGGGCGAAGCCGCGGGAAAAGGCTAGTTCATAATTAGAACACGATACCAATTATGCCCTTAAACGTAACCCCAGCATTCTTGTTACATCTTGTATGTATGTAACAAACTTTAAATTTATATAAATTGGACAAAAAACCATGTATAGGAAAGTAGCAAATTATAATATAATTTTTTTGGGGATCAATGTTACTCTGCGTCCGTAGGAAACACCTTAGACAACCCTACACGTGATCCCTGGGTGGTGCTAGTAACAAACTTGGCAGCTGCACTGTCCCATCTGGACCTCGCAGCACTCACTGGATTTTCTTCGTCATCTGCTTTCCCACTACTACTAAGTACTACCCCAGATATGAAATGCCTATCTATATCCTGTGACATGTAGCCATACGATAAATAAATAAATATGATTTTTTGTCAAGACACTGGCCTATTTCGATATAAAATTATGTATTTTATATTCAGAGCACGTTAAACAGAGTTTAATGATTCATCGTATAAAGTTATAATTCAAAAACTTTTATCCAATATGATGGTCGCACTTTTCAACCGGACAGTGTGATATCGACAGTCTGTCTTATTAATTCGCACGGTGTTAAAAAGTGACGATTGCTTTATCGCATGGATGACACAGTCCATCATAGTCATGCTAAAGAGACGTGGAGTCGATCATGTCAGGTATAAAGAGGAATTAGGACACAATGGTGATAAGCAGAAATTCGGCTAATAGTACCTAAGCGGACACCGTGGTCTATGAACGGTTTTAAATCCATTTTTTTTAATACCACGACGGTGGCAAACAAGCAAACGGCCCGCCTAATGGTAAGCAGCTAGCGTAACCTATGAACGCCTGCAACACCAGAGGTGTCACATGCGCGTTGTCGACCCTTTACAAAAAGGAGGATTGACTGTGTTGACGGCTAAAGGAACAAGAGGGTCCCACATCGTCAATACACTGGGTCCTCTTTGAGCTCTTTGGCAACCTTAACAGCAGGAACTATGAGTAGTGTCTACTGCTAATTGGCTGTGGTTTTCTGTAAGGTGGAGGTACTGCCCCAGTCGGGCTCTGCTCCAGATTTGAGCGAAATGACATTCTCTATGCTGTGCCCTACCACACATAGCGAGATGACATTCGCAGTACCCATACCTCTCTTTTGAACATAGTTTAAGGACATACCCGGGTCCAAATCATCTTATACAGAATTCATCCTTATCTAATCTACACATCTCCAAAACATTATCACACTCTTCTCTGGTTTTATCATATCACTTAAAATGTTGTTATAATGCCTACTAATAACTACAAAGCATTTAATTCAGCCAAGTAACCACTGAAAAATATGATTTATAATAAAATTTTCTTTAATAATTGTAAGGAACGAATAGCTTGAAAAATAAATGACATTACAATGTCCAAATAGACTAATGGTAACAATACGTGCACCTTAAGATATACAATTATGTTGTAACTTGTTATGTTATGTAATAAGTTAATTACAAAACTAAATTAATATTAAAATTAACTAAATTAAAACTAAATACATACATGATATAACAAGGGGCCGTATTACTTTAGAACATGTTTAGACACAATCCAACTTCAATACAACTCCAATGCATTAACTACACAATACAGCTAGCGCCTGAACGTCTGAATCAGAAATATGCATAAGAATTTGCTTGAAAATTATTCCTATGCAACTCCAATACAACTTCAATATTGGTTGATTATTTGTTGTGGAGTTATGTTTGAGATAGATTGTGGTTTTAATGTATTGTTTTTGTATATTAAAATTAAAATACGGCACGCTGTATAGTTAAATTGTTTGATGTCAACGTCATCGTTGAAAATCTTGTATGAAAAGTTTGACAGGTTTTCTGACATTGAGTTATCTCCAAAAAAACCTTCTTCAGATACGACCTTTTGGTATTAGTTTGGTTCTTATTCCATTGAAGGTACGGAACCTTCTATTATGCGTGGTTTTTTTTCACGCAAAGTAACTAATTTTTCTACATATAAGTTGAAATGTCTGCTCTTTTTTTCCCAACAGTCTAAACGCCTATTGATAAGCGTGCAATTTGGCTAGAATGACTAACGTCTGGGCGAATTCCGGGCGTGCCCAGACTGCTAAATTGCCCGCTTTGTTATTATAGTCCAAGAGCTTTGTCGGAAAATTGAATGAAATCAACATTAAATTAATCCTTAATAGATAGTTATATTTATGAATAATATTTTTATTTGCGTGAGACTACCCACTTTAGCATTGTTACAGTACAGTAATTTTCTAATCAAGTCGATATTTAATCACGTACCAACAGTATATGAAAAATAAACCCGAGGTCTGTTTTAGTTGTGAGTGTTTATGTTAATAAACTTATTAAATTCAACGTTAAAATGTGGACACGTTTAGTCACTGCCAATTCTAAATTTAGACAAAATAATATTTTTAAACAAAAAATAACCGACTTCACTTAGCTTCCATCTATCCAGAAGCAAGTGCCCGAGCTACTGTAAAAAATACTCAAATCACTATAGGTGTACTTATAATATTAGAAAAGTTCCCTCGATTTCTCCAGGATCCCATCATCAGATCCTGACTTGATGACAATGGGACGAACTATGAAGTACACTCTTTGAAATAAAAAATAGAATCATCCTAGTTGGTCCACCCATTTTCGAAAAAAAAATAAAGATCCCGACGCAATGAGAATCTCCTCCTTTGAAATCTTGAAATCGTTTGAAAACTACGCAAAAGACGGACAGTGACAAAATATACAGTAAAAGTTGTCTACAGCCAATGATATTTACTATGGATGGGGTACGAGTATACTCTAACAAAATACTTCCAGAGTTATTTCATAACCTAGAAACGATTGTGTTATATTTATCTATTTTGACAATCATTACCTACATCTTTATTGTCACTCTCATTGTTAGAAAATTACAGTTTGTCTCTTTCTCACGCGGGGACGGGAGCTCATTGGCACGTCCGCATCTCTCGCTGGCCGATGCGCGACTAGCGTCAATTGTTTGAAATCACTCATTTTAAGTGCTTCACTTTTGGAGCGTGCATAACCCATCTGTCATTATTATATATCATAGTCTACAGCACAGTTCTTGAACTAGTAAGTGATTTTCTAATGTAATTAATGAATATTAACTTCGCTTTTCATGTCATTGCTTAATTTAGCAACCTAGCTAAAAACAAATGCATTCTCAAATAAGCCGCATGATAAAATGTGTACCTGATTTTTATGACAAAAACTTGTCATTTTAATCTTAAAGAATTCAACCAACCGGAGCGGCCATGTCTGTCATTTTCTATACAAAAAAAGTCCGATTGTTGCGGGGGAGGGGAACGTCAATTGTATGGCTGTTACGTAACGTACTAATAGTCATGTCAGATAAACGTCAGTCCATACAATAAATATGACCACTGGTCATGTTTTCGGCAGATAGGTGAATTTTCTAAGTCTTTTAATAGATAGATAGATATATTATTCAAAAAGGTTATTTCCCTGCAAAATTGGTTCTTAACACATTCAGGGCCGAAAACCCGACTGTCGGGTTCTCTGTTCGTAGCTACTACGCGTTACATACTACCAATACGTGGCTACAGGCTACGAGCGTAGCACGTAGCACTAGGTGGCACTGAATGTGTTAAAGTTTGTCTGCAGGTGGGATAGTTGTCTAATCTATTTTGTGTTTGATTATCGAACGAGCGGAGCGTAAGCGAAGCAAGTTCTTTCTTACAAACAACTTCTGGCTAGTGGGACGCGAGCGAGATAGCCCTCTGCATGTGTGTAGCGCTGTCACGCTTGCACACCGTCGCCGCATCCGTTTGCGAAAAATAAAACTAATAATTATTTAAAAATATTTAAAAACGAAGACAATGATTTATTAAAGCTACTTAAAAACCGCTCGTTTAATTCTAACTACCTACTTTTTTCACTTTACCATTCTCATCACTTAATATACGAGTATTTTTAATAAAAACAAATTGAGTTAAGCAACCATTACACCCTCAATAAAAATAAAACTAATGGTTCCTTAATTGATCTAAAGGACCCTTAAAATGTTTATGTTTTAACATGACATATTTAAGTACTTCATATGTCATGCTAAAACAAACCTTATTGATGAAAGAATATGGGCTTTTGTTGAACGTACAAGTGTTGTTACAATAACAAGGATATTGTTTATTATAGTTATCTTGAATTTAGTTTTAGGGTTCTGTTAGGCATGTAAAGATAACTTTGGCCGCTATATTTAAGAAAAAGAAAAACAATTACTGTATAGTAGTTTAAGGGCCCGAAATTAAAACATGAAAATTCGTATATATCTAGATTTTATTTTCAATGACAAGAATGAATTGACATCTCGCGCAGACTTTTCCTCACCGCGCAGATAGTCTCGCATAGAGTAGTGCGTAGCAGCTACAGGGCTCCCCCTCAAGCGAAGCGTACTGGTCGTCTGATGGGTCGACCTGACCGAGTACAGTTTGCCGGAGGTTCATTAGGATATTCATGGAGATCTAATGTGTAGGCAGGCTTTAAACGATCTATGGAGACGGCAACAACCCGTCCCGGCAGTTGGATTGTGAAAACTTTGTCACTTCGTTTCAGTACAGGATAGGGCCCTATATACGGAGCTTGTAGCGGCTTACGCACTGCATCTTCTCGAAGGAAAAAGTTCTTGCAGGTTTGCAAATCAGGATGCACAAAAATGCTTTTACTGTTATTGTGTACCTTTTCCATGGGCTTGATATCATTTATGATTTGCCGAAGTTGTTCGACGTAGTCCAAATTAAAGACAGGGTCTCTCACGGATGTGGGTGATGAAATGAAATCTCCTGGTAGGCGAAGTGAACAGCCGTATGTAAGTTGGGCTGCGCTGACACCGGAATCGCTGCGAAGCGCTGAGCGAAGTCCCAGCAGAACGGTGGGGAGTTCTTCAACCCATTTTTCTCGATCACTCAGCCGTGCTGTTAGAGCCGTCTTTAGACATCGATGCCAGCGTTCAATTTTGCCATTGCTTTCAGGATGATATGCTGTCGTACGCACTCTATCTATACCAAGTAATTTAGCCAGGGACGAAAAAAGCTCACTTTCAAATTGACGGCCTTGATCCGTTGTGATGGTTATTGGACATCCAAAACGTGTAATCCAAGCCTCATACACAGTTTTAGCCACAGTTTCAGCAGTGATATCACGAATTGGTATTGCCTCGGGCCAATGAGTCGTCCTGTCAATAATTGTTAACAAATACCGATGTCCGCCTGAAGAAACGCTGAGGGGACCGACGAGATCGGTGTGGACGTGTTGGAAACGAGCACTTGGTGTAAAAGTCCCAATGTTGCTATGCGTGTGACGCTGAACCTTCGACTGCTGACATTTAATGCAGGTTTTGGCCCAAATACCGATGTCCTTGTTCATAGACGGCCAGAAGTATCTACCATGAATCATCTTCTTGGTAGTCCTGATTCCCGGGTGACGTATATTATGGACGGCATCAAAAGCCGTGTGACGGAAATCTTCAGGTATATACGGTCTGATAGTTGATGTGGATACTTCGCAGTAAATCGGCTGTGATGAGTTTGGCAGAATGATTTTCTTCATTTCAATATTCTTATTAACCGACTTCAAGATTTGAAAAGAGGAGGTTCTCAATTCGGCGTGTATGTTTTTTTTGTTTTTTTTTTTTATGTTTGTTACTCCATAACTCCGTCATGTCTGAACCGATTTTGAAAATTATTTTTTGATTGTAAGTATATATATACAGATTGGTCCCGTTTTTGTCAAAACGCAGTTCTGATGATGGGATCCATGAGGAATCGAGAGAACTCCTCAAATCTTAAAGGCATACATATAGTGATTTTTATATTTTTATCAACAAAACCATCATTTTCATTCAAAACAGTGACATTTGATGAAGTAGAACTGCTGATGATGATCAGAACGGAACTCTTCAACGACGCATAGTTCACGTTTGGCGATTCGTCCTCTTCGCTGTGTTTGTTTAGCAAGTTTAATTGTCAGAACAAATGTTCGTCAAGCTCAAGTTCTGATGATGGGATCCATGAAGAATCGAGGGAACTCCTCAAATCTTAAGGGCTTACACATAGTGATTTTTGTATTTTTATCAACAAATCAAGCATTTTCATTCAAAAGAGTGACATTTGATGAAGTGGAACTGCTGATGATGAACAGAACGGAACTCTTCAACGACGCATAGTTCATGTTTGGCGATTCTTCCTCTTCGCTATGTTTGTTAAGCAAGTTAGATTGTCAGGACCAATTTTCGTCAAGCTCAAGTTCTGATGATGAGTTCCACGAGGAATCGAGGGAATTCCTCAAATCTTAAAGGCATACATAAAGTGACTTTTGTATTTTTATCAACAAATCAAGTATTTTCATTCAAAAGAGTGACATTTGATGAAGTGGAACTGCTGATGATACTCAGAACGGAACTCTTCAACGACGCATAGTTCACGTTTGGCTATTTGTCCTCTCCGCTGCGTTTTTTAAGCAAGTTATTTCATTGTATGGAATCTAAGTGCACCATCTACAATAATCCTTCACCGGCTACCCCCATTGAAGTAGGTTTTTTTTTCTTAAAAATTATTAAGTAACAACTTCTTAATAGACGTGTCAGCCTGCTGAGCTTGCGCAAGCATTTCATAATCGAGCAAAGAGGGCGTGGAGATAGTTTCAATACGCGACAATGCATCTGCAACCACATTGTCTTGGCCACTCACGTGTCGAATGTCATTAGTGAACTCACTTATAAAGGACAGCTGTCTGGAACGGCGAGGTGTATCGGATTCATATGACGTTTTCATAAGTGCGTATGTCAGCGGCTTATGATCCGTAAAAATGATTAACTCACGACCTTCAAACATTTTTCTGAAATGTTTTACAGACATATGTATAGATAAAAGTTCTCTGTCAAATGTACTGTATTTTTGTTGAGCGCCTGAAATTTTTTTTGAAAAATATCCCAATGGTTGCCATTTTCCGTGGACGCGTTGTTGGAGTACGCTTCCTGCACTCTGATCGCTAGCGTCGCAAAAGAGAGCTATGGGCGCGCTATGAGAAGGGTGGGCTAACATCACAGCGTTGTTCATAGCTTTCTTACATGCCTCGAATGCGTCGTTGGCTTCGGTGTTCCATTATATGACAGTTTTATCGTGCTTCTTACAGTTGTGTAAGAAAGGGTTTAAAGGTGCTTGTATTTGCGCAGCGTTAGGTAGGCTGTCATGATAAAAATTTACCATTTCGAGAAATCTTCGTAACTGTTCAACATTTTGAGGTTTCGGATAAGTGTTAATAATTTGTATTTTGTCATCGGGTGGTTTAATTCCATAAGGTGTTACCGTATAACCGAGGAATTTGACAGATTCTTGACCAAACACGCATTTTGAGGGATTAATCGTAACACCGTATTCGTTCAGTCGTTGTAGGACTGTCCGGAGGTGATTTTCGTGACTCTTCTCGTCCTTTGATGCAATAATAGTATCGTCTATAAAAGGGAAAACGTAATCTAAACCAGCGAGAACATGATGTATAAATCTTTGAAATGTCTGGCCAGCATTTTTCAAACCTTCTCTCATCATGGGAAATTCAAAAAGGCCGAACGGTGTTATTATGGCTCCCTTATCAATGTGGCTTTTATGCATAGGTATCTGCCGATACGCCCGGTTCAAGTCAACTGTACTAAAAATATTCATACCGTATAGTTGGTAGGTAAAATCCCTTAGTCGAGGAACCGGATAACGATCGGGTTTTGTTACCGAGTTTAACCGCCTGTAATCACCACAAATCCGTATGTCGCCATTTTTCTTAGGTACGACGTGGAGTGGACTTGCCCAGGGACTCTTGCTAGGGCGACACAACTGTTGCTCTATCATGTTGTCGAATTCCTTTTTGACTGCGAGGTACCGATGTGGAGGTAGCGGCCGCGGGCGTGCATGTACGGGAGGTCTGCTAGTTTCGATATAGTGCTCGACGTTATGTTTGGGAGCGTTCTTCACGGAGGATGGTCTTATGACATCGGGGAAATCGCTGAGAATCTGATGGTACTTCTGTTCAAGATTAATGCTGCAAATTGTTGGCTGTAAAGTCTAACAAATAGTAGTTCTAACAGCGAGGTTGGTTTTCTTATCAATCAAACACCTTCCAGAAAGATCGACAAGCAATTCGTGGTACTTCAAGAAATCGGCGCCGATAATTGGCTTACTGACTGCTGCAATAATAAACTTCCATCTAAATGAACGTTTTAGATTGAAATCTAATTCCAAAATCTTCTCGCCAAAAGTAGGTATTATACTGTTGTTGGCTGCATAGAGATTGAAGGTGGTCGGTTGTCCACGGAAACCTTTGGGCTTAGGAATGACAGAGATATTTGCACCAGTAAGGAATTTTATTTTGGTGTCTTGATCGGTAACGAACAGGCGGTGTGAAATATCCATTGCGCTAGATTCCGCCTCAGCTAACGCAGGTATTAGTTTTCCGTATTATTACTTTTCTTAAAATTGCAAGGGATCGTGCATTTATACGCAGAATTTCCAAATTGCCGGTGGAAAAAACAAATACCTTCACTCGACGAATATTCGTGGTTTTGAAAATTGGTGCGCATGTGAGAATATGGACGAGTAAAACGTGGGGCGTTGAATTTCGGAGTCGAATTACGGCGGTACTGTTGTTGTTGTATCTTGATCTCCGCTACTTCACGAACAAGGTTGTCTAGTTTGTCTTCTAGCGTTTTCGGCTGCGAGGTTTGGCTGACATCTGTTGAAGTAGACGGCTGCGCCGAAATTGCGGATATCTCGTTGCGTGTTTGTTCCATAACTTTATCTGCCATCAGTGCTATATCGTTAAGGTTTAAATCTTTCATAATAGTATCACTCGTGGCTACAACAGACCGAACAGATAAGGGGAGATGATTAGACCACAGGATGCGAAGGGCTGTTTCGGAAACGTTATTGCCAGCAAGGGTTTTCATTCGGCGAAGTAACTGAGATGGTTTTAAGTCACCGAGCTCCATTTCTGCCAAAAGTCGCTGCAGTCTACGTTCTTTAGACTCCTCGTAGACCGCAATCAATCGGTTTTTTAATGTTTGGAATTTGTTGGTTTCCGGTGGTTCTAACAAAATATCACTTACTTCGTCCAGATCCTGACGTTCTAATTTTGCTATTGCGAGTTCATACATTGCTTGGTCACCTTTCTTGAGAGGGTTAACAATTGATTCAAATTGTACAAACCAAAGGCGTATTTGTTCGCGCCATATTGGTGGAATACGAATATTAGTTGCGATACCTGAGAGCTCTTGAATTTGGCACGGAACTGCAGGTTCGAGCTTTTCGGTTGACTCGTTGTCTGAAGACATGTTTTTCGAAGGCTGGGTGCTGCTCTGAACGCGGGGTCACCACTTTAAGGGCCCGAAATTATAACATGAAAATTCGTATATATCTAGATTTTATTTTCAATGACAAGAATGAATTGACATCTCGCGCAGACTTTTCCTCACCGCGCAGATAGTCTCGCATAGAGTAGTGCGTAGCAGCTACAGTAGTTTAACCCCTCTGCTGTGGCGAAACATATATTTTACACAATGACAGTTTTAATTGAGTTGTGGGATCAATGTTAAATAGGTACTCTGCGTCCGTAGGAAACACCTTAGACAACCCTACACTTTATCCCTGGGTAGTGCTAAAAGAGTAGCAGACTTGGCAGCTGCACTGTCCCATTTGGACCTCGCAGCACTCACTGGATTTTCTTTATCATCTGCTTTCCCGCTACTACTACCCCTGGGAAGAAATGACATGTAGCCATACGATAAATAAATAATTGTAGAACAAAAATTGCGCCTACTTTTACTCACGAATGACGCTGGAGTTTTCGTCTACCAAGCACTCTAACGACCGCTTGCTAGCTGTCTTGCTTTATGTATAACACGTTTTAATGGGGTAGAAAGAGTAAAAAGTAGTTTATCGGTGTGTTTTAGATTGAAATTTGAGTATTTGACGAGGACCTCCGTCCGGGATTCACCACAGATGTTAGTAATTAGACAGCATCCCCGAGACGCATGCGCCACAGTTGACGGGAATTCTCCATTTTCACTCCCACAGCTAAGGGGTTAAATAGTTTCATGGATTTCCCGTATAAAGATGTTCCAGACATTTTGGAGGCGTACGTGGAACCCAAGCCAACGCGTGGAGGCTTTCGACAATGAAACCAAGGGGTATATACACTAAGCGGATGCTGCCCCTGCCCGTGTTATGGGTCGCACGTAGAGACTGCACTGGCGATATTATAAGGACTATTGACAGTGTCTGCGATCTAAATTTCAATAGTATATTGGGAGAAAAGTTATGCTCAATAATCTTACATAATATAGACATAATCAAACTGGGTTTAAACTAAACCAGTATGGAATTAAATGGGAAACTATACAGTACTTAGAACACTACTTATCTATAATTTTTTGGCAATATATTTTGTAATTGAAAGTTTTATTTTGACTGTATTAATGCGAAGTAAGTTAAATGACATGTGGCATTTATACAATTTAATTCTAAGAGCGGCCAAGGTACTCAAAAACTCTTTATCGCCTTGACAATGTAGGTGTTGTACAGATATTTGTGGCCACTCCGATATATCTGATGGCGACTGTACTTGGACTTCAGCGCACAAAGCTAGGTTGTACAATTTGTACATATTGTACGTACTAGGCCAATCGAATAAAATCCATAAACAGCGTTTTGAAGAATTAATGCCCAGCAGGCTGGAAATCGTTTTAATACCTTCATTTGATTCTTAATGCCTGTAATCCGAATTTGCCCAATCCCAGGACGTATGCATAAATTTGGACAGCAAAATAACTGCGAAATGTTTGCTCTTTTTTCAGGTATTTGCTTGTAGCTCAAATACTGTATGTCCGTCGAAAAATTCAATCCATTCAATGTTAAAGAGGGTTAAATTCGGCTATATTTGTTGGGGGTAGAGAGGCCATATTGAAAGTTGGCTTTAAGGAATTTTTAGCATAAATCGTGGAGGATTTTGTCCAAGGAGCTCTCATTGGCCTTAGGTGAATCAACACAGGAGCAAACATTTCCCAAAAAATAATGCACACCTCCTGGGATAGGGCAAACTCGGATTACACGAATTTAGGACCAAACGAAGGTATTAAAATGATTTCCAGCTTACTTGAAATTCATTCTTCTAAAAAGTCTAATTTGATTGGCCTATACCTTGGAGAGCTCTATTCGACTAATCACTCTGATTACGGAAGTAATGACGTCACAATAAGTCAATAAATTGCAACGCGTGTGAGTAAGACACCCTCTACTTTGATGCTCTTTCGTTTTCCTTAATCTTCTTTGAGCACCTTATTTACTTGGAAATAAGGTCCAATTAAGTTTGGCAAAAAATGTAACAGGGATTCGTGTAGATACGAGTATGTACTTTAGTTAAGTTTTTTGACCTATAACTTATCTAAACATGTGTCTGGTAGCATTTTATCAGTGCCACTTCACCTCGAGCACCTTTTACCCTATTATTTATTGCCCTTACACTAAAAGCAACTAACAGCAGGCTTGGGAAAGTTTTTTGCAGTTGAACTTTGAACGGGTTAAATTGAACAACTTGAAAGTAAAACTGTTAAACTAAAAGGACGATATTATACCTAGGTTGGCTATACAAAATCAAGCTTCTCTCAAATTCAGGCTATAATTTTGTTTTCACCACTCAACGTCGGAAAGGCGCTCTTTAAGAGGAGGGGAAAACCGCCTTTTACCCACATTTGGGAAAAGTAATTTGGTGCAAGTTTTGACTTATTTCTTCAAGTTATCTGGCAGGGTGGACTTAAAAGAGATGATTTTTAATTATAAAATTTTGAAAGCATATGACATTGCTTTCGATTTTAAATATTTTTTATTACGTGTATTTTTCGGCAACAAAGTTTGTTCAACCTCTCTTGCCTTGAAGCCCTCGCAAGCTCAAGATATCATTTTTGGACCACTCGCTAGGCTCGTGGCCTAATTTTAGAATCTTTCGCTGGCTCTGGCCTCGGGTCTCAATATAAACACGAGAGGCAAAACCAAAGACATATCAATCAATAAAATATGTTTGTTTTCACTGCTTTGACGATCATAATATAAATTTGTATAGATTAGGCTAAGACCATTATACTATAATTTATTATTCTGAAATAAATAAATCTAAATCTATAAAATATACGGAGACGTAAAACTGTGACTTCACAATAAGCCGCGGTCTCATGCACACACACTCACTTTTGACGTTTGAACCAGTCACCGCTCGTCCACGAGTTGTATATCGCGTGTCACACAAGGATTTCGGCTTATTATGGAATCAAAATTTTGTCTTCACGAAATTACGTCTTCTTATTTTATATGTGTCGCAGGGAAATGATTAAAACTGAGATTTGAACAAATCTCTAAGGGATATGATCAAATTACGCAGGATGTTAAAATGGAGACTCCATATCATCATTTCCCTAGAAACAATCAGTCTTTTCACCAAATCACTGACTCTGTTTAGTGGAAAGACAAAATCGGCGAATAAGCGCGATACGCTTTTTCATTTCACTAGATTTGTTTAGGAAATTGACAAAATCCCTAACTACGACAGTAAGTTGACGAAACGAACTCAATAAGTCAGCTAGTTTTATCATTTCGCTAAACGAGTTTAGTGAAATAATAAAATCTCAACTGGAAGATGGTATATTGGATGGTGATTTGATTAAATCTCTTAACTGATTTAGTGAAATGACGAAAGCAAGTACCGAATACAACATTTTGCAATAAAGCGATTTGATCAAATCTCTGACTAGATAAAGTGAAACAGATATTGTAACAGAGATTTTAACAAATCTCTAAGGGATATGATCAAATCACGCAGGATGTAGAAATGGAAAATTCATATCATCATTTCCCTAAAAAAATTTAGTCATTTCACCAAATCACTGACTCTGTTTAGTGGAAAGACATAATTGGAAGGTGGGTTATTTGTGAAAATCCAGTGCATACTCACGGTCACTATAAGATGTTGTTAGATTAGCTAATTACGTAATAACTTAAGACAGAAGGTCCCTTAAGTAGGGACTGAATAAATCAATCGACTTGGTATTACATGGATCTCACAACTTTTTACGGTAGAAGAACTGAGTTGCGAGACTTGGTTTTTTTACAAGTTTTGTTTTTGATGGCATAAACAAGTTTGATACCTACTTTTGACATTTTATGTAACAATTTCACGTAATCTAGTCTATATCTTCAAGTCATATCTTCAATCTTTCTTTAGTATATCTTCAAAAATGTTGCTGCATTTTCCCTCTCAGCTCTAATATTGCTTTCTTTTTGACAAAATTGGCATTTAACAACTAAGCCTTCACCTTCCTCTCCAAAAGTACTTCCACATGTTGCATGCACCAGATGTTCACCAATATTGCACCGGCCGATTTTGTCTTTCCACTGAACAGAGTTAGTGATTTGGTGAAATGACTGAATTTTTATAGGGAAATGATGACATGGATTTTCCATTTTAACATCCCGCGTGATTTGATCATATCCCTTAGAGATTTGTTAAAATCTCTGATTTAATATCTGTTTCACTTTATCTAGTCAGAGATTTGATAAAATCGCTTAACTGTAAAATAAAATATTGTATACGGTACTTCCTTTCGTCATTTCACTAAACCAGTTCAAAGATTTAATCAAATCACCATATACCATCTTCCAGTTGAGACTTTATCATTTCACTAAACTTGCTTAGCGAAATGATAAAACTAGTTGACTTTTTGAGTTCGTTTCATCAACTTACTGTAGTGGTTAGGGATTTTGTCAAATTCCTAAACAAATCTAGTGAAATGAAAAAGCCTGTCACGTTTTTTGGCCGATTTTGTCTTCCCACTAAACAGAGTCAGTGATTTGGTGAAATTACTGAATTTTTCTAGGGAAATGATGATATGGAGTCTCCATTTTAACATCCTGCGTGATTTGATAATATCCCTTAGAGATTTGTTCAAATCTCTGTTTTAATCATTTCCCTGCGACATATGTATGAATCAGAAATATCAGAATTTGCTTGAAAATTATTCCGATGCAAGTCCAATACAACTTTAATATTGGTTAATTATTTGTTGTGTGATGGAGTTTTTAATGTATTATTTATGTATTTTAAAATAATAATACGGCACCTGTATAATATAACCAGGTAATATTTAACACCCCTTGGCTGTCTGGACCGGTATCGGCTACTTTCTCCCTGAGTGCACCCTGAATACTCTCCTCTGATTACCCGGGGGTAGGGGCCCCTACTAACGGTTCTCCATAACATAAATATAATAATTTTAACCAAAAATGAACCGACTTCACTTTCCAAAAGCTGCTGCTGTAAAAAATACTCAAATCACTATAATAGTTGAAGAGTTCCCTCGATTTCTCCAGGATCCCATCATCAGATCCTGACCTGATCACAATGGGACCAACTATGAAGTATACTCTTTCAAATGAATAAAGAATTTTCCAAATCGGTCCAGCCGTCTTCGAATAATCGGTGATAATAAAAAATAGCAATAACAAACGTTCATTCATTCGTAATCTTGAAGTCGGTGCTTTTACTGCTAATATTGTTATGATAAAAGATAAGATAAAATGCACTTATGAACGTCAAAGACAGAAAAAATACCACCGGTTCTAACCCTACACCTCTGACCCGAGAAGTATTATGACCGACAAGAAATCGAGATGCCGAGAAGTATTATGACCAGGGCTACGATTCGACATGCCAAACTGTGAGACGTGGATGTCACACTTGTATCGCTAGTGGATAGAGTGATACCATCTGTCCACACGTGTTCACACCTGTCAAGCTGTCAGTAGGTCTCGCTAGAGCGTTTTGTCTATGGCTATGGCCACCATTTTAGATATCACTCTTGAGTGATTTCACCCCAAATTTCAACTGTCACAAAAGTGTGATATCATAGTTGTCTCGCAAGCGACTGTCAGTTATGCCATGTCGAATCGTGGCACAGAAAGATATAAAGGTTTGGAAGATCGAATTTTCATTCGAGAACAAACAGTAACTCTCGCCTGTTATACCCACTTCACCTCTGACGTATAATTATCGGGTAATTACCCCAACATTGCCCAAAAAGGTACATCGATTTTGGGGATTAAAATCTGAATACGCAAAGATTTCGTTTATGAATTATAATACCATGTCATTTTCAGAATTCTATAGTATATTTTAACGATAAGTCCATCGAGTGAAAGAGAGGATTCTAACCAAGGACAATGTATTATCTGGACTAACATTAAATTTCACAGAAGCGCCACATTTTTTTTTATACCACGATGGTGGCAAATAGTATGGAAATCATATGGATTCCTACAACTCCAGAGGTGTCACATGCGTATTGCCGACCCTTTAATATGATTCGCAGTGTTGTCGGCTAAAGCGACAAGAGGGTCCCCGTCAACCCACCCCATCCTCTTTATCCTGAATAAAGCAAAAATGAAGAATACTTGGTCACTGCTTCTGATGTGATATGAGTATTCTTATTTTAAAATACATAAACAATACATTAAAAACACAACTATCTCAAACATAACCCCAACAACAAATAATCAGCCGTTATTGAAGAATATTGAAGTTGTATTGGAGTTGCATCAGAATAATTTTCAAGCAAATTCTGATAATTCTGATTTAGACGTGTAGGCGCTAGCTGTATTGCGTTGTTAATGCATTGGAGTTGTATTGAAGTTGGATCGTGTCTATACGTGTTTTAAAGTTAGAATACGACCCCTGAGCTCGCTACTCCGGAATATCAGCCCGCCGCTCTACCAATTGAGCTACCGAGACTTACCCGTTGGCTGCGAATTCTCGCACCAGCACCTCATCCTTCATATGCTTCTTAGGGGACGCCTAGCGACATCTACCGTAAGAGTCTTACACTTTTTTTTTTGTTTATTTTCTAAAAAGTACGGAACTGAGATTTGTTGCCTTAGTGACGCGATAGATGTCGCGAAAGCGTTTGCATGATTTACGGGAACACGATATAGTAGACATGTAAATAGATATTGCAGTCCAGTTATCGCATTGTCCTTGATGTAAAGGCATTTTAAAAGCTGATTTAAGGGGAGTCCCCTCAGTGAAATGAAAAGATTATAAAGAGATTGATGGTATTTATGAGAAAAATGCGTAGATTATGAATATTTTTGAGGTAATGCCGTGATTAAACTCTCGATTTGACAAGCATTTTCATTTTCCTTTTCTGTAATAACAATCCATACTAATATTATAAATGGGAAAGTGTATGTGTGTGTTTGTTTGTTTGTCCGTCTTTCACGGAAAAACGGGGCGACGCATTGACATGATTTTTTAAGTGGAGATAGTTGAAGGGATGGACAGTGACATAGGCTACTTTTTGTCTCTTTCTAACCCCCCACTTCCCTAAAATGGGGGGGTGGAAGTTTGTATGGAGCATTTCGGGGGGCAATCAGAAAAGGGGACCCGTGTTACCCCGAATTTAACGCGAGCGAAGCCGCGGGCAAAAGCTAGTATTTAATACAGGATGTAACAAAACTACTGGCGATCCGTTTAAGGGCTTAATTGGTATCTTATTACGTAAGAAAAAGTAGAAGAAAATTTTTTTAGACGTGAAAAACCGGCGGCCAACTCTCCATACAAAACCGTTTTAATTTTTGCGAGAAAATTTTTTTTCTTACTTTTTAGGGTTCCGTAGTCAACTAGGAACCCTTATAGTTTCGCCATGTCTGCCCGTCCGTCCGTCCGTCCGCGGATAATCTCAGTGACCGTTAGCACTAGAAAGCTGAAATTTGGTACTAATATGTATATCAATCACGCCGACAAAGTGGTAAAATAAAAAGTGATTTTTTTTTATTAGGGTACCTCCCCTATACGTAAAGTGGGGAATGATTTTTTTTTTCATTTCAACCCTAACTTGTGATATATTGTTGGATAGGTATTTAAAAATGAATAGGGGTTTACTAAAGTCATTTTTGATAATGTTAATATTTTCGGAAATAATCGCTCCAGAAGTAAAAAAAAAATGTGTCTCCCCCCTCTAACTTTTGAACCATAAGTTTTAAAAATATGAAAAAAATCTCAAAAGTAGAACTTTATAAAAACTTTCTAGGAAAATTATTTTAAACTTGATAGGTTGAATAGTTTTTCAAAAAAAATTACAAAATAATTTCTTAACTAAGTTTGTAATTTAACCGTATAAGCAGGTGTTTATTGTACCTGTAATTTCTACAAAATCACAATTCAATGACGTGCTTTCAAATAAAGTAAAAACGGTGAAAATCGGTTCACGCAATAAAGAATCATCCCATAAAAATCATCTTCCATACTTTAAGCTCGCGCGCAATAGTTTACTTAATTTGCCGATAGATGTCGCTGTACGTGGAACGCTCATATCATATCCTACATGGCGGTGTTATTTTAACTCTTAACTGCGGACACTTACTGTGACGGACGGAAAACTACGGAACCCTACACTGAGCGTGGCCCGACACGCTCTTGGCCGGTTTTCCATAATTAGAATATGATACCAATTATGCCCTTAAGAGGATTACCAGTATTTTTGGTACATCTTGTATTTGTGTGAAAAACCACGAAATAATTATAAAAATATAATTTCCTGTTATTCCATTGATGTGGTACAATGTAAACAAATGTGATATTTGTAAGGCTATTCTCATTGAAACAACGACATATTGAAAGTGTTCTTTATTCAACGATGCTATCTCGTTTTAACATTAGTATGTTTCCTATGTCTATCGTTATTACTTTAACGGTGTGATTCCATTATTGAATGAGATTCCATTTTAAATTGAAATAAATATTTTTACGTCACACCTGGCCATAATGTGAGTTTTACCGCAGGCTACGCGTACGGTAAAGCTCGCATTATGGCCAGGTGGAGACGTAAAATTGTGTACTCACCACGGGCAGTAAAAAAGAAAGCCCTCTATCGCGTATTTACAACCCTCGCCTGCGGCTCGGGTCACAAATACCTGCGATTTCGGGCTTTCTTTCTTTTACAGTCCTTGGTAAGTAATGTACTAATATTATTTCACATCTCATTTGCCCTTACATATTTTTATCTAAAACTTTAGTCTACTAGGAACCCTTAGAGCACAGATTATATAATAGTTCTTCTTACAGTCTCGCTATGTCCGTCCGTCCGTCCGTTCGTCCGTCTGTCCGCGGTCTAGCTCAGTAACCGCTAGTACTAGAGAACCGAAATTTGGTATTGTGAACATGTGTATTAATTGCACCGACAAAGTGGCAAAATACAGATTTTAAAAATATTATTTTTTAAGGTACAGTCGAGGTCAAAAATACCTTTACAGTTGAGTGTTACAAAAATACCTTTACATTTAAATAAGTTTACACACTACATGACAAAAACATGCTTACAACACACATGACAGGTTCATCTTTTCACTTAATGCACCAAAGCTCACTTTACAATCTGTCTTCCATAGAAACATTGTCACAAATTGTGACATAATAGGTTTACATTGCATGTTACAGAATAATATTTCCTGTCAATGTGCCGTAAATATGTTTATTATACTCTTTATTTATTTTTCTTCTTAGTTTAGGGTTTTTACAATATTTTTATAAAAGTAAAATATATAAATACATCTAAAACATATAAAAACAATAAAAGCATTATAAAAAACCTAAACTAGGGTGCCGCCGGCAACGGAGCAGGGCCCAGGCTGCCGGTGGTTAGGGCCGCAGAGTGAGGAACCTTCGGACTATGCGCGCCGTGTCCAAGATTACCGCCTTCTGAATCTGACCCTTAATCCAACCAAAACCCCGTAGCGAAAGTCTCTCAAGATGTTGGTCGAGACTCTTCGCTATGAGACCGTTCGCAGAGACAACTATCGGCACAATGATCGCCGAATCGACCTCCCACATGGCGATTACCTCGTGAGCCAAGTCTAGGTACTTGCTGGACTTGTCCTTCTCGGCCTTCACGAGGTTCTCGTCACATGGGACGGTGATGTCGACGAGCATGGCCCGGCGTTGCGGTCGATCTATTACCACGATATCAGGCTTATTGGCTACAATAGTCCTGTCCGTGATAATAGATCGATCCCAATAGAGCATGGCACGACCATTTTCGAGAACTGGTGCAGGTGTGTACTTGTAGTATGGCACTTCGTGGTCCACAAGACCGTATAGGAGAGCAAGCTGCTGGTGTATAATCCTGGCTACGAGGTAATGTCTGTGCAAGTACTCGCCGTTAGCAAGATGAGAACAACCGGAGATGATATGCCTGAGTGACTCTCCGGGACGGCGGCATGCCCGACAAATGTCGACCGTACCGTCCTTCAGGATATATTTCCGGTAGTTATTCGTCATGATAACTTCGTCCGCAATTGCACAGGCAAAACCTTCGGTTTCTCCGAAGAGGTCCCCGAATCGTAACCAGTTCACCGACGCGAGCAGGTCTACGTCGGGTCCCGTGAGGGCCCTGTAGAACCGCCCGTGTAGCTCCTTGCTCTTCCATACCGCCTTGCGATCCTCGGTGCTTAGCACCACAGGTTTGCGCCAGTTCTTGTTTGCCAAGGAGAGCGGCGTGAGACCTTTATCTACTGCCACCACATCACGATGCATCCCACACTCGTTGTTAAGGAAATAATTCCTGAGATTGTACACCTCACGGTTGTGGAGATTTTTGGCGTTTAAAAAGCCGCGACCTCCACACTTCCGTGGGATGTACAATCTCATAACAGACGAGCGTGGGTGAAGCATACGGTGTGTGGTGAGCAATAGACGGACTCTCCGATCCAGGGCATCCAGCTCGGTCTGTGTCCACCTTAGTATGCCAAAGGAGTATGTGAGTAGGGGCATTACCCAGGCATTGAAGGCGCGCACCCTGTTGCCACCTGACAGAAGACTATTAAGTACTTTTGTCAGCCAACCAAAGAAGCGCTCCCTCAACGCCTGTTTAATACCCACATCCTCAATGCCCAAAGACTGTGACATACCAAGGTATTTGTAGGTTTCTGATTCAGAGATAGATCTGAACGTCATTGTCTCAGAAAGCTGTATATTTGTTGAATTTACTACTTTCCCCCGCTGTACATGCATAACCGCACATTTATCAACACCAAACTCCATCTTGATGGAACTACTGAACACTTTAGTGGTCTTCAGTAGTTCCAACAAGTCTCGATTATTTGGTGCAAATAACTTGAGATCGTCCATGTACAGAAGGTGAGATATGACTTCACCCTCTCTCCGAAGCCGGCAACCTAGCCCTGAATCCTTCAGCAGATTGCTGAGCGGATTTAGAGCTAGGCAGAACCACAGGGGACTCAGACTGTCGCCCTGAAATATTCCTCGCTCGATCCTTATAAAGTCCTGCGGGCCAGGGGGGTCATCCCCGCCTCCTGGTTGACGAAGGACTGTGGTCCACTGCCTCATACACGCGCCAAGGAAGGATCTTAAAGCTGCATCAATTTTATACAGCTCTAAGCAATTTTATCCTCTCCAGCCATGAATGAGGCACCGAATCATAGGCCTTCTTGTAGTCAATCCAAGCGGCCGAGAGGGCCCCCCTGTTCCGCCGGACTCGTTGGCAAATGGTCATGTCTATGAGGAGGAGCTCTTTAGTACCACGGGACCCAACCCTACATCCATTTTGAGCGGACACCAAAATGTTGTTTGCGACCATGTGCGCGTTTATTTTTGCTCTCAAAATGGATGTAAGAAGCTTGTAGAGCGTAGGCAAGCACGTGATGGGTCGGTAGTTCTTCGCTTCCGTGGTACTACCGGACTTATAGAGCAGGAAGGTTACACCAGTTGTTAAGGAAGGCGGGAGGGAGCCAAGTTCAAGGGCTTGTTGAAATTGCGTTGCCAGCCGCGAGTGCGAGCACCGAAACCATTTTAGCCAGAAGTTGTGCAACCCATCCGGGCCAGGACTTTTCCAGTTCTGGGCCGTACGGATCCCGCAACTTACGTCGTCGGGGCTGATGGTGATAGCCCCCATTGGTTCGATGGACTCGCACTCACGTTCAACAACACTCATCCACTCGCCCTCCGTGTGTTCAACGGGCGCTGACCAGATGCTACGTCAGAAATTAGTCATGGCAATAGCATCCGGCAGTCGCACGTCGGACACACGGGGGTCGGTTTCCTCCCACCTTCGGTATACCTTCCTTTGGTCACTTTGAAAAAGACGATTCTGCTTGAATCGGTCCACACGCTCTCTGTAACGGCGAATACGGCTTGCCCATGCATAAACTTTCTGCTTCAGAAAGTCGATGCGCTCTACGACGTTGGCCATGTAGTCGCGGGGCTCGATATCCGTCCCCACGAACGCCTGGTGCACAAAGCGCATTACTCGGGGGCGGTTATTGCCCCCCCTGAAGCAGATCAGCTTTGCAATGAGAGTCCTAAATGAGTTGATACGACGCTCGATCCGCACCTGCCATGCGGGGACACCCCCGGCGGTCCTAGGTGCACGTTCAGCGTCCGGAAACTTGACTCGAGCAACACGGCACGCCGCGATGGCTCCGCAGTACATTATCAAGTGCGTATCATCTAAGTCTTTACTAGTCCGCAGGAATGGATCTAGCAAATCATTTAGGTCTGCCATTAACGCTAGATTGCGTCTATTCATAGGCAAGCGTGGTAATCGTGGCCTAGGGATGTTTGTGGAGCGATACTGCGTAATTGCCTCTTCCAAAGTCCTCCTCAGTTGCTCATTGGCTGAACTACTCACACTCTGATTCGCGATCCCCTCCTCATCGGCACTGGGATCAACCCGCGGTGCCCCCGATGCCAAGTCGGGTGCAGGCATCGGATCCGGCGACGTGGTGAGCGGATCCCGCGCCGAGGTGGTGGTCGTGCGAACAGAGAGAGTCTCCAGGCGAAGCCGATCAAGTGTCGCGTCATCCAACCGCTTTAGGCGCTGAATGACGCGCACCTGATCCGACAACCGCTGCGCAGTCGTGTCAATGGTTGGTTCAAGGGCCTGAAACAGAGGAAGTATCCGGTCACGATACGCGCACAGATTAGTTCCCCCCTCTGTAGCCCCATAATAGGCGCGCATGACGTTTTCATTCATGGATGAAGTCCATCTCATGCGACGCACTATACCACCGGCAGCGGGGGCCCTGGGCGGGACAGGTTGTCCCGCAGGCCCCAAGCGTGCCGGCAGCGGTGGCCGTCCTCGTCGCGCAGGTGGTCGTGGCGGCGGCGGCGGCGGCCCGCACTCGTCGCTCGACTCGCTGGTGTCGGGCACAGTAGCGAACTCATTGCCCGACAACGATGGTGAGGAGACTGACGAGGCGGGCGAGGATGGTGGGCGTGCGTTTGGTGGGGACGCTTGCTGCTGTCGTGATTTACTTCTCGTAATCATTTCCTTTCCTTTTCCGTGTTTGACGTTTAATGTCCGGGATTCTGTTTACGTGTTGTAACCATATTTGCGATTACATACGCCCTGCGCAACATTCATTTAAGTGGCGGGCAACTTTTCCGCAAATAATCGTATAAAAACAGATGTGTAAATGCCCGTAAAACATAATTTTATCAAAAATATTCGGAAATCAGAAAAATCACGACTGACTTTGACGGCGTCTTTTTTTTTTTTTTTTTTTTTTTTTTTATTATTTGTATGTCTTTCCCCACCACGGAACAATGGTGTTCCGGACCTTTGGGAGGCGTATGCGGAGCCGAAGCCAACGCGCAGAGGCCCTTTCGACAATTTAACGAAAAGTGAGGGGTACACTATGCGGATGCTGCCCCTGCCCGTGTCATGGGACGCATGCAGAGGCAGCACCCGCCATGGTGTAAGGACTATTGAGAGTTAATGGAGTCTAAAATGTACTAGGCTATTGGGTGAAGAGTATGGACTAACTACTGGTCTATTGGATGAAGAACCGGACGCCTGCCTAATAAAACGGTATCCAATTTTATTTCCGGCAGGCGGTGACTCGCCCTCCGCAAGATGGGCCCCCATAAAAAGCGACATCAAGGATGGCTCAAGGGCAACACCGGTGCGGGGGCTCTAACGACCCCACTCTGGACAGCCGGCTAAGGCAAGCCAGAGGGAGGGGACCTGTCCCATCCATCCGACAGAGCACCCCAGGGCACTCAGGTACGTGGAGTCGCTACTCTCCAACAGCTCGCCACAAGCTGCCCTGCGTTGACTGATTGCACTGGTGAAAACCAGTGGGCGATGGGGTCGTCACATCCCTACGCCTATTATTATTATTATTAAATTATTTATTAATGTAAAACAATTACAGGTTTCGGGAGTTACAATATTGCGCCAAACTGGAGTGACCAGTTTGTTGGCGCGTCGCGGTCAATCACATAGGTACTTAACAATAAAGTAATTGTTTACAATAAATATGTGACTTATGTCTATTGTTGTTTACATTTGCAGTGGCATTTAAAACTTTATGTTCAAGCTTACTTTTCGTTTACTTACACCTATTGCTAACTACATAAATATGTTTACATATTTGATTAGCCCGTTTTTAATTTTAATAATGATATGAAATCGAATATAAATTTCGGCTTTATAAAGGGAGCTTAATTATTTATTAACGCTAACTAAACTTTACTAACTTTCGGCTTTATTATTTACTAGCCTTTTCCCGCGGGTTCGCCCGCGTACTATAAATACTCAAAAAGGATACGATACCCATGTTGATTTTCAGACTTTGTGACCACATTTGCCCCTTTTAGGGGTTGAATTTAGAAAAAACCTTAAACACGTGTTTACTCATTTATCGTTTGGAATAGTCCTGTGAAGTTTCAAATAAAATAATCTAACAAATCTTGATTCGCCATACAAATTTTGGACCCCCATTTTACCCCCTTAGGGGGTGAATTTTGAAAAATCCTTTCTTATTGCACCCCCCACCTTATAAGGAACCTACGTGCCAAATTTGGAATCTCTAGAACCAGCGGTTTGGGCTGTGCGTTGATATGTCAGTCAGTCAGTCAGTCAGTCAGTCAGTCAGTCAGTCAGTCAGTCAGTCAGTCAGTCAGTCAGTCAGTCAGTCAGTCAGTCAGTCAGTCAGTCAGTCAGTCAGTCAGTCAGTCAGTCAGTCAGTCAGTCAGTCAGTCAGTCAGTCAGTCAGTCAGTCAGTCAGTCAGTCAGTCAGTCAGTCAGTCAGTCAGTCAGTCAGTCAGTCAGTCAGTCAGTCAATCAGTCAGTCAGTCAGTTTCTTCTTTTATATATTTAGATTGTTTATTAAGGGAGTTAAAAATAGTACTATTTTTTTATTAGCTGTATTTGTTTGGTTTTGTGTTTTCACATACATTATATTATAGTATGTCGACAAGAAATCCTTAGTCATATTCTAACACATCTCAAATTATGTAAGAGTTCCTTTTTAACCCTTTGAACGCCAAAGACCCATAAAGTGGTCATGAGATGTCGTGCACATCATGCCATGAACCCCTAAAGTGGTCCGGATGTATTGCGATCATGCTAAAAAAATCAATATAAAAGCATTCTCGTTTATTTTTATTGGTGCTTGTTTTGCACTAAATTTATAGTGGTTAGCGTCTGACTGACCACTGCATTCGATCTTTTTATATGTCAATGAACCATTTTGCACGTCAGTCTGTTAATAAATCAGTAAATTTGGGATTGTAAGAATAATAAATTCTGTGATAAAAAAAATTTCTGAGTGATGAAATTCATGACTCAGTGATGTCACTTCGGAGAACACCCAAGTGGAGTTCTTGTATATTCGGCGGGCCTATTGATGATTGGGATGAAATAGCTGAGGCCGAAGAAATCTCATGGATTTTAACGCTCACCATACGAACGACATCAATTCACTACATAGTATAAAACAAAGTCGCTTTCCGTTGTTTGTCCCTATGTATTCTTAGATCTTTAAAACTACGCAAAGGATTTTGATGCGGTTTTATTAATAGATAGAGTAATTCAAGAGGAAGGTTTATATGTATAATACATAAGTAGAGAAACACTGATAATTTTAGAGGTTTCTAATGTGATGTCGAGAATAAACACTTTTTTTGCGCTTACATTGCAAACGCTAGCTGAACCCTCCGAGATAGGATAAAATAATGTACTACAGTATTGTACACCTCAAAAAAATCCTCGATGGTATATGTCTATCTCTTAGGGGTAACCCACAATAAACATTTTTTATCCCGTGCGAAGCCGGGGCGGGTCGCTAGTAGTTAATATATATAGAATTGTATTTAACGTTCTTAATTTCACTACATCGGCTATTGTGAATTAAATAGAAAATTGGTAATTATTCAAATTAAGAACGGGCCAATCAAATCTGTAAACATATTTACGGCACATTGGCAGTAAATCTTATTCTGTAACATGAAATGTAAATCTGTTATGACACAATTTTTGTAAATGTTTTTATGGAAGACAGATTGTAAACTGAAATTTGGAGCATTAACTGAAAAGCAGAATCTGTCATGTGAGTTGTAATCATGTTTTTGTCATGCAATGTGTAAACATATTTAAATGTAAAGGTATTTTTGTAACATTCAACTGTTAAGGTATTTTTGACCTCGACTGTACACTTCCGTACCCAAGAAGTGGCGGGTGATTTTTTTTTTTCGCGCCAACCATATCGAGTGGGGTGTCGTTTGATCAGAGGGGTCTTCTGAAACTATTTTTGGATAAATCTAATAGTCTCGTAAATAATAGCTCCAAAAGTTTAAAAAAGTGCGTCCCTCCTGTAACTTTTGATCTGTGGGTGCAAATATTAGGAAAAATGTATAAAAGTGAGGCCTAATACTTTCAATTACCTTTTGAGTCGTTTTTGAGTTATAGCTCAAAAACGCCTAGTAAAAAGGACGTAAGTACCGCATAGTAAAATGACGTAAGTGTCCCAAAATACCAGATAAAAAACAACATCGAGATCGAGTGGGTGTATTGTGACGGGTCGGTAACTACGGAACCCTACGTTGAGCATGGCCCGACATGCTCTTGGCCGGTTTTTTCATCAAATCCTTCATGTTTCCACAACACAAGCCTTATTGAGCTTACCGTAGGTCGATTTGTGTAAGATCGGCCCATAATATGTATTTATTTATGTATGTATGTATATATTTTGATATCTAATAAAAAGGCACAAATTCTAGACCAATGAAAGCTGATCACTTCTTCGTAGTTACGTTTACTGTTTCAGACCTACACAATCGATATCTAAATAGATATACGGTTATTTTTATTTTTCAAAACGTCCGGGTTCGATTCCCGAGTTGAATACAAGTTTTTTTTTAATGTATGAATGCAGTTTTTCTTGTTACTAAAATCCATGACAGGGTTCCTAGGAAGAGATCTTCTAATGTCATATAAGAATCAGAATCAGAATCAGAATCAATCGTTTTATTCGTGATAAAAATTGCATATTAAAAAAATAAAAAACAATAGAAATCTACAACATAATACAAAGTTTACCACGAAATGGACCCGCCTCAGCTTTATGCTGACCCGAAAGCCAGGCTGATCTTCCGGCGGGACCATTTGTGGGCCACGATCGCAGCTGTACGACACGGCCTTACTATAAAGTTGAACGCAGCCACTTTGCTGAGCGCAGACAGCGACTAGCGGCATCTAGTCTGCGAATATGATAACGTTTGACATTGACGCAAGAGGCCATGCCGAACAACCAGATATCAGATAAAGATACATTATTGGAAAAAAATACTTTTACAACGTTAATATAAGGGCAAAATATGTGGAATAAACATTAAAATATTAAGAATAAATCATACAATATAAATAAAGAACACTACCTAGGTGGTTTAAGCTTACACAGTTACATAAAATTATACGTTAGCTTTGTCTAAAAGAGAGTTTCTACAACAACTGACTATGGAATATGCTTGGCTTTTCATTGTTACACGTTTATACAGTACAATGAGGAAAAAAACAAAGAAATGAATTACATAAAATACTACTTCACGCGCAGCAGTGATACATACTCGTAACAGCAGAAAAGAATGAAATATAGGTTAACAATTTTATACATTGGATACACAGTGAGGAAAGGAAATAAAAACAGGTGAATATTATTATTGACTTGCCTATTCATAGAACATAACTATTAATATATACAATATGCCATGCCATGCCTTTATAGTTTCAGATTTTCCCATACTGACCGATCTAAATGTGCCACCCTGTATATTTTTGTACAATCGCCATTAGATATACCGGGGCGGCCAAGGTAGTCACAAATATCTGAACAACGCCTCTATTGTCCAGGCGATAAAGTGCATGTTCAGATATTTTTGAGTACATTGCCCGCTCCGATATATTTGATAGCGACTGTACAAGGTGAAATTGGATTTGCCGTATTACCTTATCTTTTCAACGGTAAGAATAATGGGATTTTCGACTGGACTAGACAGTCTTATAGGTTTTAAATGAGACTAGACTTTGTCTGGGCCTACTTAGTTGGAAGACTTCGAAATCGTTAGGTGTACCTATAAACTCATATTCAAAATTCAAACTAAAAATTTTTGATTCAAAATAGATTCTTACAATAAAATAGATACTTTTTGATGGTCAAGCATGCAAAATCTTGATCTTGTGACTCTACCTATCAAATTGGGTAACGTAATATTGGAAGTTAGACTTGAAGTGTGAGTAAAATTATAGAAATTCACGAAAACTCTGACGATAATTTGAATAGATGTGGCTTACTAATATAACTGTTACATTATGCAGATTAGGTTGTAAATTAGACATATATCTAGTTTTTCATTACTTTGATGGTCGGATTGGGTAGATTGAGGCAGATTGCCCAGATTGAACTGTCATTTTAGTATCTAACAAAAAAATAAGAACTCCATTTACGGTAAAAGAATGGCGAATTTTTTTTACATGTGGGATCCCTAATCATAGCTGTCAAAATATATCTGTCTCTTACCGGGTGCCGTTTTTTTAAATACATAAACAATAACATTAAGGGATTGCAGAGATGTGAATTATTACTATTATTTTAGCTATTTCTTTAATAAATGACTTCTTATAAAATAAAATAAACCGGCCAAGTGCGAGTCGGACTCGCGCACCGAGGGTTCCGTACAAACCTGTAAGTATATAGGAGTAGTAACTTAAAATATAATAATACATATATTGGAATTGTTTCAAATATCTGCTGGAAACGGTTTCAACGATACATTTAAAAAAAAAAATTGTATGGGGACCCCCCTATTTTTTTACTTTTTTTTATTTTTAGATTTTTTCCTACGCTTACACACAATTACCGAATCTGATTCCAAATTTCATCCTTCTAGGTCATCTGGAAGTAGGTTAGATTTAGGTACATGTCAGTCAGTCAGTGCTAAAATTTATGACTTGTTGACCTTCATATCTTTATAACCGTTTGAGCTAGCTTCATGAAATTTGGGCTTCTAGATGTCCTTATGGATATAATTAAACACACGTAGTTTTATGTGGTTACGTTAAAGAGGTTTTGAGTTATAGAATGGTCAAAAGTGGCACCCAGTGGTTCGTGTAATATACACTCGGCGCTGGCTAGCCAGTTCCTTTGCTTGAACTTGGCTTGACACGCTGCCGCGTGTCTAGATAGTAAATCCATCTAGCCTCCCTGTGAAATAACGGCATTCAAACTTGGTCAGATTGCAAGGCTGTGTTGAAAGATCTCTATGTCCAAGATACTCTATGTTTTTTCATTCAATAATTAATTGGCGCCAAATTAAATGCACCACCAGAACAATGTCAACTTTTTGCGTTAAACATTTCGAACATTTCCAAAAAAAGAGCCAAAAACAATCGCCAGGGACAAATTTCATTCTCTGTACTTTTTAAACACTAATACCGAAAGTAAAAATAAGCTTTAATTTAATGACGTTAAGGTAAAATTTTAATAATTAATTAATTTCGTCGCAATCTCAGTTTTTTTTTAATTTTCGAAATTGTTTCATGCGTGTTTGGAGATACCATTTGACAAACTTGTTTATGCGAATCAAAAATTAAATTTAGCTTGCACTTCTTATAGTTTGGAGTAAAATGGAGTGCGAAATGGAACTTTGCGTTTCCAGATTTGTTTATTTTTATTATCAAAAGTAAATTGGTGAGGTGTTTTTGTTTATTTGACTAATTACGTATTTGTATTGGGAATGTTCAAGTAAAGAGAAATAGTTTTTAGATATGGCTGTATTTTTTGGTTGATTCACACGGATGTTATTCCGAAACTTTAAGATCGACATTCATGCGCTTTAAATGCCTCAGTAGTCTAGACGGTAGTGACGCTGCTTACGAATCTAGAGGACCTGGGTTTAAATTTCGCCAAGGACATTTATTTGTGTAAGTTATTTATTTATCGTATGGCTACATGTCACTGGATATAGATAGGCATTTCTTATCTTGGGTAGTAGCAGTGGGAAAGCAGATGATGAAGAAAATCCAGTGAGCGCTGCGAGGTCCAGATGGGATAGTGCAGCTGCCAAGTTTGTTACTCTTTTAGCACCACCCAGGGATCACGTGTAGGGTTGTCTAAGGTGTTTCCTACGGACGCAGAGTAACATTGATCCCCAATTTGTAAATGTCTGTCCGTCTGTCACCAGGCTTTATCTCATGAACCGTGATAGTTAGACAGTTGAAATTTTCACAGATGATATATTTCTGTTGCCGCTATAACAACAAATACTAAAAAACAGAATAAAACACATATTTAAGGGGGCTCCCATACAACAGACATGAATTTTTTGCCTTTTTATACTTTAAATGGTACGGAACTCTTCGTGGGCGAGTCCGACTCGCACTTAGTCGGTTTTTTCTATTTTAATATAGCCCACTCTGAATCCTACCCGGATCAAAGGTCCCCATTATTCCCGCCGCATTTCCCCGCTGAACAGCAATGGAATCTTGCTGAACCAGACACGACCCCAAGCGTGGTTCACAGCCCCTCGCAAACGACGCCCTAACTGCCTGAAGAAGCTGAGCGCCTCTGCACCCCAGGGTCCGGCTGTCTCAATAGCCACCGACACAAAGTCATAAGCGGATTCGAAAGCGGCGTACTTACTTACACGTGCTTTGACTTAGCCCAGACTTCGCTGCTTAGATATTTTTGACTATTATAAGTGTATATTGTCGACTAGTACACAAACAAAAGTTATTGGTGGTTCATGCTATCATTTATCGTAGTCTAAACAAAGAGCTCAAAGAGCACCCAGTGTGTTGACTATGAAGGACCTTATTGATCCTTTAGCCGTCAACACAGTGAATCCTCTTTTTTGTAAAGGGTTGGCAACGTGCATGTGACACCTCTTGAGTTGCAAGCGTCCATAGGCTACGGTAGTTGCTTATCATCAGGCGGGCCGTGTGCTTATTTGTCACCGTCGTGGTATCAAATAAAAAATGGGAAATGTGGTTAATTTAACACAAAGTATGAATTTCAACGCAGAAAGAATGTAACCGCCAATGAATTTCTACTAATATCGTTCCTTTTTAGAATGGCAAATTCGCTTGCAAATTGACTCCTACGTTACTCAAAAAGGTCGTAACCGCCAATCAATTTCTACCAATGCCGATCGTTTTTAATTTGCCAGTTTGCTTGAAAGCGACTCTTACGTCACCCAAAAAGGTCGTAACCGCCTATAAATTTCTACCAACGCCAATCGTATGCAATTGGCGAGTTTGCTTGCAAATCGACTCTTGCGCAGATGCCGCGCTGTCTGCCGCCGTTTCCGGTACTGGCTATTTGTAAAATATTTTTATTATATGATGTAACTAAAAATTTACGGTTTTCGCAATTTTTCCTTTATCTATGCTATAAGACGTTGCTTCGTACCAAATTGCAAGATTCTGAGTTCACGGGAAGTACCCTGTAGGTTTTGATTCTCTTGCGAGCGAAAATTTGCGGAAATTTGCGGTATAAACGGCTGTATCTTTTGATTGCGTTGGCTTAGAAGTCTGATTTTCTCACAGCTTCAAGGGACAGTAGACTTGAGTATTTGATATAAATTTCAGCTTGATACCTCTACGCGTTCCTGAGAAAAATGGTCTTGACAGACAGACAGACAGACAGACGGACAACAAAGTGATCCTACAAGGGTTCCGTTTTTTCCTTTCGAGGTACGGAACCCTAAAAATGTTTTTTTTTTATAAGAAGTAAGGGCCTGTTTCACCATGACCAAGTAAAGTTGTGAACAAGCTACTTGCCATTTATCTGACGAATAAAGTTATCGTTGGCGTTTCAGAATCTTTAAATAAGCTTAAATCTGGCAGTTAATTTATTTGTTAATTAGCTATCCAATACTTTACTCGGACATTGTGAAACAGGCCCTTAAAATACAATATAGCTCAAACATAACTCCAACACACAACAAATAATCAACCAATATTGAAGTTGTGTTGGAGTTGCATCGGAATAATTTTCAAGTAAATTGTGGTATTTCTGATTCAGACGTATAGGCGCTCACTGTATTGCATAGTTAATGCATTAGAATTGTATTGAAGTTGGATCGTGTATAAGCGTGTTGGAAAGTTAGAAATGCTAGAATACGGCCTCCAGTATAATCTGACCCTCTGTCTAGAGTATATTCCATCTACGCTGATGAATATTCTTAGCTTTTTAAGTCCCAGAATACTAACTTAACTGCAATAATACATATTAATAAATATTCTTTATTGTACACCACATGAAAAAAGGAAAGGATACAGCGTACTGCAGTGAAAAAAACTTGGTAACAACAGGCGGTCTTATCACTAAAAAGCGATGCAATCAATTTATCTTAAATATATGTCATCGAACCCCCATCCCTAATGCCCTGGGGCATAGTCACGAACTCATTACATGCCCTTAGAACTGTTAACTGGAAGTGATCCCTTAAAGGGATAAGTTCGCTTTTGTACTCACGTTTTTCTAATGCACCTACATTTTATTTGACTAACTTTTGTACATTCAAAAGTTTATAAACAAACTTTACACTGTGTTCCTTGTAATAGAAGCATTTGTTAATACTCGGCCAAAATGAGAAAAGTATTCGCAAGAACCGTTAGTGCAACAGTACCAATTGTATATGTATTTATAGTTGGCTCTTGTCCTGTGTATGTCGTTTATTTATTTAAACTTTATTGCACAGTATAGAATATACAGTTACAAAAGGCAGACCAGTCAACCTTTAGGCCAAACAGAGAAGCATCATTGGTGCAGGGAATGTAAAAAAACACAGAACTAGTAACTAAAAAAGCAAGAAAGTTATCTAATATAAATAAGCATTTAAATACATATATATTCATAAGATATAAAATATACAAAGATAGTATAACATATACGTAATAAATACAAATAAATAAATATATATAAATAAATTACCTGCTACTGAATTTACTATGAAGAGTTATCAAAAAGATACTTGCGGAGCTTGCGCTTGAACGTGAATTTAGTTTAAGCTTGACGTATGCTGAGGGGAAGAGCATTCCAAAGGCGGATGGCATGTATGGTAAACGAATGGGACATGGAAGTGGAATTGTGATCGGGCACAGAGAGGAGTAGCTTACGAGTGGTGCGAAGTTCGCAGCTAGGACGGGCAGTTACAAACCTAAATTTGGATCGCAAGTACTGGGGCGCAGCTGAGTCGTTTAAAATGGAGAACAGTGTACACAACATTTTAAGACTTCATGCAATGTTTATGCAATAAATGTGTCATTGTTTTGGTAAAGGTACCATTTAGCCGCCAGCACTTACGCTTTCATTGCACGTGTACAATATGAAATCTGTACCTTCACCAAAATAATGTCGCTAATTATTTTACTAGTGTACCTACTACTACGTGTTAAAGGGTCATTGACCCCTACATCTTGAATATCTGTCATCCAACCCCCATCCCTAATGTCGCAGATAGTGACGTCACGAACTCATTACGCGCCCTCACGAGCTAATAGTCATAAATAAATCCCTAACAACCAAAATCAATATCCGGAGGGGATGACAGATTTGTTCTACTTGGGACTGGAACTGACTTTTTTTTAAAGAAACCTTTTCTGGATATATTTTCGGTAAATGGGTGAAGCTGGCATGGATATCAAGGGTATATTGTATTAATCATACTTTAAAAAAAACTGTGCTACCTAGCTTTTGGGTGTGTAATTGGCAGATTTTTTTTTTCAAATCACTTTTTTTTTATTGATGTTCAGGACAACAACAGCCTTAAATAAGAGTATTACATATAAATGGTTACATAACAGATGGCCAATAACAGTTATCCATCAATTAGTAATGTAGGTAAGTAATAATTGCTAGGAAACAGTACAAAAATGAAGTGTGCAAAAAAGTCAAATAAAATGCTCATCACAAGTAAGATAATTAATTGACCACATAAAGAGATATTATAACTTTATAAACAAGATTAGCCTATGGACGCCTGCAACTCGAGGGGTGTTACATAGTGCGTTGCTGACCCTTTATAAACATGTACAGTTTTTTTAAACACCTCATTTCTGGTCATAAATTTCTTCATCCTTCAATTGTCATAATTTTTATGTAAGTCATTATTAGGTAGGTATTACGAATCTAGTACATAGGTATGGGTATGTGATAGATAAAAAATATTATGATGTAATTTATGTACCTACCTATCTGTGTGTATATTGTGGCAAGCAAATAAAGATTATATCTGTCTATCTATTTTTATATCATTATAGATATATAATAGTTTGTAATACAAAATTAGAAGGGTGGAAACGAAACAATCTGTGATACAAACTTTGTATCACAGATTGTTTCGTTTCCACCCTTCTAATTTTTATTGTGCAGTGTAAAATATTAAATTATTGTTGCATATACAATATAAATTTTATTCATTGCACACTTCAATAAAATAAAACAGTACACAGATTAAAAGTACACACAAACAACAGGTAATCTTATCGCAGTAGAGCGATTTCTTTCAGACAACCTAATCTTCCATATACATACAATTTAATGGGCCAAACCACCAGATGGGCGCCACTATCACTTCCATATATAAATAAATATTATGGGACATTCTTACACAAATCAACCTAGTCCCACAGTAAACTCAATAAGGCTTGTGTTATGTTATGTTATGTCATGTTATTGGCTTCCTGTATTTGCTAAAATGTTTAATGTTTGTGTCACAGTTGTTGGATCTCCAAATAAATAAAATAAAATAAATAAAAATACTTATATACATAGAAAACATCCATAACTCAGGAACAAATATCTGTGATAAACACACAAATAAATGCCTTGACCAGGAATCGAACCTGGGACCTCCTGCTTCGTTAGCAGGTTCACTACCGACTGAGCTAGGAGGCCATAGTTGTTACTATTCGCTTCGCAGTAAGTATAATCGCGTAAGTATTTCATTTAATATCTGATATCAAACACTTATCACAGTTGTCTTATCTTTATTAAGTAACTATACATTCTAGGGATGGGAAAATGATATAATCGTTTCCATAGAAAATATTATAAAAAGTCGAACATTATATCAGGATTAATTGAATGCCATTTTGCAGATAATTCTTTTTTTTTACATTGCCGACTAAAGTACAATTTTAATTCAATACAGTAATACGTATGTGTTTGTTTGTATGTTTTATAACATGACTTATACATGATATAAATAAGTATGATATTTTTTATTTATGTATTTTAGTTAGTTTATAATATTTATGTAGAACTTTTTTAGAAATTTGTAGGAGATTGTGTATTCGTGTGTAATTGGCTCTCTTACTTTAAATTATTTGCACTAGCTGTCTTAAATTAATTCTTCATTTCCTACTTCCCCAAGGTTGTAACTATAAAACTTTCGTGAGACTCTAACAATTCAAAATATTTATTACATCGGTGCGCTGCCGTCGCGGAAGGCCGCTCGTGAGAATGATCATTGTAAATTGATCGAAACATGTCGAGCAAAAATCGACTTAAATTACCCGTTATAAATATTTTTAATATACCCAAAGGTTGTCTGAAACAGATCGCTTTTTAGCAGCGACAAGACCGCCTTCATTGTAAAAACTATTTTTATTATTCTTGTATTTTGGCGAAATAAAGAATATTTACTTACTTACATACTAAATCTAACAGCTCTAACCATACAAAGAGGTTTACAAATACCTAGCAAATAAATGAAATGAAATCTATTTTTGAAGGAAAAGCACACAAAACTTCATCATTACGACCAAAATCAACAAAAATAACACATCTTTAAATATTAGTATTGCAAAAATATATTATGCGTTACTCGATTAATATGTTCAGTTAAAAAATCGATTCATCGATTTTTTTTTAATGTATGTAGTTCCTCCCTAAGCTATTTATGATTGAGCAACAGATACTTAGTAGTTTACATTCATTTTATTTAAGTCGTTTGACATATCGGTGCTGTTTATAAATTTAAATTTAAATTAAAAACGTGATGTTTAATAACAAAGTAGTAATAGTGACCGGAGCGAGCTCCGGCATTGGTGCTGCAGCAGCTTTACTCTTCGCTAAGGAAGGTGCCAATGTAGCTATCGTTGCCAGGAATCAAGCCAAGCTTAATGACACCGCCAAGCAAATAGAAGTAGTCGCCGAGAAACCACTGATAATACAAGCAGATATATCCAAAGACGCTGATAAAGTAGTCTCAAAAACTATTGAACACTTTGGGAAGCTTGATGTACTAATCAACAATGCTGGAATTAGTGCGCAAGGATCTATTTTGGATGGCAAATTGTTAGAAGCGTTTGATGAAGTAATGAACACTAATGTACGAGCTGTGATAAATCTTACAACCTTAGCTGCTCCATATCTTGCTAAAACTAAAGGAAATATTATAAATATTTCAAGCGCAGCGGCATTTAGAGCAAGTATAACACCAACTTCGCTACCATATTACGTGTCAAAAGCAACTTTAGATCATTTCACTAGATGCGCTGCTTTGGAATTAGCTGCTGAAGGAATTCGAGTGAATACTGTTAATCCTGGACCTGTAGATAATGACTTTTTTACTAATAATGGTGGAATAAATAAAAGCGAGCATAAACAGAGTTTATTAGATATGACTGCTCTTGGCTATGTATCAACAAATGAAGAGATCGGAGGTGTGATATTGTTTTTAGCCAGCGATAAAGCTAAAAGTGTCACTGGGTCAAGCTATTCCATCGATAATGGTATCCTTTTGAAGATTTAAGAGGCTGACAATAGCTAAATTCAGGCCTCATTATTTGTAACTTTTGACAACTAAAGTCACCGCATGTTACGTTGAGCACCGTACAGCGCCATCTACCCAATTCGAGGCACGTATGTTTCGTAGTCCTTAAACTACGTACGGACACGGGTATGTCCTTAAACTACGCCCAAAAGCAAATCACTCTCACTCTTCGCTCAAATCTGAAGCAGAGCCCGACTGGGGAAGTTCTTCTACCTTATAGAAAACCACAGCCAAATAGCACTAAACCCTATTCCTAAGTGTTGTGTTCCTGCTGGTAAGTAAGGTTGTCAAAGAGCTCAAAGAGTGCCCAGTGTGTTGACGACGAGGGACCCTCTTGTTCTTTTAGCCGTCAACACAGTGAATCCTCATTTTTGTAAAGGGTCGCCAACGCGCAATGTAGTACGGTAGCTGTTTACCATCAGTACGCTTGTTTGCCAAAAAAAAAATTACTGTCTGAATTTGGCTCTGATTTGGGCATAGCAGTATGCATGTTGGATGTCACATAGACAGAGTTTGTTTTAATAACATAAGTTATGCTGACGACATGGTACTGCTGAGCTCCTCAGTTGGTGGTTTGCGTGTACTGATTGAAAAGTGTGAATCTTATGCTTTAAGTCACGGTCTAAGGTACAATGTGCTCAAAAGTGAGTACATGGTATTTAAGGCGGGGAACAAGTGCCCATCTCATGTCCCACCCATTCGTCTGAATGGCGTACAACTGAAAAGGGTTAACACGTTGTATGTTTGTTATAAATAAATAAAAAATAAATAAATATCTTGGGCACTTGGTCACCGATGACCTGCGTGACGACGCGGACATAGAACGCGAGCGTAGGGCACTGGCCGTGAGGGCCAACATGATAGCCCGGAGATTCAGCAGGTTAAAGTAACACTCTTTCGAGCGTACTGTACTTCGCTGTACGCCTGTTGCCTGTGGACGATGTACACGCAGCGTACCATGTATGCTATGCGTGTACAATACAATTACGCGTTCAGGGTACTGTTGAGGCTGCCTCGGTACTGCAGTGCGTCGGGCATGTTCGCCGATGCACATGTGGACGGGTTTCATGCCACGCTGCGTAAGCGCTGCGCCGCGACGCTCCGCAGAGTACGCGCCAGCCACAACAGTCTCCTGGTCGTCGTGGCAGAGAGATGGGATAGCGCCCTAATCAGGCACTGGATCTCTCAACACTTAAGTTTAGGTACTAACATAGTTACTTAAGTTCTATTGTAATACTAACACTATATGGATTTCTTTGTCCGAAATAAATGCTTTTTATTTTTATTTATTATTATTTTTTTTTTTTTAACTCTTAACGTGAGAGGTAAGAAAAATGTACAAATGTATTTTTGAACAATAACCAATAATAATTAGCCAAAGAAACATGGCGGTCGCAAGTAGAACCCACACCCGCACTCAGGAAGCCCCCGGTGTCATTTACCTGTCCTCATTAAGCCTACTTATATACTTTGCTATATATTTAGCTGTATACTTAACCGTGCTTTTTGATAACATATTATGTTTGCATATGACTTCCTCTTTGGGAAAACATGTGAGTTTTTGCTAAGGAACGTAATGAATTTATTAGTAGGTATTTGAAAAGCATATTCTAACTGTGAAATCGTAATTAGTTACGGATTATTTATATATATACTGTATAGTGATGAATTTGATAGTGTCTTCATATTTTGTTGATTGATAGTTTTGACTGTAACGCCTTTTACACGCCCTACAAAAGGCTTTAAAAGCAAGGGGTTAATTTAAAAAACCTTTTCTATTGTATTTTAACTTGTAAGATATGATTCAGTTTTCAAGTTGTATCAATATTACGCTAGTATTTTATACAGGGTGTTTTTTCAACTCTTTACTATGGGTCGCACTCCGAAATTATGATTTTTTTGGCGTTTTTGGTATAGCAATATCATATTTCAGTTAATCAAGTGTCGACGTTTTCCATGTGGAGGCCAATATTTGGAATGTTCAGGTTAACTCATATTAAAAGCTTTTCAATCTAAGATCTAAGGGTTAAAAAAACAGTTTGTATATTTTTATAAGGAGGTGCTTACTGCTTAATATTAAGAATATAAAAGCTTTTTCATTGTAAATTAAACAAGACATTCCCTTATTCCACGCCAACTGTACATTAAATACAAATCGATAGCGTATCTTAGCAAACGGACGAATCGCACTTGACATATTTTTGAAGATTACGAGTTGACTTTAGGATACACTGGGAGCAAAGTCTGGTAGAGAATACGTCTTGGCATTCAGTGCGTCTTTAATTTACATAATGTAACAAGAATACTGGTGATCCGTTTAAGGACATAATTGGATCGTATTGCGAGTGAGAAAAAGTAGGAGAAAAGTTTTTTGGAAGCGAAATTTTTTTTTTAATGGGACACCTTTTTTTTACCACGACGGTGGCAAACAAGCATACGGCCCGCCTGGTGGTAAGCAGCTACCGTAACCTATGGACGCCTGCAACTCCAAAGGAGTCAATGCGCGTTACCGACCCTTTACAAAAAGGAGGATTCACTGTGTTGATGGCTAAAGGAACAAGAAGGTCCCTCATCGTCAACACACTGGATCCTCTTTGAGCTCTTTGGCAACCTTACTCACCAGCAGGAACACAACACTATGAGTAGCGTCTAATGCTATTTGGCTGTGGTTTTCTGTAAAGTGAAGGTACTTCCCCAGTCGGGCTCTGCTCCAGATTTGAGCGAGATGACATTCGCTGAACGTGCCCTACCACACTTAGCGAGTTGCCATTCGCAGTGCCCATACCTCTCTTTTTGGTGTAGTTTAAGGACATACCCAAGTCCGGACGTAGTTTAAAGACATACCCCGGGTCCAAACCTCGTCCCAGCCAGCCAACCCTCCATAAAAAAACAATTTGTTTTACATTTTTTTTTTAAAGGATCACCAGCATTTTTGGTACACCTTGTATTAAGGTTTTATTTTGAGCAATACATTTTAAATGTGTACTTAAATAAATAACTTAACACTAGAGAATAAATTCCCTATAATATGTTCAGAAACGATAAGCTTATGGCCCATATTAAGAACTCTGTGGTGCATCGATCGTAAAGTTTACTTTAAACTGCATGGTACTTTAATTACATTCAAATTTCGAACATCTGTCGGTTATGATCAGGGCCCGTAATTTTCATGCCGATGACATCAATTTGACGTCACGCTCCATATAGGGTGATCCCATATAGTTTTATTATAAATTATTAATCATTAGTCGTCAATCATTTTAATCATGTACAAATGACTTTATAAGTACTCTATTTACACATGGAATAAATAATACCTACTTGATACGTGAAACGTAAATAAAACTATTTGATTTGTTTTTATACATACATTTTATTAAATGGTATTGTTAACAACACATTACAATTGTTACGTAGAAAACAGAATTCCTCTAACGTAAAGCACGCCATCCTTCTTGCATTAATTCCCATGCGAAGAAAATCTAAGTCATCTTCGCGTTCATACGTAATGCAATATTCATAAAAATCATTTTGTTTTGTAATCGTATTTTTGTTTGTTGTGTCACACATTTGGTTAATTATTCCAAATTCTCTGCTAAAAAGAAAATGTATAATTGATGGACACATTTTTTCTGATTTTAATAACTAATACAATTAGGAAATCAGTATTTTTATTTCTCAGTGGCACTTGTAACATTTTTGACAGAACGTTTTTTTAATGAGAACGAATAAAAAAGGTTACATTTAAAAAGGTTTTATTACATATTGATTTATAAACAGCCAAGGAAATTGATTTGTGTAACATTACGTACTTTGTCATAGTGACAATCAACATCTAGACGCTAGAGCTTTCATATTATTGTCACTGTGACCAGGTTCTAAATGGTATGCAAATCAAAGTCCTGGCCCATACCTACACGAATAACTAGATACTTAATGATATTATCTACAAACGAGGTTTTGTACATTATTATATACAGCCTTGGCCAGAAGTGTTGAGCACCCTTGTGATTTTCATATAAAACTCGAAAGTTTAGACCGGCGTTTCTTTTTAAACTGAACAGGCATGTTTTGTTGAAATGAGTAGTAACTGCATCGAATATTTGCAATTTTTCGCACCGACCTAAATTCGCATTTTTGGGACCTCCACTTTTCATATTTTATAGGTACCTTGAAAGTATTATTAAGTGAAGTTTTCTAGATATATCAATAAAATATAACATTTTACGTCATTGTACATTGTTATGATAGGGAATTAATACTTAACATCAAAATTGCAAGCAAAAAAGAGCTATGCTCAACACTTCTGGCCAAGGCTGTACAAGTTAGTTTTGTACATACTCGTAATTATTTACAAATTGATTTAAAACATATTTACATTTCTACTTTTTTTGCCCCTTATGTTTTGATTCGAAATTGATAATTAGAATTTGCTCAAGGTTTTTAGGGGTCATACTGCATCGCCGGTTTGTAAAAATCCATTTTAATATTGAAAAGGACCTTTCAACTTCTACAGATGTAATAGGGGCATACTTAAAATCTAAATATATAAAAGAAGAAACTGACTGACTGACTGACTGACTGACTGACTGACTGATTGACTGACTGACTGACTGACATATCAACGCACAGCCCAAACCGCTGGTTCTAGAGATTCCAAATTTGGCATGTAGGTTCCTTATAAAGTCTAGGGATGCACTAAGAAAGGATTTTTCAAAATTCATCCCCTAAAATTGGGGTCCAAAGTTTGTATGGCGAATCAAGATTTGTTAGACTATTTTATTCGAAACTTCACAGGAGTATTCCTAACGATAAATGAGTAAACACGTGTTTCAGGTTTTCAAAAGGGGCAAAGTGGTCACAAAGTCTGAAAATCAACATGGGTATCGTATCCTTTTTGAGTACTTATAGTACGCGGGCGAAGCCGCGGGAAAAGGCTAGTAAGACCATAAATCTATTTTCCTATTGCTATGCTTCCATCAAGACGAACTTCCTTATTGTCGTTTAAGTCAGCCATTATTTGCATGGTTGGTAATTCCTTGTTTTTGTGTAAGACTATTTTATGCTTTTTATAAATAAATTTTCCTTTTTTATGCAGACTAACCCTTGATAATTTGCCTGTCACAGTTTTAACTACTTGTAGCGACTCACTCAATGTCAGCGTAGAACTCTCCATTTGCTTGGTAGCTTTTACTAAAACTCTGCAGCTCTTTACTAAAACTCCTTATTTATAAATCAATATGTAATAAAACCTTTTTAAATGTAACCTTTTTTATTCGTTCTCATTAAAAAAACGTTCTGTCAAAAATGTTACAAGTGCCACTGAGAAATAAAAATACTGATTTCCTAATTGTATTAGTTGTTAAAATCAGAAAAAATGTGTCCATCAATTATACATTTTCTTTTTAGCAGAGAATTTGGAATAATTAACCAAATGTGTGACACAACAAACAAAAATACGATTACAAAACAAAATGATTTTTATGAATATTGCATTACGTATGAACGCGAAGATTTTCTTTGCATGGGAGTTAATGCAAGAAGGATGGCGTGCTTTACGTTAGAGAGGAATTCTGTTTTCTAATGAATTTTAATGTGTTGTTAACAACTATAATGTATGTATAAAAACAAATCAAATAGATTTTTACGCCTCCCGTATCGAGTAGTTATTATTTATTTCATGTGTAAATAGAGTACTTGAAGTCATTTGTACATGATTAAAATGATTGACGACTAATGATTAATAATTTACAATAAAACTATTTGGGATCATCCTATATGGAGCGTGACGTCAAATTGATGTCATCGGCATGAAAATTACGGGCCCTGGTTATGATTCAATATCTAGTTGGCCATGGCGGTGCAATGACGGTCATTCTAATAGTTCCCAACACGTCATTGAGGAGTTATAATATGCGTCTACATAAAGTAATGTATGTAACCGTACATAATTAGGCATTAAATCACTCGTGTGATATTATTATAAAACTCACTCTGTTCGTTTTATAAAACCACTCATTACTAATTAATTACAAAGCACTCGCATAAGCTACTATTAACAAATATTTTGATTTATGAGCACATAATGTTCTACCTTAGATAATTGACAAAATGCGCCTTATCATTAACAAATATTGCATATTCACGGGAAAATATGACCAGTGCCGCTGTGACCCGTCTAGCCTAGGGATTAGGGGGCAGCGATTGCAGAATACGCTGGTTCGATCCCAGCCCTGGAAACCGGGGGCCTAGGTCACTTGTGACTTTTGTATATGACATCTATATAAGTTTATACTTAAATAACTTTTTTTTTCAAAGTATTCTAGTTTGCACTGAACATTTAGCGCTGTTGGTTTTCCATATAATAAATAAATAAAAATTAATTATATATTAAGTCAGTTAAAGTTGTGAAAGACCGGCCTAAACTGAGCATATATTTATTTATTTATTTATTTAATCTTTATTGCACAAAAAGAAAACTTATCGTACAAAAGGCGAACTTAATGCCATGAGGCATTCTCTACCAGTCAACCTTAGGGCCAAGCAGAAAGATTGTAGGCGGTGCTTCTAACTATACAGAAAACAAATTATATGACAGAAACATAAAACTTTAAAAAGATGCGAAACTACATCCTTAATTCTTACACATAAAATACATGAATCAATACATACATACATAGATACATATATGTATATACATACATACGACCATACATATATAAAAACATATCCGAAGAATCTTGTTAGAGAAGATACTTAGGATTTCTTTGATCCACCAGCAAAGACATCACGCACAGATTTTTTAAAAGCGTACTTGCTCGGTGCTTTTCTAATTTTAGGGGGAAGACTGTTCCAGAGACGAGCCGCTCGAATGGTAAATGAATTGGACATGACACCAGACCGATGAAGAGGGATGGAGAGAGACAGATTGTCCGAAGAGCGAAGTAGACGATCGCGAGAGACACCATAAGACTGAAGGGAGGTTTTAAGATACTCAGGGGCTTGCGAGTCATTGAGTATAGAGTAGAGAGTACATAGCAAGCGGATATTTCGCCGCTGCCGAATGGGAAACCAACCAAGTTGCGCGCGAAACTCCAACACGTGGTCGTATTTACGGAGGCAGAAAATAAATCTGATGCAATTATTAAGGAGTCGATCCAGTTTGTCAAGGTGCTCTTCATTCAAATCGGGATAGCACACATCACCATAGTCTATAATTGGCAATATCAACGCGTTAACTAACAAGACCTTAGTTTTAATGGGCAAGAAGTGCCTGAGCTTGTTTAGTGAGTGAAGTGACCATGTGACCTTCCGACTGATTTCAGCAATTTGTGGTCTCCAGCTCAAGGTGCAGTCCAAGTGCACGCCTAAGTCTTTGATACTCTGACTAAAAGGAATGGGAATTCCGTTAAAATGCACAGGCCCAATAGTGTTAAAGTCAAGCTTGACAAGTTGTTTGGAGCTTCCAATGACAATGGCCTGACACTTTGTAGGGTTAACAAATAAGCCGAACTTTTCGGACCACTGTTGTATGTGCGTGAGATCTCTGTTCAACTTGTCAATGGTGGTTAATATGTCTGTCACTTTGCACTGGTCGTAAAGTTGTAGATCATCCGTATACAGATGGTGAGCGCAGCGAAAGTCAGGAGTTATACAGTTAATAAAAATGGAAAAGAGAAGAGGAGAAAGGATACCTCCTTGAGGTACGCCAGTGACTAGGTCGCACCAGTCCGATAGGGACCGGTCGACACGCACCGCTTGCTGACGGCCCTCAAGGTAAGCATGGAACCAGTCAAGCGCTGACTGCGATACATTTAGATGCTTAAGCAAGGCAATGAGAATGTCGTGGTCTACTGTATTAAACGCGTTAGAAAAGTCAATTAATACCAGTACTGTGACCATCTGACTCTCCATGCCACGCCTAATATCGTCCGTCACTTTAATTAATGCAGTACAGGTGCTTTGTATGACCAGGTCGAAAACCGGACTGAATGGATTATTGAAATGGGTCGTGGGAGCAAAAGATAAATCTTCTCCCAGTGTATTCCATCCGTTCCGGATCACCCTGAAGCCCTCTCGACGGATTCCGGTCCGTTATTTGAAGCGGTTTTATTTTTCCTCCGGAATTTCTGGAATTATCATCGACAGATTGTCTAAAACAATCGTCCTGATGTAATTGAACGTACAATCGTGATTAATCAATAGCGAAGCATATCTTAGGACTCGACTCCCATCGGCTTACCTATTTTCAGCTGATTTAGAGCTTTAAATTTTTCTTGGAGAAGGAAAGCAAGCTTCTCTACGAATATTTTCGTCACCCCGCCTCATACGACTATACAGTGTGGAAAAATAAGTCGGGCCCTGGAGGGAAACTACCTTAAAACGTTGGAATAGCTCAATTCGCTGAAAGGAAACTTTCTTTTATGGGGCCCTAATGTCGTATTTTTAATTCAAGACATAATCTTACAGCTCCAGCCCTACATCGTAAACATAGTGCACACACATTAAATTGTTTTGCATAAGCCAAGAGACAGGCGCGAGCTGAAAAACAGCGCTGTGCAGCCGACCAAGCTCGCGGCAAATGCTGAGCTCCGAGCCTATTGTCGTGAACTTAAAGTTTAGCTTAGTTTTTAAGTTGATTGTTTATTGTATCTACACTAACATTGTAAGTCCTCTAAATGTGTTCAAAAACTGTAGGCAATGGCCAGCATTACAACAACTTATTTTACTATGATAAGTTTTTTATCTGTGGCAGTAACGTAATTTTAACATTACATGCTCAAATATTGATAAGTTATGAGTTTCAAATTTGGAACATCGAATTTGATAACGTAATGAAAATTCTACCCTCCTCCCGACCGCCGGCACAATCGAGTTGGCCATGGCGGTGCAATGGCGGGCATTCTAATGGTTTCCGAACACGTCTTTTAGGATTTATAATATGTGTGTAGATAAAGCAGTGTATGCAACTGTACGTAATTAGGCCTTATTGCGTAACAGTTACATAAACTACTATTATTTATTTCTTCCCTTCTTGTGTTTTTCTGTTTTTTGTTTCCTTCTAGTGTATGGTCTATCTGTCTGTTTTTTTTGTGTGTATTTTTTGTAACAATAAATGCATTTTTATTTATTTTATTTTAAATTACTTTGAGAATGAGAATGAGAGAATGAGACATTTATTGATAAAAATTTTCAACAATTTTTACACGTCAGTTACAATTAAGTACTTATAAATTATATTTACATCATATTTTCAGCTTATTTTATAGCAATTTTGGTTAGTTTTCATTTACATGTAGGTAAGTACATTGTTTTTAAATACGTTTTTAAAGGTATAAGTATGTCTTGCAGAGCTTAAGGCGATTTCGGATGCGCCAGAGCAGCCTGTGACTCCGACCCCAAGCGCAGATGCTCCTCCCAAGGCAGATAATTGCAGCAAAGCCGAGAAACCGGAGAAACAGATAAAGCCCAGACGTGCGGCTGCCAAATTGAAGCCTTAGTATGTACATAGTGTAGCTTTCTTCTGTATTTGTTCGGGTTATACTGCTTGACGCTTTTCTATTTCGACGTGTAATCACTGTTATTTGTTGTATACCCTCTTTAATAGTCTCCCGTAAATATTATCAATTAATTCCAATAACTTCATTGCTAACTTTAAATGTCACTTTGCCAAGTTCCAACTGACATTGACAGTTGACATGTGTGCTGACGGATGGCAGGTATAGTGTTGCCAACTGTTAAATTGCGGTCCGCTTTACCAAATTAAATATTTCCTTATTAAATTACGTTCCGTTTTTCTTAGTTAATTATTTCCTTAGTTTTGTGATTTAACTTAATGCCTGTCGAATCTGAAGCTAACATATATTTTTAAATTGAACTTCCGTTTCTTTATAAGTGTATTTCTTTCTTTATTTGCTGCTGGCGGGTAGATTGTGGAGTTTTTTGTTTAGTTTTTACTGTATATATTTTTATATTTATTGAATATTAGTATACACTTATTATATTAACTTTATATATATTTTTCAGATGCCTTTCAGTGATAACAGTGATCAGTATTTATCTTTTTCCTCCTTAGATAGTGTAAGTGAAGACAGTTTCCATAGTTTGCCTCCTTCGCTTCACGACTTTCTGGAATCTCAGTTTAATGATGTACCTAAAAATTTTAACAATGCGCAAAGTATTCCTGCACATTACAGCGATATGTTACTCTCTTTTGACATTAAGAACATTCATGCTATTTTAATTTCCGAATCGTGGCTCAGACCAGCTTTGCCTTCAACGTCTTACTCTTTACCTGGTTTCAATTTAATTCGGCACGACCGCCTTGGAAGAGGTGGCGGTGGAGTTGCGATTTACCTTCGTTCTTACATCCCCTATTCAATTGTTAATGTATCTGCCAGTTCTTCTACTTCTGATGCCGCAGAGTATATGTTTCTCGACGTTTCCCTCTCTCATTCCAAACTTTTACTTGGCGTTTTTTATTCCCCCTCCCTTCACGTTAATTACTTTGATTCTCTTGAGAAACTTCTCGAAGACCTTATGCCTTCTTATAATCATCACATTCTTATGGGAGATCTAAATACGTGTCTTCTGAAGGATGACAGTCGATCCCGGCGCCTTAAATCCCTGGTAGATGCATGCAATCTTACTATTCTCCCTTCAGACGCCACACAGTATTTTCCATTTTGCTCGCCTTCTCTTCTTGATTTAACTTTAGTTTCTTCGACTTCTCATGTGTCTAAATTTGGACAATACTCCGCGGATGCCTTCTCATATCATGATCTGCTCTATCTCTCTTACAAAATTCGTCTTCCCAAATCTAAATCAAAAATTCTTTTGCAGCGCAATTTTAGTGGATTAAATGTGGAAAAGCTTCGAGATGACGCTTTAACAATCGATTGGAGCAGTATCGCTCGAGCGGGTTCGGTAGACGATCAAGTTTCTCTCTTTAATTCGCTCCTCATACAACTTTATGACGCTCATGCTCCTGTTCGTGCAATAAAAGTAAAGCATCTCCCTGTTCCTTGACTCACTGAGGATATTAAAGCCCTTATAGAGAGGAAGAATCAATCTAAATCTAAGTATAAGGCTAACAACTCTGAGAAAAATAAACTTAAATATCATACCCTGCGCAATCGCTGTAGCACTATATGTTGAGATGCTCAGAGGCGTCATATTCACAGTTCTGTTGAAGATGGAAATCCAGCCAAAGTGTGGAAATTTTTGAAAGGTCTCGGAGTTGGCAAATCTCAACAGGCAACCAATTTAAACAATATTAGCGTTGACCAACTTAACCAGCATTTTTCATCGTCCACCTGTTTCAGTGGTCCTAAGAAATCTAACTAACTTCATCATCTTTCATCACTTCCTGCCTTAGATTTCTCTTCTTTCTATTTTAGCCATTTCTGTGAGAGTGATGTTAGGAAGGGTATATTGAATATCACTTCTAACGCCGTTGGTGTTGACTGTGTTAGCCGAAATATGATACTCCCTCTCCTTGATTTGTTTGTTCCTATTATCACCGGTATTCTGAATTTTTCCATTTCATCAAGTACTTTTCCCAGTCTGTGGAAGGATGCCAATATTATTCCTTTACCCAAAAAATCCAACCCCAGTTCCTTCTCTGACTATCGTCCCATCTCCATTCTTCCTTTCCTATCCAAAGTCCTCGAACGGCTAGTGCATCAGCAACTAACTTCCTTCCTGAATAGAAATGACCTCCTAAACCCATTTCAATCTGGTTTTCGTCCGGGCCATAGTACTACCTCGGCTCTTGTCAAGGTTACCGATGACATCCGTTTGGGTATGAATGACCAGAAGCTTACAGTTCTTGCACTTCTAGATTTCAGTAATGCCCTTAACACGGTCGATTTTGACATTTTGCTCGCGTTCTTACAGTCTCTTAACATATCGGCTGCAGCGATTGACTGGTTCCGCAGCTATTTGGTTGGTCGTCGGCAAAGAATAAAACTAGATTCTTCGTGTTCTTCCTGGTGCAACACATCAGCTGGTGTTCCACAGGGTGGTGTGCTGTCTCCTCTTTTATTTTCTATCTTCATTAATTCCATAACTCTTGATCTCTCCTCTTCGTATCACCTCTATGCCGACGACCTTCAAATATATTCGCAGGGTATGCATAGCGATCTCAATTCAGTTATAGAAGCCACGAATCTTGATCTGCTCCGCATATCAAATTGGAGTCAAAATTACGGTTTAAAAGTAAACCCCCTAAAGTCACAGGTAATTGTGATGGGTAGCGCTAAACAAATCTCCAAAATTGACTTTCTCAGGCTCCCTCCGATAGTCTTCGATGGTATCCAAATTCCTTTTTCCAACCAAGTGAAAAATCTTGGCGTAATCATGGATCGTTGTCTATCATGGGTGCCTCAGGTGAGTGAAGTGAGCAGGAAGATGTTTGCTGCCATAGGGTCTCTCAGACGGCTCCGGAATTTCCTGCCAATTGCTACTAAAATTGCGCTTGCTCAGTCGTTACTTCTCCCCATTCTTGATTATGCAGATATCTCCTATTTAGACCTAACCGAGGAGCAACTTAATAAGCTTGAGCGTATTCAAAATGCCTGCATTCGGTTCATTTTCGGATTACGCAAATTCGACCATGTTTCTAGTTTTCGTTCTCAACTCAAATGGCTCCCTATCCGTCACCGCCGTAACTCTCACATACTTTCTTTACTCTTTTCTATACTTTTTAACCCTGCAACTCCCCGCTACCTCAAAGAGCGTTTCTCTTATCTTAATTCTATTAGATCCTCTCAAAAATTGCTCCTAAAAGTGCCATCTTCATCTTCCAAATTTTATAATTGCTCATTTACGTTCCAGGCCGTTCGTTTGTGGAATTCTCTCCCTCTCAACATAAAACGCGCGCAATCTATTGGTAGCTTTAAATCGCAACTTAAGGAATACTATTTATCTCTTCCTTAGGTTTTTAAGTTGACACTGTTGTTTCTTACTGTGTGTATTATATATGTATATATGTACGTATATGTATGTTTATTTTGTATTTATTTAAGTATGTATATTCATATGAATGTGCTGTGTTATCTATTTCGTCTCTTTTGTTTCTATGCACCACCTACTGCTTATTGTTTTTCTCTAGTCTCCACTACCCAAAGGTTGTCTGGAAGAAATCGCTCATTAGCGATAAGACCGCCTGTTGTTACCTCTACCTAAATTTATCTAATTGTAAAATTTGTGCTTGTAACTGTATGAGGTGTGCAATAAAGAGTATTTATTATTATTATTCTCTTTATTTATTTTTCTTCTTAGTTTAGGGTTTTACAATATTTTTATAAAAGTAAAATATTAAAATACATCTAAGACATATAAAAACAATAAAAGCATTATAAAAAACCTAAACTAGGGTGCCGCCGGCAACGGAGCAGGGCCCAGGCTGCCGGTGGTTAGGGCCGCAGAGTGAGGAACCTTCGGACTATGCGCCGTGTCCAAGATTACCGCCTTCTGAATCTGACCCCTAATCCAACCACAACCCCGTAGCGAAAGTCTCTCAAGATGTTGGTCGAGACCGCGTTCGCTATGAGACCGTTCGCAGAGACAACTATCGGCACAATGATCGCCGAATCGACCTCCCACATGGCGGTTACCTCGTGAGCCAAGTCTAGGTACTTGCTGGACTTGTCCTTCTCGGCCTTCACGAGGTTCTCGTCACATGGGACGGTGATGTCGATGAGCATGGCCCGGCGTTGCGGTCGATCTATTACCACGATATCAGGCTTATTGGCTACAATAGCCCTGTCCGTAATAATAGATCGATCCCAATAGAGCGTGGCACGACCATTTTCGAGAACCGGCGCAGGTGTGTACTTGTAGTACGGCACTTCGTGGTCCACAAGACCGTATAGGAGAGCAAGCTGCTGGTGTATAATCCTGGCTACGAGGTTATGTCTGTGCAAGTACTCGCCGTTAGCAAGATGAGAACAACCGGAAATGATATGCCTGAGTGACTCTCCGGGACGGCGGCATGCCCGACAAATGTCGACCGTACCGTCCTTCAGGATATATTTCCGGTAGTTATTCGTCATGATAACTTCGTCCGCAATTGCACAGGCAAAACCTTCGGTTTCTCCGAAGAGATCCCCGAATCGTAACCAGTTCACCGACGCGAGCAGGTCTACGTCGGGTCCCGTGAGGGCCCTGTAGAACCGCCCGTGTAGCTCCTTGCTCTTCCATACCGCCTTGCGATCCTCGGTGCTTAGCACCACAGGTTTGCGCCAGCTCTCGTTTGCCAAGGAGAGCGGCGTGAGACCCTTATCTACTGCCACCACATCACGATGCATCCCACACTCGTTGTTAAGGAAATAATTCCTGAGACTGTACACCTCACGATTGTGGAGATTTTTGGCGTTTAAAAAGCCGCGACCTCCACACTTCCGTGGGATGTACAATCTCATAACAGACGAGCGTGGGTGAAGCATACGGTGTGTGGTGAGCAATAGACGGACTCTCCGATCCAGGGCATCCAGCTCGGTCTGAGTCCACCATAGTATGCCAAAGGAGTATGTGAGTAGGGGCATCACCCAGGCATTGAAGGCGCGCACCTTGTTGCCACCTGACAAAAGACTATTCAGTACTTTTGTCAGCCGACTAAAGAAGCGCTCCTTCAACGCCTGTTTAATACCCACATCCTCAACACCCAAAGACTGTGACATACCAAGGTATTTGTAGGTTTCTGATTCAGAGATAGATCTGAACGTCATTGTCTCAGAAAGCTGTAGATTTGTTGAATTTACTACTTTCCCCCGCTGTACATGCATAACCGCACATTTATCAACACCAAATTCCATCTTGATGGAACTAAACACTTCAGTGGTCTTCAGTAGCTCCAACAAGTCTCGGTTATTTGGTGAAAATAATTTAAGGTCGTCCATGTACAGAAGGTGAGATATGACTTTACCCTCTCTCCGAAGCCGGCAACCTAGCCCCGAATCCTTCAGCAGATTGCTGAGCGGATTTAGAGCTAGGCAGAACCACAGGGGACGCAGACTGTCGCCCTGAAATATTCCTCGCTCGATCCTTATAAAGTCCTGCCGGCCAGGGGGGTCATCCCTGCCTCCTGGTTGACGAAGGACTGTGGTCCACTGCCTCATACACGCGCCAAGGAAGGATCTTAAAGCTGTATCAATTTTATACAGCTCTAAGATCCTCTCCAGCCATGAGTGAGGCACCGAATCATAGGCCTTCTTGTAGTCAATCCAAGCGGCCGAGAGGGCCCCCCTGTTCCGCCAGACTCGTTGGCAAATGGTCATGTCTATGAGGAGGAGCTCTTTAGTACCACGGGACCCAACCCTACATCCATTTTGAGCCGAGGCCAAAATGTTGTTTGCGACCATGTGCGCGTTTATTTTTGCTCTCAAAATAGATGTAAGGAGCTTGTAAAGTGTAGGCAAGCACGTGATGGGTCGGTAGTTTTTCGCTTCCGTGGTACTACCGGACTTATAGAGCAGAAAGGTTACACCAGTTGTTAAGGAAGGCGGGAGGGAGCCAAGTTCGAGGGCTTGTTGAAATTGCGTTGCCAAACGCGAGTGCGAGCATCGAAACCATTTTAGCCAGAAGTTGTGCAATCCATCCGGGCCGGGACTTTTCCAGTTCTGGGCCGTACGGATTGCACAACTTACGTCATCGGGGCTGATGGTGATAGCCCCCATAGGTTCGATGGACTCGCATTCACGTTCGACAACACTCATCCACTCGCCCTCCGTGTGTTCAACGGGCGCTGACCAGATGCTACGCCAGAAATCAGTCATGGCAGTAGCATCCGGCAGTCGCACGTCGGACACACGCGGGTCGGTTTCCTCCCACCTTCGGTATACCTTCCTTTGGTCACTTTGGAAAAGACGATTCTGCTTGAATCGGTCCACACGCTCTCTGTAGCGGCGAATACGGCTTGCCCATGCATAAACTTTCTGCTTCAGAAAGTCGATGCGCTCTATGACATTGGCCATGAAGTCGCGGGGCTCGATATTCGTCCCCGCGAACGCCTGGTGCACAAAGCGCATTACTCGGGGGCGGTTATTGCCCCCCCTGAAGCAGATCAGCTTTGCAATGAGAGTCCTAAATGAGTTGATACGACGCTCGATCCGTACTTGCCATGCGGGGGCACCCCCGGTGGTCCTAGGTGCACGTTCAGCGTCCGGAAACTTGACTCGAGCAACACGGCACGCCGCGATGGCTCCGCAGTACATGATCGAGTGCGTATCATCTAAGTCTTTACTAGTCCGCAGGAATGGATCTAGCAAATCATTCAGGGCTCCCATTAACGCTAGATTGCGTCTATTCATAGGCAAGCGTGGTAAACGTGGCCTAGGGATGTTTTAGGAGCGATACTGCGTAATTGCCTCTTCCAAAGTCCTCCTCAATTGCTCATTGGCTGTACTACTCACACTCTGATTCGCGATCTCCTCCTCGTCGACACTGGGATCAACCCGCGGCGCCCCCGATGCCAGGTTGGGTGCGGGCATCGGATCCGGCGACGTGGCGAGCGGATCCCGCGCGGAGGTGGTGGCCGCGCAAACAGAGAGAGCCTCCAGGCGAAGCCGATCAAGTGTCGCGTCATTTAACCGCTTTAGCCGCTGAATGACGCGCACTTGATCCGATAATCGTTGCGCAGTCGTGTCAATGGTTGGTTCAAGGGCCTGAAACAGAGGAAGCATCCGGACACGATTCGCGCACAGATTAGTTCCCCCCTCTGTAGCCCTATAGTAGGCGCGCATGACATTCTCGTTCATACTCTGAGACCATCTCATGCGACGCACTACACCACCGGCAGCGGGGGCCCTGGGCGGGGCAGGATGTCCCGCAAGCCCCAAGCGTGCCGGCAGTGGTGGCCGTCCCCGTCGCGCAGGTGGTCGTGGCGGCGGCTGCGGCGGCCCGCACTCATCGCTCGACTCGCTGGTGTCGGGCGCAGTAGCGAACTTATCGCCCGACGACGATGGCGAGGAGACTGACGGGGCGGGCGAGGATGGTGGGCGTGCGTTGCTGGTTTCCGCTTTTGTCCGACTTCTCGTTATCATGCTATACACGTGTGTCGCCTATATCAGCTTTGAGCACTAGCTGTCAATGTGCTAAATTTGTACGTTCGTGACCCGTTGTTGTATTTACACTCGAATATGTTGGTATTCCACATTGTAGGGATCACTTAAAAGTAAATTTGACAAAGTTTAGGCAAAAAACACGTATAAAAATATATATTTTTAGCAAAATTAGATTTCAAGACGTCTGTCATTGTCAGCGGTTGTTTTTTTTTTTTCTTTTTTTTTTTATTATTATTATTATTATGTCCATTATAATTCAATATTTAAATCCACATTAATACATTTTGTTAGTCGTCATTATAATGGTGTCATTTATTAGCATGTCCTTGAAATAAATTCATTGATATTGTAACAGTACAGGTCAATTAGCATTTTTTTAAGTTTGCTAAGAATATTTTTTCATTCGCTTTTGTACGAAGAGAACTCTCAGATTACTATGTTCAATAAAAAATACGAAGGCATGTTTCATCAATCTTTTTGCTGTACTATTATCGCTAAAACTCATTACAAAAGGCTAAAATATATATTATATTTATAATAATTGCTTGACGCGATCAAAGAACTCGTAAAAGCATGTACGGGACTCGTAATGTCAATTTTGCTCCATTATGATAAGAAGCATATTTAATATAAATGAATTCAATTTGCGAAAGGATGGCTTTAATAAGAATTATATCATTAAAAGAGTCAGAATTTAGCAATTTACTATACAACACATTATACAGTGAACTTTTTTATAAAGGGTAGGCAACGCGCGTGCTACATCTCTGGAGTTGCAGATGTACATAGGCTACGGTAGCTGCTTACCGTCAGGCGGGACGTATGGCTGTTTGCCACCGTTGACGTATAAAAAGTGCAAATGTTTATTGTGTTTTCGTTTGAAGAATATATTTGAGTTTGTATGTTCCAAACATATACAAGATATCTCTATACTTCGCTTAGCGCGTTATTTCTTTAAAACCTAAGCTGCCAAAAAGAAGGGGTGAGGGAGGGGAACACGCATTGCTAGACAGGGAACGCGTCATTGTTCCGTGGGGTGTAAGAGAGAGTCAGACATTAAAGGTTGCCATGGAGACGTACTAAGTTTACTGTCACTTACAATAAATTAGTGCCTCACTATATGGTGAAATTACTTCGAGCGTGGCAGCGGGGGTCGCCCGGCTATGCGGGGTCTTGGGTTATTAGTCTATGGTTCCAAATTTCAAGATCTACCTTTATATTTTTTGCCTTTTTTTAACTTGGCATCTCTGTTTGGCGTCTATAAAAGCCAGTCATAGTTTTGTGTTGTTATTTTAATTTCAGTTAGAAATAGAAGCTGCCAATCAGAAAGAGAAAGAAAAAGGAGCAGAAGTAAAGATATAGGTGAAAAATACGGTGATATAGGACATATGAAGTTGAAGTAGTCTATATCCACCCTACATAACTAAATATTTAGATACTACTATACAACGTGTTACTTGAGCCACTAAAAACCCGATACATCCCAAATGATTTTCATTATTGCTAATTAATCTAGAGAATTTATTTTTTAATCGGTTAATTATTTCGAAACATATTCGTATGTTTATCTTTCGTTGCAATTCTATTCAATTGTTAACTCTACATTTGTTGCGTTTTTGTCACATCTCTACATGTGTCATGTCATGTCAATCTATCAACTTACTAATATATAATATGACATAAGATGATATGCTTTGACAATGAAAAACAAATTAGTCAAAGCTGCCAGCCATTATTAAATATTCAACCTCTATCTCCTAACCTCTCAATACATTGGTAAACTGTAGTATTAGAAACTTTTAGAGTCGACACGTAAAAAATTGGAAAATTAACGAAAAAGTATGCCCATGTTAAGAAATACTGCAATCGATTCCACTCTCGATTCTCAAACAGTTTTCAGGTTTTTAGTCTTGGAAGTAACAAGTTGTTTATGTAGAACAAGCACAATTTCCGAAAAAAAATACAATGGCAATAATAATAAATTGAAAAGTTAGGAAAGGTCTTCTAAGACCATTTTCGCGTAGCGGCACGGGACCTAGTAGCTGCCCTACAAACTAGTTAAAAATATATTCTCACTTTATACCCCTGTGGCCTAATTATATTATATAGGAGAAAACCATTGAATTAACATGAACCTGACTATATGTCCCTTCAGATTTCATCTGCTGATCTTCAGTGTTTCATCACAAAACTTACACAATAATTTTAAACAAAAATGAACTGGCTTCACTGTCTCCACCTTCCCAAAAGCTCGAGCTGCTGTAAAAAATACTCAAATCATTATAGGTGTGCTTATAATAAGTTGAAGAGTTCCCTCGATTTCTCCAGGATCCCATCCCACCTGGTTACAATGGGACCAACTGTGAAGAACTATTTCAAACAAAAAAATAATTTTCCAAATCGGTCCAGCCATCTTCGAGTAATCGGTAAACATACATAAAAATAAAAAATGACATTTTTATTTTTTATTTTTATGTATGTTTACCGATTACTCGAAGATGGCTGGACCGATTTGGAAAATTATTTTTTTGTTTGAAAGAGTATACTTCAAACCAAAGATTCCGACGAATTGATAACCTCCTCCTTCGAAATCTTGAAGTCGGTTGAAAACACTTAAATTTTACGTGTTAGCGTATGCCGTCACCTTAAGCAGTGAAAAAGGTACCTTCGTTTCAGTACGGGAAGAATTGATAACAGGTCATTGCTTATAGAAATCTCCTCATCATAGGTGACCGTTTTAATTTACTTTGAGACGTATACATTACCTCTTACTTTTAACGTACAATCAACGTCAAAAATATTTATTCAATTTTAAACCATAACGTTTAAAATTGTAATGGGATAAAATGGGATAAAATTGTAATAATACAATAGCAATAAGGTGCAAAAATTTAATCATATTTCTGGCATTGACTGTATCTACTCGGTTAAAAACTTCTCAAGATATGACACAAACGAGTCACCGCATAAGTGCCTGTATGTTTGTCTGGCTGTTAGCGACCGACGTTTTAACACCTAAACTTTGTTTGCTCTGCGCCCTTTTTGACGGACCTTTCCATTGGCTACTGTCACTTGAGACAGACCAGTGTAAAGAGGACTTTTACTACAGATAAAATTGATACCATTTTCGTAAAAAAACCCGGACCCGAGTGTTTCCTTAAACTACGTCAAAAAGTGGTTTGGGCAACGCGAATATCATCTTGCTAAGTTTGGTAAGGCACAGCTCAGCGAATGTCTTCTCGCTCAAATCTGGAGCAGAGCCCGACTGGGGAAGTACTAAGGTTCATCATTATTTTTGCATGTTTTTAAAGTGGGGCATTCCACTAATACAATAGATTGTTATTAAATCAAATACAAACATTGAAAAAATAATCAACCCAGCAGGACTTGAAACCTGCATCGAAACGCCTTGCCTGGGCTCGATCGCTTTACCAATTACGCTATGGGTCGAGTTACTAAGTTGACGAAATTTTCAATGCCTTCAATCATCTTTTTGCATGTATTTTACTTTTACTTCGGCTTTACAGCAGCCAAAGCAAGGCGGCAAGGCGTATCGATGCAGGTTCAAGTCCTGCTGGGTTGATTATTTTTTCAATGAATTCAATGTTTGTATTTGATTTAATAACAATCTACTAAGGTTTACTATATTTACAACCTTTCTTTTCGAACACTGTCAGGCACGGTGTTATTTTAAATTAGGATTTCCCACGTTCTATGTCAGACGATCGATATTATTATTATTATTTGGAAACAGTCGGGAAGTGGCAGCCTAACCTGATGGTTGAGATGCTATAACTGGTCCCTAAAATAAAGAATACACAATTATAGAAGACTTCAAGAAGAATTTATTTATCTACCCCGACACATGGTGGAGGTGCGGCCTGACAGTACCACCACCTTACAGAAAACCACAGCCATATAGCACTAACACTACTACCTCCATCTACATTACTAAACCGTGATTTTTAGGGTTCCGTAACTCGAAAGGAAAAAACGGAACCCATATAGGATCACTTTGTTGTCCGTCCGTCCGTCTATCAAGACCCTTTTTCTCAAGAACGCGTGGAGGTATAAAGCTGAAATTTATATCAAATACTCAGGTTTACTGTCCCTTGGAGCTGTGAAAAAATCAACTTCTATGCCAACGCAATCAAAAGATACAGCCGTTTATGCCGCAAATTTTCGAAACTCGCAAGGGAATCAAAACCTACAGGGTACTTCCCGTAAACTCAGAATCTTGAAATTTGGTATGAAGCAACGTCTTATAGCACAGATAAAGGAAAAATTGCGAAAACCGTACATTTTTAGTTACATCATATAATAAAAATATTTCTAATAATTTTAAAGTTACTACCCCTATATACCTACAGGTTTGTACGGAACCCTCGGTGCGCGAGTCCGACTCGCACTTGGCTGGTTTTTTATGCCACGGCTATCGTACGGCCAGCCTGATGGGAAGCTATAACTACCGCAGCCTATGGACGCCTGTAACTTCAGAGGATTCACATGCGCGTCGCAAACCCTTTAAGAACTTATACACTCCTCTTTTGCAGAACCTCATACTGTAGCCCACTAGGAGAACCAGGGAGTTCAATTTACAACCGGAGCGTTTGCAGAAAGGAATTCCTCTTAAACCGCACAGTGCGCGACCTTTTAGGCTTCAAGGTGTGAGAATGGATGCCCTGACGACGGCGAGCGGTGCTGTGGTAAAAAGCTGCCGTGGGCATCATATCAAACAGTTCAGAGCGCAACCCATTGTACAAGCGATAGAACACACATAAGGAGGCAAAGTCTCTCCTTAGACTCATATGTTCAATATCGGTAGATAGAATTAGAATAGGATTGAGATATCTGTCAATCCATATTAATGTTGACGTAAGTCCGTAGCAAAAGCGCTGGTGCCCTGGCTGGCGATAAGACGTCAGACTTTCAATCCAAAAGTCGCGGGTTCAAACCCCGGCTCGTACCACTGAGTTTTTCGGAACTTATGTAGGAAATATCATTTGATATTTACCAGTCGCTTTTCGGTGAAGGAAAACATCTTGAGGAAACCGGATCTAATCCTAACAAGGCCTAGTTTCTCCTCTGGGTTGTATATAGCAGTCGCTTTCGTAAAAACTAGTGTCTACGCCAATTTCTAGGATTAGGTTGCCGAGCGGATCCCAGGCTCAGATACAGATATTAATCAATGTCGTAGTACATTGCGTGTTCAAATAAACTTTAAACTGTAATAAAATTAAAACTACAAGATATTTTTAAAAGTTGTTAAACAACTGTTGTCTAGTTTGAGGAGTAGGATCTACGTTTTAATTTTTTGCTCTTATTACAGGCCACACCCGGTATATATATATATAATTGTATGTATGTAGAATAAATTTATATTTATTTATAGGTAACGTAATTTCGGATTTTAGTTTTCTATTTGCTACCCGTTCCCCGCACTATTGTTTATATCTGTTTGGGCTGATGGTTGACTGGTAGAGAATGCCCTCTGGCATTAAGTCCGCCCTTTGTATTATTGTGCAATAAAGTTTAAATAAATAAATAACACCTAACTTCATGATCCTGCTCAAGTGAACAGACGTGTGATGTGAAGACCGCCTCAATGTTAATTATCACCTCAAACAATATCGGAAATATGCTTGAAATAGCCGCGCATGCGCTAAAGAGGCGCGGACGGAGCTGCCTGCGCGCAGCTCGTTAGCAGCGCTAATGGCTGCCACTAGGGAGTGAAACGATTAGAGAAGCATTTGCCACAGACAAGAGTTATGGAATTCTTTTCCATCTTCTTCGACAGCAAGGATGATTAAGACATGGATGGACAATGCCTAAACAAAATCACGTTCCTCGAACCTTCAGGCTATACGTCTGTTTTCGGTACTGAGTGCCACAGCGCCATCTGTTGAGTCTGGAGTCGAGTTATTCTGTCAGCGTTGATCGCCGAACAAAATATTAGAAACTAGAATTTATTTATTTAATCTTAATTGTACAAAATAAGATGGTACAAATGGCGGACTTAATGTCATAAGGCATTATCTCCCAGTCAACCAATGGGCTTAAGAGAAAGGTTAAGTAGGAATTTAGTGTTTGAGGTGACCGATAGATGACGCTAGTGCTTTAGCCTGAAATAAGGGAACGCGATTTTGTATAGGCATTGCCAATCCTGTCTTAATCATCCTTTTTTTTTTTTTTTTTTTTATGAAATAGGAGGCAAACGAGCAGACGAATCGCCTGATGGTAAGCAATTAACGCCGCCCATAGACGCCCGCAACACCAGAGGGGTCACAAGCACGTTGCCGGCCTTTAAGATGGGAATACGCTCTTTTCTTGAAGGTTTGAAGGTCGTATCGGTCCGGAAATACCGCAGACGACAGTTCATTCCACAGTTTTGTTGTGCGAGGCAGGAAGTTTCTCGAGAAACGCACAGTTGAGGACTGCCAACCATCTAAGTGGTGATGATGGTAATGCTGTCGCGTAGGACGATGGCGGAAAGAAGCGGCAGGGATTAATCCGAACAATTCCTCGGAGCACTCTCCATGATAGAGGCGGTAGAAGATGCAGAGCGAGGCTACATCTCTACGCAGCGCCAAGGAGTCAAGCCGATCCGTAAAATCCTGGCAGCCGACAATTCGAGTCGCTCTCCGTTGGATGCGGTCCAGAGGGAGAAGTTGGTACTGGGGCGCTCCCGCCCACAGATGAGAACAGTATTCCATATGTGGGCGTACCTGTGCCTTGTAAAGCTGGAGGCGGTGGGCCGGAGTGAAATACTGTCTCGATCTGTTGAGCACACCTTGTTCGATAGTGTCAGTCGTTCGCATCGCTACAGGCGAATTTGACAAAGTTATGGCTTTCGGACGAGTTTTAATTGTAAAGATGCGGTTTTGACTATATATGTTAAGTATGTACATATGTAATTTATATGTATTTGATTAGGCATATATTTAGATAAATGGTACATTTATGTAGCCATCTGGTAGGTTAGATTAATATTTTTATTACCTGTTCTTATTTTAATTCTTTGCCATTTTGTACAAAACCAGTTCGATTCCTCCTTAAACTGCTCAAACGTGAACTGGAAGAGATCCCTAAAGTTTATGATTTTTTGTACAATACAATATTTGACCCCCCGCGACACACGCCGCCACACACACGGCAGGACACGTCTGCCGTATGCTGGATGCTCTGTGGGCCAAAACTGCCACCCGTTGGGTCCCACAGATTGTAAGGCGTCACGGTAGACCTCGTCGGAGATGGCGGGACGAGCTTGACGCCTTTGAAAGAGACTGGTGGGAGACTGCAGGGGATAAGGATACATGAAGAAATAAGAGGGAGGCCTTTGCCCAGCAGTGGGACAATATTGGCTCATAATGATGATGATGACAATATTTGACAAAGTTGCGTTGGGCGCTCGAGGTCACAAACTTGAATGGTTCATTGGGCCAACATCATAAACAAGTCTGCAAAAATCAGATCTACCGGATTTGACGCACAGTCAGGTGACAAGGTTCCTGGATTATATAACAAGTGTTATAATACTTTTCTATGAAATACTAAAACGGGTATTGTTTGAGCACTCCTATTAGTTATTTAATCTAAATATATAAAGAAGAAACTGACCGACTGACTGACTGCCTAATTGACTGACTGACATATCAACGCACAGCCCAAACCACTGGTTCTAGATATTTCAAATTTGGCACGTAGGTTCCTTATAAAGTCTAGGGATGCACTAAGAAAGGATTTTTTTTAATTCACCCCCTAAGGGGGTAAAATGGGGGTCCAAAATTTGTGTGGCGAATCAAGATTCGTTAGACTATTTTATTCGAAACTTCACAGGAGTATTCCTAACGATAAATGAGTAAACACGTGTTTCAGGTTTTTTGAAAATGCAACCCTTAAAAGGGGCAAATGTGGTCACAAAGTCTGAAAATCAACATGGGTATCGTATCGTTTTTGAGTACTTATAGTACGCGGGCGAAGCCGCGGGAAAATGCTAGTTGACAAATAACGGTGCTGGAGTAGATTTGTTATGCGTGTTCGTCATGTGTCGAGTCATCTCCGTCTGTTTCTCATCTGCCATAATTGTCTAGTTTGGAAAGCACTTCTATTACGCCGGCACAATGCACTCACAGAGGCTCTAATTTCTGTTACAGACGGACAAACACATTTCAAAACGTTATAGAGATGTCAGAACACTAATTTGTAACCATAGACATATAAAATAAGAAGACGCGGTGCCGTGAAGACCATAGTGAAGACAAAATTGTGATTCATAATAAGCCGATTTCCTCGTGTTTACGCGCGACACGCACACATATACAACTCGTGGACGAGCGGATGGTTAAGGGGGCTGACAATAGCTAAATTCCCTCCCTATCTTTTTCAGCGCGAGTGAAAGAGAAACACTGTGTTACGATTAGTATGGGAGCTCATTGCAAATTTTGCAAAATGATGAATTAAAATAAAACTACGCATTAATTGAGAAATATAAAACATTTAAGTTTTTAGTCCAGAAACTAAAGACATACGACTGTTTAAAGCAAATTTTAAGATGTAACTTTGGAGTAATTTTCTATCGAGCCGATTTCGTTCAATCGTGTATCGGAATCAACGAAGTTCTTCCAAATATAACCAATGATAACATATATTTTTTTTAGTTTCTCAAAACAAGTAGTTATAGCTGTTTGCAACAACTGTTTGAGTAAAATATATGATATCAAGCTCACATGGTCATTCACATTATAAATATTATTTGAAACGGGATATTTACCATGTATATTTGTGTTTATGAGCACCCGATATTTCGGCGCAGTTGCATGCACCATCATCACGGAGTAACTGACACAAATATACATGGTAAATATCCCGTTTCAAATAATATTTATAATGTTTGAGTAAAGTCAATTTGAAGGTCATCGGGTGTGGTGTTGTCGGTGGCAAACAAGCCTACAGCCTGTCTGTCAACGGTCACCGTAGTTCAGGAATTTTATTTTTGATAAGTGACCTAATGGTTGGAACATGATGTGACGCCAACATGGCGCCCGTGTCTTGTGAATTGTTTTTTGTTTTTTGTTCATTTTCGTTGTTCAGTTCTTAATATACAAGGTGTAAAAAAAATGCTGATCCAATTATTAAAAACTAAGACAAAAAAAATCACGCAAAAAACAAATTTGGTTTTGTATGGAGGTTCGTCCGGCTGTATGTATCACATACATTTTTTTTTTTTTCGCGTCCAAAAAATGTTTCTTAGTTACATTACGATATCAATTATGCCCTTAAACGGATCCCCCCCATTTTTATTACACCCTGTAGTGTAGGTAGGGTACCTAAGGTAGATAGCCTCGAAAAATATAACTCCCCTTTTTCAGCAGGTAAAAAATATAACTCCCCTTTTTCAGCAGGTAAAATATATAACTCCCCTTTTTCAGCAGGTAAAAAATATAACTCCCCTTTTTCAGCCAGGTAAAAAATGAATTTTCAAGGAAAATAAATACACGGGTCCCTTTAAAAATTCATCTTCTTTTCTTTCCATAAAACAAAATAAGGTTACTAAGTAAATATTCTCAACTAATCCAATCGTAACTTATAAGGGTAGGCAACGCGCATGTAAATCCTCTGGGGTTGCAGGCGTCCATAGGCTACGGTAACTGCTTACCACCAGGCGGGCCGTATGCTTGTTTGCCACCGTCGTGGTATAAAAAAAAAAAAATAATAATAAAAGATAAAGATAAAAAAAGATAAAAGATATTTATTCTTTATTTTAGGCACATTACAGTGCACTTATGAACGTCAGAGAGAGAAAGAAAACTACCACCGGTTCTAACCCTACACCTCTGACCCGAGAAGTATTATAACCGGCAAGAAACTCGGCGGGACTTATTTTTTCAAAACAGTAATACATTAGATCTTAAAGATACACAATAGTACCTATAATATCACCGTAATCGGTTAAAATATACGCGAGTCACTCCTTAAATCTTATTTATATGTAGGTATCCTATAAGTGATTTAAATCATGAATGTCTAGAACTTTCTCAGTAGTGCACGTATCGTGATGGATATATACAGGCTGAACAATAGAAATGGGTTATGGGTCATTCTATAATTCTAAAGAGTTTAAGAAGATGCTATAATTTGTAATATAACTTAATACCTCTCCAATTAGCTGACTAAGGGCGGGTTTAAATCCAGCAACCCGCACCTTTTTCATTACATGATTCTAAATTGTTACATATCCTTAAATTGTTACCTAACTTTTTATACCTAACATAGACCACCATTATTGCAACCACTTACCGTAAAATGGGGCGAGTAGGGATTGCGTGAAGAGTTGGGTTATGAATGGGGAGAGAAGGGATGCCAGGGGAGTGAGATGGTTTTTAAAGGCTACTGCTACCTAAATAACATTATTTCGTATTACATATTCGTATAACAAATGGAGCTATACTGATATTTTCTGTTTATCGGTAAAGTTATGAAATGGAACTAGCCAAAATCATAAAAAAACTAAAATATAAACGTACGGAACATTTATCATATTCAGTCTACATATGTAAAAATAAAATGTTATCTAGGTTTGAATGTCAGTTCTCTCCCTACTCACCCCATTTTACGTTATGTACCTAACCTCTTAAGAAAGTAAATGAAACATAACAACTGTAAAAAGTAATGAAATAAACGCATTTTTATTTGTATTTCAAGATGCTAAACCGAAATTATTAACTAATACTTTTCATTCATTAGATCTCAATTTTGTATACTTTTTAGTAAAGTTTGTTTTTGTGCATCAATGTGATAGTCTAGATAAAAAGGTACAAGTTGGTGATACAATACTCGTATTGAATCGGTTTACGTATTCTTCGGTAGCTACCGTTTTTAGGGTTCCGTGGCCAAAATGGCAAAAACGGAACCCTTATAGTTTCGTCATGTCCGCCTGTCCGTCCGTCCGTATGTCACAGCCATTTTATTCGAATTCGAAAACCATAAGACGTATCTTAATAAAATGTAGACATAAGGTGTATTTTGTATGCCGCTATTAAGTTATGTAGCTAATTATCAGAAAAAAAAATATTGGGTGAGCTCCATACATGTAACTTAATTCCAAAAAAAAAGTTTCAAATAACATGGTGTACATAAATCGTTAAGTCTTTAAAAATAACATTAAGGTTTCTTTGATTTTCTGATTAAGTGAATATTTTCAGAAATAATAGCTTTGAGAGTCGGAAAAATTGTATCCCCCCCTGTAACTTTTGAACCGAAAGTCCAAAAAACATGAAAAAAATTTGAGAAGATGTGCCTTATCACATACTTTCCACGAAAATTGTTTTGAACATTATCGGTTCAGCCATTTTTCAGTTATCTTCAAAAAACTTCTTCTATAGGCATTAGATACGACCTTTTGGTATCCCTTTTGGTAGTCTGGCTCTTATTCCATTGAAGCTACGGGACCCTCCATTATGCGTGGTCCGACACGCACTTGGCCGGTTTTTTGTGATCAACCTGTACATAAATATTTAGAGTTCAGTGCTGGCTGGATGGACTAATACGACATGATGCCTGATGTTGCATCTCAGATGTGGCCAATGTGTGCGTTGTAGGGTGACCACGGTATGGAAAATGTCAGGTAATGGAAGTAATATTCTTTTTAGGGTTCCGTACTCAAACTGCCAAAAACGGAACCCTTATAGTTTCGTTATGTCCGTCTGTCCGTCCGTTCATCCGTATGTCACAGCCATTTTACTCGGGAACTATACGACGTATCTGAATAAAATTTACCATAAGGTGTATTTTGTATGCCGCTACTTAGTTATGTAACTAAATTTCAAAAAAAGAAATTAACCAAATACCAACATGTGACACATAAATCGATAGGTCTTTAAAAATAACATTGAAGTTTATTTGACTTTTTTGTGATTAAGTGAATATTTTCTGAAATAATCGCTTCGAAAGTCAGAAAAATTGTGTCCCCCCCCCTGTAAATTTTGAACCGTAAGTCCAAAAAATTTGAGGATATGCGCCTTATCATATACTTTCTATGAAAATTATTTTGAACATTATCGATTTAGCCATTTTTGAGTTATCTCCAAAAAACTTCTTTTATAGGCATCAGATACGACCTTTTGGTATTAGATTCGGTTCTTATTCCATTGAAGGTACGGATCCCTCCTATGGGTGGTCCGACACGCACTTGGCCGGTTTTTTTACTTTACTTTATTTATTGCCAATTAAATAAATGAGTAGAGACACTAAACGTAAATCAATACGTAACATTTTTTTCCCGGTAGTGTTTAATATACAATTATCGATAGTCACAGTTTCATGATTATTATATTTATAATATCGTTTAAATTAATTATAAAAAAAAAGCATTTTGACCTCGTTATCACGTGACCCCAAACAGTGCGTGACGTAACGTTTATCTAAACTACATTTTGACATTGTCATTTGCTAAGAAAACAGGTATTCAATCTCATCTGTATGTATGTATCATAAAATGATGTCGTTGTTTTGAGGATCGTGACGTCGTAGCGAGGTCTTGACAGAAGTTAGTGTTTTAGCGGCAAATTTAAAAATGAAATTTATTTTAGGGCATTTTAATTATAATATATATATTTTTATATATTATTTGTATATCTATAAAATAAAATAAATCTCTACACCCCTATTACCTCATTAACTGGATGCTCTCTTTTAATGCGACACGCTTAAAAACAAAGAGATGTAAATTAGTTAATAAGACTAATACGCCGTTGACCATCGTTTGTCCTTTTTCGACATTTTGACATTTGTGTTTGTTAGAAAGAGACCTTAAACCATTTCCGTTTTGTCCTGCGAAAAAATACGAGACTGTCCTGTAAATATCCAAAATTCTGGTCACCCTAACAACTCAGCATTGAATGCGCTCGCGCTCAAAATTCAAATCAGTCTCCGAAGCACGCGCATCCAGGATTTACATATAACACTTCACACAAAAAGGGCATAAGCGCCTTCTACACCCGTACACACTTACTCTCTTTTGAGGAAATGGTGGAAAATACTTGTTTTGAATGTAAAAGCCGAAGTTTATACTAAAGACCAATAAAATTCTGACTGACAATTTAGTAAGATGCCAGCTCGAAATCACTTTAGGATATACAACATAAAAAGCTCAGGAAGTAGACCTCAATGGCTCTTTTATAGCTTTTCATTCTTTAGATTTTTTTAAACTGAATCTATATAAAACTTATTATAATTATCGGCTTTGACTTTAAAACTTCAAGAGAATCTGTTAAGAAATGCGACCTGTAGACGATAGAAAAGCATTTTTTCCGCGATTGAAACGTAGACGCCTCTCCAGCTTCTCTAACTTGGCATTTGGTGTGTTTCAAACTACTACTGTAAAATATGATAGTCCCATTATCCCATATAAGTGGGTTGGCGTTAGCTGTTAACTAATGTAGAATAGAATAAATAAATAAATAAAATAAATAAATATTGTCGCTTTTAAACTTTGCCATCATTGAAGTCATATAATACCGAGAATCTCAATGAGCACAGTAAAAGGGAAGAGGCTTTTTGCCGAAGACACCGGATCGACCGATCGTCTTACGCATTAGCACTACTATCTAATACAACTTCAAACGTAATTTTGAGTGGATCGTATTTTCGTGTGGATTGTAAGTCCTTATCATCGACTGGTCCCTGTTTTGAACTAAAGTTTTATTTTTATTTATGTTAAAGTTTCCCATCCTAACGATGTCGCTTTGCCATTTTTAGCAAGTTCAATGACCTTAAAAAGTCTGTCATTCTGTCAATTTGCGAAGGTCTTAATGGTGGTTCCTCACGCAGATTTAAATAAAAGTTTTTTACATGGTTGCTTGTATTAAGATAATATTTCATCTTTATATATACATTACTTATATTTACAAAACAGTGAAAGCATAGGTGTCTTCTTCAAGTGCTGTAGAAATGTTTTTTTGTAACAAGGTGGTGTAAAAAAGATACCTAGTTATTCAAAAAAGGTGGATATTAACCACACACTCCCAATTAAAAAAAAACACTACAGGAAGCCCTAACAAGTGTCAAGCTTGATTCCAAAATATTATATTTTTATGCTACGGAACCCTTAGTTTGACCGGTCATTTAGACTTGACGTACAAACGGTGAACTTAATGCCACAAGGCATTATCTACTGTAGCATGACGCTACGTTTATCGTACGACATCTGTCGACTTTCTTCAGAACTTCCGTGTCTAAGGAAGGTCTAAGGCTAAGTCGCGGTTGATATATAAAAAAGCGTACATTGTGATTCACGGCATTACGGGTAGATGGCGCCTATATCAGTCCGCATTTTGTAATACGACTGGCTGTTATAAATTGAGATAATATTCGCGCTAATTTTGACTATGAATTTTTGAGGTATTCCAGATTGTCAAAAAAGGAAAAAGTTGATTTTGATTGAGTGTGTCAGATCGACGGGGAGATTTCGAAAGAAAAAAACATATTCTGGTTTAGTCTGAGGGTTTTGCTATAATTCGCTTAGTAGCATCGTGTTGAAATGCGAGTTATTTCTCTAGATTTATTATCCATAATTTTTGCTTTCAAACATGATGTAGCAAGTGATAATCTGATAATACATTGCTAAAATAAATACAAATCCTTTTTAAACCAAATACCCTACCAGACAAAAGGTTCCAACAACACTGCATGCAAGCCGTTGCTGCTCTTTGGTTGTAGCCTACATAAAGGCCACCAGTGGGAGCGCCTGAGCCGGAAGGACTTCGGAAGGCGCTTGTGGGTGCCGGACCGGCGAGACGGTCTGCAACCGCCGCGTGTTCCGCGTGATTCTTCACCGTCGTCGGAGAATTAGAGCCCGCATCCAGCGGGCTCTCCAAGTGAGAAAGAGAGTTCAGCGAGCTATTGGGTCCGCCTAAACCAAAGCGGACACTTGCCCATGAACTCTTTTCAATTTCAACTACAGCTTTAGCCATCCTGTCTTTCGAGAATATCATATTATTTACATTTTTTTAAAAACGTTATAAATCCGATTCCTTTTTTTTGTATCCAGTGTTTTTGTGCCATAATAGATTTTTTTGTTGTTTTGCTAAAATTCCCAAAATTCCAATTGCCTCGTTTGATGGGCGTACAAAGACCTGGCTCTTTAATTTAGGCTACGTTCAGCCAGCGAATCATCTGTCACCATCCATATCACCCGCCTCATTAATCCATTATTTACCTGCAGCCAAATTACCAGCCGAGTCTTTATTTGTACTTACCAGTTTTGCTAGTACTCCATCCTTTTTATTTTCCTTTTGTGCGGAAAGGAGACGTTTACGATACTAAGGTAACTATTGAATGTGAAATATCCTTATATAGGTACAGTTATCGTCATTTTTATGTGAAGTGCTAATATTAAATATTCTGATTATTGTAATTTAATTACATTCTAACCACTAAGGTAACTATTGAATGTGAAATATCCTTATATAGGTACAGTTATCTTCATTTATAAGTGAAATGCTAATTTTAAATATTCTGATTATTGTAATTTAATTACATTCTAACCACTAAGGTAACTATTTAATGTGAAATATCCTTATATAGGTACAGTTATCTTCATTTTTAAGTGAAATGCTAATTTTGAATATATTTATTATTGTAATTTAATTACATTCTGACCACTAAGGAAGTTATTGAATGTGAAATATCTTTATATAGATACCGTTATTGTAATTTTTACGTGAAATGCTAATTTTAAATAATCTGATTATTGTTGCTAATTTTAAATAATTTACTTTATCTTCAAAATTAAACGTGTTAATGCAATTATAGAAGCTTTTTACTGCACTACCAATCGACTTTAAGGCAGATATCGGTTGGTAAGATTGTTTTTCTCTTCCATCGGTATCTCTCTCTCGCCCGTTATCAGAACAAACTCCAACAGGCAATTATTTTTAATATTCATAAAAAATAATTTGATTATTTCATCAGTTGTATTGTAGACTACGTTTATAAAGTACTAGCCTTTTCCCGCGGCTTCGCCCGCGTACTATAAGTACTCAAAAAGAATACGATACCCGTGTAGACTTTGTGACCAAATTTGCTCCTTTTACGGGTTGAATTTTCAAAAAACCTGAAACACGTATTTACTTATTTATCGTTAGGAATACTCCGGTGAAGTTTCGAATAAAATAGTCTAACAAATCTTGATTCGCCATACAAATTTTGGACCCTCATTTTACCCCCTTAGGGGGTGAATTTTGAAAAATCCTTTCTTAGTGCACTTCTACACCTTATAAGGAACCTACATGCCAAATTTGGAATCTCTAGACCCAGCGGTTTGGGCTGTGCGTTGATATGTCAGTCAGTCGGTCAGTCAATCAGTCAGTCAGTCAGTCAGTCAGTCAGTTTCTTCTTTTATATATTTAGATATAGGTTAGATATTTTTTATATATATTTATATATTTAAAAAAAAAATGTTTCAATTATACCTGTCAGTCATTTAATTAACAGATTAGAATGCGACTAGATATATTAATATAAAACTACAAAAGGAAAATTAATCATTTGCTATAAATTAAATACTGCATTTAACAAAAACTTGTTAAAAATAGTAAAAGTATGAAGGTCTTCCCACGGTATTCTGCCATGCGCCTGCGCATCTTTTAAACATGTCGCGCGATTCCCTTAAATCACTCCAGTTTACCATACGGACAGAAACATGGCTACGCACGCATAGGTAGATGTTTAGGGTACCTTTAGAATCCTGTATATTCTCTAGGAACCATATAGAATATTCTCTAGAATATTCTCTAGGATTATATTATTATGGTTTAAAACAAAGGGTAACTTTATCCGAAGAAAGTATAAACTTAAATTCAGGCTGGCCTTATGCTTATTTGCCACCGTCATTGTTTATGAAAACCGGCCAAGAGCATATCGGGCCATGCTCAGTGTAGGGTTGCCTGTTATAATACATGTGTTCAAACGGTCGTTTATTAATGGATATTTGGCGGCGCTTACGTCGTTTCACTGTGCATTTTTGAGTGATAACTCAAAACTGGCTCAATCGATTTTATTAAATACAGTTTTCATTGAAAGTACTTATCAAACCTCAATCCATGTTTTTTTTAATTTTTTGGACCCACGGGTCAAAAGTTAGATGGAGGGCGCCCTTTTTTAACTTGATTTAGAAGACCTCTATTCGTTTTGAAAGATGCAATGATACCCCACACAATAACGTTGGCCGAAAAAAAAATTCACTCCCACTTCATGTGTACGGGAGGTACCCTAATAAAACATATTTTTTTAGTTTTTATTCTACCACTTTATTGGCGTGATTAATGCACATACTCATACCAAATTTCAGCTTTCTAGTGCTAACGGTCACTGAGCTAGACCGCAGAGAGACGAACGGACGGACATGGCGAAACTATAACGTTTCCTAGTTGACTACGAAACCCTAAAAAGGAGAACAGTGATACATCAGTCAGCGATGTTTATAAAAATAATTTTGCTTATTTAATTTTCCTGTAGGGGAGAAATAAGTGAAATTATTGTGAGACGTATAAAAACACGGGAACTTTAGTAAAAGCACTTCCGTCATGGGGGCGCATTTGAGTGCGAATAGTCGTAACATGGCGGAACGTTTGAAGTGTTGTTTTACTTTCATTACATTACTGGGTTATTTTGTTATGTCTAACTAGGGAGTGAATATGATTACGAGTATAATAATATGATTCAAACCCTATAGGGTTTAAACCCCGGCTCACCTACCACTGAATAAGAGAATTAGAATTTATATAAGATTTCGAAGGAGGAGGTTCTCAATTCATCGGGATCTTTGTTTTTAGGGTTCCGTAGTCAACTAGGAACCCTTATAGTTACGTCATGTCTGAAAAAAATCCGGATGTAATTTTATATAGCTACTACACAGTTTCAGCGGCGACGGGACCATTTTCTCCATGAGCTATAGGTACCTAAGTATAGGCAAGCCAGTGGGAATTGAGTCCCATGAGCCTTACTGAATTAGGCAATAAGATTATAGGTCAATCAATCAAACACTTAAGAGCCATGCTCTTGTCGGTACAACTCAAAGTGGGCTCTCCATTTGCTTCGGTCCCAGGCCTCCTCTTTGATCTCTTGGTACGACCTGACCTTAACATTATTTTTAATTTGGTCTATATAATTAATTTTAGGTCTTTCCCTTCCTCGCCTTCCTTCCATTTTTCCTTCAACTATCTTCTGTATTAAGTTGTCATGTCGTATGAGGTAGCCCATCATCCTCCCTCTTCTCGACTCTATGCTATCCATCAACTGCCTCTTTTCCTCCACTCTTTCCAGCACTTCTTCGTTCGTCACTCTTTCAGTCCAGCTAATCCTCTCCATCCGCCTCCAACACCATATTTCAAACGCCTCAAGTATACTCATGTCCCTCTGTGTCAGTGTCCATGTCTCGCTGCCGTAAAGTGCTATGCTCTATATATATGTTTTTACAAATTTCTTCTTTGTGTTTTTGGATATGTTTGAAGTTAGTAGGGTATACAAAATTATTCTTAGAAATAATTTGATTCCAATCTAGTCATTAATTTTCGCAATCATAATATTTTAACTAGAATCGAAGATCAGTTAACCTTTTAAATAAATGTAAGCTCTAAATAAATTGACATTTAATTAAAATGAAAATTTAACTATTAATCAAAATCTAGTACCTTAACAAACATTAATTAATTATTCGCTAGTGTCAGCTTCTAAAATCAAATTTCATGAATACGAGTAGGTATAGAACTGGCCTAGTGCAAATTAAGGACTTTTGTGTTTCTTTTCTTTCGAAGATAAGAGGCCCTCATGCAGTTATATTTTTTAATAAGTTTAGCGGATTTACCATTATTTACAAAATGTACATGCTCTTTTTCAACCGACTACAAGATTTCGAAGGAGGAGGTTATCAATTCGTCGAGATCTTTGTTTCTGCTATTTATTTTGTGTATGTTCACCGATTATTCGAAGACGGCTGGACCGATTTAGAAAATTATTTTTTTCTTTGAAACAGTATACCTACTTCACAGTTGGTCCCATTGTAACCAGCTCAGGATCTGATGATGAGATCCTGGAGAAATAGAGGGATATCTTCAACTATAATAGGCACACCTATAGTGATTTGAGTATTTTTTGCTTTTGCTTTTGGAAAGGAGGCTATATGAAGTCGGTTCTTTTTTGCTTAAAATTATTTTATTTCTTCATCTCCTTTATCTTTTTACATAAAAGTAACATACCAAACAAGAATAGCAATAATGATTAACACAGCATGATTCTAAATCTTATAGACATACAATTTATTATCATAATTGACATAGCGCCATACGGCACGGGTCGAATTCGACTTGCTGTTATGACAGTTTGTTACATTTATTCATATGGCCGGTTGTATTATGTTGTTCTACATTTCTATTGTTTTTATTTTTAAAGCTTTCATATGCAATTTTGGTTTATCACGAATAACACGATTGATTCTGATTTTGATTCAGTTTTGAAGGTACTTTTGTTTCAATTTTTGAATTAAATTCAATAATATGAAAAACAGGATTATATTCTATTTGCCTCAAGGAACATACTTATACATATATATTTTCTAGCGGCATTGAACTGTACTAAGAAATAATTATAGGAAATTCTATACCATAACAATGGTGTTTAAAATTAGAGCAAAGTTTAAATACGTAATAGTGGACATATCCTGTCCAGGCCGATTTCGACCATGGCTACTTGTTTGCGCTGGCTAGTGAGAGCGACGTTCGTGGGCTCTCAGGTGACTGACGTAGCCTATTTTAGCAGTAAATGTACGGCCACCTTCACTGCAGGTCAGCACCCCTCCGACAAAATTATAGTTTATGACCGCAGGTGGTCGGGACTTCAGCTCGTCGCGCTACGCGTCGAGTTCTACTCGTCTCTGGTCTTCGAAGGCCTGCACTTTTGCCCTCACTGCATGCCTCCACTTTGGCCGGTCTTGCGCCAAAGGCTACCAGTGCAATGGCTCAATGTCAGATCTCCGCATTTGACGCTTCAGCACATCCTTGTAGCGCAAAAGTTGGTTGCCCTGTTTCCGCTTACCACTTTTGCAGCTGTGAGTAGAAAATGCGCTGAGTGCGACATATGGAATATGTTTAACTATGTCACGATATTTGCGATCTATCGAGATGTCTAAAAACAGTGCCGAATTGCGCCTTTAAATAGCGAACAAGGTATGACCTCATATTTGCTAATAAGTATAAGCGAAATAGCTTAATCGAAACATTTTTAAAATTGATAACTCTTGATAATAATTTCCATAGGTATATTTTATTAACGCTGAGTGTTAACTTAAGGTAATCGTCCCAGTGCTCCACACGCTCATGCCCAATAGTTGACACCTAATTGTCACCTTTATTGAAAATGACGTAAGCTTAAAGATGACATGCATGTTAGGTGTAAGGATAGTGTCGAGCACATGGACGGAAAAAAAAAAAAAGTATTAAGAAATTTGATTTTGCTGATGATAAATAACTTGCGACACCGTTCTTAACTGAAGACCTAGCCAACGTGCCAATCGTTTACGCTCCGTAGCGAACGAAAAGCAACTGTCACTGTCACACTAATATGGAAGAGTTATAGACAGAGATGACTACGCTACGCCACGGAGCGTTTACGATTGCCACGTTGACCCGAAAGTACTGGCTGGAAAATCGGAAGTGCAAAATCGGGACTGATGGAGATCCAGGGAAGAAGCATGTGCCCGGCATTGGGACACTTAAATAGACTATACTCGTATAAGATAAGTAGACACTACTACAAAATCATCTAGCAGATAACTTATCTTAGTCTAGGAAGAAAGAGTAGGGGACACAGTTCTGGTATGAAATGATATCAAACGTTTTCTGAAGCAGTCAGATTTGGATTGTATTATATATTTTCTTTTATTTACACAATAGGTACATTCAATTGTCTGGCTCTTAAATTGTTTTGATATGTCTTTTGGAAGAACTATATACGCATTATTGAGTAATTTTAACATTTTTCTTTTTTTTTTATACTACGACGGTGGCAAACAAGCATACGGCCTGCCTGATGGTAAGCAGCTACCGTAACCTATGGACACCTGTCCACATGCGCGTTGCCGACCCTTTACAAAAAGGAGGATTCACTGTGTTGACGGCTAAAGGAACAAGAGGGTCCCTCATCGTCAACACACTGGGTCCTCTTTGAGCTCTTTGGCAACCTTACTCACCAGCAGGAACACAACACTATGAGTAGGGTCTAGTGCTATTTGGCTGTGGTTTTCTGTAAGGTGGAGGTACTTCCCCAGTCGGGCTCTGCTCCAGATTTGAGCGAGATGACATTCGCTGAACGTGCCCTACCACACTAGGCGAGATGCCATTCGCAGTGCCCATACCTCTCTTTTTGGTATAGTTTAAGGACATACCCAAGTCCGGACGTAGTTTAAGGACATACCCCGGGTCCTAATATATTTAATGTATTATTGTTTTGAAAAAAAATTGGTTGTTTGTAAAGTAGGTTTACGATCGAGATGTTTACGTGATAACGTCTTATTGGTGATATAAGTTTTTGGGAAGTAAGGAATTAATGAAGATAACAATTTTTTCAAATTTTAAATTACATCTTAGATTAAACATTCAACGAAAACTTAACCGCACGAGAAAATCTCCATTCGTTTGTATGCCGCTAGAGTGAGAGAGACGGAAGATCGGTCCACTCACTCGAACGCTATGCCAGCCTCCGCTCGTGAGGATTCCGCGTGACAAGTTTCACGGAATGACTGGCAGCGCTCGAGATGAGACGGGAGATCGGTCCGTCTCTCTCTCGTTATACCTGCGATCGCGCTCGTGAGGTTTTGGTGTGACACAAGTTTCTGAACATGTCACCCGACTAAAACGATTTTAAAGACGTTATCACGTCAAAAATAAGTCCCGCAGAGTTTCTTGCCGGTCATACTTAATACTTCTCAGGTCAAAAGGTGTAAGGTTAGAACCGGTGGTAGTTTTTAATTCTCTCTCTGACGTTCATTGCATTGTAATGTGCCTAAATTGAAGAATAAATATATTTTATCTTTATCTTTTTAAAATGATAAATTGTTTGAATTACGTTTGAAAGAGTGGAAGGGTCAGTTCGAAGGGGAAGACCTAGGCGAACTTTCCTCGATCAAATCGGGGAATTATTGCAAAAAGGCCAGGTCAGAAGTACTCTAAACCGACGAGCATGTATGAGGAATATTATGAAAGTGGGTGAAGCGAAAGTAGTTTGTCAGGATCGTAGTAAATGGAAATCCGTGATCTCTGCCTACCCCTCTGGGAAACAGGCGTGAATATATGTATGTATGTATGTATGTATGTTTGAATTATCCGCTAAAGGTCCGAAGTTATTAGCGACTTAAATAATGTAGCACTGTCTTTTTTAAATTTAAAACCATAAAGTGTTCAACATGACAAAAACAAATACGAGTAGTTAATTCGTGGCGGTACTTTGCATGACCAACGTCTTTGGTAGCCTACATGGGTGTTACTAAGATAATCTGACAAAAAGATAATGAATTCTTCAATTTAGGCACATTTTTATTTATTTATCGTATGGCTCATGTCACAGGATATACGAGTAGACAGGCATTTCTTCCCTGGGGTAGTAGTAGTAGCGGGAAAGCAAATGATAAAGGAAATCGTTATGCACGCCCTAATATTAAAGCCCTTTAAGTGATATATATCAACGAGTGAAATTTATATATACATATACATTTATGTGGGAGTATATAACCTATCTATAGCAAAGAAGCCTGTGATGCTATATTAGTTTTAAGAATACTTTACCAATCATAAATTTTGTCGCATGTGGAGTTTACCTTTAAGTAATTATTACACTGTTCTCAACATACAAGCATGTGAATTAAAAATAAGTATTGGTGTAAATAATTGTTGGTAAACCTTAAACAATAAATAAAAAAAATAAAAAAATAAAAAATCCAGTGAGTGCTGCGAGGTCCAGATGGGACAGTGCAGTTACCAAGTTTGTTACTCTTTTAGCACCACCCAGGGATCACGTGTAGGGTTGTCTAAGGTAAATTATATTAAGTAAATTATATTTATTTATTTCTACAATAAGCACTTACAGCTAAACCTTACGTGCTAATTGGTATTTTATATCTAGTGACTAACATGCATTATAGTGGTTTTATTACATACAAAAACCGGCCAAGAGCGTGTCGGGCCACGCTCAGTGTAGGGTTCCGTAGTTTTCCGTCCGTCACAGTAAGTGTCCCCACTTAAGAGTTAATAACACCGCCATGTAGGATATGATATGAGAGTTCCACGTACAGCGACATCTATCGGCAAATTAAGTAAACTATTGCGCGCGAGCTTAAAGTATGGAAGATGATTTTTATGGAATAATTCTTTATTGCGTGAACCGATTTTCACCGTTTTTACTTTATTTGAAAGCTCGTCATTTCATTGTAATTTTGTAGAAATTACAGGTACAATAAACACCTGCTTATACGGTTAAATTACAAACTTAGTTCAGAAATTATTTTGCAATTTTTTTTCAAAAACTATTCATCCTATCAAGTTCAAAATAATTTTCCTAGAAATTTTTTATAAAGTTCTACTTTTGAGATTTTATTCATATTTTTGAAACTTATGGTTCAAGAGTTAGAGGGGGGGGGACGCATATTTTTTTATTTCTGGAGCGATTATTTCCGAAAATATTTACATTATCGAAAAATGATTTTAGTAAACCCCTATTCATTTTTAAATACCTATCCAACAATATATCACACGTTAGGGTTGAAATGAAAAAAAAAATCACTCCCCACTTTACGTATAGGGGAGGTACCCTAATAAATAAAAAAAATCCACTTTTTATTTTACCACTTTGTCGGCGTGATTGATATACATATTAGTACCAAATTTCAGCTTTCTAGTGCTAACGGTCACTGAGATTATCCGCGGACGGACGGACGGACGGACGGACGGGCAGACATGGCGAAACTATAAGGGTTCCTAGTTGACTACGGAACCCTAAAAACAAACTTTGCTTTCAATAAATGACAAATGACCAGTGCACTTGTGCCATGACAGGTGCGCGTGTTTAATATAAAATAAATGAAATGACAAATTTAATTGAGAGAAATAAAATACATATGTCAGATTAAAAGCAAAAATATTTCGTAAAAAACGTTTATGTCAGTTTGTACAAATCAAATCTTATTAAAATAACGTAAATGTCAAGTGAAAATAATCAAATATTACATTATATGAAAATAAATATGTCTAAAATAAAAAAATTGCTTAAGTCAAGGTGTGCAAATTAAATCATAAATTATAATAATATAAATGTCAAAAATCAAATAATATATGTCATACCTATTATTTACATTGGTAGGTATTAAGCGATGGAGCTAGTGGTAGCGATTTTTTCGATATATTGATTAGATGCTGCTAGAAATTTGGTCTCAGTCGTGAAAAATATGTCTAGCTGGTTATCACTGTCCAGGATGTCGTTCAGCAGATTAATAGCTAGGTGAAGAGGAGAGGCTGCATGCATTTGAGTACGGGCATAAGGGACAGCGAAGAGATCGCGGCGACGAGGGCGTAGTAGCATAAGGTGTTTCCTACGGACGTAGACTAACATTGATCCCCACCCTATTTAGGCACATTACAATGCACTTATGAACGTCAGAGAAAAAAAAACTACCACCGGTTAAGTGACAGCGTTATTTATAAGTACTTACTATATTAGCAACGGAAACGGAGGCGAAACTGGGCCTTATTGGGAGTAGGTCCGGGTTCCCTACGATTTTATTTTGCATGCTACGTACGTGGTATAAAAATGTTGGTTGCGAAAAAAATCGAATTAGAAGCCACGCTATTCGTTTTATTGATTTTTGCATGAAATTACCGTTAAGTATCTTTGATACTCTTTGTTCTATGATTTGCTTCCACATTAAGTTGTTATTTAAACTACAATAACCTATATATTGAAACATTGCCGAAGGAGCGTGTCCACATAAAGCGAAGCTATTAATTATATGTGACAATACATATTGAAAGGGCCCTCGGCGATTACGATTTTATATCTTGAAAATTTATTGAATCTGTACAACGACTATAGTAGTGATTTTAATTCAAGACAAACTGACAGCTCATTATTCTGACAAAAAACGGGACTTAATCGCGTACACTTACTTTCATTCTTTTCCTGACGTTTCTAGCGTGTCGAAACGCTCGTGGTCGCAGGCAGACTGGCAAGGAATTGTATCAGCATCTACTAGCTGCGCGGGTTTTCCGAACTACCCGCACTTGGTCTCAATTATTCACATTTATGCTAGGGTAGTCACTTTGCCTACACACAACACTCACGACATCTGATGGTTTGGAAATGCAAGTATTTTCACGCTTACATTAGCCGATCACTGGATACCACGAAAACGAAGTCCCCTGTCCCTCGTTCTGGTTGTACGCGATTAAGTCCCGTTTTTGTCAAAATAATGATTGAAAATCGTGTGAGTTTAAATTTATCTGACAGCTATACAAAGTAGTTTACAATGTAGGGCAGGAGCTGTCAAATTACTGTCTTGAATCAGAGAAATGGGATGACAAATAATGCTTGTCAACGATCAAAAGTGTGGCAAAAAAAAGAAATCCATGTATGTGTCTAAATTGTCTATGTGAGCGTAAAATAGTGATGCCAAATACAACAGGTTAATTATCTATCGGTATTTGACTTTCTTATCGATACGTTCTTAAGGCCTCTACAGACGTAAGCGACTAGTCAAAGTAGTCAACTGTGACGTCAATCGACATCCCCACTACCAACTTGACGTTTCATTTTACCCACATTTTCGACTAATATTATTATATTACCTAATAGTTAATAACTAATATGTTTTTTCTAAGCAAATTATATTTTTTAGTATAAAAAAATATTGTAAATAAACAAAACTATTTATTATTAAATCAAAAATATTAAATAAACAAAATTATTTCCTAAAATAATTTCAAATATTTCACAAAACGGAAAACGGAATTTCAAGTCGCCAGTCGAATGCGCATTCGATTGATCGCAAGACCATTTTGACAGCTGACCTCTCATTCCAACTATATTTCTATCTCGTTCTAATCGTTTGACTAGTCGCTTGTAGGCGTGGCACACGCTTGAGCGGAATCCAGCCCAGCTATCATAAATAAAAATCAGCCGCAGCATAAAAGTCGGAAATTTCTTTACGGGAGCTGAATTTTTGTATGGAACCCATGTACAATATTCAGCCCGATTTCCGTTTTCGGCTGCTTTTTGACTATGGTAGCGAATTCCGCTAAATGTGTTGAGCGCCATATTTGAATGAAATAATACAAGTACTGCAAGGTAAAAAAATCTTTAATAATAAAAAAACCCGTTTAAAACTGGATATAATAAGAACCTAATTTAATCTTCTTACGTAATGACGTAATGTGAATATAAGATTAATTTATTCATTGGATTTTTTGAAGCAATAATCATAATTTTCATATTGAACAGTTATCGATATAAGTCCCTAAAACGTTTTGTCAATCCCTAGCGTCGAATAAATGTTTCGGTTTTTACACAAAATAATCATGAATATTAACTATTATGATAAAATATTGGCACACAGTATAAGAAACACTAATAATTAATTGTATCTAGTAAATACTTACACGATTTATTTTGCTATTTTGATAAAATATTGTTTCAAAGACATCGATCGGAATATCATGTAAACCTGTGAAATGAGTAATTACTTGGGTTTTTCCTATGAGTAATAGTCCAATCTGGAACACAACACGACACCATGTTTCTCCTTTTTCAGCCCAAGTTATTTTATTCACGATTGTTTTATATTTTCCACGCTAAAATATGAGCTGTCACGATTTGGGTACGTAAGCTAACTACCCAAATTCAAAAGCTGTCGCTCCTTCAGAATGATCGTGTGTCTCTTTTTCACTCGTGGAATGTTCATATACGTGTAGGTTTCTCTTTTGCGCACTTCGTTTATCTTTTAGCGGCAAGCGCCATTTTATATCTATGTCTTGAATACTGTTTTACAACATGAACGCCGACCGCCATTAGGGCTCTTTAAATATGGATTATCACATTTAGTAGATTATCAACCAAGGGATAGCACCTATAAACGGAGAGCTAGCCACGTCAGATATGACACAATAATGAGAGCGATGAAACCCCTGTCGTTGCTATCCTTTTCCTCCAAAATCAGCTTTTTTTGCAAATAATATTTTGTGTATGTCAGTAAAAATATTTAATAATTTACCCATAGAATAGTATGTTATTCAATCAAATACAAACACTGAAAACATTGAAAAAATAATCAACCCAGCAGGATTTGAACCTCGCATCGATACGCCTTACCGGGGCTCGATCGCTTTACCAATTAAGCTATGGGTTCAGTTACTGAGTTGACGAAATTCTCAATGCCTTCAATCATCTTTTTGCATTTATTTTTACATCGACTTTATAGCAGCCGTAAGCGACATCTAGGTGCTAACTACTAGAGTCAGATACCCTTCCCGCCGACCCTTTTACAAGTGTCACAACGGAAATAATAGATGGCGCTGCTATCAACTTATAATTATTTTACATGTTTTTTAAAGTGGGGCATTCCACTCATACAATAGTATGTTATTCAATCAAATACAAACACTGAAAACATTGAAAAAATAATCAACAGTTGACGAAATTCTCAATGCCTTCAATCATCTTTTTGCATTTATTTTTACATCGACTTTATAGCAGCCGTAAGCGACATCTAGGTGCTAACTACTAGAGTCAGATACCCTTCCCGCCGACCCTTTTACAAGTGTCACAACGGAAATAATAGATGGCGCTGCTATCAACTTATAATTATTTTACATGTTTTTTAAAGTGGGGCATTCCACTCATACAATAGTATGTTATTCGATCAAATACAAACACTGAAAACATTGAAAAAATAATCAACTCAGTAACTGAACCCATAGCTTAATTGGTAAAGCGATCGAGCCCCGGTAAGGCGTATCGATGCGAGGTTCAAATCCTGCTGGGTTGATTATTTTTTCAATGTTTTCAGTGTTTGTATTTGATTGAATAACATACTATTGTATGAGTGGAATGCCCCACTTTAAAAAACATGTAAAATAATTATAAGTTGATAGCAGCGCCATCTATTATTTCCGTTGTGACACTTGTAAAAGGGTCGGCGGGAAGGGTATCTGACTCTAGTAGTTAGCACCTAGATGTCGCTTACGGCTGCTATAAAGTCGATGTAAAAATAAATGCAAAAAGATGATTGAAGGCATTGAGAATTTCGTCAACTCAGTAACTGAACCCATAGCTTAATTGGTAAAGCAATCGAGCCCCGGTAAGGCGTATCGATGCGAGGTTCAAATCCTGCTGGGTTGATTATTTTTTCAATGTTTTCAGTGTTTGTATTTGATTGAATAACATACTATTGTATGAGTGGAATGCCCCACTTTAAAAAACATGTAAAATAATTATAAGTTGATAGCAGCGCCATCTATTATTTCCGTTGTGACACTTGTAAAAGGGTCGGCGGGAAGGGTATCTGACTCTAGTAGTTAGCACCTAGATGTCGCTTACGGCTGCTATAAAGTCGATGTAAAAATAAATGCAAAAAGATGATTGAAGGCATTGAGAATTTCGTCAACTCAGTAACTGAACCCATAGCTTAATTGGTAAAGCGATCGAGCCCCGGTAAGGCGTATCGATGCGAGGTTCAAATCCTGCTGGGTTGATTATTTTTTCAATGTTTTCAGTGTTTGTATTTGATTGAATAACATACTATTGTATGAGTGGAATGCCCCACTTTAAAAAACATGTAAAATAATTATAAGTTGATAGCAGCGCCATGTATTATTTCCGTTGTGACACTTGTAAAAGGGTCGGCGGGAAGGGTATCTGACTCTAGTAGTTAGCACCTAGATGTCGCTTACGGCTGCTATAAAGTCGATGTAAAAATAAATGCAAAAAGATGATTGAAGGCATTGAGAATTTCGTCAACTCAGTAACTGAACCCATAGCTTAATTGGTAAAGCGATCGAGCCCCGGTAAGGCGTATCGATGCGAGGTTCAAATCCTGCTGGGTTGATTATTTTTTCAATGTTTTCAGTGTTTGTATTTGATTGAATAACATACTATTGTATGAGTGGAATGCCCCACTTTAAAAAACATGTAAAATAATTATAAGTTGATAGCAGCGCCATCTATTATTTCCGTTGTGACACTTGTAAAAGGGTCAGCGGGAAGGGTATCTGACTCTAGTAGTTAGCACCTAGATGTCGCTTACGGCTGCTATAAAGTCGATGTAAAAATAAATGCAAAAAGATGATTGAAGGCATTGAGAATTTCGTCAACTCAGTAACTGAACCCATAGCTTAATTGGTAAAGCGATCGAGCCCCGGTAAGGCGTATCGATGCGAGGTTCAAATCCTGCTGGGTTGATTATTTTTTCAATGTTTTCAGTGTTTGTATTTGATTGAATAACATACTATTGTATGAGTGGAATGCCCCACTTTAAAAAACATGTAAAATAATTATAAGTTGATAGCAGCGCCATCTATTATTTCCGTTGTGACACTTGTAAAAGGGTCGGCGGGAAGGGTATCTGACTCTAGTAGTTAGCACCTAGATGTCGCTTACGGCTGCTATAAAGTCGATGTAAAAATAAATGCAAAAAGATGATTGAAGGCATTGAGAATTTCGTCAACTCAGTAACTGAACCCATAGCTTAATTGGTAAAGCGATCGAGCCCCGGTAAGGCGTATCGATGCGAGGTTCAAATCCTGCTGGGTTGATTATTTTTTCAATGTTTTCAGTGTTTGTATTTGATTGAATAACATACTATTGTATGAGTGGAATGCCCCACTTTAAAAAACATGTAAAATAATTATAAGTTGATAGCAGCGCCATCTATTATTTCCGTTGTGACACTTGTAAAAGGGTCGGCGGGAAGGGTATCTGACTCTAGTAGTTAGCACCTAGATGTCGCTTACGGCTGCTATAAAGTCGATGTAAAAATAAATGCAAAAAGATGATTGAAGGCATTGAGAATTTCGTCAACTCAGTAACTGAACCCATAGCTTAATTGGTAAAGCGATCGAGCCCCGGTAAGGCGTATCGATGCGAGGTTCAAATCCTGCTGGGTTGATTATTTTTTCAATGTTTTCAGTGTTTGTATTTGATTGAATAACATACTATTGTATGAGTGGAATGCCCCACTTTAAAAAACATGTAAAATAATTACCCATAGAAATAAGGAATTCTGACATGCCTCAATTTAAAATTAAATTACATGAATTTTGTCTGTATAAACAATATTACAGGATTGACGAATACGTAAAAAATTTGAAATGAATACCTACATATTTATTATGATAATAATCTTATGCACTGTGTAAATAATATAAAATTTTTAATGTCTAACTATTAATTTATTCTCTTGTAGTAGTTACTTAGTGATTATAATTTTGTTCTGTTGACTAACTTTTAGCATAAGCTATTAGCATAGTTTTAATTAAGTAGCCCGTAAGTAAAATTTGCATGCTTATTCAAGCAGGATGTACGGACCTTTTTGCTTATAAGAACTTATTGTAATACTACATTTTGCAAATAAATATTGATTGATTGATTGATTGATTGATTAATTTGCTATACTATACTTATTTCTAGATTCGGACCTCTGGCAGCTGTGAAGTGGTGGAGGTAAAATAATGCAAACCACTTTAAGAATACAAATCTTAGAGTTCTGGTTTTTATGTAGTATTATGAGAAATTATATAAATAATTAGATTATATCATTGCCAAACCTTTCTGATGGGGGAAAGTAGACGTATAATGTAGTTCATAGTTTGTCGCCTACTGTTTCTGTTTCCGATATAATACGCAATGTTTTTAGTTCTTATATTAAAATATAGGTCCCGTCCTCTATAAATAACACAACATCGGCAGTTTTTACCTACTTAGGAATTACTTTTCCCAACTGAAAATTTTTGCTCGTCTATCACTCTGACCTCCACCCACTAAAAGCTGCCAGATGCCCGGAACTAGCAATAAAGATAGTATTGCAATCTTACTAGACGGGTTTCGCTGCTCTCATTATTGTGTTATATCCAAGGATCGGACAAACGCCCGTCATTTTGAAAATATAACCCTGTTCCGTACAACAGCGACTTCCTTATGTTAATTAAAAAAATAGTATTTTATGGATTTATTGGACCATAATTTATATCCAGTGACAAATTAATTAATGATTGACGTTCCGAAAATTACTTTCGCCAATAAAATAGAATGACCAAAATTTTTTCCAAATTTTCACTTGTGAGCCATATCAAAATTTCAAGCAATTTTTAATAGGAATCCTGATTACGTCACCGTGAAAGAAATACATGTAAAAATTAACTCCGAGGCACAAGCATATTGGAAGAACAGTATACCAATGTCAACGATTACATATGCCCCTATGACGTCCGTAGACTGTGAACGGACTTTTTCAACGCATAAATGGGTCCTAAAATCACATCGTTATAGCTCACAAGTGAAAATTTAGAAAAAAATTTGGTCATTCTATTTTATTGGCGAAAGTAATTTTCGGAATGTCAATCATTAATTAATTTGTCACTGGATATAAATTATGGTCCAATCAATCCATAAAATACTATTTTTTTAATTAACATTAGGAAGTCTCTGCTGTACGGAACAGGGTTATATTTTCGAAATTACGGGCGTTTGTCCGATCCTTGGTTATATCTGACGTGGCCAGCTCTTAGTCCACTATATCTGACGCGATATTTCGGCACCTGAACGGAGTGAGAACGCCAATACTTTGAAGCGTTAAGCATTCCTTTTTATACCACGACGGTGGCCAACAAGGATATGGCCCGCCTGATAGTAAGCAGCTACCGTAGCATATGGACACCTGCAACTCCAAATGTGTCAATGCGCGTTGCCGACCCTTTACAAAAAGGAGGATTCACTGTGTTGACGGCTAAAGGAACAAGAGGGCCCTCTTCGTCAACACACTGGGTCTTCTTTGAGCTATTTGCAACCTTACTCACCAGCAGGAACCCAGGAACACAACACTATGAGTAGGGCCTAGTGCTATTTGGCTGTGGTTTTCTGTAAGGTGAAGGTACTTCCCCATTCTAGTTTTGTTATAATTTTTTGTTTTTTTTTTTCGAGCTTGTCTTCGATTTTCTCGCCTCGCATCGCCAATGGAACAGCGCCTTAAAAAGAAATATAAAACCAATTGGCATTGCGCAGCAAATATCACTCACAGTATAGACGTTAGGCTACGTTCGAAGGAAGAGTGTGCATCTAGTGAAATTAGACAAGCCCGTGGTAATTGAGTTCTATTGGCGCAATGCTTCTTGTTTACACCGAGAAAAAAGAGGAAAAAACATAGACTTGACGACAATTTATGCGAGCACCATACTTGACGAAACACTTGGCGTGAGAATTAAGGGTCATATTCAGCAAGAAGTAGCCTATGATATACAGTTTGATTGGTAATTCGCCGTATTTCTTGAAAGGTGTTGTCACCTCTTCTATAGATCACTTGCAACGATTTTGGTCTAGTTAAACAGGGGTCAAAACTCATTGGTTTTCAAGTTATTTGATTTTTTTAGGTATTTAATTTGAATACCCCGCCTTTCGCCCTAAAACTCGAAATTGTAAAAAAAAACATTTGAATATAGAATTTAAAAAAAGCATTTGCCTAATAGATAATGAAAGGCTGACTGTGATTGCCTTTATATGAAAACGTTAAATAAAAAAATAATGCCAAATCTTTACAAATAATAGAAGTTGAAGTCACAAGTTTTCGTATAAGTACATCTTTTTTTAATTTTGTACATTTTAAGGCATTCATTTTAAAAAAGTATGGCAAGTTTTTTATTAAAATCACTAAACCCCCCCGACTGGGGAAGTACCTCCACCTTACAGAAAACCACAGGCAAATAGCACTAGACCCTACTCATAGTGTTGTGTTCCTGCTGGTGAGTAAGGTTGCCAAAGAGCTCAAAGAGGACCCAGTGTGTTGACGATGAGGGACTTGCTTACCATCAGGCGGGCCGTTGCCGCCTGCTTGTTTGCCACCGTCGGCGTCGTGGTAATAAAAAAACCTGCTTAACTTGAAAACCAATGAGTTTTGACCCCTAGTTGATCAGACTTAAATCGTTGCAAATGAGTTATAGAATAACTATTTCAAGGAATACTATGAATTACCAATCAACCGGTATACTAATAGTAGGGAGAGTGTACACGATAACACGACCGTTATCAACCGATTTCAAGATTTCGAAGGAGGAGGTTATCAATTCGTCGGGATCTTTGTTTTTTTTGCCATTTTTTTATGTATGTTCACCAATTATTCGAAGACGGCTGGACCGATTTGGAAAATTCTTTTTTGTTTGAAACGCACAACTTCAGACACACAGTCGGTGTCATTGTAATCAGGTCAGGATCTGATGATGGGATCCTGGAGAAATTGAGGGAACTCTTCAACTAGCATACCTATAGGGATTTCAGTATTTTTTTTATAGCAGCTCGAGCATTTGCTGTTGGAAAGGTGGATGCTAAGTGAAGTCGGTTCTTTTTTGTATGTACATAAAGGTTGAACACGCCAAAATTTGGGCATGTAAAAATAGCTATAGTTATTCGAAAAATGGAGATATTGAAACTTTTTAAACAATAATTTTCTCACAAGGAACTGGGCTATAAAATGATGATAGTTTTATTTTCTTTTATTTATTCATTGGCAAAATGTCAAGCGTACAACATCAAAAACGTGAACGCATTCTGCACGAACATGTAAAAAATCCCATGTTAAGCTACAAAGATATCGCGAAAAGGCTGAAATATCCACAATCTATGGTTGGTCACGTATTAAAAACTTTCCGTGAACCCTTGAGAATAGATAGGAAGCCAGGAAGTGGTGGGTTGCAGGGAGTCAAGAATAAGAAAAAAGGAACAGAGTACTTTAAAGATTTTTGCCCCAAATCATACGATTTCATTTCGTAATGTTGCTAAAAAAGTGAAATTTTCTCAGCCTTTTGTCCAAAAAGTGAAACAGAGGGCAGGACTGAGGAGTTATAAAGCCCAGGCTGCACCAGATCTAGACTCAAAACAGAACTTATCCGCAAAGAAACGGTCGCGAAACCTCTATGAATATTTTCTTACAAAATTTGAATGCGCGGTGATGGACGACGAGACGTATATAAAAGCGGATTTTAAACATATACCTGGTCAAGAGTTTTATACTAGCAAATCACGAACAGATGCACCTGAAGATTGTGAATTAAAGAAACGAGGGAAATTTCCAAAAAAATACCTTCTTTGGCAGGCAATATGCAGCTGTGGTAAAATAAGTCGCACGATTATCACCACCGGGATAATAAACGGCGATATTTATCGGAAATATTGTTTAGAAGCGTTTGCTGCCTTTTATAAGACAGCATGCCTCACCACCGCTGTTTTGGCCAGATCTAGCCAGTTTCTAATACGCAAAATCAATTATGGAATGGTACAACGCTAACAGGATCATAGTGGTACCCAAAATATGCAATCCGCCAAATAGTCCAGAACTGCGGCCTGTTGAAGTGTACTGGAGTATTAAGAAAGGAATTCTAAAAAAGAAAGGCGGAGAAGTAAAATCTGTCCCTCAGCTACAAAAAATACGGACCTGGGCGACAAAAATCTTTCCTAAAGAGAGGGTGCAAAGTCTTATGAGCCGTGTGCGTAGAAAATTCGATCTATGGCTTACTGTGTAAACATTAATTAGAATTAAAAATGTGATTTTAGAGTTCATTAAATTTGTCATTTAATAATTCATAATGTAGTTATTTATTTTACCGCGGCGCCGCAACCTGTTGGCCGAGCCGTCGGCGCGCACAGTGTCGTGCAGGAACTCGCCGCTGCCCCGAGCTCTCTCACAGCTGAATGCGCTCTTGGCATCAACACCGGAGTGCGACTTGTTTGCTTGGCGATGGGCGGCAGTGTGTAATGAATGTCTGAAATTCTGTGAGGCGATGGATGATAGGTGCTCTACTGTTCCAATATAATCTGTTTGTTTGTTACCAGTTATTTGAGTTACTTAATGTACATATTTCTAGTTTGTTAGTCTAAGTTTCGTGACGCATTGGTAATGTAACTGTTATGTCATGTAAACATTTTTACAATAAAAAAAAATAAAAAAAAAAATAAATTTTCAAACTGGTTTAAAAACAAATTCTGCGTGCCTAAGTTTTGGCGTGTTCAACCTTTATATTCACCGAGATTGCTCGAAGACGGCTGGACCGAATTGCAAAATTATTTTTTTGTTTAAAAGAGTTTCACAGTTGTCATCAAGTCAGAATTCATTAACAATATGATATCTTTTCCAACCGACTTCAAGATTTCGAAGGAGGACTCAATTCATTGGGATCTTTGGTTTTGCTTCTTTTATGTATGTTCACCGATTATTCAAAGACGGCTAGACGGATTTGGAAAATTATTTTTTTGTTTGAAAGAATTTCACAGTTGGCCCCATTGTAACCAGGTCAGGATCTGATGATGGGATCCTGGAGAAATCGTGTGAAGTCTTCAACTGTTATAGGCACACCTATAGTGATTTCAGTATATTTTACAGTAGCTCGAGAATTTGCTTTTGGAAAGGTGTAGGCTAAGTGAAGTCGGTTCTGTTTTGTTTAAAATTATTTAAGTACAAAGTCACCACGATTTTATTGTTAAGAGAAAGGTGTGTAGATCATTTTGAACACCTCACCCGCTAAGCTACTTCTGCTGCTGACTGTAATTCAAATGTACTGATTTAAACTTACACGATTTTTACTCATTATTTTGACAAAAACGGGACATAATAGGCGTGTCCACACCGGACGCACCGCCTCGCGAGGAAATTGCCGCGCGAGGCAGCTCGGCTAGTGTGGACGTGCCTCGCTCGAGGCAAACGCAAGCGCGGCCATAATGCCTCGGGCGAGGCACGTCCACACCAGCCGAGCTGCCTCGCGCGGCAATTTCCTCGCGAGGCGGTGCGTCCGGTGTGGACACGCCTATTCGCGTACACTTACTTTTATTATTTTCCTGACGTTTCGAGCGTGCCGTAACGCTCGTGGTCGCAGGCAGACTCAAAAAAAGCCAAAGATTGCCAGCGACCACGAGCGTTACGGCATGCTCGAACGTCAGGAAAATAATAAAAGTAATTGTTCGCGTTAAGTCCCGTTTTTGTCAAAATAATAAAGTTTAAATATCGAAATAATACTAGGTACTCGTAAATCGACATGGTTTTCAATAAACTCTATGACGTTTTGAAGAAGAAACTTGATGATGGGTGAGTATAAACAATTTATTATAGCTATACTTTCGTGAGAACTTAAAAAAACCGGCCAAGTGCGAGTCGGACTCGCGCACCGAGGGTTCCGTACAAACCTGTAGGTATATAGGGGTAATGTACGGTTTTCGCAATTTTTCCTTTATCTGTGCTATAAGACGTTGCTTCGTACCAAATTTCAAGATTCTGAATTCACTGGAAGTACCCTGTAGGTTTTGATTCCCTTGCGAGTTTCGAAAATTTGCGGATATTTGCGGCATAAACGGCTGTATCTTTTGATTACGTTGGCTTAGAAGTTTCATTTTTCCTAGCCCTAAGGGGCATTAGACCTGAGTATTTGATATAAATTTCAGCTTGATACCTCCACGCGTTCCTGAGAAAAAGGGTCTTGACAGACGGACGGACGGACGGACGGACGGACAACAAAGTGATCCTATAAGGGTTCCGTTTTTACCTTTCGAGGTACGGAACCCTAAAAAGCTAGGCAAAAGGCAAACGCTAGGTGAAACAGGAGACTGAAAAACTTGCAGAAGGAGCCTTAGCTTTAGCCTAATAACTTATTTTGTAAATAAACTCAATTGTTAACATTATCATCATCATCATTGTAAGAGCTTGGCTCTTGTCGGTGGAGTAATCGCCATTCCGTTCTGTATTCCGCTAATTCTCTCAGCTCTTGATACGTCATGACGTTGGCTTTTTCTTTGGCTTGATCTAGAAACGCACGTCATGGTCGACCTCGGCCTCTTTGTTTTGGTATTCTCCCTTCAATTATCTTCAATAAACATTATTATATATAGTTAATATCAGTAAAGGAAAACATCGTGACATCGTGACATCGGACCTAATCCCAACTATGCCTAAGTTCCCTTTGGTTTGAAAGGTCAGATACTATATGGTACTTAGTCGCTTTTCATGGGATTAGATTTCCGAGAGGATGGATGCCCGATTGAGGGCCCGAAGGAAGCGAGAGGATTGCGCCGATTTAAATAGGAATTAATATGATAATATTTTATTGTTTTCTTATTATTAATTTGTGGATTTCTTAAGCCTTCTAAACATTTTCGAAAGAAATTGCAATAAGTATTGCCATCGAGCCTAATTATATATGTTGTGTATTTATTGATATACATATATAAATCGGAAGTCGATAATTTAAAAAAAAAATTTTCAAAATTTCTAAATAATTTATTTCGGAAGCAAGTCCATATTACGAGATAAACGAGAAGTCTCTATGACAGCTCAAAAGTGCTACGAGAATTCCGGTCTCTGTTGATGACTTATTTATTTGGTTCCTTAACCTAATGCTTCTTATTCCAGCAACGTCGAGTCACCCTTGGACTTATGGTACATCTTCCAGATCCAGATCTTCATGAGTACCATTGGCTCCTGGCCTCACAAGAGATTTGGACGATACCGACTAGGCGCCATCTTGTCGATGTTCAATTTATTCCTCATAGGTTTTGCGTGCACTATGTGCACTTTGGATGTAGTGTATATTCTAAAAAACACTATGACGTTTTTCTTCTTGGGCCACCTTATTTTATGCTGGATTTGCGCTTTTATGTATTTGGTAAGTGTTAGAAACAAAGGAAGGCTAGGTGTTTAAGTCTTATTTGATTTTATAATTTCGATCTTTAGGTATATTTTTTATTTCATAAACTACAAAAATAATTAATGACTGAGAATCGTTATCCATTGCACATAACAGTATTGATATCCTGGCGAGAAGACGTCTTTCAACCAGGAGGTCTCGGGTTCAAAACCCAACTCGTACTACTTTAAAAACTTGTGTGTAAAATATGATTTGATATTTACCTTCACTTTTTGATGAAGTCGAACGTCGTGAGGTGATCAAATCGAACCTTATCCAAGTGACCTAACCTCTGAGTAATAAACAGACATAACAGAATCGTTGCTAGGTTATAAACATAGCTCGGACATTTCATCGCAAAAACGTCGCAAAACAAATATAACACCGAAATAAAACAAGATATACTGAATTCGTATTATATGCAGTATTTTAATAATATATTTCTATATTACATTCATAACCACAACCTAAAAAGTGTCCAGAAGTGTGCATTTTGATACAATATTTAGTTTTGCGATGAAATGTCCGAGCTATGGTTATAAGACACATTTGGATGTATTACCTATTTTAGAAATCATATGCTTGATAATACAGGGCCTCAGTTCGACATGGCATAACTGACAGTAGCTAGCGAGACAACTATGAGATCACACTTTTTTTTTTTTTTTATACCACGACGGTGGCAAACAAGCATACGGCCCGCCTGATGGTAAGCAGCTACCGTAACCTATGGACGCCTGCAACTCCAAAGGAGTCACATGCGCGTTGCCGACCCTTTACAAAAAGGAGGATTCACTGTGTTGACGACTAAAGGAACAAGAAGGTCCCTCATCGTCAACACACTGGGTCCTCTTTGAGCTCTTTGGCAACCTTACTCACCAGCAGGAACACAACACTATGAGTAGGGTCTAGTGCTATTTGGCTGTGGTTTTCTGTAAGGTACTTCCCCAGTCGGGCTCTGCTCCAGATTTGAGCGATGACATTCGCTGAACGTGCCCTACCACACTTAGCGAGATGCCATTCGCAGTGCCCATACCTCTCTTTTTGGCGTAGTTTAAGGACATACCCAGGTCCGGACGTAGTTTAAGGACATACCCCGGGTCCGACACACTTTTGTGACAGTTTAAATTTGGGGTGGAATCACTCAAGAGTGACATCTAAAATGGTGGCCATAGCCATAGACAAAACGCTCTAGCGAGACCTACTGACAGATTGATAGTTAGGTGTGGACACGTGCGGACAGATTTCACTCTATCACCTAGCGAGACAAGTGTGAGAGCCACGTCTCGCAGTTTGGCATGTCGAATCGAGGCCCAGGCTGTACTTAACAAAAATACTGGCGATTAAGGGCATAACTGGCATCGTATTGCGACTAAGAAGAAATAGGAGAAAAAAAATTGGAAACGAAAAAAATTGTGTATGGGACCTGTCGTCCCAGCCGTTCAACCCTCCATACCAAACCATTTTTTTTCGTGGTAAATTTTTTTTCTTAGTTTTTCGCAATTATAATATGATACCAATTATACCCTTAAACGGATCACCAGCATTTTTAGGGTTCCGTAGCCAAATGGCAAAAAACGGAACCCTTATGGATTCGTCATGTCTGTCTGTCTGTCCGTTCGTATGTCACAGCCATTTTACTCGGAAACTATACGACGTATCTGAATAAAATTTACACATAAGGTGTATTTTGTATGCCGCTACTTAGTTATGGAGTTAAATTTGAAAAAAAAATATTTTTAGGGGGGATAGGTCTTTAAAAATAACATTGAAATTTCTTTGACCATTTTGTGATTAAGCGAAAATTTTCTGTAACTTTTGAACCGTAAGTCCAAAAAATATGAAAAAATTTAAGGCGATGTGCCTTATCATATACTTTCATTTTTGAGTTATCTCCAAAAAACTTCTTCCATAGGCATCAGATACGACCTTTTGGTATTAGTTTGGTTCTTATTACATTGAAGGTACGGAACCCTCCTATGCGTGGTCCGACACGCACTTGGCCGGTTTTTGTTACATCTTGCATATGAGCGTCCATGTATTTACTGTACCTATTTATTTCAGACAAGGCTAATAATATCTCGGACTAATAAATTTCAAGAAATAATAAAGGAATATTTACTTGAGTTCCACCTGTTTTACTTCAAGGGCCGATCACTGTACGCTGCGAAGGTGTCTTCTTTTTCTGTATTTATAACCAATTCACAAAAAAAATTGCTCTAAAATGTACTGGTACACGCTTGACATAATATGTACTCCCCAATACCATGACCGTCTACCATCACATTAACATAATACACGTACAAATCTGCCAGATATGCTTAGCGGATGTGGCCAGCTGGCAGATGCGTCAATGTATGACAGGAATTGGGCATGGACTTGTCTGCAGACAGATCTGAATAGCGCACTACCACTACCATGCCACCTGGGTTTAAGGGATTGATTTTTAGTTTTTAGTATTTTTAAGTTATTTTAGGGTTCCGTACCTCGAAAGGAAAAAACGGAACCCTTATAGGATCACTTTGTTGTCCGTCCGTCTATCCGTCGGTCTGTCTGTCAAGACCCTTTTTCTCAGGAACGCGTGGAGGTATCAAGCTGAAATTTATATATCAAATACTCAAATCTACTGTTCCTTGAAGCTTTGAAAAAATCAAACTTCTAAGCCAACGCAATCAAAACATACAGGCGTTTATGCCGCAAATTTTCGAAACTCGCAAGAGTATTTTCCGTGAACTGAAATTTGGTAGGAAGCAACGTCTTATAACACAGATAAAGGAAAAATTGCGAAAACCGTAAATTTTTACTTACATCATATAATAAAAATATTTTTAATAATTTTAAAGTTACTACCCCTATATACCTAGTGTACGGAACCCTCGGTGCGCGAGTCCGACTCGCACTTGGCCGGTTTTAGTATTTTTAAGTATTTTTTAAGTGTTCGTAGTACTGACCGAATCAGAAACACGGAACTACGCTCCAGAACTCGAGTTGTAGATATAGGTGCCAAGACCGCTAAGCTGAAGTGGGACTGGGCTGGGCGGTGGGCTAAAATGGCCACGACACACTATTGATGACGCGCGCCGGGTTGCAGGAAGACCAAAATGGAGATGGCGGGACAACTTGGACGCATTTTTCACAGAATGGCGACAAAATTCAAACGACCGGGTTGAGTCGAGAAAAAAAGGGGAGACCTATTCCCAGCAGTGGGACACTAAAACAGGCTAAGATAAAGTATTTTATTTTAATTTTTAGGTCTATACTCAAATCCATACAGTATCAGGAATGATCACGATATTAGTGATATTTGAAATGTTTGTTGGAGTCAGCCTGTTCACCTTCATGCCGTGGTACAACAACTACGCCGGAGGTCTGCTTTCAACACCTCGCCCTGAAAACACCACGTTCGAGCACTCGGTCTACTTTTACATGCCTGATGCCCTTTCCACAACTATTGAGGGTATGTGTGGCATTTGGTTTTTACCAACTAGATGGACCTAGTTAACTTCAACAAGCGGTAACAAGAGATCGAGACAAATCACTAGAACTGCAGAACCTCAGTAAGACATCGACACAGAATAAACAATAGTATTTTATACAGAATGGCCACGCTACCTCACCCCGCGACGGCCGATTGGTAGGGAACTAGTAGGCTAATCCGTCGGGTTGGCAGCGCATCGATAAAAAGCAAAATGGCGGTGTATTGTCAAACGTCATTTACGACAACGGAAACAGCGGCCTAAGACGCACGCACACGTTGAAGCGTGTACAGATGCGCCGTACACCCAAAGGCGCTCAAACGAGTTTTGTAGTACGACGTGTCCGCCCGACATCGACAAAGAAGAGAAGATAGCTTTTGAAATTAGTTATTTTTCTAAAATTAATATATCATCCTAAAAACCTTAACGACCACATTTTGACCCCTCTCACTCATTCAATGGAGACGAGCCTCTACCTTATTTAAAGTTTAAAATAGTTTTTAACCAGAATTAAGTACTTTCCTATCACTAATATTGGATAACGAATATAGACTTATTTAATTTAAACTTTCGTGAGACATACTTACACTATAAAATATAACGGTTACACTCACATGTTTCGGAGAGCTTAGGTCTCCATCTTCAAGCACTAAGAACCTAAGCTCTCCGAAATATGAATATTGACTTCACTCTGTTTACAATGTCTCGCTTGATTTTAAAAGTTTTTTACAGGATATTGGATAGTATTTACTCTCAACATCTATGTATCTTACGTCACCACAGTCGGCCTCTTCGTCTTTGATCTCCTCCTTATCTTGATAGTGTTACAAATTTGGGGGCATCTCAGAATTCTCAAGCACAGTTTACTAAACATGCCGCTGCCAGCGAACAGCGCTACCGGCATGTACTCGGTTGAGGAGAATTATCAAATCAAAAAGTTGCTGAAGGAAAATATATTACATCACAACTTAATTAGCAAGTAAGTAACAGCGTAAGGTTTTCATACTTTAGAAGCATTCTATTCAATTGATTGAAAGAGGGGTTATTTTGTGGAATGCCGTATAATATTGCTTCGTTATTCAGCGGTATAATAACTAGTGTCCGACCGAAGGTTCGGTTTCGGTTTCGGCCAGTTTCGGCCAAAAAAACATGTTTCGGCCCAAGGTTCAGTTTCGGCCAAAAAACGGCCTAACCTTTCGGCCGCGCCGAAACTTTCAACATTGTACTTAATCTGTCCATAAGTTCTGTCTCAACGTTTTCAGTGTTCCGTAGCCAAAATGGCAATAACGGAACCCTTATAGTTTCGTCATGTCCGTCTGCCCGTCCGTCCGTATGTCACAGCCATTTTACTCGGAAACTATAAATCGTATATTAATAAAATTAAGACAAGGTGTATATTGTATGCCGCTATTTAGTTATGAAGTTAAATAGCAGAAAAAAATATTTTTAGGGGGGGCGCTGGTATGTATCCTCTGATATGGATACTATGACTTGTCGATGGTTCACCAATGACGTGTGTCAGATAAATACATTATTTGTCCTAAAAGGAATCTAAGTTTTTTTTTATAATGTACAATTTATTGATAATTTCCATACATTTCAGGCATACATGTAACTAAAGTTTAATTATTTTTTTACTAAATATCGACATGTAACTGAAATATGTACGATTTAAACATGTCCATCAAAGTTTCGGTTTCGGTTTTGGTTTCGGCCAAAACTGGATTCAGAGCCGAACCTTCTGTTTCGGTTTCGGTTTCAGCAAAAAACATGTTTCGGTCGGACACTAATAATAACGTGCTAGTCGATTAGTGTTGCCACATTTGAGGGTTGGCCATTTAGGGGTTACTCGCGGATGGTCTAAAACGTAATATGACTAGTGTAATATTTTGCCATTATCGCTTTTAGTGTTCATCGCGAACGGTCTAGCTAGAACGCAAAATTTCTACATACTACTACACTTCGTCGTTTTATCTTTACGTTAGCGATGTTGACGGAGCCCCGCTTTGACCTTCAGCCATTAGAAGATAACTAGCGAACCTAACCTACCTATGATTGGTAATTTTACTAGACTAAAAGCGATATAGGCAAAATGTTACACTAGTCATTTGGCATTCAACACCGTCCGCGACTATACCCCATTTAAGTATACTACGTGAGCTAGCAATACTACCTAATTACGTACAGTTGCATACACTGCTTTATCTACACTCATATTATATATCCTAAATTAAGTGTTCGGAAACCATAGAATGACCGCCATTGCACCGCCATAGCCAACTCGATTGTGCCGGCGGTTGGGCGGGCGCGTGCCGTTGGTGGGGAAGGAGAACAGGATTTAAATTACGTTATCAAATTCGATGTTCGGAATTTGAAACTCATAACGTATCAATATATGAGCATGTAAAGTTAAAATTACGTTACTGCCACAGATAAAAAACTTATCATAGTAAAATCGGTTGTGGTAATGCTAACCGTTTTTGAACACGTTTTTGAGGACTCACAATGTGAGTGTACTAGATAAATAATATTATTGTCTTTAATAGGTATAACGTATAACAATATTAGTAGTTACAAAGTATGTTAAAATGTTATTCAGAACGCAAAGACTATCTATATCTAGAATTACATCGCCTCCGACGCCTTCCAGGAAATAATTCCTTGCTAATGTGTGATAATAAGTCGGCAAACTCTACTTATGAATATAGAATGTCAACACATGTCACGAGAGTTTGTCCCGAAAGAGAAGTGTCGTAGGCTAATGAATTCTACGACTGTTCTCATTCAGCAGACTATTTATTTTATCGTATGACTGGATATAGATAGGTAGTAATAGTGGGAAAGTAGATGATGAAGAAAATCCAGCGAGTGCTGCGAGGTCCAGATGGGACAGTGCAGCTGCCAAGTTTGTTACTCTTTTAGCACCACCCAGGGATCACGTGTAGGGTTGTCTAAGGTGTTTCCTACGGACGCAGAGTAACATTGATCCCCAAAGACAGCCCAGTTAGTATTTAAGTTAAACTTGTTTGTCAACAGATTTGTTGACCAGTGCTCGGACGCGTTCAGCGAGTACTTGTTCATATTCTACTTCCTCATGCAGTTTATCACCTGCATCCTATTGCTGGAAGTGTCGTCGTTCACCGCCGACGCGCTCGCCAAGTACGGTCCGCTCACGGGTTGCATATACCAACAGCTTATCCAGGTCTCAATACTCTTCGAGATGCTCAACACCAAGGTAGGTTTCGTTCATCACCTGGATCTGACTGCTGGAAGAGACGTTCACCATGATAAGCCCGATGAATTTAAAGAAACAGAATTAAAAGAATTTAAAAAATAATGTTTTAATTGTGTTAGTGAATATAAGCAATAAATATAAGCATGCTGTATAGTTAGAATTGTTAGATTACCATAAAGAAATTTGGGTCAAATTTAAACATCTTATGGAATTCGGATAATTAACATACGGAACGCTCCATGCGAGTTGAACTTGAAGTTTTTTTGAAGAACGCCCCACCGTACTCCCTTGGGAAAACTGCGCCAGGAAGTTAACTCTTCAAGTCTTCAAAAGTGCATTAAACGTTATTTGCGCTGGTCCAGGGAAAAAGGTCCCAATTTGTCGATTAGGAGTTATTTGAACGAAGTTCCTTATCGGGGGGTTCGCGGGGGCTAGGTGAAAAAAAGTCACGTGACCGTCACGAAAACGTGACACAAAGCGATTGATAAACATGTGAAAAGAAATAATATAGAAAAGAATAAAGTGAGGTCAAGTGAAAAGTCAAAAAAATCAAAGAGTCAGAAAGTCAAAAAAGTAAAAAAAATCTAAAAGCAAAAAAAAAAGTTGTCGAAATGATTACAAAAAAGCCAAAATTATATAAAATTTAATTAAATAACATAACTTTCTAACAGACTGTTCCACGTCACTCACGTGTTTTTTTACTTCATAAAACTACAAAATATATGCTATCAGTGAACGAATGAAGTGTCCAATGTAAATCGACAAGGCCCTTTGACAGTACTATTAGTTATTCTGTGACTAAACTATAAATAATAAATAGTACATTGTGTAACAAGGGAGCAAAATGAAATCTTTACGGCGAGGGCGTGTATTGAATCCCAAACGAAGCGATGGAGTCTATAATAGACTCCTGAGCGTAGTGAGGTATTCAAGTGTTAACGCCCAAGGTGAAAATAGTTTTGCTCCTGTGTCACACATACTGCTTTTCACACCACCTTAGAGGAAAACATATTTTTTTATTGTTGAATCATATTTATTTTAATTTTATATGTGCTTAGTGTGCTTCCTGATTCTAATGATCCGATTCATTCAATAAGAAATTTGATTTTAATGACGGATTGGCTGAAAAAAGCTAATGTCCTAGAACAGAAAAGTGCCACTTTCTTCCCTCCTAGCAGGGAAGAAAAAGCCCGTATACGAATAGCTGTTGTGAAATAAATATTATGGGACAATCTTAAACAAATCGATCTAGTCCCACGGTAAGCTCAATAAGGCTTGTGTTGTAAGTACAGTCAAGTGTAAAAATATGGGTGTACTCATCTTACTCAAAAATATGTCCCATAGTATCTTATTCCGTTGTAATAAGTGCGTAGTACCATATTTATGAGACGATTTTTTTCGATACGTATTTTTGCACTTGACTGTACTAGACGACGATATATATAATACATAGATAAAGATAAATACTTAAATACATAGAAAACATCCATAACTCAGGAACAAATGTGATCAACACACAAATAAATGCCCTGACCAGGATTCGAACCCAGGACCTCCTGCTTCGTAGGCAGGGTCACTACCGACTGGGCTAGGAGTTAAAACCGTTAAACTAGTTCTCAATGTTGTATTCAGAGCGAGCAGCTGATCGACGCTGTATACGCGACGCCGTGGGAAAGCATGAACACCAGCAACAGGAGAACTGTGATGTTCTTCCTGCACCGGATCCAGACGCCGGTCAGTCTGAAGGCTGCTAAAGTCGTTCCCGTGGGGGTCAACACCATGTCTGCGGTTAGACAATTTTTTCCGCAATTTTTTTTAGTACAATCGCGATCATATATATCGGAGCAGCCAAGGTACTCAAAAATATCTGAACATGCACTTTATGGCCGTGACAATAGAGGCGTTGTTCAGACATTTGTGATCACCTTGGCCGCTCCGATATATCTGCTGGCGTCTGTGCATAAATGGCGAAGTAAGATAGAGCCCGGCTTTTTAAAACTACGGTGGTAAAGCATACGGCTCGCCTGACACTAAGCAGCTACCGTAGCCTATGTACGACTGTAACTCCATGAGTGTCACATGCTCGTTGCCGAGCCATTAATATAAACGAGATTCACTGTTCCTTTAGCCGTCAGCACAGTGAGTCCTTCTTTTTGTAAAGGGTCGGCAACGCGCACCTCTAGAGTTGCTGGCGTCCATAGGCTACGGTAGCTGCTTACCTGGTGATATCTTGGACCTGGTGATAAGTGGGCTTGGACCGCAGAGTGTAAGTGTGACGGGGGAAGTAGAAGCTCTGGTTTCTCCAGACGCATACCATCCGCCACTTGAAGTAACATTAGCGCTGCGCCGAGGTAAGTACGAACTCTTGTCGTCTCCACCTATACAGGCGAGTGTCCTCACGAATCCATCGTGGAATTTTAGTAAGGCTGATTTTAGTGCACTGTACTCTTGCATAGCAAATATTGACTGGACTGAGGTACTGAACGTACAATGTGTGGATACAGCTACTGAAATGTTTTATGCAAAATTCAATGAATGTATCAGTAACAGTGTTCCGTTGAAAAAGCAGTCAGCTTGTAAACGGTATGTTTACCCATCTCACACAGTACACGTCGGAAATCATTCGTAATATAAAAGACAAATACTTCCATTTCAAGAAGTTTAAAGAGACTAGGCTAGACTTCAACCGAGAGCTGTACCGTTATTATAGGGGACGTGTCAAATTCCTTATAGACCAAGCTCACCGGAACTACCTCCAGAAGCTTGAGAAAAGCATAACTGATGACCCTTCGAGTTTTTGGGATTATGTAAAAAGCAAGCGGAAGAATACAAGGCAGCCCGCCGAATTTACATATAAAGGTGAGACTGTGTCGGGGCAACGTGCCGCAAATGCCTTTGCTGAATACTTCAGCTCGGTGTTCCAAAATGAAGAGCCGCGACTGGATGTAGAGGATGCGATGCATGTGAGTAGTACAGGGTCTCAGGCAAGTCAGGCAACACTCGTCACTATAGATAGTGTGGACGCGGCAGAGCTACGTAGAGCTGCTAAGCGGCTAAAATCACGCAGTTCGGCAGGCCTAGAAGCCATTTTTTTTTTATGACACTAGTAGCAAACGAGCAGACGAGCCGCCTGATGGGAAGCGGTCAACGTCGCCCATGAACATAAGCAACATCAGGAGCCGCCTATGCGTTGCCGACCCTTGAGCCCTGTACGCCCGCTTCTTGAAGAACCCCATGTCAAAGCGCAATGGAAACACCTCGGGAGGCAGCTCATTCCACATTCCACACGTTCTAGGCAGAAACGAACGAGATGCCCGTTTATTTTTGGTATACCATGTGTCTAGAAAATGAGGATGAACTTTGTCCCTTTGGCGGGAGGTGCGATGGTAGAAACGTGACGATGGCACCAGTTCAAAAAGTTCTTCAGAACATTCCCCGTTGTACAGACGGTAGAACACACACAGAGAGCCAACATCTCTCCGGAGACTAAGTGGATCTAAGCCGTCAGTAAGATCGGGATCGTCAACAATACGAACTGCCCGACGTTGGATGGAGTCAAGTGGGAGAAGCTGGTATTGCGGGGCGCCAGACCAGAGATGAGAACAGTACTCCATGTGAGGTCGAACCTGCGCTTTATATAACAAAAGCCGGTGATCCGTATCTAGCTAAAGATTGCATAGCCGCCTTAGAGGATCCACTTTTACACATTTACAATCTAGCATTGAAATATGCAGTTTATCCTGCCCAATGGAAAAAGTCCAGAGTCACTCCTGTACCTAAGAGTGAGTTGGGTGCGGGTCCTATCTGTCTTTGGAAAGCTTTTTGAGTCGATGATAGATTATCGAATTAGATATCAAATTGCCTCCCAGCTTGCTGATGAACAGCACGGGTTTCGTCGGGGACGCTCGACTTCCACCAACCATACAGTTTTCGTGGATTATACCACAAGGGAGATGGACGCTGGTCGTCAGGTTGACGCAGCGTTTTTTGATTTTAAAAAGGCCTTTGACCTCGTTGATAATGACATCCTATTACAAAAGTGTGCCTTTATGGGGTTCTCTCCAAAATTACTGAGATTATTCGCAAGTTATTTAAAGGATCGTTGTCAGGTTTTAAAAATAGCGGGATGTCAATCAGAGCCGTTTTACAGCCAGTCCGGAGTGAGCCAAGGGAGCACTCTTGGCCCAACACAATTTATATTAATGGTAAATGACCTGCCAAAGTTTGTTAGCAAGGCGAAGTGTTTGCTGTTTGCAGAAGACCTCAAACTTTTTCTGGGAGTTGGCGAAATAAGTGACTGTGAGTCGCTGCAGCGGGATATAGATGCGGTGGCTGAATGGAGTATCGCAAATAAATTACAGTTTAATATTTCAAAATGCAAAACAATCACTTTAAATAGAATCCGCAAACCGATATGTGCGTCTTACACATTGCATGGTATCCCATTGGAGCGCGTCACTGAGATGCGCGACCTAGGACTAACGTTCGATAGACGACTAAACTTCCGGCAACATGTTACTGAAATGTACAACATGTATCTGAAGTCGAGCAAAACGCTGGGGTTCATCATGAGAATAGCATACCAGTTTCCTAATCCCAATGTCGCCATAATGTTGTACAATGCATACGTACGTAGTACACTTAAATTCGACGCCTTAGTTTGGGATCCTCACGAGGCGAAATACGTCCTAAATATAGAAAAAATACAGCGCAAATTCGCTAGGTCCATATACAAATGGAAATACGGGTACTACCCGTATATGTATCCCTCTCGGTTTGTCTCAGGGATGGTAGGACTGGACACACTTGAATTCAGAAGAAAATTACTTCTTATGGTGCACTACTATCAGATTCTTAATCACAGAGTTGATAATCCGTGTGTGCTAGAGCAGTTAGGATTGCACGTTCCAGTGCCGGGGCGCGGAGGCGGCGGTGCGGTTGCGCAGCAGCGACGTCCGCGCCCGTTCGCGGGAGGCGAGGCATGTTCACGCCGGGGTGAAAATGCTCCGACTAACAGAGCACTGCAACTATTCAACAATCTATACGCACTGGATCCAGATGCAGATGTATTCAATGACAGTATAGGTATTTTTGTGGGGCGTGTTAGGCTGTGTCTTGGCAATTGCAGTTGAGGTTGAATTGAAATGAATATTTTATTTTTACTTTATTTTATGACTTAAGATTAGTACTTAAATTGACAAATATACACTCGCGAGCAAATAATACGGGTCAGTGACAAAAACCCTTATATTTTGCAAATTAATAGCGGTATGTACAGGAAACTAACTGTGTATTAAAGAGAATTTAATATCGAATTAAATTGAACCTTCAATGTTCTACAAGAATTCTGGAAAAAGTTTTATTTAAAAAAAAGTCGAATTTGGTATCAAATTCAAATTGAGCTTATTTCACTTTTGATTGTTTTCTCACTTTTGTTTTCAATCTGTCAAAGCAAAATGATAAAAGGCAGTTTTTGTTGACTTTGATGGTCATTATTGAATTACTATCATGTCGCTAACACAAGATGAATGTACACGTATCGTCACTTTGTTACAAGAAGGCAGAAGTCAGAGATATACAGCAAGAAGAACAGGCGTGTCACTATCTACGGTGCAGAGGGTCCTCCAACGTTTCCTACAAACTGGCAGGAACCTTCGAAGACCAGGAACCGGCAGGCCGAGATGTACTACGGCTAGAGAAGATCGATTTATTGTAACAACAATGCTCCGAAATCGGCATCTCACTGCAGTTGAAGGCAAAAACCAACTTCGGGAAACCCGAAGAGAAGACATCAGCGAGTGGACTGTAAGGCGGCGGCTTCGTGAAGCTAATTTGACCCCGTATAGACCGGCAAATGGCCCAAAACTTGACAGAGGGCATCGAACTGCAAGGAAACTTTACGCACGCGAATACAGGCGATGGGGTGCCGAAGAATGGGCAAGAATTATGTTTTCTGACGAATCCAGAATTATGCTCTATGCACATGACGGGCGGCGAAGAGTTTACAGACGGCCAGGTGAACGTTTAATTCCAGCCTGTTTTGAAGAAAAAGTTGCTTTCGGCGGTGGGTCTGTTATGGTTTGGGCTGGAATCTCTTCAGAGAGTCGCACGCAATTAGTTTTGATAGAAAATGGAACGTTAACTAGTGCCAGGTATGTGAAAGAGATTCTTAATGAGCATGTAGGCCCATATTTAATTAATATGGGTGAAAACTCAATGTTCATGCATGACAACGCCAGGCCACACACCGCACAGATTGTGGAAGATTATTTTGAGGAGGTTGGCATCAACACTATGAACTGGCCCTCGAGAAGCCCGGACCTAAATCCGATTGAGCACGTATGGGACGAGCTCGGAAGGCGTGTAAGAAATCGAAACCCCGCCCCAGCTACACTTAGAGATTTAAATGCTGTAGTGAAAGAATGGGCTAATATCCCGCAAGAACGCATAAGAAACTTAATAAACAGTATGCCCAATCGTTTAGAAGCTGTAAGAAGAGCCCGAGGAGGCAATACGAAGTATTGATATGTTTTACTTTTTTTTTGTTTTTAGTTTTGTGTGTGAGGTACCACGGTTGCATTTTACCTATAATTAATTGATATCGTGTTTACTATGTTAATTAAATAAACAAGTGAATATCATCTCTAACTCTTGACGTTGTTTTATTAACTATGCATTTATCTATAATATACAATTTAATTCAGGCTCCTAGCTTTATTATTTTAGGAGATATTATAGTTTTTCGTACTGACCCGAATTATTTGCACGCGAGTGTATGATACTTAATGCTTTTCTCTAATTTTGACATCTGTGATAATTGATAATATAATAAATATGGGATATTGTATTGTAAATGTATAACTCTATGTATAATGTAATGTATTGTAATGTGTAAGTGTTTTGGTTCCGTACTGTAAACTTACATATGATGGAATAAATAAATTAAATTAAATAAGAGTTACCATCAGGCGGGCCGTGTCCTTGTTTGCCACCGTCGTGGTATTTAAAAAAACTGTGCTGAAGGCAAAAGGGACCAGAGGGACGTCGTCAACAAACTGCATCCTCTTTGACCTCTCTTGCATTCTTACTCACCGGCGGGCACTATGATCAGGGTAACCTATTTGGTTGTGGTTTTCTGTAAGATAGAATAGTTCGCCAGTCGGAATATTCCGAATCTGCTACAGATTAAAGCGAGATGACATTCCCTGAGCTGTGCCCTACCGTAGCCTATGGACGCCTGCACCTCCAAAGGAGTCACATGCGCGTTGCCGACCCTTTACAAAAAGGAGGATTCACTGTGTTGATGGCTAAAGGAACAAGAAGGTCCTTCATCGTCAACACACTGGGTCCTCTTTGAGCTCTTTTGCAACCTTACTCACCAGCAGGAACACAACACTATGAGTAGGGTCTAGTGCTATTTGGCTGTGGTTTTCTGTAAGGTGGAGGTACTTCCCCAGTCGGGGTCTGCTCCAGATTTGAGTGAGATGACAATCGCTGAACGTGCCCTACCACACATACCGAGATGCCATTCGCAGTACCCATACCTCTCTTTTTGGCGTAGTTTAAGGACATACCCAAGTCCGGACGTAGTTTAAGGACATACCCAAGTCCGGGCGTAGTTTAAGGACATACCCCGAGTCCACAAAATAAAATATGATATCGTATGGCTTTATTTCACTGCGATCTTCATAAATCTGTTATAATAATAATAATAATAATAATATATTCTTTATTGCACCAAATAACAAATTACAACAATAAAAAGTTTACACTTAACTTAGGTAGCAACAGGCGGTCTTATCGCTAAAAAGCTAATATGTGGGTAGGTTTGCATCTTGTAATAGTTTTTGAACGGAGGTAATTGTATATTTTTCCTCAGTCGACCCGTTGACCACGAACGCTGTAAAGTGTTCGAAACGTCGGGATGTAATTTAAGCTCAGTACACGCGATATAATCCGTTTTTAGTTGTATTATTTCATGAATAACTATCGCGGCAACCGAGGACAATATTATATAGAGGCGTTGTTCAGATATTTATGACCACCTTAGGCGCTCCGATATATCTGATGGCGACTGTACTGTGTTATATGCTATGCACACCTCACAGCCTATACTATAAGTTGATTCTCGTACGTGTTCCTCAAATCTCCGCTCACCTCCGTCTCAGTGGCAACCAACCTTGGTTCCAGGTAAACAATTGACTATATTTTTCAGGTTATAAAGACCACGTTCTCGTACTACATGATGCTGAAGACTTTAGCAGGAGAACGATGAGCCTTATGGAAGAAATTAATTAGATCACAACGCACGCATTATATTATACATATACTCATATACCTAGTTTGGCCAAGGACTGTTTTACTTCAAGTAAAGACAGAGAGAATCATACTGTCTCTTTCTTACGCTAGTACCCTCGCTACTAGAAAAGGATAATTATTGCTTATTACTTCCACTGTTAATGCACTTTATGGCAAGCCAGACTATAAGTACATAGGGTAACCAATGTGAATTGAATCGCAGGGCGAAACGGATGAAATTGACCAATTTTGTCGTGCCATAGCAGCTGCGACATAAGATATACTCCAACGCGGCACGCTGTCCGTGGCTACTCGAGATCCTTTGCGTTTGACAAAAGGCTAACTTGATCCGCTTCGATCTACGGTCCGATTCACCTTGGTCTACCCTATAATATGGAAATTGATATACTAAGTGACCGGCTTTTTATTGTCCTTAGTAGACTAAGAAGCGTTCGTAGCTTATACGTTTTTTTTTTCAGATTAGAAAAGTCGTGCGATTGTCGTAGTTCGATTTTTAGGAAAACGATTTTAAAATTCGCCATTTTGCATCTTATTGGCTTAAGCTTATCACTAATAATGGAAAAAACCGGCCAAGTGCGAGTCGGACTCGCGCACCGAGGGTTCCGTACAAACCTGTAGGTATATAAGTAAAAGTTCACCCATTGCGTTGACATAGAAGTTTGATTTTGTTACAGCTTAAAGGTATTATAGACCTGAGTATTTGAAATGAATTTCAATTAAATAAATACCTCTACGCGTTCATGGCTGGGATTCGAAAAATAAACACACACACTGGACAGACACAGCTCTAACCCAACTCAACTCAACGCTATAACGACATTGATATTTGCTATTCGAACAGGTTTTCATTCAACATTGGTCTCACATTAGTCACACATTGATCACATCTTGGTCTCACATTGGTCCAATCCACAACGACACGGACCTCTCTTAACAACATTGCTAAAACTTGAAAAACATCTGATAATTTTGCATGAGGAAAGGGGTAAGTAGTAACTTTAAAATTATTTTTATTATATGATGTAACTAAAAATTTACGTTTTTCGCAATGTTTCCTTTATCTGTAGTATAAGACGTTGCTTCGTACCAAATTTCAAGATTCTGAGTTCACGGGAAGTACCCTGTAGGTTTTGGTTCCCTTACGCGTTTCGAAAATTTGAGGAAATTTGCGGCATAAACGGCTGTATCTTTTGATTGCGTTGGATTATAAGTTTGATTTTTTCACAGCTTCAAGGGACAGTAGACTTGAGTATTTGGTATAAATTTCAGCTTGATACCTTCACGCTTTCCTGAGAAAAAGGGTCTTGACAGACGGACGGACGAACGGACGGACGGACGGACAACAAAGTGATCCTATAAGGGTTCCGGTTTTTCCTTTCGAGTTACGGAACCCTAAAAAGTAGTCCCATTAAAAAAAATTCCTGATATGGCTGAATAAAATAAAATAAAATAAATAAATATTATGGGACAATCTTACACAAATCGACCTAGTCCCACAGTAAGCTCAATAAGAAATCATAATAAGTACATCATAAATGCAAAAAGATGATCGAAGGCATTGAAAATTTCGTCAACTTAGTAACTTGATCCATAGCTTAATTGGTAAAGCGATCGAGCCCCGGCAAGGCGTATCGATGCAGGTTCAAGTCCTGCTGGGTTTATTCTTTCTTCAATGTTTTCAATGTTTGTATTTGATTTAATAACAACCAAGCTCAATAAGGCTTGTGTTGTGGGTACTAGACGACGATATATGTAATAGATATATACATATAAATACTTAAACACATAGAAAACATCTATAACTCAGAAACAAATATACGTGATATACACACAAATAAATGCCCTGACCAGGATTTGAACCCGGGACCTCCTGCTTCATAGGCAGGGTCACTACCGACTGGGCTAGGAGGCCGTTAAATAAAGATACGTTGGCAAAATCGACCGTTATTTTTCTAAACTGAAAAAAAAACGAGGTAGGTATAGTTAGTAAGATTTTTTCAGGCACTATTTTAATGCACTAAATATACACTTGTATTTATATAAAAAAATACTATTTCCACAAAAGTTATTCACCAACCAGCTCTGAGGCCAAATTAATATGACATAGGTATAGGCTAAAACAAAATTAAAACTAATAAACGTTTGACAAAAGTATAACAGCGTCTTTTCTTGATTTTAAACCAACCTAAAACCATTTCGACACACAATAGTTTTAAATAAGATTAAATAATTTGAAACAAAAAAGAACCGACTTCATTTAGCATCCACAATTCCAACAGCAAATGCTCGAGCTGCTGTAAAAAATACACAAATCACAGGCGTGCCTATAATAGTTGAAGAGTTCCCTCGATTTCTCGAGGATCCCATTATCAGATCCTGACCTGGTTACAATGGGACCAACTGTGAAGTATTACTCTTTCAAACAAAAAAACAATTTTCCAAATCGGTCCAGCCGTCTTCGAATAATCGGTGAACATACATAAAAAATAAAAATTTTCAATAACCATAGATTATATAATTCTCAGATGGAGTGCGGCTAACAAAATTTTGTGATTCCATAAAGAGCCAGTGTCCTCGTCGTTACGCACTACACACACATACGCACAGCAATAATGAGCCGCTCCCCCGCCATTCGTGTCCAAACGTCTATGCAGTCAAGAGCAGTTAAAAAATAATAAAAATATGCCGTCATGCGTTTTCAAATGCTGCAGAAATGCCACCGGTCTAGAGATGGGTAGTGAGTAAATACTTAAGGGTAAATACCGAGTAAATACTCAGTATTTACTCAATATACCCGTATTTACTCGTTTATACCCGAATTGGCGGGTATAAACTATTTAGAGAGCTGGAAGGCATATACAATTTTGAAATTTAGGTGTATTTTGTAACCCGCTACTAAATTAGGTAACTAGTCAAAGTCGCAAAAAACATTTTTTTAAGAAGGGCACTCCATACATGTAACTAATTGTCACACCAAAAATCAGAAACCATCAACGTGTCTACATGATGAAATTAACTTGGATGATTCTAAATATATTTTTTTATAAATTGAATATATTTTTGGAGAAAAAAAAAACATTTCTGAAGACTAAAATTATGTTTACCGCTCTATAACATTTAAACCAAAGCCAAAGTACAAAAATATGAAAAATTGTCGGATGAATAGGGACTAGAAAATACTTTAAAATAAAATTACTTTCAACATGATCCGATGACCCGTATTTGAGTTTTCTTTAAAAAAACTCTTAATAAAATGACGTAAGTGCCACGTAAACACTCACCTTTGCTTTGAACGGGCTCAGATTTGCTAATGGCGATACCTAGCTCCACAAGATCGATGTACCGACAACTTGGATATCCCAGCACGGTTAGCACAAGTGTGACGCGACAGTATCTCGCGTGCGAGATAGTCTATCCGTCTTTTTCTGACTGTATCATTCAAAAAGAGACGGGTAGTCTATCTCGCGCGCGAGATACTATCGCTTCACTCTTGTGCTAACCGTGCTGTAATCCAATAGCGAGCATGTGATTTCTGTCGCGGTCCTCAGAGTCACACATTTTAGCGTGAGACTGGAACGCTACTAAAAATATCCACTATCCAAAGATATTCACTAACTAAAATCAAAAGTCCGGAAACGTTAACTTTAATCACAAAGCAAACACCATCAAAGTCCATATACAAAGCAAGGGTCGAAGGAAAATCACACGAGGCACTTTACGTAAAATGAGCAAGTAGGTAGTCCTCCGAACAGGTTGACTGACAAACAGCAACTGAGCGTGCCAAACGCGCCAGGCGCGCCAGCGTCCCTAACTGTATTTTAATTGGATACTAGTCGTACTACACTTGTTAGTGTCCGCTAATCACCCAATCAAAATAAGGGAAGCGAAACGCGCATTTTGCAAGATAAGGATTTAAAGCACATTCAGCGAGCCGAGCCACCTTTTGTTCACTCTGCGACACTATATATCCCTTATGAAAACGATGTTTATTTATGTTAAAACTGTGCATACTTTTGAGATAAGAAGTAGACAAATATAATAGAGAATGCAGTTTAAGCCCACGCCGCAAACTAGGTGGTCTTTTGTTCGCAGTTTGACCCTTTATGGTCATTATTTCTATATTCTTTGTTCATTAGCACTAGCTAACAATCGCCGCGCTATCTGATAATGCCTATAATATTGTGAAATATTTTCGTGGCAGTTTTTCTGTAAACAACTTGTTAACATCTGTATAATATTCGAATCGGCTTGCGAAATGCACTTATCTAGAATACAGAAACGACTTAAGTCCCATGTTTTCAAAGTAAATACGTTCGTATTTGAAACAAAATAGTTGACAATGTTTTTATCACGTCTACATTCCTACATTCCCTGAATTCCAAATTTCTTCTCACTGATAATTACCTTTCTTTCCAAAAACAAAGTTCCTAATATGCTTCTTATAACAAAAATATTTATACACGCTAGAAATATTCAATACAAAACAATTTAGTGCTTTAATCACACTTTTTTATATATTTTATTAGTAATAGTTTTTACCCGCCGAAATGAGTAAATACGAGTATTTACGGGGTGCTTTGGATAAATACTGAGTAAATACTCAGTATTTACTCACCCCTACCCATCTCTACACCGGTCGAAAGAAAAAAACGGATGGGATAACTTTTCACCGTTAAGTAACCTTCACCTTACAGAAAACCACAGCCAAATAGCACTAGACCCTACTCATAGTGTTGTGTTCCTGCTGGTGAGTAAGGTTGCCAAAGAGCTCAAAGAGGACCCAGTGTGTTGACGATGAGGGACCTTCTTGTTCCTTTAGCCGTCAACACAGTGAATCCTCCTTTTTTGTAAAGGGTCGGCAACGCGCATGTGACTCCTTTGGAGTTGCAGGCGTCCATAGGTTACGGTAGCTGCTTACCATCAGGTGGGCCGTATGCTTGTTTGCCACCGTCGTGGTATAAAAATAAAAAAAAAGTAAATATTCCTGATTTAAACTTACACGATGTTCACTCATTATTATGACAAAAACGGGACTTAATCGCGTACACTTACTTTTATTATTTTCCTGACGTTTCGAGCGTGCCGTAACGCTCGTTTCGAGTCTGCCTGCGACCACGAGCGTTACGGCACGCTCGAAACGTCAGGAAAATAATAAAAGTAAGTGTACGCGATTAAGTCCCGTTTTTGTCATAATAATGAGTAAATATTTCATTGCGTAATCACATTAAAAATCAGTAATTTCGTAAACTATTAACTTCATGGTAGCGTTGTTGCCAGGTGGTTGAATAGGGAAACTTCCCGAACGTAAGGGGGTCTATAATCGCCGCGATATGTTGTCAATACGATATTGACGTCCACACTACTAACTATACGTTTTATTTCACGCACGTTTTCAACGAATATTAAAACGTTACTTAATAGTTAATAACTAGGGATCGGAAACTCGGGAGCTATAGCTATACCTACAACTAGCAAAATTCCGGAAAAAGCTAAGCAAGTATGGAGTCGGCTTTTTAAAAATAATATTTTTTATTATTTAAATCCCGGGATCCCGGGATTGTATGCAACATTAGAAAATGGTTAATACGTATCAATTGTCGTTGGGTTATGCCTTTTTTAGCGAATTTCGTCCACATACAAACCGTTTTAACGACATACAGAATGTATCAAAAAGACACGTGTTAGTCCGTTTAAGGGCTTAATTAATTATAGGTATTGTGTTAAGATGATAATATTGATAACATAATATCAAGACAAACTTTTTTTAACGTGATTTTTTATACGGGGTATTTTTGAGTGGTTTCCAGTATATGGAAATCCTAAAGTATAGGAGATTCATTTTGTTTTGATTTACTGATTTAACGAAGATGCATACCTTTGCACCATTATTTTTACTAAAAGTAACAATACAACTTTAGTTTGATGTCAACTAATACTGTATTATCACTACTACTCGTATCAGTTAAATGAAAAACACATGAATTACATAAAATTTTGATCATAGGAACAACTAAAATAGTCTATTTAAATACTTTAATACATTTGTATGGCTGTTATTCTAATTTTCGATATTTCGGGAAATCCCGGGAAATGTATTAGTAAAATTAAATTGAGTCCGCCTCCCGCCTCCATACTAGTCAACATCGACGCGGCGTAGGTACTGAGCCCGAAGTTTAGGTATAATAGCTCCCGAGTTTCCGATCCCTGTTAATAACTTTTATGCTTTTATGAGCAAATTATTCTTTATTATTTTTTGAATAAAATTTATAATTAAACATAATTATATATTTCTTAAAATTATTCCAAAAACTTCTTAAAACAAAAAGCCCATATCTAATCGTAGATTGAACGCGCGAAGTTATGTCACCACTACTGATCTGTCAAACTTTCGTCTCATTCTAACCATCGCTCCCTCGCACTCTGAGCGGCTTCAGTAATCGACTGGTCAAGCGATTAGAACGAGATGGAACTATAGTTAGAATGAGAGGTCAACTCTTAAGTCAAACCGATTGTGTTGATCGATCGAGGAGCATTTTTAACCAACTTCAAAAAAAGGAGGTTCTCAATTTGACCTGTATGTTTGTATGTTTGTTCGCGATTATCTCGCGCTTGGCTGAACCGATTTTAATACAGTTTTCAAAAAGTATTTGTTACATTCCAAACAAGGTTTAGTATAAAATAAGGCGTTGTTCATTGATTACGAAAGAATTTTTTTGCCAGAGACACCCTTCCGCCCGTGTAAGAAAAAAATAATAATAATCCTCTCTGCAGTAGAAGTAAGACATGGTCAATTCCCCTCCCTCCTTAAATCGTGTTACGTAATAAATGAATACGTAATTACACTTTTAGTTGTCTTCGTCTTAGCGAGGGCACTGCCGTGCCTCCAGATTAAAAAGGTATAAAGTATGCTTAAAATAATAGTATTGGGGACGACAAGAGAGGCCACCACACTCAACAGTAGTCGTGTAATTTTAATAAATAGTTTATTTAGATTTTTTAAATTGTACCTTTTAGCAAAAGTTGTAGTATGTTTATTACTAATTTCAATTTAATACCTCTACGCGTGTACGAGGAAAAAGGTAGTAAGTTTAAAATTAAAAAAAATATTTTTTGTATGATTTTACTAAAAATGTCTACTTTTTGTAATTTTTCCTTTGTTTGTGCTATATAAAGTTTCTTCGTGCCAAGTTTCAAGTTTCTGAGTTTACGGGAAGTACCCTTTAGGTTTTGAGTTTCTTGCGAGTACTCAGTTTCAAAATATGCGACTTAAATTGCTATTTCTTTTGATTGCGTTGACATAAAAGTTTGGTTTTGCTACATCTGAAAGGTCCTATAGCCCTGAGTATTTGACATGAATTTCAATTTAATACCTCCACGCATTTCGCCGGGTGAGAATACGATTGTCATATCCATTTTTAGGGAAAATGAGTTTTTAGTGTTTTTTGCAATATGTATATTTTTGGAACAAGTAGCACGAATCGGCTTTTTTTAATTCTTATTTTTTAGTAAATTTATTTCAATATTTGTGCTCCATGTCCACGTCACGAAATATATAGTGAGTGTAATATTGTGCCATGTCCGGATATGACACAAAACCATGATTAGATCCCGGTTATCAGTGTGCCAAGCGACTAAGCGATCAACGTTTTTGTGCTATATCCATAACCGATTTATTTGTATTGACACTTTTATTTTCCTACCCTCTTTATTAGACTCATTTCTATTTCGTCCAAGTAAATATTTCGTATTGTACGACTAACGATTTCGTATCGAGGCTATGTATGACTTTATGAAATGCAACAATAAGGTTCATTTGATTGAACAAAAATTTTCTGAACCGGGTCATAGTTCAATTCAAGAAGTTGACACAGTTAATAGTATGATCGAACGCCACTTTCGAAATATTTAAATTTTATCACCAATATCATTCTTAACGTCACATTTTAAAATTGAAATCGGACAAGTATGATTTTCAACTAATGCAACTCAATAAAGAAGACCTTTTTGATTACAAAGTTATCGCAAACTCATTCAATTTTACTAATGTACACTACACAAAAATCAAACACATTATTTACAGTTCTGAAAACCCCCTTCATTTAAAATGCAGATATGGGTTTGACGAAAATATGGTTACAATAATACAGTCAAGTGTAAAAATATGGGTGTACAAATCTTACTCAAAAATATGTCCCATAGTATCTTATTCCGTTGTAATAAGTGCGTAGTACCATATTTATGAGACGATTTTTTCGATACGTATTTTTGCACTTGACTGTACCAAACCGCCTTCAAACGCCAAGGCCGAAAATAAATAAGAAATCTAAAGTGACAATTTTGTCCGAAAGTGTTTTGGTTTCACCGTCTATTCCAAATGAAACTAATTGAAGTAAAATTCCAACAACAAAACGATCAGACATTTTAAGCATGATCAAATTCATGCCCAGTGATGACAAAACTTTTTACGAGGTTTTGTTCAAATAATTATCATAACTTATATTTAGAGTTTTATGAACAATTTTAAAGTAACTACACATTAGCGTTTAATTGGTAATTAATTAGTTGCTTAATACTCTTGTTAGCATAGGGTAAATACCACCTATGAAAAATCATTCCTGAATAGAATATTGTTAGTTAATAATTTGATTTTAATGTGTATCATAGATACTACGGGTGGACCTTATTTCTCTGCAATAAGGTTTATAACTTGTTAGCAATATTGACAATTCGACTCAATTTGTGTCATATCCAATTTTTTGTGCCAAGTCATACATAGTACATTTAACATTTAGTCATCAGGAATGGATATGACAAACATAAAAATGCATATATCTCATGATTACCATTATGTTCATTAATAGTGTATATTACAAAAGTTAGCCAACTAGTGTACCTAATTGACAGTTATGTTAAATTTTTCATAAATATAATACTTTCCGAGAAATAATTTATATTGTTTAATTTCGCTCTCCTGTAAACCTGGGTAAGTGGTCTATGGCAAAAACGTATTCTCATCCGGCGATTTACGAGGAAAAAGGTAGTACATTTTAAAAATTTAAAATAATATTTTTTTGAATGATTTTACTAAAAATGTGTACTTTTTGTAATTTTTCCATTGTCTATGCTATATGACGTTGCTTCGTGCAAAATTTCAAGTTTCTGAGTTCACGGGAAGTACCCCGTAGGTTTTGCGAGTGCCGATAAACTCTAAAATTTGCAGCATAAACGACTGTATCTTTTAATTGCGTTGGCTTTCAAGTTTGATTTTTTCAAAGCTCCAAGGGACAATAGACCTGAGTATTTTATATAAATTTCAGCTTGATACCTCCACGCGTTCCTGAGAAAAATGGTCTTGACAGACAGACAGACAGACAGACAGATGGACAACAAAGTGATCCTATAAGGGTTCCGTTTTTTCCTTTCGAGGTACGGAACCCTAAAAAAGATTAAACATGAATGTTGGATTATGACAGCTATACCTTTCGCCACTGTTCTGCCATCTAGTGAAAGTCTTGATCGCGAAAACCATAAATTTGTAACACAAATAAAACGGTGGTTGAAACGCTTGTGAAATCCGCCCGTGAATACCTTTAATTATCTTGGTGGATTTACCTATTCAAATCACTCACTGCCATTTAGTGCCCTGGTCCCCCTTGAAACCATTGATTTATAAGACGCAGACAGACAGACAGACAGACAGACAGACAGGCAGGCAGGCAGGCAGGCAGGCAGGCAGGCAGGCAGGCAGGCAGGCAGGCAGGCAGGCAGGCAGGCAGGCAGGCAGGCAGGCAGGCAGGCAGGCAGGCAGGCAGGCAGGCAGGCAGGCAGGCAGGCAGGCAGGCAGGCAGGCAGGCAGGCAGGCAGGCAGGCAGGCAGGCAGGCAGGCAGGCAGGCAGGCAGGCAGGCAGGCAGGCAGGCAGGCAGGCAGGCAGGCAGGCAGGCAGGCAGGCAGGCAGGCAGGCAGGCAGGCAGGCAGGCAGGCAGGCAGACAGACGGACAACAAAGTGATCCTATAAGGGTTCCGTTTTTTACTTTCGAGGTACGGAACCCTAAAAATGAAACGGGAATTAGAAATACTAAATCAATAGACATTATGTTGATCTTTCCGCGATTAAAATACAGCAAGACAAGTCGTTAACGTCCTTATGGCATTGATATAAAGTTTAACTTCACCTGGACTGAAACGGGTTTGTTTTTTGGTTTGACACTGTCAATATCTACCATTACATAATCTGCGTTTTGATACTGTTCGGTAAGTTACAACATTGTAATATTAAAATAATATCTAAGCCTACGAATACGGAAGTTTAAATTAGAAATCGACTGTATTAAAACGCCTAAAGATTGAAATGCGTATTTTTGCATTTTTGATTGGAGTTTGAATATTAAAAGTGGGTTTCATAATGGCATAATCTCATGCTCCTTCGATAACGAAACGCATCTTTTTTTCAATTTTGAATGTCAGATACTAGTGCTATCGCACTTAACGGTGGTAAACCTTATCCCTTCGCAATAGGTGTTAGGAATGTTCAGTTAATATTATCAACGATGGTTTGACAGCCGTCTTTGTTTACCAAAATACAGGAACTATAAATACGATCAAAATATGACTTTTTATTATTTCATCATGATTCCCGCTTTGTTTTTAAGTCCGCTTTTGTACATTTTCTTTAAAAAGCAGTACTTTTTTTACATTATTTAATGTATAAATCATAGGCATGCACGCTTTCAAAAATTGTCCTCGTCAGATTCAAGTTTTAAATGCATGATTTTTCAATTTTCCCATTAGATTTCGCAATTTTTTTACCACAGTCCTGATCTAGAAATTATGACGATTTTTTAAAGGTTAGAGTCATTCCTAAATGGTCCTAAATAATCTAAGCCAGATCACCTAACAAAAATTGACGATCTCCTTTATAGATAGGTATGAAATAAATTGATTGATGTTGATATTTTTTTTTGAAAAGTATAATATGTAAGAATGATATTCATGGTATGACAAATAAAATAAAATAAAACAAATAATTAAAATGTTGTATTTGTCATTCCTGAAAAGAAGACTATCGAAACTTCTATTTTCGATTTTAATTAAAGTTGTTGTTGAGACTGCGCCTAAGAAATTGTGACAACATTTACGTGTTTACCCGATCGACTGCCAGAGGGCATCTTAAAGTTAATGAGAAAATTCAAGTTGCGTCTAAGTATCTATCAAGTTACTTTGTCATTTCTAAGTACCAAGATAATTAAGTAGATGTATAGTGATATACAGTGTGTAAACCGAATACGGGCGAATCTTTAATTAAACTGTGGTGGTGTAGTAAGAAATATCATTAGGTAGATATTTTTTTCTTAAATTCAAAGAAAATTTTAACCATACAATATAATCCGGCCCGCAATGTAAAGGCAACACACTCAAGTTATCGCTTGTTGACTCTGTCAATTACTTACCTTACTTTGATCATGCTTGTAGTACATTGCTGTTCGCTAATTTAAAAACTAATAATTATGGTGTCATAATTAAGTGTAACATAAAAAAATCTTAATCAATGATTAGGTTAGCTGGAAGAGATCCCTTAAAGGGACAAGTTCGCCTTTGTACAAATTGTATGGGTTTATTGCACTTAAAAATTGTACACGAAACAATAATTACACATAAAATTTGTACAGCGAACTTATCCTTTTAAGGGATCTCTTCCAGCTAACCTAATCATTGATTAAAAAGTTTTTTTGAGTTACACTTAATTATGACACCGTAATTATTATTTATTTCTCGTATTGGATTGTCACCCTGTATAATATCTAAACCACCAACTAAAATAAATTAGTATTTTTTTCGCTATCAATTCGTGTTATGATTTTCTTTATGAGATATAAAGAAAAGAGATTAGTTTAGGTTGTTAAGTAAAGGATATAAATTTACCTATGTATTAAGTAGGTAGTAAATATATAGTATAATAGTAAATAGCGGAGTGTCAATAGAACTCAATTACCACGGGCTTTCCTAAATTTCACAGAGCACACTTTTCCTGCGAACGTACGTTGTAAGTGATATCTACTGCGCAATACCAATTGTATATACATTTATTTTTAAGGTGCTGTTCCATTGGCGATGCGAGGCAAGATACAAAGAGAGCGACATAACACCAAACACAAAACGAAAAAACTACTGTGAATTTAGATTTTTTGCTATGCCAGCAGTCAGTGTCAAGATCAAGAGCGTCACCTGCCGATGGCCTGGAGGGGGGCAAGTTGATATAAATGGAGGGTGCAGAAAATATTAATTGTGGGTACAACATTTGCCTACATTTTTTAAATATCTACGAGGGCGAGGGGGGTAGGGGCAGCTGCCAATCCCTCCCATCCCCTTGGCGCGACCCTTGGTCAGTATACAATAATAGTTAGGTTATGGTAATATTTTAGTTGTGTCAAAATCAGCAAGTTCTTAAACGCTTTATAGATTATTATAAAAGAAGATCATCAATGAAAGAACTTTGTTTGTAGTTAAGGAGTCCATAGATGATGCAATTTGGACGCAAAAATCGCATGCAACTTCGATACATTGCCGTCTAGGCAGGTACAAGTACAACGTTAATCGATAAATTAAATACCACAGAGTATTGCAAATCCCAGGTGATTCGTTGCAAGGTCAGTTGGAGGCCTTTCAATCTCACTTCTTTAATTAGCGAAACCATTGTTAAATTATTCACATGACAGTAATTACCGATGCATGTTTAAAAGGAAGACAACAGCTAAATTCCATCCCTATCTTTATGAGTGCGAGTGAAAGAGGAACACTGTGTTACGATTAGTATGGGAGCTCATTGCAAATGTTGCAAAATTATGAATTAAAAAATACTACGCATTCATTGATAAATATAATTACCATTTTTACTTTCCCAAAACAAGTACTTATAGCTAAAAAACTATTTAAGTAAAGTCAATTTGAAGGTCATCGGGTGTTGTCAGCCTCTTAAATACAAAATTGTCTACATTGTATCTCTAATTGTAGATATTTGGTGTAACTCTCAATCAATATTTGTGTTGTTTATCGATAGCTTGCACTTCACTCCCAAGACCATTAAAATCCGATCTAAATCTAGGTGCTTTTTGCTTACCTAACTTTCCAGACGTCTAGAAGCACTATTTAAAATCTAACTTGTAATCTAACCCATACCTTGGTCTATTCACGAAATAATTATATGAGGTTCTATAAATACATACAAAGAATTTTTGTTATGTCTTAGATTTTCAAATTTAAAAAAAAATGCGGCTTGGTTTCCCTTAGGACTATTTTGTTGTGAGGTCGCTCGGACTATTAAATAAGAAACGATTTTTATTTCAGGTATTTTAATACAATACGTGTAGGTTATCCATACCAACAAATTTTTTTGGTATAGAAAATAGACTTTGTTTGTATAGAAAATGACAGACATGGCCGCTCCGGGTTGAATGCTCTAAGAGCGTCACCTATTGCTGTGTCATGCTATTTGAAAACGATTATAGTAACATTATGATACCTTTATGCCGAATCCGTTTACAACCTTAAAATCATTGAGTTAGAATATATTAAAGGTCCAGTCTAGTCTCAAACAATATTTACCCAAAATATGGCTCTAGAAAACTTGTTACATATCGGTGCTTAAAAGCAATTATTTTAACGGCTAAGTTGGCTTGCATGAGCCAGGCATTGAGGGTAAGTAATTAAAAGGGGTGGTCAGAACTGAGATTAATATAACCCTGGATGTGATTAATGAATTACTAGAGACGTTTTAGGGTTAATAAGTTATTTTAGAGTTAGAAGCGTTGGTACCAGAGGTAAGATCAGTGGTATGTCACTCGTGGACCACAGTCCCGATTTGTTTAAGTGAGAAAGAGAACGTGACATGTGTTAAAAAGGGACATCATAATTCGTGAGACATACTTTACTTTCGCAAGGCTCCTTTTTTTGTTCTATTATAAAAATGCAATATGCAACGTGTTACACCCCAGACTAAAAACCTGAAAAGTGTTTGTCAGAATCGAGAGTGGAATCGATTGCGTTATATCTTAACATGGGTATACTTTTTCCTTAATTTTCAATTTCTTTACGTGTTGAGTATAAAAGTTTCGAATACTACGGTTTACCATTATATCGAGAGGTTAGGAGATAGAGGTTGAATGTTTAATAATGGCTGGTAGCTTTGACAATTTTTTATCACTGTAATAGTGTCATGTCCGTGTAGGTTGTCATTGTCAAAGTATTTCATCTTATGTCATGTCATACAAATTGACAAGGTAGGTTGATAGGTTGACGTGACATGACACATGTAGAGATGTGATAACAACGAGTGTAGAGTTAACAGTTGAATAGAATTGGAAGGAAAACTAAACATACGAAAAACTTTCGAAATAATTAACTGATTGAAAAATAAATTCTTCCTAAATCTATCTAATTGTAAAATGTGTGCTTGTAACTGTATGAGGTGTGCAATAAAGAGTATTTATTATTATTATTATTATTCTTTAGATTAATTAGCAATAATAAAAATCGTTTGGGGTGTCTGAGTTTTTTAGTGGCTCACTCAAGTAACACGTATATCCTAAAATTTAGTTCATTTGATGATAATTTACTGGTCATCGCTATGAATTTTAATATGAAATCAAAAACAGTAAACGAAAAAATTGAATAAACCCTAAAATAAATAATTTAAGCGGTATATAATTTATCCACCTGATAAATTAGTTAAAATAATGTTTAAAAACAATCAAAACTAAATCCACATACAAATTATTCATTAGTTAATTTCTTTTAATACATTTCTGTACTGCAAAAATGTCTCATTTATAGCGACCACTATGTGATGTTTGATTTTCTCAAAGGAGATCGTAAATTGTGGGCCACCTGATATAAACCGTATACAGTTTGTACTTCAATGTAAAATAAATACTCATTTTATTACTAAAGTAGACAAAATATTACAAAAAAATGAAACGGGAATTAGAAATACTAAATAAATAAATATTATGTTGATCTTTCCGCGATTAAAATACAGCAAGACAAGTCGTTAACGTCCTTATGGCATTGACATAAAGTTTAAATATATCTGGACTGAAACGGGTTTGTTTTTTGGCTTGACACTGTCAATGTCTACCGTTACATAATCTGCGTTTTGATACTGTTCGGTAAGTTAGAACATTGTAATATTAAAATAATATCTTACCCTACTGTCTTAGCCTACGAATATGAAAGTTTAAATTAGAAATCGACTGTATTAAAACGCCTTGAAGATTGAAAACGCGTATTTTTGCATTTTTGATCGGAGTATGAATATTAAAAGTGGGTTTCATAATGCCATAATATCTTGCTCCTTTGATAACGAAACGCATCTTTTTTCAATTTTCCAATGTCAGATACTGGTGGCATCGCACTTAACGGTGGTAAACCTTCGCAATAGGTGTTAGGAATGTTCAGTTAATAGTATCAACGATGGTTTGACAGCCGTCTTTGTTTACCGAAATACAGGAACTATAAATGCGATCAAAATATGACTTTTTATTATTTCATCATGATTCCCGTTTTGTTTTTAAGTCCGCTTGTGTACATTTTCTTTAAAAAACCGGTACTTTTTTTATATTAATATATAAATCATAGGCAAGCACGCTTTCAAATATTGTCCTTGTCAGATTCAAGTTTTAAATGCATGAATTTTCAATTTTCCCATTTGATTTCGCAATTTTGTTACCACGGTGGTAACAAAATTGCGAATTTTTGATTTTTGCTGATCTAGAAATTATGACGATTTTTTAAAGGTAAGAATCATTCCTAAACGGTCCTAAATAATCTGGGCCAGATCACCTACCAAAAATTGACGATCTCCTTTGGTTTAAATATTTTTTATGTGTATTGAACACAAAAGAACCTTGTAATTAGATTAGATTAATTTGTCAATGACCAATTTGTCAAAGGTTGACTGGAAGAGAGCCCTTAAGGGATAAGTCCGCTTTTGTACAAATATTATGTATTCTTTTTGTTGTAATTTCCTTTTATGTACAAAAAAGTATACTAGTACTACTATAGTATAACTTGTTTAGTTAAATGAAGAATTTGTATTTGTAATTGTATTTGTATTTATTGGGAACTAGAGATGGGTAGGGGTGAGTAAATACTGAGTATTTACTCAGTATTTATCCAAAGCACCCAGTTTAGCAGGAGCTAAGCTGAGTATTTACTCGGTATTTACTCCTGACTTTTTACTCACTACCCATCTCTATAGGTAATAAATAAATCACAACTCTATATTTTTGCCAAGGCCTAATCTTTATTAATCGATCCGGGCACCTCAACATCACAGGTCACGAGAGTTTCAAACAGGTTTCCATTACTCTATATCCTGGGCTGAAGTTCAGAGTGGTAGAATATCAGATGAGTGTTTCAGACCGACCGCTGAATTATCGAATGAGGTATTTATAGATTTCGGCGCTTTGGGGCAATTCATAAAGCTCTAAGAATTGGGTACTTTCCTGCTAAAAAAATTTTATTCTATTTAGTCCGTCAGTTAGATTATCAAAAAATATTGGAAACGTATTTTTTATTTTGTCAATCAAACAAAAATTGGTGAAGATATAGCCCGTTAAAGTTCCGCGTGACGTCAGATTATACTAAAAATTGTACTGAAATGTGACGTCACGCGGAACTTTAACGGGTTATATCTTCACCATTTTTTGTTTGATTGACAAAATAAAAAATATGTGTCTAATATTTTTTGATAAACTAACTGACGGACTAAATATTTTTGTTTAAGAAAGTAGCCAATTGGGGAGGCTGGTGAAAAGTCATCATGGCACTGAGACTAGCCACTAAGAGCTGGCCACGTCAGATATGACACAATAATGAGAGCAATGAAACCCATCTAGTAAGATTGCAATACTATCCTTATTGCTAGATCCGGGCATCTGGCAGCTTGTAATGGGTGGATGTGTGACAGACTAGCAAAGTTTTTGAATTGGAAAAATGTATTACCAAAATAGGTAAAAACGGCAGAAGTTATCTTATTCATAGAGGATACTTCAGAAACAGAAACAGTAGGCGACAAACTATGAATTACATTATACGTCGTTTCGGACTACTTTCCCCCATCAGAAACTTTTGGCAATGATATGATCTAATTATTTACATAATTTTTCATAATACTGCATCAAAACCAGAACTCTACGATTTGTATTCTTAAAGTGGTTTGCATTATTTGACCTCCACCACTTTACAGCTGCCAGATGTCCGGATCTAGAAATAAGCATAGTATAGCAAACTGACTAGAGGGGTTTCGTTGCTCTCATTATTGTGTCATATCAGACGTGGCTAGCTCTCCGTCTACTGCGTACGATGGTCCTGTTTTTATATGGAACTAGCTTTTGCCCGCGGCTTCGCTCGCGTTAAACACGGTTCCCCTTTGCCCCCCGTAATGCTCCATACAAACTTCCACCCCCCATTTTAGGGAAGTGGGGGGTTAGAAAGAGACAAAAAGTAGCCTATGTCACTCTCCATCCCTTCAACTATCTCCACTTAAAAAATCACGTCAATTCGTCGCCCCGTTTTGCCGTGAAAGACGGACAAACAAACAAACAAACAAACACATACACTTTCCCATTTATAATATTAGTATGGATTTGATAACTGGTTAAATGAATTCTAGATGGCGCTGCGTACGATGATCCTTTTTCGAACGAGCGAAGCGTAAGCGAAGTGAAGTACTTACAAACGACTTCGGCTACTGGGACGTCTCGGCATTTCGATGGCTTTTTGATTTTGAGGGTAAACCCTCAATAGTCGACACCGTGATGTCACCTTTACGAATGACTTAAGTTTAAAGATGACATGTTACTACAGGCGTAAAATCTTGGATACATGTTTTTGTCACATTAAATGTATCCATATTTTCAGACGTGACCGTACCCACTATATCAGTGGTACCCATTGGTACCCACCTTAAAAATCAAATAATGATTGTTTATCGAACGAGCGGAGCGTAAGTGAAGCAAGTTCTTATCTTACAAACAAATTCTGGCTAGTGGGACGTCTCGGCATTTCGATGACTTTTTGATTTTGAGAGTTTGTACCGCGATAACTTTAGAAACGCTTTTCTGATCTTTATTAAATTTGTTGCGGTTGTAGCAAATATACATATTATTATAATTTGAGAGTACGTGAGCAGGATCGACTTAAGGGTCATTGAGCTAGAAGGCGCGAAAAAAACATCATAAGAGTCTTGTTATATTGGTCATCTCGTTTGCAAGGAAATCGCGAGTTCTGAGTTCGAGGCGGGCTACTAGTTTATTTGTTTGTTTATATAAATTATATCGTGAATAAGACCCATTTCCCCGCGCCTGTTTCTCCACAATTGTAGGTAAATGCTGTTAATTTCTCTTTGTGTCTGAACTGAATTCAAACTGATTTCGCGACGCTGTCTGAACTGCATCAGGGAGAGAGTACATCAGGAGACAGCCTATTTCTCAAAACAAATTAGACTAATTTATCGAACGAGCGTAAGCGTAAGGGAAGCGAGTTCTTACAAACAACTTCGGACACAACAACTGTCACCTGGCTACCTAGACGTCCCTGCATTTCGATGGTTTTTTGATTTTGAATAGTTGTTCCGCGATAACTTTAGTAACGCTTTTCAGATCTTCATGAAATTTGTTGGGGTTGTAGAGATACACTAGTAGTCCGCTTCGAACTGAGAACTCGCGATTTACTTGCAAACAAACTGACCAATATAACAAGACCCATGTGATGATTTTTTCGCGCCTTCCAGCTCCACAACGACTTGATCGATTCTGCTCATATACGAACTCTCAAATTATATGTATCTCTGCTACAACCCCAACAAATTTCATAAAGATCAGAAAAACGTTATCAAAGTTATCGCGGAACAAACTTTCAAAATCGAAATGCCGAGACGTCTCACTAGCCAGAAGTTGTTTGTAAGAACTTGCTTCGCTTACGCTCAGTGTAAGCGAAGTGAAGTTTTTACAAACAACTTCGGACACAACGGAACTGGCAGTTGGCTACCTAAACGTCGTTGGTGGGGTTATAGTAGAGATAAGCACAATTTGAGAGTTCGTTTATCAGCAGGATCAATTAAGGGGTTATGGAGCTAGAAGGCGCGAAAAATCATGATAACACAATCATCATAATGACATATCTGTAATTGTGCTTGTATGTAAAAATTGATAATGTTGACTTCTAACTATTTAAATGGACTAATAATTGACTTGTAATTTTACACTAATTTAAACTATGTTATTGACTATTTAATAATTGAATTACTGTTTTTTATTAAAAATTATTGATTGATAGTTATTCTATTGTTAACCAATTCACTTTAATATCTATAACATACCTACATAACTATTTTAACTACAATTTTATAATCCGCAACGCAGGCTTCGTCAGATGTATATACAAAAAAGATCAACCCCAGGTTTCATCACATAACAATCAAAGATGATATCCGCCACACGCTTTGTCAATTTGAACACACACATTAACCTTAACCTTAGTAACACTGACTACTCCGGACCGTAGCTGGCTCAAACGTCACCATGACACTAGCAGCATTGCCACGCTGAATCGCCAAGGAAATTTATTGAACCAGGTACGATCCGGAGCGAGGATCGCAACCCCTCTCTCTGAGTCGACGACCCAAGCCCCTGATAAACTCCATGGCCTCCGCACCCCATGACCCTGCAGTCTCTACCGCAACCGGTATGAAGTCATACGTCGGCTCCAAGGCAGAGTACTTAGCATGCTTTTGCTTAGCTGCATACTCAGCAGCCGACCCAGCAGCCCTTATGGTTTGGCCCAGATGGGATGGGGCAAAGGTACTGACGCATGTAGCGTCCCATAAGAGGCACCGCCCCTTCTGCCACGGAACCAACGTAAGGCCATCAGGCCGCTTGCCATCCGAGCGGCACAACCCTGGAGGCTCCAGAACACAGGGTACGTTGGCTGAAACCAAAGCCCGGCGAACTATCTCGTTGATCGCATGGTGACGCGAAAAACGCCCTGCACACTTCTGGCAGCTAAGGCCATGGTGACGATCCTCTTGCACCATGACCCCGCAAACGCACCGATGCACCTCGCACACTTTGCCGCCCAACCGTAAGGCAACCGCTATCCTTAACGAGTCATTGTCTAGAATCGTGCCTAACTGCGGGGACGGCAACGCGTGCAACCATGCTCCTGATTCGCACCTGGAGGCTGCCTTGAGACGCGCTAAATCTGAGCCGCTTGCCTTTTCCAACATATTAGTCAACGATTTTTCAAATTCATTTTCAAACGACTTTCACATGTCGACACAGAGTGATTATTAAGGGAAGCACTGTATATAACCCATCAACATCTTTTGTTACCATATGTTCTTTGTGAATAAATAATTTCATTCATTCATTCATAAGGGTCTTGTTTTATTGGTCATCCGTTTGCAAGGAAATCGCGAGTTCTGAGTTCGAGGCGGACTACTAGTTACTATACAGTCCGTCTGATGCTGATCGGTCATTGTAGGTTACGGACGCCTGCGTCTCAAGGGATATCACACGCACATTGTCGACGTTAAAAGAGAGTGTGACCGCAATATGTGTCTGTGTGTCTGTCTGTGAATCCGTAGCTTTAAGAGCACAGGTGAACCTAATGTTCCTATGGAAACTTTTCAATGTTGCGAAATGTTCCCAAGAGCTTTATTGTGAATTTTCCCCTAACATTCCCCAGACCTAGAAACAATGGAAATTTATACGAAATGAATTCCTATACACGCAAATAGATATCAAAGTAAGTAAGTACAGTCATACGATACAATACTGAACCGATTTGAATGAGCTTTATTTATTTGAAAAATATTGCCGCTATTATTTCTAGGTTTTGCGGTTTTTGCGTTGGGTGTTTTTTAACAGTTATTATATAATTAAACCTAAAAGAAATAACATTATTTTGTTGAATATTTTTTGATTTGTAGTTTTGAAGTCCTAACACTACTATTATATAAATTATAATTTGTCGACTGTCACTCCATACTTCGAGTCGCGCTTGAAGTATGAACTGTCGCGTCAAACGTCAAGTTATGCTAGGCGTGCTGGGGCCTGTTTCTCGAAAAGTATTAGACTACACTCATTATTTTGACAAAAACGGGACTTAACCGCGTACACTTACTTTTATTATTTTCCTGACTCTCCCGCCTGCCTGCGACCACGGGCGTTACGGCACGCTCGAAACGTCAGGAAAATAATAAAAGTAAGTGTACGCGATTAAGTCCCGTTTTTGTCAAAATAATGAGTGTAGTCTAATACTTTTCGAGAAACAGGCCCCTGGCTTTAAACAGCGGAGGAATTCACTCACTTACTCAGGAGGTCACTTTTTCTGAAGTAAGTATATGTCATCTATTTCAGTTTATAAATTATTTAATTCGTTGACCCTCTCGGTATACCACAGTCCTCCCGCCGCATAGGTGCAGTCTGTAGCCGTAGTAACAGACGGCCGGCTTTGGATATCGATCCCGACACTAGTGCTGTTCCTATTTCATCGATAACTTTCCATTCAGCCGTGCCAAGCGGACATTAAGAGACTGACAACACCCGATGACCTTCAAATTGACTTTACTCAAACAGTGTTTCAGCTATAACTACTTGTTTTGAGAAAGTAAAAAAATGTATGTTAATATTCGTCATATTTGGAAGAACTTCGTTGCGTCCGATACACGATTGGACGAAATCGGCTCGATAGAAAATAATTCCAAAGTTACATCTTAAAATTAGCTTTAAACAGTTGTATGTCTTTACGTCTGTAACTAAGGACAAAATTCCACCACACTAATACTAAAAACTTCGTTGCCTTATATTTCTCAAATAATGCGTCGTTTTTTTTAAATTCATTATTTTGTAAAATTTGCAATGAGCTCTCATACTAATCGTAACACAGTGTTTCTCTTTCACTCGCGCTGAATAAGATAGGGAGGGAATTTAGCTGTTGTCAGCCCCTTAACATCTACTTTTGTTAAAATATTTCTCTCTACAGTCTGCTCCTTAATATCTGAAGATCGTGATCGTCTGGCGTCCATCTGGATCGTATGACTTGCTTCCATCGACTCCTGTTCGTGTTATGTTAAATACATAACAACTTATATGAAATAACTTACAGACTTACTTCTTTTTACCCGGCTGACGAAGATTGTTGTTTCTCGAGAGTAAGTTAATTATACGTATTATATGTATGTATGTATTTCTATTTCTTTGACACGCCCTACATTGTTTGACGAATTATGACATGTAAGGTGTCAAAAATAAAGACGCTTGCGAAGAATGCGATGTCATATGATATGAGCACAGCAGTGGAGTTATGTAATATTTTCAAGCGACTTCAAGATTTCGAAGAAGGAGGTTCTCAATTCGTCGGGATCTTTGTTTTTGATTGTTGATTTTTATTATTATTCTTATTATTTTTTAATGTATGTTCACCGATTATTTGGAGACGGCTGGACCGATTTGGATTTTTTTTAAAGAGTATATACTTCACAGTTGGTCTCATTGTAACCAGGTCAGGTTCTGATAATGGGATCCTAGAGAAATAGCGGTAATTCTACAACTTTTATAGGCACACCTATAGTGATTTGAGTATTTTTTACAGCAGCTCGAGCATTTGCTTTTGGAATGGTGGAGGCTAAGTGAAGTCGATTCTTTTTTGTTTAAAATTATTAATTTAACTTGTTACGTCTCCACTGTCCAATGCTTCTGGCTTTGCAATGATAATATTTGTATGAGAAGATTTCTAAATTTTATATTTTCAAAACTTTGATATTTTCCAGTTGGAACACGTAAGTAAGTTATAGTTTGATGAGTGTACGATTAGGTTACGAGATTATGTACGATATTACGAAAACAGATATTATTGCATGTAGATTGTATGGAAATATCTAGAATAAGTGACCAATTGGAATGGAACTAAAACAATTTTTAATTGTCAAATTCAGATTATATGGAATAATACAAACTTGACATAAATATTGTAAACAAAACAATTACCTATTAAGCTAATTTTACAACTGTAATGTATATTACCTATACCTGTGACAATGTATGATCAATACAAATAAAGAATATGAATATGAATTATAATAATATGCGGGAGAAGTCAACTCAAACGAACGCTACTCAGATCGATTGTTGTGGAGTTAATTTTACATCTTGCATCTAATTAGGCAATATATAAAATGGAAACCCTGTAAAACAAGGACAAACCTGCCAGTTCAATATGCAATAATATGCAGTGAGAACCCCTAAGGAAGGTGTGTTTACTTCTATTTTTTACTATTACGAATGTAATTCTTATTGTAGCATGCTTTTGTAAGAAATATATACAATTTATATATCACAGATAATTCAATTTTAATACCCATTCTGATACCATGGAACACGTTGAAAATAAAAATCTATCCGAAACTAAACCAATTTAACCAGCCCACAATAAAATTATCTCCAACATCAATTCAATTACCGTCCGACATTTTCCGGGATTTAACTTAATTATCGACATGGATCACATCCCTAGCGCGCGTTATTTTTATAATTAAACGGGCGGCGGACAGAGCTTTATTTAACCGCTCGATATTATGAGTTAATGCTAGTTAGTGATGCCAGTTATAATTTCATTTTAGCTATCGATTATTAAGTATTTTAGTATTTGAATTTGAATCAAACGAATTTGGTTTAATATAACTGTTCTAAATATATGATGACTATTCATTTAAAGTGTCCTTTGAACCTTCAACCATGTTTTCACCCCCTTAGGAGTTAAATTAAAAAAAAATGTCTATCATACATTACTATATACATACTATGTATGGCTTTCCCGACCACGGAACAATGGTGTTCCGGACCTTTGGGAGGCATATGCGGAGCCGAAGCCAACGCGTAGAGGCCCTTTCGATAATTTAATGAAAAGTGAGGGGTACATTAAGCGAATGCTGCCCCTGCCCATGTCATGGGACGCACGCAGAGACAGCATTCGCCATGGTTTAAGGACTATTGAGAGTTAATGGAGTCTAAAATGTACTATTTAGGCTATTGAGTGAAGAGTATTGACTAACTGATGGGCTATTGGATGAAGCACCGGACACGGTATCCAATTTTATTTCCGGCATACGGTGACACGCCCTCCGCAAGATGGGCCCCCATAAAATTTATGAATATTCTTAATACTAACATAGGTTAAGCCATAATTGTAACTAACAGTGTATGGGACTTGTGCCTGAAATAAATAATTTCATTTTCACACCACCTAGTCGTATACGGGCTTTTTCTTCCCTGCTAGGAGGGAACAAAGTGGCACTTTTCTGTTCTAGGACATTCGTATTTTTTTCAGCCAGTCCGTCATCACAATCAAATTTCTTATTAAATTAATAGATTCATTATAATCAAGAAGCACACTAAGCACATATAAAGTTAAAATAAATTTGATTCAACAATAAAAAAAAATATTTTCCTCTAAGGTGGTGTGAAAAGCAGTATGTGTCACATAGGAGCAAAACTATTTTCAACTTGGGCGTTAACACTTGAATCCCTCACTACGCTCAGGAGTCTACTTTAGAATCCCTCGCTACGCTCTGGATTCTATTATAGACTCCATCGCTTCGTTTGGGAATCAATATACGCCCTCGCCGTAAATATTTCATTTTGCTCCCTTGTTACACAATCTACTATTCATTCCATAAAAAGTGACATCAAAGATGGCTCAAGGGCAACCAGTGCGGGGGCTGAGGGTAGAGAGGTGTCACTGGACTTTAAACGTGTTTAAACTATGTATGGCTATTATTATGTAATAACTTTACGGAATTTTTTTTAGGTTATTTTTTCTCATGATATTATTGTTAAACCTTTTACACGAGAGAGACTTTGAATGATGATTTAGCTCATTTAGCACGTCTCATCTCATATGAAGTCATGTACTAGTCATGCCTCATGTCATGTCTACTTTTCTGTTAATTTACAAAAATAAGAGCTACGGACGCAAGTAAATAAATTATTGTATAATTAATGTGTGTGTGTGTGTGGTAAAATTTCTTTATTAGAATAAAATACAGATACAAAACACAAAAATATATACAAAAATGGACGATGACGGTATTAACGGGGTAAGGGGGAGGGGGGGGGGGGGTTGGGTGTAAGATCTTGCTTAGTATAGAATTCCGGCGCCGTCTTCGCATTCGAAGACCTTGATGCGTCTTCTAGTGCCTCTCACCCTCATGGAGACTGCTCGAATGACCGACATCTGTACTTTAACTTTTAGCCAGAATAATTATTTGAGAGTATGGTTTTTCCCATTTGGATGATAGTTTGGATGCTGTTTTTTTTTAAAAACTCATATACTCAGTCCCTAAGGCTCCATCACATGAGATTACTAAAGGTGTAAAAGAGGCGTAAATATTCTTTTCTCCAATGTGCTCGGAAATGTTCACCTTACTGTAGTAAAATTAGTACGTGAAGTTCGTCATTATTTACTAATACAAATTTAAAAAAATAAAAATCATTATTGTCGTGTTTTAGCGGACGACAAGTTGTACTTGTCGTCCGCATTGTTTTTTACCTTTTAAACATTTCATTCGACTAAGAAATATCATTTCAAACAGCCAACCATCTGAACGGCAATCCCTTCAAACTATAGGATAGAGCGAGATAGTGAGATCAAAAACCTTGTTTGTCTCGTTATGTGTCATAGCTTGCATGACCACCGCGTCTGATCGTGTGAATACGGCTTCATATAATCATAGACAAAACAACTTTTTTTAAGGTTTAAGATTTTACAGTTGTGGGAAAGGAGCATATATTATTTAATACTGTCTTAAATAGTTTTAAACGAAAATTTATTTTTAAATATTATTTGAATGAACTTTGGCAGATGATTGGCAGTATAAGTAGTGCTATATACTAAAAAACAATATTGTAAAGGGAACAAGGGAAGCTAATTCATAAATTCATGATATTTAATGCTAACCTAAATATGTAATTTATTTAATTTACTTTATTTCCTCGCACATTTGGAGAAAAGTGTTATATATGCCTCGGCGGGAATAGAAATTCATGGACTCGTCTTATATTTTCGGACTCAGCTGCGCTTCGTCCGAAAAAATCGCTCGTCCACGAATTTATCTTTCCCGCCCTCTGCAATAATGTACTATTATTGCACCAAAAATACAAGAATAATAAAAATATTTTTTTTACAATAAACTTAAAATAAGGTAACAACAGGCGGTCTTATCCCTAAAAAGCGATCTCTCCCAGACAACCTTTGGGTAGCAGGAAATGAAGAATTAATTTAAAATAACAGGTAGTGCAAAGAATTTAAAGTAAAGAGAGCAAATTACACAGCAACACACAAACACCTACAAATTAAAAAAAAAATATTAAAAACTAACTAAAAATACATAAATAAAACATAAAAATATCATACTTATACATACATATATATAAGTTATAATACATACAATATATACATACACATAATATATTGGCAAATTAAGGTAGAGACAAATAATAGAGTTTCAACTGATTTTTAAAAGAGGGAAGAGATTTCGCTAGTCTTATATCCACGGGCAAAGCATTCCACAAGCGAACAGCTTGGAAGGTGAAGGAGTTGCTGTAAAATTTCGAGGTGGATGAAGGAAGAGCAAGAATATGAGTCAGAGAACACCCGATAGAAGAGAGACGTTTGAAACGCTCTTTGAGATAGGGAGGCATAGCAGGGTTGAAAAGAATACCATAAAGAAGTGAGAGAATATGAGAGTCACGGCGACGGCGGATCGGAAGCCATTTAAGCTGAGAACGGAAGTGAGAGACATGGTCATACTTGCGCAAGCCGAATATGAACCTAATGCAGAGATTTTGGATGCGCTCAAGTTTATTCAGCTGGTTCTCGGTAAGGTCAAGATAGCAGGTGTCAGCGTAATCTAATATAGGGAGTAAAAGAGATTGAGCTAGCGCCACCTTAGTGGCGTGAGGCAAAAAGTTTCGAAGTCTGCGGAGCGAACCTACTGCAGCAAACATTTTCCGGCTGACCTCGCTCACCTGAGGTACCCATGAGAGAGTGCGGTCCATAATAACACCGAGATTTTTAACCTGGTCTGAGTATGGAATATGAACGCCGTCAAACACAATGGAAGGTAAATTGCTAAAATTAATTTTTGCCATAAGCATTGAGCTACCTATAACTATAACCTGAGTTTTAGCGGGATTCACCATGAGACCATAATATCTGCTCCAATTTAAAATACTCTCCAGATCGCTGTTCATGGCGCAAATGGTCTGAGTAAGATCGGTAAGAGAGCCTTGAGAGTATATCTGAAGATCGTCAGCATACAGGTGATAGGAGGAGAGAATATTACATGTAATAGAGTTTATGAAGATAGAGAAAACAAAGAGGGGATAGCACGCCGCCCTGTGGCACACCAGCAAGCGTGTTGCACCACGAAGATCGGAAGGAATCCACCTTTATACGCTGCCGACGCCCTACTAAGTAACTACGGAACCAATCAATTACTGCAGGAGATACATTAAGAGAACGCAATATGCCTAGTAGAATATCGAAGTCAACCGAGTTAAAAGCATTGCTGAAATCCAAAAGTGATAAAACCGTGAACTTGCGATTATCCATGCCTGCCCGAATGTCATCGGTAATTTTTACAAGGGCGGTGGTTGTGCTATGCCCTGCACGAAAACCGGACTGAAGGGGGTTCATGAGCTCATGTCTGTTCAAGAAAGAAGTCAACTGTTGGTGTACAAGACGCTCAAGAACTTTAGAGCGGAAAGGAAAGATGGATATTGGACGGTAGTCTGAAAAGGAGGTGGTAATGGACTTTTTGGGCAAAGGAATAACGTCGGCATCTTTCCAAAGTGACGGGAAACATGTGAAGAGATGGAGCAGTTAAGGATACACGTGATTACAGGAACTAAGATGTCAATAAGAGGGAGGATCATGTTTCGGCTGAGGTTATCAACACCGACGGCGTTCGAAGAGATGGCTATTACGTTCTTCTTAACATCACTGTCTGTAAATGAGACAAGAGAGAAAGGTGGATAGTTAGGGGCGGGGGTATTGGAAAGAGATTCAAGGGTATCCCTTTTGACTGGCCCAGAGAACGTGGCAGAAGATGAGAAGTGCAGGTTGAGTTGGTTGAGGTCAACGTTATTGCTAATTGAACTTTGTGAAGGTTTCCCAACTCCGAGTGACTTTAGAAACTTCCATGCCTTAGCCGGATCCCCATTTTCCACAGAATTGTGAATGTGACGCCTCTGGGCGTCTCGGTAAATTGTACTACAGCGATTCCGCAGCGCATGATACTTGGCTTTATTTTTATCGGAGGAGACAGCCATGAATTTAGATTTAGCCAAGTTCTTTTTTGCAATCATTGACCGAATATCCTCAGTGAGCCAGGGAGCAGGAAGATGCTTGATTTTTACTGGACGTATTGGGGCATGAACATCATACAGTTGAATTAGTGCAGTATTAAAAAGAGATACCTTCATATCCACGGAATCAGCCTTCAACACTACACTCCAGTCGACTTTAAGGGCATCCTCACGAAGCTTCTCAACACACATCCGACTAAAATTGCGCTGAAGAAGTACTTTTGGCTTGGCCTTAGGGGCACGGATTTTATATGACAAAAAAAGTTAATTATGATACGAAAAGGCGTCCGCAGAGTACTGCTCATACCTCGCAACATGGTCTACAGAAGAAACAAGAGTTTGTTTGTTTGTTTGTTTGTTTATTCCTCAAATCAACACTTACAGTCTAGCTACACATGTTAATACCGGACAGATAAAGCGAGAGAATATGTTACAAATTACTTAAAACTTACGTACTAAATAATTTTAACAAATCCTAATTAAATAATAATGGAGCTTCGAGCAGAAATGGATTCCAAATAGCAGTTACTATTGGCAAGAAAACTACTTTCAGTGGTAAAGAATATATCTAGTTTAGTGTCGTTGTCTAAAATATCGTTGAGAAGACTCAGAGCTTGGTGTAGGGGTGAGTGGGACAGAGCACAAGTTTGCGCCGACGGAACTGCAAACAGTTGACGGCGACGTGGCCGGAGCTGAATACCCGTCACTGGAGCCACACGCAGTGACACGAGGGCTAATAATGGAGGGTTACAAGTTTGGCCACGTATTAATTGAAAGAAATATCTTATAAGATAGATATTTCTCCTGACCTCAAGGGAAGTGTAGTTCACCATCCCGAGTATATATAGAGTAGGGTACAAGTGAGGGTAGTACCCATAGAGCTTTCGGAAGAGAAAGCGAAGAAAGATTTTCTGTATCCTCTCTAGCATTAAGGTATACTGTTGTTCATGGGGACTCCAGATTAATGTGTTACTTTCGAGTCGGCTTCGAACATACGCATTATAAAGCAGAATAAGGGCGGTATGAGAATCGAAAAGCTTACACTGGCGAATAACAAAACCCAAACATTTTCTTGCAGCATTACAAGTATGTGCAATGTGTTCGTTGAAGGTAAGGTGTGAGTCAAACCGTGTACCTAGATCACGGGCAGATGAAACTTGCTGTAAAGGTTTGTTCTCTATCACATAGTCATAATGTAGCGACTGGTGAGCTCGGGTGTAGGACATGATGGAGCATTTGTCTTCATTAAGAGATAGTTTGTTTCTGACACTCCATTCCAAAACGTTATCAATGTCCTGTTGTAGTTTAGCACAGTCATTGTAGCTCCTGACCGGCATAAGTAACTTAAGATCATCAGCAAACATTAAACACGTTGAGTGCTCTATGGATGTTGGCAGGTCATTGATCAGGATTAGAAATAGCATAGGACCAAGGTTGCTACCTTGTCCTATTCCTGAGAGAACTGGGTAAGGAGAAGATTTAGAGTTTCCGTATATGACATACTGTTGCCTTTTCGATAGGTAGCTTGCTATTAAAGTTAGGAGCGAATAAGAAAACCCAGCTATAGAGAGTTTTTCGAGGAGCGAGTCATTATTAACTCTATCAAAAGCTTTACGATAGTCAAAGTAGGCGATATCGACTTGTTTCTTATCGTCTAGACTATTGGCAATTACAGTTGTAGCATTTATGAGATTGGATGATGTCGAACGTTAAGAGAGTAAGGTCGAGAAGCGACGGAGAGCAGTTAGGGAAATAATGCGTGGGACCAGAAGGCAGAATGGTCATGTTGCAGGCCTCAACAAGAGATCTAAGAGACTTAGATCGAAAATCATTCTTAAGAAGACAAGTATTGAAATCTCCCATAATAATATGATGGGTAAAAGATGGCATCAAATCTTCGAGAAGCTTTTCAAAAGAATCAAAGTAGTTAACTTGTAGGGAGGGAGAGTAAAAGACGCCAAGGACGACTTTAGAGTGAGATAGGTTCAACTCAAGAAATAAATACTCTGCGGAGTCAGAAGAAGAAGATTGGACAGACATACCTAAAACAGAATACGGAATATGAGAGCGGAGATACACAGCAACTCCCCCACCCCTCCGGCCAGAACGATCATTTCGGATTAGATGAAAACCAGGCAAAGAATAAGAGGTCGAAGAGAGACAAGGTTTGAACCAGGACTCTAAGACCAATCATCAACATGACTTGATTCAAAAGTTAAGACAAAATCATTATAGTGGGCGGGAATACTTTGGGAGTTTATATGTACGATATTGAAATTTTTTATAACGTCAGAAAGTTGTCGGTCAAGTATGTCATGAAGAGAAGGAGGAAGACTGTGGAAACTATCATCACAATCAGACGAAGCAGAAACAAAATCATTACTATCGCTACTATCACTACAATTTGCCATTTACAGATAAAACAATACACATATATAAATAACTATTTATAATAATAAATATATATTATTTACCTACAACTAGATAGAAAAAGCACTAAAGCGCATTCATTTACTGCCAGCAGTACAAACAAATACAATACAAAGAAAAAGAGTAAAACGAAACGCGAATTTGAGTGTAGCAACACTGATCCAGGTCAAGTCAAGTGTCACAACTGTCAGTGCCAAATAAGTAAAAAAACTTCAAAATAAGTACCTACGAACATTAATTAAGAAAAATAAGCATATTAATTGACCAACAAAAGTGAATTAGATTATGAAAAATACAAAGTGAGAAGAGGGTAAAAGAGAAATACGTATAAGATATGACACGAACAAAGACAAAAGTTGAAAAGTAGAAATAGGAAACATACACTACATCTAACAACACAATTTAAAGTCCACTAAATGCGGGGTTGAAGGGCCCCCTGCCTCTTCCCTCTTTTGTTGGGCTTACTTACAGCCTGCTCAGGCTCAGTAGCCGTAGTAGCGGTGGGTTGAGGCGCAGGCGCAGCCTTGATCGAGTCGAGATCGGCGAGCGAGGTCACGTAGCGGCGGTCACCTTCCTTGTTCTGAATGTAAACACTGCCGTCCCGGGTGAAGCAGTTTCGAACGCCTAGGCGTTCTCGAGCAGCCATGAAGAGGTCATGCCGTGGTTTGGTCAAAAACTCGGACACTATCACGCCCGTCCCCTTTAGCGCCGTTTTGCCGAACCATACGTTGTTGCGGTCAGTGGCGTCCCGAAACTTCACCAACACACACCTGGTCTGATTTTTTCGTGGACGACCCAAACGATGACTACGGGCTATATCATCAGTTGTGAGCTCGCTCTTCAAATGGGCTTTCAGCAGACTCACAACCCTCTCCGAAGTGTCCTCACCGTCAGCCTCCGCCACACCGTGGAAGAGGAGGATCTTGCGCCTCGACCGCATCTCCATGCTGTCAACTTGTTGACCTAGGAACTCCACCTGTTGCTGAAGTGTCTCCAAGGCTTTCATCATGAAAGAACGGAAGGCCTCGAACTGTGCCGCCACTGAAGAAACAGTGAGACTACCCGGAGTAGCCTTGTCAATTTGTCCCTGGAACTCTGACATCCTCGTGTTAAAGGTCGCGGTCATCTCTTCCATGGACTGCTTGATGGACTCCATTGTGAAATTGAAGTGCAGTGAAAGTGATTCAGTAAGAAATAATGTCACTCTATTGTTTATAGTGAAAAAAGCAAAGAGAACTGCTGGTAGGTAAAAAATATCAATTAAACATTTATAAAATTTAGAATTTAGGCCGAAATATATACTTTTTTATATTTTAAATAAAAACTTAAGCAGCTGATGTGTACTCGTGTTTCTATGCCTACCCTCAAAACCCCTTTAAGTTCGTTATGAATGTACCTAACTTTTAATGAAATAAACAGATTTTCTTTTTCCGCTAACCAAATGTTGTCTGGAAGAGATCGCTTTTTAGCGATAAGACCGCCAGTTGTTTTACCTCTACTTTTCTGTTTATAACTTGTGTATACTTTGTTTCTTTAATTTGAGGTGTGCAAGAAATATTTATGATTATGTTATCATGGGGTAGAGTTCTACAGTTAATCACACTGAAAGTAAAATATATACGAATTAGGTAATTTCGAAGAGGAATATTAATATAAAGAAGCAAAATTTAATGTTTATATTCAGATTGAAAGAGAATAGAAGAATAAAGAATAAAAACATTTATTTGTGACGCTACGCTAACTACGCTACGCTATTTACGGGTTCGTTTACGTTGTGACTTAATGACAAAACGAAATTGTCACTAGAAGTGGTCATTTGTGACATTTCTATAAATGCCGAGCCGTCGTAATTAGGTAAAAAAAATTAACTGCAGTTAAAAAGCTTTGATGCCAACTTTGGCAAGTCTAGAAGTTGTGAGAAAGTGCAATAAAATTGTCACTTTTCCGAGGAAATTTTCTTACAAGGTGTCAGTTATTATTGCTCCTAAGTGTACTTAAGGAGTTAGAGTAGGCACTACAATTAACTCGTGGTTAAGGCACAGATACCCTCAACTACATTTAGATTATTTTATAAACCGAACGATTTCTTCCGACTAACCAGTCGGACAACCGCTGTTGTTAGTGTCACTGGCGTTATGGCGGAACACATTTCTAAAATTGTTTTATTCGCAGATGACACTTCACTTGTATTTCAGGCAAATAGAGACGGCCTGGGCATAGCCAATTTAAATAATGCCATAGAACAGGTCCATGAATGGTTTAGTGCTAATAACTTTGTTCTAAATGCCAAAACAACTAAATGTACACATTTTAAACTACCGAACGTCAGACAATCTATACAGGGATTGAAGATTAATAGGCGTTAGACTTAGTACAAGAATCGGTCTTCTTAGGTATAACGATAGATTATAGGCTCCAATGGGGTCCACACATTGCTGCACTGTCAAAGAGGCTGAGTTCAGCGGTATATGCAATTTTAAATATTAGAGACCTAACTGATGAAGACACTGCGAAGTTGGTATACATTAGCTATTTTCATAGCCTCATGTGCTACGGGCTTTTACTATGGGGCAGAGCAGCTGATGTTGAGACAATTTTCATCTTGCAAAAGCGAGCAATACGTAAGGTCTACAGATTAAAGACGCACATCTCACTAAGAGAATTATTTAAAACAATAAATATAATGACATTGCCTAGCCAATATATTTACCAGTGTATAATACATGTAAGAAAAAATCTAACACATTTTCGTAAGAATTGTGACATTCATAGTTATAATACTAGACATAATAATAATTTATTGGATGTTACTACTAGGCTAAGTAAGGTCCGTAAGTCCTTTTTGGGGCTCTGTACACGTTACTACAATAAGTTACCCGCCCATATTGTGAATATGACAGAAAGTAAATTTAAGGCCATAATAAAAGACACTTTAATCAAGAAAGCCTATTACAAAGTAGATGTTTACCTAATTGATAAACACATATGGTCGGATGCCTTATCTTTAATGGAACATGATATCTAGATTATAATTTAAAGTCGGTACTTACCTGGAAATAATGTTAGCCATCACTGGTGATTTCAATTAGTTATACAAATGTATATATAATATACAATATACATGTTAATTTGCTTCACTGCACTTTAGGATTAAGAATTTGCATGCTTGACCTTCAAAAAGTATTCTGTAAGAATCTATTTTGAATAAAATATTTTGAGTTTGAAATATTTTGAGTTTGAGTTTTGAATTGTGGCGTTTATGTGAATAATTATTATAAAGTGTTTAATTTTAAATAATAAACGACAAAAAATTCCCAAAATTATTAGTGTCATACCGAAACATGTGTTTTTGCCGAAACTGATCAGATATATCGAAGCGGCTAAGGTGGTCATATATCTGAACAACGCCTCTATTGTCAAGGCACTTTACCGCCTTGACAATGGGGGCGCTTTTCAGATGTTTTCGAGTTCCCTGGCCGCTCTGATATATTTGATGGTGACTGCAATGTACAACGGCGATTTTATCAGTTAAAAACGTTGTGACAGAAGCTATGGTCAGATAAGGTAGAATGTTAAAAGTTTCGGTGCGGCAGAAAGGTTCGGCCTTTATTTGGCCGAAACCAAACCTTGGGCGGAAACACGTTTTTTGGCCGAAACTGGCCGAAACCGAAACCGAAACTTCGGTCGGACACTACTTAAAAATAATCCATACTTATAGTGTGGGAAATCTACCGGGTCGTTGTATGGAGACCTCGCATTAATTCCTCAGTCGATTATTCTTTTGCTAGGATGTAGTATAAAGGTCATAACAAATACAAAACACTATTTTTCCAAAGAAAAAAGTATGTCAGTTTTGGCATTTTTACAAAAATGTACAAAAAGCTTAATACTTGGTACTGGAATTTTTCTCAGGGTATATTTTTTCACTAAACAAATTATTTTGATTACTGACAGATATTGTCAAAAGTTCAAAAAAAAAATTCAAATAAAACTGTCACTTTTATTCAAAAGTAATTGGTAACACTCGTCATTTTGTTTGGAAAATTTCTCAGTCAGGTTTGTAACAGTGGGTGTTACGTTAATCTTATTTTAGTATAATATTTACGAATATCCAAAAAAAAAATTCTAAAAATAAAATTGTTATCAAAGTATATTTCATGAACTTTATGGGAAATTCCTCAGCCTGGTTTCGTTTTTTATTCACGTAAGGTAGTCAATTCAACAGCCACAACCGAAATTTCCAAAAAATATTCCACATACAATACGTGAAATCTCGAAATGAAAAATTTGTCTAGCCTTTTAAAGCGAGTGAGCACGCAGTAATATGTCGTCGTCGTCGTCGTCGTGCTTCAGCTATTGAGTCCAGTTTAGCATGCGCGGCTACGACTCAGCTATGCTTGCGTCATAGTGAAAAAAGTGGAGTAAGTTACTTCAATTATATAATTGTCTAATTTCATATTTGTAAACTTATATAGATGTCATATACAAAGGAAAAAGTGACCTTGGCCAAGTGGTAAAGGCGTCTGCCACGAATGCAGAAGACGCTGGTTCGATCCCAGCCCTGGGCACCGGAGGCCAAGGTCACTTTTTCCTTTGTATATGACATCTATATAAGTTTATGATTTATATAGTAGTGTGTCTACTTAAAATAAACAAATCAAAATATTTATTAAAAAATAATTTGATTTGTTCTTCAGTTGTTCATATTTGTACTTAACTCGTATCATTATAATTTTAATAAATATTTTGATGGCGTATTATTAAGTAAACAATTTAGTATTTAATTGAAGCATCAGAGTATCATTGCCTCACTAAACAAAACACCATCACCACTACTCGCCAACAAATGACGCTTGTAGTGTCATAATGCACACAATGCAGCCGCATGCACCGATAAAACTTCGCTTCGACACTAGTCACGCCGCCTACCAACAGATGGTACATTGATCGAGTTATATAGATGCCGCTAACGTTTGTTCAACGCAGAAACATGACCCTCGGCGCATTGCCAAGGACTTTTTGAGAAACGCCCTACCGGTCTCAAGGTACACATGCTATATGCCTCAACCAAGTTTGAGCATTTTAGTGTTGTGACACTAAGCCACTAGGCCAGTAATTTGTCCTAAGGGCACACCCTTAGGACAAATTACTGGCCTGGTACACATCTACCTAGCTGGACTCGGCAAGTAATCACTAGAGAGAAGAGAGTACATGTAAATTTCTAAAGCAATAAATTGTATCCCATCAAAAACGTTACATGTACAATAATGCCAGCCTCGCAACGTAGTTCTCCTACTTCAAAAAGTAATGAGGTTTACAGTAGTAAAACCAAGCCGGTGTGCCGGAGTTTACTAACAACATGTCATTGTGATCTTTTGAATATTAGATGTTTATATTTTTATAATAAAAAGAAACGGAAAAAATAACTTTGTTTCTGCATATATTTATATGGGATTACAATGTTAACTGTGCGGTTTGTAAAACTAGAGAACCCGGGATATTGCGGTATGTTTTAATTTTCAGTGGCTTTATAGTCTAAGAGTTAACCCTAGAAGTTAGAAGTGTTCAAAATTTGGAGCTTGTGGGACTGCTAGAAGTATTTTAAATATACGATGATCGTAATCAGTGAGTCAGTGACTAAATTAAGGAATTTTGACTTGCAATAGATAGTAGTATATAGTGAAATTCAATGATATTGGGATCTTCCTTGTGTTATGGCCTCTTTGTCACAGAAATTTCAGCCTTCTAGCTTTATCGATAACAGAATTAGAGGGGGATCGAAAATGGCCTGAATGGCTTCGGAAAAAGGATGGTTCGGCCGTGCCTTTGTTTTGCTCGACTTGGCAGGGGAACTGCTGTGCCCACAGATCTGGTACGCGCGACTTTTTGTCGTCGCCCCCCGCCTCCCCGCTAGAGCGATAACCATAGATTTCTTCATAACGGGTATATCAAGACATATACGAAACAGCGCATTCGCCAGATGACTTAGACTTTTTATTTTACCCAAATTTAAACATAAATAAGTTGTACTTATAAATGACGCTTAAATAAGATTTATGTCTGTTGTGTAATTCACCTGTGACAACTGTATTTTTTTCTCTGTGTGTAATACTTAATTATTTCTTTTGTTATAAGTCGAAATACGAGTAGATGTCATATGCTTTAGAAAAAGTGACCAAGTCCTCCGGTATCCGAGGCGAGCCCAGCAGGCAGCATCTTTTTTTTGGCATCTACCTATGGTTGATATAACTATAAACATTATTAGACATTCAATGACATAACATGCAATAGAATCAACATTATTGTACGCCAAACACTGGCCATTGTCATGTGTTGTTTCGTAGGTACAATAAATTATTTGTATCTGTATGGATCGAAGCGAATACTTACTCCGAAGACCGGATAACCACTTATCTACATAGTCTCCGCTGGTAATCTACTGGCAGTAGGATGTCGGGTCGCCCCCCCAAACCCGCAATACAAAGAGGCGATAAGTTGAGACAGATGTAGCCTAAGCCGGTCTCGGCTAGAAGTTGCCGTTTAAGATCGTGGCAAGTGCAAAACTTTTATACGAGCCCTATGTCCCTAATGAGGGACAACAGGAACAAATTTTCGTCACCATAGTTACATTAGTGACCGATTGAATAAATCGTTTTGTAAAAATCTGTTTCGACTTAAAGAAAATCACAATTTCAAAAAAATTACAAAATAGTTTTATTTGTTCCATATGACTAGACCCCGTTTGCAGTGGTGAAATTTTAATGAAAATGCTAGGGTTGGCATAGCACATTTTAATATTCTTAACATGACGTGTCGTATTTTGATGTACGCTATATACTTATTTTATTTATACAGGGTGGAAAGATAAGTCGGGCCCTGGAGGGAAACTACCTTAAAACCTTGAGATAGCTCAATTCACTCAAAGGAAACATTCTTTTATTTTCCCTAAAAACTAAAACTGCATTCACAGTTTTTTCTTAATTTTCACTTTATTCCATACTAATTATATGAAAAATATTATTATTATTATTTATGTGTTCTCTTGTGCCCTAAAGTTGGTTGGTATTTAGAAGTTTTTATCCTCGTTGGAAACAGGATCGATTGACATCAATTGTCATAAAAATTATTTATGGCAAAAATTACAAAATAAATACTTATTTTGAAAACTGTACTCTTTCCCAAAAAATTGTAAATGCAGTTATGTCCCTTTAAATAAATTAAAGAATGTTTCATTTCAGTGAATTGAGCTATCTCAACGTTTTAAGGTAGTTTTCCTCCAGGGCCCGATTTATATTTCCACCCTGTATATTAAGGCATCCATAATAGTTAGTTAATTGTATTTTTTTCGGCAATTATGATTGATGACATCAATGTTGACAAGGGTGGTTACCCTGAGGAAGAACATTCTTCTTCTTGCAACAGCATTATTCATCGCTTATACAAACAATCAACTCAAAGGAGAACTAACGTCACTTCCACTATGCCGACGACCTGGCCCGAACATCATAGGAAAAATATTTCGAGGAGGTAAAGAGTGGCTCGGCGGAAGGTCTAGCGTCCCGTTTCCACCCAGACCAAACCCAGCTTAGACACAGGCTTTTCACCTGAAATATATACAGGCAACTAGACAGCTAAACATTCTTTGGCAGGGTTGTCGGCTTGATCACACCTTCACCTCCCAAATATCTGAGCATAACGCTAGACAGATCCCTGACCTAGAAATCACACTGCCATAACACAAAACAGAAAGTGGCGGCAAGAAACAACATCATTTGTCGGATCACTGACACCACATGGGTTGCAACTCCACATACACTTAGCACTACTGCACTTGCGCTAAGTTTCTCGGTTGCAGAGTATGCATGCCGCATGCCGAGTGTGAAATAATTCTGCACACGTGGATGATCAGATGGATACTGCTCTCAAAGAAAGCCTATCGACTAATCACTCGATGCCTTTAACCTACCAAATGCGACCATCTTTACCATTTGGTACAATTTCTAATTATGTGAGGAGGAGCAATTCCACTCATTCGAGCGGAATTGCTCATCCTCACATACTTAGAAATTTTTCAACCGCTGTAGAATGCGAAAAGCAACTGCGGGATTCCCGACATACAACAGTCACCTGGAAGTCTCTAAACAGACTAAAGTTAGAAGTTGGTCGATCAAAAGGCAATTTCTTAAATGGGAAATCAGGCCGGGACAAAGAGATGCAAAATGCGAATGTGGGGACTTACAAACAACGCAACACATGATACAGCGTTCCCTGTATCCAACTATGTGTAATACAGAAGACATCATGAAAGCTACTTCCCAGGGAGGAAAAATAATTAAGCTTAAGTTTTTGATCCCGTTATACGAAAAGAAGAAGAATTTGATTTGCCTGCCAGTGACAGCAATAATGGTTTAGTGAAAAACATGTTTATTTACTTGAAGGTAAACTGAGGTATACGACTGAATATAATACAGAAAAATCTCGCTATGTACCGTAAAACAGCGTCTGACGCCGCGTCTATGAACATAACGTTGATCCAAACTAGTACAAAAATATCGCTATGTGCAAAATGCTACATAGCGGGTGAAAATATCAGATTAATCTAAGTGAAAAATATCGCTATGTGTCAAGAATCACATATTAGGCGCATTCTGATAATGGTCCTTGTGGCAAACTAAAGTAGTTATGTGATTTATTGCACTTAGTGATTATAGAAGGCGCATTCAATATATGGCCATCACATAATTAGATTTGCTAAATCCTGAAATATTGAAATTAGCCTGATGTGATTTTTGGAGCATATGCATCTTGAAATAAGGATCAAAATGACATTAGAAACCTAAAATCGCCAAAATTCACATAGCGACTTTTGCACGCACAGCGACGATATATGACGGTTCCTAGGATGAAATGGTCACAATATTCAAAACAATTATGACAAGTGGAAAAAGATGGCCAAAAAATGAATTGTATTGCACAAGCGATAACCAGACATCAGAGTTACGGAAAATGTTACCTAATGAAAATACCATCTCAACGAATGTAACCTTTTTGTTATGGAGCGATGATATAATTGAAAAATATGTTTTTTTTTAATATGTCACATATTGTACTCGAAATAAAATATTGTGTGACAACCCTATGATTCGATATCATTAAATTTTCACCACTGATAACGGAGTCTGCATATGACACATCTACACAACACGCATGCATTTTAAAAATGTGTCAAATATATTACAACTGGCGTACTTTTTTATTTACACTGTGACTTGGCGTTTAGCACCGCTACAAATTATATCAATTAAGATAAAATTACTAACAGTATGGGGGTATTAATGTAGTGTTAATGTATATTTTAGTAACGTGCTAAACCATAAAAGTAAACTTTTTCTTTGAGTTTATTAAAGAAGATAACGAGAACGCTGCGCATGGCCCCTCGCATCCCCGCTCCCGCGTCCCGTATCCTGCACGTGCGCATTCCACTAACGAGTGAAATATTAGGTATCTTTATTTGTGACATGATTTAACTTTTTAATACGCAGGATATTTTTTTGGATTTTTGTACGGTCGCAAGAAAACTCTTAAAGGAAATATAATTTTAAAAAAAATTGACGGAGCAATATTCTACTGCGAATAATAAGCAAATGTTTATACTGAAAAAGTTTGACGATGAAATTTTTGGATTTTTTTTTGTCATACGTAGAATACATACATTTAATGTCACTTCAGTAAAAAAAAAGACGGAGCAAATTTCCGATGTGAGTTACACAAAAAAAATATGTTCAGTTATGGATTTTTTTTTGATATTTTTAACATTGATAATAACATAACATTGATTCTATAATAGCTCCTTTACTTTTCAAGCGGTTCGCCTTTGGAACTCACTGCCCGTGGGCATAAGGTGCGCACAGTCTCCCACTTCATTTAAAAAAAATCTTAAATCTCATTATCTTTCTCCGTCGTGATACTTTTGTCTGAGTCCTTTTCTCCATGGTCTAACACTGTTATTTATATATATGTAAGAGTATGTATATGTAAGTATGTTTAAGTAGATATGTTTATTTGGTTATAATTATGTGTAAATTGTGTAATATGTATATGTTTATTTTAATGGATTATTTATATAAGTAGATATAGATATTTTGCCATAATTACTATGTGTATGATAAATTAAGATCTTGTCATGATTTTCAACACCTACTGACATTAATGATTTAACCAATCTCCGCTACCTTAAGGTTGTCTGGAAGAGATCGCTTCTTAGCGATAAGACCGCCTGTTGTTTACCTTAAGTTTTGTAACTTTTCTGTCTCAGTTTCTTTTATTGAGGTGTACAATAAAGAGTATTTTATTATTATTATTATTGATTACATACATCAAGTCAATATTTCTAGTGCAATAAAATTAGACTGAGAATTTTTCCAAACGTAAATATAGACGATATAAGAGTTTAGATAAAAAAACCTAAGAAGGACAATAGTTTTTGTTTGGAAAAATATATATATATACCATCTACTCCTGACACTTTATCATGCTGTAAAGTTTTTTTGGACTGAGGAGTTAATGCGAGGTCAACCCCTCTATTGCCTGGCCTAATAATCAAGAGTGAAACATTGCTCGGGGAATAAAACTATTTCGCTGTGAAACATTTTCAAATTAACTTCAGACCTGACAGGTAAACAAATCAAGATGTCATCATACCATAGAGAATACGCTCTACGACTAAACTGAATTGTTGCCATATAAATCTAAATCAGAATACTAGCGCCCTCTTGACAATGATCATATATTTCTGATCAGGCTTTACAACATACATAGACTAATTAACCCAAGACCCCGCATAGCCGGGCGACCCCTACTGCCAGGCTTGAGGTAATTTCACTCTACAGTGAGACACTTATTATTGGAAGTGACAGTAAACTTAGTACGTCTCCATGGCAACCATTAATGTCTGACTCTCTCTTACGCCCCACGGAACAATCGCGCGTTCCCTGTCTAGCATTGCGTGTTCCCCTCCCGCACCCCTTCTTTTTGGCAGCTTAGGTTTCAAAGAAATAACGCGCTAAGCGGAGTATAGAGACATCTTTATATGACAACATATGACGTAAGTAGGTACTTTCCGCAAAATAGTACAGACTTTTTTTTTCATGAGAAAACTTAACATCTTTTTTTTTGTCAAACTGAGGACAGTTTGTTAACGAATAGTGGTTTGATTTAGACTGTCACATAGATAACTTACTATTAAACTAAACGAGATATAAAACCACTCGCGGTTTCCACACATATTCGCCACGCATGGGATATGTCATATTTATACACGCTATAGTATAAACTTTAAATTACCTATGTCTAAACGTGGAACTGATGTGGATGGCACTCGAAGAACAGGGCGTCGAAATCAATTACATAAACTTTCTCTCAGAAATATACAGTAGAGGAAAGTCTCTAATTAAATTAGAAAGAAAAGGGGACTACTTCGAAATAAAACGTGGAGTCAGGCAAGGAGACCCAATCTCGCCCAACTTATTTACACTTCTGCTTGAGTACATATTTCGAAGACTGAATTGGCAACACTGCGGCATTAAATTAAATGGAGAGCGGCTTCATCATCTACTGGACTAAGAGCTGGCCACGACAGGAATGACACAATAATGAGAGCAACGAAATTGATATAGTTAGACTGCTATACTATTGTTATTACCTAATCTGGCAATCTGGCAGCTTTAAGCCGGGGGGTTCAAGAGTAGCAAACCAGTAAAGTTGTTTATAAATCTAGGGAACGACGCAATACTGAGAGTTCTTGCTTTAGTACGATATCGTGGCATTTGATGTATGTAATTGGAATATAACGTGAAAGCTGTCGCAGTGGGGGGGAAAAGAGGCAGGTTGAAGTTAAATGCATTTATACCGGACGCCTGCAGTTTATTTTCTTCTGATCTGTGAAAACTGTTTGTAATTAATCAGGCGCTCGAATAAAACTCATTAGTTGACAGTTTTCGATGCCAAGACGATATTACCGATAGTTATTTCTAAATAGGAAATCGACTTTAACAGCCAGGATTCTCGGTTTAAATTGTTATGAAAAAATATGTGACATATTAGGTTTTGTTCTGATAATGAACTTAGCTTACAAAGCCACATCATAATACAGCTACTCGTTACTAGATTGCGCTTATATCTACTAAACATAGACAGGGAATGACATTTGAACTCCAACTGCTGACCTAGCACGGGTGAGCAGTAGAAAATAAACCAGTATAAGTGTGCTGCATTGCTACGAATTTCGCGGTCATGTTACACTGGTAGTTTGAGCAGTTGGCTCGCCAAGGTACGCACAACTATTGGTGGGAATAAACGGCACAACGTATGTACATATTAGATTGAGCATACAAAACGACTCGCGTGATCACTACGGGTACATATATTAGCGTTAAAAATTTAAGTACAGTCGCCATCAGATATATCGTAGCGGGCAAGGTGGTCACAAATATCTGAACAACGCCTCTATTGTCAAGGCGATAAAGTGTATGATCAGATATTTTTGAGTACCTTGGCCTCTCCGATATATTTGATGGCGACTGTACCTACTAATTAAAAATAATATATTGTTTTAAAGAGTAGAAAATTGAGTGCAGGTACTAGGAAAACAATTTTTAAAATGGCTAATATTTTTTCTGAAAACGATCATCTAAAAATATTAGGGCAAATGCCCCGGTTTGGGCCACTTTAAGGAGAGTTTGTTTATTCAGACGTCTGTCATTTTGTATCAATAAGGAATGATGAAAATATTTATTTAATGAGTCTTAAACTTATACAGTGTTACTATGTCTCACGAAAGTTTAAATTCAATAAAATATGTATGACTATATTTATATCAACTTTCGCTGTTAAGATTCTGATCTTTTTTTCTTTTGAGAAATATTAAAAAAAAGCCCAAGAGTCACTTTTGGCCATTTTTTTCCATGGTATTTTATTTTTATTTTATTTTTTTATTTAGCCATAAATTGTATGTGTACATAATGATGTTAAGCAATACAGATAGTATCAATACAATTTTATCCAGTGGGTGTAGCTACATATTTATGTAAATATGAACTAACATTTTATAATATATACATACTTATTAACTAACAGTGACCAATATTATAATATTCACTTATAGCCCACCCAATAAAGGAAAACTAAGAGGAAATAATTCGTGTATAGCCAAATTTTGGTGTAGTTGTAGGCAAAGGTATCTTACACAACATACTAAAAGTACCGGTGGATGGGGGTGCCGCTAGCGGAAAGGGGGGGGTTGTAAAAGTCCCTAATTTTGGTTTTTCGTAAATAACTCGGTAACGGTGGCTCAGACGAAAAAATGTTCTATTGTTTAATTCATCCACATCAAATTTTCTATAAAAAAGATAATTTGCTATTTTTTGCTAGGATCAATGTTTAATGAGATATCGAGGAAATACGATAAACACTTTTTTAAACTTTCGGAGCTAATATTTACGAAAGTATTAGTTTTATCCAAAAGTGGTTTCAGAATACCCTTATTGTTTTAAAAAGACCTATCTAATGATACCCCACACATTAGGGTTGGAGTAAAAAAAATATTTACCCCCCACTCCATGAGTACGTGAGGTACCCGAAAGAATAATATTTTTTCACATTTTGTTTTAAAACTTTGTCTGCGTAATTAAAACACATACTTATACGAAATTTAATTTCTCTAGTACTAGCCATCACTGAGCAGGGTGAGGAGGGGTCCTACCCTTGGAGTTTCGGCATGTCCGTCTGTCCCCGTCTGTCCGTCCACGGCTTTGCTCAGTGATGTTTAGTACTAGACGTCTAGACGGACAGATGGGGTCAGACGGACTTGGCGAAACTATAAGGGTAGGAAGTGAGGTAGCAGGGTGGGCAGCCTGCTCAGTGATGGTTAGTACTAGAAAATAAAAAAATCGTGTGAGTATGTACTTTATTCACGCCGGCAAAGTTTTAAAACAAAATGTGAAAAAATATTATTTTTTCGGGTACCTCCCGTACACATGGAGTGGGGGGGTAAATAGTATTTTTACTCCAACCCTAATGTGTGGGGTATCGTTGGATAGGTCTTTTTAAAACAATACGGGTATTTTGAAACAATTTTTGGATAAAACTAATACTTTCGTAAATATTAGCTCCGAAAGTTTAAAAAAGTGTTTCTCGTATTTCCTCGATATCTCATTAAACATTGATCCTAGCAAAAAATTGCAAAGAATCTTTTTTATAGAAAATTAGATGTGGATGAATTGAGCAATAGAACATTTTTTCGTATGAGCTACCGTTACCGAGTTATTTACGAAAAACCAAAATAAGGGACCTTTACACCCCCCTCTCCCCGCTAGCGGCGCCCCCATCCACCGGTACTTTTAGTATGTTGTGTAAGATACCTTTGCCTACAACTACACCAAAATTCAGCTATACACGAATTACTTCCCCTATCAGGCAGTTAAGCGTCTTCGTTTGGTGAGCTATTAAGCTGTAGGGGCATAAGTCAATAACATGTTTTTTAAGTGCTGTCAGAAATTTTAAGTAATTGAGTGATTTAATTTCTACGGGTAACTTATTAAACACTCTAGCAGCCACATAGATAGTGCTACGCTGACAACTGATACATGACAGATGACAGGGCCATCTGTGCTGCCATAATTTACTCTTATATCAACTCTATAAACCATAGACTTGTAAATTTGTCTATGCCTTAGTAATTTTGAAAATGGCCAAAACCGGCACAGTGGCCACAACCGGGGCATCTGCCCTATAATATTTTCCGGAATTGAGTTAATACTAAAAAAATACTCATAAAAATAGTTACTAGGATGTTATACGTTTTTTTTTAGCATCACGTTTACTGTACGTACTGTACGTTTACGTATAAATTGGATATGCAATTATGAACCCGATGGTACATTAGGTTTGGGATAAGTTTCCCAAAAATAATGTACATTTTATATTGTTTGGTATTTGGTCATAAACTATGCAAAATAACTGCAATTGTAACAAACATTACTACAGATAGGTGCATCTAAATATGCACCCAAGAATTTTAGTTATTTATTTAAACTTCATTGCAAAGCAAAAATAAGTACAAATGGCGGACTTAATGCCTCAAGGCATTCTCTACAAGTCAACCATAGGGCCAAACAGAAATTCGCTAAAGTGGGTGCTGTAAGAGAAAACTTGCTGATTTATCCTATAACTTATTTGTACCTACTTAAATATACTTCGATATATGCTACATAAACTTCACAAATACCAATATATATACATACTAATTAACATACGTATATATTATAATGCATACGCGCAAAGGGGAAAAAACTCATTCACGCTGGTCATGATCCAGCAGGTGCTTGTGAAGCAAGCGTTTGAAAACGAACTTGCTTGGGGCTTGTCTTATTGTCAGGGGAAGTGCATTCCAGAGACAAATAGCCTGGATTGTAAAAGAAGAAGAGAGATAACCGCTATGGGGAGGATGTACTAGAAGCTTAAGAGACTGGGAGGAGCGAAGCTCACACCCGGGACGGGGGTTGACAAAACTGAATTTGGACTTAAGGTAGTCTGGAACAGAGAGATCAAACAAAATAGAGAAGAGAGTACTTACAGAGAATTCTAAGAGTCCTGCGTTGACGTGCAGGCAGCCATTGGAGTTGGTAACGATAACCTGAGACGTGATCGAATTTACGCAAGCCGAAAGTAAAGCGTTTGGCATTATTTAATATACGATCGAGTCTGTTTAGGGAAGCCTGTTAAATGTTGGTAGTGCACACATCAGCTTAGTCTATAATAGGAAAAATTAAAGCCTGCACAAGCAGCTTCTTGGTACTCACAGGCAGGAAGTTTTTAAACCTATGCAGAGTCCGCAGTTATCAAAAACACAAAAACTCTCTTTTCAAGGAAACCAACAGTGGTAATGTTACCATTATTCGAGAGTATTTTAAGCGTATGAGAAGGAATCTTCCACAAGTACAAAAATAAGTGTCAGCATGTTTTTAAAATCGAGATATGGCCAAAGTATGAATGTTCCCGCATACGAATGGCGCCAATCTTTCTTATAAAATCAGAAATGAATCGAGTTCATTGAGTACGCGTTAGGTTTTGTAGTTTCAAATATTGTCATAACCTACAATCCACTGGTGCGACAGGCGGCTCAATATTTATAAATAAAACAGCATATAGATAACGACTGCAAGCCTTCATAAACGCTAAAGTGCGGGATCTTAGTGAGGTAATCTATGTTGCTCATTGGTAGTACCACCAAGTAAATTATTATTTATCTAGAACTTTCTATCATTCTGTCACTTCAAATACTCGCTACTCAAATGCTGCGCAAAGTCGATATTTATATCGATACAAGTTCATGATTAATAGGCAAGGATAAGCGTCGACATAAAATATTAAAACGAGTAAAGTTAAACAATGCTCATGTGAAAACTTAACCCATTTTTAGGTTTACAAAAATAAAATGTCTCATGTCTTGTTAACCAATAAAATACCCATTTTTGAAACGTCATTTCTGTAAAGACCTGTACCTCTGTTTGTACTATATATATACCCATGTTGTACAAATAAACTATTTGACTTTGACTTTGACTTTGACATTTATTGTGTTAATCTTCATTCCGCAAAGGTTTCATGCCATTCCTCTTCAATCTTCCCTACAAAATCAGTGTTTGACAGAACTTTGACATATGAACGGTGGCACATGACGTCTACATACAGTTTTTCCTGTCGATTATCTAGGGTTGACAAGTACGCGATTAGTTTGATTGCTGGACCTGCCCTAATCTACCTGATACATCAGTAATTTTAATACAAAAATACATTAATGTAAGATTTATTAGTTAATTTGCCCAATCTAACCGTTATTTTAGAACGAAACTACTACATAAACTACATAAATATTTTATCTTACCTGTGGTCATGCAGCAAATAAACAAAGGAGATTTTGACAACCCCGAAACGGTATCCGATACGTTCCAAGGCCGTAGCTGTCACTTCGTACAGATGTACACCCTTGTTTAAATCTTACTTAATGTTATTAAAATGAATGGGGAAGGCAACTATCACAATGACATTTCCAACATTACTTTTATATTGATATTGTAATAAATAAAGAGAATATAATAATAAAATAAGAACTTTTATTTTAAGCTGATGGCTATCAGAATCGGTATTCAACTTCAACTAGAGATTTCAACCCGGACGGGATGATACGTCAGATAAACGTCAGTCCATACATGTGTATGACCACTGGTCATATGTTTTCGGCAGAAGGGAACGCCTGTCAATGGCGACTCCGGTTGGTTGAATTCTCTAAGTATTAATGATCAAAATATTCAGGTATGGCTAAGGGTTAATATTTTTATCGACAAATTAGGCAGCCATATATCTGTAATTTCCTAATGGTTGTGCGCCCCTTGGCGAGCCAATTTCTCTTACTGCCAGTGTAACATGACCGCGCGATTCGTAGCAATGCGGCACACTTATATTGGTTTATTATCTACTGCTCACCCGTGCTGGGTCAGCAGTTAGAATTCAAATGTAATATTTTGTCTATGTTTAGTAGATATAAGCGCAATCTAGTAACGAGTAGCTGTATTATGAAATTATGATGTGGCTTTGTAAGCTAAGTTCATTATCAGAACAAAACCTAATATGTCACATATTTTTTCATAACAATTTAAACCGAGAATCCTGGCTGTTAAAGTCGATTTCCTATTTAGAAATAACTATCGGTAATATCGTCTTGGCATCGAAAACTGTCAACTAATAAGTTTTATTCGAGCGCCTGATTAATTACAAACAGTTTTCACAGATCAGAAGAAAATAAACTGCAGGCGTCCGGTATAAATGCATTTAACTTCAACCTGCCTCTTTTCCCCCCCACTGCGACAGCTTTCACGTTATATTCCAATTACATACATCAAATGCCACGATATCGTACTAAAGCAAGAACTCTCAGTATTGCGTCGTTCCCTAGATTTATAAACAACTTTACTGGTTTGCTACTCTTGAACCCCCCGGCTTAAAGCTGCCAGATTGCCAGATTAGGTAATAACAATAGTATAGCAGTCTAACTATATCAATTTCGTTGCTCTCATTATTGTGTCATTCCTGCCGTGGCCAGCTCTCCGTCTATACGTTTCGCAGATGATATTGTTCTGCTGACGAACAACCACGAAGAGCTCGTTTACATGCTTAAAAGCCTACAACATGAAAGCAAAAAGTGTGGATTAGACATGAACCCCGAAAAGACATGTATCATGACCAACGGCATCGCTATACCTACAACAATTTTAACCCGAAATGTAGAATATGTAAAGGAATACCTATACCTTGGTCAGAATATTACAATTACTGATCGGGATCCCATACAAGAAGTCGAGAGACGAATTAAAAAAGCCTGGCAGTCTTACTGGTCATATAAATACATTTTTAAGTCTAAATTAGACATCAAGTTAAAGAAAAGGGTCATGGACTCGGTAGTAACACCTACATTATTATATGGATGCCAAACGTGGCCGCTAACTAAAGAGCTTGTACACAAAATCAAAGTCTTTCAAAGAGCAGCCGAGAGGAGCATGCTAGGTCTTAAGCTGAGAGACAGAGTACGCAGCGCTGATATCCGCCGTCACACAAAAATAATTGACGCTGCAGAAATGGCGTGCCGACTAAAATGGCTATGGGCTGGGCATACAGCTCGGACTAGCGACGGAAGATGGAGCGAGAAAATTCTACACTGGTGCCCGCGCGACTCCACGCGACACGCGCACCGCCCGCGCCGACGCTGGCGAGATGACATCGTCGCCGAGGCGGGCATCATCTGGACTAGACTAGCTGGTGACAGGAACGAGTGGAACAGGAGGGAGGAGGCCTATGTCCAAAGATGGACAGCCCAGTAGATATATAAATAAATAAAAGAAAAACAAATACCTAATATCATAAATTAATTACAAGTTTTTAATTATTTAAAATAAAATGCTAATATAGTATAATACCTAAGAAATTAATGTCTGTAATGCATGAATATTGTAAAATTCTACTGGAAATAAAGGCTTTTATTATTATTATTCTCTTTATTTATTTTTCTTCTTAGTTTAGGGTTTTTACAATATTTTTATAAAAGTAAAATATAAAAATACATCTAAAAGATATAAAAACAATAAAACCATTATAAAAAACCTAAACTAGGGTGCCGCCGGCAACGGAGCAGGGCCCAGGCTGCCGGTGGTTAGGGCCGCAGAGTGAGGAACCTTCGGACTATGCGCGCCGTGTCCAAGATTACCGCCTTCTGAATCTGACCCCTAATCCAACCACAACCCCGTAGCGAAAGTCTCTCAAGATGTTGGTCGAGACTCTTCGCTATGAGACCGTTCGCAGAGACAACTATCGGCACAATGATCGCCGAGTCGACCTCCCACATGGCGGTTACCTCGTGAGCCAAGTCTAGGTACTTGCTGGACTTGTCCTTCTCGGCCTTCACGAGGTTCTCGTCACATGGGACGGTAATGTCGATGAGCATGGCCCGGCGTTGCGGTCGATCTATTACCACGATATCAGGCTTATTGGCTACAATAGTCCTGTCCGTGATAATAGATCGATCCCAATAGAGCGTGGCACGACCATTTTCGAGAACTGGCGCAGGTGTGTACTTGTAGTACGGCACTTCGTGGTCCGCAAGACCGTATAGGAGAGCAAGCTGCTGGTGTATAATCCTGGCTACGTTATGTCTGTGCAAGTACTCGCCGTTAGCAAGATGAGAACAACCGGAAATGATATGCCTGAGTGACTCTCCGGGACGGCGGCATGCCCGACAAATGTCGACCGTACCGTCCTTCAGAATATATTTCCGGTAGTTATTCGTCATGATAACTTGGTCCGCAATTGCACAGGCAAAACCTTCGGTTTCTCCGAAGAGGTCCCCGAATCGTGACCAGTTCACCGACGCGAGCAGGTCTACGTCGGGTCCCGTGAGGGCCCTGTAGAACCGCCCGTGTAGCTCCTTGCTCTTCCATACCGCCCTGCGATCCTCGGTGCTTAGTACCACAGGTTTGCGCCAGCTCTCGTTTGCCAAGGAGAGCGGCGTGAGACCCTTATCTACTGCCACCACATCACGATGCATCCCACACTCGTTGTTAAGGAAATAATTCCTGAGACTGTACACCTCACGATTGTGGAGATTTTTGGCGTTTAAAAAGCCGCGACCTCCACACTTCCGTGGGATGTACAATCTCATAACAGACGAGCGTGGGTGAAGCATACGGTGTGTGGTGAGCAATAGACGGACTCTCCGATCCAGGGCATCCAGCTCGGTCTGAGTCCACCAGTTAGTATGCCAAAGGAGTATGTGAGTAGGGGCATCACCCAGGCATTGAAGGCGCGCACCTTGTTGCCACCTGACAAAAGACTATTAAGTACTTTTGTCAGCCGACTAAAGAAGCGCTCCTTCAACGCCCGTTTAATACCCAAATCCTCAACACCCAAAGACTGTGACATACCAAGGTATTTGTAGGTTTCTGATTCAGAGATAGATCTGAACGTCATTGTCTCAGAAAGCTGTAGATTTGTTGAATTTACTACTTTCCCCCGCTGTACATGCATAACCGCACATTTATCAACACCAAATTCCATCTTGATGGAACTACTGAACACTTCAGTGGTGTTCAGTAGTTCCAACAAGTCTCGGTTATTTGGTGCAAACAATTTAAGATCGTCCATGTACAGAAGGTGAGATATGACTTCACCCTTTCTCCGAAGCCGGCAACCTAGCCCCGAATCCTTCAGCAGATTGCTGAGCGGATTTAGAGCTAGGCAGAACCACAGGGGACTCAGACTGTCGCCCTGAAATATTCCTCGCTCGATCCTTATAAAGTCCTGCGGACCAGGGGGGTCATCCCCGCCTCCTGGTTGACGAAGGACTGTGGTCCACTGCCTCATACACGCGCCAAGGAAGGATCTTAAAGCTGTATCAATTTTATACAGCTCTAAGATCCTCTCCAGCCATGAATGAGGCACCGAATCATAGGCCTTCTTGTAGTCAATCCAAGCGGCCGAGAGGGTCCCCCTGTTCCGCCGGACTCTTTGGCAAATGGTCATGTCTATGAGGAGGAGCTCTTTAGTACCACGGGACCCCACCCTACATCCATTTTGAGCCGAGGCCAAAATGTTATTTGCGACCATGTGCGCGTTTATTTTTGCTCTCAAAATGGATGTAAGGAGCTTGTAAAGTGTAGGCAAGCACGTGATGGGTCGGTAGTTTTTCGCTTCCGGGGTACTACCGGACTTATAGAGCAGAAAGGTTACACCAGTTGTTAAGGAAGGCGGGAGGGAGCCAAGTTCGAGGGCTTGTTGAAATTGCGTTGCCAGACGCGAGTGCGAGCATCGAAACCATTTTAGCCAGAAGTTGTGCAATCCATCCGGGCCGGGACTTTTCCAGTTCTGGGCCGTACGGATCGCACAACTTACGTCGTCGGGGCTGATGGTGATAGCCCCCATAGGTTCGATGGACTCGCATTCACGTTCGACAACACTCATCCACTCGCCCTCCGTGTGTTCAACGGGCGCCGACCAGATGCTACGCCAGAAATCAGTCATGGCAGTAGCATCCGGCAGTCGCACGTCGGACACACGGGGGTCGGTTTCCTCCCACCTTCGGTATACCTTCCTTTGGTCACTTTGGAAAAGACGATTCTGCTTGAATCGGTCCACACGCTCTCTGTAGCGGCGAATACGGCTTGCCCATGCATAAACTTTCTGCTTCAGAAAGTCGATGCGCTCTATGACATTGGCCATGTAGTCGCGGGGCTCGATATTCGTCCCCGCGAACGCCTGGTGCACAAAGCGCATTACTCGGGGGCGGTTATTGCCCCCCCTGAAGCAGATCAGCTTTGCAATGAGAGTCCTAAATGAGTTGATACGACGCTCGATCCGTACTTGCCATGCGGGGACACCCCCGGTGGTCCTAGGTGCACGTTCAGCGTCCGGAAACTTGACTCGAGCAACACGGCACGCCGCGATGGCTCCGCAGTACATGATCGAGTGCGTATCATCTAAGTCTTTACTAGTCCGCAGGAGTGGATCTAGCAAATCATTCAGGGCTCCCATTAACGCTAGATTGCGTCTATTCATAGGCAAGCGTGGTAATCGCGGCCTAGGGGTATTTGTGGAGCGATACTGCGTAATTGCCTCTTCCAAAGTCCTCCTCAGTTGCTCATTGGCTGTAGTACTCACACTCTGATTCGCGATCTCCTCCTTATTATGTCTAAACGTACCTATGTAATGCAAAAGGCTGAGTACTCGAGACTATCCCAGTGTACGTCATCTGAAACTTAAGTCTTTATCAATAGATAGATAGGTTGGGTACCCGTTTGAGCTCAAGATGGTGACAGCGCATTTAGAATAGTTTTTTGTGTTTTGCTCATTTACGTAGTTCAGTGTGTAATATTGATAGCTTATTGTGCGGTGACCTAACGAACAAGTGTGCAGCTAATGAAAAATTAGACTCAAAACGCGCGTAACCTCCCTTTAGTTGAACAAACGGTTATCCGGGGTCTCGGCCACCCACGTGTTTGTAGGGCTATCACCTTACAATCAGCAATGCCTCAACCGAACAACGTTGCTTTTATTAATATTTATCAAAGATTAATAAAATGAAAAGTATACACCTCGACATTGGCAGAATTCACCTCGCCAAAATCGGCGAGGAGTAAAAGCCATATAATAAATAATAAAATAAAATAGATAGATACATAGATAGATTTATTTATTTCTTTTTGAAAACCACACAGTATTTTACATCTTAAAATAAAATGCATTCACTAGAAGATCGTCACTTACAATACAAAAAAATAAAAAATCAACCAAAAAAAGTACAGAAAAAAAATGTCAGTGGTAAAAATATATAGAAAATGTCAATAAGTGACAGTCAGGTGTCATTAGCGTGTCAAACACTAGGACGTTTACCTTAAGTAGGATTCCAAAAGGCAGTAGTGATCATTTATAATCTGTAGTCGTTTAACTTAATTATATTCAAAATGAGGCAATCATAATAAAGTATCACGCAGTAAAGAACACAAATGATGAAGTCCCATAATTAAAGCTTATAAAGTTTATCATTCACATCTTACAATAGTAAAATATCGGTCGTTTGGTTAAAATTCCGTATACTGGGAGAGGTGACAGGGGAGAAATGACACGGTCAAGCGGTGTGTTTCCATTGTCATTGGGTCCGAATAACTGGCCATGTAGCCAAGATGACAATCGTTTGCAGAAAACGAATCGAAACGGTATCCGTCTCTCCATCGTAGTAATGAAGAGTTATACCGGTATTAGACATTACAATTTGTAGGGCCCAATTTGTCAGGTTGGGAGGTGTAATAAGAGTTAGGGCCTGTAGGGAATTGAAGGAGGGGCGGGAGAGGCAGGGTACACAGATTGGGCCCTACAAATTGCAATGTCTATACCAGTTTGAACGAGAGCGAGTAGCGTTTCGTTTCGTTGGCTACAGGGCCAGATCCTCTCCTTCTTTGTCTTTACACTCTTTACAGAGTGGTCCTGGCCATATTGGATTCTGAGTGACCCGTTTCACGACTCGCCACTACTCTTCCCGTAGAGCCGATTTTCGGGAGCATTCGTTTTAAGTGATAGACGTGCTGGCTTTGATCTGGTCGGTCCTCATTGGAGACCTGCATCTACCTCTTGCACCTTCTACTCTTCCTTGCACGACAAGACGCTCTATGGACTCTCTAACTAATCCTACTAGTGATATAAATGCGAAAGTTGGTATTTTTGGATATTTTGATGAAAACTTAAAAAAAGTAGGGGGTCAGTGTTGTACCAGCCACAATTGACGGTCTGATTAACATAACTCAGCAGAGAACTATGAAACTGGCCCATATTGCAATATAGTAATATTGCATGCTTTAGTAGATTTATGTAAGATTGTCCCATAATATTTATTTATTTATTTATTATTTTATTATTTATTCATATTCATATTTTCATATTCACTTTAAGGAATACATTTTGCATGCCGTAACACGGCTAAATGTGTGGTATTTTTTAACCATAAAACTTTGACCTATTGTTACCACATTTAACGCAAATAAAGAACTTACTTACACACAATAATTTAAGCAAATTAAACAGTGATATACAAAGAGCTCAAAGAGGACCCAGTGTGTTGACGATGAGGGACCTTCTTGTTCCTTTAGCCGTCAACACAGTGAGTCCTCCTTTTTGTAAAGGGTTGGCAACGCGCATGTGACTCCTTTGGAATTGCAGGCGTCCATAGGTTACGGTAGCTGCTTACCATCAGGCGGGCCGTATGCTTGTTTGCCACCGTCGTGGTATAAAAAAAAAAGTGATCCACAGTTTGGTGCAACTGACCCTTTGGCGATTATCACACTGGCGCCGCGACCGCATACGGCGACGGTGTGCAAGCGTGACAGCGCTATACACATGCTGAGCGCTATCTCGCTCGCGCACCGGCGCTGCATGCGGAAACCGCAACAGTGAGAAAGCCGCCTAAGTCGAGCCGCTCGGTCGGTACTTACTGTTTATCATGCATATGTAACGGCCAGATTGCGCTATGGTACCATGTGGTTTCAGTATATACAACGTGTTACTTGAGCCACTAAAAACCCCAGACACCCCAAACGATTTTTATTATTGCTAATTAATCTACAGTATTTATTTTTTTATCAGTTAATTATTTCGAAAGTTATTCGTATGTTTTTCCTTGCAATTCTATTCAATTGTTAACTCTACACTCATTGTCGTTGTCACATCTCTACTTGTGTCATGGCATGTCAACCAAGCAACCTACCTTGTCAATATGTATGACATGACATAAGATGACATACTTTGACAATGACAACCTACACTGACATGACACTATTTACAGTGAAAAAACAAATTTAACCTCTATCTCCTAACCTCTCGATAGAATGGTATGGTAAACTAGGAAACTGTAGTATTATAGTAGTATTTGAAACTTTTAGACTCGACACCTAAAAAATTTGAAAATTTAAGAAAAGGTATACCCATCTATCTAAATATATAAAAGAAGAAATTGACTGACTGACTGATTGACTGACTAACTGACTGACATATCAACGCACAGCCCAAACCGCTGGTTCTAGAGATTCCAAATTTGGCACGTAGGTTCCTTATAAGGTCTAGGGATGCACTAAGAAAGGATTTTTCAAAATTCACCCCCTAAGGGGGTAAAATGGGGGTCCAACATTTGTATGGCGAATCAAGATTTGTTAACTATTTTATTAGAAACTTCACAGGAGTATTCCTAACGATAAATGAGTAAACACGTGTTTCAGGTTTTTTGAAAATTCAACCCCTAAAAGGAGCAAATGTGGTCACAAAGTCTGAAAATTAACATGGGTATCGTATCATTTTTGAGTACTTACAGTACGCGTGCGAAGCCGCGGGAAAAGGCTAGTGTTAGGATATACTGCAATCGATTCCACTCTCGATTCTGAATAAACACTTCTGAGGTTTTTAGTCTGGGGTGTAACACGTTTCGTGGGTTCTCCGTCAAATCCCGTGCCGGACGACAGTGGACACGCACTAAACAAGTTCCCGTTTAATCGAGAGTACTATTAAAATAACATATGCGCGTATTAGCATAAGTTATGTACACCGTTGATGTCTCTATCCGCGCGTATTAAATAGACAGGGACAAATAGACAAGTGACTCTAGCGAATAAAAACATATACATATGTAAACGTAACTGATCAGGACTAAGAGCTGGCCACGTCAGATATGACACAATAATGAGAGCAAAGAAACCTGTCTCGTTAGATTTAAAAACTATCATTATTGCTAGATCCGGGCATCTGGCAGCTTTTAATGGGTGGAGGTTAGAGTGACAGACTACCAAAAATTTTCAGTTGGAAAAAGTATTACCAAAAATAGGTAAAAACTACCGGAATTGTCTAATTTATAGAGGACGGGGCCTATATTTTAACATTCGCGCAAAAAACGTTGCGGTTTATTTCGGAAATAGAAACAGCAGGCGACAAACTATGATTTACATTATACGTCGTTTTGGACTACTTTCCCCCATCAGAAAGTTTTGGCAATGATATAATCTAATTATTTATATCATTTCTATGAGATACTACATCAAAACCAGAACCCTAGGAATTGTATTCTTAAAGTGGTTTGGATTCTTTGACCTCCACCATTTTAAAGCTGCCAGATGTCCGGATCTAGAAGCAGCATAGCAAACTAACGAGAGGGGTTTCGTCGCTCTCATTATTGTGTTATATCTGACGTGGCTAGCTCTTCGTCTATAATGACTTAATGACTTACAATATTGATATAAAGTTTAAAATTTATTGACAGATTTTTGTGGACTGGATCCTTTTCCCTAAACTACGTCTGCGTAATATTTTGTAACAAACATTTAGTCGACAATTAACCTTTTGAACGCTTATCCTCTCGCGTCAAGACGTGGCCTACACGCCAATATCTCGACTAGTGAATAACGAATATAAACCTTATCTGTCAGCAGGACAATTGCTTTGACAGCGTCCGCCATGACCAATTTAGTGGTCGCTGGCGTGGCAGGCACGACAGCACACGACCCATTTAGTGGCTGTTGGCGTTCAAAGGGTTAAGCATGATTCACGTTGTAACGCTCTGCGTCCTACACGAGACTTCCGACACTTCAGTTTGTATAGAAAGCGTCACGTGATCCTCGGAGGTCACGTGATACTTTCCATACAAAATGAAATGTCGGAAGTGTCGTGAATGCCGTGAAACGTTACAGCTTGAATCGTCCTTTGCTCGAAATTCATTTAAGTAATATGCCAGAGTCTCACCGAGAATTTTTATTAAACAAAGAAAGAAAGAGAGAAAAAAAAATATTAGCACAAAGACAAAATAAAAAATTAAACTTACTTTAAGTATTTTTTAGGGTTCCTCGAAAGGAAAAAACGGAACCCTTATAGGATCACTTTGTTGTCCGTCCAAGACCCTTTTTCCCAGGAACGCATGGAGGATCAAGCTGAAATTTATATCAAATACTCAAGTCTACTGTCCCTTGGAGCTGTGAAAAAAATAAAACTTCTAAGCCAACACAAGCAAAAGATACAGGCGTTTATGCCGCAAATTTTCGCAAATTTTCGAAACTCGCAAGGTAATCAAGACCTACAGGGTACTTCTCGTGAACTCAGAATCTTGAAATTTGGTACGAAGCAACGTCTTATAGCACAGATAAAGGAAAAATTGCGAAAACCGTACATTTTTAGTTCCATCATATAATAAAAATATTTTTAATAATTTTAAAGTTACTGCCCCTATATACCTACAGGTTTGTACGGAACCCTCGGTACGCGAGTCCAACTCGCACTTGGCCGATTTTTTGTAATATACATTAATCGTGGTAAAAAAATACACTACAAATACTCTAATGTAATTAAGATATATATTTTTCTTTTTATATGATTTTATTAATTTGCTTTGATAGCAATAAAAGGCGCAAACTTAATCTAATTCAGTTTTTTAAGGTTACAAACACAAAAGCACAGCACACCCACTTTGATTTACTCTGATCGGGTCTTACCTCCTTTTTCATTAATTAAATACTCAATTTTCATTTTTTTTTGTTCTTTAATCAAGCCCAAATTAATTTATTATCCCAATGATCCAACGGACAGCTAAAAATATTGGCTACTCCGTAATGAAGAGAAAAAGACGTATTTCGCTCATTAGGTGATGAAATCCTTTGATGTGGCGTCAGGCCATGCTGCGTCCACACCGCCCGGAAAAACGCCCCAACACTACATACATAAAGGTGTTGTTGATAAATGTTGAATTTTATAACAAAATGAACAAATAAACGAACAATCTATTAAAATAAAATATTGTTACGTTAAATAAAGAGCTAAATATTCGCCTTATATTTTAGCATGCTCCAGCGCGTTCACGATGCACGATGTCGTCGGGCTTCTCGCAAGTCCACATGAGCGACGCGACGGACTGGTACGCTTGTCCGCGGACGGCAATATTCAAACGGTCTAAGTTTTCTGAAGGGGAAAAATTAGATTTAGTTCTCTCGTAACTACTTTTAAATGGCATCCATTGGTTGACCTCACCCGAGAACGTAACGAGTTCGGGTTTTTTAGGTCTGTTTGAAAGGGCATTTATCGCTTGAGAAAGCTTTGTAATAGGGTCTAATAGAGGTTGTTCAGATGGTAGTCGTGGTGCCAATGTTTCGTAGTTATAGCTTAAGCCGGCTTTTGTGGGTTTTGGATGAGTTACTCGGTTGACGTCAGGCATGTCGAAAGATGCCGTGTTGGCAGGGGTAGGCGGCTGTAAATAAGGTCCTTGAGGGTCACTCAAAGTGACAGCCGGTCCCTCACCAGGCATAATTCCGTGAGTTACCTTAGTCATGTTGGCATTCTGTTCTAAAACCCAGGTGGCAGTGCGCTTTTCAGAATGATTATCGGAAAAAAATGAACTACGAGATTTAGCTGACTTATCTGAAGCTTCGAGAGCGGCAAGTTTTGCTTGCAGCTCCGTCTTTTCTGCCTCGGATTCAAGGCGAGCGAGCTCGCGCTCGCGCTCCGCTTGTTGACGTTCGAGGTTCGCCTGTTGCTGTGCAAGTTCACGCTCACGTTCCACTTGGCGTCGCTTAGCATTAGCTTCAAGAGCTAACTTTTGGGCGCGCAAAAGTAAACTATTTAAAATTAGCAACAATAATCAGATTATTTAAAATTAGCATTTCACGTAAAAATTACAATAACGGTATCCAAAGCTTGTCCCAGAAAAAAATGTCGTTTATTAGTTAGTATGAAATAATGTAAGCAATAAAAAGTTACCAAATTTTTGACATTCAGAAACGTCGTAATTTTCTTTTTATACCTGCCATCAGGTTTTGTACATCAGTGTCTGTGATTAGTTTTGAAGCTGCATTCCATTTTCGCTTGAAGTTTTCAACTGATGTGGCGTTAGTTTTATGTTTTAAGAGCTTCTGCTTCATACGAGCAATATTTTTCTATAGGTCGTAATTCAGGACAGTTAGGAGGATTTTCGTATTTTTCCACAAATTCGACATTATTGACTTTGTACCATTTTATCACATTTTTAAAATAGTGGCACGTGGCCAGATCAGGCCAAACCAGAACTGGCTTCTTGTGTCGCTTAAAAAACGGCAATAATCGCTTTTCCATGCACTCTTTAAGGTATATATCGCGTTTGCCGCAAGAACAGATCGCTTGCCACACAAGAACCTTCTTCGCAAATTTATCCGTTTTTATGACATTGTACTCGTTATTGATAGTTTTTCTATCGGTCCCCGAATAAAAATGATGTCCCGGCAGTGATTTAAAATCAAGCTTGCAATATGTTTCGTCGTCCATCACAATACAGTATTTTTTGTCGTTAATTTTGAATACAGTTTTCTGGATCTCGTTTTAGCGTCAGTTTCTTGTTTCAAATTTCTATTAGGCACTTTAGTTTGTTTGAAAGTCTTTATAGAATTATTTTTCTTTACTCGTTGCACAGTGGATTTAGACGTTTTAAACTTTTTAGCTAAATCTCTTACAGATGATGTAGGTTTTTTCAGCAAAGCAGCTATGATACTCTTCTCAATATTTTTCTTAACAAACCCGGTCTTCCAACCACTTCCAGGACGCCGTCGAATACCGGCAGTCTCTCTGAATTGTTTTAGGACCCTTTGCACAGTTCTAACAGACGTGTTTAGCTCCATTGCCACTTTTTTCGTGAAAATGCCTTAATATTGGACATATTTGTACAATATTTTCTCATGAAGTTTTTCTTGTGGAGACGAGATCTTTGAAAATGTGACTGTGAAAGATTTTTTTCTAATATGAAATAAAGAACCGAGATGCATTTAACATACAACCAGCCAGTTACAACCATTTTCATTGAAACTTGATATACCAACGCTGCGTAAACTAACGACATTTTTTACTTGGACAAGCTTTATATAAAGATATTTCACATTCAATAACTTCCTTAGTGGTCAGAATGTAATTAAACTACAATAATCAAAATATTTAAAATTAGCATTTCACTTAAAAATGATAATAACTGTACCTATATAAGGATATTTCACATTCAATAGTTACCTTAGTGGTTAGAATGTAATTAAATTACAATAATCAGGATACCAAATAATAATAATAATTTGAAGGACCAAATGATAGCTAGTAGAGGACCAGGACTAGTGATGGAAACAAGTAAGTAATAAATAGATATTTAATAAGATTAAGCACAAGAGAAAATTACAAGAAGATATCGTGTTGACAACTAAAGGCAGACTGACAACTTAAAAAGATATAAAAACAAACGGTATAAAAAGGTGGCAAATCAGCCAGTCGCCAACATACCAGACCCCAAGTGGAACACTAACCACTGGTGGCGACTGGTTGAGTCGCAGCTTCCATTAAAATTAGCTTTCGGGCCGGTCTGCGCAGCACGCCCCCTCTGGTGTGGACGTCTGCCACACGGACCGCTCTGTCAGGCCCCCAGTAGACCTTTGCTATCCTTCCTAGTGGCCACAAGCCACGAGGAAGGGTAGGATCAGCGATCAACACCACATCACCTTCACCAAGATTTAACGACATGCTGTTGGGTAGTTAGCTCTTGAAGCTAATGCTAAGCGACGCCAAGTGGAACGTGAGCGTGAACTTGCACAGCAACAGGCGGACCTCGAACGTCAACAAGCGGAGCGCGAGCGCGAGCTCGCTCGCCTTGAATCCGAGGCAGAAAAGACGGAGCTGCAAGCAAAACTCGCCGCTCTCGAAGCTTCAGATAAGTCAGCTAAATCTCGTAGTTCATTTTTTTCCGATAATCATTCTGAAAAGCGCACTGCCACCTGGGTTTTAGAACAGAATGCCAACATGACTGAGGTAACTCACGGAATTATGCCTGGTGAGGGACCGGCTGTCACTTTGAGTGACCCTCAAGGACCTTATTTACAGCCGTCTGCCCCTGCCAACACGGCATCTTACGACATGCCTGACGTCAACCGAGTAACTCATCCAAAACCCACAAAAGCCGGCTTAAGCTATAACTACGAAACATTGGCACCACGACTACCATCTGAACAACCTCTATTAGACCCTATTACAAAGCTTTCTCAAGCGATAAATGCCCTTTCAAACAGACCTAAAAAACCCGAACTCGTTACGTTCTCGGGTGAGGTCAACCAATGGATGCCATTTAAAAGTAGTTACGAGAGAACTAAATCTAATTTTTCCCCTTCAGAAAACTTAGACCGTTTGAATATTGCCGTCCGCGGACAAGCGTACCAGTCCGTCGCGTCGCTCATGTGGACTTGCGAGAAGCCCGACGACATCGTGAACGCGCTGGAGCAGACCTACGCACGACCGGAGCTGCTCATTGCCCGCGAGGTCGCCGAACTACGCAACAGTCCAAAGCTAAGTTCTCCTAAAGATTTAAACGCTTTAGCTAACAAATTGCGTAACTTTATTACGACCCTTACGCTACTCAAACAAAACGAGTACTTGTCATCGCCAGAGCTTTTTCGGAGCATTCTAGTGAAATTAAGCGAGCACACTAGAGCCCGCTTTACGGACTTTGCATCAACTCACAGCCCATGGCAACAAAACCTAACAAAACTTGAACTGTTGTCACGTTTTCTTTTGGATGAGGCCGACAAACAATTAAAATATAATTTCGACGTAGATAGTGCAGTTAAGGCGCCAGTTCCGCCAGTGCATTCGAATGTACCTCGAACTAACGCTTCGAAATTTCCTTTTAAAAAGGAAACTATCCACGCTACGGTATCTAAGGAGAAAGCATCTGAACGTTGTTCATATTGTAAACAAGGGCCTCATAACATAAAAACCTGCAAGAGTTTTTTAAATCTAACGTCGGACGACAGATGGCGCTGGGTTCGAGAGACCAAAGTTTGTTATCGGTGTCTGAAGACCAACCCACATATGTGGAACAATTGCCGTGCTAAACGCTGTGGTGCTGATGGATGTACTAGACGTCACAACACGCTCCTCCACGGCACAGAGACGGACGACGCCAAGGCTAGCATATCATTAAGCGGACAGCGTAACAACTTTCAAACATCTGTCAGTTCAACATGCCCTGTTAATGTAAATAGCACTAACAACGAAGTAGAACTCCCTAACAAAATACGACCACCGCTGACTGCTCTATTAATGCTACAGGATTACCATCGATCTCACGTCCCCGTCCCCGCGGCTTGCTGAAAGTGGTCCCTGTCGTACTCGAGGGCCCCGACGGCAAGTTCGAGACGACAGCACTACTCGACGAGGGCAGCTTTTCAACACTGATCGACGGTGAGGTAGCAGCACGCATCGGCGCGAAGGCCACATGTCAGGAGCGGCTTCACATTGAAGGTGTCTGTAATATGACCAAGGAACTTGACGTAAGTTATGTCAATTTCTATATTCGCGGAAGAAACCGCCCCGATCGTTACTTGATAGAACATGCACGGGCTATGACACCCTTAGGGCTCCGCGCACGATATCCAGATACAATAAATATCATGGACTACGAGCACCTGTCAGGCTTATCTAACGAACTTTCACACACTGACGTTTATCCTACCGTTCTGATAGGCGCCCCTGACTGGTATTTATCTTTAAGTCGCGAAGTGCGTTGCGGGAAAAAGAGCGACCCAGTAGCCTCAAAGACTTTGTTAGGATGGGTTCTCCATGGCGCACATTCAACGTCGTCGAAGCCTCTCTAGTTTGTCCATCATATTACCGAAGATTTGGACACACTAATTAAAAGTCAATACGAGATTGATGCTTTGGGCATAACACAAAAGGCTCCACGTAACAACAACGAAGACCAGCGGGCCGTAGACACCATCGAATCTTCGGCTCGCCAACTCGACGACGGACATTTTGAAGTTGGGCTGCCTTGGAAGGAGAACTTACCTAAAACTATACCCGATAGCTACCCGCAGGCTCTATCACGTTTAAAGGCACTGGAACGACAAATGGCAAAAGATCTTGCGTTTGCTGCAGCGTTTAAAAACCCTTGATGATATGATCAGCAAGGGTTACGCCGAAGAGTGTGAATCGGAAACTTACCATCAGCGCCTTCCATCAAACATCTCTTGTGTCAACCCAGACGGCTCCATTCGCTGGTACTTACCAATTTTTGGCGTTTACCATCCGCAAAAAAGGAAACTAAGGGCAGTCCACGACGCAGCCGCTGCGACAAAAGGCGTAAGCCTTAATAGTCTGCTTCTACAAGGCCCTGACCTATTGTCTTCTCTCCTCGACATCTTGTTCCGCTTCAGAGAAGGTAAAGTTGCCTTGAATGGTGACATAAAGGAAATGTTCCCGCAGGTTAAGATCACTGCAAGAGACAGGGACGCTCAACGTTTTCTCTGGCGTGGCAAAAATGGCGCCCTCAAGGAGTACCGCATGTCGTCCATGATTTTCGGCGCAGTCTCAAGTCCCTTCATCGCTCTCCATATTAAAAACAAAAATGCGAAGATGCACGAACCGGACTACCCGGCAGCCTGTCAAGCAATAATTGACGACCATTATATGGACGACTACCTTGGCAGTCATTCTGATGTTGCTGATGCTGCTCAACTAGCTATTGACGTCATTGCAGTGCACAAATCCTGCGGTTTTGAGATGCGCTCGTTGACGTCAAACTATCCGGAGGCACTCTCACTTGTCCCGAAGGAACTCCGCAGTGACGCAACTTCAGATGTATACCTACCTCCAAGTAGTGATGTTGGCGTTTTAGGCGTTAAATGGAATCCACATCTAGATTCGTTAGGGTTTCGTGACGTACCCCAGATACCGACCGACAATCTAACCAAACGAATTCTATTATCAAATGTTATGAAGGTATATGATCCTCTCGGTCTGCTAATGCCTGTCGTTATCTGGGGCCGCATTTTGATTCAGAGACTATGGCGAGCAGGCGTTGGTTGGGACACAAACTTGCCTGAGGTGTATGTCAGCGAGGCTGAGGCTTGGTTTGCCCAGCTGCAGGTTGCAGCTAACATAAAAATCCCTCGCTGGTATATGATCAGGTCGGACTTTTCAGACGTTCAGCTGCACATAGTCACCGATGCTGGCGAACAAGCTTATGCCTGCGTTGCTTATTGGCGTTTTACTTACAGTGACGACTCCGTGTCAACGATGCTCATCGGCAGCAAAGCGCGCGTCTCCCCTCTTAAACCGGTTTCTATTCCTCGTCTAGAATTACAAGCCGCAGTTATAGCGTCGCGTTTTGCACTAACAATTTTACAAGCCCATCGCCTCAAGCCCTCCGCAGCCACTTTCTGGACTGACGCATCCACCGTCCTTAAGTGGATCCGGAGCGATGCTCGCGCGTTTAAACCCTTTGTAGCTCACAGATTGGGAGATATACTGGAAACTACAAACCCGTCCGATTGGCGGTGGATCCCTACCTCTCTAAATGTCGCCGACGATGCAACAAAACCAAAAAAAATGGACTTTACCGCGACTCATCGGTGGTTTACCGGCCCACCGTTCCTCGTTGAACCTGCACACGCTTGGCCGACCGAGCGCTTTACGGATGAGGAAGAGACTTTATCAGATCTCGAGTTAAAATCGGATCTAATGGTTCTGCTCCTCGACACCCCACCATCATCGTCAGTTCCTGACCCAACGCGTTTTAGTTCTTGGTTGCGTCTTCTACGCGCCACCGCCCGCGTTCTCCAGGACGCACGACACTTCCGGCTTAAACTATCTCGGCCAATAGATCCAAATTCCAAATTGTACATTAACGACACCACATCTCCCCACCAACTTCATGCGACAGACATCATAGAAGTGGAGAAGATGTTGGTACGTCACGCCCAGACTGAGAGTTTCGCCGAGGACTTGGCAGCCTTGCGATCCTCGAAGCCGGTGCCCAAGGATAGTCGAATTAAGAAACTCGCACCTATACTTGACACAGAAGGCCTACTAAGACTGAACACGCGGATAAGCTCAGCACCAGGAGTCAATGAAGAAACAAAATCACCCATGATACTCGATGGCCGCCACCATATCTCACGCCTTTTAATTCTTCACGAACATGTCAAGGCTTCTCACCAGTTCAACGAGCTAGTTTTAAATGAACTTCGCCAAAGATATTGGATCTTAAGAGCCAGAGGAACTATTCGCGGCGTGGCGAGCGCCTGCTTAAAGTGTAGAAAGTGGAAGAGTCAACCAGCCCAACCCCAGATTGGCGACCTCCCACCTGAACGACTCGCCCACCACAAACGGCCGTTCACTCACATAGGCCTAGACTATTTTGGCCCTATTTTAGTCACCATATACAGACGTAGAGAGAAACGGTACGTCGCCTTATACACATGCCTGACTTCTAGAGCGCTCCACCTCGAAATTGTAAACTCACTTACCTCAGACAGCGCCATACTAAGCCTAAGACGATTCATCGCTCGCCGAGGATCACTCACCACCATATTTACAGACAACGGGACAAATTTCATAGGAGCGTCCCGAGAACTGCGCTCCCTATACAATGACTCCATAATAGAATACGCAACAAATCACAAAATCAACTGGCGCTTCATCCCACCTGCATCCCCGTTCATGGGCGGCGCCTCAGCTCTCAGATCCTGCCTGACGAACCAACCAGTTAAGGAAGAACTCCTGTCGACCTTTCTACTTGAGGCAGAAGCCATAGTGAATTCTAGACCGCTCACATATGTCCCGTCTTCCCCAGATTCACCAGAGGCCATAACGCCATTTCATTTCATTCTGGGCTCTTCATCAGTTGTACCGTGGACTACGTCACTGACAGACGCAGATGTAGTATATCCCTAATTAACATATTAACAGTAACTTCACGTTACTGCCTGCGACATAATGTGACACACGTGGTTGAATAAAATAGCATGTAAGCAATAATAACATATAAATAAGGTATGTTTAGTTTTGTTAACTCTCTTATATACGTGATACCGACAATACAACACATCTTCGATAATGTCTGGTTTTACTTAAATACTCCATTTCGACCCTCCAACTATCAACATATCTCATGGCGACCCATACCAGAAGAATCAAGATGAAGAAAACCACGGAGCATCGTGTACGAAAATGAAGACAAATCAATGCAAGATTATCCTAATGAAGATCGGAACCGAAGAACCATTATTCAAGATAGAAGATAAAGAAGAAAGAAAAATATGAACAATATTCAAGACAGAAAATTAAGAAGAAAGAACAAGATGACCGTAAACAATATTTCCAAAATTAAATAAAGAAGTAAGATGATGACCAAAACTCTAGAAACAAATTAAGAAGAGTGCCAAGAAAGAAGAAAGAAGAGCGTTGTCCAGGGTTTCCCGGCTCGCAATTCAAGAGGTGTCCAGGGTTAACCCGGCCCATGTTCCGGGGAGTCCAGGGTTATCCCGGCCCATCATCGTCATCGGGAGCAGACAGCGAGCGCCACGTGGAGGTGTCAGCTTGCAGCCAGCGTCACGCGACCGCCGCCCGCCGCCCGCCGCCCGAGCCAGCGCACAATGCAGCGTCAACATGACCTACTTATATTGCCGCTACTAATGTAAGTTAATTATAATTCTATTGTTATGTTTAATATTTTGTCATAATGTTTAGCGATTGATAGGCATCTTATTTAAGCAATTTTTTTTTGAGTTTATAGATACATTATGTTACTTGAATTAGAGTCGTTACGTAACCAATTCATTACATTGAAAGATAATATTGTAGAGTTAGGTCAAGAGAGGCGACAGAGGAAATAGACACTTATAGGTCAAATTACTGAGGTTTACGGTAAGGTTAGGCACCATGGCTAAATCTAGTTTCGATGTCAAAGCGGCCATCGCCTTGTTGCCCGTCATGACGGGGCAAGAGGACTCTACTAAGCAATTGATAGATGGTATTCTAATGTATAGTTCTATTATAAGTAGCGAGACTCAACAGATTTTGATAGAATTTGTATTGAAAACAAGACTTTCGTGTATCGCTAAACTCAGGTTAAAGACGTCATACAGTAGCGTAGAATCTCTCGTCGCTGATATGCGTACGTTCTTACTACCTAAAAAATCGTCCGAGTCGATTCAGGCACAGCTGTATAGAGCTAGGCAAGGTAGGCGATCTATAGAAGCTTTCGGAGCAGAGATCGAGGATCTTTTTGTCAATTTGACTATATCCCAAGCCGATGGTGACGATAGTAGGTACGACATACTTCGTCCACTGAACGAAAAGTCAGCTATTAAGCGGTTCGCTGACGGTCTATCAGACCCAAAATTGAGCACTATAGTATCGGCTAGGCAGTTTAAGTCGTTGCCCGAAGCTATTAGGACAGCAATTGATGAGCATAGTTCATCACCACGGGACGATCAGGTCCTACATTACGGACACAGTCATTCTCGTAAAAATTACGGGAACAGAAATAGTCACTCTGTTCGTTATAATAAGGATACAAGTTTTAATGCAGGAAAAAATGCATTTTCAACACGGTATTATTCTAATAATAACCGTAACGTAGGTATTTCGCAACACATTCCACACAATAAAGTTGCACGACCTCAGCATTTTGCTGACCGGAGCACGGCCAGCGTTCGACGACTCGTGCACGCGACACGTGCACGTACAACAAATGCTGACGAAAAATCAAACAGGCAGTTTTTTCGTGACCAACATGAATAATGCGATATTTAGTTATAACAAAGATAATTATAGTACAGTAACATGTAGTGTAGGTTATGCACATAAATTAAAAATATTAGCCGATAGTGGAGCAGGTCTGTGTGCTATTAAGTATGAATATTTGAAAAACAAACCCGACCTTCTTAGACAAGTCCAAGGACATAGTATTACTATTAAGGGAGTTTGTGGAGATTTAGTTTCGGAAGGATATATTTGTTTAGACTTAGACTTTAACGGATTCATTTGCGGAGGAAAGTTTCATGTTTTTAAGAATATGCAATGCGCAGCTCAAGCAATTTTAGGTGAAAAATTTTTCTTGCGTTATAATGCAACTATAAGCTATAAAAACAATGCACTGACATTAGAGGACAGAGGTCAGTCTGTTTCGATACCTATGAAGGTTCATTCTAGGAATAATTATGTCCATACTATCCCACCGCGCTGCGAAATTGTGACTCATATTGCGTCACAGTTAAGTGATGACTGTGTAGTGCTAGCGGAAGAAATGCAGGAAGGCGTTTTCGTAGCAGGTGTCATTTCAAGACCGGAGAAAGGTCAAATACCAGTACGAATATGAAATACGACTGATAAGCCAGTTAGTTTAGATTTATCAAGTTTACAAGTAAACAGGTTATGTAATTTTGATATTTGCAACTTTGACTCAGGGAAAATTAGTGTCAATAAAGTAACTACCTTACTTAAATAAAGAGGAACAATTAAGTATAGAACAAATTTGCGCAAAATACGCAGATGTTTTTCATCTGCCCGACGACAAGCTAACTACAACCAATTTATTAGAGCACAAAATTAACTTAAAAGAAAATGCAAGCCCTGTATATGTAAAGCCTTACAGGATACCACACGCTTTACGTAAGGAACTTCAAACTCAGATTCAAGATATGTTAGATAACGATATAATTGAAGAGACCACTTCTGAGTGGTCCAGCCCAGTTTTGCTTGTCCCTAAAAAATCAGATAAGTTAGGAGAAAAGAAATGGAGATTAGTTGTTGACTATAGACAGCTAAATAATAAAATACAGGATGATAAGTTCCCGTTGCCTAACATTACTGAAATATTAGATTCCCTAGCAGGTAGCATATATTTCTCAAAGCTAGATCTTTCCCAAGGTTATTACCAATTAGCTTTAGACAAAGAATCTCGATAAAATGTATAGGATGAAAAGATGTCCAATGGGATTACGGACATCGCCTAGTGTTTTCTCTAGACTCATGACCGTAGCCATGTCCGGCTTAAATTATAAACAATGTTTTATATACTTAGACGATTGTATTGTCATAGGAAATTCCATGACATCACATAACCATAACCTCATTCGAGTGTTAGAACGATTGAGAAGCACTAATCTTAAACTAAATCCATTAAAATGTGAATTTTTACGTAAAGACATAATTGTACTTAGGGCATAAAATTACTTCAAAGGGAGTAGAGCCTGACCCAGCAAAAGTGGACGCATTAAATAAATACCCACGGCCAACGAATACAGATGAGGTCAAAAGATTCGTTGCATTTGCCAATTATTACAGACGGTTTATTCCTAATTTCGCGAACATAGCTTATCCATTGAACCAACTTTCCAAGAAAAACGCAGTTTTTAATTGGACCCCAGAGTGCGAAACAGCATTTTTAAAATTAAAAAATATACTTACAAGTCCACAAGTCTTAGATTATCCAGATTTTTCAGAAAAGAATACTTTTATCTTACATACGGATGCATCAAAAATAGGATTAGGTGCCGTATTATCAAATTCTAACGGAAAAGTAGTCGCATATGCAAGTCGAAACCTTAAGCCAGCTGAAACTGGATACCCAATCATTGACTTGGAGTTATTGGCCATAGTGTGGTCGACACGGCATTTTAGACCGTATCTCTATGGGAAAAAGTTCAAAATTGTCACCGACCATAAACCTTTAATTTATCTCTTTGGAATGACTGATCCTTCGAGTAGGTTAACCAAATTTAGGTTGTATTTAGAAGAATTTAATTTTGATATTGAATATATTCCGGGACGAAACAATGCAGCTGCAGACGCATTGAGTCGTTTACCGATGAATAGTGAAGTTTAAAAAAATATCAGGACAAACGTTGTATCAGTCATGACCAGAGCTCAATCACGGAGATTACGCGCGCAACAAACTTGCAATCAAGGTGACGTAGTAACAGATGTTCCCGCAAACGATAGGCTTGATCAACCTAGAGTTGTGGAAATCATCAAAGCACCTAAGGACTGCATTGAACTCGTATTAGGTTCAAATTATAAGTTAAATACGACATGTCGAAATAATATAATGAGTAATAAAGGAAACTTTGTTTACGTACCAAGCAAATCATGCATATATCTAACAACCCGATCGTTATCTACCGTAGGCGTGTTAGCGAGGGAATTAGAAATATTATGCAAGGAGCAAAGCATAAGTGAAGTTATTATAATAAAAAATAATCAAAATGCACAAGAAGTAAATGCATTTTTAGCTAGCTATACAAGTGATATTCCTAGGATCCTAGTAAAAAAAGGTGTTACAAAAGTATATGATAAAGACGAAATAAGAGTTATTTTAAACGATTTTCATCTATTACCCACAAGTGGCCACGCGGGGGTTAATAGAATGCTTAATAATGTTAAACGTCACTACTTCTGGCCAAGAATGAGCCACGATGTATACGAATACGTAAAGAAATGTGCACATTGTCAGTACAACAAACACACTAATAAATACATTAAGGAACCAATGGTGATAACTTCGACACCAAGCTCGTCTTTCGAAAGAGTTTCTTTAGATATTCTTGGACCTTTAGAATTAGATAATTATAACTATAAGTACGTATTAACAATTCAGTGTGAACTCACAAAGTTCGTAGAGGCATACCCTTTAGAAAGAAAAGATACTGAATCTGTAAGTAAGGCATTTGTAAATAATTTTATTTTAAGATATGGAGTACCAACCGACGTCATAACGGATCAAGGTACCGAATTTATGTCCAGCTTATTTAGCGATATTTGTAAATTATTAGGTGTCAATAAGCTACACTCGACCGCTTATCACCACGAAACCATAGGTGCACTAGAAAACACGCACAAAAACCTAGGAGCTTATCTTAGGATTCAATGTAGTAACAACAGCACCGACTGGAGTAGCTGGTTAAGTTATTGGTGTTTTTCGTATAATACCACCGTGCATTCAGAGACGCAATATACGCCATACGAGTTAGTATTCGGCAAACACTGTCGATTGCCAAATAATTTAATTTCTTCTGTCGACCCTCTCTATAACTATGACGATTATCCTAAAGAATTTAAGTATAGGTTACAAAGAGCACAGTCAGAAGCTAGAAATAATTTATTGTCAAGTAAATATAGTAGAAAAATTATGTATGATAAGAAAATGAATTCTGTACAATACAAACCAGGAGATTTAGTACTTTTAAAAAACCAAGTAGGTAATAAATTAGATTGTGTATATAATGGACCTTATGAAGTAATAGAGGATATGTCACCTAATGTTAAGATTTATAAGAATAATCAGATTTATATAACTCATAAAAATAACACTAAGCTGTACTTTAAAAATTATTAATCTTTAGCAATTATTATATAGTATAACATAGTATTTAAAAAAAATGTAAATGCAACTGCGTATGTCACATTTTTTTTTCTTCCTTTGTGGGGGTGAAGGGTAATTTTCCGGGGGAGATGTAGTATATCCCTAATTAACATATTAACAGTAACTTCACGTTACTGCCTGCGACATAATGTGACACACGTGGTTGAATAAAATAGCATGTAAGCAATAATAACATATAAATAAGGTATGTTTAGTTTTGTTAACTCTCTTATATACGTGATACCGACAATACAACACATCTTCGATAATGTCTGGTTTTACTTAAATACTCCATTTCGACCCTCCAACTATCAACATATCTCACAGACTTGTCCCGACGATGTGATTGGCGGCGAACCTTGCGCATGGCAGACCACTTTTGGGCACGATGGCTACGCGAGTACCTTCCGATGCTGCGACCAAGAGGACCCAACAGCATGTCGTTAAATCTTGGTGAAGGTGATGTAGTGTTGATCGCTGATCCTACCCTTCCTCGTGGCTTGTGGCCACTAGGAAGGATAGCAAAGGTCTACTGGGGGCCTGACGGAGCGGACAGTGTGGCAGACGTCCACACCAGAGGGGGCGTGCTGCGCAGACCGGCCCGAAAGCTAATTTTAATGGAAGCTGCGACTCAACCAGTCGCCACCAGTGGTTAGTGTTCCACTTGGGGTCTGGTATGTTGGCGACTGGCTGATTTGCCACCTTTTTATACCGTTTGTTTTTATATCTTTTGAAGTTGTCAGTCTGCCTTTAGTTGTCAACACGATATCTTCTTGTAATTTTCTCTTGTGCTTAATCTTATTAAATATCTATTTATTACTTACTTGTTTCCATCAAATATTCATACACACACCCATACAGTCCTCTACTAGTTATCACCTATGTTTACATTAAGTGAACACCAGGAGGTGAAAAAACTTGCAATAAGTAGAAAGGTTGCAATGCACCGCACATTACAAATAAGGTGGGTATCTCTTAATCTTAAATATCTTAATTTGTTCTTGACTAAGAATTTCAACCGTAAATGGAAAAGTTACATCAATAATGTAATTTTAATGGTCTTGTTAATATAGTTCAAGGTCAATCACGTCATTTTTGGACCGATCGTTGCATAGGATCAAATTTTTTTTCTAATTGTGCAATCAGATTTTACATTCTGTAAGTTTTTCGACAACTGTAACGTGACAGTACCTATTTAAATTAATGTGATTATTTACTTACATGTTTTTTTTATATTTATTAACCTCACACCTCGAATGTGTGACGTAAGCAAAGTGGAATAAGGGTAGTTTATAGTTTGACTAAAACGTCAACAGTTTAGACACCACTGACAAGTACTTATGACAATACTGACAAGTATTTAAATTAATGATATCATTTTTTGTAGGTTAAAGGACTAACCGTAAATTTTGTTGATTTGTATTCCTGTCACCTGTCAATAGGTCAACTGTTTTATTGGGTAAAAACCAGTTAAAATCTTTAACGAACGGGTACCGATTGGCTCTTGCACATTAGTGGAGTGTGAAATTAAAACTACGTGAATGGTGAACCCGAGTAATATTTCAGTCCTCATTTATTTTTAATACAGTACGTGCCAAAAAAGAACATCTCAACGTCACAATTCCTCATATTTTTCCATTCACAATTAACCTACGACGTACTTACGTACGACAAGAAAACTGATATTTAGCCCTTAAAAAAGTGCACAAAAAATTGGTGTCATTTCTGGAGGACAAATCTAGTACCGAAAAAGGGAATTCACGGTTTTCGCCATACAAAATGAACCAGGAGCATTCCGTAGAGGACACGTACGACAAGAATTTAACTGTCAACCAATCTACTGATCTCAGACAAATCAAGAACCAACGTATATAACATTCCCAGGGTTTTTCTCGATCATGAGGTAAATATTATTGTTATAACAATATCACAATCCCAATGTGCACATCAGAACACCAGGATTTAGCATTCCTGGAGTTATCCTCAGACCATTAGTTATTTTCATTATTACCAACGCATATTCTCCTGAAGTTACTTTTTAAAACTTTTTTGATGCTCAAAAAGCAGTATCACATACCAGTTTTTCCTAATTATTTATATTGATAAACGGGTAACGATAAGAGCTTGCACATTTGTAGAGAGTGCCTATTTGCCTAAGGCCTACTGTCCACGGTAGGTCCACATAGACGCGTATTCCTCATTGTACGGTTGCTGTACACTGGCTTGCGGCCTACATACAAAATCGCACAACTCTGTCCACGGAGCGGCAACGTCGCGTCAGCGACGCTGCATGCAAGCTTCATGCCGCCGGGCGTACCGCGTGTTATACGCCGGGCTGCATCGCACGGAACAGCACGTTGAGTATTTGTGAAAAAATGGCGGGAACGGCTGCAAAGTTTGAGCAAATAGTGGAAAAATATCCGTGTCTTTACAATAATAATCTCACGGAATATTCTCATAAAGATATCACTGAAAAGGCATGGAATATGTAAGCAACCTCGGAAATAACCAACACGAAGAGTAGTTTGAACACGTATATTTAAATAATTACAAATCCAAATTATACTATAACCAGTTGGCTTTGGTTCTCTTAAACGATACTAGGTAGGTACGTCCGTTCGGTAGCATTGCCAGGCAGAGGGTGCCCCTAGGCGCCAAGATCCCCCACTCCCGTTTTTCCGCCGTCCGCCATGACACCACCGGAATGGTCAATACAGCTACTTTAATGTTAAAATTATTTCAAAAAGTAATAAAACCTTACACTCGACCATCCTGATGACGTGCATGTCCCCAGGCACGAATCGGGTGAAACCAAAACCTTACACTCGGCGACCAGTAACACTCTCAGCGCAAAAACAGTTTTATTCACAATATAATGTTCTGCAAACTATCATTAGAACACACTTTATATCACTTTAACCTCTCATTCTATTTTCGTGACCATTAATCTATTGCCAGAAAAAAGTATGATAGACATTGAATGTCGTGTATAAAATTGAATTTTTAATTTGTACCTGCACCAATAATGGGATTTTGTTAGCCAAAATTCATATATTAATATTGATTAATGTAAAAAAAAGATGGTAACGCAGCGGTAAATGTCTTATTTTCATATAAATGGGGAGACAATCAAGGACCACTGAGTTACTGTGATTAAGGATATATACAGTTGTTATTATTAAACTAAGCTATCGGGATTGATAACCTAATTAAGCCTCTTTCTCTATCACAAATCAGCATATGAAAGTAATGGCCAAGTATTCTAAAATATGCATTTTACGAAAAAGTGTCAAAAACTTATGTACAACGAAAAGTAGAATGGCCCACTTAACAAATTACTAATTAATACGGAACTATTTTCTATTCAAATGTATGATCCAGATTGCCTTATATCCAATTATCTTTACAGTTTATGCATTATTATGTTATCAATTTGTGCTATGTGTACTTTTATGCAATCAACATTGCATGTAAATAACTACATATTTATATAAACATCTATTTCTGTAAACATTATTTGACTAACAATGTATCCAAGTACTGATTAATCTAATTAACTCTTTTTACAAAAGTATCCCTGTATCAAAGTAGCTATATAAACAAAAACCTTGTAAGCAAATAACCTTGTAGTCAAATATCCTTGTAACCTTGTAGCCAAATATCCTTGTAACCTTGTAGCCAAATATCCTTGTAACCTTGTAGCTAAATATCCTTGTAACCTTGTAGCCAAATATCCTTGTAACCTTGTAGCCAAATATCCTTGTAACCTTGTAACCAAATATCCTTGTAACCTTGTAACCATATATCCTTGTAACCAAATATCCTTGTAACCTTGTAACCAAATATCCTTGTAACCTTGTAACCAAATAGCCTTGTAACCTTGTAACCAAATAGCCTTGTAAATAACAGTTTATCCAGTAACCAAGAAACCAATTAACCATTTATCCAGTAACCAAGAAACCAATTAACCATTTATCCAGTAACCACATAACCATTTATCCAGTAACCAATTAGCCAATTATCCAGTAACCAAGTAACCATTTATCCAGTAACCACATAACCATTTATCCAGTAACCAATTAGCCAATTATCCAGTAACCAAGTAACCAGTTAACCATTTATCCAATAACCACATCATCAGAAAACTTCTCGTTCCAGGCCAAGTTAGAAGCGCCAACCATTTCCGCGTCCTCTGGGGCTTGACCTGAAACGAGATAACAACACATGATCAGCGACTAATAACTAAATTAATTCTAAATACGTATGATACATGGCGTTATTCTTCACAATCATTATCATCATCTTTATCATAACCTGCATCATTATCACTATCGTTATCAACTTCCAATGCGGCCATGTGAATCCATGGCCGCATCCTATCGGCAGCTACAGTGGTCTTCCGTCTATTCTTCATCCCTTCATATCCTGGGATCGGAGCCACTTTGTACCTATCATTGCGTAGCACTTTAGTTACTTTAAAAGGACCCTCGTATGATGGCATAAGTTTGGTACTTTGACCACTGTTTTGAAAGGCAACTTTTGTAATTTTAACCAAATCGCCGTTGTTGTACAAGCGGGCTGGTCTCCTTCCCTGGTCGTAACGTCGTTTTTGTGCCTCCTGAGCCTCGTCAATACTACATTTGGCCTGATCACGGATAGATACTAGCGAAGGTTCAGTTTTGGACTCGTCAGTTAGTCCATTTAACACGGGATTGTACTCACCCGACATTGACAACCCGTACATGACTTCTGAAGGTGCTCTACCTATCGTCTTCTGTACGGTATTATTCAGCCCCCACTGAATCCTCCCTAGACTTTTATCCCAGTCCTTTTCATCCCCCTTGAGGTTTTGGGCAGTAAGCGCATCCAAGATCGTTCGGTTATATCTCTCAACCTGACCGTTCGATCTTGGACTCGCGACCGCGTTTAGTACGTGCCTAACCCCGCGATCAAGGCAAAACTTCTTAAAAGCGTGGGAAGTGAAAGAAGAACCCCGATCACTAATGATCCTCTCAGGCGTACGGAAAGTGTCAAAAATATCCTCCAATGATTTTATTACGTTTTGGGTCTTCGTATTTCTGACAGGTTTTATAAACAGAAACTTTGTAAATTTTATTAAATCTCCATTCTTGTAAGAATTTAAGGGGCTCAGAAATTACCACTTATCATTTTTAAGTAACTTTGTCATTGGCTGAACTAACTAGGTAAAACCTTGCATAAATTTGCTAAAATAACTCACGAATAAAATACATTTTCTAGCATCCTGTACATTTTGTGGTTTTGTAAAATCGACAACACTGACTTTATGCTTTTCCCGGGCGCATGCCTGCCGAACTGATCTTAGATCCCAAATAATTGATTTTGTGTTGTAGAAAGCTACAGATAAGTTAAGCTTAAGGTTGTCTTTTCTTTAGCAATTAGAGGACTTCCTTTAACGTACTAATTTGTAATTGACGCAAAATCGGACGCCACCATGCATCTTCTGAACGTGTATATTAGGACTAGCATAATAATACACGTATCCTGAATATACCGCTCACAACATTCCATTTTAATTATAGTCTGTGCAAACTAGGCTGGCTAAATCATAAACCAGACCGTCTCCGTATCGGTTGAGTAAATCAAAAAGCTTGCTTTTGACGTTTTCGCCCAAGTGAAGTTGAGTCTCATCAAACAGAGATAACGGAGTTTCTTCTACACTCATTCAATTTTCATTACTGTTTACTGTAATAACTTCATCTATATATTGCCTGTATATGCGTTAAACTTTAGCCTCAGTAACCTCTTTTACTGCGTTTAGTCGTACAAATTGTTAAAAATATCTAATAAACAACCGCCAAAAGGGTCTTCTTATATTTTAAAAATGCTTAAAGTGCTTATGAATATCAGCAAGGTGTGTGTTAGCGCTTGTGTGGGTTTGATGCATGCTGCCCATTTTGTATTTAGAACATTATCTTTTTTATGTTCGAATATCCATAGAAATAATATAACCAAAGACTAAAATGTTTTAGCTTGTCTCTGGCTCTTACAGACTGGAAATAAACGTCATTTAGCCAGCCGTGTCAGTATATTTGAGAAACAAATAATTTTCTTAGCTGTCAGATATCTGTGCTAATAGCGTTGGGGTGCAGGCAGGTACTTTTATAGGTACTTTGATTAGAGAGTTTGAATAATTATTTTAATCAATAAGCAGTAATATTACGCAGAAACTAATTGTAACAAAGGTTTTTTTTTTGGAACTTTTGTCATGAGTTCATGACATACCTACTTCATCCATTTATATATAAATTATTCTGTTACTTAGAAACTGATAGACTACCCCCTCTGCTTAAACCAAAAATAGGACCTAGAAACATGATACGAGTTTTATAGAGTTCGCCTCTGAATCGTATGTCACATTACTCTTGCCCTCTTTGTACTGCATTTGCGAATAATTCTTAATATTTTATCGTTAGTTATTTTTAATATAATACGCTCGTATTTTTTTTTTATAATTGCACTAATTTATGGCACAAAATGGTGTTTCGAACCCATTTTATGATAATGTTAACTCCGTAAATCTCAAATTGACACTGGCGCTAACCGGGCGCAAAGCGCAAGAGTGATACAAGCATCTTAGGTCAAACATCATATCTAGTCCTACCGCTCGCACATGCGTATTGCTGATATGTGGCGTTAACTAATTTAGTTTGCCACTCGTCCCATCAAAATAAAATAGTATTAAGGTTCTCAAACCACGTTTTTGTTAACCCTGTCAATTTCTGCATGGCAAAATATATCACCGTCTTCTCGTACCAGCCGTAAACTTTCGCACACTCGTTTACTTTCTTTAGCCACGCATCAATGCGTTAATTTTTTCCAGATGGGTTGCATTCAAGGATAATGTTTTTATGGTCAAGATTTCTGATACTAAGAATTTGGCTTTGAGTTGCCGGCTGAGACGGTAAGACATTTTAATGGATTTAATTATTTTAATTACGTTATTAAAAGAGAAGGAAGGACTAAAAGTACATGACCTTTTATAACATCGATCGATGCTCGTGGAGTCCCTGCCTGTGTCTGCCCAGTAGCGTCTTGTCCTGGGTCCCAGGTCTCGGCTGCGGCTGCGAGGCACGTGGCTGGTTCCAGTTCTCGGTGCTCGGCTACGACCGCGGCGCTCGCGGCTCAACCTCGACGAGCAATCGCGTACGCTCCTCCGTAGGCGTCGCTCGGCGTCTCGTTCTTCCTGCAGGTCCTCCTCCATCTGTCGAACCCGCTCCTTCAAGCGGCGGCTGTCACTACGGCTTCGACTCCTATGTCGTGGTTTCGTCTTGCTGCGCTTTGATCGGGAGCGGTCACTTACAGGAGTCTGCGAGCTCCGCTGTTTCCCGTCTTCATTCATTATCTGAAGACTCGTCGCAGGAAAATGCATTAGAAATAGAACGCTTAGGACTAACACATACACGTTATGTTTGATATCTTGAAAACGGGGCCTCCTAGCGCAAAAATAATGAAAATTTAGTACCCCTTTAATACCCCAGAGGTCCCTAGGCACTATTATTGAGAAATTTAAAATTCTGAAAATCCTAACTTTCCAAAAATTTCAAGTACCCCTTATGAAATACGGTGCTCCCCTCGTGACAAAATGGCACGCTCAATTCAAAACAAAATGCCGTCGTGCAAAACACGTGGTGATCAGGTTAAGCAGGCGGTGTTCACGTGAAGCACGTGGTTCACACCGTTTACCAGAAACATACGAGCATGAGCATAAACGCGCGTGGTCATAATCTACCTTTTATTTTATTGTGATATGTAGGTAGTAACTTCCGGTATTTAAATTTAACATATTTCGTTTCTAATCTAATAATATTTATAATCAGAATCACACGAAATAAAATAAAAACTCGCATCCAATTAACCTGTGTACCTTATCGGTGCTTTATTATTTTAAAATCTTGTAATATAACCGTCAGTATCTTAGTTATAAGCATACATTATAGACAGAGATAAACCCATGTGGGCGAGTACTTACGGAATTTCGTTATCCCACTGGCTGATATGTAAGCAACCTCGGAAATAACCAACACGAAGAGTAGTTTGAACACGTATATTTAAATAATTACAAATCCAAATTATACTATAACCAGTTGGCTTTGGTTCTCTTAAACGATACTAGGTAGGTACGTCCGTTCGGTAGCATTGCCAGGCAGAGGGTGCCCCTAGGCGCCAAGATCCCCCACTCCCGTTTTTCCGCCGTCCGCCATGACACCACCGGAATGGTCAATACAGCTACTTTAATGTTAAAATTATTTCAAAAAGTAATAAAACCTTACAAATGAAATAAAGTGGTCTACAATTGATGTTTCTTTCTATATTATGGATGTACCAATATAAACGGCGTGTTCGGCGACTTCGACGATAATAATAATCCAAAATAACGTGTTCAGCGTTGGACCGTGCACGACATCATCACGAATGAAAGGAAATGTAGGCTACAATACGCTTACCCTACGCTTCGTGGACAACGTCAGTACGCCGGGCTGCATGAAAGCTGCACGGCATATTTTTGCAGCGTCTATGCAGCTACGCGTCGTGGACAGTAGGCCTAAGCTTTAACGACGTGAACCAAAGTAATATTATTGTCTTTATTCATTTTTAATACCTTACATCCCAAAATAAAGAGCATCTGGATGTCACAATTCCTTCGATATTTCCATTGACAACTAAACAACGACGTACGTATGACAAGAAAACTGATTTTTATATTTTTCCTTAAAACGCTGCACCAAAAGTTGGCGTAATTTCTGCTGCGTAAAATACGACGAGAATTCAACTGTCAACCAAGCTATTGCTCTCAGACAAATAAAGTACCTACATATAAAACATTCCCAGGAGTTTTGTCAGTTATAAAGGTTAATATTATTGTTCTAACTTCACAGAATACCTATGTTTACCTTAGTAGAATATCAGGAGGTTCAAAAAATTTGCAATAAGTAGGAAGGCTGGAAAGAACTGCACATAAAAGATTAAGCAGGTATCTCTTAATCATAAATATTTCTTTTTGACTTAGAATTACAACTAACAATTTCAATCGTAAATGGAATAAAAATAAATCGTTGTAGCACAGGACTTCGTATCTTATTTTGGAATCAGATTTTACATTTCGTGAGTTTTTCGTCAACTGTAACGTGTCAGTATTTTAATCAATTAAATTAGTTTTTTGTAGGTTGTAGGACTAAACTCATACAATTTTGAAATATTTGTTAAGCTGTAGACACCTCGAATCTGTGACGTTAGTAATGGGAAATAAGTTAATAATTTGACTAAAAACGTCAACAGTTTTGGGTTACAGTACCAGTCAAAATATTTTAAGTATGGGTAACGAATTGCGCTTGCACATTAGAAGAGAGTGCTTTATCTAAACCGACGTGAACTCGAGTAATATTGTAGTCTTCATTCACTTTCAATACCATAAATGCCAAAAATAGAGCATTGGAGGTCAAAATCTAAATATATAAAAGAAGAAACTGACTGACTGACTGACTGATTGACTGACTGACTGACTGACTGGCTGTTATATCAACACACAGCCCAAACCGCTGGTTCTAGAGATTCCAAATTTAGCAGGTAGGTTCCTTATAAGGTCTAGGGATGCACTAAGAAAGGATTTTTCAAAATTCACCCCTTAAGGGGGTAAAATGGGGGTCCCAAGTTTGTATGGCGACTCAAGATTTGTTAGACTATTTTATTCGAAACTTGACAGAAGTATTCCTAACGATAAATGAGTAAACACGTGTTTCAGGTTTTTTGATAATTCAACCCCTAAAAGGGGCAAATATGGTCACAAAGTCTGAAAATCAACATGGGTATCGGATCCTTTTTGAGTACTTATAATACGCGGGCGAAGCCGCGGGAAAAGGCTAGTTTCTAATATATTACCATTCACAACTAACCAACGACGTAGGTACGTATGTACATATGACAAAAAACTGATTTTTATATTATTTCCTCTAAAAAACTCCACTTAAAGTTGGGGGTAATTTCTGGAGGACACGTACGAAAAAATTCATCTATTGATCTCAGACAAATCAAGCAACCACATACAAAACATTCCCCGATTTTTTTGGAGTTTTACGCAGGTATTCCCAGGAGTTTTCTCAAATTGTAAGGTTAACATTATTGTAATCACTTCACAGAATACCTCTGTTTACATTTAAAATTATTTATATTTATGAACGGGTAACGATTGGCGCTTGCAAATTTGTAGAGGACGCCTTAGCGAGAACGACGTAAACTAAAGTGACATTTTAGTGTGTATTCATTTTCAATTCCTTATTTCCCAAAATAATGAGCATCTGGATGTCACAATTCCCCAGATATTTCCATTGACAACTAAACAATGACGTGTATTGTGTACGACAAGAAAACATATTTTTAATTTTTTCCCTAAAAAAACTGCACTAAAATTTACTGCAATTTCAGGATGACACACACGACAAGAATTTAACTACCAACCAATCTATTAATTTCAGGTATCATCTCTGACAGACAGGTACGACAAGAAATACATTTTCAACCAATTATTTATCCCAGACAAATAAAGTACCCACATACAAAACATTCCCAGGAGTTCTCAAATTATAAGTTTAACATTATTGTAATAACTTCACAGAATACCTGTGTTTACATTAAAAATATTTATATTTATGAACGGGTAACGATTAGCGCTTGCACATTTGTTCAGGATGCCTAAGTGAGAACGTCGTGAACTAAAGTGACATTTTAGTCTTTATTCATTTTCAATTCCTTATTTCCCAAAATAATGAGAACCTGGACGTCACAATTCCCCAGATATTTCCATTGACAACTATACAATGACGTACTGTACGACAAGAAAACATATTTTTATATTTTTCCCTAAAAAAACTGCACTAAAAGTTGGTGCAATTTCAGGAGGACACATATGACAAGAATTTAACTGCCAACCAATCTATTAATCTCAGGTATTATCTCTGACAGACAAGTACGAATTTTCAACCAATTATTTATCCCAGACTAATAAAGTACCCACATATAAAACATTCCCAGGAGTTTTCTCAAATTATATGGTTAACATTATTGTAATCACTTCATGTGTGTTCTAATGAGATAGTAGAACCAATCTCTTACTTAATAAACTTAAGTATACAAACTGGAACATTTCCAGAAAATTTAAAAGTGAGCGTAGTTAAACCTGTATACAAAAAAGGCGATAAAGAAGAGTGTGAAAATTATCGCCCGATAGCTTTAACTTCAATCATCTCAAAAATATTTGAAAGAGCAATTTATAATAGGCTAAACATTTTTTTTGAGAAATATAACGTATTAGCAAAAGAACAATTCGGGTTTAGGAAAAATAGGTCAACCACTTTAGCTGTCTTTGAATTAATGAATACTATTTCTGAATGCTTAAATACCTGTCAACCTGTCACAGCTATATTCATGGACATGACTAAAGCTTTCGACTTGTATGTCATAAGCTGCTACTTATCAAATTATTTAAATATGGTTTACGAGGTAACGCCTTTGACCTTATTAAATCATATCTAGAGAACAGAAAGCAGTATAGAGTCATAACAAGGATAGATAAAAAAAGTAAAACAGAAGTAGTCTCTAACTCAACAATAAGAACTGTAGAACGAGGAGTACCACAAGGTAGCATATTAGGACCACTGTTGTTTTGATTGTTTATTAACGATCTACCGAACGCGACTGAAAATCGCACTGTTCTCTTCGCTGACGATATAACTATCCTAGTTACAGGCAAAGATATTAATACCTATCAAGACAGACTTAACCTTGCACTAAAGAATGTAATGGACTGGTTTTCTTCAAATCAACTTATTGTAAACTTAAGTAAAACAAAGTATATGCAATTCTATTTACAGTCCCAACCAAAAGACATCTCACTAAAGTATGAAGACATTGCACTAGAAGAAGTAACGGAAATTAATTTTCTCGGTCTGATCTTGGACTGTCATGGAAGCTGGAATGCACATACAAATAGTATCTGTAAAAATCTTAGTAAATATGTGTATGCACTTAGAAAAATTTCAACTGTTGCCTCTCAGAATACTGCACTCTGTGCTTATCATGGACACGTATCATCTATCTTGAGATATGGCTTGCTGAACTGGGGACATTCTTCGAATAAAAAAAACCGGCCAAGTGCGAGTCCAACTCGCGCACCGAGGGTTCCGTAAACACCTATAACAAGCAAAAACCTCTACGCGTTTACGAGGAAAAAGGTAGTAAGTTAAAAATTTAAAAAAATATTTTTTGTATGATTTTACTCAAAATGTCTACTTTTCGTAATTTTTCCTTTGTCTGTGCTATATGAAGTTTCTTCGTGCCAAGTTTCAAGTTTCTGAGTTTTCGGGAAGTACCCTTTAGGTTTTGAGTTTCTTGCGAGTACTCAGTTTCAAAATATGCGACTTAAATTGCTATTTCTTTTGATTGCGTTGACATAAAAGTTTGGTTTTGCTACATCTGAAAGGACCTATAGCCCTGAGTATTTGACATGAATTTCAATTTAATACCTCCACGCGTTTACGAGGAAAAAGGTAGTAAGTATAATATTAAAAAAAATATTTTTTGTATGACTTTACTCAAAATGTCTACTTTTGGTAATTTTTTCTTTGTCTGTGCTATATGAACTTTCTTCGTGCCAAGTTTCAAGTTTCTGAGTTTACGGAAAGTTCCCTTTAGGTTTTGAGTTTCTTGCGAGTACTCAGTTTCAAAATATGCGACTTAAATTGCTATTTCTTTTGATTGCGCTATTTCTTTTGATTGCGTTGACATAAAAGTTTGGTTTTGCTACATCTGATAGATCCTATTGCCCTAAGTATTTGACATGAATTTCAATTTAATACCTCCACGCGTTTACGAGGAAAAAGGTAGTAAGTTTAAAATTTAAAAAAATATTTTTTTGTATGATTTTACTAAAAATGTCTGCTTTTTGTAATTTTTCCATTGTTTATGCTATATGACGTTGCTTCGTGCCAAATTTCAAGTTTCTGAGTTCACGGGAAGTACCCCGTAGGTTTTGCGAGTGCCGAAAAACTCTAAAATTTGCAGCATAAACGACTGTATCTTTTGATTGCGTTGGTTTTTAAGTTTGATTTTTTCACAGCTCCAAGGGACAATAGACTTGAGTATTTGATATAAATTTCAGCTTGATACCTCCACGCGTTCCTGAGAAAAATGGTCTTGACAGACAGACAGACAGACAGACAGACAGACAGACAGACGGACAACAAAGTGATCCTATAAGGGTTCCGGTTTTTCCTTTCGAGGTCCGGAACCCTAAAAATGTATTTATTCAGCAAAAAAAATGTGTAAGATCGATAGCAAGAGCCAGATATAATGCTGAGTGTATGCCTTTATTCCAGAAACTTGATATCTTGACTTTACCCTCTATGTACATATTGGAAGCGTGCGTTTTTGTTAAAGAACACTTAAATCTATTTCAAATTATACAAAAAAATCGCCCTCGCAATCATCAGAATAGATATGAAGTACTTCCAAAAATCTCTGTAAACAACGCCTATTATAGCAAAACAATTTATGTAATAGCAGCTAAATTATTCAATAAATTACCAGACTTCATAAAAGATCAACACATTAAAGAGTTTAAAAAGTCCCTAATAGGGATATTAAAAAGAAAGAGACCCTACGATATAAATGCTTTTCTAAACATAGACTTACTCAATTGAATAATACCCACTTAAATAACATTAAAATGACATAATAACATTACAATAAGTACCCATTGTAAATATTGTACATATTTCATTCTAGATATTAAGTCAATTTAATATTGTACGCCTGAAAGGCAAAATTATAGTGACTCTATAAAATAACTATTATGTGACCACTATGTATACCTATAATTTGACAATAAATGGTTTGATTGATTGATTGATTCACAGAATATCTATGTTTACATTGAAATTATTTATATTGATGAACGGGTAACGATTAGCGCTTGCACATTTGTAGAGTATGCCTTAGCGAGAACGACGTGAACTAAAGTGACATTTTAGTTTGTATTCATTTTCAATTCCTTATTTCCCAAAAGAATTTGCATCTGGACGTCACAAATCCCCAGATATTTTCATTAACAACTAAACAATGACGTCCTGTACGACAAGAAAACATTTTTTTTTTTTTCCCTGAAAAAACTGCACTAAAATTTGGTGCAATTTCAGGAGGACACGTACGACAAGAATTTAACTGCCAACCAATCTATTAATCTCAGGTATTATCTCTGACAGACAGGTACGACAAGAAATAAATTTTCAAGCAATTACTTATCCCAGACACATAAAGTACCCACATTTAAAACAATCCTAGGAGTTTTGTCAAATTATAAGATTAATATTATTGTAATAACTTCACAGAATACCTGTGTTTACATTAAAATTATTTATATTTATGAACGGGTAACGATTGGCGCTTGCACATTTGTAGAAGATGCCTTAGCGAGAACGACGTGAACTTAAGTGACACTTTAGTGTGTATTCATTTTCAATGCCTTATTTCCCAAAATAATGAGCATCTTGACGTCACAATTCCCCAGATATTTCCATTGACAACTAAACAATGACGTACTGTGTACGACAAGAAAACATATCGATACCTTTGGGTTCAATTGTCGTAAAGGACATTTTGGTGAAAATGAGTTATATATACAGCTGTGTTCAGAATTTCAAGCACTATCGTTCTGTATAGTTAAAATTTCGATCTCTTAAAAAGTTGCCTTTACGACCCAAAATTTTATACTACGAGTTCGCAAAAACAGCGTATCTAAAGGGTCGTAAATGACAAGTTATAATTTACAAGTTAAAGGTATAATCGTAAAGGAAGTCGCTAGATATAAATATCGTAGTAAGTGACTTTCATCTCATTTTCCGTCCTTTAAGCCCTTAATTTTGTCTTGCTTATTTTCCAAATCGTATGGTCTAGATGGGCGTAAAGGACATGTTTTATTACGTTTGTCCTTTACGACCTCCTTTAAAAATGAATTTACCATTATGAATTTTAATATAATGAAGTAAACATGATTGTAAAGGACTTTTCTAATAGTTTGTGTGGTTTACTGCTATACAGGAGTTTCTAAATTCTAAAATTAAAACAATTTACAAGGAATAAAGGTCCATAATGTCAAAAACATTGTTTCATGGGACCTTTATTACTAAAATGTCATTTTTGACCTTCAAATTAGTAAACATTTACGCTCAGTTTAAATGTAAACTAACGGTGTAAAGGTCACTAACCATGAATACAGTTAGGTTTGTAGGCTATAAAGGACATGTTTTTATTAATTATTTATCATACTAGCTGTGCCCGCGGCTCCGCCCGCGTGGAATTCGGTCTGTGTCAGTAAGCGGCTAATTCACCCCTAATTTCTCTCCTGCTACCCTGGAGGCGGAACTTGAAGTAAAGTTGACAGATGGATACGCTGGAGGACAGTAGTCCTGATAAAATATTTTACAATTACCACTTAATAAAAGTACACTCAAAAATCAATCCTTTTTTTGTCCTTATAATTTTTTTTGGCATGATATAAACAACATAGAGTAGTAGGTGTATATCGGACGATACAGTACCACTTTTGTATTTATACGTTCATGTCCACGGCAAATATCATCCAAATCGATCCTCCCGTCAAATCAGTCTAAGCATGAAAGGTAAGAACAGGCGCGGTTGCAGCGCGGTTGAAATTTGGGGAGGGGTCCCAAATGGCGAAATGATTTTTTGTTTTTTGAGGGGGTCAATCATGATTTTTTTCAATTTGAGGTGTACTTGGTGGGAGGGGGTCCATGACCCTTGCAAATTTAAAAATTTAACTCAATCGAGTGTAGTGGCTACCCCCCTCCCCCCCTTTAGACGTTGAATTAATTTTTATAGGTTACGTATAACCTGGCTGGGGATTTTCTCGTAATCCTTAAGGGGTGATTACAAAACATCCGTTCAAAAAGTCATTTATTAAGGGATATTTGGCGGCGCTTACGTCATTTTACTATGCGTTTTTGACTGATTATTCACAAACGGCTGAACCGATTTTATCCAATATGTTTTTTTTATCGAAAGTTGTTATTATTTTTATATTTTTTTGGACCCACGGTTCAAAAGTTAGATGGAGGAGAAACCCTTTTTTGAACTTTCAGATCTAATATTTACGAAACTATCAGTTTCATCCAAAAAATACTCGGATCACAGAAGCATACACTGCTTTATCTACACACATATTAAAACCGCCATTACACCGCCATGACCAACCTTATTGCGGGCAGGGGGGGGCGTGCCGACGGTCGGGGAGGAGGGCGCATTTTCATTACCGTTAATTTTCATACGTTTTTACCACACTGTCACAGATAATACACTGATGTTACGTTACTGGTTGCAATAATGGTGGTAATTACATACGGTTTCCGAACATAAGCGGAATAGAGGATTTATGATATTAATGTAGATCATAGTACATTACTTACCAAGGGCTGTAAAAGAAAGAAAGCCCGAAATCGCAGGTATTTGTAACCCGAGCCGCAGGCGAGGGTTGTAAATATGCGATAGAGGGCTTTCTTTTTTACTGCCCGTGGTGAGTACACAATTTTACGTCTCCACCTGGCCATAATGCGAGTTTTACCGTACGCGTAGCGTGCGGTAATACTCACATTATGGCCAGGTGTGACGTAAAGATATTTATTATTCTTCAATGTAAGCACATTACAATGCACTAATGAACGTCAGAGAACAAAATACGTGAATGGTGTGGAACACTTGGTTGGAACGAAGTTTTTGAAATTTTTGAAATTTCTGAAATTTTTGAATTTTTTGAAATTTTTGAATTTTTTGAAATTTTTGATTTTTTTTTAAATTATGAGATTTTGACATTTTTGACATTTCCGACATTTTTGACACTTTTTACTTTTAGGTTCTCGACTTTTTTCACTTTGTCACTTCTCACTTTCACTTTTAATTACACTTCACTTCACTTCACTTTATTCTATTTTACATTTTTTTTTCATTTCATTCCATTTTACATGTTTCTCAATCGTATGGGTGTCGCGTTTTCGTGACGTGCGCTTATTCGTGACGGTCACGTGACTTTTTTTCGCCTAGCCCCCAACGCGAAGCGTCCGATAAGGAACTTCGTTCCAAAACTACCACCGGTTCTAACCCTACACCTCTGGCCCGAGAAGTATTATGACCGAAAAGAAACTCGACGGGACTTATTTTTTTCAAAACAGTAATACATTATTATATCTCAAAGATACAAAATAATGCGTAGTTCTTCAAGAAGACATATCAACAGCTTGAGAGACAGATAATGTACCTACTGTTTAATTATAAAGAAAAATAAATCCTAATCTGACTGCATCACAAAACGTTTGATATGTTTTCCTACCTAAACGGTGTCCTATAAATGTTAGATGATTTTGTAGTAGTTTCTGGTTTGGGCCATGCATCTTTGTCCGTCATATATAGTCCTCGAACCTGGAATAACCCTTTGACATTCATGACATTTTCAAATATTTCGTAAGAGCGGGTAAGGTAAATTTAAAGCATCGACGGGTTAATAAATATGAACACCTTGACCAAAAAATTATAAACTATTTCAATACCAAATTTCATCTAAATACGTACAGCGTTTATTGGTTGTTTCTTCCCCATGTTAACTTCCACCCCTTTTGCATCCGCTTAAGGGATAATTTCTGAGATAAAACTATTTTATTTCCTTTTCTAGAGCTCAAATTATCTCCATACCAAATTTTATCTAAATCGATTCTACGGTTAATAATTCCCTATACCTACAAATTTTACACTCCCTTTCACCCCTTTAGGGTTGATTTTCGGGGTGAAAACTATCCTTTGTCCTTTCTTGAGACCCATACTATCTCTATACCAATTTTCATCTAAATCAGTTCAGCGGTAAAAAAATCCTCATACCAACTTGCAACCCCCTTTTCACCCCCACAAGGGTTTGAAAACTATCCTATGACGTTTCTCGAGACTCAAATTATCTCCATACTCATTTCTATCTAAATCGTTTCAACGGTTAAAAATTCTCCATACAAACTTTCATCCCCATTTTTACCCCCACCAGGGTTGATTTTCGGGATTAAAACTATATATTATCCTTTCCCGGGACTCAAACTATCTCTATACAAAATTTCATCAAAATCCGTTCAGCCGTTTTCACGTGATGCGCGGTCAAATAAACAGACAAACAGATAAACAGATAAACAGATAAACAGACAAACAGATAAACAGACAAAAATTCTAAAAATTGTTGGAACGTGTTCTGTTATCGATTCTAAGTATCCCCAGTCAACTTTTTTTCGATTATCTTCCATGTACAGACTTTCGACCCTCTTCAGCTTTATTATATGTATAGATTAAGGACACGTGAGTGTAATTTTTGTTTGTTTTTTAATTGTATTGTAAAGAGAGAAGTTAAATTGATAATGTGTTATGAATTTAATAATCGTTTAAAAATAATCGTATAAAAACATGGACGCCAACGAAAAATTATAAATATATCATCAATTTGTATTGCTTTAATTCATAACATGAACATGAGTTATAATTTAAATTAACATTTAAGAGGCCTTATTCCCATGAACGTACCTCAATTTCACGAAATCTTACTCGATAGATGGCGGTAGCGCTCAGTACGCGACCGCTGGCAATGATCGACGATCGAACGATCTTGATCGTTTTCAACTTCAATTACAAGTAAAATTATTTTGACGCATAAGTTACACACAGGCTATTTATTTTCTTTTATATGGAAGATACTACTAATTAAAGTATGTAGTAGGGACTGTTGGAGATACTTTTCGAATTAAAAGTATAATAAATTTCGAATTTCGAAAATTAGGTTTGTTTAGTATTGTATAGACTGTTTTTTACACTTATGTTTCATTTTTTACCCTCCTTCAATATGCCTGTATTCGGTAGGAATCTATTACTTATACATACATAGGTAGTTTTTTTTTTATTTTTTTTTTATTCCAATATGGCTGAAATATTTTTTTTGTAAATATGGTCATGGTAGCAAATTTCGACTACTTCGGGTGTGTAGATTACGAAAATGATGCCTTTTTTAAAATCGAAGATGGCGGTTATATACTTTATTCAGAAAAATCGTCATGGTAGTCATTTTCGGCTACTTAGAGGGTGTAGATGTCGAAAATTATGTCTGTTTTAAAATACAAGATGGCGGAAATATACTTTTTTGTTAAATCGTCATGGTAGTCATTTTCGGCTAATTAGGGGATGTAGATTTCGAAAATTATGTCTGTTTTAAAATCCAAGATGGAGATTATAATTTTTTTTCTGAAAAATTGTAATGGGAGTGATTTTCGGCTACTAACGGGATGTCGATTTTGAAAATTATGTGTTTTAAAATCCAAGATCAATCCCAAATCTGTGGAAATTGTCGTTGGTCTCACACTTTGTAATTTTTGTATTGTTACTATTAGCCAAAATCTCGTGTGTTACTGTTTTTTGTCCCAAATAAATTGATTTAAAAAAAGATACACTTTTTTCTGAAAAATCGGCACGGTAGTCATTTTCTGCTAATTAGTGGGTGTAAATTTCGAAAATTATGTCTGTTTTAAAATCTAAGATGGCGTATATACTCTTTTTTCTGAGAAATCGTCATGATAGTCGTTTTAGATTAATTTAGGGGTGTAGATTTCGAAAATAATATCCGTTTTAAAATTAAAGATGGCGGAAACGGAAAATGTTGTCAAAATCGTCATGGTAGTCATTTCCGACTAATTCGGGTGTGCAGATTTCGAAAATAATGTCTATTTTTAAATTACAAGATGGCGGTCATACACATTTTTAGTAAAAATCGTTATGGTAGTCATTTTCCATTAATTCAGGGATGTAGATTTCGAAAATAAAGACAATTTTAAAATCCAAGATGGCGGAAATGGATAATTTTGTCAAAATCGTCATGGTAGTCATTTTTGACTAATTAGGGTGTGCATATTTCAAAAATGATGTCTATTTTGAAATCCAAGACCGCGGTCATACACTTTTTTGGTAAAAATCATCATGTAAGTCGTTTTCGGTTAATTCAGGGGTGTAGATTTCGAAAAAAAGGTCCGTTTTAAAATCAAAGATGGCGGAAACGGAAAATTCTGTCAAAATCGTCATGGTAGCCATTTTTGACTAATTTGGGTAAGCAGATATCGAAAATAATGGCTATTTTGAAATCCAAGATGGCGGTCATACACCTTTTTGGTAAAAATAGTTATAGTAGTCATTTTCGACTAATGCAGGGATGTATATTTCAAAAAAAAAGACCGTTTTAAAATTCAAGATGGCAGAAATGGTAAATTTTGTCAAAATCGTCATGGTAGTCATTTTCGACTAATTAGGGTGTGCAGATTTCTAAAATGATGTCTATTTTGAAATCCAAGACCGCGGTCATACACTTTTTTAGTAAAAATCATCATGTAAGTCGCTTTCAATTAATTCAGGGGTGTAGATTTCAATATAAGGATACGATTTGAGATCCAAGATGGGTGTTAAAGGACAATTATTGTAAACATCGTCATGGTAGTCATTTTTACTAATTTACGTGTGTAGATTTAGAAAATAAGGACCGTTTTAAAATCAAAGATGGCAGAAACGGAATATTCTGTCAAAATCGTTATGGTAGTCAATTTTGACAAATTCTGGTAAGCAGATATCGAAAATAATGTCTATTTTGAAATCCAAGATGGCGGTCATATACCTTTTTGATAAAAATCGTTATAGTAGTCATTTTCGACTACTGCAGGGATGTATATTTCAAAAATAAAGACCGTTTTGAAATTCAAGATGGCAGAAATGGTAAATTTTGTCAAAATCGTCATGGTAGTCATTTTCGACTAATTTGGGTGTGCAGATTTCGAAAATAATGTCTGTTTTGAAATCCAAGATGGCGGCCATACACTTTTTACTTAAAAATCGTAATGGACGTCATTTCTGATTAATTCTGGGATGAATAATTCGAAAATAAGGACCGTTTTAAACTCAAAGATGGGGGAAACTGAAAATTTTGTCAAAATGGTCATGGTTGTCGCCTTCAAATAATTTGGGTGTGCAGATTTCGAAAATAATGTCTGTTTTAAAATCCAAGATGGCGATCAAAAACTTTTTGGTTAAAATCCATAAGGTAGTCATTTCCGATTAATTCAGGTGTGTAGATTTCGAAAATAAGGACCGTTTTAAAATCAAAGATGGCGGAAATGAAAAAAATTCAAATTCGTCATGGAAGTCGTTTTCGACTATTTCGGTAACTGTAGATTTCGAAAATAATGTCTATTTTGAAATCCAAGATGGCGATCACACACTTTACTTGTTATTTTAGCCATTTTCGATTAATTCAGGCGTGTAGATTTCAAAACTAAAGTCTGTTTCAAAATCCAAGATGGCAGAAATGGTCATTCATTTATAAAAATCGTTGGTATTCAGATATGTAGATTTCAAAAACAAATTCTGTTTTAAAATTCAAGACGGCGGCCATATACTTTTTTGTATCCCCGATTGAATCGAAAATGACTACCATAACGACAAATTGAACGATTTTTACAAAAAAAGTGTATGACCACCATTTGGATTTCAAAATAGACATTATTTTCGACATCTGCTTACCCGAATTAGTCGGAAATGACTACCATGACGATTTTGACAGAATTTTCCGTTTCCGCCATCTTTTGAATGAAATATTTAATTATGATTGAGCTATTCTATTATAATTTTAAAAGGGATTAAGAATTTTATTATATCATGTCAGTTGAAAAACGGACGTATAAACCAAGGCGGTCACGGTTATTTTGTTTAATAGGTCCTATATACAGTAAAAATTAGGTACAGCAGGCTCAAAAATTAATTAAGAGCTAAAGTTCGTGATTTCAACTGGTCTTAAAGTCCAAACCGGCCAAAATAATGGTTTTAAATTCGAAATGGAGGTTATTTGAAGTGCTCGCGATACCATGCGTTTTAAGTCTAAAGATTTGTACAACACTAAGTATGAGTATATTAATACGATACTATAAAACTTTCGTGAGACTCTTTGTACAAGTATGCTAGCCTTTTCCCGCAGCTTCGCCCGCGTACTATAAGTACTCAAAAAGGATACGATACCCATGTTGATTTTCAGACTTTGTGACCACATTTGCCACTTTTAGGGGTTGAATTTTCAAAAAACCTGAAACACGTGTTTACTCATTTATCGTTAGGAATACTCCTATGAAGTTTCGAATAAAATAATCTAACAAATCTTGATTCGCCATACAAACTTTGGACTCCCATTTTACCCCCTTAGGGGGTGAATTTTGATAAATCCTTTTTTAGTGCACCCCTAGACCTTATAAGGAACCTACGTGCCAAATTTGAAATCTCTAGAACCAGCGGTTTGGGCTGTGCGTTGATATGTCAGTCAGTCAGTCAGTCAGTCAATCAGTCAGTCAGTCAGTCAGTCAGTTTCTTCTTTTATATATTTAGACTAGCCTTTTCCCGCGGCTTCGCCTGCGTACTATAAGTACTCAAAAAGGATACGATACCCATGTTGATTTTCAGACTTTGTGACCACATTTGCCACTTTTAGGGGTTGAATTTTCAAAAAACCTGAAACACGTATTTACTCATTTATTGATCGAAATACTCCTGTGAAGTTTGGAATAAAATAATCTAACAAATCTTGATTCGCCATACAAACTTTGGACTCCCATTTTACCCCCTTAGGGGGTGAATTTTGATAAATCCTTTTTTAGTGCACCCCTAGACCTTATAAGGAACCTACGTGCCAAATTTGAAATCTCTAGAACCAGCGGTTTGGGCTGTGCGTTGATATGTCAGTCAGTCAGTCAGTCAGTCAATCAGTCAGTCAGTCAGTCAGTCAGTTTCTTCTTTTATATATTTAGACTAGCCTTTTCCCGCGGCTTCGCCTGCGTACTATAAGTACTCAAAAAGGATACGATACCCATGTTGATTTTCAGACTTTGTGACCACATTTGCCACTTTTAGGGGTTGAATTTTCAAAAAACCTGAAACACGTATTTACTCATTTATTGATCGAAATACTCCTGTGAAGTTTGGAATAAAATAATCTAACAAATCTTGATTCGCCATACAAACTTTGGACTCCCATTTTACCCCCTTAGGGGGTAAATTTTGATAAATCCTTTCTTAGTGCACCCCTAGACCTTATAAGGAACCTACGTGCCAAATTTGGAATCTCTAGAACCAGCGGTTTAGGCTGTGCGTTGATATGTCAGTCAGTCAGTCAGTCAGTCGGTCAGTCAATCAGTCAGTCAGTCAGTCGGTCAGTTTCTTCTTTTATATATTTAGATTATTATAAACTAAAAAACTAATAATTATAAACTGTATATATGGAAAAGCGGTGCCTCCTAGCACAGGTTATTATGTAAATAACTTACAAGGAGACGCCGGTCAATATACTCGTAAGATATATGTATACGAGCCCAAACGCAAAAGAGTTCGTCTTGTCACTTGCAAAGCGACAACTTTTTTTTAAATCTTTGATTACCGCTGCAGCGTTAATATTACAAAAATATATTAATATTGAGCTGATATTGTACATAGCAAGAGAATTAGTCGTTCCTTTTTTCACGAATCACAAGCAAAAGAGTTCGTTTCACACTAATCGGTGCAAAATAGTTCGTCAAGTAAGCAATTAGTGCTTTTAGAATAAATTTAAAAATAAATTTGTTTGATAATAGAATTGTTTGATATTTTAGAAATGTCACTGTGGCTATAAAAAGACAATTTTTCTCAATTTCGTATTATTTATCAAGTTTTCATTTTCAAAATGGGTCGTGGTAAACCAATTTCACAAGACGTTCGAAAAATTATTATTTCAAGCAGTCAATCATGAAAATCTGTGCATAAAATAGCTCAAGACCTTCACCTACCGAGATCTACAATACATTCCATTATCCAGCATTATAAGAAAACTGGATGTATATCAACCTTGAAGAAAAGTGGTCGCCCACGCATTACTACACCAGCCGAAAACCGAGTTTTGAAAAAGATTATTAAGCAAAATCGACGTGCTCGGGCAGGAGAACTCACCGTGCGATGGCGAGAAATGATCAAAAAAGATGTGTCTGTCGATACATGCAAACGAGTCTTAAAAAGAATGGGATACGGATTCTATATGGCGAAAGAAAAACCTTTGCTTACTGAACTTCAGAAAAAGAAGAGGCGAATATTTGCTTTAGCTCGTCGAAACTGGACCGTTGACCAGTGGCGATCCATAATATGGAGCGATGAATCGAAGTTCGAAGTGGCTGTTGGAGACGAACGGAAAAAAATTGTTCGCAATAAGAGCGAAGCCTTTCATAAAGACTGCCTAAAGAGAAAAGTCAAGTTTCCTGCCTCGCTCATGATCTGGGGGTGTATGTCAGCTCAAGGTGTGGGTCGGCTGCAGTTTATTGAGGGCACTGTAAATGCTCCTAAGTACCAAGAAATCTTAAAGACGAGCTTATTGCCTTCAATTCCCAGTTTACAATATAAGAACAGGTATGTTTTCCAGCAAGATGGTGCTTCTTGCCACACTGCCAAGAGTACGAAGGCTTGGTTAAAAAAAACACAATATCCCTACCCTGGAGAATTAGCCACCTAGCAGCCCAGATTTGTCTCCGATCGAGACGTTGTGGTGGAAGATGAAAAAGAAACTGCTTAAGGATCCCGCCAAGTCGAAGGAAGATTTAAGAAACAAGATAAACGCAGTGTGGGATTCAATATCCGTTGCGGAATGTGCGGCGTTAGTGGACACCATGCCACAAAGAATTGAAGCCGTCCACAAGAGGAAAGGCGACACTACCCAGACCACTGCGTCTACCAAGACGAATTCTTTTGCACCGTGTTACTAGCAGACGAACAATTTTGCTTCGGTAGCTTAAGTTTATAAATGTGTTTTTTACAGCAAATAACCGTAATATGTACTGTTATCGAAATATAAATAAAAATACATAATTTTTCTAATCTTTTACTGTGTTTATTTATTGCTTTAGTTATTTACTGAACTTGATATTTCTAGTCTAAAAATCTCTCCAGTATAAAAATGTTCATAGTCGAACTAATTTGCATTTGGGCTCGTATAAAGATTTTTTTTTTGATGTGCCAAAGTTTGGAGCGATGGGATCAAAATATATTTACGAATTTTTTTTCAGTCAGCTACTGAACATATTCTCAGAGTGCATCAGTCTTGATATTATCTATTTGGAGTTATAAGCAGGAAATTATTGTAGGCATTACGCCCGCCAGTGACTTCAGTAATATTATATTCGATTTAGTATAGTATACTTTTACGGCATATCAAACGTTATGTTTATGTCATGGTAATTAAATATGTATGAGTCTGCAAGTGTGTTTGGGCCATTTAAATATATTTGTGTAAGGGATTTAAAGTTATTAGCTATTTTTCATATAAAAACAATTCTTTCTTAAAAATGGTCTTAAAATCCTAAGCACTTACCTGGTCTTAAATTTGGTATGTAGCTTATTTGAAGTGCACCCCGTGTCGCAAATATTTGGAGCGGTAGACTTGAAGATAAATTACATAATGTACTTTTAGTGTATTTTCAAATTGACGCAATATATGGGTGAATCAACTTTTAGAAAAGTATTTTTTTCAGAACTAATAGATTGTTTAAGGGGCGGATATATGACAACATCGTTTTAGACCTCACTTAGAACAAGGAATTTGTATAGTTAATGCTACGTATTCGCAATAATATGAATGTCTACGTATTCATAAAGAAGCCGTGCAGAGGCTCCAATTGATATTTTATTTTTTATTAGCTTTGATAATCTATAAACCGACACCAAAAGTACCAAAAAATCAAAAAATGGCGTTCCGTTAGAACACGTCGCAATACAATTTTGTCTTCGACAGTGGTTTAATGGTTATGTTATTTTGAAAGCCAGATAACTAGACTAGTGCATCAGGGCATATTCATATTTTTCATCATAAAGACAACAAAGAAATTAAAACGTAAATATAAACTTTTGAAAAATTCCCATACATTCGCCATATCAGTAAAATTGTCATTGTGACTCAGATGCCCGACGGGGCTCCTCGAACGCGGACGTCTTGTTAGATGAGCCTTCGTGACATTTCATTTTGGCATTTATTTTGACAGAAAATCGTATACGTACACGAAAAAGGATACCAGTAGCCAGATTGGATTCAAAATAAGTAGGGAAAATATTTAGTGACCGTGAGTCCTATTAAATTCGTTTTTTTTATATTTACACGTCGGAATAATGCAAAAATACAACTAAAGATTGAATAAAAGACACTTTTCTATGGAATCCTCATAATTAATTGCTTGAAAACCTGTTCAAAATTAAAAGAGTTTTTGGATTCGTTTTTAATCACTGGACTTTATTTTTATTACGCTGGTCATAATATTACGACATATTAACATGACTTTTAACGTCAGAATACTTGAATGACAATATTATTATAACACCAATCTCTATTTACTTTATATTAAAAGACTTGATTCCTTAACTTATACAAAATATATCATGCAATATACGATAATCTGGCGAGGAGAGCAATCAAGTCAGTTTTTTTGGTCATGGGCATTGGCACAACGCATGCGTACCTATACCTATGAAGAACGTCGAACGACTCCGTCTGCAGACTATAGGTATAAATTGATACGCGCATTCATCTGTTGTCGTATACACGTTATGTTATGGTACCCCAGGGTTACAAAGGGCCATTGCGAGCTCATGATACGCCTCTCGATTCGAGCTTCGATACTAACGTCACTTCAACACATCATCTGAACAGCATCCAACTCCTACCCAACAGAGCGCTGCCGTTGTTAGAACGGGAGGACCCAACCTACGTTCTAAGCAGATTGTGTGCCTGAACCTTCTATATGTTTTCTTTACGTTTATCTATCGTTGCACAAATGTACTCTGATCAAATAAATGACTTACTTATAAACAATGTTGTTTACCGACTTAAACTCAATTTTCACTCCACATCCTCCTAGCGGCTTTGTGCCACGGCTCAATTAAACCTGTAGGCCTTATTGGAAATAGATATGGTTTCCTCAAGATGTTTTCCTTCATCGAAAAGCGACTGGTAAATTATGAAATTATATTTAGTGCATGTGATATAATTTTCATAACTGGTACGAGCCGGGGTTTGAATCCGAGACCTCCACCAGCTCTTTTAACTCATTGTTTACATTTAAACGGGACTTTTGAGTCATACCTACCCTTGTACCTACAGTGCTGGACAATATGAATCATACACTTACTCAAAAACGATATGTTCTTGTATAACTTTTTTTTGAACTTTGTTACGTGTTGATTTTTTTCTTTTAAATGTTAGCATATTTAATGAGCTGTATTATTGTTGTTGTTGTTGTTGATCCTAGGGCACCCCGGAGGTGCATAGGGCCTCCACAAGATCCTTCCACGCCTTTCTATCCTGACCAACCGTTTTGGCCTCTCTCCAGCTCAGTCCTATGGCTCGCAGCTCGCTCTCTATGCTCCGCCGCCAAGTGTGTACGGGGCGTCCGCCGGCTCGCTTTTTATCTTTAGGTAGCCACTCGAAAGCGATACTGGCATTGTTCGATGCTCCTCTTCGAAGGGTATGTCCGATCCATCTCCACTTCCGCCGCGCTACTTCCTGGGCGATAGGAGACTGACAACACATACTCCACAAATCCTCATTTCTGATAGTCTTCGGCCAGAAGATGCGGAGGATCGACCGAAGGGACTTATTGACAAACACTTGTAACTTGTGTGTCAGCCCCTTTGTCACTCTCCACGTTTCGCAGCCGAAGAGCAGCACGGACTTGACAATGGATTCGAAGAGGGAGATTTTAATGCGGCGAGTAAGCACGTTGGAATCCCAAACAGGCTTGAGTTGAGCAAATGCAGCTTTTGCCTTCTTAATCCTGCTCTCGATGTCTTCGTCTGCACCTCCTCGACATGTTATTGTACTTCCGAGATATACAAACTTCGAGACTGATTCAAGGCGAACGTTATTGAGCAACAAAGGTTCCGTGCAATCTGACCTTACTCGCATGTCAACAGTTTTACGTCGGTTGATTCGCAGGCCCATGACTTCAGCTTCCTCTTGAAGGCTCTCGAGTTTAGCTTTAAGATGGGCTAGAGATGGCGAAATCAGCACGATATCATCCGCGTAGTCAAGATCTTCCAGCTCCTTAGTGTCCCAGTTAATGCCTCTTGGTGTTTCGATCACTTTTCTCATCACATCATCATATGTATTATTATAAACAAAAAAGAATAACGCCTATCAAAATATTCTATTTTAGTGCTCAATTACTTTTACAGCGTCAGTTTGCTCTGGACAAAATAGATAATACGAACTCTTTATTACAAATAAATAATTATTAAATGTAATATTCCGGCTGGTAGTAAACATAAATGAGTAATTGTGTCAATTTAGACAATTCTAAGCAATTTCTTTGCATTATTTCAATGTTCATGATGGCAGGCAAACAGATTTCCATCGACGTCCGGAAATTGGTCATCCGTGATAGAAAAAAGCAAATTTCGTTTCGGAAAATTGCCGAAAAATATTCTATCTCGGTTGGAGCCGTTCAGCACATTTGGAAGAAGCATGAAAACCTAGGACCTGTGGCTAACTTGCCTGGAGTCGGTCGCAAACGCTCGACAACTCAGCGGGAGGATGCAAGAATTGTTCGATGTGTAAAGTTTAATCCAAAATTATCATCAAGAGCTATTACGGAAATGTTGAATCTTGGGGTCAGTTCTAGAACAGCACGTCGCAGGCTAAAAGAAAATGGCTTGAAAAACTGTTTAGCATCTAAGCGTCCATTTATTAGCAGACGTAACGTAAAAAAACGTCTTGCGTTTGCGAAGGAACATATTGACAAACCCTTGGAGTACTGGAAATCATTGTTATGGACGGATGAAAGTAAATTCGAGCTATTTGGACAAAAAAACCGGTTCAGGGTATGGCGTAAACCTGGTGAAGCTTTAGCTGAACGAAACATACAAAAAACTGTTAAGCATGGAGGGGGCAATGTCATGGTGTGGGGCTCATTCGCGTGGTCTGGAGTAGGTAGCTTGGCTCGAATCAATGGAATAATGACTGGTGAAGATTATGTCAATATTTTGAGAGAAAATTTGGAGATTTCATTGCTGAAATCTGGGTTGGAGGGCCGGTACGTATTTCAGCAAGATAATGACCCAAAGCATACAGCTAAAGTATCTGGTAAGTTCTTCAAGGCAAATAGGATCAAAACACTTAAATGGCCGCCACAATCACCCGATCTCAACCCAATTGAGAATTTGTGGTCGTATTTGGATAGCAAAATTAATAAAACGAATGTAACTAATAAGGATTCCTACTTCAGAGCACTGGAAGAAGCTTGGGATAATATCGATCCTGAATACCTAAAATCGCTGGTCGAAAGCGTTCCTCGAAGATTAGTAGCAGTGTGGAAAGGAAAAGGTGGCCACACAAAATATTAAATTAAGTATAATTTCGGCATTGTGTTATGTATGATTTAATTTGTCCACTTCAAAATGATGTGCGTTCGATAATTACCCATGTAAATAAATAATTTTAAAGAATATTGAAATTTAAATTTTAATGTATAGTAGGGTATGACATGTGCTACTGAGTTTCCCTAAGATATGATATATGTAGTTGAATTCTTTAAGTTGTTAAGAGAGAAAGTTTCATTTTTATGTAAGTGTATGATTAATTTCGTCCAGCACTGTACCTGGGACCAAGAACATAACATAACACAATAGACGGAGAGCTAGCCATGTCAGATATGACACAATAAAGAGAGCGACGAAACCTCTCGTTAGATTGCTATACTAAGCTTATTTTTAGATCCGGACATCTGGCAGCTGTAAAGTGGTGGGTGTCAAATAATGCAAACCACTTTAAGAATACAAATCCTAGAGTTCTGGGTTTGATGCGGTATTACGAGAAATTGTATAAATAATTAGTTTATATCATTGCCAAAACTTTCTGACGGGAGAAAATTGTCCAAAACGACGTATAATGTAATTCATAGTTTGTCGCCTACTGTTTCTGTTTCCGAAATAATACACAATATTTTTTGTTCTAATGTTAAAATATAGGCCCCGTCCTCTATAAATAAGACAACTTCGGCAGTTTTTACCTATCTTGGTATTACTTTTTTCCAACTGAAAAATTTTGCTAATCTGTCACTCTGACCTCCACCCATTAAAAGCTGCCAGATGCCCGAATCTAGCAATAAGGATTGTATCGCAATCTTACTAGTCGGGTTTCGTTGCTCTCATTATAATGTTATATCTGACGTGGCCAGTTCTTAGTCCATAAGGTAGCGTTCAAAAAGTCACGCTAAATAATTAAATGAAGTGAGCCCAAATAAAAACAATGCGTTATTTCATCAATGTTCTGTGAATTTACATACTTAACGAAGCATGTAAATTACCATAATTTCAAAACAAAATATACTACCCAAATATGGTATCTAGTATCTACACGTATTGGAGCCACGGCTTCCATATTTTTAGGGTTGTAGGAAGCGTTCTATTCGTGAACACATCTATACATATAATAAAGCTGAAGAGGGTCGAAAGTCTGTACATGGAAGATAATCGAAAAAAAGTTGGCTGGGGATACTTAGAATCGACAACAGAACACTTTCCAACAATTTTTAGAATTTTTGTCTGTTTATCTGTTTGTCTGTTTATCTGTTTATCTGTTTATCTGTTTGTCGGTTTTTTGACCGCGCATCACGTGAAAACGGCTGAACGGATTTTGATGAAATTTTATATAGATATAGTTTGAGTCCTGGGAAAGGATAATATATAGTTTTAATCCCAAAAATCAACCCTGGTGGGGGTGAAAATGGGGTTAAAAGTTTGTATGGAGAATTTTTAACCGCTGAAGCGATTTAGATAGAAATGAGTATGGAGATAATTTAAGTCTCGAGAAACGTCATAGGATCGTTTTTAAACCCTTGTAGGGGTGAAAAGGGGGTTGGAAGGTGGTATGAGGAATTTTTTACCGCTGAACTGATTTAGATGAAAATTGGTATAGAGATAGTATGGGTCTCGAGAAATGACAAAGGATAGTTTCTTCTTCAATCCCCCCCCCCCCCCCCATCTTACTTTAGAACCGTAGGTCCAAAAAATTTGAAAAAAATAATGGAAGTGACGCCTGAAAGGTACTTTCAATAAAAACTATCTATATATATATATATATAATAAAGCTGAAGAGGGTCGAAAGTCTGTTCATGGAACATATTCGAAAAAAAGTTGGCTGGAGATACTTAGAATCGATAACAGAACACGTTCCAAGAATTTTTAATTAGTTAACGGCTGAACGGATAATGATGAAATTTTGTGTAGAGATAGTTTGAGTCCCGGGAAAGGACAAAGAATAGTTTTCATCCCGAAAATCAACCCTGGAAGGGGTGAAAAGGGGGTTGAAAGTTTGTATGTTGAAAGTTGGTATTGAAATAATTTGTAATTTTTTGGTCAAGGTGTTCATATTTATAACATGTTACCCGTCGATGCTTTAAATTTACCTTTACACGCTCTTAAGAAATATTTGAAAATGTCATGAATGTCAAAGGGTTATTGCAGGTTCGAGGACTATACAGGGTGATTCATGAGACGTGAGCAGGCTTAACACCACGGATTCAGTTAAAAATAAGATATTGTTCGATATCAGTATTAGTGTGATAAGCGCAAAAAAAATTTTTAAATAAAAATAAAACGTTTAAAATTATTTACGACACGCATGGTCACTCTACAATTAGAATACTCCGTCGAGTACTGATATTCTCTTGTTTTTCTGTGATAAGTGTCAAATTGATGTCTGGTTACTTTTGAAACATCGTATCTCACTTAATTTTTATTTTTTATTTTTCATAATCAAAGTGCTGTCATGATTGTCAAAGAGGTTTTATCTTTATTGATTTGTTTATGTGGGGTGACCATGATTACAGAGAATAAAATTTCTACGAAACAAAAAGGTTAAAAAAAATTGAAAGGCGTTATTGTTTCACTTAAACATGATGGCGGTCGATTCATTATCGTTACCTTAGTGTGTAGGGTCGTTCCTGCTCACGTCTCATGAATCATCCTGTATATGACGGACAAAGATGCATGGCCCAAACCAAAAAACTACTACAAAATCATCTAACATTTATAGGACACAGGTTATAGGACACATTTATAGGTTTAGGTAGGAAAACATATCAAACCTTTTGTGAAGCAGTCAGATTAGGATTTATTTTTCTTTATAATTAAACAATAGGTACATTATCTGTCTCTCAAGCTGTTTTGATATGTCTTCTTGAAGAACTACGCATTATTTTGTATCTTTAGGATCTAATAATGTATTGAAACTGTTTTGAAAAAAATAAGTCCCGTCGAATTTCTTTTCGGTCATAATACTTCTTGGGCCAGAGGTGTAGGGTTAGAACCGGTGGTAGTTTTGGAACGAAGTTCCTTATCGGACGGTTCGCGGATGGGGGCCTAGGCGAAAAAAAGTCACGTGACCGTCACGAAAAAGCGTCACGTCACTAAAATGCGACACCCATACGATTGAGAAACATGTAAAATGGAATTAAATTTGCATGGGTCATGGACCCCTCCCCCCCCTCCAAGTGCACCTCAAATAGAAAAAAATCATTTCTGCATTTGTGACCCCCCGCCTGTTCTTACCTTTCATGCTTTGACTGATTTGACGGGAGGATCGATTTGGATGATATTTGCCGTGGACATGAACGTATAAATACAAAAGTGGTCCTGTATCGTCCGATATACACCTACTACTCTCTATGTCGTTTAAATCATGCCAAAAAAAATATAATAAAAAAAAAGTATTCATTTATGAGTGTAGTTTCATTTAGTGGTAATTGTAAAATATTTTATTAGGACTACTGTCCTCTAGCGTATCCATCTGTCAACTTTACTTCAAGTTCCGCCTCCAGGGTAGCGGGAGAGAAATTAGGGGTGAATTAGCCGCTTACTGACACCGCGCCGCGACACTGAGCCGCGGGCACAGCTAGTTTTCTCATAAAGGTCTTGAAGACTCTAATCCATCGAAGCCACCCTTAAAGTACGTAATAATACCTACATAGCTAATTTAAGTCCATTTTAGTAGCCGGTTTGGATTTAAGACAAATATCATATTTTTAATTCAAGACAGTAATCTGACAGTTGCTGGCCCACATTGTAAATTACTTTGTATGGAAACAACTGTCAGATAACTGTCTTGAATTAATAATACGATATAAGTAAAAAAATGTCCTAAATTTATTTTTGAGCCTACCATTTCGAAATGATTACAGTACTATTTAAAATAAACTAAACGAACATTATAAACCTGTACAAAATAAGACCCTTTTCTGAGGCTTGTTTTGATTATAAGACCATGGATTATTGTGTGTTTATCAGTATCACAGATATTTCCCGAGTTCTGCATGTTTTCTATGTATTTAAGTAATTATCTACGTCTATATATTATATACATCGTCGTGTAGTACCCACAACATAAGCCTTATTGAGCTTACCGATGGACTAGGTCGATTTGTGCAAGATTATGCGTCTAAGATGGTTTAAATGCTTTATGTATCTTAAAATTTACAACATATCTATCCTTTATCGTTAAAATTTCTCAGTAATTTGAGTGATTTCAGAACTCAAAAGTTTTTCTTAAAGATTCTAGCTCCTCGCATCTCATGTCAAGGAAATGATGTAATATTTTTCATCTTATGACTCTTACTAAAGCATGTGGGGTACCTTTTTAAAAGTATTAATTACTGCGGAGACAGAAATGTATGGAGCTGTCTGCACATTTGTCTCAGTTCCAGATTAAACAGTGGCAACCTCCCAAAAATCGGATGGAATATTGGCTTCTGAGGTCCAATCTGCCTAAAATTCGCTGCTAGGTTTGATAAATAAAATTTTATAAAAATAAGTATAAGAAGGTAAAAAGGGGGATGAAAATTTTTATTTAACAATATAATAAAAACAATAAATTTCTTTCAATGCTTTTTATACATTTATAACCCTTTCACTTCTACATGATTCAATTGTATGGGGATCGCTTTTGCCACTCTATACTTTTTTTTATAAAAAAATATGAAGATGCACATTGAAGTAGATTCTGTCTACGATATTTCGGCCCTGATAAAGGCGGCAAATTGAAAAAATCTGCCTGTTGCAACACCGTGTATAAGGCGAAAAACAATAATGATACTTGAACAATTAATATTTTTCTTACGACATAGTTACACATGTACACTCGCCATCATATATATCGGAGCGGCCAGGGTACGCAGAAATATCTGAACATGCACTTTATCGCCTTGACAATAGAGGCGTTGTTCAGATATTTGTGACCACCTTGGCCGCTCCGATATACCTGATGGCGACTGTACAATATTCAAAGTGGGGCGGCTAACTTCACGCTACCGCCCCAAAACGGATTTTACGGTTTCTATCGAAGGCAATCGGTAGATATTCGTTAGTTCACGCGAATCCACAAAGAAATTTCGTAAGGACCCGAATCGGTTTTTTTATTTTTAAGGTATGGCACTTAACTTCATGATACCGCACCCAAAATGGAAATTACGGTTTCTATCGATGGCAATACAAAAGGATTATACTAGCATAAGAGTGTAGTAAAATAAACCTTACGTTAATGCAAAAACGTCTCTAATACCGACGGAACAAATGTTATAATATAATACTTATAATACAATGAACGTTGTGATTTAACTACTTTGTCTCGCAATATAAAATCGACGATAACGGTACAAAAACTGAATGAGTGACACGTCATATTTGTTTGCATCGTAACAAAAATTATAAAAGTTTTTGACACTTTTACGTTATTATATCCTTCAAATATTACTGCGCAATGTAGTTTAATGTAAATTTGTGTATAACCTCGTAACGCCCAAGAAAAAAAACGCAAGTTCAGCTAAACGCCCAATGTGCAATGTATAAGCCAATATGTTTTATAGTCGTTAACGCCCACCAAAATAAATGACTTTTTTTCAGTGATAAACTCAAGTGGGATTTTAATTTTATTTTTCTGGGTCTAAGTGAATACAAATAAATACAATAAAGTGAATTCTAACTTCGTATCTTTTGTTCACTTCCATGCACATTGGGTCTTTGGTTGAAGTTGTAAATAATATAAACATTTAACTACAAACCAACTTTTTATTACGTTTAAAGGCACAAAATCACATAAAAATGCTTAAAAATGCTTGATAACAAGCTTTAAAAAAATAGGTTTATAACTTGCTTAACAAAAAACTTAATTTTCTATTCATTTTTATTTTAAAAAGTTATGCAATACCTCTGAAATCAATTTTTTCAAGAGATTTATGGCACAAAATCACATAATACCTACTTTTATTCAGTTTTAGGCACTAAATCACATAACATTTCTCCCAACTCTAACAAATTATACATCAGTAATATCTGCAAAAAGAAAAAAATATGTTTTTAGAAAACAAAATGCTCCAAAATGCTTGAGAAAAAACTAAAAAAAATATTTTAACAACTTTTTAACTTAAAAATTACTACATTTATATTAATGGAAGTTATTTAATAACTTTGAGATCAATTTTTCCGAGATTAATGTTACAATATCACATCTTCACAAACGCCCAATATGCATTACAATGTACATAATATTCTGATAAGGAATTAAAAATAATTATTAGTACTTTTACAAACAAATAACAGGTTATTTCAGTAAAACACACATTTAGGATAATTTTTATGTCATCCTCAAAACAAAAAAAGCCATGATTCAATTAATTAATTAAGATTAAATACTTACGTGTCGTGCGCGTACGCGGCATGGTGACAAAATGGCGGAGGCCAAAAACTTGTCTCTGCATATCTGTCAAACGTCAGCTGTCAAAATGGTCGCCATTGAACCGACTATTCACGACGTCAAGGTGAAATTCAATTACGCGCGAAAATATAAAAATTACATTTCATAAGCTTTTAAGTACAGCGTACTGTACACTGGGCGTTTACCTCATTTTATTTTTTCGAAAGTCAGGGCGTTAATGCTGAGTGTTACTTTGTACACTCTATTGCACATTGGGCGGCACGAGGATAAGTTTCATTGAAAATTTTCACGCGCCATTGATTTATTGTGGTTTTGCTATAAAATATTATAAAAAAATATGCGTCAAATAAACAAAACAATTGTGTAATCCTCGTGCATTATTAACATAATAGTGTTGGTTGAGCAGTCTTAAATTAAGTTATTTCATTATTATATAGGTATTTTCCTCGTATTATATAGGTATGGTCCGCGTGATTTGATTTTTAGGTTATAAATTATTTACAAAATGGCGTTGGTCTATATAGACGGAGAGCTAGCCACGTCAAATATGACACAATAATGAGAGCAACCAAACCCCTCTAGTCAGTTTGGTATACTATGCTTATTTCTAGATCTGGACATCTGGCAGCTTTAAAGTGGTGGAGATCAAAGAATGCAAACCATTTCAAGAAAACAAATCCTAGAGATCTGGGTTGGATGCAATATTATGAGAAACTATACAAATACTATATTAAGAGAAATTATACAAAATTTTATGTTGGGGGAAAGTAGTGCCAAACGATGTATAATATAGTTCATAATTTGTCGCCTACTGTTTTTGTTTCTGTAATAATACACAATATTTTTGGATCTAACGTTTTTTATGGAGTTTTGACCAGTTTTGAGGCGATATTCCAACATATTCACTACAGATAGAATTATAAGGCAAACGACTATCGGTTCTTGAATCTTTTATCTCCATTCTGTTGAGCCGGATCTTGAAATAAAGGAGCCGTAATTTTTTAATGATATTTTTAAAATATGGTCTAGAAAAAAACACTTTTATCGATATTCGAATGGTGTAAAGAATCTATACTTCGTTTTTTTTGAGATTAGAAATTGAGTAAACATAGAAACAGTAGATGCCAACCTGTTCTAAATGTTCAATTTAAACACACTGCAAGCACACCAACAGAGGATAAGTTCACATGATTAATAGTTCACATTTGTGAATAAATAATAAAAATTTGCAGATTAAATAATCCAACACAACAATAAAAACACAATTTCGTTTTAGATTTTGTATGCCAACGTTAGAGACACGTGAAAAATGAAAAACTGACCTGACAGTGACGCACATACATTCTAAAACGAAAACTTAAGATCTAGTTTTTTATCAATATTCACGAAAATTATTTAATTGACAATCATAATATGCACATATTAATCAATCTTCATAAATAAAAATGCGTCTAAACGTTATTTAATAGTTTTATTATATAATACTAAATAATAAATCAATTGTCTTAGGTGATGGTAAAAGATTTGGTGGACTACGAGGTGGCTTTTCTTGTTGTATGCCACTCGGGCCTGCCTCTGATTGCTCCATAACCCTCTAACCAAACGCACAATAATAGAGCAAGCAAATACTTTTACTTAAATAAGAATCACAATACGCTTTAAACATTAAAAACTATCCAGGTATGGCTGAGAGATACTAATGACAGATGACGCGAGAAAATATTTAAAAATCGAACCATCCATTGCGAACCTCTTCTTCTCTAGGTATTTTATTGTGCAACATTCACAAGAACATTAATAATGATAAAAAATAAAATATTTAGTGCATATAACAACTACCAAAATATTGTTAAATACTCAATATAACATTAACAAATACGTAGGCATGCCTTTACTATAAATACAAATATATTTAAGTATGTTTAATGACGGCGTAGGCACTTTGACAGCTGTGACATTTATCGTGCCTATTAAAGAACCCTGTACATCGTTCTGTCAACATTTTTCTAATCTCAAAAAAAACGAAGTATACATATACGTAATCTACATATTAGGGTTCCTCTGTGATGTCTCTAAAAACTGTAGATACACTCGCGATCAAAAAAATCGACTCAAACTAATTTTTAATTTCATCGTTTAATATCTCAGGAACCAATCATGAGATCAAAAAAGCAACGGTACCATTTTAGAGCTAACAGTGTCAGCTTTCAATACGAGCATGTTTTTCAGGCGAAAAATTTCAGTTCATGAAAAACAAGCTAGCATACCAAGGAGGTGTAAAATTTGGGTGCAAAAATGACCTTAACAACGAAAGAAAAAACATTTTCATGAACGAATAACAATTTATTTTTATCTTTAATACCTGGTGTTACCACCAAAAACCTTTTTCACACATGCCATGCGTCTCTTCATTGACCTTATCAGCTTCCTGATGGTATCCTGGGGGCATGCTTCCCACTCTTCGACCAAAGCTTCTTTCAGGGCCAAAATTGTCTCCGGAGCAGGATTGCGTGCTCGAACCTTGCGTTTCAGGTAATCCCATAAGTGCTCGATAGGATTTAAATCAGGACTCAGAGGTGGCCACTTCAGAGTCGGGATGCCAACTGCGTCAAGGTACTCCTTTGTGACGCGGGCGGTATGACAAGGGGCGTTGTCTTGCATGAAATGGAACCCCTCGTCAAAGAACCCGGCGTAGGGGACGACATGGTCTTGCAGGATGTCGGTGATGTACCTGTCTGCATTCAAACCACCGCCTCGACCCCCGCCATCAACAAAAACCAGCTCGGTCCGCCCCTCCATGGAAATCCCCGCCCACATCATGACGGAACCTCCACCGTAGGCGACTGTTTCAGCGAAGCAACACTGGGCGAACCTCTCTCCAGGTCTTCGGTACACCCGTCCTCTTCTGTCGCTGCCATGGAGACACACTCTGCACTCGTCGCTGAAGAGTACGCGGCTCCATTGGTCGTAGGTCCAATTTTCGTAGGTCGCCACGAATTCCTTCCGAGCGTCCCGATGCCTCTGAGTCAGTTTGGGCCCAGTAGCAGGTCTTCTTGGGGTAAGGTTGGCTTCCTTGAGTCTCCGCCGAACTGTTGAGGTGCTAACAGGCACAACCCGGTTCCGCATCAGGTCTTGCTGGATGGCAACAGCGGTACGGTGGCGATTACGAAGACTGGAGGTGGCGATGAAGCGGTCATCCCTCTCCGATGTGCACCGCTGACGGCCAGATCCTTGTTTCCGTTTCAAGGTTCCAAACCGACAAAACCGACGATAAACTCTGGAGACAGCAGACTGGCTTAAATTCAGCTGCTCAGCAACAGAACGCTGCGAGAATCCTCGATTCACCAAGGTGACGACTTCGGTGGCTTCAGCTTCGGTGGTATCCATTTTTCGAAGGTGATTCCGGTGTAAGATTGCGAGGAGATGTGCACTGGTCAACTTCTGATAAGCGAATGATAAGAAATAACCGGTTACACCGGTTTTTATTGGTCTCAAGAGGGCACAACTCGTGCATATCATAACCATGTAAAATGCCATTTTGTACAAAAACTGCGATAACCTAAAAACTACGCAACTGAGATCGATGTCTTTTACTGTTTTTTGTAGCTGAATAAATTCGTAATAAAATTGCATTCAAAGTTTTATTAAAATATTTCCCGCTTTCCGGAAATACGACCAAAAGTAAAAAATGTTGCTTGAGTCGATTTTTTTGATCGCGAGTGTATATTTAAATTTTTAACTAATTAACACATAATGTATGACCATAAAACCTAATAATACATTGCTAATGCTGTATAATAGCAATAATATAAACCATTACAAAGCCAAGTAATTCACTATAAGGGGCTGTTCATAAATTACGTCATTTCAAATGGGAGGGGGGGGGGGGTCTGGACATCGGATGATGGTAGCATGACGTAGGAGGAGGGGGCGGTCATTCCGAAGATCACATCATCTCTCGCATCTTTAAAAAGTGCTTCAATGTGTAAAAGAAGGAATGAAATTCATATTCGTGTCTCTATAAACTTTTAATGCTATAAAATATTATCTACTAAATATTTTTTTATTTTACAATTAAGCTAAAACCGCATTTTTTTTAAATGACGTCACTTTATTTGGCAGGGGGAGGATTGGATGTTTGGGGGGGGGGGGGGGCGTAAAAATCATCAAAAATTGATGACGTAATTTATGAACAGCCCCTATACAGATTTTAGCTGTTTTAGTGCCTTAGGGTCTACAATAGCAATTTTAAGTAGTATATAATGCTTAATGTTGTTTAATAGCATAATTATATGTAATGCTGAGTTTTTTATGATGAGTAATAGAACACTGATTTTGTGTGTGAGACTTACTACTTTCACGCCCTCTATAAGCGCTCTAGGGGTGAATTAAACTTTTCAATATTTTTTAAAAGAATCATTAGAATACGACAAAACTGTGGTAGAGACTTCATTTCCTTTTCTCGCAGCACAAAAAATATTGGACACGTATTTTTTATTTTGTTAATTGAACAAAAATTGGTGAAGATATAGCCCGTTAAAGTTCCGCGTGACGTCACATTTCAGTACAATTTTTACTATGTGACGTCACGCGGAACTTTAACGGGCTATATCTTCACCAATTTTTGTTTAATTGACATTTTTTTGATAATCTAACTGACGGGCTAAATAGAATTATATTTTTTATTACCCAGGAAAGTACCCAATTACCTCCGTTCAAAAACTATCACAATATGGAAACCTACCCACATATTAACTATTAAACAAATTTAGTGATTGCACATTGCAGAGGGGCCTTTATAAGAAACAAATGCTAATAATGTCAAATGCCTAATTTTCAATGTCAAATAATTTTAAGTTACAAAAAATAAAAAGTTCATACGGTCAAATAAATAATTTCAAACAATTTACAAATTAAATAAATTGCACACGCCGTAGGGGCCTTTTTTTTCATAAAGGACCCTACTGTAAACTGTTCGAAACGTCGGGATGTAATTTAAGCTCAGTACACGCTATATGATCCGTTTTTAGTTGTTTTATTTCATGAATAACTATCGCGGCAACCGAAGACAATATTAGATTTTGACATGTAAAATCGAAATCTATGTCTAGACTAGAAAAGTATAGGTATGCATGTTTTCTCATTTATCAGATGTTTCAAGTAAAAAAATAATGTATAATACCTATTAGGCTTAAGTAACAAGTCTCTATAGACCGTAAGCCAGGAACAAATTTTGTTGGTCATCGCGTCCCAGGCGATAACTTGTCAAGTGTTTAAGGGTGATGTTTAATGAAGCCTCGTGAAGGTCAGCTGCCTCTCCGTTGGTGGGTTGAGGAACGGCAGCGATAATCAATCTAAAAAAATTGGTCATCGCGTCCCGATTGAAACTTTCGCGGATATAACGGCTCCAAAAATCCTTCTTACTTTTGAATATGGGAAAATTCAAGAGCTTGAGGCATAATAATTACTTTCAATGAAAACTATATTGAAAAACTATTTAGTTATTTGAGCGATTTTTGAGTTATTTCAAAAAGTTGTATATACATAGTAAAAGGACGTAAAATATCCTATAAAAAATATATTTTGATTGGGTGTATTGTGACGGCAACTACGGAACCCTACATTCAGCAAATATTACAATTCACAAATTGTCATGCAACAGGCTCTAGTTTAGAAGTATAAATAAAAAAAATGACATAACCATAGCAATTATACATAAATAATTTGTACATACGTTTAGCTTGGTAACGGTTTCAAGCACTAGGAGAACAGAATGAAATAAAAATGCATTTTTATCAGCATATTATTTGCTAACGCTACCCAAAGGGGCATGACACTCGGACATACGTGTTTCACGCGTGGGTACTGCCTATTTAGCTGTCTCGCTTACTCAATAACAAAAATGTTTTTGATAATAAATTGTTTGCGTATTTAAAACAGTACTTACGAATGAAAAGTTATTCCGTGAGCTTTGTTTTTATGTTTTGAGCTATTAAAGCATTCAAAAAAGGCACAATTTGGCATGATTTACGGGTACTTTAGTCGTTATTCTTGAAAGCACGCTCTTCGGCGGCCATGACACGACTGATTCAATATAGGCGCCGGAACCTATATTTGATGGCGCACGATCGTGCGCCTGGTACCATATCTATTCCCTTTATATTTATCAAAGCCCATAGATAGATAACTATTTTTTTCTTTATAAATAGGTTGCATACCTAACGGAATGGGTATTACGACAGGGGTGGTTCGACAAATCCAAGATTTTTTCTATATTACTTGGTGTAATACTTTGTCGTCTCAAGTTGTATATCCACTTCAACGTTGAAAAAGTTCTCTCAACAGATGTGATAGGCCTAAACCCTTTTTTTGTTAACATTACTTGAAATATCAATTTCTTTTTCCAATAGTAAATTACGTACTGCTTTAATTTTGGCTAAGCCAGGATTTTTTTCTAACACATTTTCTAGTTTTTGATAAATTGCATTACCCGTAGAAACATTTACCAGTTCAACTAATTCGTTTTTAACTTCGTCTATGTGGGTTAGGTATATGAATAAACTTCTGTATTGTTAAGGCTTCATCAAGACTTAAGTTCGGATTTTGAAGTTTGTCTATATATGCTGCTAAAAACGTGTAATTCTCAGCGATGAAATTTATCTCCTGTTGTATGTTTGTAGTACTCATAATTTTTTTTTCTACTCCGGTACTTTTATCTGTCAATTATATGGTCCCGCAAACGAATATAAAAGCATGTCTTATGCAATTTAAAAAAAGTCTATCTAGTCTATTCTTCATAAAGACCCTAGGGTTATTATGTGATATAATGCAACTGCTAACAGAGGTGCCCTGTGAACTCAACATTTTTTTTTCTACTTCCGTTTATCTATCATTTATACATTCGTCATCAATGTCATCATCTATATACTCGAAGAAACACATAGATAATATACTCGAAGAAAAGTCTATCTTGTCTATTCACCAAAAAGACAACTGTTAAATAATAGCGCCAAAATAGAATCGCGTGCAGTCACGACTTTAGAAGAAAATAAATTACTAGAAACCTAAATAAAAGTAACGTTTTTATAAAAAAAAAACTTTAAAAAATAAAAATTTTAAAGAACCACAGACATACTTTGTAGTTTTTACGTTTGCCATACGTTTGTGGTGGCAAACTGCAAACTTTGAAAATAATATATTTTTACTAATCTATGTCGCTCTTTGATAATTGATTTAATAACGACGGTGTGCGTTTGTGTTAGTATTCTTGAAATACAGTGTTTTAAAAGGTGCAACTTAAATTATTATTGATTATGTTGACAAAATAACTGCAATATCCATGAAGTGTTCAATTTAGCACTTTTTGTAAAACTATGTGTAGTTGTAGAAAACGTATTGTATGCAACGTTGTATAAGTAGGTCAAAAAATGTTCGTGGCGTTTTTCTTAACAATTTTTGCCGCCAGCTGCGCCTACAGCTCAAATTGTTACCCACGCCACTCACATTTTTTGACCCCTCTTATACAACTGTTGCATAAAATACTATTGCTTCTCTAATAGCTGCTGCACTTTTCGGATCAAATTCATTTATAATCTGTTTTATTTGTTCAAAATACTTCGCATAGTAATTAACGGCTTGCAACCAGGTTCCCCATCTTTTAATGACAGGTGTGGGAGGAAGGGGAACAGATGGATATTTATTTCTTAAACTCTCTTTTCTTGAAGGAGTTTTGTTGAATACTTTTTTGACGGAATTGATAAGCGTATTAACATTAGGGTACAGACACCGTATTTTCTCAGCGACTCTATGTAACCCATGGGCCAAACAAGTCAAATGAGTTAAATAAGGGTATATATTGATTACACTTTTGCCGGCTTTCACCATACAAGATCCGGCATCCGTTATCAAGATTAGAAACTTACTTAAGTTACGATCATACATGTTTCCCCAAAGGTCCTTGAATGTTTCGGTGATTGTGGTGTGGTGCTAACGGAAATGTCATTGGTTTTATCCAAGACAGTAGTTTTCATGAGGTACGGCTTGGTATTCTGATTGTTTAATTCTCCAACTAACACATTTGCCTTTTTCCCATCATTATCCGTAGTTTCATCAACAGTTACATAAATGTATTTATTTTGCAATTCTTCCCGTATCATTTGCTTCTTGTTTTCATAAACTTTTAGCAGGACAGTCAGCCTTAAATGACTTTCACTTGGTATATGTACATTGTCACCATATTTACCTTTGGTACAATTTTCCAGAAGTAAAGGTAATACCCGACTAAATTACAACGATTCGTCTGCGTACGTACAACTTGGTACGAGAAGAGTACAAACGTCACTTGATCGGATTATTAAATTATTCCACTAGTTGGATAATTATTGTGAAATGCACGCGTGTTTAATATCTAGGATTATGAGCATACGAGGGGCGGCTGATAAGTCCTAAGCCTATGGTATTTCGAGGTCGTATATGCGTTTATGGTACTGGCCACTAGAAAGGCCATTTAAAAACAAATTATTAAATACAAAATCATGTCATATTTTTTAAAATTTTCTTGAGATATTCAACGGCAAAGTTCACCATGTCTGAATTATCAACAAATATAACGAAAATTGAGCACCGTGCTGTAATTAAGTTCCTTACAAAATGTTCTAAATCACCGCAATGTATTTTTGAAGAAATGGCTAGTATTTATGGTGCCTCTGGGCCTTCCTATGCTACGGTCAAAAAGTGGAGTCGCTTATTTAAACTAGAGAGAGATAGAATTTTTGGACCCGGGGTATGTCCTTAAACTACGTCCGGACTTGGGTATGTCCTTAAACTATGCCAAAAAGAGAGGTATGGGCACTGCGAATGGCATCTCGCTTAGTGTGGTAGGGCACGTTCAGTGAATGTCATCTCGCTCAAATCTGGAGCAGAGCCCGACTGGGGAAGTACCTCCACCTTACAGAAAACCACAGCCAAATAGCACTAGACCCTACTCATAGTGTTGTGTTCCTGCTGGTGAGTAAGGTTGCCAAAGAGCTCAAAGAGGACCCAGTGTGTTGACGATGAGGGACCCTCTTGTTCCTTTAGCCGTCAACACAGTGAATCCTCCTTTTTGTAAAGGGTCGGCAACGCGCATGTGACTCCTGTGGAGTTACAGGCGTCCATAGGTTACGGTAGCTGCTTACCATCAGGCAGGCCGTATGCTTGTTTGCCACCGTCGTAGTATAAAAAAAAAAAAAAAAAAAGATAGGGAGTCGATTGAAGACGATCCCCGTTCAGGGAGGCCAATATCGGTGGTGACTGAGGAAAATGTAAGAAAAGTCAGAAAATTGGTATTAGAAGACCGGAGAGGCTTGGAAAATAGCTGATACTGTAGGCATTAGTAAAGAACGGGTTGGGGAGATTTTACATGAACATTTGAACATGACTAAGGTCAGTGCTTGCTGGGTACCAAAAATGATGACGGGGTTCGATAAAGAACGTCGTGTTGAAACTTCCCAGGCGTTTTTAGATCTGTGCGGAGATGGTATAGATGAAGTTTGCTCCCGAATAGTAACTGTTGATGAAACATGGACCAGGCAGTATGATCCGGAGTGTAAGTCTGAATCCATGCAGTGGATTGAAAAGGGTGAAAGACCACCGAAGAAGTTTAAAGTGCAAAAATCGGCATCTAAGTTAACGGCCACTGTGTTTTGGGACTGTGATGACATTCTCTTAATAGATTATTTGGCCAAAGGTTCTACAATAAATGCACTTTATTATGCCAATCTATTGAGACAAGTGCGAGAAGCGGTAGTTGAGAAAAGGAGGGGCAAACTAAGGAAAGGCATTTTGTTTTTGCAAGACAATGCATCCGTTCACACCGCCCGGGTTGCGAGGCAGGCTCTGAAGGAAATTGGCTTCGATGAAATCGACCACCCACCCTACAGTCCAGACTTAGCCCCTAGCGATTATTTTCTGTTCAGTAATTTAAAGAAAGAGTAACGGGGAAAGCGATTTGGCAGTGATGAAGAGATGAAGGCGGCTGTACAGGAGCATTTTGAAGGCCAATCTAAAGAATATTTTTTTAACGGCCTAAAAGCATTGTATAAAAAATGTAAAAAATGCATTGAATTAGAGGGAGATTATATTGAAAAATAAACATAAGTTATTATTTATATATCGTTTTTTTCTACCATAGGCTTAGGACTTATCAGACGCCCCTCGTAGAAGCGGTGGAATAGGAACCTCGTTACGAGCAGTTGTGTTGAAAAATTAATAACAGGATTTTGCAATTTCAGAAAACATTACACAATTATGGAGCTGGAGAGCATAGTTCAGTATTTAAAACACAATAAACTGTATGATGCCACGCGGTACTCATGAACGTGGAAGGAAATGACAAATTCTCAAGTAAGTTAATACAATTTATGTCACACCTGACCATAATGTAATGCCAGGATTATGAGCATAGAAGTGGTGGAATAGGAACCTCGTTACGAGCAGTTGTGTTGAAAAATTAATAACAGGATTTTGCAATTTCAGAAAACATTACACAATTATGGAGCTGGAGAGCATAGTTCAGTATTTAAAACACAATAAACTGTATGATGCCACGCGGTACTCACGTACTTGGAAGGAAATGACAAATTCTAAAGTAAGTTAATACAATTTATGTCACACCTGGCCATAATGTAATGCCAGGATTATGAGCATAGAAGCGGTGGAATAGGAACCTCGTTACGAGCAGTTGTGTTGAAAAATTAATAACAGGATTTTGCAATTTCAGAAAACGTTACACACAATTGGAGCTGCAGAGCATAGTAAATTACATAAAAAGAAACAAACTGTATGATGCCACGCGGTACTCACGTACTTGGAAGGAAATGACAAATTCTAAAGTAAGTTAATACAATTTATGTCACACCTGGCCATAATGTAATGCCAGGATTATGAGCATAGAAGCGGTGGAATAGGAACCTCGTTACGAGCAGTTGTGTTGAAAAATTAATAACAGGATTTTGCAATTTCAGAAAACGTTACACACAATTGGAGCTGCAGAGCATATTAAATTACATAAAAAGAAACAAACTGTATGATGCCACGCGGTACTCACGTACTTGGAAGGAAATGACAAATTCTAAAGTAAGTTAATACAATTTATGTCACACCTGGCCATAATGTAATGCCAGGATTATGAGCATAGAAGTGGTGGAATAGGAACCTCGTTACGAGCAGTTGTGTTGAAAAATTAATAACAGGATTTTGCAATTTCAGAAAACATTACACATTCGACGAGCTTCAAACACTGGTAAATTATATCAAAACACGAAATTTATACGATGAAACGCGGTTGATGCGAATGTGGACGCGCGTAACCACATCTCAAGTAAGTTAATACAATTAATGTCACACCTGGCCATAATGTAATGCCAGGATTATGAGCATAGAAGCGGTGGAACAGGAACCTCGTTACGAGCAGTTGTGTTGAAAAATTAATAACAGGATTTTGCAATTTCAGAAAACATTACACAAAATTGGAGCTGGAGAGCATAGTTCAGTATTTAAAACACAATAAACTGTATGATGCCACGCGGTACTCACGAACGTGGAAGGAAATGACAAATTCTCAAGAAGTTAATACAATTTATGTCACACCTGGCCATAATGTAATGCCAGGATTATGAGCATAGAAGCGGTGGAATAGGAACCTCGTTACGAGCAGTTGTGTTGAAAAATTAATAACAGGATTTTGCAATATCAGAAAACGTTACACACAAATGGAACTGCAGAGCATAGTAAATTATATAAAACGAAACAAACTGTATGATGCCACGCGGTACTCACGTACTTGGAAGGAAATGACAAATTCTAAAGTAAGTTAATACAATTTATGTCACACCTGGCCATAATGTAATGCCAGGATTATGAGCATAGAAGCGGTGGAATAGGAACCTCGTTACGAGCAGTTGTGTTGAAAAATTAATAACAGGATTTTGCAATTTCAGAAAACGTTACACACAATTGGAGCTGCAGAGCATAGTAAATTACATAAAAAGAAACAAACTGTATGATGCCACGCGGTACTCACGTACTTGGAAGGAAATGACAAATTCTAAAGTAAGTTAATACAATTTGAGTCACACCTGGCCATAATGTAATGCCAGGATTATGAACATAGAAGCGGTGGAACAGGAACCTCGTTACGAGCAGTTGTGTTGAAAAATTAATAACAGGATTTTGCAATTTCAGAAAACATTACACAAAATTGGAGCTGGAGAGCATAGTTCAGTATTTAAAACACAATAAACTGTATGATGCCACGCGGTACTCACGAACGTGGAAGGAAATGACAAATTCTCAAGTAAGTTAATACAATTTATGTCACACCTGGCCATAATGTAATGCCAGGATTATGAGCATAGAAGCGGTGGAATAGGAACCTCGTTACGAGCAGTTGTGTTGAAAAATTAATAACAGGATTTTGCAATATCAGAAAACGTTACACACAAATGGAACTGCAGAGCATAGTAAATTATATAAAACGAAACAAACTGTATGATGCCACGCGGTACTCACGTACTTGGAAAGAAATGACAAATTCTAAAGTAAGTTAATACAATTTATGTCACACCTGGCCATAATGTAATGCCAGGATTATGAGCATAGAAGCGGTGGAATAGGAACCTCGTTACGAGCAGTTGTGTTGAAAAATTAATAACAGGATTTTGCAATTTCAGAAAACGTTACACACAATTGGAGCTGCAGAGCATAGTAAATTACATAAAAAGAAACAAACTGTATGATGCCACGCGGTACTCACGTACTTAGAAGGAAATGACAAATTCTAAAGTAAGTTAATACAATTTGAGTCACACCTGGCCATAATGTAATGCCAGGATTATGAGCATAGAAGCGGTGGAATAGGAACCTCGTTACGAGCAGTTGTGTTGAAAAATTAATAACAGGATTTTGCAATTTCAGAAAACATTACACAAAATTGGAGCTGAAGAGCATAGTTCAGTATTTAAAACACAATAAACTGTATAATGCCACGCGGTACTCACGAACGTGGAAGGAAATATCAAATTCTCAAGTAAGTTAATACAATTTATGTCACACCTGGCCATAATGTAATGCCAGGATTATGAGCATAGAAGCGGTGGAATAGGAACCTCGTTACGAGCAGTTGTGTTGAAAAATTAATAACAGGATTTTGCAATTTCAGAAAACGTTACACACAAATGGAACTGCAGAGCATAGTAAATTACATAAAACGAAACAAACTGTATGATGCCACGCGGTACTCACGTACTTGGAAGGAAATGACAAATTCTAAAGTAAGTTAATACAATTTATGTCACACCTGGCCATAATGTAATGCCAGGATTATGAGCATAGAAGCGGTGGAATAGGAACCTCGTTACGAGCAGTTGTGTTGAAAAATTAATAACAGGATTTTGCAATTTCAGAAAACATTACACAAAATTGGAGCTGGAGAGCATAGTAAATTATACAAAAAGAGACAAACTGTATGATGCCACGCGGTACTCACGTAATTGGAAGGAAATGACAAATTCTAAAGTAAGTTAATACAATTTATGTCACACCTGGCCATAATGTAATGCCAGGATTATGAGCATAGAAGCGGTGGAATAGGAACCTCGTTACGAGCAGTTGTGTTGAAAAATTAATAACAGGATTTTGCAATTTCAGAAAACGTTACACACAAATGGAACTGCAGAGCATAGTAAATTACATAAAACGAAACAAACTGTATGATGCCACGCGGTACTCACGTACTTGGAAGGAAATGACAAATTCTAAAGTAAGTTAATACAATTTATGTCACACCTGGCCATAATGTAATGCCAGGATTATGAGCATAGAAGCGGTGGAATAGGAACCTCGTTACGAGCAGTTGTGTTGAAAAATTAATAACAGGATTTTGCAATTTCAGAAAACATTACACAAAATTGGAGCTGGAGAGCATAGTAAATTAAATAAAAAGAAACAAACTGTATGATGCCACGCGGTACTCACGTACTTGGAAGGAAATGACAAATTCTAAAGTAAGTTAATACAATTAATGTCACACCTGGCCATAATGTAATGCCAGGATTATGAGCATAGAAGCGGTGGAATAGGAACCTCGTTACGAGCAGTTGTGTTGAAAAATTAATAACAGGATTTTGCAATTTCAGAAAACATTACACAAAATTGGAGCTGGAGAGCATAGTAAATTATATAAAAAGAAACAAACTGTATGATGCCACGCGGTACTCACGTACTTGGAAGGAAATGACAAATTCTAAAGTAAGTTAATACAATTAATGTCACACCTGGCCATAATGTAATGCCAGGATTATGAGCATAGAAGCGGTGGAATAGGAACCTCGTTACGAGCAGTTGTGTTGAAAAATTAATAACAAGATTTTGCAATTTCAGAAAACATTACACAAAATTGGAGCTGAAGAGCATAGTTCAGTATTTAAAACACAATAAACTGTATAATGCCACGCGGTACTCACGAACGTGGAAGATAATATCAAATTCTCAAGTAAGTTAATACAATTTATGTCACACCTGGCCATAATGTAATGCCAGGTTTATGAGCATAGAAGCGGTGGAATAGGAACCTCGTTACGAGCAGTTGTGTTGAAAAATTAATAACAGGATTTTGCAATTTCAGAAAACGTTACACACAAATGGAACTGCAGAGCATAGTAAATTACATAAAACGAAACAAACTGTATGATGCCACGCGGTACTCACGTACTTGGAAGGAAATGACAAATTCTAAAGTAAGTTAATACAATTTATGTCACACCTGGCCATAATGTAATGCCAGGATTATGAGCATAGAAGCGGTGGAATAGGAACCTCGTTACGAGCAGTTGTGTTGAAAAATTAATAACAGGATTTTGCAATTTCAGAAAACATTACACAAAATTGGAGCTGGAGAGCATAGTAAATTATATAAAAAGAAACAAACTGTATGATGCCACGCGGTACTCACGTACTTGGAAGGAAATGACAAATTCTAAAGTAAGTTAATACAATTAATGTCACACCTGGCCATAATGTAATGCCAGGATTATGAGCATAGAAGCGGTGGAATAGGAACCTCGTTACGAGCAGTTGTGTTGAAAAATTAATAACAGGATTTTGCAATTTCAGAAAACATTACACAAAATTGGAGCTGGAGAGCATAGTAAATTATATAAAAAGAAACAAACTGTATGATGCCACGCGGTACTCACGTACTTGGAAGGAAATGACAAATTCTAAAGTAAGTTAATACAATTAATGTCACACCTGGCCATAATGTAATGCCAGGATTATGAGCATAGAAGCGGTGGAATAGGAACCTCGTTACGAGCAGTTGTGTTGAAAAATTAATAACAGGATTTTGCAATTTCAGAAAACGTTACACACAATTGGAGCTGCAGAGCATAGTTCAGTATTTAAAACACAATAAACTGTATGATGCCACGCGGTACTCATGAACGTGGAAGGAAATATCAAATAAAACATTACCCACATATAAAACATTCTCCGATGTTTTCTCAAATTATTAGATTAACATTATTGTAATAACTTCACAGAATACCTGTGTTTACATTAAAATTATTTATATTGATGAACGGGTAACGACTGGCGCTTGCACATTTGTAGAGGATGCCTTAGCGAGAACGACGTGAACTAAAGTGACATTTTAGTGAGAATTCATTTACATTCCTTATTTCCCAACATAATAAGCATCTGGACATCACAATTTCCCAGATATTTCCATTGACAACTATACAATGACGTACTGTACGACAAGAAAACATATTTTTATATTTTTCCCTAAAAAAACTGCACTAAAATTTTGTACAATTTCAGGAGGACACATACGACGAGAATATAACTGCCAACAAATCTATTAATCTCAGGTATTATCTCTGACAGACAGGTACGACAAGAAATACATTTTCAACCAATTATTTATCCTAGACAAATAAAGTACCCACATATAAAACATTTCCAGGAGTTTTCTCAAATTATAAGTTTAACATTATTGTAATAACTTCACAGAATACCTGTGTTCACATTAAAATTATTTATATTGATGAACGGGTACCGATTGGCGCTTGCACATTTGTAGAGGATGCCTTAGCGAGAACGACGTGAACTAAAGTGACATTTTAGTCTTTATTCATTTTCAATTCCTTATTTCCCAAAATAAAAAGCACCTGGACGTCACAATTCTCCAGATATTTTTATTAACAACTAAACAATGACGTACTGTACGACAAGAAAACATATTTTTATATTTTTCCCTAAAAAAACTGCACTAAAAGTTGGTGCAATTTCAGGAGGACACATAGGACAAGAATTTACCTGCCAAGTAATCTATTAATCTCAGGTATTATCTCTGATTGACAGGTACGATAAGAAATAAATTTTCAACCAATTATTTATCCCAGAAAAATAAAGTACCCACATATAAAACATTCACAGGGGTTCTCAAATTATAAGTTTAACATTATTGTAATAACTTCACAGAATACCTGTGTATACATTAAAATTATTTATATTGATGAACAGGTAACGATTAGCGCTTGCACATTTGTAGAGTATGCCTTAGCGAGAACAACCTGAACTAAAGTGACATTTTAGTGTGTATTCATTTTCGATTCCTTATTCCCCAAAAGAATTAGCATTTGGACGTCACAATTCCCCAGATATTTCAACTGACAACTAAACAATGACGTACTGTGTACGACAAGAGAACATATTTTTATATTTTTCCCTAAAAAAACTGCAATAAAATTTAGTGCAATTTCAGGAGGACACATACGACAAGAATATAACTGCCAACCTATCTATTAATCTCAGGTATTAACTCTGACGGACAGGTACGACAAGACATACATTTTCAACCAATTATTTATCCCAGACAAATAAAGTACCCACATATAAAATATTCCTGGGTGTTTTGTCAAATTATAAGATTAACATTATTGTAATAACTTCACAGGATACATGTGTTTACATTAAAATTATTTATATTGATGAACGGGTAACGATTGACGCTTGCACATTTGTAGAGTATGCCTTAGCGAGAACGACGTGAACTAAAGTGACATTTTAGTGTGTATTCATTTTCAATTCCTTATTTCCCAACATAATGAGCATATATTTCCATTGACAACTAAACAATTACGTACTGTGTACGACAAGAGAACATATTTTAATATTTTTCCTCAAAAAAACTGCAATAAAATTTAGTGCAATTTCAGGAGGACACATGCGACAAGAATATAACTGCCAACCTATCTATTAATCTCAGGGTTTGACTCTGACAGACAGGTACGACAAGAAATACATTTTCAACCAATTATTTATCCCAGACAAATAAAGTACCCACATATAAAATATTCCTAGTAGTTTTGTCAAATTATAAGATTAACATTATTGTAATAACTTCACAGAATACCTATGTTTACATTAAAATTATTTATATTAATGAACGGGTAACGATTGGCGCTTGCACATTTGTAGAGTATGCCTTAGCGAGAACGACGTGAACTAAAGTGCCATTTTAGTGTGTATTCATTTTCAATTCCTTATTTCCCAACATAATGAACATCTGGACATCATAATATCCCAGATATTTCCATTGACAACTAAACAATGACGTACTGTGTACGACAAGAAAACATATTTTTATATTTTTCACTAAAAAAACTGCAATAAAATGTTGTGCAATTTCAGGAGGACACATACGAAAAGAATATAACTGCCAACCAATCTATTAATCTCAGGTATTAACTCTGACAGACAGGTACGACAAGAAATACATTTTCAAAAAATTATTTATCCCAGACAAATAAAGTACACACACACAAAACATTCCCAGGAGTGTTGTCAAATTATAAGATTAACATTATTGTAATAACTTTACAGAATACCTGTGTTTACATTAAAATTATTTATATTGATGAACGGGTAACGACTGGCGCTTGCACATTTGTAGAGGATGCCTTAGCGAGAACGACGTGAACTAAAGTGACATTTTAGTGAGAATTCATTTACATTCCTTATTTCCCAACATAATAAGCATCTGGACGTCACAATTCTCCAGATATTTTTATTAACAACTAAACAATGACGTACTGTACGACAAAAAAACATATTTTTATATTTTTCCCTAAAAAAACTGCACTAAAAGTTGGTGCAATTTCAGGAGGACACATAGGACAAGAATTTACCTGCCAAGTAATCTATTAATCTCAGGTATTATCTCTGATTGACAGGTACGATAAGAAATAAATTTTCAACCAATTATTTATCCCAGAAAAATAAAGTACCCACATATAAAACATTCCCAGGGGTTCTCAAATTATAAGTTTAACATTATTGTAATAACTTCACAGAATACCTGTGTATACATTAAAATTATTTATATTGATGAACAGGTAACGATTAGCGCTTGCACATTTGTAGAGTATGCCTTAGCGAGAACAACCTGAACTAAAGTGACATTTTAGTGTGTATTCATTTTCGATTCCTTATTCCCCAAAAGAATTAGCTTTTGGACGTCACAATTCCCCAGATATTTCAATTGACAACTAAACAATGACGTACTGTGTACGACAAGTGAACATATTTTTATATTTTTCCCTAAAAAAACTGCAATAAAATTTAGTGCAATTTCAGGAGGACACATACGACAAGAATATAACTGCCAACCTATCTATTAATCTCAGGTATTAACTCTGACGGACAGGTACGACAAGACATACATTTTCAACCAATTATTTATCCCAGACAAATAAAGTACCCTCATATAAAATATTCCTGGGTGTTTTGTCAAATTATAAGATTAACATTATTGTAATAACTTCACAGGATACCTGTGTTTACATTAAAATTATTTATATTGATGAACGGGTAACGATTGACGCTTGCACATTTGTAGAGTATGCCTTAGCGAGAACGACGTGAACTAAAGTGCCATTTTAGTGTGTATTCATTTTCAATTCCTTATTTCCCAACATAATGAACATCTGGACATCATAATTTCCCAGATATTTCCATTGACAACTAAACAATGACGTACTGTGTACGACAAGAAAACATATTTTTATATTTTTCACTAAAAAAACTGCAATAAAATTTTGTGCAATTTCAGGAGGACACATACGAAAAGAATATAACTGCCAACCAATCTATTAATCTCAGGTATTAACTCTGACAGACAGGTACGACAAGAAATACATTTTCAAAAAATTATTTATCCCAGACAAATAAAGTACCCACATATAAAATATTCCTAGTAGTTTTGTCAAATTATAAGATTAACATTATTGTAATAACTTCACAGAATACCTATGTTTACATTAAAATTATTTATATTAATGAACGGGTAACGATTGGCGCTTGCACATTTGTAGAGTATGCCTTAGCGAGAACGACGTGAACTAAAGTGCCATTTTAGTGTGTATTCATTTTCAATTCCTTATTTCCCAACATAATGAACATCTGGACATCATAATTTCCCAGATATTTCCATTGACAACTAAACAATGACGTACTGTGTACGACAAGAAAACTTATTTTTATATTTTTCACTAAAAAAACTGCAATAAAATTTTGTGCAATTTCAGGAGGACACATACGAAAAGAATATAACTGCCAACCAATCTATTAATCTCAGGTATTAACTCTGACAGACAGGTACGACAAGAAATACATTTTCAAAAAATTATTTATCCCAGACAAATAAAGTACACACACACAAAACTATCCCAGGAGTGTTGTCAAATTATAAGATTAACATTATTGTAATAACTTTACAGAATACCTGTGTTTACATTAAAATTATTTATATTTATGAACGGGTAACGATTGGCGCTTGCACATTTGTAGAGGATGCCTTAGCGAGAACGACGTGAACTAAAGTGACATTTTAGTGTGTATTCATTTTCAATTCCTTATTTCCCAAAATAATGAGCATCTGGACGTCACAATTCCCCAGATATTTCCATTGACAACTAAACAATGACGTACTGTACGACAAGAAAACCTATTTTTAAATTTTTCCCTAAAAAAACTGCACTAAAATTTGGTGCAATTTCAGGATGACACAAACGACAAGAATTTAACTGCCAAACAATCTATTAATCTCAGGTATTAACTCTGACAGACAGGTATGATAAGAAATACCTGTGTGGAGCACAGATGTGGACCCCGAGTCGAAGACATGTGGCCAGGCGAAGGATGTCTGGGTCGAGGAAGGTGCCAATGTTTGGCGATGGATAAGCCCTGAGCCAATCACCGGACTCCCTCGCCCCCGACGCTAGTAATCTGGCCCGTTCTGAGCCAGTGCTTCGGCTCAGGAGAGAATTGAACGAAATTTCGCATATTGTATCATCCCAGCTCCTCTGACAATTTGGATGTGAAGGGAAATCCTTGCTCGGGCAAGCAATCGACCAAGCTTTTCTGGCCTCCACCAAACCCGCAGTCTCTGTTCCAGGTATCAGCAAGATCGCCGAACGCATTAAATATTATTTTCAAAAGGAAATTAATGCCTAATATTCAGAAATTAATGAAATAATGCAATTTAAACGGGGGTATGTATTACTCCCAAGTAACACATCAAAGCAGTATAACGGCCGTCTTACAGCATATCTGTATGCTTTTAGCATTTTCAGTTCGTTTTGTAGTAGCATTATAAACGTTTATAGTGCTGATATAGGTCTTAAATGGGCACGAATTACCCAGCTTGAGATCCTATACAGGTCATTCAATAGCATTACAGGCGCAATATGTCTGCGCTATTAGCATTATCGTTGTCATGGAAAGTGCCAATCGCATTAAAGAATCATTAGTACGCTCTATTAAGTTGCCAACTGCATTAAAGAAGCATTAATACGGCCAAAAAACTTGCTAATCGCAGTAAAGAAGCATTAGTACTCTCGATTAACTTGCCAATCGCAATACAAAAGCATTATACTAGCATAAGAGTGTAGTAAAATAAACCTTACGTCAATGCAAAAACGTCTCTAACACCGACGGAACAAATGTTATAATACAATGAACGTTGTGATTTAACTACTTTGTCTCGCAATATAAAATGGACGAAGACGGTACAAAAAACTGAATGAGTGACACGTCATATTTGTTTGCATCCTAACAAAATTTATAAAAGTTTTTTACTCTTTTACGTTATTATATCCTTCAAATATTACTGCGCAATGTAGTTTACTGTAAATGTGTATATAAGTTTCATTGAAAATTTCCACGCGCCTTTGATTTATTGTGGTTTTGCTATAAAATATTATAAAAAGATATGCGTCATATAAACAAAACAATTGTGTAATCCTCGTATAGAACGAGTTTTGCATTATTAACATAATAGTGTTGGTTGAGCAGTCTTAAATTAAGTAATTTCATTATTATATAGGTATTTTCCTTGTATAAATAGGTCCGCATGATTTTAGTTTTAGGTTATAAATGATTTACAAAATGGCGTTGGTCTATATAGACGGAGAGCTAGCCACGTCGGATATGACACAATAATGAGAGCAACCAAACCCCTCTAGTCAGTTTGGTATACTATGCTTATTTCTAGATCTGGACATCTGGCAGCTTTAAAGTGGTGGAGGTCAAAGAATGCAAACCATTTCAAGAAAATAAATCCTAGAGATCTGGGTTTGATGCAATATTATGAGAAACTATACAAATACTATACAATATTAAGAGAAATTATACAAAAGTTTATGTTGGGAGAAAGTAGTGCCAAACGATGTATAATAAAATATAGTTCATAGTTTGCCGCCTACTGTTTTTGTTTCCGTAATAATCATACATCGGGGTTTTCGGTGCGGGAACGATTTGAGAAAGAGTAGAGATAAACAGATAGGTTGAGAGTTAGTCTGAGAAAATATCATATTATGCCTAATGAATAACTACCTCTCTGTGAATAGCTTACACACTATGATACGAGCTTTTTTTCTTATTGTATTGACTATTATATACTTAGTATTTTAAAAATGCAATTGCATATCCGAAATTTATTAACTAGATCTACCTAAGACAAAGACACGGTATAATAAGTGTCAAATATTAATCTTGACGTCCGATATTTATGAACTATTTGATTAACGGAAGAGGTTGACAATGATCAGTCATTACATGAATTAATAAAAAAATACTGGAAAAAATCATGGGTATATGTACCTACAATATATATACCTGATAGTCAGCTATTACATATAAATTGTATATACCTATGATTTTTTCGATCAATTATTCATTAGGTAGAAACGTGCTAGAGTACATTCTGTTTTTTAAGTTAATGCCTACTCTTTGGCTAATGTCAAACATTCCCGCACCGAAAACCCCGATGTACGGTAATAATACACAATATTTTTTGGTCTAACGTTTTTTTTTATCGATATTTGACCAGTTTTGAGTCGATATTCCAACATATTCACTATAGATAGAATTATAAGGCAAACGACTATCGGTTTTTGAATCTTTTATCTCCATTCTGTAGAGCCGGATCTTGAAATAAATGAGCCGTTATTTTTTTATGATATTTTTAAAATATGGTCTAAAAAACACTTCTATCGATATTCGAATGGTGTAAAGAATCTTACATATACGTAATCTACATATTAGGGTTCCTCTTTGATGTCTCTAAAAACTGAAGAGAGATTTTAATTTTTAACTAATGAAAACAAAATTTATGACCATAAAACCACTTTTTTAGCCTAAACCGAACTTTAATGTAAAATATCTCGAAGACAATGAATATTGAAGTAAATAAAGGATACTATATTGTTTAAAGCCGTTACTGATAATATGATGAGCTATATAAATCATTAGAAAACTAAGGGAATCAGATTTAAGGTCGTTGGCGCCAGGGAGCCCCTTAAAATATAGGCCCTGTCCTTTATAACTGAGACAACTTCGGCAATTTTTACCTACCTTGGTATTACTATTTTCCAATTAAAACATTTTGCTAGTCTGACACTGTGACCTCCACCCATTAAAAGCTGCCAGATGCCAGGATCTAGCAACAAGAATAGTATAGCAATCTAACCAGACGGGTTTTGTTGCTCTCATTATTGTGTCATATCTGACGTGGCTAGCTCTTAGTCCAATAGCAGCTCAGGGACCCTTAAAAAATGCCTTATTTATGCCTACAGCATTACACGTGAATAATTATGCTATCAAACAACATTAAGCATTTATTTATGCTATTGTAGAACCTAAGGCACTAAAACCGCTAAAAGCTGTATAGGGGCTGTTCATAAATTACGTCATCAATTTTTGATGATTTATGAACAGCCTCTTGTAGTGAATTAGTTGGCTTTATAATGGTTTATATTATTGCTATTATACTGTATTAGGAACGTATTACCTACTTATAAATGCTATTGTACACCCTTAGGCATTAAAAATAGCTGAAAGCTGTATAGCGAATTTACGTGGCATTATAATGTTGTTCGCTGCGCTAAAACTAATGGCTAAACAAAAGCATTTACACATGCCATTATACAACCGTTATACAGCGTAAAGTATCATATAATGCTATTGTAGAACCTAAAGCACTAAAAACAGCTGAAAGCTGTATACCGGATTTACGTGGCATTATAATGGCTAATATTCATGCTCATAAACAGCATTAAGCATTTATTTATGCTATTGTAGAACCTAAGGCACTAAACCACACCGAAGCATTAGTGTAGCAAACCAAAACGCAACTGTACAGCATTCAGCTGTACAGTTGCATTTTGGTTCGCTGCACTTAAACTAAAGGCTTTACAAAAGCATTTAGATATGCCATTATACAACCGTTATACAGCTCAAAGCATCATATAATGCGACAAGTTGCTCGATGAACGTATATGAGAGTTTATACGGTCCTTAAGTTCGAAATAAGTTAACTATTCATATGTTATAATGCTTCCTGTGTTACTTGGGCTTCTGTCTAGTTTTTTTAGATTTAGATTTTTAGAAAGGTTATAAAGTATTTTATCTACACTCATACTGTAAGTGCTTTAGGTTCTACAATAGCATTTTATGATGCTTTACGCTGTATAACGGTTGTATAATGGCATGTGTAAATGCTTTTGTTTAGCCATTAGTTTTAGTGCAGCGAACAACAGCTACACTAATGCTTCGGTTTGGTTTAGTGCCTTAGGTTCTACAATAGCATAAATAAATGCTTAATGCTGTTTAAGAGCATGAATATTAGTCATTATAATATCACGTAAATTCGCTATACAGCTTTCAGCTATTTTTAATGCCTTAGGGTGTACAATAGCATTTATAAGTAGGTAATACGTTCCTAATGCAGTATAATAGCAATAATATAAACCATTATAAAGCCAAGTAATTCACTATAAGGGGCTGTTCATAAATTACGTCATTTAAAATGGGGGGTGGGGGGTCTGGACATCGGATGATGGCAGCATAACGTAGGAGGGGGGGCGGTCATTCCGAAGATCACATCATCAATGTGTAAAAAAAGGAATGAAAGTCGTGTTTCTATAAACTTTTAATGCTATAAAATATTATCTACTATTAATATATAGTTTTTTCACAATTAAGCTTAAAACGCATTTTTTTAATGACGTCACTTTATTTGGCAGAGGGAGGGTTGGATGATTTTAGGGGGGGGTAAAAATCATCAAAAATTGATGACGTAATTTATGAACAGCCCCTATACAGCTTTTAGCGGTTTTAGTGCCTTAGGTTCTACAATAGCATAAATAAATGCTTAATGTTGTTTAATAGCATAATTATTTACGTGTAATGCTGTAGGCATAAATAAGGCATTTTTTAAGGGTCACTGAGCTGCTATTGGACTAAGAGCTAGCCACGTCAGAAATGACACAATAATGAGAGCAACAAAACCCGTCTGGTTAGATTGCTATACTATTCTTATTGCAAGATCCTGGCATCTGGCAGCTTTTAACGGGTGGAGGTCACAGTGACAGACTAGCAAAATGTTTTAATTGGAAAATAGTAATACCAAACTTGGTAAAAATTGCCGAAGTTGTCTCAGTTATAAAGGACAGGGCCTATATTTTAAGGGGCTCCCTGGCGCCAACGACCTTAGATCTGATTCCCTTAATTTTCTAATGATTTATATAGCTTAACATATTATCAGTAACGGCTTTAAACAATATAGTATCCTATATTTACTTCAATATTCATTGTCTTCGAGATATTTGACATCAAAGTCGAACCGGTTTAGGCTAAAAAAGTGGTTCTATGGTCATAAATTTTGTTTTAATTAGTTAAAAATTAAAATCTCTCTTCAGTTTTTAGAGACATCAAAGAGGAACCCTAATATGTAGAATACGTATATGTAAGATTCTGTACACCATTCGAATATCGATAAAAGTGTTTTTTTAGACTTTATTTTAAAAATATCATAAAAAATAACGGCTCATTTATTTCAAGATCCGGCTCTACAGAATGGAGATAAAAGATTCAAAAAACCGATGTCCAGCTGAAGTGTTTGTACGAGAACGCCACTATGTCAGTCCGACTCCAGGACCAGAACTCGAAGCCTATTCCGTTGCAGCGGGGAGTCAGGCAAGGAGATGTTATTTCTCCTAAACTGTTTACCGCTGCACTGGAGGATGTTTTCAAGACTCTGGACTGGAGAAGGCTAGGCATCAACATAAACGGCGAGTACATCACTCACCTTCGGTTTGCTGACGATATAGTAGTCTTGGCTGAGACCATGGAGGATTTGAGTACGATGCTCGATGACCTCAGTAAAGCCTCCGAGCGAGTTGGTCTAAAGATGAACATGGATAAGACGAAGATCATGTCAAATACCCGTGTAGCACCAACTCCCGTTACAATCGGAGACTTTACACTCGAAGTTGTGGACGATTATATATACTTAGGACATACTGTCCAGTTAGGTAGATCCAACTTCGAGAAAGAGGTCAATCGACGAATCCGACTCGGTTGAGCAGCGTTCGGAAAGCTACGGCACATCTTTTTGTCCAATATTCCGCAGTGTCTCAAGACGAAAGTCTTTGACCAGTGTGTGTTGCCAGTGATGACATATGGTACTGAAACGTGGTCGCTTACAATGGGCCTCATAAGAAAGCTCAAAGTCACCCAAAGGGCAATGGAGAGGGCTATGATTGGAGTCTCTCTGCGTGATCGCATCAGAAATGAGGCCATCCGCAGCAGAACCAAAGTAACCGATATAGCCCTCCGAATCGCTAAACTAAAGTGGCAGTGGGCGGGGCACATTGCTCGTAGAACCGATGGCCGTTGGGGCGGAAAGGTTCTCGAGTGGCGACCACGAACCGGAAGGCGCAGCGTGGGTAGACCCCCCGCAAGGTGGACTGATGACCTGGTGAAGGTCGCGGGAGTCCGCTGGATGCGGGTGGCGCAGGACCGGTCATTGTGGCACTCTTTGGGGGAGGCCTATGTCCAGCAGTGGACGTCTTTCGGCTGATATGATGATGATGATGATGATGATGACATTATGTGTTAATTAGTTAAAAATTTAAATATCTCTACAGTTTTTAGAGACATCAAAGAGGAACCCTAATATGTAGATTACGTATACGTAGATTCTTTACACCATTCGAATATCGTTAAAAGTGTTTTTTTTAGACCATATTTTAAAAATATCATTAAAAAATTACGGCTCCTTTATTTCAAGATCCGGCTCAACAGAATGGAGATAAAATATTCAAGAACCGATAGTCGTTTGCCTTATAATTCTATCTGTAGTGAATATGTTGGAATATCGACTCAAAACTGGTCAAAACTCCATAAAAAACGTTAGACCCAAAAATATTGTGTATTATTACAGAAACAAAAACAGTAGGCGACCAACTATGAACTATATTATACATCGTTTGGCACTACTTTCCCCCAACATAAACTTTTGTATAATTTCTCTTAATATAGTATTTGTATAGTTTCTCATAATATTGCATCCAACCCAGATCTCTAGGATTTGTTTTCTTGAAATGGTTTGCATTCTTTGACCTCCACCACTTTAAAGCTGCCAGATGTCCAGATCTAGAAATAAGCATAGTATACCAAACTGACTAGAGGGGTTTGGTTGCTCTCATTATTGTGTCATATTTGACGTGGCTAGCTCTCCGTCTATATAGACCAACGCCATTTTGTAAATAATTTATAACCTAAAAATCAAATCACGCGGACCTAAATATACAAGGAAAATACCTATATAATAATGAAATAACTTAATTTAAGACTGCTCAACCAACACTATTATGTTAATAATGCACGAGGATTACACAATTGTTTTGTTTATTTGACGCATATTTTTTTATCGAACGAGCGGAGCGTAAGCGAAGCAAGTTCTTACAAACAACTTCTGGCTACTGGGACGTCTCGGCATTTCGATGGCTTTTTGATTTTGAGAGTTTGTTCCGCGATAACCTTAAGTTACGTTTATCTGATCTTCATGAAATTCGATGAGGTTGTAGAAGAGATACATATAATTTGCGAGTTCGTATATAGGCAGGATCGATCAAGGGGTCATGGAGTTAGAAGGCGCGAAAAAAACATCATATGGGTCTTGTTATATTGGGCATCTCATTTGCAAGAAAATCGCGAGTTCTGAGTTCAAGGCGGACTACTAGTATATATTTTATAGCAAAACCACAATAAATCAAAGGCGCGTGAAAATTTTCAATGAAACTTATACACAAATTTTTGTTACGATGCAAACAAATATGACATGTCACTCATTCAGTTTTTGTACCGTTATCGTCCATTTTATATTGCGAGACAACGTAGTTAAATCACAACGTTAATTGTATTATAAGTATTATACTAGTAGTCCGCCTCGAACTCAGAACTCGCGATTTCCTTGCAAACAAATGACCAATATAACAGGACCCATGTGATGATTTATTCGCGCCTTCTAGCTCCGTAACCCCTTGGTCGATCCTGCTCATATACGAACTCTCAAATTATATGTATCTCTGCTACAATCCCAACAAATTTCATAAAGATCAGAAAAGCGTTACTAAAGTTATCGCGGAACAAACTCTCAAAATCAAAAAGCCATCGAAATGCTGAGACGTCCCACTAGCCAGAAGTTGTTTGTAAGAACTCACTTCGCTCGTTCGATTATAAGTCTAGAGGGCGGAGTACCGGTGGCAAATTTCACACAAAAAGTATGGAGTCGTTTTTATAATTATTATTTTGGGCTTGAATAATAAAATTATTCATTTACCTAATGTACAGTCACCAGCATAAATATATGACTGTGGGCAGCGCTGTAAAAATATCTGATTCTCCATTGAGGGTAAAAGTATATGATGACACTTCCACGGTAAAAATATGTGATGGTTTCTGGCCGGCATAAACATCGTTTTGCATCGATCAGCATAAATATCGGATCCGTCCACTTAAAAATATCTGATTACCTATCAAAAGCAAAATTATCTGACTACTGCCACCGGCATAAATATCTAACCTCTGTGAAAGCTTTACATCGGATGACAGGTCGACCGCATAAATATCTGACATAATAACAAAATCAAAATTATGTCATCAATATACAAAACCAAACCTTATCTAGCTGGTATAAAGCAGTAAATGGTATATGATGGTATGGTTGATATTCATCATGACGTGTAATAGATGTGATAAACCTTCTTATTACTATCCTAAACAATCATTAAAAAGTAAAAATTTTACGTCAATATGGCATGTCACATTAGAAATAAACAAGTTAAATTATTATTTTGCATGGATTGCAACTCGTAATAATTAGATTAATTCAATGCCATGTATAGCGCGTCTTATCAAATCGACGAGCAATTGAAGCATAGGATTATTTAAATATACGAAAAAATAGACCGCTCCATTAAATAATTAATCCATTGAGAGTTTATGTGAGTTGTTTCTTGTTTACTTACATGATACCTAGGTAATCAATAGGTTCTACCGAATTAATAATGCATTTGTAATTTAATATTGTTTTTAGATAAATGCCGTGAAATCATGGATTACTTGCAAGTGGAAGATGCGAAATCGACCATCCTAAAAATTTAGGCCGAATTTTTGAAAATACAGCTTAAGACTTATTCAGTATATAACCTGGAGGGCCCAGAATGGTCGAATTTATAATACTGAAGATAAATCGTGCAAAATAAAATTATTGAATATTGACCTTGTTTTATTGCATGTTGCAAGGCACCTGTCCGACAAGTGACAAGGAGGCAACAGGAGAGCAATGAGCCAATCAGGGTTGGGCAAAAATTTGTGTATTGAAACTAAAGTTAAAAAATAGAACGTTAATCTTTATCATATAAACATGATTACGATTTCAATCATGAGCTTTCCAATCAGATTGAGCACCGAAATGAGTAAATCATGACGATTTTCAGTTTCTATCATAATTACTTAGCTGAAGTTATAACATTAGTAAGACAGATGCTTAGTTAAACTAACGATTTAGTTGTTTTAATGATGTTTTAAACAGGATTAGATTTTGCATAGCTACTAGCTCCATTATTTTTTCTCTGACGGAACAGAGGCGGTACGAGTAAGGTCAGTGTCAATAGAAAAGTAAAATAAGGTAAACAAATATGTCTGAATTTGTATGCAAGAAAGGTATTTGGCAATATTAAAGAAATCTGTTTTCACTAAAATATGTAAATAATAAGTTTGTGTATGAATTGACAAAAAAAAACCATAATTGTTCTTTAAGAAAGTATAATTGTGAAGCAATGAAGGTAAATGTGTTTGGTTACATTATTTTACTTTTCTATTAACACCGACCTTATATACATTTAGGATAAATGGCTATTTGTGACAATGTTTTGGTAAATGTATCACTTGGTGGTTGGCGCTTACGTCATAAAATGTATTATACAGATTCAATATTGTATTCGAGCAAAAAAAACGTGTGTGCCAGCTGCCAAATGTTACCTTTACCAAAATACCGACACATTTGTTTGTAATTTTTTTGGTATGTGTACAAATTAATGCTCCCATTAAACTTTGAAACGGCCCGTTCGATTTCATTGCAGTTTTCGGTTACGGTTAAGGTAACTATCACACAGCTGCGGTTTCCGCATGCGGCGACGACGCACACTGGAACCCGCCCATACATTGCTGTGTTTAAAACTCAACTTAGCAATTATGGGTATTTTGTACTGAAATTGAAATATATGTATGACCAGGGAAGTATTGTACCTCATTGCAGCAAAATACCTTCATTATCAGTTGTCATTACGTAGTTGCATTATGTCAAAGGTCTAAGATTTCATATGTCACGTTCAGTGGTAATTAGCATCGATTATTAAATAGACTTGTTTCAAGTTATAGCAGGAATAATAACTCAAAATCCGCAATGTCTCATCTTGAGCAAGGTATGTTGATTACGTTTTACGTATTTTATATTCTAAAAACACTTTTGTGTTTGTGATATTTGGACAATAATAACTTATATTGTAATTTAATAAAAATGGTCTTAATTCCTATAATGGAAAACATCTTTTGATACTTTTTAGGCACGATAGCTAAAAAAGTGGTCGTTATTATTATTCTTTATTCGAAAGCAAAAGATGTTGTCCATTTTTCGAAAACGGACGAAATTTTTTGCTCTGGCTATTTGATCAGGCGTTTTTACTGTAGCGAAAATGTAACTTTTTCGCACTAAAACAATGATTTAGTGCGTAATATTTTACCCTAAGGTTACTTCTATTCATTTCGACGGTTTCAGATGAGAAAAGCGATTCAATTTTACTTCAACGACGAGAATTGTGCAACACGATATTTAAAAGTAAATACAAAACAATGAAAAACAAATTTGAAGACCTTTATAAATTTTTAATGCTTAAAACCAACTGTCCTGATCATCTAAAACACAAAATCATCATAGAGGCACGTAATTTTAAGACTCAATTCAATATAAAGTGGGCCAAGTCTAACAGCTATAAAAAAACATTCTTAGAAAAAGAGAAGACATGGCTCAGCGGTGAATGCCGATTTAAACTGCATTTTTCAAAACCAGAACAACAAAAAGGAGGGAGACCTCAAAAAGATTTTGTGGAATCCAGTGATGGCTCAAAACGCAGAAAAGCAGCAGTTATTCCGCTGACATGTTAACATATGCTGCACAAATGAAATTAAGGGCGGAGCGGAAGTTATTAGAAGCCAAACATGTACAGCAGGTAATAACACCAAAGGAAATTTCGGAAAATGATAATAAAAACAAACACCTAGTGACACCTGTACAAGCTTTGTCTTTGATGATGGAAGCTCAACTATCAAAGAAACAATACAATATAATAAAAAATTATGCCCCTGATGTGTTCCCATCCTATAAAATGGTGAAGAAGGAAAAAAACCAATGCTACCCAGAAAATGTGACATGTACAGACATTGAAGCAGAAGTGCCATTGCAGTCCTTATTGGATCATACAACTTCTCGTCTGTTACAAGTTCAAGAGGATGTTATCACATCATTCAATCCAGAATGCCAATTTACCATGCACTACAAATGGGGCTTTGATGGCTCTTCAAGTCGCACGCAATACATGCAGAAATTTGTTACTGAAGAATGTGACGATAAATACATGTTTCTCGCTTCTTTGGTTCCTGTACGATTAACAATGGATGAAGAAGACAAAAACATAGTTATTTGGAACAATCCGCGACCCTCTTCCCCTCGCTTCTGCAGACCTATAAAACTACAGTATAAAAAAGAGACAACGGATCATTCAAAAACAGTTAGAGATCAGATAGAACGTCAAAAAAGTAGTTTAATAAAAACAAATGTGCAACTAAAAGATAAAATATATTCAATTCAACACAAACTTTATTTCACAATGGTAGATGGAAAGGTCTGTAACGCATTGTCAGATACTAAATCTACTTTGAAATGTTTTTTATGCGAAGCTACTTCCGGTGAATTTAATGACTTGAAAAAAGTACTACAGAAACCTCTGAGAAAAGAATATTTAGCATTTGGTATATCTGTTTTACATGCTTGGATCCGACTTTTCGAAGCTTTGTTACACATGGCATATAAATTAGAGATACGATCTTGGAGTGTAAACAAAATGCACAAACCAAAAGTTGATCAAAATAAAAAAAGGATCCAGACAGAGTTTAAGGAAAAACTTTCCTTAATAATAGATCAACCAAAACCAGGTTTTGGCAATACTAATAATGGTAATGTGGCTCGAAAATTTTTCCAAAACTATCTAATATCAGCCAAAATAACTAAAATAGATGAAGAACTCATACGTCGCTTTTACATAATTTTACAAACGATTTCCAGTGGCTACAAAATCGATACGTGTAAATTCAAGACATACTGTCTAGAGACAGCAAAGTTATATGTAGACCTGTACCCGTGGTGTCGTATGACACCTACTGTTCATAAAATCCTTATTCATGGAGACGCAATAATATCTGAGCACCTGATTCCAATAGGCAATTTAAGTGAAGAGGCCCAGGAAGCGAGGAATAAGGATTTTAAAAACTATCGAGAGAGATTTAGTCGTAAAACTTCCAGAATCGACAACATGACGGATGTTTTTAATAGGCTCTTGGTTTCCTCTGATCCCCTCATCACCAGCATACGACCTCTGCCAATTATGAATACAAAAATATTTCACCCGGAAGCTGTCGATATGTTTATCGATGAATATGTACCTTTATCATAGGAATATTTTTTTTATACAAATATAATGTAAATAATAATTATTATAAGCACTACTTGACATTACGAATGCAGAATGGTACTTTTTTTGCTTAATTTTACTTTTTGTAGTTTTGAGCACAGCAATGTATGGGCGGGTTCCAGTGTGCGACGTTCGAGTGAGATAGCGCTTTGCATATGTATAGTGCTGTTTCCTTGACGGGTGGCTGATATATGTGTCAAAACGTTTAGTTTAAAAGCTAATACCGAGTAATAGGGCTGTGATATGCAGATTAACGGACAGATGGGCGGGCGGGTCGCATACGGCGTATATTCAAGAAATCTCAATCAAAGTTCTAATATATGTGTCGCTACTTAGTTGTGTAGAGTGCCCCCCTTAAAATATGTTTAAGGGGGGCACTCCATACATGCAACTAAATGTTAAAAGGATTTTTTGGAGTTTGACCTTGCATAACTTCAGGCGACACGAGATTTTCCGAGATTTTAGAGATAACGTTAAAAACATCATAAAGAAAGTATATAAGAGTTTCCAGCGTATTATCTCTGATTCCGAGGGTTACCTCATCATCGAGGGTTACATATGCTTAGGCTAATTTGAATTCTATTTTTATTCCCGATATAAAAAAAAGGAGTTCGGTTCTACAATATCTACCCATTCTATTTGGTTTTGGACGAAAGTAATAATTTAATTTGATAGATTATGTGGTAAATTCTCAATCTATCAAAATTTGCATTAAAATTAAATCAAAATTGATGACAATGTAAATGATAAAGTCAGATTAGGGCAGATTGAGCGGTCGTTTTAGTAACTGCAATAAAAACTAGAATTTATCGAGAATACTGATGTTTAGTGTGTAGTTGCCTAAAATTATTTATTTACAAAAAAACGACGAAGCCATTTTCAACCTCATATATATGTAGTCCACAATAGAGCATTCACTATTAACTGTTCATTGATTTCAATTTGAAAGAAGTAGGTAAATAAAAAATAAAGCATAAGATAAGACTAACAAAATCCTCCCACACTTTTCGTTACCTATATTCTTGGAAGAATAATAAGTAAGGAAGCGTAATCAACGCTCAAAATGTGCTCCACTTTCCTGGTGCCAAAGTGGGCGGAGCTTGTGACAGCGGTGCCCTAATGTCATGTCAAACATTTTGAAATTGTCATGTCGTCAAAATATTAGTTATTTTGGTCCATGAAATTTCGATAATATATCGGTATTAAAATGCCGGCTTGTGCCGTGAATTGGTGCAGGAGCCACACAGGCGCCAAAGATGGTGATATTTCTTTTCATCGGTAAGTAAATCACGCATAGATATTCTCATACATTACGGACTTGGTCGATGTTATGCAATATAAGTTTTGGAAAAGTAAACATAACTCATTTGAGGAAAAGTATACTGAATGTTAATTTATTAGTATTACCTAGTAGTAATAAATCGACAAAACAAAACCCTTCGAATACTATACTTACTCTGGTAAAATCATACCATTCTGGCCGTGCCATTTCTAGTACAACTGGCTAATAGGTATGACTCTTGTTTTTCATTAATAATGAATGCTATAACTTCATAGCATAGTCTTTAATTATCAAATCTAGAGCAGAGCCCGACTGGGGAACTACCTCTACCTTACAGAAAACCACAGCCAATTAGTACGAAACCCTACTCATAGTGTTGTGTTCCTGCCGGTGAGTAAGGTTGCCAGAGAGCTCAGAGGATGCAGTGTGTTGACGACGGGGGATCCTCTTGTCCCTTTAGCTGTCAACACAGTGAATCCTCTTTTATATGAAAGCGTCGGCAAAGCACATGAGACACCTCTGGAGTTACAGGCGTCCATAGGCTACGGTAGCTGCTTACCATCAGGTGAGCCGTATGCCTGTTTGATACCGTTGTAGTATTAAAAAATGTATACAAAATGTAAATTTATCTTTGTATTTCCCTAAGCCTGCTAAAATAAATAGTACACATAAACGAACTCATCCGTTATTAATTAGTTCTAAAAAACGAGGAAGCAAAGAGAATTTTAACTATTTATATTGAAGGTATGCTATTATTTTCTAGTCTGGTCATAAATAGAGTTAAAAAATAATCCATAAATATTTTACATGTTTTTTTAAAGTGGGGCATTCCACTCATACAATAGTATGTTATTCGATCAAATACAAATCCTGCTGGGTTGATTATTTTTTCGATATTTTCATTGTTTGTATTTGATTGAATAACATACTATTGTATGAGTGGAATACCCCACTTTAAAAAAACATGTAAAATAATTATGAGTTGATAGCAGCGCCATCTATTATTTCCGTTGTGACACTTGCAATAGGGTCGGCGGGAAGGGTATCTAACTCTAGTAGTTAGCACCTAGATGTCGCTTACGACTGCTATAAAGTCGATGTAAAAATAAATTCAAAAAGATGATTGAAGGCATTGAGAATTTCGTCAACTCAGTAACTGAACCCATAGCTTAATTGGTAAAGCGATCGAGCCCCGGTAAGGCGTATCGATGCGAGGTTCAAATCCTGCTGGGTTGGTTATTTTTTCAATGCTTTCAGTGTTTGTAGTTGATTGATTAAAAAATAATCATTTTTCTTTTGCCATAATCAACCTTAATTGCTTAACATTATGTTGCTTGAGACCAAGAGGGTCTCCCTGTGTAACGGATTTATAAAATTGTAAAAAAAATATGTTAATTTATGCTTATTTTGTAGTATGTAAGTCCCTATATTGTAATTAAGCACTTTAATTAAATAAATGAAAGATGAATAGAAGGCTTTCATATTCCTTATTCCATAAATTTACGTATATTACATAAGTAATGAAAAATGCACTAAAAATAAATTGTTAATTGATTGCATTAAGTATTATTTATTACGTGAACACATCCACGTCAAACTAAGGCGTATTTATTATACGTTAACTTGACATTTTCAGTCATTTGATTTGAGTGTCTCCTGTCCAATTAAACTTCATTGTCAAATTGATTTTGACCACTCACAACACGGCAACTTTTCTTATTGGTGAAATGGCATGAAACCTTTGCAGAATTAAGGTTAACACAAAAAAATATGCTTAAAGAATGAGTACTTGATTGGTTAACAAGACATAAGACATTTTAGTTTTGTAAACATGAAAATGGGTCGTGTTTTCACATGAACTTTGCTGGCCTTTACTCGTCTTGATATTATATGTCGATGCCTATATTATGATTTAGTTGCTATCAGATAGGTCTATTTTGCAGAAACCTTTTTAGCTTGACAGGATTTTTACAAACCACTTTTTTTATTAAATTACTCGCTATGTATAATAACGAAAATTTCTACAATTCAGAATAAAGGCCTTATATCCTTGTAATAATTTAAATCAACTTAAAATTATTCCAATCATATTAAACGAATCATGATTGACTTTAGTAGATTAGCATTACTTTAGATTAAATCAGCACCCGTCGTTAATGATATATTCTTGGCGAAATTACTTGATTGTTTTGTGTTATGATTTAATCAGCGATGATTTAATAATGAGAATTTTTCATCAAAGCACCGACTTCAATTATGAGTCCCCAACTCTGGAGCCAATGAACTTTGGCATCACACACGAATCGTAGAAATAAACCATTTTTAGCTACCATAGACAAATTTAAGCATTTGCCTCTGATTTTGTCTACGAATTGATGAATTCAGAACTGAATTCAGATCAAGTGTGTGGAGTGCCGAATACGGTTAACGGCGATCCAGACGTCAAGTTGGTACCATTACGCGGTGAGTATAGACCCCTTTAGCTCAGTCACTCGCCGGATTTCAAATGAGCGAATCTGCCTCTGCCGGTGTAGGACTACATTTACGAATGGATGTGCGAAACTGTGAATATTTTATGACATTCATGCTTTTTCGATTAGAAATCTATTATACTCTCGTTTGCAATATTTCACTTACCTCCCGTTGGTGAGTGTTCCCTAGGGAGTTATGGACTTTATACTAATTTATTAATAAATTTATGATTTATTTAGATATTTTTTGAAACATTTTTTTCCACAAGAGTGATGAATATTGCAAACTTGAGTAACAAGGACCGTGAACAAAACAAAAATTAACCTGGTATTGTAGTGACTAGTTAGATATTATTATGTGTAAATACTACCCGTAAATGTTCAAAGTAATGTATTAAATAAACAGTACTGCTTCTTTAAATAAACAATTTATTTACCCTATATACGTAAATCAACCGTTAACAATGTTGGCGCGATTTTTTCTTTAATTTAATAAAATAAAATATCGCTTCTCGCAGATTGACGGCAGTCGCACCGAGTCCTAACTGTATGAATAAATCGTAAATATTATAATTAAGCTTTTAATGCAATAAACATATGAATTTGAATGTCAAATTCGTGATAGAAAATGTGAGATAGACATATGCAATGACAGTTCAATGACAAGTCTGCACTCTTTTCGTGAGTTGTCAAATAGCTTTTTACAATTAAGACCTCTATGCCAGCCCAATAGGGTTTGGTTTTGTATGTTGATGACATAATTTTGATTTTGTTATTATGTCAGATATTTATGCGGTCGACCTGTCATCCGATGTTAAAGCTTTCACAGTGGTTAGATGTTTATGCCGGTGACAGTAGTCACATAATTCTGATTTAGATGGGTGATCAGATATTTTTAAGCGGCCGGATCCGATATTTATGCTGATCGATGCAAAACGATGTTTATGCCGGCCACAAAGCATCACATATTTTTACCATGGAAGTGTCGTCATATACTTTTGCCCTCAAAGGAGAAACAGATATTTTTGCAGGGCTGCCCATAGTCATATATTTATGCTGGTGACTGTACTTAGTATGGTACCTACTCGTAAATTGGAAGTAAGTACTTAACATTTATTTTCATAAATCGATTTCAGGAACACCTAAATGTTATGTCGTAAAATTGTTTTGGGTTATTTTTCAATTTCTTTTAACAAAGTCACCATTCATCGATATAATATTTTTTACCATATGCAACCTTTCTTTTCAAAAAGTTACTAATTTACAAATTTATGAGACATTTAGAAACTAATTATTTGACATTGTCAATTTAGACAGCTGCTTTACATCTATATTATCTGAATTATTATTGCGTCGGCTAAATATTTAAAACCGAAAAATATCAAGATGAATAAGCCATGTGAAGCAACAATTCTGCGGATGATAGAACCGTACGAAAATCTTATATATAATGAAGAAGAATGTAGCATTCACTGTATTTCTTGCTCAGTGGATTTAAAGCAGTTGAAAAAATATAATGTCGAAAAACACGTTAACAGTAAACAACACCAAATTAAATGTGGAAACCAAAATGGCACCTTTGCCTATGATTTATGCGTTTTCCTTATAGCGTGTAACATCCCATGGAAAAGAGTTAACCATCCAGAATTTAAAAGGTTCTTTGGAAAATACTTAGATAAAGGCGTAAAACTTCCCGAAGAAAGTGTTTTGAGAAAATACTATCTTACCAGAATATACAATGCGACCGTCAAGCAAATACGAAATACATTTTTCAATTCCAATTTATGGCTTGCGGTGGATGAGACTCTTGATAATTTCGGTAATTGCGTAGTAAATGTAATTATAAAATCACTTGATGATGCTTTACAAAGGCCATATTTGTTAGCGTGTAAAGTCGTTAGTACTGTAAACGCGAACTCAATTGCAGCGGTGGTTGACGAAAGCTTGAATTTTTTGTGGGAGGATAATTTTACAGATAATATGAACAAATTTTTAATATTCTGTTCGGATAGCGCAGCGTACATGCTTGCTGCCGGCAAGATTTTGAAGAAAAGTACACTAAAGTACGACACGTAACTTGTTTCGCTCATGAACTACACAGAGTCGCGAAGCAGATAAGATCTGAACATAAATTGGTCAATTCTTTAATATCTAATGTCAAGAAGATTTTTTTTAAATCACCACACCGCGTCCAATTTTTCAGGGACCATGCGCAGAATGTGCCTTTACCGCCGGAACCCATTATCACTCGTTGGGGCACCTGGTTAAATGCAAGTTTTTACTACGATAGACATTTTGACGTGATTAAAAATGTTGTAATGCAATTGAACAGTAAAGAAGCTATTGCCATTAGAAAAGCCCAGAAGTTGTTTGAAAATGAAAATTTAAAAAACGAGTTAAGCTTTATAAAAAAATGTTACGAAATTATACCTGAATCGATAGAAAAATTAGAATGCACTAAAATTCCGATAGAAGAAAGTTTTCTGGTAATAGATATAGTTAGGAGTATTTTAAGCCTCAAAGGAAGTGAAACCGTGCGAAATAAACTCGAATTGGTTCTAGATAGAAACCCAGATGCTGACGAATTAAGGATTATGATTACAATGGAAAATTATAAACAAGTCCTTAAACATGCAACCATGACATCGGTAGATGTAGAGCGATCGTTTTCCACTCATAAATGGATCTTCAATAAATTAAGAAACCGATTCACTCCGAAAAACCAGGAACATGTGGCCATAGTCCATTCATTTTATAACATGGATACGCACTTAAGTGTAGATTGTGAGGAGGACCTCGAACACATAATTCCAGTCCTCAATTGTAATTGAATGGTCTTGAAAATAATATATCGTTTGGCAGGTATAACTTCTTAGTCTAGTATTTAGTACCTAATGATAATGTTTTGATAAGAAAACATATTATTATGTATTATAGATATTAACAACATATTACATTATATTTGTATGCTCGTAAGATAATTTCTATAAGTTCCTAAAAATTATTATGCAAAATTAATCATTTATTCGTTATTTATTTAATCATAAGAATACTTAGGCGACTCCATATATTTAGTGTGAAATTTGCCACCGGTACTCCGCCCTCTAGTAATAACTTCACAGAATACCTGTGCTTACATTAAAATTATTTATATTGATGAACGGGTAACGATTAGCGCTTGCACATTTGTAGATTATGCCTTAGCGAGAACGACGTGAACTAAAGTGACACTTTAGTGTGTATTCATTTTCGATTCCTTATTCCCCAAAAAAATTAGCATCTGGACGTCACAATTCCCCAGGTATTTCCATTGACAACTAAACAATGACGTACTGTGTACGACAAGAGAACATATTTTTATATTTTTCCCTAAAAAAACTGCAATAAAATTTAGTGCAATTTCAGGAGGACACATACGACAAGAATATAACTGCCAACCTATCTATTAATCTCAGGTATTAACTCTGACAGACAGGTACGACAAGACATACATTTTCAACCAATTATTTATCCCAGACAAATAAAGTACCCACATATAAAATATTCCTAGGTGTTTTGTCAAATTATAAGATTAACATTATTGTAATAACTTCATAGGATACCTGTGTTTACATTAAAATTATTTATATTGATGAACGGGTAACGATTGGCGCTTGCACATTTGTAGAGTATGCCTTAGCGAGAACGACGTGAACTAAAGTGACATTTTAGTGTGTATTCATTTTCAATTCCTTATTTTCCAACATAACGAGCATCTGGACATCATAATTTCCCAAATATTTCCATTGACAACTAAACAATGACGTACTGTGTACGACAAGAGAACATATTTTTATATTTTTACCTAAAAAAACTGCAATAAAATTTAGTGCAATTTCAGGAGGACACATACGACAAGAATATAACTGCCAACCTATCTATTAATCTCAGGTTTTGACTCTGACAGACAGGTACGACAAGAAATACATTTTCAACCAATTATTTATCCCAGACAAATAAAGTACCCACATATAAAATACTCCTAGTAGTTTTGTCAAATTATAAGATTAACATTATTGTAATAACTTCACAGAATACCTGTGTTTACATTAAAATTATTTATATTGATGAACGGGTAACGATTAGCGCTTGCACATTTGTACAGGATGCCTAAGCGAGAACGTTGTGAACTAAAATGACATTTTAGTCTTTATTCATTTTCAATTCCTTATTTCCCAAAATAATGAGCATCTGGACGTCACAATTCCCCAGATATTTCCATTGACAACTAAACAATGACGTACTGTGTACGACAAGAAAACATATATTTAAATTTTTCCCTAAAAAAACTGCACTAAAATTTGGTGCAATTTCAGGATGACACATACGACAAGAATTTAACTGCCAAACAATCTTTTAATCTCAGATATTATCTCTGACAGACAGGTCTGACAAGAAATAAATTTTCAACCAATTATTTATCCCAGACAAATAAAGTACTCACATATAAAACATTCCCAGGAGTTTTCTCAAATTTTTTTTTTTTTTTTTTTTTTTATACCACGACGGTGGCAAACAAGCATACGGCCCGCCTGATGGTAAGCAGCTACCGTAACCTATGGACGCCTGCTACTCCAAAGGAGTCACATGCGCGTTGCCGACCCTTTACAAAAAGGAGGATTCACTGTGTTGACGACTAAAGGAACAAGAAGGTCCCTCATCGTTAACACACTGGGTCCTCTTTGAGCTCTTTGGCAACCTTACTCACCAGCAGGAACACAACACTATGAGTAGGGTCTAGTGCTATTTGGCTGTGGTTTTCTGTAAGGTGGAGGTACTTCCCCAGTCGGGCTCTGCTCCAGATTTGAGCGATGACATTCGCTGAACGTGCCCTACCACACTTAGCGAGATGCCATTCGCAGTGCCCATACCTCTCTTTTTGGCGTAGTTTAAGGACATACCCAGGTCCGGACGTAGTTTAAGGACATACCCAGGTCCGGACGTAGTTTAAGGACATACCCCGGGTCCACAAAATTGTAAGGTTAACCTTGTAATAACTTCACAGAATACCTGTTTACATAAAAAATATTTATATTGATGAACGGGTAACGCTTGGCGCTTGCACATTTGTAGAGGATGCCTTAGCGAGAACGACGTGAACTAAAGTGACATTTTAGTGTGTATTCATTTTCAATTCCTTATTTCCCAACATAATGAGCATCTGGACATCACAATTTACCAGATATTTCCATTGACAACTAAAAAATGACGTACTGTGTACGATAAGAAATACATTTTCAACCAATTATTTATCCCAGACAAATAAAGTACCCACATACAAAACATTCCCAGGAGTTCTCAAATTATAAGTTTAACATCTATACATATAATAAAGCTGAAGAGGGTCGAAAGTCTGTACATGGAAGATAATCGAAAAAAAGTTGGCCGGGGATACTTAGAATCGATAACAGAATACGTTCCAACAATTTTTAGAATTTTTGTCTGTTTATCTGTTTGTCTCTTTATCTGTTTATCTGTTTGTCTGTTTATTTGACCGCGCATCACGTGAAAACGGCTGAACGGATTTTGATGAAATTTTGTGTAGAGATAGTTTGAGTCCAGGGAAAGGATAATATATAGTTTTAATCCCGAAAATCAACCCTGGTGGGGGTGAAAATGGGGTTAAAAGTGTGTATGGAGAATTTTTAACCGCTGAAACGATTTAAATAGAAATGAGTATGGAGATAATTTGAGTCTCGAGAAACGTCATAGGATAGTTTTAAAACCCTTGTGGGGGTGAAAAGGGGGTTGGAATTTGGTATGAGGAATTTTTTACCGCTGAACTGATTTAGATGAAAATTGGTATAGAGATAGTATGGGTCTCGAGAAAGGATAAATGATAGTTTTATCTTCAAAAAAGCCCCCCCCCCCCCCCCACCTTAAATTAGAACCGTAGTCCAAAAAAATTGAAAAAATAATGGAAGTGAAGCCTGAAAGGTACTTTCAATAAAAACTATCTATACATATAATAAAACTGAAGAGGGTCGAACGTCTGTTCATGGAATATATTCGAAAGAAAGTTGGCTGGGGATACTTAGAATCGATAACAGAAAACGTTCCAACAATTTTTAGAATTTTTGTCTGTTTATCTGTTTATCTGGGAAATTATCCCTTAAGCGGATGCAAAAGGGGTGGAAGTTTACATGGGGAAGAAATAACCAATAACCGCTGTACGTATTTAGATGAAATTTGGTATTGAAATAATTTGTAATTTTTTGGTCAAGGTGTTCATATTTGTAACATGTTACCCGTCGATGCTTTAAATTTACCTTTACCCGCTCTTAAGAAATATTTGAAAATGTCATGAATGTCAAAGGGTTATTGCAGGTTCGAGGACTATATATGACGGACAAAGTTGCATGGCCCAAACCAAAAAACTACTACAAAATTATCTAACATTTATAGGACACCGTTTAGGTAGGAAAACATATCAAACGTTTTGTGAAGAAGTCAGATTAGGGTTTATTTTTCTTTATAATTAAACAATAGGTACATTATCTGTCTCTCAAGCTGTTCTGATATGTCTTCTTGAAGAACTACGCATTATTTTGTATCTTTAAGATCTAATACTTAATGTATTACTGTTGTGAAAAAAATAAGTCCCGTCGAGTTTCTTTTCGGTCATAATACTTCTTGGGCCAGAGGTGTAGGGTTAGAACCGGTGGTAGTTTTGGAACGAAGTTCCTTCTCGGACGGTTCGCGGATGGCTAGGCGAAAAAAAGTCACGTGACCGTCACGAAAATGCGTCACGTCACGAAAACGCGACGCCCATACTATTGAGAAACATGTAAAATGGAATGAAATAAAAAATATATAAAATATAATGTGAAGTGTAGTGAAAAGTGAAAGTGAGAAGTGACAAAGTGAAAAAAGTCGAGAACCTAAAAGTAAAAAAAAGTCAAAAATGTCGAAAATGTCAAAAATGGCTAAATTTCAAAAACTTCAAAAATTTCCAAAATTTCCAAAATTTCCAAAATTTCCAAAATTTCCAGTCTCCAAAATTTCCAAAATTTCCAAAATTTCCAAAATTTCCAAAATTTCCCAAATTTCCAAAATTTCCAAAATTTCCAAAATTTCCAAAATTTCCAAATTTTCCAAAATTACCAAAATTAGCAATATTTCAAAAATATACAAAAAAAATTAAAATCACAAAATTTACGAAAAAGTCAAAAATAAAATTAAATTAAATAACATAACTTCGTTCCAATCGAGTGTTCCACGACACTCACGTATTTTATTTTTCTCTGACGTTCATTAGTGCATTGTAATGTGCTTACATTGAAGAATAAATATCTTGATCTACACCAATATCATAAATCCTATATTCCGCGTTCGGAACCGTATGTAATTACCACCATTATTACAACCAGTAACGTAACATCAGTGTATTATCTGTGTGGTAACAGTGTGGTAAAAACGTATGAAAATTAATGAAACTCTGCCCCCCTCCGACCGCCGGCGCAATAAAGTTGGTCATGGCGGTGTAATGGCGGTCATTCTAATGGTTTCAATGGATTTTTAATATGTGTGTAGGTAAAGCAGTGTATGCTTCTGTACATAATTAGGCCTTATTACGTATCAGTTACATAAACTACTATTTATCTCTTTTTAGGGTTCCGTAGTCAACTAGGAACCCTTATAGTTTCGTCATGTCCGTCCGTCTGTCCGCGGTCTAGCTCAGTTACAGTTCGCACTAGAAAGCTGGAATTTGGTGAGGCCTGATAAGAACTTTCAATAAAAACTATATTGAATAAAATCGGTTCAGCCGTTTTTGAATTATCAGTCAAAACGCATAGTGAAAGGAAGTGCCGAATAGTAAAATGACGTAAGCGCCGCTAAATATCCCTTAATAAACGACCTTTTGAACGGATGTTTTGTAACAGGGCGGCTTCTACGAAACTCTACACTGAGCATCGCCCGACATGCTCAGGCCGGTTTTTTTGCATTGTTATCCTGGAAATCACCCCTTAAGGATTACTAATTCCAATTCGAGAAAATCCCCAGCCAGGTTGGGGGGGGGGGGGTAGCCACTACACTCGATGGAGTTAAATTTGCATGGGTCATGGACCCCCGTCCCCGTCCAAGTGCACCTCAAATAGAAATAAAATCATTTCTGCATTTGCGACCCCCCCCCCCACCCCAATTTCAACTGCGCCTGTTCTTACCTTTCATGCTTAGACTGAATTGACGGGAGGATCGATTTGGATGATATTTGCCGTGGACATGAACGTGTAAATACAAAAGTGGTCCTGTATCGTCCGATATACACCTACTACTCTCTATGTCGTTTAAATCATGCAAAAAAAAAAATAAGAAAAAAAAAGTATTTATTTTTGAGTGTAGTTTCATTTAGTGGTAATCGTAAAATATTTTATTAGGACTACTGTCCTCTAGCGTATCCATCTGTCAACTTTACTTCAAGTTCCGCCTCCAGGGTAGCGGGAGAGAAATTAGGGGTGAATTAGCCGCTTACTGACACAGACCGAATTCCACGCGGGCGGAGCCGCGGGCACAGCTAGTTATTGTAATAACTTTAGAGAAAACCTGTGTTTACATTAAAATTATTTATATTGACGAACAGGTAACGATTAGCGCTTGCACATTTGTAGAGTATGCCTTAGCGAGAACAACATGAACTAAAGTGACATTTTAGTGTGTATTCATTTTCGGTTCCTTATTCCCCAAAAGAATTAGCATTTGGACGTCACAATTCCTCAGATATTTCCATTGACAACTAAACAATGACGTACTGTGTACGACAAGAAAACCTATTTTTAAAATTTTCCCTAAAAAAACTGCACTATAATTTTTGTGCAATTTCAGGAGGACACATACAACAAAAATATAACTGCCAATCAATCTATTAATCTCAGGTATCATCTCTGACAGACAGGTACGACAAGAAATAAATTTTCAACCAATTATTTATCCCAGACAAATAAAGTACCCACATACAAAACATTCCCAGGAGTTCTCAAATTATAAGTTTAACATTATTGTAATAACTTCACAGAATACCTGTGTTTACATTAAGATTTTTTATATTGATGAACGGGTAACGATTAGCGCTTGCACATTTGTACAAGATGCCTAAGCGAGAACGTTGTGAACTAAAATGACATTTTAGTTTTTATTCATTTTCAATTTCTTATTTCCTAAAATAAAGAGCACCTGGACGTCACAATTCCCCAGATATTTCCATTGACAACTAAACAATGACGTACTGTGTACGACAAGAAAAATAATTTTTAAATTTTTCCCTGAAAAAACTGCACTAAAATTTGGCGCAATTTCAGGATGACACATACGACAAGAATTTAACTGCCAACCAATCTGTTAATCTCAGGTATTATCTCTGACAGACGGGTACGACAAGAAATAAATTTTCAACCAATTATTTATCCCAGACAAATAAAGTACCCACATATAAAACATTCCCAGGAGTTTTCTCAAATTATAAGTTTAACATTATTGTAATAACTTCACAGAATACCTGTGTTTACATTAAAATTATACTCAGGTGTCATCTCTGACGGACAGGTACGACAAGAAATCAACTTTCAACCGATTTATTTAACTCAGACAAATCAAGAACCTTAGTATTACAGAATATCTATATATTCAATAGTAGAACACCATAAAGTATAAAGGTTAGAATGAACCGCCCATGAGAGATTGTCTCTCAAATTTAAATAACGGAATTCAAATCATCGACTTAAAAACATATTTACATGTAATTCAAGTATCTTGACGAGCTTGAAAAACATTTTAAATCAGCTAGTTAAGTTTATATTTATTATTGAGTACTTATATTATTTACATTTGTACATTAGGCAGACATTATACAATACAATGCGATATATCATACGGGAGTACGATTTTAAATCTAATATTGATTTCTTGTAATAGCATATATCGCATAAAAATTCAAACTTTCTCATTTTTCCCTTGACTGTTAAACTATTTTGTTGGTCTTCGCGACTTACGAAGCATATGAATTGTATAGATATCTTGCAACACAAACAACTGAACTCTTTTCATACAAAGCATACGTGCTCCATGCTGTCACTATATTCAAGTAATCGGCACTTTAGTTCTTCGCGATATACCTACATCAAAGTCCTTTTTTTGGACAAGGGTTTTATCTTGCACAAGGAGGCAAAATAAATGAATCAATATAGGACCACAATTGTAATTATCTTGCTGCAAAACGTGACGAGGCATTTTGGTGCGTTTTATAACCGTTGAAATCTTTTTCATTGCAAGAAATTCCTTAATTTTATTTTTGTAAAATGATCGAATATTTTTTTCCAAGCCCAGGTGATCCAAAACTATCTTTTTTTTTCTTTTAAATATAATATTGCCATTGTATAATTGTTCAGCGGGGGATCTTGGGGCTGGATTGTCGCCGGGGAAGTCCAGTCTTGTGGTCACATTTATATTTTATATTTTAAGTACACAGAATTACATGATGAATGGCCGATGATAGAAGAATGACAAGTATAATATGACACTTTTATGTTGGAGTTGCCAACATGCTGGGGCGGGGGCGAAAGCCTTACCCTGAACATAGTTATATATTTAAAGGAACATGTTATACTACTAAAATAGGTATTATTTATTACTCAGCATAGTGGTAAAACCTATGTCACATTGAATCCTAATAAAAAGTTACATTTAAATAAAAAGTTTTAATTATTTAAACGCTTAAAACAAATCTAATGACAATCAATGTCTGTGCTTGAGATCAACCAAGTAAAATAACAATTTGTAATAAAAAACATGGAAAACACTAAATTAGATAACACTCCAACCTGCGAGTGGCATTAATATGGCAGAGAGATATCTACCTACTACTATTTTAACATAGTGAGAAAATAATCGCCTTAAAGACTTAAGTATGAAACTAACCATTACATTTCTTATTTATAGTTAATACATGTATCCTAAAACTACATGTAAGTTTAAAATTACTCTATAGGTAAAATAGCGAATCCGCTTAATGAACGTTTATACACTTTTTTATTAGGTGTCATGAGATCGACGACTCTGACTTTATTATCATCACCGGGATATACCTTTACAATTCTGGCCATAGGCCATGTCATGGGCGGAGTGTTAGGCTCCTTCATAATGACTAATGTACCAACTTTAACATTTGGTTGGCTATCCCGCCATTTTGGACGACGTTGTAATGCATTTAAATAATATTTATGCCATACCTTCCAAAAGTGACTCTTAATCTTGTTGCACATATCCCAGAATTTTAACCTATTAGTAGGCATTAGTAGGCAAATCTGTTAAGTCTGCTTCTGGAAAGGATGTCATTGAAGTACCTATCAGAAAATGACCGGGTGTAAGGTAACTATAGTCGTTAATATCGTTGACAGTCATAGGTAATATAGGTCTAGCGTTCAAAATCATTTCACACTGACATAAAATCAAATTTAATAATTCATATGTTAGTACATAGCCTTGCAAAATACGTTTTAAATGGTACTTTGTACTTTTAACGGCGGCTTCAGCAAGACCAGCAAACACTTGCGAATAGCTTGGCACGAAATGAAAATTAATGCCTTGCTGTGCTGCATAGGATTGCACCAGAGTTTGATGATTATGCGATGTATTTAATTTGTAAAGCTCAGCTAATTGGTTCTTTGCCCCCTTAAAGCATCCACCATTGTCACAAAACACGTCAGTAGGAAGGCCTCTTCGCGCTATAAAGCGTTTAAAACATGCAAGGAAAGCATCAGTTGATAAATCTGAAGAAAGCTCTAGATGTATGGCCTTTGTCACAAAACAGACAAACACACATATGTAGCCTTTGGTCTGTAAAGCTCTTCTTACACGAGAGTTCTTAACAGCTATGGGGCCAGCAAAATCTATTCCGACCTTTTGAAATGGGCGGCAGGCATTGACTCTCTCAGGCGGTAAAGAACCCATTAACTGTTTCGCACACTGAGCTTTCATTCTGAAACAAGTTAAACATTTGTTTAATATATGCTTTACATAGCTGAGACCATTGACGATCCAATATTTTTCATTTAAGCTTGACAATAACAATTTTGGCGGAGCATATAGCAGTCTGAGATGCTCATGATTCACAATAAGATTTGTTATGCGAGATTCTCTTGGTAGGATTATTGGATGCCTTTGTGAGAATGACACATTTGCGTTATTTATCCTGCCACCAACTCTTAAAAGGCCTTGATTGTCAAGGAAGGGATGTAAAGGGTTAAGCGAGCCTTTAACATTTTCTAAATTAGCCTTGAGGCTGTCAATTTCACATTTGAAGTAAATGCCTTGTTCATGTTTTATAACCTTAAGTAAGGCCGTTTGAAGCTCCTTAGAAGTGAGAAACTTAGGAATATTCGCGTTTTTATTCTTTAAATTAGAACAAAACCGGATTATGTATGCCATAACTCTTACCATTTTGTTGAGATCAGAGAACTTATCTAAGAAATCGTATAAATCCGATCCTTTTTGGGTAGTGAGTAGCGTAATCTTGGCACTAGAGGGCGCCTTTTTCAATTCTGGTAGGTTATTGATCGCAGGTGGGTTGTTTTTATTATTGAAATCATATTTACCATCCTGTAGAAAGCTTGGGCCGTGCAGCCACATGTGTAGGCTACGCAGCTCATCTAGGTCTGTACCTCTGCTCACGCAGTCACTTGGGTTTTCTTCACTGGGTACATACAGCCAGCGCCATCTATCTGTAAGATCTCGAATCAACCTCACCCGATTGGCAATAAAAGCCTGAAGCCTTATAGGCTCTGCCTTTACCCATGCTAGGGAAATTTGCGAGTCAGAGAACAAATAAACAGCTTGTATATTTAATTGTTGTTTTAGCGTATCATAAACTTGAGAGATTAGTTTAGATAGTAGTAGCATAGAACACAGCTCTAAGCGTGCAATCGTGAGTGTATCCTTATCGCGGGGGTTTGATTCGAGATTTAGCACATAGTAAAGAAAGTGAAACATTACCATTTTCGTCGACCACCCGAAGATACAGACAGCAGCCATAACCGGTCGTGCTACAAGCATCAGCAAAGCCGATCAATTGCAATGCAGAAGCATTGAAGGGGATTTGTAGGTTCCTATTCATAATGAAGGGCTCCATTTGAGATAATTTGTTTGCAAATGATGACCATTCTTATCGCAGCTGTTCTGAAGGGACCTCATTCCAACCTATCTTTTCAGCATAGATTTTTTGCATAAAAGCCTTGGCTTTCATGATAATTGGCGCTATAAAACCTAGCGGGTCATAAAATTTCGAAATATAACTCAATATCGCTCGTTTGGTAGGGTTTTCCTTGCCAAAGGGTTCGGGGCAAGAAAAAACAAAAGAATCGTCTTGCATATTAAGTTTTAAGCCTAATGTTTTTATATATAGAGTATCCTTTTGGAAGTCTAATTCATCAAAATGCCGTTTATCGTTGGGAATACCCTCTAATACTCGCTGATCATTTGATGCCCACTTATGCGTATGAAAATTACCTTTAATTAACAACTCACGTAATTGCGATTTGGCTTCCATTATGACGTTCAAATCGGAGTGTGAAAAGCACGCATCATCTACATAGGTACAGTTTTTTAGGATATAAGATGCCAGTGGGTATTCAGCTTCGTACCTATCTGAAAGCTCTTTTAAACAGCGAGTACTTAAAAATGAACTACTTTTTTGCCCGTAGGTAACAGTATCTAATTGTATGCATTTTATAGACTCAGTAGGGTTGCTTCTCCACAATATATTTTGCAATTTAGCATGTATAGGGTTAATCTCGACACATCGAAACATGCGTCGTATGTCTGTGGAAAAGATGTAATTGCCTAGTCGGAATAAAAGCATTATGTCAAACAATTCCTTCTGTAGCGATCCCCCGTTAAGCAAAATGTCGTTTAGCGATATTTTTTTGTTAGTTTGCATACTACAATCAAAAACAACACGAGTGCGTGTCGTTTTGCTCGAGTCGTTAATAACAGGGTGATGCGCCATAAAATATAGAGGGTCATTCGCAAAATCCAGCTGATTGAAATCAATATAGTGCCCATGCTTCAAATCCACATATTCATCAATGAACTTTTCGTAATCTGTTAGCAAATTTATATTTTTATGAAGCCTTTTTTCGAGGTTAAGGAACCTATAATAAGCAAGATCAAAAGAGGACCCAAGCACATCATTGACTTCACTCAAAGGGACCTTTAATGGCAAGTCAACCTGAAACTTATTGTCTTCATATACAGTGATATTTTTAAAAATGCTTTCACACTGCTCATGCTCAGACATGCCTTCACAGTACGTTTCAGGGATGCTTTCTGCAGTCCAAAATTGTTTAAGACTGTCATTGAGACCAGTCTCACATTTAACACACAAAAGCGTTACCTTACTATTGTCACAGATTGTGTGGCGCGGTAAAGCTCCACCAATGATATGGCCAAACTTTGTGTTGACAATGGTAGGTTGCGGACTCGGTTTCTGCTTAATAGGCTGCGCTGTCTCCTTCTGCTGCACAGCAATCGGCTCCAACAGGAGGACCTGGAAAAATATGTCCGTACCTAGAAGCAAATTTATCTCGGAGGGCTGATGGAAATCAGGATCAGAGAATTCGATTCCATCAGGAATGTCAAGTGATTCTAAGTTTATCGCCTGTTGTGGAAGTTTACAAGTGATCTTGTCCATCACATGACAGTTAACTGTCACTCTGTAAGGTGAGCTTAATGAACATACCTCTAATGGTATAGAATATCGCGTATCACTGCTCTTTTCTCCAGCACCAATAATATCAGTGTTATCTTTATTCGGGGTCAGTCCTAATATTTTAATTAACTTGTGAGAAACTAAACTGACCTGCGAACAATTATCCAACAATGTCTTCACATGAACCTCGCTGCCTGTCCGTGAATATAACTTTACCCTAACTGTGGGTACTAATGATCTGTTACCAACTATATTTGATATTAAAGACACTTGTGGTTGGTTTGCCGAATCCAGATGAAGTAAAGTATTATGGGCTTGCTTACATATATTGCACCGGAAATGAAAGCGGCATTTGCCATTGTGTTTGTTTAGACAGACAGAACACAAGCTATTATTTTGGCAGAAGGCTATCCTTTCACTACTTGTTAACACCTTGAACTTGCTACACTCAAATAATCTGTGATTGGACTTACAATAAGAGCAGGCGGAAGAGGCAGTTGTTCCCGAAGTCGCTGTCACATTTACCGCTGCCTTGGAGTAACTCCTTCCAGCAGTCGTGGAAGTTTGCGGCTCTGCATTTTCTAGTGCCAAGGCCCGTTTCTCCAAATACTGCAGAAACTCGGTGATGGTGGGCTCCTCAGTATCGTCCCGCTCGAGCTGGTACGCCAGCGACGTGTATATATCTAGTTTACGATACAAAATCGCTAATATTATAGGATCCCAGTTCTCAGTGTTTACGTTTAAATTCTTTAAAGCCGACAAAGATTGTTTGACACTGGACACAAATGATCTTAAATTTATAGGGTTTGATTTGATCAAGGCATTTATATCAAGTAGTGAATTTATATGTTCATTAATGATTTTGAAAGAATGATTATACCGGTCCTCAAGAAGCTGGAGAGCTTCGTCGTAACTGCCCATAGTTAAAGGAAGGTTTTTGATCAGATCGAAAGGCTCGTTTGATAAAAACGACCTTAAGTAGTACAGTTTTTGTACATTATCTATCGATCTGTCATTGTGAATGATCGCCTTAAACAAACTAATAAAGCCAGTGTACTCACTGTACTTACCAGTGTCTCGATTTTAATAGTGGGCAACTTAGCCCTGTAGTTGTGGCAGGTCGCGCTGACCCAACTCGCAGTTGTTTCAGAGGCAGGCAAGGATTTTGCCTCAATAGCTTCATTTATAACCGTGAGAATTTGGTAATATTTTGTCTCAAATTCTGCTACATCCTCCGCATCGTCGTCGCCCAAGGCTAAAATTTGTTTGTTATAGGCCTCGTACTCAGCGAACAAGTCCACGATTCTGGTTCGCTTTGATTGTAACGTCGACAAGACGCTGATCTCGACATCTTGTTGATTGCTAACAAATGTATACAATCTAGTAATCGAAGCCTTAGTATAGCCTCGCGACGCTCGCAACTGTTTCAGTTCTGGCGACGACATTGTCACAACCACTTAATTATAATAAAATCACAGTTCCGAAATTGCACACCCTACAATAAATAACCTTACGTTACGTATTTATAACGTTATTACAATAAAAAGATAGCGCCTGTAAAGAAAAATAACCAAGGAAAATTGGCGTAATAGCGTCAATCAAAGTAACGTTGCACCAAAATGAATGAAATTATTGTAAGGAATGATAGAAGTAAGGAATGAAATGAACGAACTATTTTAGGGTCCTCCAATGGCGTTGCAGGTCACGACAGTGACAGCTTCTGTGATTGGGCGACGTTCGGAAGCAGAATATGGCGGCGGATATAGACCATGAAGTTAAATACAATCTGGAGGTCATACTTCGACCACAAACTGAGGCCGAAAGAGAGGGTAATGTAGGGGGCTGCATCTCATTCTAAGTAGAGTGACCATATGTACTATGATGTATGTGGGATTGGGATAGTATGAAGATAAATATAAAATTACATATGCTTGTCGTCTAGTAAGTATTGTCCAGAAAGAGAAGTCTCGTAGTTCATATGGAAAATTCTACTGACTTAAGGAGCTGGCCACTTCAGATACGTTGACGCAATAATGAGAGCAGAGAACCCCTCTAATTAGTTTATTATTTTAAACTTATTGCTAGATCCAGGCATCTGGCAGCTATTTATCGGAGGACGTCACAGAGACAGACCAGCAAAAAAATTCAGTTAATAGGTAAAAACTGTCGAAGCCTATAGCTAATATAATAACAAAAAAGTAAAAACATTGCGTATCGCTACGGAAAACAGTAGGTAGGCGACAAACAATACATTAACGTAACGTCATTTTGCACTATTTTCCCCCAACAGAAACTCCTGAAAATGATATAATCTTATTAATTACATGATACTACACTGCATCAAACCTAGAACTGTAAGATATTTATTTCTTACAACTCGTTTGCATAACACCGATGAACAATTGCCAGATGTCCGCGTCTTAAAATAGGGGATAGTTAGTGTAGCAAACTAAAACTAAGTAAGTACAGGGGGTTCGTGGCTCTCACTATTGCGTCATATCTGATGTGGACAGTTCTCGGACTTTAATATACTTAAAGGTAAATAAAGAAAACATCAATAACATCAAACACCTCAATGGTTGACTGGAAGAGATCTCTTCCATGTACAAATATTGTATATTCTTCCTGTTGTATTTTTCTTTATTGTACAATAAAGTATACAGGGTGACTGGTAATTCGTCGTATTCCTTCAAGGGGGTTATTCTACACCTTATTTGGAGTGATTTAAGTCCAGTCAAGCAGGGGTCAAAACTCATTGGGTTTCAAGATTTTAGATTTTTTAAATAAATACCCGCTTTTTGATCTAGAACTAGTATTTTTTTTTAAACTACGTATTTTTCAAATAAAATAAAAGATTTTGCGAGTAGCCAATGAATCACTGATTTCGTAAAATAATAAAAAAAGTACAAAACATTTCAAAATTTTGCAAATAAAAGCATCTGAAGTCAGAAGTTTTTGATTTTTTTTTTCAAATCTTGTTACATTTTAAGGCATAACTAAAAAAAAAGTAATAACACTTCGCGTACAAATTACAGAATTTATTTCCTCAGTTCATAAGATTTCTAAAAAGGTACAATTTATGACATTTTATGCTCATTTTTAGGGTTCCGTAGTCAACTAGGAACCCTTATAGTTTCGCCATGTCTGCCCGTCCGTCCGTCCGTCCGTCCGCGGATAATCTCAGTGACCGTTAGCACTAGAAAGCTAAAATTTGGTACTAATATGTATATCAATCACGCCGACAAAGTGGTAAAATAAAAAGTGGAAGAAAAAGTTTTATTGGGGTACCTCCCCTATACGTAAAGTGGGGAGTGATTTTTTTTTTCATTTCAACCCTAACGTGTGATATATTGTTGGATAGGTATTTAAAAATGAATAGGGGTTTACTAAAATCATTTTTTGATAATGTAAATATTTTCGGAAATAATCGCTCCAGAAGTAAAAAAAAATGTGTCCCCCCCCCTCTAACTTTTGAACCATAAGTTTTAAAAATATGAAAAAAAATTCAAAAGTAGAACTTTATAAAAACTTTCTAGGAAAATTATTTTGAACTTGATAGGTTTAATAGTTTTTGAAAAAAATTTACAAAATAATTTCTGAACTAAGTTTGTAATTTAACCGTATAAGCAGGTGTTTACTGTACTTGTAATTTCTACAAAATCACAATGAAATGACGTGCTTTCAAATAAAGTAAAAACGGTGAAAATCGGTTCACGCAATAAAGAATTATCCCATAAAAATCATCTTCCATACTTTAAGCTCGCGCGCAATAGTTTACTTAATTTGCCGATAGATGTCGCTGTAGGTGGAACGCTCATATCATATCCTACATGGCGGTGTTATTTTAACTCTTAAGTGGGGACACTTTCTGTGACGGACGGAAAACTACGGAACCCTACACTGAGCGTGGCCCGACACGCTCTTGGCCGGTTTTTTTACAATTAATAATAATAATACCAGAGCAGGTACAGGACTTAGCGTACTTGACTTTACTTGTTTGTGTCGTTTTAAACTCGCTGAATGCATACTTTGTCTCCAGTTTCTTATCTTATCTTATTCCTTGAGGTAGTAGGCACTGCAGATTGCCTTTGGTGAAACAAACAAACTGATTAAGGGTCATTAGCTAATGAGCTAATGAAGTTAAATTACTTTAATTAGTTTGTTTGTGTCACTTTAATTCTTACGGCGGGTTTTTCGCCTTCTGTTCCTTATCTTATCTTAATTTTATTGGGTGGCGATGCTTCTCATGGGGTGGGGGTGAGACTAACCAGGTTTAAAGGTCATGTAGTAATTAATCAGTTAGTTACTTTCAAGTGATTCATTGGCTATTTGGAAAATCTTTTTTTTTATTTAAAAAATACGTAGTTTAAAAAAAATACTAGTTTTAGGTCAAAAAGCGCGTATTTATTAAAAAAATCTAAAATCTTCAATAAATTGAAAACCAATGAGTTTTAACTCCTGCTTGACTGGACTTAAATCACTCCAAATAAGCTGTAGAATAACCCCCTTGAAGGAATACGACGAATTACCAGTCACCCTGTATTTTAACGGCCTCCTAGCCTAGTCGGTAGTGACCCTACCTATGAAGCAGGAGGTCCCGGGTTCGAATCCTGGTCAGGGTCAATTTATTTGTGTGTTTATCACGGATATTTGTTCCTGAGTTATGGATGTTTTCTATGTATTAAGGTATTTATATGTATATATCTATTACATATATCGTCGTCTAGTACCCACAACACAAGCCTTATTGAGCTTACTGTGGGACTAGGTTGATTTGTGTAAGATTGTCCCATAATATTTATTTGATATTTATTTATTTATTTATTATACTGCCACTACTACAATTTTTTGTATGACCTTGTGCCATTTTAGGACCCTTTCGAAAGGGCCTATAAAGACCCGCGGGCCACTCCTGTCCTGTGTAAGTAATACTTAGGAACAGACCATGTACTTATGTACATTTCTGTAAAAACAACAAAACCGATCCGCAGCTTGCCGACATCATAGTCACCCTATTGATATATACCGTCTTGTTGTTAAATCGTAAAATTGAATGATTGTGGATTACCAGTGAAAGGAAAGTCTACTTTATTGTAAATTCTCACCCCTGCACCCTTTTACGCAACATATCCTGACCATTTTTACTTAAAAATGTTGTTACGAAATGTTGTTGAGCTGAGCGGCGTCATTTGAAATAATATCCGTGACATATTATGTCAGTGATGGGACTGATGGGATGGGGATACCAGACCGTATTTTAAATATTACAAAACTTACTACTGTCTGCAATATTAATTGCAATTCTTTAAGTAATTTAATGAATGAATAATATTTACGTCGTAAAAAATTCAAAGTAGCTAAAAGGGAACAAAGTATTAATTCAAATCTTGCAATAAATTATTATAAGTAGGAAGTAACTTCTAGTGTGTTACTAAAATAAATGTAGATAAATAAAACCACATTGGTAAGTTTCATAAGTTGGCAGCATTGTGCGAGTGAGACACCGCCCCCTACATTATGCTCTCTATCGGACCGTTTTTATTACTTTTTACTAGTGACCTATGAACGACTGTTTTGCTCGGTAATAAGGTTCAACTGTGGTTAGGGAAATATAGTAAAAGTACTATCCGGATTGTCTTCTGATCCGTGATATAGACACACCGGCCTCTGCGCCAAACGCCAGACAGCAAGCGCACCGCGAAACTATAAAAATACTTGCATAACCGCCATCTCGATGAACATCTTGCGTCTCGTTCTAATCTTGGCAATTTGTATCGTGCCTTCCTCTTCTCCTTGTTGAACGTCCGTCCACGATGAATGTAGCGTAGGATCGACGATATTGCGCGATGCGACGAATTTGTATTTCAAATATTTCGCGCCGATCGCGATATTTTTTCTTGCGTGAATAGATGCACGATGATAATGATGCGACGAATAGGTATAACCTATTGCCTTGCGCCACTCGCGTTCTTCGAACGATGAATTGGTTCGGTGGCCATTTTTTTTGCAAAACTGGATGTCTTTAATCTTCACCCTCTTTTGCTCTTCTCGAAGGACCAATGTTCAGCGGGGGATCTTGGGGCTGGATTGTCGCCGGGGAAGAATAAGAAGTCCAGTCTTGTGGTCACATTTATATTTTATATTTTAAGTACACAGAATTACATGATGAATGGCCGATGATAGAAGAATGACAAGTATAATATGACACTTTTATGTTGGAGTTGCCAACATAATGGTTATTAATACACAAAGGAAACACATTGCCTATTTCAATAATCAAAGATTTCAACACATAAAGGGTTTAGCAGGCTAAGGAAGGACGTGTGGCCCCTGTGAGGAAAAGTTGAATTAGTAAATGTCAATTGTTTGTCGCCTCATAACTAGTAATCACTCCAACTTTCAGCCCTCTATCTTGAACTGTCTCAGAGATAATGTCAAAAATGTATTTTTTTAACAATTTTTTCAAACTCGTATATCTCCTAATCTATAGCAGCTAAAGCATTGAAACAAAATCACAGCTACGTAGTTTGAGTGGGAGTATACCCTATAATTTTACATATATTTTATACGTGAAAAATAAAAGAAATAAATGTCAATTTATTTTTTGACAGCTCTTTCCAACACGTTTTTTTGAAAGTACAATTATGAAAAAAATCACGTAAATTGCTAATAGTATTAGCTACTAGCGTACAAAAAATCAATTGATTATATTTGGTGCAACATACTGTAAAAAAAAAAAACTAACGAAAGTATTCAAGTATCAAGAGTAGGCTTCTGAACTGAAAGTTCGTTTTTAAGTTTTATGTTTGTTGCCTAGCAACAAAGGGTGTATTGTTTTTAATTTGACGTATGACTGTCAAAAAAGGTCACTGAACTACTGCTGTGTTAGCATTTGTAACTAATTTTACTAACTACTAAATCAACGAAACGACGGATGTGCTATATGTTTATTATTTTATAAACAAAATTAATTGGTTTCATTATAGTACACGTATTAACATAACGAAATAAATAACTCATTAGAGCAGATATCACAATATAAGTCACTTAGATAATGACTATCGTAATATTCGTCGTCCCAGGTATAGGACAATGTTATCCTGCAGTCATCGCAATATCCTTTTAACATAATATTTTCGTCAGAGAGCGATATCTCAATATCTGGTAAAGACTGTAAAAACAGTTGCTTCGCTATTAACTGTGGCAAGTTGAGCCGAAATATTTTTGATTTTATGATTTCCATCTGAAAGAATGTATATACATGAAGTTTCTGTTTTATTTTATTTACATTTAAAGCTTACTTTCGCCATTATGGAAAAATCGGACTCCTCTTCTACATAACGTGTTGTATATTCCCTTAAACAATCCACTATTATGTTAAATGTGCTAGCGTATAAACTAAGCGTTTGTCGATTCCGAGTAACATAACATTAGACATTATGATTTATTAGGTATGAGCTATCTTTAAATTATACAATACTATTATACAATTTATACGCTAGCACATTTAACATAATAGTGAATTGTTTAAGGGAATATACAACACGTTATGTAGAAGAGGAGTCCGATTTTTCCATAATGGCGAAAGTAAGTTTTAAATGTAAATAAAAAAAAAACGGAAACTTCATGTATATACATTCTTTCAGATGGAAATCATAAAATCAAAAATATTTGGGCTCAACTTGCCACGGTTAATAGCGAAGCAACTGTTTTTACAGTCTTTACCAGTATTGAGATATCGCTCTCTGACGAAAATGTTATGTTAAAAGGATATTGCGATGACTGCAGGATAACATTGTCCTATACCTGGGACGACGAATATTACGATAGTCATTATCTAAGTGACTTATATTGTGATATCTGCTCTAATGAGTTATTTAATTCGTTATGTTAATACGTGTACTATAATGAAACCAATTAATTTTGTTTACGTCACACCTGGCCATAACGTAAGTTTTGCCGCACGCTACGCGTACGGTAAAACTCGCATTATGGCCAGATGGAGACGTAAAATTGTGTACTCACCACGGGCAGTAAAAAAGAAAGCCCTCTATCGCATATTTACAACCCTCGCCTGCGGCTCGGGTCACAAATACCTGCGATTTCGGGCTTTCTTTCTTTTACAGTCCTTGGTAAGTAATGTACTATTATAAAATAATAAACACAGCAAAATAGCACATCCGTCGTTTCGTTGATTTAGTAGTTAGTAAAATTAGTTACAAATGCTAACACAGCAGTAGTTCAGTGACCTTTTTTGACAGTCATACGTCAAATTAAAAACAATACACCCTTTGTTGCTAGGCAACAAACATAAAACTTAAAAACGAACTTTCAGTTCAGAAGCCTACTCTTGATACTTGAATACTTTCGTTAGTTTTTTTTTTTTTTACAGTATGTTGCACCAAATATAATCAATTGATTTTTTGTATGCTAGTAGCTAATACTATAAGCAATTTACGTGATTTTTTTCATAATTGTACTTTCAAAAAAACGTGTTGGAAAGAGCTGTCAAAAAATAAATTGACATTTATTTTATTTATTTTTCACGTATAAAATATTAATAAAATTATAGGGTATACTCCCACTCAAACTACGTAGCTGTAATTTTGTTTCAACGCTTTAGCTGCTATGGATTAGGAGATATACGAGTTTGAAAAAATTGTTAAAAAAATACATTTTTGACATTATCTCTGAGACAGTTCAAGATAGAGGGCTGAAAGTTGGAGTGATTACTAGTTATGAGGCGACAAACAATTGACATTTACTAATTCAACTTTTCCTCACAGGGGCCACACGTCCTTCCTTAGCCTGCTAAACCCTTTATCGATTCAATAAATTCTGGTAAATTGCTAGAATTTTCGAATATGCGGTTAGACTTTGCCACACTGATTATATTAAACTAGCTTTTGCCCGCGGCTCCGCTCGCGTTAAATTCGGGGTAACACGGTTCCCCTTTCCTGATTGCCCCTGTAATGCTCCATACAAATTTCCACCCCCCATTTTAGGGAAGTGGGGTTAGAAAGAGACAAAAAGTAGCCTATGTCACTCCATCCCTTCGACCATCTCCACTTAAAAAATTACGTCAATTCGTCGCCCCGTTTTGCCGTGAAAGACGGACAAACAAACACACACTTACACTTTCCCATTTACAATATTAGTATGGATTTGTTCTCGAAATTATACGTGTGCAAAATGTGATCCATTACAAAGTTGGTCAGTTCTTCACCCGGATCTAAACTTTTAAAATCCTCTACAAGAAGACCTCTCGAGTTTTTATTAGGTAGGGGCAAGCTGGTTACGAAATATCCTCTCTTGTCTAGTAAAACGTCATAAAATTTTGAATTTTTAAAAAGTCCGTTTACATGCCGAGGTAAGTGTTCATATGGTGAGATATCTTTATGATTAAACTCCGATGTAGAGACCGGACTGGCAGTCGTATTAGGAACTAACTTGCAAATGTCACAAATGAAAGATTCATGGAATACATTTTCATTTCGGTCATTTACGCAGGCTAAGTGAATCCATTTATTACATTTATCGCATGCGACCCAACTAGTAGTTTCATATGCGCCCATCGCAGTTACATGACCACAATAAAAGCAGTTTAAAATGTCTTCTTCGTTTTCAACTAAATGTAATGGAACTGGTTGTAAGCTGGAAACATCGGATGTTAACTTCGTGACATCAAGGGGTTTCGGTTTTTTAAAGAATCGACCATCAAAATGCGTTTGATCACTTATGGATTTTCTTTTCCATATTTCTGTCTGATTGTGATTTTCCTTTTGAAGTTTTGTAAGTCTCGTTTTTGGAATATTGTGTATGGATATCTTTTGATTTAGAAACTGTCTCGGTCCTTAGTTTTTGAAACTGCTTATAAATTACAGAATATGTATATTTATAGTAGAACAACAGGATTTGATAAAGTTTAAAGGCTAGCATGAACCGCACATAAGAGGTCCCTTAAATTTAAACAACGGAAGTCAAATCATCGACTTAAAAAATATATTTACAAGTATATTGACGAGCTTGAAAAACATTTCAAATCAGCTAGTTAAGTTTATATTTATTATTAAGTACCTACCTTATTTACATTTGTACATAAGGCAGACATTATAAAGCATTAATCAACAATACAATGCGATATATCATACGGGGGTACGATATTTAATCAAACATTGATTTCTTGTAATGGCATAAATCGCATAAAAATTCAAACTTTTTCATTTTTCCTTTGACTGTTAAATCATTTTGTTGGTCTTCGCGACTTACGTAGCATATGAAATGTATAGATCTCTTGCAACACAAACAACTGAACTCTTTTGAATCCATTATTTGACTGCAAAACAAGCATACGTGCTCCATGCTGTCACTATATTCAAGTAATCGGCACTTTAGTTCCTCGCGATATACATCGAAGTCCCTTTTTTGGACAAGGGTTTTATTTTGCACAAGGAGGCTAAATAAATGAATCAATATAGGACCACAATTGTAATTATCTTGCTGCAAAACGTGACGAGGCGTTTTGGTTCGTTTTATAACCGTGAATATCTTTTTCATTGCTTGAAATTCGTTAATTTTATTTTTGTAAAATGATCGAATATTTTTTTCCATGCCCAGGGGATCCAAAACATGTTTTTTTCTTTTAAATATAAAATTGCCATTGTATAATGCTTATTAATACACAAAGGAACCACATTGCCTCTTTCAACAGATAAATTCCCAGAATTTATTGAATCTATAGATTCAATAAATTCTGGTAATTTGCTAGAATTTTTGAATATGTGGTTAGACTTTGCCACATTGATTACATTAAATTTGTTCTCGAAATTATACGTGTGCAAAATGTGATCCATTACAAAGTTGGTCAGTTCTTCACCTGGATCTAAACTTAAAATCCTCTATAAGAAGACCTCTCGAGTTTTTATTAGGTAGGGGCAAGCTGGTTACGAAATATCCTCTCTTTTCTGGTAAAACATCATAAAATTTTGAATTTTTGAAAAGTCCGTTTACATGCCGAGGTAAATGTTCATATGGTGAGATATCTTCGTTCATAATGTGATCCATTACAAAGTTGGTCAGTTCTTCAGTTGGAAACTGTCTCGGTTCTTTATTTTACGTATTAATTGCGAACATTTCAATTTTTTTTGCCCTTTTAAAACATTATTTTTTAAATATCCAAAGTAATGTTCTGGAGCATTGCTTACTCTTTTGTCCTTAAATAAGTTTGTCCACATGGATATAAACGGTAAATACCTATCCAGTATTATCTGAAATAGCGCGGGATCACGGAATGTATTTTTATTTATACCAACATCTGTGTATTCGACTCTTTTTATTACATCTATAGCACGTCTGTAGAACGGACTATTTTTATAAATGGATGATTTTGTATCCCTATCCTTCAGTAGCGAAGTAACTGTCATTCCCATGTTAATAAGGGATTCAAATATTGTATTGTATTGTATTGTATTTATTTTACATACATAAGCATGACAGTTTACACCAATACGCTTATATACTAGTCAAAATATTATCTTAACCTTAAATAAAATGTACATTGAAATAATTGCAAGAAAATAATTAACAATTATGCTAAAGCACAAATTGAATAAACACATACACATTGAATTAAATGTAACATACATACACCAAATTAATTTATTTTAATAATTTACAATGTCACCATTCAAAAATATAATCATAAAAAAATACACAAAGTCATACTAAATAAGACAGAATTAAAATTAAATAAAAAAACATAATCACTTATAAGGATAACTGCCTACTGGTGACTTCCGTAAACTCTGTCAGAGAACAGTTAAATAAGTCCGTTTTGGCAGAAACTTCGTTTAATATGTTTATTGCCGTGACAAGCGGAGCTATAGCAAGCAAGTTGGTGCGTGCGATCGGGCTCGAGAGCAGGCGCAGCGTGCCCCGCCGTGGCCGCCGCGGCACCACCAGCCCCAGGGAGCTCAGCACTTGCGAATTATGCAATTTACCCCTTAACAATTTAAACGCATACGTCGCTAACGCCAAATTACGCCTAACCATGCCAAGAACGAAAAGAGTCGGGTACATTAACGGGTAAAATGGATATAATCCGTACTCTTTCAAAACTATTTGAGTCAATGGTGGATCAGTATATAACTCAGCAGATTACTGTTAAATTAAACGATGCCCAGCATGGCTTTCGTCGGGGACGTTCAACGACAACAAACCACGTGGTTTTGGTCGATTACATATCTGAGGCCATGGATGCCCGAGCGCAAGTAGACGTGGCATACTTCGACTTTCGTAACGCCTTTGATCTTGTAGATAATGACGTCCTTCTGCGTAAATTCGCCGACATAGGATTTACACCTAGGTTTCTACACTTTTTTGCCAATTACCTGCAGGATCGAAGGCAATACGTGAAACTTTCGGGGTTGGAATCACAGCCTTACTACACGCGTTCGGGCGTAAGTCAAGGCAGTACATTAGGACCAACTCAGTTTTTAATCATGATCAATGATTTGCCAAATACTGTCAGCGAAGCGAAGTGCTTGATGTTCGCGGACGATATAAAGTTGTTCCACAGAATTAGAGATGACAGTGACCGAGAGCAGCTTCAGAGAGACTGATGCAATTGCCAAGTGGAGTGAAAATAATAGACTACATTTTAACGCCACGAAATGCACGCATACTTCCTTTGCTCGTATCCGTTCCCCAATTGCCAGCGAGTACTACCTTCAGCACACACCACTTGTACGCACCGACACAGTACGTGACTTAGGGCTGACTTTAGATAAGCAATTGGATTTTAGACTGCACATAACGACAACTGCAAGAAGGTTTCTAAAACTCTAGGTTTCATTATGAGAATGGCTTCACAATTTTCTACGGTTAAGGTAGCAGTCATGCTATACAACGCATACATATGTAGCAAGCTTGAATTTGGTGCCATAGTATGGGATCCTGATGAAAATAAATATATTTTAATGCTCGAGAAAATCCAAAAAATTTTTGCCAGATATGTCTACAAGCGACTGTACGGTTACTACCCATTCATGTACCCTTCGCTTTTCGTGTCGGGTATGATCGGGCTATGCACACTAGACTACCAACTGCTAAACAACAGAGTGGACAATCCATCAGTACTGCAGGTAATGGGACTGCTGGTACCACGAGCAAGCAAGGCTGTAGTGGGTTCAAGTGGCGCGGGCGGTACAGTGGCTGCGCGTCGGCGTCGACGTCTGTTCGCCGCCAGCGACGCACGCACGCGGCGCGGTGCCAACGCTCCCACTGCCCGAGCACGAACCGTCCTCAATAACATTATGACACAGCGGGATGACATAGACATATTCCATGATAAAATTGGTGCATTTTACAGAAAAATTCAAGCTTTCATTCACTGAAAAATAATGTTTATACATAAGTATACTAAGAATCTTGAAGCAAATCAAATTATTTTTGTTCAATATTTTTTGATTTGCATTTTTTTTTTTTTTTGTAAGTAGTTACACTACTATATATAAACTGAAAATAGATGTCATATACTTCAGAAAAAGTGACCAAACCCTCCGGTGTCCGAGGCCAGATTTGAACTGGCGTCTCCAGCTTTCGCGGCTGACGTCCTGACACTAGACCACCCGGTCACGGCGGAGCTTGACAAATTTTCTCATGTATATGCAATCTCTGAATTTGAAACGGCTAGGCGCCGTTGACCATACTCTCGGGTGGTCTAGTGGTCAGGACGTCAGCCGCGAAAGCTGGAGACGCCAGTTCAAATCTGGCCTCGGACACCGGAGGGTTTGGTCACTTTTTCTGAAGTATATGACATCTATTTTCAACATAAGTATACTGTTTTCGGCCTTTGTTTATAATGTGTATTTTACTCTATATTTTATATTTTGTAAATAGTTTTCTTATAATTTTTATTGAACAATGTATAACTACATACTCAGTATGTTTAAGATTTAGCATGTAAGTAATTTGGTGTAGTTACTGTTAACTTACGTGTTATTTAAATAAATGATTATGATTATTATGATTAAATACAGATACCTCGTAAACTTGTTTTGTATTTTTTCAACCATCGCTGCGTATTATGCTTCGTGAGGGTTCCATATGATCGCACCACTTTCTAGCCTACTTCTAACTAACGCATTATAGAGTGCCTTGTCTGCTGCAGTATTAGAAAAAATCTTTGTCTGACGCAATATGAAGCCAAATTTTCTAAAAGCTTTCTTACATGTATCCACTATATGTTTTCTAAAGGACAGATCAGACTCGACATGCAAACCCAGGTCCCGCACTGACGACACGCGCGAAACTGCTTTTCCTCCTACACTGTATGGATAGAGCACGGGAGAGTGAGATTTCAAATACTCAGGTCTATTGTCCCTTGGAGCTGTGAAAAAATCAAACTTAAAACCCAACGCAATCAAAAGATACAGTCGTTTATGCTGCAAATTTTAGAGTTTCGGTACTCGCAAAACCTACGGGGTACTTCCCGTGAACTCAGAAACTTGAAATTTGGCATGAAGTAACGTCATATAGAATAGACAAAGGAAAAATTACAAAAAGTAGACATTTTTAGTAAAATCATACAAAAACATATTTTTTTTAATTTTAAACTTACTACGTTTTTCCTCGTAAGCGCGTGGAGATATTAAATTGAATAGGACTATAGGACCTTTCAGATGTAGCAAAACCAAACTTTTATGTCAACGCAATCAAAAGAAATAGCAATTTAAGTCGCATATTTTGAAACTGAGTACTCGCAAGAAACTCAAAACCTAAAGGGTACTTCCCGTAAACTCAGAAACTTGAAACTTGGCACGAAGAAACTTCATATAGCACAGACAAAGGAAAAATTACGAAAACTAGACATTTTCAGTAAAATCATACAAAAGATATTTTTTTAAATTTTAAACTTACTACCTTTTTCCTCGTACACGCGTAGAGGTATTAAAGTAGGATTATAACCCTACAGTATATATTATAATTATGTATGCTATTGTTTATGTTTCGATAACATAATTATGTTGCATTTAAAATTGCAAACAACGATCGCACGCTAAGACGTTTACGACGTTAACATTAGTACCTATCAGATAAGTAATTGTCATGAAACTGACGATATTTGAATAAAATAAACATTACTCAACCCTTTCAGGGAGTAACGGCTACGATGTTCGATTAACCGCTATATAATAGAAATGTTAAGAATGAAAATGCCTGCTTGTAACAGACGCTTGTGAGAAAATATAAGATTTTACAACAAGCTTGCAACTCTACGCTACTCCCTACTTAAAACTCTCTTCCTTGCATCTTACGTACTTTGTGAGTAAGATTATGATTTAAAGAAAGATAAATTTTAGAAAAACAAGGAGTTAAGATTACCAAAAGATTTAATTGCTGGTGTACTTGCAATACCTACTTAAAATTAATAACATATGGCGCAAATACCAAATAAATCAATTTAGCTCATAATACTATATTTTAAGGAAAATTTTAATGTAAATACCGGCCTGCATCCTTAGTTTGGTGTGTCATAAAGTCCTTCAGGTCGTGGGTGTGATTGTATCTTTGCACTCAGTTAGTTACCCGCTATTCATTCATATTGCTGACTTAGTCATCAAGCACTAAGTATTTAGGTACTTCTTACGGTGTGTTCCGCGTGTAAACTAATTGTGTACTTTTTGTATACCTCATCTCTTTAAGTACAAATTATAAGGCATATTAGAGCACAGTGTAGTCGTGTTGTTTCGTGTACTATAATGCACTATGCTCCGTCGTTAGTAAAATAAAATTTATAATCCAGATGACTGCTCTTTTCCAATTAAAGCGGGTTACACGACAAATGGTTACATTACAAAGGTCAATGCTATTGTATTATTAAAATACTTTAACACGCTGTCAATGATATATACTATATATATGAAATATACTACCTCCAAATATATATATATTTCATTTGAAATGGAAGAAGCCAGTACTATTTCATAAACTGGTTCTCTCAGCGTAAAACTCTAAACGTTTGGGGGATGCCGCTGCCTGCAACAACAGCGTTCGGGCCGCGGTCGATCCGCGTATGGTGGGCCCCGCCATGGGAGCGGTTGCCGAGCCGATGATGGTATTGAACCTATCCAGACTACCGGAGCTACCAATGTATACATTTGTCGTTTTTGTAATTCAATACTATCATATTTGTTTATTCTTACAAAAGCACTATTTTTAAGTGCATTCTATGTTGTGCTGTCCTGTGCCACTGTATAACAATAAAAAGTAAAGTAATAAGTTTATAGAATTTATTATCGGTCTCATAGTACACCAACATTCACTATGCACACATGTACTATTGTGCACTAGACTGCATCATTGATATCACACTGTCGTTGTGGTATACCTTATTTCAATACCTGCTATATACTAATCACTCTAATCAGTTATATGAATTATATGAATTATAATGGTATTATACGATTATAAGTTACAGTGGTGATATTATAGATATATCTTCGTCAACCAATGCGCGCGGGCCTGCGACATATAACTGATATGTAACAAGTAAATAATTAAAAATTAAAACATGCATAACATAAATGTAATAAAAACCAATAATAGCGCAAAGCGTTAAAAATCAAGTATGTAAGCATAACTATTCCACTTCAGGTGTTGAATTTCGTACTTGCTACGCGTAAATCGTATTTATGCAAAGAATTTACCATTATGCTCCGCTTTAACAACGTTGAGCTTTGAACCACAACCACACAACAATTGGTCCGAGTATAATACAGAATGCTCAACTTTAACAGTGTCGAAATTTACTCCACATGAACTGTGTTGAGGATAGTACAAAGTGCTCCACTTTAACAGTGTAGAGGATACTACAACAACGCTCCACTTTAAGAGTGTCGAGGATAATACAATACTACTCCACTTTAACAGTGTCGAGGATAATACAATACTACTCCACTGTAACAGTGTCGAGGATAATACAATACTACTCCACTTTAACAGTGTCGAGGTATACTATACATTGATTGGGCCGAGTATAGTACAAAATATCTCCATTTTAACGTATAACTATGCTTGGCAATAATTATACCGAACATATTACAATTTGTTTCATTTTTACAATGTAGACTATAATTATTCACATTAATCATATAAAAGTTAGTCGAAAATTGCTTAAATTTACATTGCAATAATAATAAAAATAGAAAAATATACTTTGAAATCACTCCACTTTGGTGTAGAGCATTTTTAAAACAGTGCAATATTCGCTCCAACAATGAGATAAACTTCGCATTTCTAGCGCCAAAGGTTAACCGAATTTTATCAGTGTCAGGGTTTAATTATTTATTCATAAGTGCCTAGAGTGTCCCAAAATTAAATAATAATTAATTCATAAAAAGATACACACAAGGGTGATGTCGTTATGTTATGCTCCGCTTTAACAGCGTTGAGCTTGTGAGATATACAGACGGTGAGATAAATAATGGCCAAAACGTACAGTTTCATCACTTCCAGTATCGAATCTACATCTAAAGTAATCCATAAATTGAAATCTAAGAAGTTGAAATTGTAAGGTAGACGTAAGTTTTGAAATCCCACAACTACCCTTAATGTATGGTTATGTGACCGTGACTGCCAGAATGCAAATAATATAACTATAGAATTATATCAGAGATAATTGCAGTTTGATTTCTATTCGTTTCCGTTAATCCTTATTAGATTATTTGGATTGGAATTAGTAAATATGCTTGCTAACTTAAATATTACGTATCTGGATATCCTGTACTCAATTATTATAGTCGAGTTGACAATAATCGAATAAGTGTACTAGTAAATAATCTCGTAAAGTGTAATAATTTTGCATTGCTAATTATTATTCACTTGAAGTTATTTACAAGGAGTAAATATATTACTTAAACCTTCACGTATTTTGCGAAGCGGATATCCTGTATTGCTGTCACATTATGATTAAGTAAACGATACTAAATATTGATGGTTTAGTAAATAATAACTTATTGTCATTTTTAAATTATATTTTCATCTATTTTGAACTAAGCAAATATATTTACTATTATACTATTTCCAATTATTTCGATAACCGGATGTGCCGTAAATATAGAATTCTTGTCCTGCCAGGTAGTAGAAGGGGTAATGGGTAAGCCCTTAAAAACAAGTGTCTGGCAGTTGTGGGACACATTGGTGATTGGAGAGCTAACCAGCAAGAACCAAGTTAAGTGTAATATTGACTACTCACCTCTAAATAATATCGAGGGTTAATTAAATAAAATGTAACGGTGTGTACCTTGTTACCGTGTACCTAATAATGTATTTAAATATATAAACGTGTAATACTGTATTTCAAGTTGGTGCATGGTACAACGTACACACCAACCTTATATTGGAAATAATTTAGCCTTTCTGATTACATGAGATTATTGTATATTAGAAGTATAGATTCACCGTTTCTACCCCATCGTTTTCCCACCACCAAAACAATGGTTTTTCGGGATTATGGTGGGTTTTCCGGACTATGAAACCTAAAAAAAAAAAAAAAAGTTTGGTATGTTTTAGTACGTTTAGCCCCCCATTTAGATCGATTGCAGTAGGTCTCAACAGTGCCGGGAGCCTCCTTCAGCACTAAGCACTCCGCTAATTAAACAATACACGCTCTTCGACACCACAATAGAACCCTTGCTCACCTTTTTCTATTGTCTCTATTGTTAGCTCGACTCGGCGACATCGCATTGTTACCGAGCTCGGTAGAGGCATACTCCTACGTTGTAGTTTGTTCTTTACGTATTTGCAATAGGTTTTATAATTGCTTAATTGGTTACTCCTTATGAAAGACTAGGTATACTACCTAAAGTTTCCAAAGTTTAGGTATAGTTTTGGTGGTGGGAAATCAATGGGGTACAAACGGTCATATAACTTAACGAGATTTTTAATGATCTAACAAGCCCCGCGAACTGACACAATTACATTACCCTTTATTAGTCTGGACTGGAGTAGGTATCAATTTTATACCTAAAGTAATTAATTCACATTTCGCGAATATATATGCAAATTTCAACGTATCTATAAAGTTTCCATAGTTTAGGTATAGTTTTGGTGGTGGGAAATCAATGGGGTAGAAACGGTCATATAACTTAACGAGATTTTTAATGATCTAACAAGCCCCGCGAACTGACACAATACATTACCCTTTATTAGTCTGGACTGGAGTAGGTATCAAATTTATACCTAAAGTAATTAATTCACATTTCGCGAATATATATGCAAATTTCAACGTATCTATATGAGTTACAGCACAATATGAAACTTCTGGTATATGTTTCAACCCCATCAATTTTAATTATTTAGTATCTATTCGTTTTCAGTTTTTGCCTAAAATTTATTATTTTATGCAAATCCAATTTTTGAAATATTATTTTATTGATTCTAGATTTGTGTTTATATATTTGTGTTGTCTTAATTTTTTTTTGGGTAATTTATTTTATGCAAATCCAATTTTTGAAATATTATTTTATTCATTCTTGATTATTTCTAGTCTAGATATTTGTGTTGTCTTATTTTTTTTTTTGAACTCGTAAATAACTTTGGTATATGTGACAACCGACTGCTATTTATTGGTGGACAATAAACATGACTGTGGTTTGAACAAGTTTCAACCTGTAAGTATGCTGTACGTTTCCGTAAAGGAAGTTCCCATTATTTATTATAATATATAGATCTTTTGTTAATGTAGGATTCGGTGTGTGATTTATTGCATTCTTGTTTATACCAGTTAGGTGGGGCGGTGCGATGTTTAAAGACTCCTTTGGTGCTCTAATTTAAAGTCGCAATTTCTATTATTAGTTTTTTCTTGATGCTGTCGGCTTGAGAACTTTACCTTTTTTACTAGATGTCCTTTGAAGAAAGTAATAATTTTCTTTTTGTTCGTTTCTGAGAAATATATAAATCAATCATCGGGTTTGAAGTCACACGCGATTTTAATAGAAAGTAAATGCACAAAAGATCTGTCGTTTAAATTCTTTAGAATTCTTTTGATAATTTAATCTTTTGTTAGAAAACATTCCGCTGCAAACAAAAATTTACCTGTCCCCGAAATCCTGTTTAAACTCGTCGCTACCTACCTAGGTGGTCCTCTGTCCCCACCAGCCGTGACCTTTTTTTCAACACAAATTCATATAAAAAGGCTGAGGCTGTGGGTAACTTTATATAGTACCTTCGGATCTCCAGTTCAGTTAAGAGCTCTCAGTTTCTACGCTTTGAAGTTTTAACGAAGACTATTCATAATGGATGTAAGTATTTAAATAGTATTACTCTATAATTATTGCATTAAAAAATTTATGTGTTGTGTTTGTTTTAAGTCTTTAATATTAATTATGAATTTTGTTTCAGTTTTCCGACAACACTTTCAAAAACTTTTACGTTGATGAAAATGAAGACGAAGCAAGTGATGAAGAGGGGACGCTGGCTTTCAAAGTGAAGCAAGCTATTGCGAAGAAGCGTCAATCAAATAATATTGATGGCTTTTTTGAAAGGCCTAAGAAGAAGACAAAAGTGTATAAGAAATCTTCAACGGTCTCCAAAAAAGAAGAAGACGGTGTTTCATATCTCACTTCGGGTCAGGACGATGGGGCATATGCATCACACCTCATAAAGATCGAAGTATACGACATGAATAAAATACGAAACGTTGGACCTCTGGACCACTGGAAACAGTGACTATCGTGTTAAATATTATGCTAACGAAGGTGACTCACATGAACAAAGTGCTCGGGAGGTTATATTTAATATAACGAAAGAACTATCATCTAAAACCAAATGTGTAAAATATTTTATAGAGACTGATAAGGGTGATAAAAAATAGTTTTAATCAGTGCTTTATTTATAACTAGAATAAGTTCCTTTATTTTTTCACTTATAAAAAATGTTTACTTTCTTTCTTCAATAAAACATATTGTATATTAATGTTATTACTCATTTATTGAACATGTTTAATATTAGAAGTAGTTTTAACTGCTTATTTTGTGTTTCTTTCTCCGTCACTGCATTTGTCTTAGGTAGTAGGAATATTTTGTAATTATAGTTGTAAGAAATAAAATAAAACCCAATTTATTTTCATAACACATTGTTTTAATTCACAAAAACTGATTTAAACATATTCCTTAAAACTAAATCATTACACAAAGAATTATCAGAAAACAGACATAAAAACTCAAGACATTTTTTTCCCTTGAAGCTTAAAATAAAGATAAACTAAACAGTATTCTCCACAAACTGAAGTAAAATAATTCTGAAGTGATTGATGGTTATAAAACCACCTCTTAGAGTTTCTATTTAAAAATAACCTGTGATAACCAGTAGGCTTTCGACCAAAAGAGTCAAAGTATTCACCATATCCATTCACATCAATGTGCATTGCAATCCAATGAGAACCGGGCTTTGAATCAGGATCCAGATTGCTTATAATAAAAGTAGGTAGATTAACCCAAACAGGAATTCGTTTGCAGCAAAAACATTTGACTTAAACCTCGGGTTTATTTTATTCATACAAAATTGTATTTCATTCGAATCCATAATAATAATTAATCTAAAAAAGTTAACACTGGTGGTTTTACAGACAATGTTCAAGTGGTAATGATAAAATTGAGTGAATGCATTGTATTTATTTAATTACTAACTATTATAATCTACAGTGATATCACGATTTTTATTTATTTCAATTATGTTATCAAATTCAGCATACACAATACAGTTGATAGTAGTACTTAAAGCTGAATCAAAACGAACTTCGATTCGAACACTTCCGTGTCTTACAAGATTCCAGTGTGAAGTTGAACTTTCAGATAAATCAGGAGTGAAATCGAAACATAATAAAGAATAACCACCCACATAGTTTGATCTGCTTAAAGCATTACCTTCGTTATGGAAATGAATACCAGTTCCAGAAAACAAAGTATGATATGCAGTTGCTATTAAACCCGCAGAGTTAAATGAGGGTTGCAAAGTTTTAGAAGGAATTTCATGATCATCTACGTACAAACTAAATGAATTCATATGAAAATGTTGAAAATTGAAGGGATTTATAGCTAAATTACCATTAAACCCAGAGTTTGAAACGAATCCAATAATACATCTTTTAGGGACTTGCCCGAGAAATATATTAGCCAACGTTTTACCTTGTATACCTGCGGGTAATGTCAGAACCTTAACTTCTGCCCTTGTTATCGGATATTTCGCAGTTGTTGATGCTAATCCTTTTTGATGAGCTAACAATACACTAGGATTTATTCTTGCTCTTCTGATAATGAGACTGGCATCTGTTATTTGTACTTTAAATTTACCATCCTTATGACAAATTAAATTAAATGTTTCTTTCGAACGGACTAATTTAACTCTCATTTCTACACCATTAATTAGAAATTTCTCCTGGTTAAACATATCACCATGTAAATGACCAATCATTTCAACTTCCTTGCTTTCCTTAACAAAGTCCATTCTTTCGTGAAACCCTTTATTAGTCGAGTCAACGGCGTCCATATAGTTGGGGGTATCTTCATACCACAATCCACAAGTCAGATGAGATTTTTTGGCTGCTGAACCATAATTAAGCAGATTTTCCATGTAGGCTCGGTAAGCATAAGTGTTGTTTGGAGGTGATATAAGCTTCTGATTTAAATAAATGTCTAGTTGGCTAAACAGGGAATGTAACCAATTGTTTACCGGTGCAACATTTGCATCAGGTTTTATTTTTGTACCATCTTGATTCAATATTTTGGCATTTATATGCAACAAAGTGTGTGATAGATCAATGTAGTCATCACCTGACCCAGGAACTTGAAACTCAATAGGACCATCGTCACTTAGAGATGAAATTGGTTTGTAATGAATCCACTGGCCACTTTCAATGCTTGTTTGAGTTGATGGTAAAGCAAATAAGTCTAACTCAGATTTGGCACACTCACAAGAATGACTATGTAAGAATGACATTTTTTAGTTTGAAAATATATCTTCAATATTGTTTTTCCTAAATTTTTTACCTCCTCTTCGGTGCGATGCTTTTAAGTTAATGAATGGTCCACGTCTTTTTGTGGACGTTTTATACCCAGACCCCGACATCAAAGAATCAATTTTTTCATCTGCTTTTCTTTTTAAGTTGGCGCTTGCTTCATTGAACCGAGATCTAATAGAACTATCCATTGGTCGTGAATTTACCATATCGGATAAAAGACCGATTCCTGCATCTAAAGTTTCTTTTCCCACTGTTTTAAGACCACTAGATAATAATGGTAGCACAGACCTAAAAAGACCACCCAAGAAACTCCCGATCCCATGTCCTCGTTGATATGGTACCCCTTTATAAACTATTCCTATACCCGTACCAGCTTGGTGTGAATAGTAATGTTCATATGGGCAAGACGTAGATGATCTTTTATAATTCATTTTACCCGTTGAAAGTGTAGCTTCACGCAAGAAGCTCCAAACTGGAATGGTATTCTAGCTCCAGTAGTTGTCCTTATATCTATTTCTATAGTATCGAATTCTCTTCGTAATACGGGTACATAGTGAGCAGGTGAGAAAATATGTGTTTTGTAAGCACCATAGATAAATTTAGTTGGGTCTAACGGTATTATTCTCAGTAATGATGTAATTACATCTCCCACCACTTGTGGATGAATGATATCAGTATAAACAAATATTTGTGAGGGTAAACCTAAGTATAAATTTGCAGGATGTTTTCCAATTGACATTTCTTTTAAATTTGATCTTGGTCCAAATCCTAATTGTAGATTTAATATGGGTGTTGTTGTGATTGAGACTATTTCTTTATCTGTTTATATCCCCACCATTTTTGTAATTTTATCATATCTAAACTTAACTTTGCTTTTTAGCTCTGGGTTTTCATTTAATGCATCAAGAAAATGATCAAGACTATCATACGAAGTAGCTGGTATGTGAGTTTTTGAATCAACGATTTTATCCGTCTTGTCTGCAGGTCCTCGAACTTTCTTTTTAATATAAATGGTATTTTCATGTTCTTGAACATTGTACATGGAGCATGGGTATTGAAATTCTACTAAACCCACGACCCATTCTCCTTCCAATTTAATGGTTTTAGGTAATTTTGTTAAAAAGTGCGCAGTTGTATTATCATTGTAATATTCCGATGAGCTATTGCTCAACAAAGTTAAGTAAAAACTGTTTTCACTCATATTGTTTCTAAAGTTGCGGCGAAGTGCTTGATGTTCGCAGACGACATAAAACTATTTCACAGTGTTAAGGACGATAATGATAGAGCACAACTACAGAGGGATATAGACGCAATTGCTGAATGGAGTGAGGAAAACCGATTACACTTCAACGCCTCTAAATGCGTACATATTTCCTTTGCTCGAATCCGCTCTCCAATCGCCACCGAGTATAGCCTTTGCGGCACATCCCTTGTAAATACCGACACAGTACGTGACTTGGGACTAACTCTAGATAAACAACTAGATTTTAGAGAACACATAATGACTACATGTAAGAGCGTTTCTAAGACATTAGGATTCATAATGAGAATAACGTCACAATTTAATACAGCTAAGGTCGCAATAATGTTGTATAATGCATACATCCGCAGCAGGCTCGAATTCGGTGCAGTCGTTTGGGATCCGCATGAAAATAAATACTGCACAATGCTTGAGCGTATCCAAAAGAAATTCGGTAGACATCTGTATAAGAGACTCTACGGTTATTATCCTTTTTTGTACCCATCGCTTTTTGTGTCAGGGATGGTCGGGCTTCGCACACTCGAGTCTCGGCGAAAACTACTGCATATTATCCATTATTATCAGCTGCTAAACAACAAAGTGGATAATCCGACCGTACTGGAGCGAATGGGGCTGCAGGTTCCACGAGCGAATGGGGCGGTTGAAGGCGCGTGCGGCGCGGGCGGTGCTGTGGCGGTGCGTCGCCCTCGGCGGCTATTCGCTGCCGCCGGAGCGCGTACGCAACGCGGTGCTAACGCTCCCACCGCTAGAGCAAGAACGGTCCTAAACCATATTCTAATAGAATGTAACGACATCGATATCTTCGCTGATCGTATTGGTGTATTTTGCAATAAAGTCTTAGCATTAATGTAGTTAATATCTGGTACAATAATGGTAAAATTTGTATTTGTTGTGTTTGTTTCATATTTTATACTGTGTCTATTGTTCATATGTTTCTCTTATAGTTTATACCAATTTTATAAAGTATATTGTGTTAGCATATAAGTGTTTTGGTCAAGTACTGTGAACTTATGTGTTATTTTATTTAAATAAATAAAAATAAAAAAATAAACTTGATGACGGTATCCAGGAATTAAATTTATTAGGATAACCTCGCCACTTCACGAACACTTCCTTTCTGCCACCAATACGGCGCGAGCGTATTATTTTATCAATTTTATATTTTAATTTTTGAAATATTATTTTATTCATTCTTGATTATTTCTAGTCTAGATATTTGTGTTGTCTTATTTTTGAACTCGTAAATAACTTTGGTATATGTGACAACCGACTGCTATTTATTGGTGGACAATAAACATGACTGTGTTTTTAACAAGTTTCAACCTGTAAGTATGCTGTACGTTTCCGTAAAGGAAGTTCCCATTATTTATTATAATATATAGATCTTTTGTTAATGTAGGATTCGGTGTGTGATTTATTGCATTCTTGTTTATACCAGTTAGGTGGGGCGGTGCGATGTTTAAAGACTACTTTGGTGCTCTAATTTAAAGTCGCAATTTCTATTATTAGTTTTTTCTTGATGCTGTCGGCTTGAGAACTTTACCTTTTTTACTAGATGTCCTTTGAAGAAGGTAATAATTTACTTTTTATTCGTTTCTGATAAATATATAAATCAATCATCGGGTTTGAAGTCACACGCGATTTTAATAGAAAGTAAATGCACAAAAGATCTGTCGTTTAAATTCTTTAGAATTCTTTTGATAATTTAATCTTTTGTTAGAAAACATTCCGCTGCAAACAAAAATTTACCTGTCCCCGAAATCCTGTTTAAACTCGTCGCTACCTACCTAGGTGGTCCTCTGTCCCCACCAGCCGTGACCTTTTTTTCAACACAAATTCATATAAAAAGGCTGAGGCTGTGGGTAACTTTATATAGTACCTTCGGATCTCCAGTTCAGTTAAGAGCTCTCAGTTTCTACGCTTTGAAGTTTTAACGAAGACTATTCATAATGGATGTAAGTATTTAAATAGTATTACTCTATAATTATTGCATTAAAAAAATTATGTGTTGTGTGTATGTTTTAAGTCTTTAATATTAATTATGAATTTTGTTTCAGTTTTCCGACAACACTTTCAAAAACTTTTACGTTGATGAAAATGAAGACGAAGCAAGTGATGAAGAGGGGACGCTGGCTTCCAAAGTGAAGCAAGCTATTGCGAAGAAGCGTCAATCAAATAATATTGATGGCTTTTTTGAAAGGCCTAAGAAGAAGACAAAAGTGTATAAGAAATCTTCAACGGTCTCCAAAAAAGAAGAAGACGGTGTTTCATATCTCACTTCGGGTCAGGACGATGGGGCATATGCATCACACCTCATAAAGATCGAAGTATACGACATGAATAAAATACGAAACGTTGGACCTCTGGACCACTGGAAACACTGTGACTATCGTGTTAAATATTATGCTAACGAAGGTGACTCACATGAACAAAGTGCTCGGGATGGTATATTTAATATAACGAAAGAACTATCATCTAAAACCAAATGTGTAAAATATTTTATAGAGACTGATAAGGGTGATAAAAAATAGTTTTAATCAGTGCTTTATTTATAACTAGAATAAGTTCCTTTATTTTTTCACTTATAAAAAATGTTTACTTTCTTTCTTCAATAAAACATATTGTATATTAATGTTATTACTCATTTATTGAACATGTTTAATATTAGAAGTAGTTTTAACTGCTTATTTTGTGTTTCTTTCTCCGTCACTGCATTTGCCTTAGGTAGTAGGAATATTTTGTAATTATAGTTGTAAGAAATAAAATAAAACCCAATTTATTTTCATAACACATTGTTTTAATTCACAAAAACTGATTTAAGCATATTCCTTAAAACTAAATCATTACTCATTACACAAAGAATTATCAGAAAACAGACATAAAAACTCAAGACATTTTTTTTCCTTGAAGCTTAAAATAAAGATAAACTAAACAGTATTCTCCACAAACTGAAGTAAAATAATTCTGAAGTGATTGATGGTTATAAAACCACCTCTTAGAGTTTCTATTTAAAAATAACCTGTGATAACCAGTAGGCTTTCGACCAAAAGAGTCAAAGTATTCACCATATCCATTCACATCAATGTGCATTGCAATCCAATGAGAACCGGGCTTTGAATCAGGATCCAGATTGCTTATAATAAAAGTAGGTAGATTAACCCAAACAGGAATTCGTTTGCAGCAAAAACATTTGACTTAAACCTCGGGTTTATTTTATTCATACAAAATTGTATTTCATTCGAATCCATAATAATAATAAATCTAAAAAAGTTAACACTGGTGGTTTTACAGACAATGTTCAAGTGGTAATGATAAAATTGAGTGAATGCATTGTATTTATTTAATTACTAACTATTATAATCTACAGTGATATCACGATTTTTATTTATTTCAATTATGTTATCAAATTCAGCATACACAATACAGTTGATAGTAGTACTTAAAGCTGAATCAAAACGAACTTCGATTCGAACACTTCCGTGTCTTACAAGATTCCAGTGTGAAGATTTATCTGCAAGTTCAGATAAATCAGGAGTCAAATCGAAACATAATAAAGAATAACCACCCACATAGTTTGATCTGCTTAAAGCATTACCTTCGTTATGGAAATGAATACCAGTTCCAGAAAACAAAGTATGATATGCAGTTGCTATTAAACCCGCAGAGTTAAATGAGGGTTGCAAAGTTTTAGAAGGAATTTCATGATCATCTACGTACAAACTAAATGAATTCATATGAAAATGTTGAAAATTGAAGGGATTTATAGCTAAATTACCATTAAACCCAGAGTTTGAAACGAATCCAATAATACATCTTTTAGGGACTTGCCCGAGAAATATATTAGCCAACGTTTTACCTTGTATACCTGCGGGTAATGTCAGAACCTTAACTTCTGACCTTGTTATCCGATATTTCGCAGTTGTTGATGCTAATACTTTTTGATGAGCTAACAATACACTAGGATTTATTCTTGCTCTTCTGATAATGAGACTGGCATCTGTTATTTGTACTTTAAATTTACCATCCTTATGACAAATTAAATTAAATGTTTCTTTCGAACGGACTAATTTAACTCTCATTTCTACACCATTAATTAGAAATTTCTCCTGGTTAAACATATCACCATGTAAATGACCAATCATTTCAACTTCCTTGCTTTCCTTAACAAAGTCCATTCTTTCGTGAAACCCTTTATTAGTCGAGTCAACGGCGTCCATATAGTTGGGGGTATCTTCATACCACAATCCACAAGTCAGATGAGATTTTTTGGCTGCTGAACCATAATTAAGCAGATTTTCCATGTAGGCTCGGTAAGCATAAGTGTTGTTTGGAGGTGATATAAGCTTCTGATTTAAATAAATGTCTAGTTGGCTAAACAGGGAATGTAACCAATTGTTTACCGGTGCAACATTTGCATCAGGTTTTATTTTTGTACCATCTTGATTCAATATTTTGGCATTTATATGCAACAAAGTGTGTGATAGATCAATGTAGTCATCACCTGACCCAGGAACTTGAAACTCAATAGGACCATCGTCACTTAGAGATGAAATTGGTTTGTAATGAATCCACTGGCCACTTTCAATGCTTGTTTGAGTTGATGGTAAAGCAAATAAGTCTAACTCAGATTTGGCACACTCACAAGAATGACTATGTAAGAATGACATTTTTTAGTTTGAAAATATATCTTCAATATTGTTTTTCCTAAATTTTTTACCTCCTCTTCGGTGCGATGCTTTTAAGTTAATGAATGGTCCACGTCTTTTTGTGGACGTTTTATACCCAGACCCCGACATCAAAGAATCAATTTTTTCATCTGCTTTTCTTTTTAAGTTGGCGCTTGCTTCATTGAACCGAGATCTAATAGAACTATCCATTGGTCGTGAATTTACCATATCGGATAAAAGACCGATTCCTGCATCTAAAGTTTCTTTTCCCACTGTTTTAAGACCACTAGATAATAATGGTAGCACAGACCTAAAAAGACCACCCAAGAAACTCCCAATCCCATGTCCTCGTTGATATGGTACCCCTTTATAAACTATCCCTATACCCGTACCAGCTTGGTGTGAATAGTAATGTTCATATGGGCAAGACGTAGATGATCTTTTATAATACATTTTACCCGTTGAAAGTGTAGCTTCACGCAAGAAGATCCAAACTGGAATGGTATTCTAGCTCCAGTAGTTGTCCTTATATCTATTTCTATAGTATCGAATTCTCTTCGTAATACGGGTACATAGTGAGCAGGTGAGAAAATATGTGTTTTGTAAGCACCATAGATAAATTTAGTTGGGTCTAACGGTATTATTCTCAGTAATGATGTAATTACATCTCCCACCACTTGTGGATGAATGATATCAGTGTAAACAAATATTTGTGAGGGTAAACCTAAGTACAAATTTGCAGGATGTTTTCCAATTGACATTTCTTTTAAATTTGATCTTGGTCCAAATCCTAATTGTAGACTTAATATGGGTGTTGTTGTGATTGAGACTATTTCTTTATCTGTTGATATCCCCACCATTTTTGTAATTTTATCATATCTAAACTTAACTTTGCTTTTTAGCTGTGGGTTTTCATTTAATGCATCAAGAAAATGATCAAGACTATCATACGAAGTAGCTGGTATGTGAGTTTTTGAATCAACGATTTTATCCGTCTTGTCTGCAGGTCCTCGAACTTTCTTTTTAATATAAATGGTATTTTCATGTTCTTGAACATTGTACATGGAGCATGGGTATTGAAATTCTACTAAACCCACGACCCATTCTCCTTCCAATTTAATGGTTTTAGGTAATTTTGTTAAAAAGTGCGCAGTTGTATTATCATTGTAATATTCCGATGAGCTATTGCTCAACAAAGTTAAGTAAAAACTGTTTTCACTCATATTGTTTCTAAACTTGATGACGGTATCCAGGAATTAAATTTATTAGGATAACCTCGCCACTTCACGAACACTTCCTTTCTGCCACCAATACGGCGCGAGCGTATTATTTTATCAATTTTATATTTGATGGAGGGGTGGTGAGTTACTTTTTGTAATTCTTTAGAATAAAATGTACCAATTATTGGTTCACCTTCCAAATCTTTTAAAGTATAAACAACCCACGGAGACCTATTGATAACTGATTCAATCACAAATATTTCATCACTCCAATTGGTTTCATAACCCCTTTTGGAATATATGTTTATATTTAGTTATCCTAACATGATCACCTACATTTAGCCTTGCATTTTCTAAAGAAGGTTGTTTATCATTTTTTCTTTCATATAAGTTACACCAAACAGTCCTTATATTACTAGAGTTAACATCAACTGGACGCATTTTTGATAAATGTAGATAAATTAAACACACATATCCATATAATAAAATATATGTATAGCAGAGATTTTTACAGCACAAGAAAAACAAGAACAGAATAATCAATAATAAAGTCATACAGACAGCCGTCATTGCGTAGTCGGCCGGGATTAACCGAAGGAGGTTTATGGTTGATATTTAAACCTCCAACACGCCCTCTTAATCTTGGACGACTTCTAGCAAGTCCTGAACAAATGACTTATGCTTATAATACAGTAATGCCTTCGTCAGCACATCAGCAGTCATCTGCTCAGTTGGCAAATATGTAATTTCAACAACCTTATTATCTACAGCCTCTCGAATATAGTGATACCTAATATCGACATGCTTGGAGCGTTTGTGAAATACCGGATTAGTAGCCAGCTTAGCAGCAGACTGGTTATCACTATATAGGGTTACAGTATTATTCCAACCCGTCAACTCAGCAATAACCGCACGGACGTATACCGCTTCTTTGGCAGCTTCAGATAAAGCTATATACTCCGCCTCGGTAGACGAAAGTGCGACACAAGATTGCTTGTAACAACCCCAGGAAATAACATTCCTACCTAGCTTAAATATATACCCCGTGTAAGATTTACGATCCGCCCCGTTAGCCCAGTCAGCGTCAGTAAATCGATACACACGAAATTTGTCATTTACAACACTTTTTCTGTAAACAAGACCTAAATTCATTGTACCTTTTAAGTAACGCAATACACGTTTGGCCGCAGCAAAATGTTCAGCTGTAAAACAGCTATTATACTGACTAAGAAAACTTGCAGCAAATGAAATGTCTGGTCTGGTAGTCACAGACAAGTACATCAGGCAACCTATCAGCTCCTGATATGGTAGCCTACTGTCGTGCGTAACGCTATCAGAAAACTTCAGACCTACATCCAAGGGCGTCCTGGCGATTTTACAGTCATTCATACCGAAACGTTCAAGCAGCTTATCGATATAGTTTTTCTGACTCAGCTTCAACTCACTACTGGTGCGATCTACTTTAATACCTAGCATATTCTTTACTTCACCTAAGTCCTTAATAGTGAAGTGAGAATTCAGTGACGTTTTCAGCTTATTTGCAAGCTCGTTACAATTGTAAAAAACGAAAAAATCATCTACATAAAGTGCGATAATAATGGTCCGCTTACCCACTCGGCGACTGAAGATACAGCCTTCGTGCTTGCTCTGCGTGAAATTCTCTGCGATTAAAACTTCCTTTACCTTATCGTACCAGGCACGGGACGCCTGTTTTAACCCATACACAGCTTTCTTGAGTTTGTAGACTTTATGCTCATTGCCTTGTTTGATGAATCCTTCTGGCTGTGACATATAAATCTCTTCACTCAAATTGCCATTCAGAAAAGCAGTTTTAACGTCTAAGTGATCTATCTTCAGATCTAATTCAACCGCAAGAGACAGCAGCATTCTCAACGAACTATGTCGTACAACAGGAGAGTACGTATCCATGTAGTCAATTCCAAACTTCTGTGTAAACCCTTTCGCAACCAATCGCGCTCTATAGCACGCTATTTTTCCATTAGCATCTCGTTTAATTTTGAATAGCCACCGATTCTTAACAATATTCTTGTCCACCGGTCTGTCAACGAGTTCCCAAGCCACATGCTTATTAAATGAATCTATCTCATCCTGCATAGCTTGTCGCCACAGCTTGCTATCGCTCGATTGCAAAGCTTCCTTAACAGTTGTTGGCTCACACGCCTCTACTTCGACCGCGGACATTGTCTTCGGTATTCTTGGTCGTAAATTGTAGGCTGGTCCATCATCATGCCTCTCCCGTAGGACACCGCCTGTATCAGTAGACGAAATCGGCATCAGCTCATCCGCCTCAAATAGATCTTCAGTTAATTCTACCGGTCTCTCCGACTCAACTTGAATCTCTACATTTGGTAACGTTGGCGTCTCCGCCTCAAACTCAACCACAGGCTGATCCTTTGTGTGACTTACTTCAACGGTAACTTCGTTGTCACTCGTAGGGAAGAATATCTCCACGGACTGCTTGGTGTCGGCACCTGGAAAAATTGTTTCATTAAAAACAACATCACGACTACGAAAAACTTCCTGTTTCGCCAAATCGTAGAGCCTATATCCATTACCTTCGTAGCCAAGAAAGATACAACGCTTGCTTTTCGGTTCAAATTTATTTCTTTTTACTTTATCCACGTGAGCATGAGCCTCACAGCCGAATACACGTAAGTGTTTCAAGCTTACCTTCTTGCCTGTCCAGGCCTCCTCAGGAGTTTTCCCAGAAAGCCTTTTCGAAGGTGATACGTTTATTAAATACGCTGACGTGCCAGCAGCTTCTGCCCAAAATTTGTGATCTAGACGTGACGTGTACAACAGACATCTTACTTTTTCCAACAAGGTTCGATTCAGCCTTTCCGAAGCTCCGTTCGATTGTGAACAGTACGGCACTGTCACTTGGTGAACAATTCCTTTACCTTTGAAAAAATTATCAAGATCTTTGTTTACATACTCGGTCCCGTTGTCAGATCTCAGGGCTTTCACTTTATCACCAGTTTGAGTTTCGACCAGATTAATAAAGTTTTTCGTGTATTGACTCACCTCGCTTTTGTACTTTAGGAAATACACGAACACCTTCCTCGTATGATCATCCAAGAATGTCAGGATGTACCTCTTGCCTTCAAGCGAATTCACCGGCATAGGACCACACAAATCGGTATGGATGAGATCCAACCGCTTTGCAGCCACAGACTTCTCAGGATTGCAGACAAAAGGAAAACGTGTTTGCTTTCCTTTCAAACAAACCTCACATGCCACATCTTTACAAGGGTCGTCCTGAAAACTAATATCATTAGCAAGTCCCTGCCTCAAAAGCTTCATATTGTTGCCGCTTAAGTGACCAAGCCTTAAATGCCATGTTGCAGTGCTAATAGTCAAGTTCGCCCTTAGACTGCATGTCTGAAGTTTGTACACACCTCCTACGTCATTTGCCTTAAGCAAAACATCGCTCGACATAGAAATTGTACAACCATTAGTATCAAAATTAACAGAACTACCATTCTTGATCAATTGAGAAACAGATATAAGATTAACAGACAGTTTAGGTACATACAGCACGTTAGTCAACATCGCATTACCCGACAACTTAACATTACCTATACCTGCACACTGCAGTTTATCTCCACTAGCAACAGTGATGTATCCACTCTGCAATCTAAAGTCTGTCATCAAATCGCGCTTGCTAGTCATGTTATTCGTAGCTCCCGAGTCAATATACCATGAAGATTTCGAGACCGCTCCAGTACTATATGCCGACAAATCACAGTATCCTAAACAACCAGTCTCCTTCCGACAGTCTTTCTTTAGGTGACCTTTTTGCTTGCATCTCCAGCACCACGGTTCTCTCTTACGACCATTATCTTTCTCTTTAGACTCGGCCTTGTGCTGTTGCGCCTTTCTCGTCCAGGAGTCACTCGAACTAGTGCCTTTTCTCATCGAAGACAAGCACTCACTCGAATCTCCACGAGTAGTCCACCGTTGATCTTGCAGCAGTTTGGATTTGACAATATCTGACGTAATTACAGCTCCCGAATGCTCAAGTGCCATGATCATGGGCTCGTACTCCGTCGGTAAACCTTTGAGCATCAGCGCACCAATAAACTCGTCGTCAACTGGTTTGTTCATATTCGCTAATTGCTGTGACAGCGATAAAATCTCATTGACATAAGCTTCCATGCTATTGAAGTTCTCAAGTTTGACAGCGCATAAGTTCTGGAGAGTTCGCACTCTAGAACCGAGACCTTTGTCATCATACGCACGTTCCAGTGCATTCCAGGCGTCTTTCGCCGTTTCAGCCGACATCAAGTGTGAGAAACAAGACTTCTCGACGCTCAAACAAATTTTAGATTTTGCTTTTTCGTCACATCGTTTTCTCACCTCGGGCTTTGTAATGTCATCCTCACCGTAACCGCTTATGCAGATCCATAAATTGTCGTGTATCAAAGCATTTTTCATAACAAATTTCCATTCGACATAATTTTCACGTCCACGTAATTTTTCGTGCGAGAAATTATTATTAGTACTTTCCGACATATTTATAACGGTAAACTATTCACGCTGAACCATAACCTGATAAATGTAGATAAATTAAACACACATATCCATATAATAAAATATATGTATAGCAGAGATTTTTACAGCACAAGAAAAACAAGAACAGAATAATCAATAATAAAGTCATACAGACAGCCGTCATTGCGTAGTCGGCCGGGATTAACCGAAGGAGGTTTATGGTTGATATTTAAACCTCCAACAATTTTTATGCTGGAATGATAGCTATGGTTATATGAATAAAGCAGATCTTGTAATATATTAGTGTAATTGTAAGTATTCTTATGAGTGAAATAACGCCACATTTTAGTTTTGAGAGTTCTTTGAAACCTTTCAACTATGCTAGCTTTAATGTGTCTGGGTTATTAGTTGTATAATAATTTATGTTCTTACTTTTAAAATAATCTCTCACCATCTTTGAAACAAATTCTGTACCCTTATCAGATTGAATATGTCTAGGGGTTGCATTTGCTTCCGTGAATATGCTTTCAAAACACGTTTTAACCGTTTCAGCATCCTTCTTTTTCATAAGTCTCGCAAATGCATATTTGCTAAATACATCAATAACACAAAGAATGTATTTATACCCATCGTTGTATTGACTATAGGTACGCATATCACTTAGATCAGCTTGCCATAGTTCATTGTAGTTTGACAGGATGTATTTGTTACGCGAGAAACGTTTATGAACAGGTTTATGTAGAGTGTACGCTTCTTGGGACTGCAACCATTTTTTCACTTCCTCTCTATTCATTTGACCTTTCATTTCCTTCATAACATTATTTAAACTACTATATCCAGCCGGGTTTGATATATCGTAATATATTCTATTTATGTCTAATAAGGAGTCCATCTTTCCCAATCAACTTTCTTTTGAGACCTCGTTTTTGGCTTAGTAGATAGAGGAGTAGATGCGTTTTTTTCTTTAATTGATAGGTTGTGCTCGCTAATAGAAGCCTGTGAAGTGTTAGCTTCAGGTTTAGATTGAATTTTATTAATAAATTCTAGAGTCTCGGGGTTACCAATACATGACGATGGAACTTTTATATCATTTAAAAGACGAGCAAAATCTTCCCATCCCTGGTTTTGAGCGTTTGAGCGGTCTAAGTACAGCGCCTACTAAATCGAGAATATTGCTATTTGGTATTGTCTGACTGTTTATAACTACTTCACCGTTCTCCTTCCACCAAATTTTAGGTCTATTCAGAACAATGTTTTGCAGTAGCGTCTGACTTTTTGTCCTGTACGATTTAGGTATAACATCTATAATATAGGATGGAGAATATCGTTTAGGTAATTGAACCTTTGATACACCAGGAGGTGTGGCATAAACATCTTCTTCCGGCACAGGTGAATTTGCGTCTCCGCTTAAGTTCTGAGTAAATGATTCCTCCTTTCGGATACTTTCCTCTTTTTTTACATTTTCCTCCTTTTTGTTAACTTTCGAAGCAACGTTGTAGTTATCGTTAGTAAGGTAGTTCACTTCATCCATCACTATTGGTAATTTAAATGGTCTTCGATCTGCCTCAGCAAAATGTAAAAATCGTTGTAGTGCTTGACAATATAATGCCCACTTTTCACGATCATTTATTTTTCTTCTAAGAATTGTTTGCATTTCTCTATCCAGACGGGATGATAAATTTTCCACCTGATTTTCACTTTTTTTAAGTCTTTCAATAAATTCAGGTTCTACTAACAACATTTTCTTTGTATTCTCCATTGTATCTAAGATAAGGAGTTTACCAATGCACTTAAAACTGCACCTAAAATTATTGGTAAAAATGCACCCCCTTTCTGAATAATAACGGTTTTTCTAAGCTTATTTTTGCCTTTTGAAACTAGTTTTCGTAATGTTTCCTTATATTTTTTTAATTTAGATTTTTCTTTGTTATCTAAAGGAATTTTACCCTTTAGAACGTTATAGATACATTCACAAATGATGTTGGTCTCATCTTCATCGCACGATTTAAGCAAAGCAGTGCGATATTTTGGTTTAAGTAAATGCAGGGCTTCCAGTAAATGTTTACTCGAGAATGCATCATTTAGAACTGACTGAAACTTGATGATCCTTGTTATATTTAAATCCTTTCTTTGGGATATACACTGTGCAATGGCCATCAAATGGAAATATTTTAGTTTTAAAACGACACATGTCATCTGTGTTTTGTTTTAGATCAATCATAAGATAGCCGTGAGCGTTTTTAGTAGCATCCTTGTAAGCTTCGTCAACGAACTTTGAGTTTTCTGGGCATACTTGACGAGACAAATAACGTATTTGTGTTTTATCTCTAGGATTCTTAAAAAAACACTAAATAACTTGTATTCAAAGACATATCACGTTGACCTTTACCCTGATGAAATATATTTTGAGTAATATAAAACAGGCTTAAATTTCTGTGGTGACTACCTTTTGTAAAAATATCAACCAGTCGCCCATTTGATTCCCGCATTAAATCATCTAGTTAACTATTATAAGTAATTTGGGCTTCAGTCCATCAAACATGGACATATCAGGTATTCCTTGACTATAAATCACATTTTCTAGATTATATAGGGGTTGCATTTCATCATAACACCAAATCACTTCATCAAACTCAATATTACATAATTCTTTCGAATGTTCAAGAAAACTTGTAACAAATTTAGTTTTTCCACAACCACTCGGACCAGCTACAATAGTGGTGAAGGGATGGTAAAAATGAATCATTTTGAATTAACGTGAGGAGTGTGTTGTTATGAAAAGGAATTAATTTCAAATGACAATTTTTTTTTAAGTTTCTCCTTTTATCAAGAACATTTATTAAAAATAACACATAACAAAAAAAAATATTGACACAAGATAATTTTAACTTCTAAACTAAATCATACAATTTACAAAAATTATACACATTGCACAAAAAATAAATACATTTCATTGAATATTGTGTAGATTAAATAAATTTTAAAGTACACCATGAGCAATTTTATAGTGACCCCACGCAAGAGTATCAATAGAATTTCCTAACAAATATCGTTTCGTGTCATTACGGGAAAGCGTTATTTTGGTAATTTTCTGTGTAAATAAAATGTGTTTTATTGATTTGAAACGTAACATTGTATCATATTTAATTTTTTTCTTAAATAAACATTTTTTTAAACTATCAAGATCATACGTTTCCGTTACGCATTTATTGACACCTTTAGCTTTAGCTTTAATTTCTTTATTTTGTAAATATTTCCCCATTGTTTTGATCTTTGAAAACACCAAGTTGCTTTTTATTTACCAGAGGGAAACCATACACGTTGTCCTCTGGGTATTCAGAAGTATCAAAATATAAATTAAGATCTGATTTTATGTCATCATAAAAGTCCTCTGTGAATATTTGATATAGTAAACTATCAGTATCTGTGTAAAGCAATTTCAAATTATTTTGATATTTGGTTTTCATATAGTCGTAATGAAATTGATACATTAAAGTTTTAGAAAGATCTAAAATGCAAAAACCTAGGTAAATTGGTTTGTTGTATAAAACTTTAGTTTTTTTCAATTGAACAGCTACTAAATCATAATGCTTAGAAAAAATGGAAACGTAGAAAAATCCACCGCCTCAAGCGAGACTCGAACTCGCGACTCTGGGATACATGCCCATCGCTTTGACCAACTGAGCTACTGAGACACACCTGATGGCTGCGAATTTCTCCACTATATCCCATATGCGTCTTAGGGGGACGCCTAGCGACATCTGCCGAAGAAGTCTTACACTTCTCAACCGGCCATCAGAGTCCCAAGTTGTATTGAGAATTCACCGATAACAATGCGCTACCCCATTCTACAATTAATTTTGCCCCACCGCCTCAAGCCGCCGCCTTAATACAAAATTAATTGTACTAAATCATGTGAAAAAACAGATAAACTATGAAATTCAGGTTTCGCAATTAAAGATTGAACTCCTTGAGATTTCCCACGATTTTCCCAGTGATTTAATAATTTGATGTTTACTCGTTTCATTACATTCTCCATAGTTTTACCAAACACTGAATTGTTCATGAGTTTGAAAAAATCTTTTTCGAATTCAGAAGATGCTTGGGATCGCATGTAGGTATTTAAATCTATGTAACTTTTTAACCATGGGTATTGCTCAAATGTTAATATTCTATGGATTTTAAGCAATTTTAATCCGTTTTGTAAACTTTGTTTAAGACTTCTGTAATGAATGACATAGTTTGTTTTCTTGTTTAGATTTGGTATTAATTTTTTTGCTTTAGAATTACCTAAACATACATTTTCAGGACAGAATGGTAGATCCGAATGATAATCATGTAATTCTTTAGGGTACTCAATGTCTACTTCTAAGATAAAGCCATGATCAGCATCATCTGCAATATTAAAATTCGTCTCTACATTCACCCATTCAAATTTACCTGTAGGAAGAGGTTGAGACATAGCCCATCCATACAAGTTATTTGCATCTAAATATACAAGAAAAGAAGACGGTTGGTTTGATTCATAGTTTGACATATATTTATTGTTAGCTTTTGCATGTCTGTGACTGCATTGGGATATACCTCCTCGAATATTTTTTGCTATGAAAGCAATTGTACCAATATCCGTCAAAAGTTCAAGTTTTATTTTTGTAACTTTTAACATAGCATCCCAACTCAATCCTGGGGCAGTGTAATAATGAGCTGGATCCAAACCGTAGGTCTTAACACATACATTTCTAAAATTTTCAAATACATCAGTTAGTAGCAAAACATCTGTTTTCAGATATAAATCTGAATAGTCCCCCATATTTTGACGATTAAAGTGATTCCACACACCCACAGCATGTTCATAATCTTCATCTGAAATGTGGCTATTATTCAGAGAACTATAAAATAAATCCTTACGAGGAAGGGCGGTAAGGTTTAAACTATCAAAGGATGTCATGTATTCATATGGGTACACACCCTTACGTATCAAGCGCTTATAGTCTTCTTCACTTGGAAAATTTAATTTTAGTTCATTGAATTGGTTTGTTGTTAAGTTTTTAGCAAATTTTTCAAGACTACTAGACATGAATTTAAGGGAATCAACGAATCTTAATTTCACTGTACGTTTATTAACTTTTAACATTTTGGAAAAGGAAATATATTTTTCTTTGTTCTGTGGGATTAGTTCTATATCACCATCTTCAAAATTAAGCCCATGTACTATAAAGTGACTGTCATAGTTGCTTAAGTTATGAAAAAACACAGGTACAAAGTTTTCATTGCAAAGTGAATGTGCAACGCCTTCGTAAACACCGGTATGCCAGTTATAGGAAACGCAGGAATCCTCGTTTAAACATGTACTACAAATTAAACAGACTTTGCTGTTTGCAATGTGTTCTATATTTAAAGTTGATAAGGGTAATGGGGGCTTGGAAAATGTATTCTTTTTACAAATACTCTCCAAATCATGTTTAATACATTTCATAAACGTTTGACCACAGTTCTCCCCTTTGTATGTTCTATAAATTGATAACTTGTCATCATATGCACATTTAATATAGTATCCAAAACTATAAACTTGATGTTTCTGAATGTTAATGGTTGAGGAACGCTTGTCTATACGTCTGCGTTTACGTTTGATTTTATCATCCACATAATCATTATCATCTCCATAATCTTTATCACTGTCAGGTGTTGGAGAGTGACTATTATCATTAGTGGTTTGTTCATTAGATTGTTCTGACTGAATAGGACTTAAAAATGCCTCAAAATCTGCATACACAACAAAAGGAACTCGTAATTTAGTCTCGTAATTATTGAAATTAAGTTGACTTGAAGAAGTCATTTTGTCAAACCAATCTTTCCTTTTATCCTCTTCAGAGGGTAAATTGGTACATATATGAAAACAATCGTTCTTTTGATGCTCTACTAAATTCTGATTAGATGAAAAATTTGACAAACAGCCATCACATATATTAACAGCATGTTGTGATTTATTTATTTGAGCGGATACTAATCGAGATAAATTGTTGATTAGACAATAGTGTCCTCTATTCCCCTTTGTTATTATAACAAATTAAAATGTTTTGTTTTTTTACATTTTGTAATGTGTAAAGGACCAACAATATCATGACTTTTATTTTGTGAATTATACTCCAAACCAAACACGTTAATACTTAAATCATTTAACTTTTCAAATTTCTGAATATCAGTAAACTTGATAGGAAAAGGAATGTCACCAAACTTCAATTTCTCCTTGTATTTGACATAACAATTCACCATATTAGCGTGATTGTTTTTCTTAGGTGGATATAAACCCGAAAGCAATGCCCAATGGAAACATTCATGATCATTGTTTTTGATGTTTATTACTGCTCTTTTGTTTGTTATATCACGTGGTAATTCAATATATGAAGAACCACGCAATGGTTTATATTTATTAACATTAACGTCTAAGTGGTTTATGTTTACCAAACTCCATCCACTATCTTTTTTTTCAAAGTTTGTTAATCTCTCTGTTATTTCATTTACGAGGGATATGAAAAATAAATCTTTATCACTGCTCACATTAAAAAGTTGATTCTTTAATTGAAAATCAAATGTATTTCTTAGCTGTTTGGTATCCTGACAAAAATTTGCATTTAAAATAAAATTAACTTTTAAAGCACAATGATCTGCAACTGATCGATTTAATAAAGTGAAAATTGTATCTTTATTTTTTTCTAAAAACGATTCGGGGGTTTCAAAGGGTTGGTAATCATTTTTATTACTTGATATTCTGTACGTAGCAACCCTGTTTCGGAATGCATTTTCAATTAGCTGAACGTTGATTAATTCGCTGTCTGAACTAAGAACATTGTTTTTGTGGTTATTGCTTTTCAAATGGTTTGCTAAATATCTTTTTACCACCTACACATGGCACACAGAACATTCAATTTTGTCATTATTTTTTGTGCTTACGTCAATACAGCAAGCTTGTGTTGTAGAAGTTGATGCTGAATCACTGCTAGTTGAAGGTTGACTCTTCTTTGTTGGTGCCTTAGACACAGGATCCGTAGTTGCCATTTCTATTCCGCCTCCAACTTGTTGGGATCTAAATAAATAAAATAAAATATCACAAATAATATAATTACATCATTACTTATAATATGATTACCAGAAACAAAGATTAATAATAACTACAAAATACTAACTTGTATATTTCTTACAGTGCAAATAATACGCTTGCATTGGTAGGACTCCGTCTACTACATCAGTAGTTGATATATGAATATCCTGTGTTTGATTCCTATGACCCTCACATGGGGTATAATATGGTTTAATATCTTGATCTTCGAAAATTGAATCAGGTAATAAGCCATCAATAAACCACAATCGGATGTGTCTATGAAATTTCTGGATTATTAACTTTTTGCTAAAACTTGCTATCTCACTACGTTCTAATTTAGGCTCAAGATAAAATGCCATGTTGCAAAACTGAATCACACAACATCACAGGTACAAAACACTGAAACTTCAATTTGCTATAGATAATTTTAAAACTGGGGACCCACTTTTATACCACTATCCCCTCCGTATCCGTAAGTCAGGTAAGGAAACATGTAACAACAGGTTTTAACTTATATCACCCACCCCAACAAGATGCAAGGTAGAAAAAAAAATGTACAGTGAATTAAATATTTAAACAAATTGATTAACTTACATTTCATATTTTTGTTGACTTAGAGATTCACACAAATTATATATTTCTTGGTCTTCAAAATATTCCTTCTCCGCGTCTTCACATAATTGAAGAAGTTCAACATCACAATTATCATTTCCAATTTGCATGCTATATATATATAGATTAAAAATCAGAATACTATAAGTTTTTTATACTTTGAAATTTAAAGTGTTCCTTCAAATTCTATCTCTGATTAGTTAACATTAAGAAATTTATTCACTTAATCGTAATTGAACACGTGATTTGCAGCTCACTTCGTTTCTAAAATTTAGCCCCCAGCCTCAGCCTTTTTATATGAATTTGTGTTGAAAAAAAGGTCACGGCTGGTGGGGACAGAGGACCACCTAGGTAGGTAGCGACGAGTTTAAACAGGATTTCGGGGACAGGTAAATTTTTGTTTGCAGCGGAATGTTTTCTAACAAAAGATTAAATTATCAAAAGAATTCTAAAGAATTTAAACGACAGATCTTTTGTGCATTTACTTTCTATTAAAATCGCGTGTGACTTCAAACCCGATGATTGATTTATATATTTCTCAGAAACGAATAAAAAGTAAATTATTACCTTCTTCAAAGGACATCTAGTAAAAAAGGTAAAGTTCTCAAGCCGACAGCATCAAGAAAAAACTAATAATAGAAATTGCGACTTTAAATTAGAGCACCAAAGGAGTCTTTAAACATCGCACCGCCCCACCTAACTGGTATAAACAAGAATGCAATAAATCACACACCGAATCCTACATTAACAAAAGATCTATATATTATAATAAATAATGGGAACTTCCTTTACGGAAACGTAAATCATACTTACAGGTTGAAACTTGTTCAAAACACAGTCATGTTTATTGTCCACCAATAAATAGCAGTCGGTTGTCACATATACCAAAGTTATTTACGAGTTCAAAAAAAAAATAAGACAACACAAATATCTAGACTAGAAATAATCTAGAATGAATAAAATAATATTTCAAAAATTGGATTTGCATAAAATAATTTACCCAAAAAAAAATTAAGACAACACAAATATATAAACACAAATCTAGAATCAATAAAATAATATTTCAAAAATTGGATTTGCATAAAATAATAAATTTTAGGCAAAAACTGGAAACGAATAGATACTAAATAATTAAAATTGATGGGGTTGAAACATATACCAGAAGTTTCATATTGTGCTGTAACACATATAGATACGTTGAAATTTGCATATATATTCGCGAAATGTGAATTAATTACTTTAGGTATAAATTTGATACCTACTCCAGTCCAGACTAATAAAGGGTAATGTAATTGTGTCAGTTCGCGGGGCTTGTTAGATCATTAAAAATCTCGTTAAGTTATATGACCGTTTCTACCCCATTGATTTCCCACCACCAAAACTATACCTAAACTATGGAAACTTTATAGATACGTTGAAATTTGCATATATATTCGCGAAATGTGAATTAATTACTTTAGGTATAAAATTGATACCTACTCCAGTCCAGACTAATAAAGGGTAATGTAATTGTGTCAGTTCGCGGGGCTTGTTAGATCATTAAAAATATCGTTAAGTTATATGACCGTTTCTACCCCATTGATTTCCCACCACCAAAACTATACCTAAACTATGGAAACTTTATAGATACGTTGAAATTTGCATATATATTCGCGAAATGTGAATTAATTACTTTAGGTATAAAATTGATACCTACTCCAGTCCAGACTAATAAAGGGTAATGTAATTGTGTCAGTTCGCGGGGCTTGTTAGATCATTAAAAATCTCGTTAAGTTATATGACCGTTTCTACCCCATTGATTTCCCACCACCAAAACTATACCTAAACTTTGGAAACTTTAGGTAGTATACCTAGTCTTTCATAAGGAGTAACCAATTAAGCAATTATAAAACCTATTGCAAATACGTAAAGAACAAACTACAACGTAGGAGTATGCCTCTACCGAGCTCGGTAACAATGCGATGTCGCCGAGTCGAGCTAACAATAGAGACAATAGAAAAAGGTGAGCAAGGGTTCTATTGTGGTGTCGAAGAGCGTGTATTGTTTAATTAGCGGAGTGCCTAAGTGCTGAAGGAGGCTCCGGGCACTGTTGAGACCTACTGCAATCGATCTAAATGGGGGGCTAAACGTACTAAAACATACCAAACTTTTTTTTTTTTAGGTTTCATAGTCCGGAAAACTCACCATAATCCCGAAAAACCATTGTTTTGGTGGTGGGAAAACGATGGGGTAGAAACGGTGAATCTATACTACTTATATTACTCTGTTTTTGCTACAAGTGTTAAATATATTATGTGCAGAATATTATGATTAATGGCCTTACGGGATACTTGTAGTAATGGTTGAGGAATTAGAATGGATTTAATGTCCTTTGTTTTATATCTTGACAGTGGTGAGGTATTGCAACATTGATTAAATTATTCAGAATTATTATAAGTAATATTCTTTAATAAACATCATTGCATTTACTATAGTTGTTCTTAACATTTTATATTTATAAAATGGTCTCTCACCTTTAATCTATTCAATGTTGAATAAATGAAATAAATTATATTTTGTATTTTATTAATTAAATCTGACAAGCTCATTTATCAAGAGCATTAGGTAAAATAACTTATCTTCATTAGAAGATCCATACACCACCATTACATTTGTGTTCAGAATAGAACATATTCACCTCACTGAAGCAGTCTAGAGTTACGCTCCGCATTTTAAACGCGATGTTTTTTATACATCGCTCCGATCACTTCATTCCCCGGTCGCTTCGGTTACTTCGATGTGTCTGATTCACGGAAGAATTCTCTTTTGACCGTTTTACCTAAAATTGAAATAGGCATTTGATGAAAAAAAATACGAGAAAGAATGTTGCAAGTATACAGTAAAGATACTTTAAAATGACCTACTTGTATGTTATTATCTTCTGGAGTGTCTTTTTGTATGTCGTGGTTTTTTCTTTTCTTTACTGTTGCACCAGCAAGTTGCATCATATGTTCGATTCTTTTGCTTATTCTAAAATGAGAAATTTGTGTATTTTAAGTAGTTAAATACTTTCATCTGACTCTGAAACTTCTTCTGAATTTACAATAAAATACTTTAATCTGTCAGTGGTAAATTTGTCAGACTTTTTATGTTTTTAAGTATCTAGATACATACTTCTGTGAAACCTTTTTCTGCTATAAACTCTGTGCGATGATGTTTACATTCTACGATTTATTTTGATTAATGTAGTGATGGGACAATACTCCCGCTTAGCTACTTCTTGCCATGAATAAGACTGGTTATTTTTTTAAGTATCTAGATTACATACTTCTGTGAAACCTTTTTCTGTTATAAACTCTGTACGATAATGTTTACATTCTACGATTTATTTTGATTAATGTAGTGATGGGGCAATACTCCCGCTTAGTTACTTCTTACCATAAATAAGACTGGTTATGTTTTTAAGTATCTAGATATATGTGTAATGTTTACATTCTATGATTTATTTTTGTTAATTTAGTGATGAGGAAATACTATTGTTTAGAATCTGATGGCGATTGAATGAAAACATAAAAACTATATAATATGGTGCATTGGGGTATTTTCCACATATTTTTGGGAGAGAATGTAGAGTATATTCAAGATTGTACTCGAAAGTAGCATCCGAAGAAGTATTGCTTACCTTATGATGCCATTTTTGTGAGATTGGAACACACATTAAGTAACGCTTTGTGAAGCTACTGTTTAATTTATTGGTAGATTTAGAAAATAAATGAATCTAAAAACATAAAATATTTCGCATGTCCTGTTTTGAGCAGCGGGTAACTTCGAAAACACGTGGGGTCATTTCGGAGGTTTTACGCAATATAAAGGTTCTACGCAATATCAGTTTCAGGTTCCCAGATGGGACAGATGTTCTAATTTGCCCATTATAAAATCTTTGTTGATTCTTAATCCAGAATGTTGATAATGGTGGACTATGAAAACCTCATTTGGGGTTACTTAGAAAACATACATAATTCGAATTTTACGTTTAGGGTAGTTTTGGTTTTACTTTAAAACTACAATTAGACAGCTGTGACCGACTCAGTAAGGTGTTGAAAATGACAATGAAACGTTAAATGAAGCAACCTAATTTAACCTTGCAGGGTCCTGACTTTGTATTGTAAAATACTTAAAGCGACATCAGTTGGTTAAGTAGTCTCGGAAATTAGCTCAAGGCACTTCGATTCGGAGATAACTAGCGATGTGGCCGATATACTTAGCGAGTGTGCTTGCGAAAGTGTTGCCACAATTCAACTTGACACTAGTAGTAGAATTTCGTTTTTAGGGTTCCGTACCTCGAAATGAAAAAACGGAACCCTTATAGGATCACTTTGTTGTCCGTTTGTCTGTCTGACTGTCTGTCTGTCTGTCTGTCTGTCTGTCTGTCTGTCAAGACCATTTTTCTCAGGAACGCGTGGAGGTATCAAGCTGAAATTTATATCAAATACACAGGTCTATTGTCCCTTAGAGCTGTGAAAAAATAATATTACTTCTGTTTCGGGTTATTTCATCTTGTACGTTTAGACCATCAATCCAGGTTTTATGAGAGTTCAAGGCCTTGTAGGCTCTTTTTAGACTACCGGTAGTTTTCAGATGATTTTGGATCGTATTTGGTCTGTGATTAGTGTAATCTCTATGTACATTTTTGCTAATTAATTTATACAAAGCCTTTATTTCGTTCCTCGTTGTGCGTGTTTTAGGTTTAATTTTATGTAATTCTTTTCTTCGGTTCATTAGTTTTCTAGTATGTTCTGATATGATACAGCTTCTAGGAGCTTTCTGTTTAAGTTCAGGTTTGTGTACGGTTTGTAGGCTGGTCTCAATTGAGTTGATAATTTTGTCATAATATTGCTGCACCGAACAATTGTTTTCCTCATTTGTTAGGTCGTCCTTGAAGGAATGTAGAGACTCTTTAAATTTCGAAATTTCAGTTTCCAGTTTTAGGGAGCTTTTTAGGTTTTTTGAGAATTGAGATCTGTGTTTCTTTAATTGTTGTAACTTTATTGACATTCTTAGAAGTCTATGATCCGTAGGAAAGCTCAGGTTAATTACTTGTATATTTTGTACGTTTCTGTGCAGGTTTGTTAGAATAGAATGTAGTCGATCTCGTTTTTCGTTGCTCCATCCGGTGACCTCCACGTCCATCTTAGATTTCTTGGTTTTTTGTAAAATGTGTTCATAATACTTTTTTTCGCTTGCAAAGTTTACCAGGCGTTCACCTCTATTGTTTTTTACTCCATAGCCGTGAGATTTCATTATAAGAGATTCTGCGAGCTTTGGCTGGCCCACTTTGGCGTTAAAATCACCCATTACTATTATGTTTTTCTTACACATTGTTAGAGCTTTATTTATCGTAGCGTAAAACAATTCAATTTCATTTTCGCTGGCTGACTCTGTAAGCGAATATACTTGTACGATATCGATTTCAAATCCGTTCTTACAACTGGAAAAATTGTAAAATAAAGAACCCACTACCTGAATTTCCTTTTATTATTTACTTTCTTCGCCTTATCCGTTGCGTATTCTTCCACACGTCTAGTTGGAAGAGCACGTGACGTAACAAGATACAAAATATAAACACTGGGAATAAATGCCACAGACGACGGTATAATTAGCGATCTAAAGACGCTTTAAAGCGCTTTCAATTTTTTTTTAATCTTGTTGAATGATTGTGAAGTAGGAACTAAAAAACACCTCATGTTTTGAGAATTAAATTGCGTTTCCTGATTGGGCGATTTTAACATTGCTGTATTCTGATTGGTTGATATTAAACACAATGTTTTTTTAAGGAGTTAAATTATTTAGCCAGTATATGCACCAAAAAGAATCCAGCGTTCCGATTAACATCGATATGTGGATTTAATATGGTGAAGTGTCCTGATTGGTCATTTTAAAATGTTTTGTACTGGCCTTAGAGGCTAAAATGTACTACTTTAGTCTGCCTTAGTAAGCATAATATTAATATGACACTTTTTGAGCCTGACAAGTGAAAAAAAAATAATTTTGTAAGCAAGGCTGATTTGCTGGCATAACCTTCCGTTGTCGCCCACGACCCATACAAAACTTCACGCGCGACTCAAAGTATAGCAGGCGATAACGCAAGTCATGCTAGAGGTTGAGGTAAGTACCTATTTAAACTTGAATTTAAGAATTTTTGAAGCGATATCAAAATATGATTACAATTTTAAAATCACTAGTTTCACTGATATGTTTAGTGTTACTTACGACAAATCTGCCTTAACAACCGTTGAAACTATTAGCGTCAATTTCTCATTTTTTCCCTACACCTTCGTCACTCTAATCAAACTGACCGATACTTTAACTTTTGTACCTGTCTATTCAATCTATAATGTATGCCCACGTATTCATATCAATGTGCCGACGCATACAAGTCTCTAAGAACCAGAGTATCGTGACCCCGCATTGCATATTAGACGGTGTCAGAACTTTCAATTCCTTCTGCTAGGTAAGCGATTCTAACACCGCTGACCCCACGCCGAGATCGGATCTCGATCGGATCGGATCTAGGATCGGTGTCGACAATAATTGCTATTGTTCGCCTAGACCGCTCTCAACACGCATTTGGAATGTCGGTATAACAATTGATAGAACTGACATTATATAATACTTTTTTAAATTTTAAATTTATTTATTAAAATAAATAAAATAACACAAAAACGTATAGTTTCAAATGGCAACGGCCTCCTAGCCTAGTCGGTAGTGACCCTGCCTATGAAGCAGGAGGTCCCGGGTTCGATCCTGGTCAGGGTACCATATCCTCTAGGGATGTCGGCTACCACAGCCCGGAACTCTTCTCGATTTACAATATTTCTGCCCAGTGAGGCAGCGTCAAATCCCGTCCAACTCTTGAGGTTGTCTATCCATGTCATTTTTCTTTTTCCTCTGCCCCTTTTCCCTTCGATTTTACCGTCTATTATTCTTTTACATATTAATCTTTTACATTAATATGTTAACTATTTGCCAGATTGAAAATAGAAAAACTACAAAAATGTATATACCTAAAGCTGGCAAACGTAGTTATTATCCTTATCTCGTTCTTGAAGAAGTTGGAATTTATTATAGTACAATATTAACTAAAAAGAGTAGTAATTTTTATTAAATTTTTCTAAAATTGTGCTATATGTATACAAAATTGTGCATACTTTTTCCTCCTATATCTTAGGTGTCTATATGAACATACCTATTTAAAGATTAAGGGACTCAGAAGAATATCCATTTATCTAATTCTGGATAACTACCAATTTTTATTCTTCGCACTACCTGTTATCTTTATTTCCTGCTACCCAAAGGTTGTCTGGAAGAGATTGCGTTTTAGCGATAAGACCGCCTGTTAATTTACCTAATTGCCTTACGTAATTTTAAGTTTATTGTGGAAACTCTTTTATTATTCTTAGATGTTTTTGGGGCAAGCGTACGAAGTTCCTGTACAATTTGTATCGTCTTCATTGGCATTGGCAATTAAAAGGAATTTTTATGAGATTAGTAATTCTGTGGTATTGTAATGATGACGAAGCATTTGTCCAGCATTCGCGAGCGGTCACTCACACGAGGAGCTGAGAAAGCATTTTGGATGTGCAACGAATCCACGCAAGTCTCAGCGTGCTACTATTGAGCACGATGTAACATCAAGCACCCACTCCACTCCCGAACTACATATGACGCGCCTCGGGGCGGTATTATAACTTTATAATTTTAAACAAAAAATAACCGACTGCACTTAGCCTCCACCTTTCCAAAAGGAAATGCCCGTGCTGTAAAAAAATATTTAAATCACTATATGTGTGCCTATAATATTTGAACAGTTCCCTCGATTTCTCCAGGATCCCATAATCAGATCCTGACCTGGTTACAATGGGACCAACTGTGAAGTATACTCTTTCAAACAAAAAAATCTGAATTTGCTTGAAAATTATTCCGATGCAACTCCAAAACAACTACAATATTGATTGATTATCTGTTGTGTGTTGGAGTTATTTGGGGAATATATTGTGTTTTCAATATATCTGTGCCTTGTATGTTTCAGCTGCCAGGCCTTAGTCGATCAGATGGCAAAAGACCTGACGGCTTAACGCTGGTCCCGTGGGAAAGGGACGCCACATGCGTCAGGACTTTTGCTGCCTCCCACCTCAGCCGCACTAAAGTACAGGAAAGATACGGTTGCGTCAAACATTAATTTACAATAGCCTGATTTTTTTATTATTGATTCTTATGGAATATTTATAGATAATATAAGCAAAAATCCTACCAACTTTTCACCCGGAAGTAGTTAAATAGGTAAAAAAAATGTATAAAAAAATAGTATATTTTTATTTACAATAATATCAATTATTTTTATTTGTAAATATTACGATATTTAAGTCTTCTTTCTGTTTAAAGCGAAAAACAAGAAACAGTGTCCATGTAAAACCACATAATTTACAAAATGTACGGCGCGGGCGATATATATCCTAATTCGTTAGAAACAAATAGTAATAATTGGTAGTTTGTTGTTACACATTTTAAATGACTTAGAAACGATATATTCATTAAAATCCTACAATAAAACGCTTGTAATACGTGTGTACATATTTGTGGCGCTAAATATTAGCTATTATTAATTATTTCCAATTCCCCATACTAGCCGCCCGTAAAATGACTGTAGTACTATGCGGTCGGCAGGAGCAGCCGCTGAGCATGCGGCGTCCCTTAAAAAGGACAAATATGCTGCCCTCTCGGCATATCTCTTTATCCCTCTGGCGGTAGAGACGTCAGGGTGTTGGTGCGCGGAGGGAAAGGTTTTCCTTCGGGAGTTGGGTCGCCGCCTGCAGCAGAGGGGTCTTGATCCCCGCTCTGGGTCGTTCCTGCTACAGAGGTTGTCCATCGCGATCCAACGCGGAAACGCAGTGAGCGTGATGGGCACCTTTGCACCGGGAGCAGCTGGGAGTGGGTTTTTTGTAGATTAGATTTATTTTATAAGTTTAGAATTATTTTATTTTTAAGTTATTTAGATTTGTATTTAATATTTTTAATATGATGATGATTTAAAACTAAAAATATGGCACTCGGGCGCCATTTATTTATTACACCTATTAGGGGGGAGGTGGGTTGACCATGTCTTACTTCTCCTTACAAGAGGAGGATTTTTATTCTTGTTTTTACCTACGTGGGGGAGGAAGGGGTCAAAAATTGACCAAAATTGTCTTACATAATAAATGAATGACGCCTTGTCGTGCCACTTTTTTACTATGAGAGTATACATATGTGTATTATTTTTACTCAAAATTACGAGCTCTTTCCATTCTAATAGAAAAAAAAAAGTGCCCAAACTCTCATTTTTTAAAGTTCCGTACCTCGAAAGGAAAAAACGGAACCCTTACAGGATCACTTTGTTGTCCGTCCGTCCGTCCGTCTGTCAAGACCCTTTTTCTCAGGAACGCGTGGAGGTATCAAGCTGAAATTTATATCAAATACTCAGGTCTACTGTCTCTTGGAGCTGTAAAAACTTCTAAGCCAACGCAATCGAAAGATACAGCCGCAAATTTCCGCAAATTTTCGAAACTCGCAAGGGAATCAAAACCTACAGGGTACTTCCCGTGAACTCAGAATCTTGAAATTTGGTACGAAGCAACGTCTTATAGCACAGATAAAGGAAAAATTGCGAAAACCGTGTAAATTTTTAGTTACATCATATAATAAAAATATTTTTTTATAATTTTAAAGTTACTGCCCCTACGTACCTACACTACAGGTTTGTAAATATGTACGGAACTCGGTGCGCGAGTCCGACTCGCACTTGGCCGGTCTTTTTTTGACAATTTTCTTGTGTTACTGCCATACCAATACATAATGGGGTAATGGTACAATGAAAGGAACAAAAATTTGAGGGTATTCGTAATAAATAAATAAAATACTCTTTATTGTACACCTCAATAAAAGAAACTGAGACAGAAAAATTACAAAACTTAAGGTAAACAACAGGCGGTAATGTCGAGGTCGTGATTCTGAAAGGAAATATCATAAAATTCAAAGAAAATATCACAATTTTGCACAGTAGCTTTTTTTACACAGTAGCATGTCATATACAAAGGAAAAAGTGACCTAGGCCTCCGGTGCCCAGGGCTGGAATCGAACCAGCGTTTTCTGCATTCGCGGCAGACTCTTAACCAGTTGGCCACCCGGGCAAATAAACAAATCAAAATATTTATTCCACTAATATGATTAGCTCTCCGGTCGCATAAATTTTGTTTGATTGACAACAAAAAAATACAAGACGTGTTGACCAATACATCCTTTTGCACAAAATTACAAATCCCCATAAAATACCGCCGCATCCAACATCACGTAGTTCCTCGCCTATCATTTTTTATCTTCAAGCGCAGACGCAAAATCGCTTGTAACGATGGTGTATTCGTCTGTTGTACAAAAGATTTGAAAACGGACAATGTCGGACTGTTATTAATGCTTAATAGTTGTGTAAGTATCTGCTTGTAAATTAATCACTGTAGTTAAAGAAATTCACACTAAAAGGGGTTGAGAATTACTAGAAACTCGAGAATAAAGGTAAGGTTGACTGGTAGAGAATGCCTTATGGCATTAAGTCCGCCTTTTGTACGATAAGGTTTCTTTTGTGCAATAAAGTTTAAATAAATAAAAATCGACCGAGAAACCAGAGCTGCCACGGCAGTAAGACGTCAGACTTTCAATCCGAAGGTCGTGGGTTCAAACCCCGGCGTGTATCACTGAGTTTTTCGAAACTTATGTAGGTACGAAATATCATTTGATATTTACCAGTCGCTTTTCGGTGAAGGAAAACATCGTGAGGAAAAGATAAAAAGATAAAGATAAAAGATATTTATTCTTCAATTTAGGCACATTAGGTACAATGCACTTATGAACGTCAGAGAGAAAAAGAAAAACTACCACCGGTTCTAACCCTACACCTCTGACCCGAGAAGTATTATTTATGACCGGCAAGAAACTCGGCGGGACTTATTTTTTCAAAACAGTAATACAGTAATATTATATCTTAAAGATACACAATAATGCGTAGTTCTATAAGAAGACATATCAAAACAGCTTGAGAGACATACAATGTACGTATTGTTTAATTAAAATAAAATAATAATAATAAAATCCAAATCTGATTGCTTCACAAAACGTTTGATATGCTTTCCTATCTGAACTGTGTCCTCTAAATGTTAGATGATTTTGTAGTAGTTTCTGGTTAGGGCCATGCATCTTTGTCCGTCACATAGTCCTCGACCCTACAATGCACTTATGAACGTCAGAGAGAAAAAGAAAAACTACCACCGGTTCTAACCCTACACCTCTGACCCGAGAAGTATTATTTATGACCGGCAAGAAACTCGGCGGGACTTATTTTTTCAAAACAGTAATACAGTAATATTATATCTTAAAGATACACAATAATGCGTTGTTCTTTAAGAAGACATATCAAAACAGCTTGAGAGACATACAATGTACGTATTGTTTAATTAAAATAAAATAATAATAATAAAATCCAAATCTGATTGCTTCACAAAACGTTTGATATGCTTTCCTATCTGAACTGTGTCCTCTAAATGTTAGATGATTTTGTAGTAGTTTCTGGTTTGGGCCATGCATCTTTGTCCGTCACATAGTCCTCGACCCTGTAAGAACCATTTGACATTAAACTTTTTTTCAAATATTTCTTTAGAGCGGGAAATGATAAATTTAAAGCATCGACGGGTAACTTGTTATAAATGTGAATACCTTGACCAAAAAATTACTTATATGCTTTGCGGATACGACTACTTCTGATAGCAAGCTTGTTTTTATTTCTAGTGTTATAGCTGTGGATGTCAGAATTTTTTTTGAATGTATGTATATTCTTTACAACAAAAACAATATTGTCATAGATATATTGGGAAGCAACAGTTAAAATATTAATTTCTTTAAATAGTTCTCTAACTGATGCACCTGCCTTTAAGTTATACAGAAAGCGGATGGCTCTTTTTTGTAAAACAAATATAGTCTGTATGTCAGCTGCTTTGCCCCAAACCAGAATACCATATGACGGACCTAATCCCAATAGGCCTTGTTTCCGGTCTAGGTTGGAAGGTCAGATGGCAGTCGCTTTCATAAAAATTAGCGCCTACGCCAATTCCTGGCCTGGGGTTATGTTGCCGAGCGGACCCCAGGCTCGATTGAACTGTGGCAAAAGCCGGAACAAACACTAGGAGAGTGATGAAATCCTTGAGGCCTCACAGAATAAATTTAAAGATTTTTTCTTTCTCTGGCCTCACAGAACAAAAAAGAATCGACTTCACTTAGCATCCACCTTTCCAACAGCAAATGCTCGAGGTGCTGTAAAAAATACTCAAATCACTATAGGTGTGCCTATAATAGTTGAAGAGTTCCCTCGATTTCTCCAGGACCAACTGTGATGTTCGAAAAATCGGTGAACATACATTTAAAAAAAATTGCAAGAAATTGGGTGTCTGAGGTTTTTAGTGGCTCAAGTAACACAGTTACTACAGTAGTAATAGTTACTGTGGGACTAGGTCGGTTTGTGTAAGATTGCCCTATAATATTTATTTATTTAAGTAACACGTTGTAGAAGAAAAATATCCTAAAATGTCAAGTATGCGTGTTGCTACCACAAGTGTTTTGGCACTTCTCGGTGAGCAATTACGAATGGGCCACGTGCCCACTTGCCAGTCAATTAAAAGTCATTTTGGTTAAAATTGGGTCATATCTTTCGGACTGTACAAAATGCTCCAACTTTGACCCAGGCTACTAGGTACTAAAATACATAACATTTCACAGTGCATTGCCCTACATAAGTCGAATTCTGCTACTCGATGAGGTAAGGTTGCCTACGGCCTACTCTTGATTTATACCTAAGTTCACTGCACTCTTAAAAGCAGTTGACTCATCCAACAATCAAATGTGAATTCTTTTTTAATTGTTAATCGATAAAGAATAGTAACCCGGAACCATCCGTAACTAAATATAACTGTCTCGTTACTGTTAAAGACCACCGGTTGGGCTGGGATGTTTTTGAAGTGAAAACTTCTTTAGCGGCGGGAAAAAAAATTAAACTCGCGTCAGGTCACGTGACCGACAGATTCGTCAGATGGTCTGATTGAAAATTCGTAAGACGGACACGTGACCTGATCATTGAGTAACAGGAGATGACATCCCTAAGAAAATTTTTGTCCCAAAAGTTTTAGTGAAAAGCACTAAAAGTCTATACTACTCTTTGATTCTGTCATAGCTGTCAACCGCCAAACATGGCGCACAAAATTTGTTCTAGATGTCACATCTAGTAGAATACATAATAAATCAATGGACCTGATCGAATAAATCTATATTAATAATTCCGTCGAGGGGTACGGTAGACCCGAATGAAATTATGCTCAAATGAAAAAGCGTAAAAAAATAAAAGTTTTGAATTGAAGACATATGTGTTCAAAATTCGGATTGTCGCGTATTTTGCATTTAAAAGTGTTAATTTAATGACAAATGGTCGGCCATATTACATATTTTAGTAGTTGACAACTTGACAGTGAGGGGTGCGTTCGGATATTGTGAACTATGTTTACGTCCGGCATATTTGAGGAGGAAAGTAAATAAATTATTCTTAATTTCAAGTTTTCACTTCTGCCGGCACTCCCGGAGTGCATCCCGTTGTTCTTTTTAATACCACGTAGAGCGCTGGTAGCCAGGCGGTAAGACGTCCGACTTTCAATCCGGAGGTCTTGGGTTCAAACGCCGGCTCGTACCACTGAGTTTTTCGGAACGTATGTACGGAATATCATTTGATAGTCCAGTCGCTTTTCGGTGAAGGAAAACATCGTGAGGAAACTGGATCTAATCCCAACAATGCCTAGTTTCCCCTCTGGGTTGGAAGGTCAGATGGCACTCGCTTTCGTAAAATCTAGTGCCAATTCATGGGATTAGGTTGTTAAGTGGACCCCACGCTGGGACAAACGCTTGAAGGAAGGTAGCAAACAAGCATACAGCCTGCCTGATGGTAAGAACCTACCGCAGCCTATGGACTCCTATAACTTCAGGGGTGTTACAAGCGCATTGCCGATGTTTTAAAAACGTTTTTTAAAGAACTTTTTTGTACAGGATTCTAAAAAGTCAGCTACGCGCATGTGACATCTCTGGAGTTACAGGCGTCTACAGGCTGCGGCAGGTGCTTACAATTAGGCGGGCCGTATGCTTGTTTGTCACCGTTCCAGAATATCAAGAAAAAGAAAACCTCGGCAGGCATCTCATTCTATTTATAATCTTCCAATTAAAGTCATAGTGCTAGCGTTTGTCCCTGCCTTGAGCCTTGGTTCCGCTCGACAAACTAATCCCTAAAATTGAAAACACTACTCTCTACGAAACCGGCTGCCATCTAACCTTCCAACACAATTAGGAACTAATATCGTATTATAAATATTATTTGAAACGGGATATTTACCATGTATATTTGTGTTTACGAGCACTCGATATTTCGGCGCAGTTGCATGCACCATCATCACGGAGTAACTCCGTGATGTCATCATCATCAGTTACGCCGTGATCTTCAGTTACTCCGTGATGATGGTGCATGCAACTGCACCGAAATATCGGGTGCTCGTAAACACAAATATACATGGTAAATATCCCGTTTCAAATAATATTTATAATGTGAATGACCATGTGAGCTTAAAATCAACTAATATCGTAATTTTTTATTCAAAACGGTAATCTGACAGTTCTCCATACAAAGTGTTCTACAATGTATTAGGGCAGGAGCTGTCAGATACTGTCTTGAATTAAAAATACGATATTAGACCATATTTGGATTAAGGTCCGGTCTCCTGAGGATATTTTCCTTGACAGAAAAGCTACTGGTAAATATCAAACGTAGACACGATTTCAGAATACAAATGTAGAAATTTGGTTAAAAGGATGACTTCTGAGTTACTTAAAAAAAAATAAACAAACGTATACTGTAAGGTAAGTATTTTTAATTTACCACGACGGTGGTAAACAAGCATACGGCCCGCCTGATGGTAAGCAGCTACCGTAACCTATGGACGCCTGCAACTCCAAAGGGGTCACATGCGCGTTGCCGACCCTTTACAAAAAGGAGGATTCACTGTGTTGATGGCTAAAGGAACAAGAATGTCCTTCATCGTCAACAGACTGAGTCCTCTAATTCGAGCTCTTTGGCAACCTTACTCACCAGCAGGAACACAACACTATGAGTAGGGTCTAGTGCTATTTGGCTGTGGTTTTCTGTAAGGTGGAGGTACTTCCCCGGTCGGGCTCTGCTCCAGATTTGAGGGAGATGACATTCGCTGAACGTGCCCTACCACACTTAGCGCGATGCTATTCGCAGTGCCCATACCTCTCTTTTTGGCGTAGTTTAAGGACATACCCAAGTCCGGACGTACTTTAAGGACATACCCCGGGTCCAAGGGGTCACTTTTATTCGAAGTAGGGTGATTGTCCTAGTTTTCGTCCACTCTTGTCAGTTTTCCGTCCATATTATTTATATGTTTATCTCCAAGTTTTTCCCTAAATTCCTATGTTGTCTTTATGTTGACCTTAAAAAGTTTTTCCCATTTACTTGCAGCAGTTTAATCAAGTGGACGGTAAACTGGACCTGGACGGGAAAATAGCACAATTACCCTACCTTGTCAAGAAACTGAGCGGCAAATGGGAACAGTTGTGGTTGTTTCTAAATTAACTGGTAGTCCGCCTAGTACTGAGAACTCGCAATTTACTCGCAAACGATTTGACCAATATAACAAGAACCTTTATGGAGACCGTTTCGCGCCTTCTAGCTCCAGAATCCCTTGATCGATCCTGTTTATAAACGAACTCTCAAATTGTACTTATCTCTGCTACAACCTCACCAAATTTCATAAATATAAAAAAAGATGCTACTAAAGTAATCGCGGAAAAATTATTCAAAATCAAAAAGCCATCGAAATGCATAGACGTCTATAAAGCCAGCTGACAGTTCCGTTGTGTCCTAAGTTATTTGTAAGAACTTTACTTCGCTTACGCTCCGCTCATTCGATAATATATAATTCAAAGTCATTACTACTAACAGTTTTATCATTCCACAACCCAAAAGTTAGGTATCTGAAAGACCGCCTTTTGTCTACCACTGTCATTCAACTTTTAAGTTTTTCTTTTTATTAGTGTAAAAAAAAATTCTCTGATGTCATCCCATCCAGCTATTATTTATACTGTCTTCACCTGTGTACCAATCAAGTGTAATAATAATATAACTACGGAGCACAATTAAGCCTCTTTGTGGGGCTAATCGATTGGTGATGCTAGTCAATTTGCCAGTTTTAGGGGCCCGCGGCGGGTAGGAAAACCATCCGTGGGAATCTATTTAATTAAAAGTAAAAAAACCGGCCAAGTGCGAGTTGGACTCGCGCACCGAGGATTCCGTACAAACCTGTAGGTATATAGGGGTAGGAACTTTAAAATTATTAAAAATATTTTTATCATATGATGTGAGTAAAAATTTACGGTTTTCGCAATTTTTCCTGTATCTGTGCTATAAGACGTTGAACCAAACCAACTTCGTACCAAATTTCAAGATTCTGAGTTCACGGGAAGTAGGTTTTGATTCCCTTGCGAGTTTCGAAAATTTGCGGAAATTTGCGGCATAAACGGCTGCATCTTTTGATTGCGTTGGCTTAGATGTTTGATTTTTTCACAGCTCCAAGGGACAGTAGGCCTGAGTATTTGATATAAATTTCAGCTTGATACCTCCACGCGTTCCTGAGAAAAAGGGTCTTGACAGACGGACGGACGGACAACAAAGTGATCCTATAAGGGTTCCGTTTTTTCCTTTCGAGGTACGGAACCCTAAAAATATTATTTGAGGAAACTCTATTTTAAGATTTAATTTGTTACTCTTCTTCCTCCTAGCGTTTGTCCCAGCTTTTTGCTCTATTGAGCTTGGGGTCCGCTCGGCAACCTTATCCCATGAATTGGCGCAGACACTAGTTTTTACGAAAGCGACTGCCAACTGAACTGACCTTTCAACCCAAAGGGGAAACTAGGCCTTGTTGTGATTAGATCCGGTTTCCTCACGATGTTTTCCTTCACCGAAAAGCGACTGGTAAATATCAAATGATATCTCGTACTTAAGTTCCGAAAAACTCAGTGGTACGAGCCGGGGTTTGAACCCGAGACCTCCGGATTGAAAGTCTGACGTCTTACCGCCAGGCTACCAGCGCTTTTTTATTTAATTTATTATTTTTTTGAAAAATTAAGTCCCGCCCAGTTTCTAGCCAGTCATAATACTTTTTCAGACGTTCATAATTGCATTGTAATGTGATTAAATTGAGGAATAAATTGAAAAATATGTTATCTTTATCTATATACTCGTAATTGTATGTTTATTTCTAAAAAGACGCCAATTATTGGGATATGTGAGGACAATTTGTAATTCCCAGTTTAGGCTAAAACTTTTTTTTATACCACGATGCCAACGGTAGCTAACAAGCATACGACCCGCCTGATGGTAAACACTTACCGTAGCCTATGGACACCTTCAACCCCAGAGCATTCACATACGTTGCATACCCCTTTTTTGAAGATCCTAAATAAAACCGAACGTTCGGTTCCGACTGTAGAAAAAAAATAAAAAAAAATAAAAATCTAAATAAATGTTAAATGTTTCGATTTCGACCAAAAATCGGTTGTTTTCCGTAGACTAAAAATTCTCATGACTCAAAAACAAAGAAATTCCATCCCAGATCATCCTTTAACATATACATAATACGCGTGAAGATATTAATGAGTCAGTCGGTCTGTCTGTTCGCCCGCACAAAGCTTTTTATCCGCGCGACACAATGAGCGAGTAATTGATGAGTTTTATCTGCTGTCCGTCTGTCACACCGTTATGAATTATTTGGGATGTAACTATTCTTCATTGCTCAAAAAAGAGGAAATACTAAATCAAAAATTTTTGCCTATGGCATGACGATTCCGGAAATATTAACAAAACCTATTAAACCTATCACAAGTGTCTATAACTTGACGCATTCACTTGTAGCATTCACTTTTATTCGATAGTCTTGCTTACGCTGGCAGTTTTTTTCCAAATTGTCGGTCCTTTGTGACTAGCCATTTCCTTAGGACGATCGGCTGTCTACGACAAAAGTCGGCCTGCGCGTCGCCTTTTACTATGCTACTTCGTGTGTGCTGATTGTGCAACTCTATATTATGGTATTTCAATAATTTAATAAAATTATGTACCCACCCCACACCCCCACTTAGTACCCGCAACACAAGACTTATTGAGCTTACCGTGAGACTAGGTTGATTTGCGTAAGATTGTCCCATAATATTTATTTATTATTTATTTATTAAACAATTTGATTTGTTCCTAGTTGTATACTTAGATGGCAGCATTCGCTTTACTGGAATCCCATTACTTCGTTTTTTTTAAGATTATCAAAATCGTGCTATTGTCGTCGTGCGAAAGGACGTTTTTAAAACTTACCACCATTTTATAATTTTTTATAATTTGCCACCACTTTGCTTGACATTTTGCGCTCCATTACGTTTCGGTGTGACAGCCGGCCGGTTTAAACGGTACCAGAACTATTGCCGACAAAGCCGCGTTACAACTTCATAGCAATTAAACACGGTTTTGGCCTTTTGTCTAATCACAAATATTAACCATTCATCCATTCGTTCTTTTGTGACAGATAGACTCGTTTGTAGTTCGCCGGCTGGCGGTTTTGAAACATTCCACCTCCTGAATTTAAAACTGTGTCGACCGTCCAGTGGCGCCCCCATTGGGGGGATTGTATTTCCTAATAAACGAATCAATTTATGTATTATTCCTCAGTGTTAAGTTGTAGTCCTACTGATTACGCAACTTTTGATCTTTGTCACATATTTTCATTTTGCGTATTTTTTGCTTCATTACCTAAACGGCAAATGGTGGCCACTTTTTTCTGTTTAGATGATGAAGCCAAAAGTAAGTAATATAAAACTGTATCACATAGATCATAAGTTGCGGAATTGGTAGGACTACAATTTAACATGATGGTTTATACAGAAATTGATTAGTTTATTAGGAAATACAATCCCCCCAGTGAGGGCGCCACTGGTCGGTCGACGCAGTCTTAATCCCAGGCATTGAGTAACAGGAGATGACATCCCTAAGATTTTTTTTGCCCCAAAAGTTGTAGTGTCACAAGTCTATACTACTCTTTGATTCAGTCATAGCTGTCAACCGCCAAACATGGCGCACAAAATTTGTTCTAGATGTCACATCTAGTAGAATACATAATACATAATAAATCAATGATCCCAGGCATATTTTTAAATACTACGACGGTTAAACAAGCATACGGCCCTGATGGTAAGCTGCTACCGTAGCCATGGACACCTATTCCAGAGTCACATGCGCGTTGCCGTCCTTTTTATAAAAGAGGATTAACTGTGTTGATGGTTAGGTTAGGTTAGGGTTAGGTTAGGCAACTATCACAATGACATTTCCAACATTGGTCCTTAGAAAAGCTATATTTGTATGGCGGGATGTTTTTATTTATTTTAGTGAAAATAACTCACTGTTTCGTCTCGCAATGGTCCCTAAGGGAAATTCTCAGGTTTCCGAAATACTCTAAAATTAAAATGCTGTAGAAAGCGACAGGGAAGAATTTTCCCTAAGAAAAGCCTTCTGACTGCATATAATAAAATAAAAAAATACTCTTTATTGTACACCTCAATAAAATAAGCTGAGACAGAAAAAAATACAAAAATTAAGGTAAACAACAGGCGGTCTTATCGGTAAGAAGCGATCTCTTCCAGACAACCTTAAGGTAGCGGAGACCTTAAGGTAGGAGGCATATAGTTTCAGTACATTGTTCATCTTTTGTTTCTTTCTCTCGTTCTATGGAATCTGGAACAGCGCCCTCTACAATAAGTTTTCACCCGCCCTCCCCATAAGAGGGTCCCCCGTCGCCAACACCCAACACACTACCCTCTTTGAGCTCTCTGTCATACATAATATAATTCATAATTATTTTTGCATGTTTTTAAAATGGGGCATTCCACTCATACAATAGTTTGTTATTAAATCAAATAAAAACATTAAAAACATTGAAAAAATAATCAACCCAGCAGGACTTGAACCTGCATCGATACGCCTTACCGGGGCTCGATCGCTTACTCAAACTCAAACTCAAACTCAAACATTTATTCAGTAAGTAGGCCACAAGGGCACTTTTACACGTCAAAGTAAAAGAGAGAGAAAAAAAATCAAACTACACCGGTTCTAACCCTACACCTCTGACCCGAGAAGAATTATGTCCGGCAAGAAACTCGGCGGGACTTATTTTTTCAAAACAACAGTACATCAAAACTAAACAATACATATAGTGCGTTGTTCTATAAGAAAACATATCAAACCAAGGTTAGATTAACCAACAATAGGTTATAGTTTAAGAAAAATACCAAAGAAAAAAGATGAGTCCAAATCTGACTATTGAAAATAAATTACATACAAGTTTGATATACTTTCTTACCTGAACTGTGTCTTCTACATAAATTTCCAAATTATAATAATCCATCATCAACAGTTAGAAACAAACTTTGAATTTAAATAATATAAAAAAAAGTACTTAAGTGATTCTAGTATACAATAAACATACTATTTCTAAATTATACTTAGAGATGTATAAGGTCTCCAAGTGTCTTGAATAAAAAAATATGGATAATCAAGCACCGAATGTTGTGTCTAAAGCCAATTAAACTAAAATTAAATATGATTAATAAAAAGTTACGTAAATGTGTTGCCCCAGTTAGCCTAAACAGACCGGTCTCCACAAACAGCACCCGTTCACGAGTATGACGCATATCTCAGCCATCGCCTCCCTCAACCTTTCTTCGGGAAAGTGGCGACCCGATCAACGACGCCACCATAAGCAGAGCCTTTTAAGCGAGTATGACATGTTCAAGCTGGCGGGCTTTATTAATTAATAAAAACTAGCCATGTTTAGTCTGGTGAGAAACAATATTCTGTGCTCGTATTTTACATGCGTGAACTAAATTACAATATAAAAGTGACATAGAGATGTACATGTCTCTAAGCGTCAGGATCATTAAATATATATCTATACATATAAATATTTGCGAATGCAAGACTTAGAGATGTATAACGTCTCTAAGTGTCCAAATACTAAATAAAAACAAAATAAAATAAAAATGAAAAACAGGTAATACTGGACACTAGTAAAGCTGCTTCATAGAGTAATGTACCTAATAATTTCTCAATTTGTATTGTACTAACTATATCAAGCTACAGGCTTAAAGGCATCGTTATCCTCAATGAATTCCTTTAAAGTATAGTACTCTCTCCTCAACAAATAGCGCTTAACATAAGACTTGAATTTATTTAGTGGCAAATTCACTACATCAGCGGGGACTTTGTTATAAAAACGTGTACAGTTCCCAGCAAAAGACGTACGAACCTTACCGAGGCGGTGGCCAGGCTCAGCAATCTTATCTTTATTTCTAGTGTTATAGTTATGGATATCACTGTTGAGCTTGAATTTATGGATGTTTTTCCGCACATACATAATGTTTTCAAGTACGTATTGAGATGCTACGGTAAGAATATTTGCCTCTTCAAATTTTCCTCTTACGGATGCTCGACCGCGCATTTTATAAATGCCACGTACAGCTCGTTTTTGTAGCACAAATATGGTCCCAATATCAGCTGCTTTACCCCACAACAGAATTCCATACGACATAACACTGTGAAAGTAACTGAAGTATACCAGCCTGGCAGTTTCACTGTTTGTTAGATGGCTGATTCGCCTCACGGCATAGGCTGCAGAGCTAAGTTTCCCAGCTAGGGTAGCTATATGTGGATGCCATTGTAATTTCGAGTCTAAAGTGACTCCTAAGAAAACAGTTTGATTTTCGAATTCCATTATTTCATCATTTATTATAATCTTGCTGCTGTTAATCTGCTTGACGTTGGGAAGTGTAAATTTGATGCACTTCGTTTTCTTGGCGTTCAAAAGTAGGTTATTAGCCGTAAACCAATTTACTACTTTGGAGAGTGTACTGTTAATACTATCGAAGCTGTTTTCTTTTCTGTCCACTTTAAATATCAGAGATGTGTCATCAGCAAATAACACTATATCATGTTTATCTTGCACAATTTTAGGTAGGTCATTAATGTACACCAAAAACAGGAAAGGACCAAGTATTGAGCCTTGAGGCACTCCGAGTGCCACAGGGGACCCAGAAGATTGAGTTCCATTAATAACCACTCGTTGTGTTCTATCCGATAGGTATGATGAGACGAGGTTAAGGGCACCAGCTTTGATCCCGTAATGGCTTAGTTTTCTCTTTAGATTTTCGTGATCAACGCAATCAAATGCCTTCGATAGGTCACAGAATATTCCAACAGCATCTTGTTTTTTTTCCCAAGCGGCAAAGATGTGCTTAAGAAGAACAGCACCTGCGTCAGTAGTCGAGCGACCTCTGGTAAAACCAAATTGATTTCTGGCGAACAATTCGTTTCGGTTAAAATGTGACACAAGTTGATTTAGAATTAGTTTCTCGAAAACTTTGCTCAGTGCCGGCAGTATTGAAATTGGTCTGAAATTGCTTGGTTCTGTTCTCGATCCTGATTTGAACAAGGGGATGACTTTGCTGTGCTTCATTATGTCTGGAAATATTCCTGTATCAATACATTTGTTAAATATATCAGCTAAATGTGGTGCAATCGATTCAACAATGGAATGTAGAACTTTAACAGATAGGCCCCAAAGATCTTCAGTTTTCTTTAAATTTAGGGATTTAAATGTTTTAATAACTAAGTTCGGAGTAACATATGAAAATTTAAAGAAATCTGTACACTCTGCTATATTTGTTTTCAGTATTGCCTCAGCGACGTCAGGCGATGAATGAAGAGACTTTGTTGTTTCTACCGGTATATTAGAGAAGAACTGCTCAAAATGATCCGCAACTTCAAGGTCCGAACTCACTAAATTATTATTAATACGTAGGTTGTAGTGCGGATCTTTGATTTTACGTTTCCCAGTTTCATCGTTGATTACTTGCCAAACAGTTTTTACTTTATCCTTGGAATTTTGGATCTTTCTGGACAGATAATCAGCTTTAGCAGCGGCACACATCATCTTAAAAGATTTAGAAAAGTTCCTGACATAATCTAGGAATTCCGGACTTTTATTAATTCTTCTCAAGTCATATAAATCATAGAGCCGTCGTCTTTTCTCATGAATATCCGGCGTAGCCCAGTCGCTAAATTTCGTCTTGACCTTGCCTTGCACCTTCTTCGGAATGAAACAGGCATCAAATTCCCTTTTAATACAGTTAAACAACTCAATACTCATACGGTTAGGGTTTTCCTGGGTAAATGGAACATAACATAATTGTTTCGTGATATTCCGACTGAATAAATCTAATCGTCTTTCGGAAATTGGTCTGCACATAGTGACTTGTGGAATATCCTTAGTTTTTCCGCTAAAAGAGGCTTTTTGTCCACAGTGGTCAGAACTTAAGTTGTTTATTATAGATTTACTAGTCGCATCCTTGTTACTGAAAATGTTATCTATACATGTAGCACTGGTTGCTGTGATTCGTGTAGGCTCACAAAATAAATTTACTAAATTGTAGGATTTGAAAGTACTAAGTAACCTTACACACATGGATGAATCTTCAAGTAAGTTGATATTAAAATCACCACACACAATAACACTTTTATTACTACAAAAAACACTTGTAAGAACTTCATCTATCACTGACTCAAATGTGTTATAGTTTGCCAATGGAGGCCTGTACACGCATATAATTATAAATTCTTCTAACTCGACACAAGAAAGTTCAATATGGCGTTCCACAGACAATTCAACAATGTCTTTCCGCTCCTTACTTTTTATATCATGTTTTACCATTATTAATGACCCGCCGCGAATGCAGGATTTTCTAAAAAATTTACTTACTACACTATGATTGTGGAAATTAAACATAAATTCATGACCTTTAAGCCAGTGCTCCGTTATACAGAGGATATCAATGTTCGAGTGTTGTACAAATAAATCAATTTCCAGTTGTTTACTGGTAAACCCTTGAATATTTTGGTGAACTAAGTACAATACATCAGTTTTACTACTTATGCTAGCATCACAGTTATGTTTAGGAACGGAGCCGGCTGGTGCACTCGTTGTCGTAGCAGTCAGTTTAAATTGATATCACCAGACGGCTGCCTCTCTAAATCTGAGCCCCTGCAGTATGAATCGGGATTCGTCTTAATAAAACTATCATCCGCCGTGCTAGTCACGACGGGGTCTACAATATTGTATGCTAACAGGTTAGCACAATCTATAAGACATCTTCTCGGAAGGTAAGTCCTATCATGGGGCATAATAAAATCCTCAATAAATTTATTTGTATCAAAATACGAAATCGTACTACTGTACAAAGAAAGATTATACAATACGGAGTTGTAAGAATATACCCTCTTATTTATATGACTCGACATTCTGTATGGTAAGGCACAGATAATTATTTTTACAGAATCTCGCTGGCCAATATCTGACAGGGTCTCGGATAATCTCAAGATATCTCGTTTAGTGCAATCTATACTATTTCCTAAAAACACTACAAGCGTGGAATCGCGGTCATACTCGCCGACCGATATACATTTGATCAGACGATCGAAGGAGGCGCCCGGGTGACAGTTGTTAAGGACGCCTCGCGACAAGCGCTCCGCCAGCAGCGCGCCGAGCCCGGCGCCCACCTCGTCTGTATATAGAACGGTGCGGCCGGGCGCAGGCGCGGGCGCGGGCGCGGGTGCGGGCGCGGGCGCGGGTGCGGGCGCGGGTGCGGGCGTGGGCGCGGGTGCGGGCGCGGGCGCGGGCGCGGGCGCGGGTGCGAGTGCGGGTGCGGGCGCAGGCGCAGGCGCGGGCACGAGCGCGGGGAGCAGCGGGGCGGGGCGCGCGCGCGAGAGTGGCGCCTCCACCGGGCACGGCGGCGGCGGAACCAGCTCGACAGGGCACGATAGCGATGGAGTGTGTTGGACTGAGCGCGACGGCGATAGATCCAGTGCCACTGGGCACGACGGCGATGGGCCCCGCTCGATAGTGCATGGTGGCGATGGGCCCGGCTCGACAGTGCATGGCTGCTTTACCAATTAAGCTATGGGTCAAGTTACTAAGTTGACGAAATTCTCAATGCTTTCAATCATCTTTTTAGGGTTCCGTAGTCAACTAGGAACCCTTATAGTTTCGCCATGTCTGCCCGTCCGTCCGTCCGTCCGTCCGTCCGCGGATAATCTCAGTGACCGTTAGCACTAGAAAGCTGAAATTTGGTACTAATATGTATATCAATCACGCCGACAAAGTGGTAAAATAAAAAGTGGAATTTTTTTTTTTATTAGGGTACCTCCCCTATACGTAAAGTGGGGAGTGATTTTTTTTTTCATTTCAACCCTAACGTGTGATATATTGTTGGATAGGTATTTAAAAATGAATAGGGGTTTACTAAAATCATTTTTTGATAATGTAAATATTTTCGGAAATAATCGCTCCAGAAGTAAAAAAATATGCGTCCCCCCCCCTCTAACTTTTGAACCATAAGTTTTAAAAATATGAAAAAAATCTCAAAAGTAGAACTTTATAAAAACTTTCTAGGAAAATTATTTTGAACTTGATAGGATGAATAGTTTTTGAAAAAAAATTACAAAATAATTTCTGAATTAAGTTTGTAATTTAACCGTATAAGCAGGTGTTTATTGTACCTGTGATTTCTACAAAATTACAATGAAATGACGTGCTTTCAAATAAAGTAAAAACGGTGAAAATCGGTTCACGCAATAAAGAATTATTCCATAAAAATCATCTCCCATACTTTAAGCTCGCGCGCAATAGTTTACTTAATTTGCCGATAGATGTCGCTGTACGTGGAACTCTCATATCATATCCTACATGGCGGTGTTATTAACTCTTAAGTGGGGACACTTACTGTGACGGACGGAAAACTACGGAACCCTACACTGAGCGTGGCCCGACACGCTCTTGGCCGGTTTTTTGATCTACATCGGCTTTACAGCAGCCGTAAGCGACATCTAGGTGCTAACTACTAGAGTTAGATACCCTTCCCGCCGACACTATCGCAAGTGTCACAACGGAAACGGATGTTTTCAATGTTTATATTTGATTTAATAACAAACTAATATAATTCATGTCAAAATGTTAAATCAGTGCAAATTTGTAAACACAGAATGAGAATTTTATAACTTTAATCGAACTAACGGAGCGGAAGTGAAGCAAGTTCTTACAAACAACTTCTGGCTAGTAGCACGTCTCGGCATTTCGATGGCTTTTTGATTTTGAGAGCTTGTTCCGCGATAACTTTAGTAACGCTTTTCTGATCTTCATGAAATTTATTGGGGTTGTAGCAGAGATACATATAATTTGAGAGTTCGTATATGAGCAGGATTGACCAAGCGGTCATGGAGCTAGACGTCGGGACAAATCATCATAAGGGTCTTCTTATATTGGTCAAATCGTTGGCCAGGAAATCGCGAGTTCTGAGTTCGAGGCGGACTACTAGTTTATTTAATTCATAGAATCATAGATTAATTAGGCATGGTTTATCGATTTCCGTTAAAAGCCGATTTTCGATATGTTTTGTCATTTTTTATTAAATTAATTGCTCATAACTCGGAAACTAATCGACAAAGTGTCCCTTCCACTAAACTCCGACACATTTATTACCATTAATCAACTACGTCTACGTACGTGGTTTCAATTGACCTCTATATGCAATGCTTTCAGTGCTTTTCAATGTTTTCTCGTAAAATATTAAACAAATTATATCAACTGGGTAATTGGTATTTTGTGCTACACACATCTTGTTTACTTCTAAGTTAAAACTCCGCCTCGAACCTTGAACTCGCGATTTCCTTGCAAATGAGAATATCAATATAACCAGACCCTTATGACGATTTTTTCGCGTCTTCTAGCTCCATGACCCCTTGGTCGATCCTGCTCATGTACGAACTCTCAAATTTTATGTATCTCTGCTACAACCCAAACAAATTTCATGAAGATCAGAAAAGCGTTACTAAAGTTATCGCGGAACAAACTCTCAAAATCAAAAAGCCATCGAAATGCCGAGACGTCCCAGTAGCCGAAGTTGTTTGTAAGAACTCACTTCGCTCGTTCGAAAATAAATTGAATACACAGCATACGATTGCTCAATGTAGTTTGATTGGGCCTGTAAAAACCCTAAGCGAGTCTTTTCTCAGTTAATGAAAATAGCCCTAACCAATAACGGTCGGTTAACGAGCGGTTACTTTAACGAGCGTTTTAACTCGATAATGACTGTATCAATGCTCACCCCACTATTTCATTGATTTGTACTGATTGATTTAATGGAAGGTCGGTGAAAACTTTTAATAGAGGGCTCTGTTCCAGGTTCGATACAACGAAAGAGACAAAATATGAACGGTCCTTGACAATGTACTGAAACTATATACAGTCTCTTTTCTTAGGGAGTTTCTTCCCTGTTTCATTATTCTACAGTATTTTAATTTTGGAGTATTACTGAGAACTGAGAATTTATGGTCCAATTCGAGACGAAATAGTGAGTCATTTTCGCTGAAATAAGTAAAAACTACTTTTCGCCATACTAATTTAGTTTTTTCTAAGGACCATTGTTGGAAATGTCATTGTGGCAGTTGCCTTCCCCATTGTAGCCATTTTTCATTCAAAAAAAGCGGTGCTATAAGTTTGACCGTGTCTGTGTATCTGTCTGTGCCTCCGTAGCGCTTAAACGGTTTAACCGATTTAAAAGCAGATTTTCTAGCGAGAGATCTTAGACATTAAATTTAAACTTTCGTGAGACATACTATCACTATAAAATATAACGGTTACACTCACGTCACTTTAGTCACTTCGCGCGACATATTTCGGAAATCTCCATCTTCAAGCACGAAGAGTGCTATTTATTTTAAAGTGACGTGAGTGTAACCATTATATTTTATAGTTATAGAGATCTTAGACATGTTTGTTTATGTACAGGGTGTAACCAAAATAGTGGAGATCCATTTAAGGGTATAATTGATATCGTATTGCAACTAAAAAAAAAAAAAAAAACAAAGTAGAATAAAAACATTTTTTGCGCGAAAAAAAAATTTTTGTACGGGACACGTTATCCCAGCCGGCCGACCCTCCATACAAAACCAATTTTTTTTCGCGTGATAAATTTGCCTTTATACGGATCACCAGCGTTTTTGTAACACCTTGTAAAAGTCTCAGATTATATAGTTTATATTCACTTAGGAGGTATTAGTTGACAACACGTTGTATAATTTAGTGTAAAGCACCCATTCTTGGTATAATGATGCTACTGGGAACCTTTAGTTGGGTCTCCGTTACTTACCTACATATTATAGCTACAATATTATTAAAAGCTGTTTGTTGGTTCCCCGAATAAATAACTATATAAAATCAAAATCGGTTCAGCCCTATCAAAATTTTGTAATTTATATAATAGTAAGAGAGATCGTCGAGAATGTGTTATATTAAGAGTCAGGCGTGGATCCAGAATTTCGTTCAGGATTTCGTTTAGGGGGGGGGGGGGGCACTTTCCTTTACAAAAAATCTCGCGGTCCGCACCTATGGGCCCCCGTAGTATACGAGGTTTGCGTTCCAGGGGGGGGGGGGTGCAATTGCCCCTGTTGCCCCCCCCCCCCCCCCCCCCGCCGCTGTATCCACGCCTGTTAAGAGTCCGGTATCGATATGAAACCGAAAATCGCTAATAGTGAAATAACGCACATGAGTTTGAAGTATTATTGCAAAAAAATTCTTTAAGTCCATATATATTATTATTTCACACCCGAAGACTTAATTCTTACAGAGCTCAAAGAGGACCCAGTGTGTTGATGACGAGGGACCCTCTTGTTCCTTTACCCAGCAACACAGTGAATCCTTCTGTGGTCGGCAACGCGCATGTGACACCTCTGGAGTTGCAGGCGTCCATAGGCTCTGCTCTGACGGTATCTGCTTACCATCAGGCGGGCCGTATGCTTGTTTGCCATCGTCGTGGTAAAAAAAAAAGCTTGTTTAAAAAAAGTCTTTATAAATAAAACATATTTAAAATCGAAAATATATGTATTGATTTACCTGCATTGTATCCTATGTTAAAATCACCACTGTTTCACTATTGACACTCTGTCAAACCGCACACAATAAACAATATGACCTATGACACTAGATTTATGCACATGACATGCATTCCGATTGTGTCTGTCTGTCTGTTAAGGGAAGAAAGGCGAAACAGGATATGAAGTCGCTAGGTGGTTAAGCCGTTTTGGTTTCAAGAGTTTCTGCTCCTAAGAACTGGTATTAGGATTAGATTGAAGGAAGATCGTTCACTATGGAGAAAGCGAAAAGTAGGATGTATCACAAAAATACTGCTGGGGGCTTAGCCAAGATGACAATCGTTTGCAGAAAACGAATCGAAACGCTATCTGTCTCTTTATCGCAGTAATGAAGAGTGAGCGAGAGCGTGTAGCGTTTCGTTTCGTTTTTTGCAAACGATTGTCATCTTAAATTTAAACTTTCGTGAGACATACTATCACTATAAAATATGAGGGTTTATTTTTTTTATTATTTAATTTATTTTATATTAAAGTTCATATAAAAATGTACACGATAAGCGCCGTGAAACCCTATCGGGTTTGTACCGACACCTCATCCGCGGAAGTAAATCATACAGTACAAGTTGACACTATACAAAATACAAATCATTATAAACTAGGAACCACAATAAAATATTTACTTAAGTGAGATTATATAACTTATAATTTTGACGGGAGGTAATGAAAACGGTACGGTTAACGGATAAAGTGACGTGAGTGTAACCGTTATATTTTATAGTGATTGTCATCTTGGCTACAGGGCCTGGTCCGTTTCAGAGCATAACTGGTATTGTATTGCGAGTATGATAAAGTAGGATAAGAAATATTCAGACGCCAAAAAAAATTGTATGGGACACATCGTCCCAGCTGACCAACCCTCCATACAAAACCATTGATTTATACAAAAGGGGAGATATGGTACCAGGCGCTCGATTGTGTGCCATCAAATATAGGTTCCGGAACCTATACTATATTTAATTATTCGTGTGGCAGTCTCTCAGTCACACTTTGTGCAATGCGCAAAATATGGAGGTCTCCCTTTCATTCCCGTGTTAACTATATAGGTTTATCTCTTTTGCCCATGATGCACATACATTATAGCGGTGTGTAGCATTTTACAAGCGTGTAGGTGCAGGACCACATTTCAGTTTTGTTTACTATGAACGTCACTCATCTTCCTTTTTGTTTATGTCTATGTACAAAAGCATTTTTTTTGGAGCGAAATAATTTGTCCTCTAATTTTCATAATTAGAATACGATGCCTTTCAAAGGATCACCAGCATTTTTGTTACACCCTGTAGAACTCCATTTCCACCGGCTTGCCTAGTTTAAAGGAATAGAGCACCTTATTTTATTTTTTTATTGGAAAACCAACAGCACATGTTGTATGTCCTACTTCCAACTTTCTCTCTCAATTGCTCAAAGGTTAACTGGAAGAAATCCCTTAAAGGGATAAGTTCGCCTTTGTACGTATATGTTGTGTTATATGTCTTTCGTTGTGTTTTCTTGTACAATAAAGTGTTTTACTACTACTACTACATGTTGACAACAGATATAGAAATTGGAGGAGGAGGAGAAATAGGTTCCACAGATAGAATTAGATATTCTACGCAGATATCAAAGAAAAATTTAACTGCTAACGCACTCTAGACTCGTACCCTAAGGGTTCAGTGCCATCACATGTGGGACACCTTGTTCCAGCTAGCCAACCTTCCATACAAAATCAAATTTTTTTTTCGCGCGAAAAATTTTTTTTCTTGGTTTTACATAATTAGAATACGATACCAATCACGCCCTTAAACGGATCAGCATTTTTGTTACATCTATATATCTACGAGTATATATATAAAAGCCTTTGTCCTGACTGACTGACTGGCTGATCCACGCAGAGCCGAAACTACTGAAGCTAATGTGGACAAGTAATAAGAAGCGATTTTGAAAAATTCTACCCCTAAGGGGGTAAAAAGGGGGTTTAAAGTTTGTATGGATGGGGTTTAAAATTAAAAGTTAGAGATTTGAAACTTTGTACGGTTACTGATAATAAAAAAATAATAAAAGTGATTTCAGCGTTTTGTGAAATTCAAACCCTAACGGGGTAAAAAAGGGGTTGAAAGTTTGTATAGAGATTACAAATTTTTTTTTGTGACAGACTTTAAATTTCGCTTGCAGGCTACTACTAACTTAAAAGCAAAAAACTTATTTCAGCGTTTTTCTAAATTCCACCCGAGAGGAGTTGAAACGGAGTTGAAAAGTTTGTATTAAAGCGAGGCCGTAACAACTGAAGCTAGAAAGTTGTAATTTGCAAGTCGGGTTACATTTATAACGTGTTAAACTAGTAAAAAGGGGGTTTAAAGTTTGTATGGATGGGGCTTAAAATTTAAAGTTAGAGGTTTGAAACTTTGTACGCTTCTTGATAATTAAGAAATAATAAAAATAATTTCAGCGTTTTTTGAAATCCAACGGGGTAAAAAAGGGGTTGAAAGTTTGTATAGAGATTACATTTTTTTTTGTGACAGTCTTGAAATATCGTTTGCAGGCTACTAACTTAAAAGCAAAAAACTAATTTCAGCGTTTTTCAAAATTCCACCCGAGAGGAGTTGAATCGGGGCTGAAAAGTTTGTATTAAAGCGGGGCCGTAACAACTGAAGCTAGAAAGTTACAATTTGCAGATCGGGTTACACTTATAACGTGTAAAAATAATAAGAAGCGATTTTGAAAACTTCAACCCATAAGGGGGTAAAAAGGGGGTTAAAAGTTTGTATGTGTAGGATTTTAAATTTTAAGTTAGAGACTTGAAACTTCGTACGTTTTCTGATATTTATAAAAATATAAAAGTAATTTCAGCGTTTTGGGTCATTCCGCCCCTGAGGAGGCTCCTAAATAGGAGTGCAAAGTTTGTATGTGGAAAACTTTTTTCCTTGAGCTAGAGACAACTTTGTAGGAATATTACTTATTAGAAAACACAAAAAGTACTTTTAGCGTTTAGGATAATTTCACTCCTGAGGGGGTCAAAAAGGGGTGTAAAGTTTGTATCGGGGCAATTTATTTTTTTGAGCTAGAATTTTTTACTTTGTAGGAAGATTACTTATTCAAATACAATAAAAGCTCTTATAGCGTTTTGGATAATTCCACCCCTGGGGTTAAAAAGGGGTTCAAAGTTTGTATGGGGGAAATTTATTTTGTTGAGCTAGAGACTTTTAACTTTCTGGGAAGATAACTTATTAAAATACAATAAAAGTCCTTTCAGCGTTATGGAAAACTAGCTTTTGCCCGCGGCTTCGCTCGCGTTAAATTCGGGGTAACATGGTTCCCCTTTGCCCCCCGGAATGCTCCATACAAAGTTCCACCCCACATTTTAGGGAAGTGGGGGGTTAGAAAGAGACAAAAAGTAGCCTATGTCACTCTCCATCCCTTCAACTATCTCCACTTAAAAAATCACGTCAATTCGTCACCCCGTTTTGCCGCGAAAGACGGACAAACAAACAAACAAACAAACACATACACTTTCCCATTTATAATATTAGTATGGATTCTAACCCTGAGGGGGTTAAATAGGGGTGCGGAGTTGCTATCATACGCGGACGAAGTCGCGGGGCGGAAAGCTAGTCTTATATAAGTGTTCAGTCTGTCTGTGAGTAAGCTGTGTCTCAGGTCAAAATAACTTCATATTTCACGCAGAAAGCCGAGTGATATTTCATTATAGATCATTTGGTAAAGCGGCCGCATATACGTATAGGATGATCCGATCCGGTTTGTTTGTAATGACTAGTAATGTCGACTGTGTATTTTAAGTCGTGTTATTTAAAAAATATATATTTCTCAAACATGCAATGTATCCTCTCTCTCTCTCTTCCTCCTAGCGTTTGTCCCAGTTTTTTGCTCTATTGAGCCTGGGGTCCGCTCGGCCTAATCCCAGGAATTGGCGTAGGCACTAGTTTTTACGAAAGCGACTGCCATCTGACCTTTCAACTCAGAGGGGAAACTAGGCCTTGTTGGGATTAGATCCGGTTTCCTCACGATGTTTCCCTTCACCGAAAAGCGACTGGTAAATATCAAATGATATTTCGTACATAAGTTCGGAAAAACTCAGTGGTACTAGCCGCGTTTGAACCAGATACTTCTTAGTCCGACGTCTTAATCCGCCAGGCCACCAGTGCCACGAGAAAAGATTTATTTGTCAAAATAATATAATGTCGTAATAACCTGCCGATATCTTGGACGCCAAGTTTACTTTGCAGGCCCGAAAAATTGTATGAAATCACATTACAGTCTCCTTGTGTGACTGCGCACAAAACAGGATATTTCCGAACCTTTGTTCAGTATGACTCACCTAATCACCTCTCACAATATGGCTAGTTATTGAAAAAAACACTCTGTATTTGAGAAATTAAAAAAGGCACCAGCCGATCATCATTTTGACCGTCACAAATCTATCCTCAACTTTTAAATTTCATTGTAAATTTTCACCTTTAGATAATTCCTTTCCTGTGTTTCAGTTTATGGTGTATGTTAAAAACATTCGAGGCCTCAACTGTTAAACCTAATAAACAGAAACTATGTATATTAGAAGCCCGATTTCTTGGTAACTCCAGAGACATTTTGAGTAACGCAGGAGACACTCAAACCTGTTAGTCAAAAAGTTGGCCCACCCATTTCATTCGAAGTATTGACGTTTCACGTTCTCTCTCCGATCGAGCGCGGGTAATTCCACGAGACTGTAACGTCAGTTACCAATTCTTTAGTGTTTTCTTTGATTAATTACACCACTTTACAGAAAACCACAGCCAAATAGCACTAGACCCTACTCATAGTGTTGTGTTCCTGCTGGTGAGTAAGGTTGCCAAAGAGCTCAAAGAGGACCCAGTGTGTTGACGATGAGGGACCTTCTTGTTCCTTTAGTCGTCAACACAGTGAATCCTCCTTTTTGTAAAGGGTCGGCAACGCGCATGTGACGCCTTTGGAGTTGCAGGCGTCCATAGGTTACGGTAGCTGCTTACCATCAGGCGGGCCGTATGCTTGTTTGCCACCGTCGTGGTATAAAAAAAATTCTGCAAATGTAAGTGTTCATATATGTATCTTCCCTATGCCTACAGGTAGATATATGAACACTTTTTGCTTAATTAATCAAAGAAAACACGAAAGAATTGGTACCCACGTTACAGTCTCGTGAAATTACCCGCGCCTAAATATCTCGCCAGGAACGTGTGCCTTTTCTCCCTTGGTAATAATCTAATATTTAATGTGAATCCCACTGTATTTATGTATGTCCGAATAGCATTAATATCCGCCGCACGATCCATCAAACGTTTTCACAACTACAAAGCTTTACAAAAGGGCGTAACTACCTTATCGGGCTACGGCACTTATTACCTTCTTAGTATTAATAGTGCGTTACGAAAAGACGTATCTCTCTAATAGAAATAGTGCAGTAATGACCTTTTTGTTTAATCGTAGTAAAATAAAATAAGTAGTAGTAGTAGTAGTAAAACACTTTATTGCACAAAACAAATACATGACCAACAAAAACATACTGAGAGTACAAAGGCGAACTTATCCCTTTAAGGGATCTCTTCCAGCTAACCTAATAAAAATATAAAAATAATGAAGGTTTCCGCGATTTTCATCGTATAGCGCCATCCGATCAGATATATCGAAGCGGCCGAAGTGTTCACTAATATCTAAACACGCTCTAGTCAAGGCGTTTATTCAGATATTTATAAGCACCTTTACCACTCCGATATATCTGAAGACATCTGCAAGAAATTAGTGCTAGCAACAGGCGTCCATAGGCTACGGTTACCGTTTACCATGAGGTCGACTGTATGCTTGTTTGACAGAGACGTAGTAAAAAAAACGTGATCACATTATTTTCAAAGCATTTAATACTCAGGTATCTCTTATAAAATGCTTTAACATTCTCAAAAAGGGCGTCAGCATAAAAGTCATCGTCTCAAGCCCATTCCAATCAAGTACGATCGCCAAATAAATCAGAACAGACAAAAGGCCTATTATGCTCCACAATGGTACGGTGCACAAAAGAAGTGCAGCGGAAATCACATACACCTTGCTGTCTGTACTTTTGGATGGGAGTATACAACAGGTTGCTATTATTTAATTACCGTAATTTTTAAGGAATAAATCAGGTACAACTTAGGTAATAAGTGTATTAAAACTATAAATAGACATAGGACATTTATTCCTGATTGTTTAACATAATTAAATGCAACCTATTAAAATAACAAACAAAGTTATTTTTAACATAATAGCCTCTAAAATAAATGTAGCCTCTAGAATAAGCACTTTTATGTATCTTTTGAAATATAGAATTCATAGTTGCATAGAATTCAAAGAGATGCCTGTAATTTTTAAAAACAATTACTTGTGTACAAGATGTCTTAGACGACTATCACTCTAAAAACGTCATTCAATGTCATGGCATAATTGAATAAAACCGCTATACAATTTCAATGTAATTAGGTATTTATTTAATTAAATAATTATAACCTGATCTTACATGACTCAGAATCATTCAAAAAATTCAATCTACGCAAAAATACTAAATCACATATACTTATTAAAACAAATAATAATTTTAAACAAAAAAGAACCGACTTCACTTAGCCTCCACCTTTCCACAAGCAAATGCTCGAGCTGCTGTAAAAAATACTCAAATCACTATAGTGTGCCTATAATAGTTGAAGAGTTCCCTCGATTTCTCCAGGATCCCATCATCAGATCCTGATCTAGTTACAATGGGACCAATTGTGAAGTATACTCTTTCAAACAAAAAAATAATTTTCCAAATCGGTCCAACCGTCTTCGAATAATCGGTGAACATACTTAAAAAAATATACAAAAAAATAGCAAAAAAACAAAGATCCCGTCGAATTGATAACCTCCTCCTTCAAAATCTTGAAGTCGGTTGAAAAAAAAAAAAAAAACTTTCTCACCCTTAACTGACCACGTGTTGCATAAAGCAATCCCGAAGGTGTAAGCGATCAAAACATGCAATCAGTCGTACATTCAGAGTCCGTCTTTTAACACTCTTTTATATGCCGGCCCTTTGTGATGCTTAACTTGCAAACGCTGTTCACGGGCAGACTTTAGGTTGCGACTATGATACGGCTGAAATTGTTCTGTTATTTATTATACAAGGAAGCAAAGTTGTTGTTTAACCTGTCATGCTTATATTCAATAAATAAATAAGGACAATCTTACACAAATCGACCTAGGCCCACAGTAAGCTCAATAAGGCTTGTGTTGTGGGTACTAGGCGACGATATATATATAATACATATATAGATATAGATAAATACTTAAATACATAGAAAATATCCATAACTCAGAAACAAATATCTGTGAGAAACACACAAATAAATGCCCTGACCAGGATTCGAACCCGGGACCTCCTGCTTCCTAGGCAGGATCACTACCGACTGGGCTAGGAGGCCGTATTGACAGCAGACGAGGCACCGAAAGATTCTAAAATTGAGCCATGAGCGAATGGTTGGTGGCATCACGAGCGTTCGAGGGCCTCCTGGTACGAGAGGTTCAACATACTTTGCTGTTGAGTGTAATATAATATACAACATTTCCCACGACACCAAAGCGAGAAAAATACAAGCTGCAAAAGATTACAAATGTATTCAAAATTAATGGTAGGTAGGTATTCAATATTTATCACTCAAAATTATCGTATATTCTTCTCTTCTTTTGCCTAGCTCCTTCCCATTTACTTGGGGTCGGCCCTTCTAATCATGCGTCGCCAGGCCGGTCGGTCCTGAGTCGTCAGGTCTTACGTTTCCATTCTGCATGTCTTCTAACAACTGCCATCCAGGTTGTCCGGGGTCTACCTGCTCCCTGCTACCAGCCATGTTTAGGACCTTTTTGGTCACGTGTTCTGGTGGTCGTCGCATCACATGGCCATACCACCTCAGTCGGCTTCCGTAAGTTTGTCTTGGATAGGTTTTACTTTAAAACTGCCGCTTATATGAAAATTTTCGCATATATAAGTATTAGTTTTTTAATTAACAAATAAGTTTGTGTAATGTCTATGTCTAAGTAGGTATAACACAAAATTGTTATTTTTATTCTAGAGTGCAGTATTCGCCAACCAAATGTTCTCAATTAGCGAAAAAAAAGATGTATACTCGTACCTACCACTAAAGTTTTCTCTTGAAATAAATTAAAAATCAAATGAGCTACCATATGAAAAGCAAGTCAAAATTTTTACCAAATTACTGTAACTCTAGAGGATAAAACATAACTTTCCATATACTTATTAGAGTATAAATTGAGTCATTTTGAGCGGGTGTGGAGAAAATTTATTATGCTATAGTATGTGAGTTCCATCCATATAATTTATGTATCTACTTACGTACATGTTTATATTTTTTTTATTAGTACATAGCAGCGCACACAATTTTTCTGCTTTGCTTTAGGGCTGTCTAGTAGAGAATTCCTTACTTATGGCATGAAGTATTGTTATAACTAACATAATTGTCAGTATTGTCACACACTTCATATTATATCCACAACGCAGGTTTCGTTATAGTTGCTACAGCCAAAATAAGTATCCACAACATGCTTCGTCAAAAAATACAAAACCAAATCCACAACAAGCCTCGTGAAAGATGACCTACTCTAACCTACCATATAAAAATTAAGCCCCGAACTGATCTCTACCTGGCCCAAACATTCCAAATACACCAGCTGCATTGCTACGCTGAATGGCTAAAGATATCTGTTGGACCAGATAAGAGCCAGCCCGGGGGTCGCAGCCCCTTTCCCTTAACCGGCGCCCGATTTCCCTAACCAGCCGGCCCTTTGACTCGGCACACCATGGCCCAGCGGTTCCGACTGCAATCGGAACAAAGTCATACACTGGTCCAAGGTTGGCGTATTTGCCGTGTTTAAATTTAGCAGCAGCCGCGGTCGCTGCACCTGCCCTCTTGCTTGTGTGACTGATATGGGTGGGAGCAAAAGTACACACGCATGTGGCATCCCATAGCAGGCTCCGGTCCGGTAAGATCGTCCGGCCTCTTGCCATCCGTACGGCTCAAACCAGGAGGCTCCAAAATGCATGGTACGTTCGCCGAGACCATAGTGCGACGAACCAGCTCATTAATGGCTTGACGCCTCGGTATAGGTACGCCCCACACACCGAACGCAACTGAGACCGTGGTGCCCATTAACCCTAACCATTGCCCCACAAATAATCCATTGTCTATAATTGTTATAACTAACATAATTGTTATAACTAACTAACGCAGCCAGCATAATTGGTTCCAGTGCCGCAGGCTGACCTGTTGGACGGGGTTTTCTTTTTATAACTGGGAGTTTTCTATAGGAAAATTTAGATTTATATTTATTTTTAGTAGTTTTAGTTTTTTATTTAAGTAGATTAAGTGTTTAGTGTTAGTTTTATAAACATTAAATGTTTACGAGGAACTAACATAATTCATGTTGTTTTTTCCACTTTTATATTTAGTTTTTTTTTTAATCTTTGCTGGACAAAAAACACAAAAGACGTATTCAAAAAAGGACTAGTAATAATCGTCAGTCGCAATACCACAATCGTTCGTGAACAGCCTTCCGTGACCTTATCGTTCACACGACCCGTTTCACGCTATCAATCAACAAGCATTGTATCAGAAATTGTTCAGCATTATTTGAAATGTAAGCTAATAATAATGTCCGATCGTATCTTAAGTGTTAAAGATACTTGATGTCGGTGAAATGTGATCGTGGTTCGACTTTATATTTGGGTTGGTCGAATTTTGTTTTTTTTTTACCAGACTGCTTTTTTTGTTTTTTTTTTTTTTGTAGTTTTTTCTGAAGGAAAACATCGTGAGGAAACCGGACCTAATCCCAATAAGGCATAGTTTAGATGGCAGTCGCTTTCGTAAAAACTAGTACTTACGCCAATACATGGGATTACGTTGCCAAGCGGACCCCAGGCTCAATTGAACCGTGGCAAAAAGCCAGTACCAACGCAGGATGATTAGTTTTACCCGACAACTGGTTTGATTTCCTTGGTAAAATCCATCCTATATCCTATATCATAACGGCCTCCTAGCCTAGTCGGTAGTGACCCTGCCTATGAAGCAGGAGGTCCCGGGTTCGAATCCTGGTCAGGGCATTTATTTGTGTGTTTATCACGGATATTTGTTCCTGAGTTATGGATGGTTTCTTTGTATTTAAGTATTTATCTATACCTATCTATTATATATATCGTCGTCTAGTAGGTACCCTCAACACATCAAGCCTTATTAAGCTTACTGTGGGACTAGGTTCATTTGTGTAAAGATTGTCCTAAAATATATATTTATTATTTTTACTATCCTTCCCGGGACTCAAACTATCTTCATACTTAATTTCAATCGGTTCAGCGGTTATATTTTCCCGAAGGTAGACTAGTAGAGAATGCTCTATAGCATTAAGTCCGCCTGTTACGGGATTGTGTATTTATTTTGTAAATAAATATACCGTGAACAAGTACCAGAAGATTTTCCTGACGTTTCGAGCGTGTCGTAACGCTCGTGGTCGCAACATACCAACAGGTAGCAGGATCGCAGGTATATTAATATTAAGTGAAAATCGTATTATTTTAAATCTTCACTGGACCTCCTGCTGACCACACATCCGGACGGATATTCCGTCTCAGTGAATGCACCTCTCGGCTCGTCCGATCACTGCCTCGTCCGGACGCTGGCACCTTGCGCGCGGCCTGATCCACCACGGCCAACTGGCTCGCGACGCGTGTGGCAGTATACGTCAGCAGATTGGGATGGATTGCGTGAATTCTACGCGTCGTACCCGTGGAGGCAGCTCTGTTTCACATCAGAAGATCCTGACTCCTGTACAGCCGCAGTCGCCGAGACGATACTGGTGGGAATGGATTGCTTCATTCCCAACTCGGTAATAGCTGCAGGAGCAAAGAAACGACCTTGGTTTAATCGGCCCTGTAGAGAAGGTACGATTCGCAAGCAGGCTGCTTACAGGGCTTGGACCAAGGCCGTTACTGATAAGGATCCCAACATATCTGATGTGAAACGCAAATTAAACGCTGCCTCGAGGTCCAGTAAAACAGCCATTGCCAGAGCCAAATTCGACTTCGTCGGCAGAATTGGTGAGAAGCTAGCTAGGCTACCCCACCGGGAGTCGTGCCTTCTGGTCACTTGCCAAAGCTGCCGAGGGAAACTTTTGTCGGTCGTCTTTACCACCACTGCGAAATGCTGATGGTAATCTGGCCCATAGTGCAAAAGAGAAAGCCGATCTTCTTGGTACTCTCTTCGCCTCGAACTCTACCCTGAACGATGATGGCAGCACCGTACCCCCTACCATCCCGCGGTGCGCATCTTCGATGCCGGAAATTAGCATCAAACAAAGTGATGTCCGGCGGGAGCTGCTATCATTAAACGTTCACAAGTCGAGCGGGCCAGACAGCATACCAGCAGTTGTGCTCAAACGGTGTGCTCCTGAGTTAAGTCCCGTGCTAACGCGCCTTTTTACACTCTCCTACCACAAACGGCAAGTGCCGTCTTCATGGAAGACTGCCCTCGTGCACCCTGTGCCTTAAAAGGGCGATAGTTCAGACCCATCGAATTACAGGCCTATCGCTATAACCTCCCTTCTCTCCAAGGTTATGGAGCGCATAATCAATGCGAAGCTCCTGGGATACCTAGAAGAGCACGACCTGGTCAGTGATCACCAGTATGGCTTTCGCCACGGTCGCTCGACTGGTGACCTTCTAGTGTATCTCACTCACCGCTGGGCTTCAGCCATTGAGAGTCAGGGAGAGGCATTGGCAGTCAGCCTTGATATAGCTAAGGCGTTCGATCGGGTTTGGCATCGAGGTCTTCTGTCGAAGTTGCCAGCTTACGGCCTGCCCGAGGGATTGTGCAGATGGGTTACCAGCTTTTTGTCCGGCAGAAGCATACGAGCCGTAGTCGACGGAAGTTGCTCCAAAAGCATGGACATAAACGCTGGTGTCCCGCAAGGCTCCCAACGCTGTTTTTGCTGCATATCAATGATATCGGCGACATTCATTGTTATGCAGACGACAGTACTGGGGATGCCTGTTACACGGGCCGTGCCAATATCCCTCGATCCGTTGTGGTAGAGAGTCGTGAAAAACTTGTGTCCGATATCGAGAATACTCTTTCTGGAGTCTCGGTGTGGGGTCAGGACAACTTTGTCCAATTCATCCCACAAAGACACAAGTTTGCGCGTTTACCGCTAAGAAAACCCCATTTACTGTGGCCCCTCAGTTCCAAGGCACAACCCTTACAATGTCAGGGAGTATTGGGATCCTCGGAGTCGACATTTCCAGTGACGTCCAATTCCGTAGTCACCTTGAAGGGAAGGCCAAGCTGGCATCCAAAAAGCTCGGTGTGCTCAACAGAGCGATGAGATACTTCACTCCGGGGCAGAGACTGCTTCTATACAAGTCGCAAGTCAGACCCCACATGGAGTACTCTTGTCACCTTTGGGCGGGAGCACCTGGATACCAGCTTGGGCCCTTTGACTCGGTACAAAGGCGCGCTGTGCGGATCGTCGACGATCCCAAACTCACGAGCGATATTGAACCTTTGAGTCTATAATTAGAATATACAAAAAAAAGATACTTTACACCAAAAACTTACGACTCAGCAAAAGTCGTGACAGGATAGCCACAACGCTGATTTTCAGGGCAACCAGGGGCCGATTGCATAACCACTTGTAACTAATAATAGTAATAATATTGCGGGAAATAAAATTGGATACCGTTTTATTAGGCAGGCGTCCGGTTCTTCATCCAATAGCCCAGCAGTTAGTCCATACTTTTCACCGAATAGCCTAGTACATTTTAGATTCCATTAACTCTCAATAGTCCATACCATGGCGGGTGCTGTCTCTGCGTGCGTCATATGACACGGGCAGGGGCAGCATCCGCTTAGTGTACCCCTCCCTTTTCATTAAATTGTCGAAAGGGCCTCTGCGCGTTGGCTTCGCCTTCGCATACACCTCCCAAAGGTCCGGAAAACCATTGTTCCGTGATCAGGAAAGACATACAAATAGTAATAATATTAGCGGAAGTATCTTTCCAATTTCTTTTATTAGAATTCCTTCTTCCGTTACAAGTTGTTATGCAAATGGCCCCAGAACTTAAAACTACACTTAACCAACTGTAAGTCACAAGAACATTTCCAGTTGACAAGTTGCTTTAACGCAAAAAACCATATCTAAGGGACTTGGCAGTATGTTTAGATAAGAATAAACCTAAAAAAATGCTACACCTTTTAATCCACGCCTTAATCGTTAACAAATCTACTCCATTTGTAAAAACAGCCGATATCGACATGATTCGGTGAAACAGAACGGTTTGACGTTCAACGGAAGTCCGCCATCTTGCCACGCGACCGGATGCGACCATTTCGAGGTGGCGGCGATTGCTTGTAGAGCTTCGAATTCATAGACTTGATTATAGACATTTCACTATACTTAGATCAAAACATAGTTTTAGCATACTCCTATGCTTTTCACCCGAATACGGCGAAGACAAAAGGAAAGATTATGATTTTAGCAGTCTATGTATGTTTATATTTACGTATGTTCCACTGTAGCGCCAAAACTATTCATCTGATTTTGATGAATAAGGTATCAATCGGTTCGTTATTATGGCCCGGGTAGCATAGGCTATCTTACCATGCCTTACATACGGTTCTCAAACTTGGGTGCACACAAACAAGAAGCAATGGAAAGGAGCATTCTCAGTATTAAACTAAAGGACAAGGTCAACAGCAAGTACATCCGATCCAAAACAAACATCATAGATGCACTCGAGTTTGTGCTGAAGCAGAAATGGAGATGGGCCGGCCACATAGGAAGATTGACAGATGACAGATGGACCAACAAAGTCACAAAGTGGCCAGGACCCCATGGCAAAAGGCCACAGCTGGAGAAAATAGGCAAATCAAAACTAAAGACCGAGAAAGGTGGAAAGATATGGAGGCGGCCTATACCCGACAGGGTTTCTTAATATAGTAAAATGAACAACAATATTATTAGAAAACTTTTATTATGTAAAAATATTTGAGGAAAAATTAAGGCTTAAATAAATAAATATAACATAGGCTACATTTTAACCGAGTTCAACATGGTTTTTCGTAGTCGGTTAGTTTTTTTAACATTTAATAATATCAGACGGACATGGAGGAACCATAAGGGTTCGTTGTTGAGCAACTGTATAAAATATCTAATTAATATCCGAATTTTGCTGCTTTTCTATACATTCCCAGGTCTACGCGATTGCAGGTCCATCGGAAAAGGGCGTGGTGCTTTTACAAAATTGCCAGATGTCAGTTTTTCAGGAGTGTCTGCGCGATAGCTGAAGGCAGTGACCAAATACTTTGGCGTTTTCAAATTTCAAAGCGGTAACGATAGTACGAGAGATGGGACCGAAACCGGTTTTTATGAGTTTTATGACATACACTTTTGTAGAACGCGATTTTGTATTTGCATTTCAGCTTTTATTTACAAGTGAAGAACAAATCAAATTATTTTAATAAATATTTTGATTTGTTTATTTGAAGTAGACACAGTACTATATCCATACTAATATTATACATGGGAAAGTGTATGTGTTTGTTTGTTTGTTTGTTTGTTTGTCCGTCTTTCACGGCAAAACGGGGCGACGAATTGACGTGATTTTTTAAGTGGAGATAGTTGAAGGGATGGAGAGTGACATAGGCTACTTTTTGTCTCTTTCTAACCCCTCACTTCCCTAAAATGGGGGGTGGAAGTTTGTATGGTTTGTTACCCCGAATTTAACGCGAGCGAAGCCGCGGGCAAAAGCTAGTCAATTATAAACTTATATAGATATCATGGCCGCGATTCGAAAAATAAACACACACACTGGACAGACACAGCTCCAACCCAACTCAACTCAACGCTATAACGACATTGACATTTGCTATTCGAACAGATTTTCATTCAACATTGGTCTCACATTGGTCACACATTGGTCACACATTGGTTACACATTGGTCTCACATTGGTAAAACATTGGTACAATTAGTACAATACCAGTAGTACAGGAAAGATACGGTTGCATCAAACATTAATATATAATAGCCTGATTTTTTTATTATTTATTCTTATGAAATATTTATATATAATATATGCAAAAATCCTACCAACTTTTCACCCCGAAGTAGTTTAACAGGTAAAATAAAATATATAAAATTTTTGTATATTTTTATTTAAAATAATATCAATTATTTTTATTTGTAAATATGACGATATTTAAGTCTTCTTTCTGTTTAAAGCGAAAAACAAGAAACCGTGTCCATGTAAAACCACATAAATAACAAAATGTACGGCGCGGGCGATATATATCCTAATTCGTTAGAAACAAATAGTAATAATTGGTAGTTTATTCTTATACATTTTAAATGACTTAGAAACGATATATTCATTAAAATCCTACAAGAAAAACGCGTGCAATATGTGTGTACATATTTGTGGCGGTTAGCGAATAACGATATTTTGTAGGATTTCATTGCGTAAATAATACTTGTATCATGATAAATCCGTTACACTAAAAATATTAGCTATTATTAATTATTTCCAATTCCCCATACTAGCCGCCCTTAAAATGACTGTAGTACAGTTGGGTTGAGTTGGGTTGGAGCTGTGTCTGTCCAGTGTGTGTGTTTATTTTTCGAATCGCGGCCCATATACAAAGGAAAAAGTGACCTAGGCCTCCGGTGCCCTGGGCTGTGATCGCAGCGTCTTTTCACGAGCCGGGTTTTGAACCCGAGACCTCTGGATTGAAAGTAGGACGTCTTACCGCCAGGCTACCAGGGCTCTGTATTGTATACCATTGTACCTGAATAAAATAAAGAAACAAATTTTACTGTAAAAACTATACGTGAGTGTCGTGGAACACTCGGTTGGAACGAAGTTATCTTATTTTATTTATTTTAATACAGGGTGTTTGGTAACCGGATGCAAAGCCGAAAGTAGGAGATAGCCTAGGTCATGTAGAACATTTTTAGCCATACTTGTCTTAGACAAATGTTATTAGTTTTTTTTTAATTTAAATTTAAAAATTTGTCGGAGAAAACTGCAAAACTTCAGACTAAATCGATAATTAGTACTTTTTTTACTGCAGGTAGATTTTTTTTTGTTTTATTTCGTATTGTGCAATGTCTATCAAACACTAGAAAAGTGATTTCAAACATCTGTGTCTAAAGAAAACAAGTTGACAGCGATTTAAAATTTTAGTTACATGAAAATGTAAACGATTTAAGTGATTTCAAAGTACGAAAAAAAAAAACTAAAATCGCCACGAATTTTCAAACCATTTTAAAAACATGCTTGGCTTTTACCCTTTTATTTAAGCTATCAAACACGACTGTAGCTACTGTATCCTTGAAAATAAGCCACCTAAACCAACTGGGTAGCTAAAATGTTTCACTCTACTTGTGATACTTGTGGTAGTTGTGGTGACGAATCTCATTATGATTTTACAATAAAACATTGGTTCTGAATACTAAGTTGGCGTTGACTTGACATTTGACTTGTTTTAAAAGGGTTAAGTGTACTGGACAAAACTACCACATGCAATTTTAACAAACAAAGGCTTGCGGCGGTGAGAGACAAAAGGGACTGATAGCGGCAGGCGGCGGGCGATAAGACAATCATGTCTCAAGCCATTTTATCTTTGAAAATAGGCTACCTGTACTAATAAGAGGGAATGTTTAGGGTAAATTAAAACAAAAGCATAAAAGATAAGTTATTTATTTTTACGATCAACACATTAAAATTACACATCATCGCTCGTTTTCAAAATGTGACCCGCCGTTTCGAATACAAGCACGAGCCCGTCTTCTTACTTCTGTGGTGGTTGTTCCGAATATCATTTCTTCCCTCATCCTTTCGAACGCCGCTTCTATCCTCTCCCTCAGCTCTTCTACGGTATTAATGACCTCTTGTGTGTAGACTAGCTCCTTAGCTCGGCCCCAAACGAAAAAATCCAATGGTGTCAAATCAGGTGACCGAGCGGGCCAAGGGATTCGTCCGCCTCTGCCGATCCAACCGTCCGGGAAACAGTTATCCAGATGCTCCCTTACAGCCAGAGAGTAATGGGCGGGACAACCGTCGTGTTGAAATGTCACTGCACCGGGCAGCTGGTCTTCGTCAATAAGCCTGGGCAAATCGTTTTGTAAAAATTCCAAATAATTTGCCCCATTTAAATTATTTGGCAAAAAATGTGGCCCAATAAGGACTCTGCCGATGATTCCAGCCCACACATTGACGGAAAACCTTCTTTGGAAGGACACTTGCTTTTTCCAATGTGGATTGTTGTTTTTGTCAGCCCATTGGTGTAGGTTATGGAAATTTGTGATCCCCTCCCGGGAAAATTTCGATTCATCGGTCCAAAGAATGCTTCGCAAAAAACGTCGGTCTTCGATATCCGCATTGAGTAAAAATCGGCAGAAGTCCACTCGGCGTGCAGGATCTCCTTCGTCCAAACCTTGAACTCCGATGCCGCGAAAAGGATATTTTCCCTCACGATTCATTGTGGCCCATACTTTCCATGTGGACAAGTTCAGATTACGCGCTACCACTCTGATGCTCGTATTCGGATCCTCTGCAAATGCCTGTAGAACGTCTTCCTCCACTTCAGGGCGATTACGTCCTGGATTCCCTCCATGTTGCACAGCAATACCATTCTCACGTAGCCTTCGGAATGAATTGTAAAACACTCTCACATTAGGCAATCTCCGGTTTGGAAAACGCTCTTGGTACATCCGTCGGGCCATCGCTCCATTACTGTCAGCTTTGCAGTACATGTAGATAATGTCGGCGTATTTTTCGTTCGTAAACTCCATGTTTACAATGAAGAAGTCGTAATTACACGTGAAGGAGCGCCTACGGCAGCTACAACTTGACACGGTAAATTGAGATGAGAGCGGGAAATTAAACCACAATGAACGTCTAATCGCAACTGAAGTTGTAACTAGACTAAATTACTAGTTTTTGCACAAATACTCATGTAGCTAATCAGTTTATCTTTGTCAATAAAGCACAAAACCGATCATCTTTGTTTAACGCCGCTCACCGCCTGCCGCTATCAGTCTCTTTTGTCTCTCACCGCCGCAAGCCCTTGTTTGTTAAAATTGCATGTGGTAGTTTTGTCCAGTACACTTAACCCTTTTAAAACAAGTCAAATGTCAAGTCAACGCCAACTTAGTATTCAGAACCAATGTTTTATTGTAAAATCATAATGAGATTCGTCACCACAACTACCACAAGTATCACAAGTAGAGTGAAACATTTTAGCTACCCAGTTGGTTTAGGTGGCTTATTTTCAAGGATACAGTAGCTACAGTCGTTTTTGATAGCTTAAATAAAAGGGTAAAAGCCAAGCATGTTTTTAAAATGGTTTGAAAATTCGTGGCTATTTTAGTTTTTTTTTATCGTACTTTGAAATCACTTAAATCGTTTACATTTTCATGTAACTAAAATTTTAAATCGCTGTCAACTTGTTTTCTTTAGACACAGATGTTTGAAATCACTTTTCTAGTGTTTGATAGACATTGCACAATAAGAAATAAAACAAAAAAAAATCTACCTGCAGTAAAAAAAGTACTAATTATCGATTTAGTCTGAAGTTTTGCAGTTTTCTCCGACAAATCTTAAAATTTAAATTAAAAAAAAACTAATAACATTTGTCTAAGACAAGTATGGCTAAAAATGTTCTACATGACCTAGACTATCTCCTACTTTCGGCTTTGCATCCGGTTACCAAACACCCTGTATAAGTAATGTAATTATAATAAATACATGAATATTATGGGACAATCTTACACAAATCAACCCACAGTAAGCTCAATAAGGCTTGTGTTGTGGGTACTAGACGACGACATATATATAATAAATAGATATAGATAAATAAATAGAAACCATCCATAACTCGGGAACAAATATCTATGATAAACACACAGATAAATGCCCTAACCAGGATTCGAACCCGGGACCTCCTGCTTCATAGGCAGGGTCACTACCGACTCGGCTAGGAGGCCGTTAGGTTATTTTGTTTAAGTTGTTTTGTAGAGTTCCGTACCTCGAAAGGAAAAACGGAACCCTTATAGGATCACTTTATTGTCCGTCCGTCCGTCTGTCAAGACCCTTTTTCTCAGGAATGCGTCCGTATCTTGGAGCTGTGAAAAAATCAAACTTCGAAGCCAACGCAATCAAAAGATTATGCTGCAAATTTTCGAAACTCGCAAGGGAATCAAAACCTACACTACAGGGAAGTACCGTGAACTCAGAATCTTGAAATTTGGTACGAATCAACGTCTTATAACACAGATAAAGGAATAATTGCGAAAACCGTAAATTTTTAGTTACATCATATAATAAACATATTTTTAATAATTTTAAAGATACTACCCCTTTCCTCGTGAACGCGTAGAGGTATTAAATTGAAATTGATATCAAACCTACAAGATTGTACGGAACCCTCGGTGCGCGAGTCCGACTCGCACTTGGCCGGTTTTTATTATTCTATTCTATTTTATTTTATTCTTATTCTGATTACATGTTTCTCAATCGTATGGGTTGTGACAGGTTATCGTGACGCTGACGGTGAAATCTTACACTTTTTTCGCCCCCATCCGCGAACCGTCCGATAAGGAACTGCGTTCCAAAAAGCACATTACACAAATCACAAGACACCCCATAAAAATCCCCATCTAATTTTAACCCCCAAATTAACCGTGAACTCGAACCGGTAACGGACACCGCCTAATTGATACTTTCCCATCCCTACCGTTAATTGCCACCAAAATACATTAAACTACAAATATGTTTAAACGCGCTTAGTTTTACGGGGAAAGAATTAATGAACCGATGAGTGAACAACCATATAAGAGCTGGCGTTAAGGCGTGTGTACTTTCAATCCGGAGGTCTCAGGTTCGAACCCCGGCTCGTACCACTGAGTTCTTCGGAGCTTATGTACCTACGAAATATTATTTCATATTTAATAGTCGCTTTTTGGTAAAGGATAATATTGACCCCTGGAATTATATGCCACTTTTATCCACTCGGAATGAGGGTTTCCAGAATCAACTTTTTTACTAGATGGCAGCACCGTAGCGAGAGGTCTAGCTGTCATAATCCACCAATCGTGTTTAAGCATTTTTTCATTGGTGGATTTTGACCGTTGTTATGGGGGACTTCAACGCGAAACTGGGCAAGAGAGATGGTGAAGAGCTGAGAGTGGGGCAATTTGGATTTGGAAGTCGGAACCACCGCTACTGGCTGGCTTCTTGGAGAAGGAGGGACTCTACATGATGAACTCCTTCTTCAAGAAACGTGAGCACAGGAAGTGGACCTGGATGAGTCCCGACGGTGCAACTAAAAACGAGATTGACTTCATTATGTCAACGAAGACGCATATATTCAATGATGTCTCTGTGATCAATACGGTTAAAACCGGAAGTGATCACCGTCTGGTGAGAGGCACATTGAATATATGTGTTAAGCTAGAGCGCTCTCGACTGATGAAGTCTACGCTCCGTCCAGCAGCACTTCAAATCCAAAACCCTGAGAGCTTCCTGCTGGAACTCCAAAACCGTTTCGATTGTCTAGGCGGCGATGGGGACGAATTCAACAACGGGTTTGTGGAAGCTGTCCATAGCACTGGGTCTAAGTTTTTTAAGGCCCAGCGGAGCAACAGAACCAAAAGGCTCTCTAACTCCACTCAGAAACTCATCGAGAAAAGGAGAGGAATGGTTCTGCAATCCTCAGGAGATGCGTCATTATACCGGCAGCTCAATAAACGGATCTCTAAGTCCCTTACCCGTAATTTGCGCCAATTCAATACAAATCGTATTGAAGAGGCCATTGAGCAGAATAAGGGCTCTAAAGTTTTCGCAAGGGATCTGTCTATTGGGCAGAGCCAGCTCGCCAAATTAAAAACTGAGGATGGTAGAATCGTTTCATCCAGACCCGAGCTTCTGGGGGAGATAGAGGACTTTTATGGACAGCTGTACACATCAACTAGCAGACCTGAAGTTGATCTGGCGGAAGACCCTAGAGCTAGACTGACCCGACATTATACCGAAGACATCCCGGACATCAGCCTGTACGAGATGAGAATGGCTCTTAAACAGCTCAAAAACAATAAGGCACCTGGTGAAGACGGAATTACAGCCGAACTTCTGAAGGCGGGTGGTAAACCGGTCCTTATGGCCCTTCAGAAGTTGTTCGACTCCGTTTTACTAGAAGGGAGAACGCCTAAGGCATGGAACAGAGGTGTGGTGGTATTGTTCTTCAAAAAGGGCGATAACGCGTTACTGAAGAACTACCGACCCATTTCACTTCTGAGCCATGTCTATAAGCTGTTTTCAAGAGTCATTACGAACCGTCTCGCACGCAGGCTAGATGACTTCCAGCCTCCCGAACAAGCCGGTTTCCGAAGAGGCTTTAGTACCGTAGACCACATCCATACGCTCCGTCAGGTTATACAGAAGACTGAGGAGTATAACCTGCCCCTCTGCTTAGCGTTCGTGGACTACGAGAAAGCCGTCGACTCGATCGAAACCTGGGCTGTACTACAATCTCTCCAGAGGTGCCAAGTGGACTATCGCTATATCGAAGTGCTGAAGTGTTTGTACGAGAACGCCACTATGTCAGTCCGACTCCAGGACCAGAACTCGAAGCCTATTCCGTTGCAGCGGGGAGTCAGGCAAGATGTTATTTCTCCTAAACTGTTTACCGCTGCACTGGAGGATGTTTTCAAGACTGGACTGGAGAAGGCTAGGCATCAACATAAACGGCGAGTACATCACTCACCTTCGGTTTGCTGACGATATCGTAGTCTTGGCTGAGACCATGGAGGATTTGAGTACGATGCTCGATGACCTCAGTAAAGCCTCCGAGCGAGTTGGTCTAAAGATGAACATGGATAAGACGAAGATCATGTCAAATACCCATGTAGCACCAACTCCCGTTACAATCGGAGACTTTACACTCGAAGTTGTGGACGATTATCTATACTTAGGACAGACTGTCCAGTTAGGTAGATCCAACTTCGAGAAAGAGGTCAATCGACGAATCCGACTCGGTTGGGCAGCGTTCGGGAAGCTACGGCACATCTTTTTGTCCAATATTCCGCAGTGTCTCAAGACGAAAGTCTTTGACCAGTGTGTGTTGCCAGTGATGACATATGGAACTGAAACGTGGTCGCTTACAATGGGCCTCATAAGAAGGCTCAAAGTCACCCAAAGGGCAATGGAGAGGGCTATGGTTGGAGTCTCTCTGCGTGATCGCATCAGAAATGAGGCCATCCGCAGCAGAACCAAAGTAACCGATATAGCCCTCCGAATCGCTAAACTAAAGTGGCAGTGGGCGGGGCACATTGCTCGTAGAACCGATGGCCGTTGGGGCGAAAAGGTTCTCGAGTGGCGACCACGAACCGGAAGGTGCAGCGTGGGTAGACCTTGCGGGGGCGCAAGGTGGACTGATGACCTGGTGAAGGTCGCGGGAGTCCGCTGGATGCGGGTGGCGCAGGACCGGTCATTGTGGCACTCTTTGGGGGAGGCCTATGTCCAGCAGTGGACGTCTTTCGGCTGATATGATGATGATGATGATGGATTTTGACAGCTGCTGTCAAAAAGACTGGAGCCGCCACCTGGAATTACGGAAACCCAAATTTATGGCTGTTATAGGAAGGATGGAACTCTCTTCTAGGAAAACGGTCGAAAAAGTGTCCAGCGGTAAGCACTAAACAATAATTCCAAATATCTCCGGGTGGCGCTAGGTATAGTTCAGCACTTGAAATGAATTACCGATATTTAATACTTATATGACTTTCTAAATAAAATTAATATTCAGAGTGTTTTTCATCTCCGCAAATAATTATTTTGGTTTTTTTTTTTATTAATTTAATCAAATTTAATATCATTGTGGCGCCATCAGTTTATCGCCTTTTGACGGACACTTTTGTAACATAAAGATTTATATTCTTCTTGTACATACCATCCATACCCTAATTAGTCAAAACGCGCAAATACACCGTATTTGTCTAAGAGCTGGCCATGTCAGATATGACACAATAATGAGAGCAATAAAACCTATCTTGTTAGACTGCTTTACCATCCCTATTGCTAGATCCGGGCATCTGGCAGCTTTTAATGGGCGGAGGTCAGAGTGACAGACCAACAAAGTTTTTAAGTTGGAAAAAAATAATACCAGAATAGGTCAAAACTGCCAATGTTGTGTCATTTATAGAGGGCAGGGCCTATATTTTAACATAAGATTAAAAACCATTGTCTATTATTGAGGAAACAAAAACAGTAGGCGACTAGCTAAAAATTGCATTATACATCATTTGGCATTACTTTCCTCCAACAGAAACTTCTGGATATGATATAATCTAATCGATTACATAATTTCCCATAATATTGCATCAAACCCAGAACTCTAGGACTTGTTTTCTTCAATTTATTTGCATTCTTTGACCTCCACCACTTTACAGCTGCCAGATGTCCGGGTCTAGAAATAAGCATAGTATAGCAAAATAACTAGAGGGTAAAATAACGAGAGCCAACAACGCGCATGTGACCTCTAGAGTTGCAGGCGTTCATAGGTTACGGTAGTTGCTTACCGTTTGCTTGTTAAACTATGGTTTTATAAAAAAAGTCTTAAAAATCTGTTAACAACAGAAACCGTTGTTGACTGGACCACCGTTTTACGAGACGTTCTCAGGATCCATTCTGAGTGCTAATAAAATTTAACTAAACCACTAAAATACCGAAATACTTGCTGAACCGAGACGACCTGCTTAAAGCCACGTAATTAAAAAAAACACCAATACTCCGTGATCTCTTAAAACCATTGACTACCATAGACATTAAAGCTCAAGTAAAATTGGAATTAATTCCAATAAGCAAGACCTCTATAATGTAGGGTGACAGTTATCGGACAGAGTTCAAGTAGAACTGGTATTTATTTTAGGCGAAACACTCATAAATTTCAGCAGTCGGTCGCCGTCTAAATCATTTTAACGCCAAAACTCAGTTTAGATGGTGCTTTAGTGTTTTTAGGCGTGACGACACGATTGCGTTACGATTTTATTTTATTTTATTTATTAGGTCTGCCACAATGCCACGGTTACAATATCACATTGATACATATTGTAGAAAATTGTGTTCTTAAGCTCATTGCACAGCTAATTAGAGGCAAACACCACATGCATGAACTTAAAGTTAACATAACACGTAGAGTGTAAACAGATAACGTTGTATTACGAAATTAAAAATAAAAATAAGAATATAATTTTACGCATTGAAAAAAAGCGAAAAATCTAGAGATTCAGTCCTGGGTGTTAGTCCGAAATCTGATGAAAGAGTCAAAATTTTAGTCAATTACTCGTATACCAATACTTTCGTTGATCGATAAGCTACCGCAGTAAATTGCACGGGAAAGAATGGTAACCGTGAAAATGGAAATGTATTTTTAGGTCATGAATGAAGCTCCGCTAAGATTTTTTTTTTTGTGAAATTCAACCTGTGAAGAGGGTAAAAACTGGGTTGAAAGTTTTAACGACTTGTATACAGACCACTTATGGCGCGGGTGGAACCTCATTTTAGAATGAAATCAACAGCCGATGTCTGCTTTCGTAGACATTATACTTTTTTTTGTATTTGGCTTATTTTAAGCTTAAGCACAGACGCCTGCTAAAAATGTCATAAGGTAATGTTTGAAATGAATAAACAATTGGAAAACTCGCCGAGATTATCCCGGAATCATTTTCTACGTTCCTTTATTTCATGATTGCTGTATTTTTTGTCTGGCTTTCTCCCTGGCAGATTTTAGCGAAAGAAACTATGCCAACGTCAACACAAAAGAAGAGCATGCCGTTATTGCCGGGACTCGCAGGTATTGAGGTGGTTAAAGGTGTTTTAAGATTAATTTTTCATTAACTGCTTACTTGGTCTTTAGATCTGTGCATAATAAGCTATGGACATTATACACTATAATTTTAAACAAAAAAGAACCGACTTCACTTAGCCTCCACCTATCCAAAAGCAAATGCCCGAGCTGCTGTAAAAAATACTCAAATCAATATAGGTGTGCCTATAATATTTTAAGAGTTACCTCGATTTCTCTAGGATCCCATTATCAGATCCTGGCCTGGTCGGTTGAAAAAACCTTTAATGTACAAAAATCGAAAAAAATCTTAACCATCTTGTAGCTGAGCTTCGACTTACCTTAAGCCAAAAGAGTTTGAGTTGTGCGCAAAAGAATTAGTCATAATATACTAGCAGAGCTGACGTCCTATTTGGTTGCCTAATTTGCTTCCCAGATTGGATGAGCTCCGCACACGGCCGATTAGTTTTACATATTTACACTCTGACCTGACGGTTTGACGTTTGTGCGGGGCTCCGGTGTTCGGATGATTGGGTAAGCTTGTCCGGAAAATTCAAACCTGACGGGTAATTCAAACTTTTGCCTCAGTCGTCGGTTGTAAAAGTGCCCCGTCAAGTGCCAACCACTCCCGCCGCAGTTGACAGATGTCCGGTGACTCTAAAATTACCCAGAATTACCCGTAATTTCTAATACCGACTTAAACCCTTGTCAACTTATCGTTTTCTATCTCGTCATGGCAAAAGAGTAAGGTTTATTTCTAAAATGTTAATTGAAATTACGTCACTTTATTAATTACTATCTTTTTAACCTTTTGAACGCTTTCTCTCTCGCGTCAAGACGTGGCCTACACGCCAATATCTCGACTAGTGAATAACAAATATAAACCTTATCTGTCAGCAGGACAATTGCTTTGACAGCGTCAGCCATAACAACTTTAGTGGTCGTTGGCGTGGCAGGCACGACAGCACACGACCGATTTAGTGGCTCTTGACGTTCAAAAGGTTAAAAAGCGCTGGTAGCCTCGGGGCCGTATTCAAACTTTAAAACACGTTTAGAAACGATCCAACTTCAATGTATTAACTACGCAATACAGCTAGCGCCTACACGTCTGAAACAGAAATATCAGAATTTGCTTGATAAATATTCCGATGCAACTTGATTGATTTCTCCGATGATTTCTTCAATATTGGTTGATTGTTTGTTGTGTGTTGGAGTTATGCCAATGAAACGTCTAGGGCTGGGTGGTCAAAGGAAACACCCAGACGCTTTCAATTAAAAATATCTTATTACAAAAACCAAGCGAAATTAAGCCTGTCTGGTTCCACTGTCGCAGGTAGGTACTCCCCTGGCCGTTGGCAGATAGTGGTGCAATCCGGAGTTCCGAGCGAGTGTCTCGGGGAGCGACGTGGCAGTTGGTGCTGGGGATAGAGGCATCTGGTGTCCACCCTACTCTGCGGCCAGGCTGGGACGGGAGAGCTCCTCACCGCCGAGGATTTTAAGCCGGATCTTGCAAGGGTTCATGGGATTAGGGTGCCAAGCGGAGCCAAGGCTAAATTGAGCCGTGATAAACGCCTTTTGTCCGCGATTTCGTGCAGCCACGGACTTTAATAGTTGCGCCATTCACAGTTCAGTTCGGACGTTTTACATTATACATTATTTAGAGCATGATGTTATTTCACGTCAAAATGCACCAAAATTCAATTATTTCGTTCACTTCCTGTCTATCGGGTCACACGATAATCTAGTTTCCGTTGAATATGATTTCAAAGGAAAAGGTTTGCCTTACATTCTGTTAATATACAAGCTTGTCAAATGCTAGCGTCTTGTTTGACCAGTATACACGGGGATTTCAGAAAAGACATTGATTTATTATTTATTTAAACTGTATTGCGCAGTAACAAATATACGGTTACAAAAGACGGACTTAATGCCGTAAGGCATTCTCTACCAGTCAACCTTTAGGCGAAAGAGAAACATAATTGGTGCGGGTGCGACGTATGCAGGCAGCTTAAATAACGCGATCCATCCGGTTGCGTCGCGGTCACTGAAGCTACGTGTCATTGCCATAATAGCCATAACAAAAAGGACGATGAGTGACGTTCATAGTAAACAAAACTGAAATGTGGTCCTGCACCTACACACTTGTAAAATGCTACACACCCGCTATAATGTATGTGTATCATAGGCAAAAGAGATAAACCTATATAGTTAACACGGGTATACAAGGGAGACCTCCATATTTTGCGCATTGCACATAGTGTGACTGAGAGACTCTGCCACACGACTAATTCAATATAGGTGCCGGAACCTATATTTGATGGCACAGAATCGAGCGCCTGGTACCATATCTCCCTGCCGCCATTTTTGGTCATTGCTCTGAATAATAGAGTTTATTTCTAAAAGCTAAATGTCAAATTGAGGAAGGAGAATCTTCTGTACGTGTACTATTTATTACTTATGCTGTGGTAGAGTTATCGTGTTTAGACTCTAGTTACTTCAAACTCAACCAATGACATCACATAGGAACTCCGACTTTTGTAATTCGACTCGGGGACATCAAAGCGCTATTTTTGGCGCCATCTTGAATAGACGCGTTGAAAATTAGCGGGAAGACGAATCAATCTGTCAGGTATTGGAACGAATGTCGTAATTAGGTTAAAAAACTAAATGCTAATGAGGTTAAACACGCAAAGGATGAAAACACCGGATTACCTATCTACCTAAACCTTAGAGAATTCAACCCGGAGTAGCCATGTCTGTCATTTTCTATACAAAAAAGGTATGCCGATATTTGCGGGGGAGGGGAATGTCAAATGTATGGCTATTTGTACGTAACGTACAAATAGCCACGTCAAATAAACGTCATTCCACACATGTGTATGACCACCGGTCATATGATTTCGGCAGAGGGGAACGCCTGTCAATGGCGACTCCGGTTGGTTGAATTCTGTAAAACCTAAACGTATGTACGAAATATCATTTGATATTTATCAATCGTTTTTCGATCATCATCGTCATCATCTTTCTGGGCCTTTTTCCCTATTTGGGGTCAGCATTCTTTGTCCTTAACCTCCAGGTAAAAAAGCAAGGTATTTGGTAAGTTCCTGTCAATATTCTGGTCTTTTTGAACCGTCGTCAACCAAGTGGCGGTGGGTCTTCCGCTTCCACGCTTCGTCGTTGGCAAGTTTAAGGCAGTTTTGACAATGTGATTTTCGGGTCGTTTTCAACAACTTTCTCGTTAATAGGAGCTACTTTAAAGCTGCCTCTAACAAATACGTTCCTCACTGTATCTAGTAGTGACGCCCGCCGACCATCTTAACATGCGCATCTCGTTTGTGTAGGAAAACATCGTGAGGAAACCGGATCTAATCCCAATTACTAGTTTTCCCTCTGGGTTGGAAGGTTAGATGGCAGTCGCTTTCGTAAAGAACTAGTACGCCATTTCATGGAATTAGATTGCAAAGCGGACCACAGAACTAACTAACACGCTACACACTAGAAAAATGATGGATGACCTACTTGTCTGGTGAGAAACAATATTCTGTGCTAATTAGACGCAACACGTCACTTTTATATTGTAATGTAGTTCACGCATGTAACTTACGAGCACAGAATATTGTTTCTCACCAGACTAAACGTGGCTAGATTTTAGGGTTCCGTAGTCAACTAGGAACCCTTATAGTTTCGCCATGTCTGCCCGTCCGTCCATCCGTCCGCGGATAATCTCAGTGACCGTTAGCACTAGAAAGCTGAAATTTGGTACTAATATGTATATCAATCACGCCGACAACGTGGTAAAATAAAAAGTGGAAAAAAATGTTTTATTAGGGTAAAGTGAGGAGTGTTTTTTTTTTTATTTCAACCCTAACGTGTGATATATTGTTGGATAGGTATTTAAAAATGAATAGGGGTTTACTAAAATCATTATTTGATCATGTAAATATTTTCGGAAATAATCGCTCCAGAAGTAAAAAAAAATGTGTCCCCCCCCCCCTCTAACTTTTGAACCATAAATTTTAAACATATGAAATAAATCTCTAAAGTAGAACTTTATAAAAAAATTCTAGGAAAATTATTTTGAACTTGATAGGTTGAATAGTTTTTGAAAAATAATTACAAAATAATTTCTGAACTAAGTTTGTAATTTAACCGTATAAGCAGGTGTTTACTGTACCTGTAATTTCTACAAAATCACAATGAAATGACGTGCTTTCAAATAAAGTAAAAACCGGCCAAGAGCGTGTCGGGCCACGCTCAGTGTAGGGTTCCGTAGTTTTCCGTCCGTCACAGTAAGTGTCCCCACTTAAGAGTTAAAATAATACCACCATGTAGGATATGATATGAGCGCTCCACGTACAGCGACATCTATCGGCAAATTAAGTAAAAGCTTAAAGTATGGAAGATGATTTTTATGGGATAATTCTTTATTGCGTGAACCGATTTTCACCGTTTTTACTTTATTTGAAAGCACGTCATTTCATTGTGATTTTGTTGAAATTACGGGTCCAATAAGCACCTGCTATAAAACCCCTATTCATTTTTAAATGCCTATCCAACAATATATCACACGTTAGGGTTGAATAGAAAAAAAAATCACTCCCCACTTTACGTATAGGGGAGGTACCCTAATAAAACATTTTTTTCCACTGTTTATTTTACCACGTTGTCGGCGTGATTGATATACATATTACTACCAAATTTCAGCTTTCTAGTGCTAACGGTCATTGAGATTATCCGCGGACGGACGGACGGAAGGGCAGACATGGCGAAACTATAAGGGTTCCTAGTTGACTACGGAACCCTAAAAACGGCGAAAATTGGTTCACGCAAAAAAGAATTATCCCATAAAAATCATCTTCCATACTTTAGGCTCGCGCGCAATAGTTTACTTAATTTGCCGATAGATGTCGCTGTACGTGGAAAACTCATATCATATCCTACGTGGGGACACTCACTTACTGTGACGGAAGGAAAACTACGGAACCCTACACTGAGCGTGGCCCGACACGCTCTTGGCCGGTTTTTATTAATTAATAAAGCCCGCCAGCTTGAACATGTCATTGGTTGATCTAACCTTGGTTTGATATGTTTTCTTATAGAACAACGCACTTATATGTATTTTTAAGTTTTGATGTACTGTTGTTATGAAAAAAAAATAAGTCCCGCCGAGTTTCTTGCCGGTCATAATTCTTCTCGGGTCAGAGGTGTAGGGTAAGAACCGGTGTAGTTTGTTTTTTTTTTCTCTCTTTTACTTTGACGTGTAAAAGTGCCCTTGTGGCCTACTTACTGATTAAACTCAAACTCAAATTCAAATTCATTTTCATAAATTAATTTGTTTTTTTTTTGTTTTACGTTAAAAAGCTTACGGTTTAAAAAAACACTCGAGAAATAGGGGTCGAGAATTCTCAAAATTCGTGAATAAAAATGGGTCGAGAAATCAGAGACCCTAGTTTCCACGGAAGACCAGCGTCGTGGTACTCGTGGTCCTGAAAAGCTGAGTGGAAACCTTGACATTAAGCTGAGTGGAAACCATTTCAGTGACGCTTAACAAAAATATGCTGACAGTGTTTTTCTTAAAATAATAATATGCTAAAAACTATGCTAAGCTCGCCTTTGTGCATCTTTTATATATGTTACTGTTGTTTTCAACCGACTTCAAGATTTCGAAGGAGGAGGTTATCAATTCGTCGGGATCTTTGTTTTTGCTATTTTTTTTTTATGTATGTTCACCGATTATTCGAAGACGGCTGGACCGATTTGAAAAATTCTTTTTTCGTTTGAAAGAGTATACTTCACAGTTGATCCCATTGTAACCAGGTCAGGATCTGATGATGGGATCCTGGAGAAATCGAGGGAACTGAGCATTTGCTTTTGGAAAGGTGGATGTTTAGTGAAGTCGGTTCTTTTTTGTTCAAAATTATTATGTTATACCTACTTGTTTATGTGCATATAAAGTGATACGTACATACATACATACTATGTTTAAATAGTAGTTAAGTGTTTCTGAATAAAGTTTCTTCTACTTATATTATTTTATTATAGACAAAGGGCGGAATAAATCCAACTCCCGGCTGAATTTTGTCTATGGGCTCCATGCAAAAATTCAGCAACAATAGACAAGTTAGCGCTTTCCGGTTGACTTTTGTCTATGATAGATGAATTCCACTCAAGTGTTTTGTGCGCCGTAGGCAATCACAGAATAACAAAAAAAACACCCATACTACATATTTAAGAACCATTGCAGCACGGCTAGCACGTCTTACGCGACAAGAGACAGATCTGCGCGACTTCATGCGTTGTCGCTAGTTGGCAGCACAACTCGGGCGTGAAAGGAGCGACTGACTGGCGATCAAATGCCACTGTCATAAAATGACAATGACTCGCGACTTTGAACTAAAATCCTTAGCGCAACTTTGAGTTCTCTTCGCGTCAGTTGCAGCCGCGGGTGCATGTTATGCTACCGGAAAGTGAGATTTATGACAGGCGCGGGAAGATTTTCCCTACTCGCGGCTTAAGTCGCTCTTGTAAGACGTGCTAGCCGTGCTGGTGTTCCTAACCTTTACCTGAAAATCGCATTCAAGTCGGTTAAGCCTTTTTGGAGATTGGGAACATTCGTTTGTATACACAAACTAATATAAACAGCCCTAATACCGTCTCCATTCCGAGGGGGGTAAAAAGCTGTACAATAGCTATCAGATATACAGTGTGGAAAGATAAGTCGGGCCCTGGAGGGAAACTACCTTAAAACGTTGATATAAGTCAATTCGCTGGAAGGAAACATTCTTTAATTTTTCCTAAAAACTAAAACTGCATTCACAGTTTTTTTCTTAATTTTCTCTTTTTTCCATACTAATTGTATGAAAAATATTTTTATTATTATTTATGGGTTCTCTTGTGCCCTAAACTTGGTTGGTATTAAGAAGTTGTTATCCTTGTTGGAAATAGCATCGATTGGCATCAATTGTCATAAAAATTATTTATGGCAAAAATTACAAAATAAATAGTTTTTTTGTAAACTGTACTCTTTTCCAAAAATTTGTAAATGCAGTTAAGTCCCTTTAAAAAAATAAAGAATGTTTCTTTTCAGTGAATTGAGCTATCCCAACGTTTTAAGGTAGTTTCCCTCCAGGGCCCGACTTATCTTTCCACACTGTATAGGAGCGGCTAATGTACCTACTCAATATCGGAACATGCACTTTATCGCCTTGACTATAGAGGCGTTGTTCAGATATTTGTGAACAACTTGGCCGCTCCGATATATTTGAAGGCGACTGTACAAACCTTCATAATCATAAGACAATTTACCGACGTATACACTAACGCCATCTATGTAGTATTTTCCAAGCGCTTGGTATTTGGCGCTTGAACCAACACGTTAGCGAAGCTTAGTAGTTCCGCACTCTTCCGCCAGATGTCAGTCGCAGTCGTTATGAAGAACAGACTTCAAGCAGAACGTTAAATGTGCTAGAAACACCGATAAAATAACACTAGGGATACACAATCAGCCCAAAAAAATGTCCTTACAATAGTACCGCAAGAACGACTCGGGCGGTACTTTCTCTGACAGTCTTATTACGGTATAAGACTGGCCAGTTGCAAATTTTCAGGAGTCATATTTTCAGTAAATCTCGTTTGAAACTGTACCTCCTTTACATTGTTGATCGAAGGCTAGGAATAAGGCTACGTGCCCTGCGCATGCGCACTCCCGAATATCCGGAACAATATTTCATTGTAAGAAAAACACCAAATTAAAAAAATGATTTTATTCAATGCACAACGTTTGTAAAAGCATTACCTGAAATATCACACAATTAGTAAACTTACCACTACCTACGTTACATATCATATCACATACAATATTATACCGAGCGGTTACACGGGGTTCAAGCTAAATTGGACTTTCATAGCATAAGTATTAACTACCAATTTAGCTAGGACCCTAAATTGCTCAACAATCGCGGAACGTGATGTTACCTCACAGATAACTTCAACCACTAGATAGATCATAAGTACAACTCGAGGTCACTACACATCAGCGCTCCCGTACTAATTTAGTATGAGAGCGCGACCGCTTATTTCAGTCGAGTTTACGTTCTTGATCACTACTCATGTGAATTAAAAATATCCACAAAAATCAAGTTATAGGGGTGAACCTGGATTGTTATACTACAAAATGGTGTAGATTACTATTGAGATGTGCTGTTCGAATCGTAGAAATTTACGAATAAAATTGAGCTGATGTGTGGTGACCCCGTGCTCCTTGCTCCTTAATGATGAGTAGTCTGCGTAGTCTAGGTGGTACCTTCAGTCAACGCCAAAAATATGTAAACTTGCACAAAATATGTATATTCTTGACGTTGATTGTACATATCAATGTAAGTTTGGACTAGAAACATGTTTTTTATCCATCTATAATCAAAACACGTCACCAAATGTCGTGATGCTAGTAATCTTGAATTCTTTATGATTATGACAGCGAGGTCAAATGGATAAAAATCATGTTAGTCGCAGACTTTGAAGTTCCTGATAGCTACACTCGGGGACAATGAAAATGGATAACTTACTGACCGAGCAAGCGAAGCGACTCCGTTTCAGCTTGGGCAAAAAATGCATTTGAATGTTCAAAGTAAAAAAAAAATGGTGAGCAAATTCAATAGTTATATGGATTTTGTTATCGATTCATTAGAGTCATAAGCCATTAAAGCCCTGTTATACTTTACTTTTTTTAGTCGTCCTAACTAGCATCCTAATTAGGATCCTAAATATATCTCCTAGTCACACTTGTCCTAACTAAGATCATAAATCACAATAAACAGAATCAGTCTGCGATTAATAAAATCTATGACATTTACGCGACTAAACGCTGTTACACTTTACTTTCTTCCGTCCTAATTAGGGTGCTAACTCTACATGTTCGTCAGTGACCATCCTAGCTTCCTAACTAGATTACTTTTTAGGAAACTTACTTGCTAAATGCGGTTACACTTGACTAAATTTAGTGACTAAATAATTTAGGAAGCTAACTAGGACAAATGTAATAGGGCTTTTAGTAATAATACAGGATCGCCATTTTAAGTGTCCTGAAGTGTATAATCAGTAATCACACAGAAGTCACATCTTTCTAGACGAGTAACCAGCTCATAAATATTTAATTATCTAAGTAATTCTATAAATCTTAACCTTTAACATCTTTCACCTAATTAGCATTCTTAAAGCCTTCACATATACAGGATGGAAAAAATTGAACCCTTCACGGGGAACTACTGTGAAACGTTGATCTGAATTGGCTGAAAGAAAACAATAATTTACTGATATTTTTAAAAATTGAGTCGAAAAAAAATTTTTTTGGCATTAAAAAAACTTCTAATTTATGCCAATCGATCCGATCCATTAAGAATCCAAAACTTACAATAGACTATATTACTTGCATACAAGTAAAAAAAAAGATTTTTCATATATTTAGTATGTAAAAAGTAAAATAAAATAAAAAACCCTAAATGCAGGTTTACTCCTTAGAAAAAAATAACTGAATCTTTCCTTTCTTAATGTTTATAATAGTTACCCTGGATGGAGAGCCCAAAAATCTCTTCCATCCTGTATTTACATATTTATCGATACCATTTTCTATTACAATTATTTGACGTCAACCGTGTATGCCACAAATCATTGACATATACAATCCAACTGTACTTCATATTGTGTAGGTACAATCACATGTAATAACTCACAAGTCGAGGCACGCAAAAATATCTGACACATTATATATTGTAGTTATAAGTGCTTCAGAAAAAATGGCAAAATTCACTGACTCTAGTGAGACTCGAACTCGCGACACCGGTATACCAGCCCACCGCTCTAGCAACTGAGCTATAGACTTACCGTTGGCAGCGAATTTTCACCCTAATGTCCATATCCTTTTAATATGCGCCTTAGGGGACCTAGCGACATCTACCGTAATATTAATATTATTAACCAGACATCGCAGTCCCAATACCAATACTAAATTAATTTTGTATTAAACATAAACATCTGCTAATGGCACAATGTTCATAATTTCAAAGCCAAATAAAAGATAAAAAAGATATTTATTCTTCAATTTAGGCACATTACAATGCACTTCTGAATAGGGCTCCCGGTCGTATCCGGGTCCCGTGTACCCGTTTCGAATACCCGTTTCTGAATAGCACGCTACACGGTTTTCTGGCCCGTTTCGCACGCGTAATTTAGAAACGTGTAGTTAAGAACCGTTTCTACGGGTAAACGGGTAGCCGAAGAAACGTTTCTTAAATACACGCGGATCTGGAAACGTCCTTGACGAGTGGCTGGAGTGGTACGGGTCGAAACGTGTTGATTCGTTTAAAAGTTACTAATAAGAAACGAATAATTATTTTATTAAATAACCCTGATTTGAATCGGCTCTAACGACTTCGGACCCGTTCGGGCTGGTATTAACTATCCGTGTACCCGTGGAAACGTGTCTGAGGAACGTCTCTTGACAACGTCTCCAGGAAACGTTTCCAAGAGACGGCGGTTCGTGTAAACCGGTACCTTAGCACCGCCGGTCTTAAGTACACGGGTATTCGTCTCCGCGTGTAACACGTGTAGCGGGAGCTATACTTCTGAACGTCTGAAATAAAACTACCAACGGTACTATCCCTACGCCTCTGAGCCGAACAGAATTGGAAGTAACTCGGCAAGAAACTCGACGGCGGGACTTATTTCAGTAAGTCCCCGTAGCTGGTGGAGCGACGGGCTGGTATCGCGGTGTCACGAGTTCGAGTATAGCTCAAGGCATTTATTTTTAAAATTTTCCTTTATTTCCAAAAATTTTAAAATCTATAGTCGACGTGTCTGGTTAATCCACGATGAGCTAACCACATATTTTTGCGGCCTTCGTCGTACAAGAAAATAAAGGTGACTGTACTAATGCGGTTAACACTATAAAAATGCAAACCGGTTATTTTTTTGTATAAGGTTCATAACCGGTTAATTTCATACTAAAAATAATTTTAAACAAAAAAGAACTGACTTCACTTAGACTTCACCTTTCCAAAAGGAAATGCCCGAGCTACTGTAAAAAATATTTAAATCACTATAGGTGTGCCTATAATATTTTAAGGGTTCCCTCGATTTCTCCAGAATCCCATCATCAGATCCTGACCTGGATACGAGGGGACCAACTGTGAATACACTGTGCTTTCAAACAAAAAAAGAGTTTTCCAAATCGGCCCAGCCGTCTTTGAATAATCGGTGAACATACATAAAAGAGCAAAGACAAAGATCCCGGCGAATTGAGAACCACCTCCTTCGAAATCTTGAAGTTGGTTGATAACCGGTTTGATAACCGTTTGATAACCGGTTTGCATTCTCTAGTTTACACGCTAGCACCGCATTAGTGTGACACCCGCCTAATAGCCAATCACTTCCCAATACTTAATAGTAATTAACTATATTAAGACTATTAGCTATTAAATAGTATTGAATACAACAATGGTATTTTTAAACAGTATGGACATTTTACATTCATATCAGAGAATTTTCAAAACTTTTTTAGTGATACTAAAATGACAGTACAATTGCACAATCTGTCCCAATTCTATCTGGTTTTATTTTAAAATTTTAAACAAAAAAGAACCGACTTCACTTAGCCTCCACATTTCCAAAAGCAAATGCTTGAGCTGCTGTAAAAAATACTCAAACCACTATAGGTGTGCCTATAATAGTTGAAGAGTTGAGAGAGAATTAGAGCAGATATCACAATATAAGTCACTTAGATAATAACTATCGTAATATTCGTCGTCCCAGCTATAGGACAATGTTATCCTGCAGTCATCGCAATATCCTTTTAACATAACATTTTCGTCAGAGAGCGATATCTCAATACTGGTAAAGACGGTAAAAACAGTTGCTTCGCTATTAACCGTGGCAAGTTGAGCCCAAATATTTTTGATTTTATGATTTCCATCTGAAAGAATGTATATACATGAAGTTTCTGTTTTATTTTTTATTTTATTTACATTTAAAACTTACTTTCGCCATTATGGAAAAATCGGACTCCTCTTCTACATAACGTGTTGTATATTCCCTTAAACAATTCACTATTATGTTAAATGTGCTAGCGTATAAATTGTATAATAGTATTGTATAATTTAAAGATAGCTCATACCTAATAAATCATAATGTCTAATGTTATGTTACTCGGAATCGACAAACGCTTAGTTTATACGCTAGCACATTTAACATAATAGTGGATTGTTTAAGGGAATATACAACACGTTATGTAGAAGAGGAGTCCGATTTTTCCATAATGGCGAAAGTAAGCTTTAAATGTAAATATAATAAAACAGAAACTTCATGTATATACATTCTTTCAGATGGAAATCATAAAATCAAAAATATTTCGGCTCAACTTGCCACGGTTAATAGCGAAGCAACTGTTTTTACAGTCTTTACCAGATATTGAGATATCGCTCTCTGACGAAAATATTATGTTAAAAGGATATTGCGATGACTGCAGGATAACATTGTCCTATACCTGGGACGACGAATATTACGATAGTCATTATCTAAGTGACTTATATTGTGATATCTGCTCTAATGAGTTATTTATTTCGTTATGTTAATACGTGTACTATAATGAAACCAATTAATTTTGTTTATAAAATAATAAACATATAGCACATCCGTCGTTTCGTTGATTTAGTAGTTAGTAAAATTAGTTACAAATACTAACACAGCAGTAGTTCAGTGACCTTTTTTGACACTCATACGTCAAATTAAAAACAATACACCCTTTGTTGCTAGGCAACAAACAAAAAACTTAAAAACGAAGTTTCAGTTCAGAAGCCTACTCTTGATACTTGAATATTTTCGTTAGTTTTTTTTTACAGTATGTTGCACCAAATATAATCAATTGAGTTTTTGTATGCTAGTAACTAATACTATAAGCAATTTATATGATTTTTTTCATAATTGTACTTTCAAAAAAACGTGTTGGAAAGAGCTGTCAAAAAATAAATTGACATTTATTTCTTTTATTACGTATAAAATATTAATAAAATTATAGGGTACACTCCCACTCAAACTACGTAGCTGTGATTTTGTTTCAATGCTTTAGCTGCTATGGATTAGGAGATATACGAGTTTGAACAAAAATGTTAAAAAAATACATTTTTGACATTATCTCTGTGACAGTTCAAGATAGAGGGCTGAAAGTTGGAGTGATTACTAGTTATGAGGCGACAAACAATTGACATTTACCAATTCAACTATTCCTCACAGGGGCCACACGTCCTTCCTTAGCCTGCTAAACCCTTTGACCCATGACAAAATATTATTTAATATAATTCTTTTATTATTTATTTATTTAATCTTTATTGCACAATACAAGAAAGTACAAATGGCGGACTAAATGCCTTGAGGCATTCTCTACCAGTCAACCATTGGGCTAAACAGAAACTAATTTTTGTTTTCAACGAAATATAAATATTTTTCGGGTATTTTTACTAAACTTTAACACGTTCACTGTCCAGTGCCCCATATAGTATAGATCACGCTGAACTATCTCCACACGTCCGTGCCCCACAGATGGGCCACTAACGACCGTGTCCGCATTTAGATTAGTTAGTATTACTTCATACTGCATGATAATATAGGGATAATTCTGATATAATAATGTTTTTTGGCTAGTTAGACAACAGCAGACAGAAAGATATTGTACTTATTCGAAAGCGTGCTTGTTTGTTTCTTAGTGACCCATATGTGGAGCATGGACGTGTGATTGAAGTAATTCGCTTGGACGTACGAGGAGATGCATACATATTGTATGGGGACTGTTAACGTGTTAATATATAAGTAACATGTTTATGTGCAGAAATTGACTGCTCTCTAAAAGTGATGTGATGAAGGTAAGAAAACTGGTTTATTTACTTTATTTGCCATTTCAATTGATCATCGGTATACAATGTGTAACAAAAATGCTAGTGATCCGTTTAAGGACATAATTGTTATCATATTCTTATAATGAAAAAGAAATTAAAACCAATATTTTTGGGAAAAAAAATGGTTTTATGGGTCGGCCGGCCGGGACGACATGCCCTATACAAAAAAAAACATTTTTAATACAATTGCTCAAAAAGTTTAGTTTATGTAGCTGCAAATCTTGTTTTGGACCTGGGTATGTCCTTAAACTACGTCCGGACCTGGGTATGTCCTTAAACTACGCCAAAAAGAGAGGTATGGGCACTGCGAATGGCATCTCGCTAAGTGTGGTAGGGCACGTTCAGCGAATGTCATCTCGCTCAAATCTGGAGTAGAGCCCGACTGGGGAAGTACCTCCACCTTACAGAAAACCACAGCCAAATAGCACTAGACCCTACTCATAGTGTTGTGTTCCTGCTGGTGAGTAAGGTTGCCAAAGAGCTCAAAGAGGACCCAGTGTGTTGACGATGAAGGACCTTCTTGTTCCTTTAGTCGTCAACACAGTGAATCCTCGTTTTTGTAAAGGGTCGGCAACGCGCATGTGACTCCTTTGGAGTTGCAGGCGTCCATAGGTTACGGTAACTGCTTACCATCAGGCGGGCCGTATGCTTGTTTGCCACCGTCGTGGTATAAAAATAAAAAAAATAAAAAAAAATCGTGCGTAAAGTTTGATTTTATGCACTAGTGCTAAAAAGTAATCTGATCTGCAAATCGTGCGTAAAATTTGATTTTACGCACGCTTTGCAGATCAGTTTTAAATAAATGAGTATTATGCGAGACCCGCTTATAAATGACCCACCTGAGCTACGCGCGATTGGGCATAAAGGAGTATTATGCGAGACCCAATAGTATTACTTGAACAACGCGCGATTGAATGAAGCTGTCTCGTACACTGACAGAATATAAATGTAATTTTATTTCATTGTAGTTTTTTCGCAATTGTATTAAAAACGTTGTTCGACACACGTGCGGAAGTGTCATTTTCACTCATCCCGAGTCTTGACCCTCGCCTCTCGGCTTGGGTCAAGTAACCTCGGTACTCGTGCAAGATGACATGCTTCTCGCACTTGTATCGAAAACTACTATTTAAACAAATATTTTTGGGAAAAAATAGTACATTACTTACCAAGGACTGTAAAACAAAGAAAGCCCGAAGTCGCAGGTATTTGTAACCCGAGCCGCAGGCGAGGGTTGTAAATATACGATAGAGGGCTTTCTTTTTTACTGCCCGTGGTGAGTACACAATTTTACGTCTCCACCTGGCCATAATGCGAGTTTTACCGTACGCGTAGCGTGCGGTAAAGCCCACATTCTAACCAGGTGTGACGTAACATGGTTTTATGGGTCGGTCGGCCGGGAATACGTGCCCTAAACAAAAAAAAATTTTTTCGCGTCCTAAAAATTTTTCTCCTTTTTCTCACTCGCAATATGATACCAATTATTAACGGAACCCTTACCCTTAAACGGAACACCAGTGTTTTCGTTACATCCTGTATCTAGTTTAGTTTTTAAATTACACTTTAGGTCAGATTAGGTCAAATTTTGTGCAGATCGCGCTGCCATTTTGGTATCTGGACAATAAAAGAGATTTATTTTGATACATAAATCGATTGACAAAGTTAGTGTTAATCGTCGAAAGCGAAAGTTTACAAACATTGGTCTATCTTTTATTTGCAAATGACAAAAATTTACCGAGTTTTATGCACTGTCTGTGTAACAGTCGTAAAATTTTAACACTCCTCCCTACCTTTTAACCCTTATTTCAACCTCCTCAGGGCATGCATTCCAATAAAAACTATCCTTTAAGATATGTCCCTTTGCAGATTTTAATATAAGTTCCAAGTTTCATACAAATGCAGCCATTTTTGCGTGAAGGCTCAAACATTAGAAACATACAAACTTTCGCATTCATATTAGTATCAGTGTCTCATACTTATTCTCATATCTGCACGGCTAGCACGACTTGCAAGAGCGACTTAAGCCGCGAGTAGGGAAAACCTTCCCGCGCCTGTCAAAAATCTCGCTTTCCGGTAGCATAACATGCACCCGCGGCAGCAAATGACGCGAAGAGAACTCAAAGTTGTGCTAAGGATTTTAGTTCAAAGTCGCGGGTCACTGTCATTTTATGACAGTCGCGCGGAAGACGTGCTAGCGTTGCTGTTGAGCCGAGTGATACACAATGTATGAGTGGCGAGCACATATAACTCTATTCACACCGGCTTGCCTACTGATAATTGTATACAGTCCACGCTAAACACAGATTAGTCCATTATGAGAGCTGGCGCGAGATTTGTATACAATTGTCATTATTTTATACATATTCGGCGCCAGCTCTTGTGAAATTACCTGTTGGTATACCCGTTCATGTTAGCACCTAAAAAAACAGAAAAAAAAACAGTAAATAACACATAAATTCCTCTCCCTCTTCCCGCGACTGTCATCTCGCTCAAATCCGGAACCGAGCCCGACTGGGGAAGTACAGAAAACCACAGCCAAATAGCACTAGACCCTACTCATAGTGTTGTGTTCCTGCTGGTGAGTAAGGTTGCCAAAGAGCTCAAAGAGGACCCAGTGTGTTGACGATGAGGGACCCTCATGTTCCTTTAGCCGTTAACACAGTGAATCCTCCTTTTTGTGAAAGGTCGGCAACGCGCATGTGACACCTCTAGAGTTGCAGGCGTCCATAGGCTACGGTAGCTGTTTACCATCAGGCGGGCCGTATGCTTGTTTGCCACCAAAAATTCTCGCGCCTACCCTCTTTTAATCTTTGTTTAGCCCGACGGTTAATTGCTAGAGAATGCCTGTTGGCATTAAGTTCGCCTTTTATACGTTTTTTATTGTGCAATTAAGTTAAATAAATAAAAGTATTGGCGAAGACTTATTTAACAAGATATCTACAGACAAAATAAAAATATGACTCGTTATCAAAAGTAAACTATTTTTTTTACTTTTATAGCTTATATTATATTGTCTGTGGTAGCGTCCATTATGTCTAAAATGTTGGGTAATTTTCGACCAAATCCGAAATTTTCTCGTAATGTCCACAAACCATAAATGACGTCACGTGACGGGGGCGGAGTCACGGGCGCAACGTATGCCTTTATGTTCGGGAGGTGGTTTTGTGAAGCGATCTCTTCCAGACAAGCTACTGTGTCTTGTACCTCGCCTACTGTGTCATGTGATCATGATCAATGTGATCATAATATGTTGCTCTACAAGCTTTAAGGGCGTAATTGGTATCGTATTCTAATTATTAAAAACAAAAAAAATTTTCACGCGAAATAAAAATTTTTTCGTTAATTTCTTTTTTCTCCAATGTGCTCGGAAATGTTCACCTTACTGTAGTAAAATTAGTACGTGAAGTTCGTCATTATTTACTAATACAAATTAAAAAAAATAAAAATCATTATTGTCCTGTTTTAGCGGACGACAAGTTGTGCTTGTCGTCCGCATTGTTTTTTACCTTTTAAACATTTCATTAAACAGCCAACCGTCTGAACGGCAATCCCTTCAAACTAAGGATAGAGCGAGATAGTGAGATCAAAAACCTTCGTTGTCTCATTCTGTGTCATAGCTTGCATGACCACCGCGTCAGATCGTGCGAATACGGCTTCATATAATCATAGACAAAACAACTTTTTTTAAGGTTTAAGCTTTTACAGTTGTGTGAAAGGAGCATATTTAATACTGCCTTAAATAGTTTTTGACGAAAATTTATTTTTAAATATTATTTGAATGAACTTTGGCAGATGATTGGCAGTATAAGTAGGGCTCTATACTCAAAAAAAAAATTGTAAAGGGAAGCTAATTCATAAATTCATGATATTTAATGCTAACCTAAAAATGTAATTTATTTAATTTTGCTTTATTTCCTCGCACATTTGGAGAAAAGCGTTATATATGCCTCGGCGGGAATAAAAATTCTTATATTTTCGGACTCGGCTGCGCTTCGTCCGAAAAAATCGCTCGTCCACGAATTTATCTTTCCCGTCCTCTGCAATAATGTACTGGGTTTACCATTGAATTGCCGACAGACATTTAATCGAATATTATTTCAAAGATAACGTTTCAAGTATTTTCATTTCATCGACAAGTCATTGCGTCGAGGACTCGTTACTAGGTAATTTGAACCAAGGTCTTTTAATTGGTAGTTGAATTATTTCACTAAAATTCATGTCATGGCTTTTCATTTCGGGTTTTTTTAACTCATTTTTTTTTACATGTAATATTATTTATTCCGCATAAAATTATTTCAATTGGTAATATTTCGTTATCCAAACTAAACGCAATCACGTCAGTCGGCTCACTCTGCGCGGTTATAGCTATGTAGGTAGTTTCAGATATGAAATTGTTTATCTGATCATGTGTGGCTTTTCTGGCCACAGTTTTTTTCATGGGGATCGCAGTTCTAACCTAACCTAACCCTCTTCTGGCAACAGTTCATTTTCTTGGGGGACGCAGTCCTAACCTAACCTAACCCACTTCTGGCAACAGTTCGTTTTCTTGGGGGTCGCAGTTCTAACCTAGCCTAACCCAATTCTGACGACAGTTCGTTTTCTTGGGGGTCGCAGTTCTAACCTAACCCACTTCTGGCAACAGTAAATATGCAGTAGTATAAATGTGCAGCAGGACATATAAAATTGTATTAAAGTAATACGTCGAAGAAATGAATTGCAATGTTTTGTAGTTGTGTCAATTAAGATAATTTGAAACAAATCAGCGATTAAGTAATATTCGTTTAATAGTATTTCTACGTAGTCAGATAAATTTAAATAAATAGTAGTTGAAATAAAATAACGCAAAACAATATTACTAGTACTAAAGTTTCGATGAATCGTTGTCGATGAAATAATATTCGATGAAAAGGTTGTCGACAAAACAAGGGTACACCAATGTATAGATAAATTAACGAGAGCATGGAATTGCATATGTAGTAGTACTGTATGTTTACATGCAGGCATTCTATATTTGAATTTTCTATTTTCGCGTACTATCAGCATAAAAAGAGGTTTGTTATATATTGAAGAAGTAAATACCAAAATAATGTCAGTGTCAAATTGTGAATATTATTTACGTTGTGCATATATTTTTACGTCTGATTTTATTGTATTCTCACAATTATCAGAATAATTTTGTGTCAGCCCGTACGACTAAGTGTAAGTTACATAATTTTCAAAAAATATGGCAGTGAGTAATTTTGGTCCGATTGAGAGTCAAAGTAATTTTTAACTGTTATATTTTTAACTTGAACTGAAGAAAAATTTAAATTCCCCTTACACCGCTGCCCAGTTAGTTGAAAAAGCTACAGGTGTTTGTCTCTCTACTGTTTATAACATTGTGTCTGAGAGCAATAGTGAGAAATTCGCAACAACAAAGAAATTCACCTCCCCGAGAAATAAAAAGTTACGTACTTGTCCGTCATCAGCAGTTGACGATTTTGACCAGGAAGTCATCCGGAGAACTATATACAATTTTCATCTGTCCCATAAGCAATTTCCAACCTTAAAGGCACTCCACTCTGTGTTAAAATCCGATATAGATTACAAATTTGGCATTTCCACCTTACGAAAACAAATACAAAAATTAGGATTTAAATAGAAAAAGACCGAGGACAACCGAAAAATATTAATGGAAAGACACAACATACGACTGCTAAGAATAAATTACCTTACCAAAATTGCGGAATATCGGTCTGAAGATAGACCACTAGTTTATACTGATGAAACCTACATCCACACTTCACATGTGTCCGGAGAGGCTTGGACCGATGGAACAGAATTTGGTGTAAAAAAACAAATCAGTACAGGCCAGCGGTTAATAATAGTGCACGCAGGAGGAAAAGATGGTTTTATTCCCAACGCTTTTTAAGGCAAACCAAAAAACGGGGGATTACCATGACCAGATGAACTTTGTCAACTACGAAAAATGGTTAAAAGAAAAATTAATACCGAACCTTAAACCGAATAGCGTACTTATCGTAGATAATGCGTCCTATCACAACAAACTTTTGAATCGTGCTCCAACGTCAAATTCTCATAAACAAGAAATGATGGATTGGTTGACAGAACACAACATTTCGTATAGCCCGTTGATGTACAAAACCAGTTTGTATGATTTAATTAAACAAAATAAAGAGCGGTTTCGTGAGTACTACATAGATGCAATTTTAAAAGAACATGGCCACTCCGTTTTACGATTGCCACCGTATCACCCGACATTCAATCCGATCGAAAATATTTGGTCCATGGTAAAAGGATATGTAGCGAAAAGAAACGTTTCATTAAACATGCAAGGCATTATGAGTTTAGCAACTGAACGAATGAATACTATTACTCCTGAGGACTGGGAAAATATTTGTCGCCATGTCGAAAGTGAAGAAAATAAATATCGATGTCAGGAAGGGGAAATGGTTCGAATTTCAAACAATCTTATTATCAATACTTGTGACAGCTCAGATGAAGAACATGATAGCGACTAAAAGCAAAAAACAGAGGACTACTACTTATTCCATTTCTTAAGGGTATGTAATTTTATTAAATTAAGAGAAAATTATTCTCCTTTTGTTGCAAACGGTACAACCACTACAAATGCAATTCCATGATCTCGATAATTCATCTATACTATTATTCGCGTCCAAAAAACAATTTCTCTTACTTTTTCTTATTCGCAATACAATACGGATTATGCCAAGCATACGGCCCGCATGATGGTAAGCAGCTACCGTAACCTATGGATGCCTGCAACTCCAAAGGAGTCACATGAACCCTTACGAGTCAACTTATATCCTACTGTTGGAAAAGGTCCAAAAGACGTTCTTAAGAAAGTATTATAAAAAGATGTACGAATACTATCCGTTCCTGTATCCAACTAAATTTATTTTAGGAACCCTGGGATTCAATTCCTTAGAAGTGAGGCGCAGCTTGAGCCTACTACTTTTTGCTTGTCGGGTTCTTCGAGAGGACTCTGATTGTCTTGAACTGGTAGGGAGTTTTGTAAGACTTTTTGTGCCTGATATTAACAAAAATATTACCCTCAGGCCGCGTGTGCACCCCCTGTTGGCAGTGCCAATGGCACGTACGGTTGCAGTTGCACATAAGAACTCTCCGATACTTCGTGCCCTGGACCTACTGAATGCGCTCCTGGTATCAGCACCAGAGTGTGACCTGGTGGCGTGGCGATGGACGAATGTGTGTCATGAGTGTTTGAGATTTTGCGAGCTGATGGATAATAGGCAGTCAAGTGTGTTAGTATGATAATTTTGATTAACTAATAGTAGATATCTATGTAGTTTCGCAGTGTATTAGTGATAAGACTGTAATGCTGTGTAAACTTAAATAAACAAACAATAAACATGCGCGTTGCCAACCCTTTACAAAAAGGAGGATTCACTGTGTTGATGGCTAAAGGAACAAGAATGTCCCTCATCGTCAACACACACATAGTCATAATATCAATATTACAGCACTTCGTGCGTGGCGTGGGGTAGAATCCGCGAATCCCTACTACTATTGATACGAAAAAGCTATCTCTTCCAGACAAGTGAGTGTACCTTGTGAGGAGTGTGGCAGGTGATCATATGATGTGGCAGCAGCGGCAGTAGCGAGGCCGCGCCACGCCCGCCGCGGGCGGAGTCACGGGCGCGAAGTATGCGTGCACCTTGATGTTGGGGAGGTGGTTCTGTGAACAAATCAATGTTGATTAATCAAGGACGCTTGTTTATACTCCATACTGTCTTAACTTGAACTCTCAAATATCTTGTCTTGAATATCTATCAAACATACCTATACTAAGAAAAAAAACATCTCGACAAACATGGCTTTCGATAAAAAAACTGAACTCAAATCGGTGCATCTACTTAGGCGCTATGATGCCACAGGCACACACGTGAAACTTATATTCCTGACACCAAACATTACTATAGCACAAGGAGCGTGACTTGGGGCAGAATCAACGAATCCCTACTACTTACAAAAACATCCTCCTTTTTTTAATGAAACTTCTTTTTCAGGAATTAAATCGGCATACCCTGAGCTTGCGGATGGCGTTCCTCGTGACCAGCTGGCAGTCGTACAGCTCGATCAGCTGCAGGTTGTGGCACGACGTCAGGTGCTCTAGGGCGCCGTCCGTCACCAGCGGACAGTTGTCTAGCCCTAAAAAATGTTTAACATTTGCTTATAAACATCGTCGCAATTTTTATACAAATTACCTTACTGATATTAGACTGATATAACGCGCATTAAATCTCTCGCCCCTTATATCTGTGTAGATATTTGTTCAGACTTTAATTGTCCGAACAAATGACCAGTGAAACCTTCAGCAAAACGTCGTGTAACTCGAGGAAAATTAATTTCGCGTTAGAACCGTCTAATGTTATTTTATAATAGTCGGGGAATTGCTGAACAAGCTCTGGCTAAGAACCTATTTCTTATGCAAGAAATAGGTTCTTGGCCAGAGCTTGCAAAATTTATAACGAAATGTTCTTAGAAATTTATATATATTTCATCTGTCTTTACAACAATATGTTTCTGCATTAAAAAGTAAGACTAGCAAACTAGCAATTGTGATATAATAATTTAACTCTGTGTTCTATAACATACTCTGTATCTTTCCTAAATTGTTTTGCCTCTATTTTGATATCCGCATGTTTTTAATTGTTCTTGTAATTTTAAATATAATGTTTATTAGCTTTTATTATTAACTCAATCGTATTTCCAACTAAGCAACAGAAATATTAAAAATTATCTGTAGAAACTGTTTGGCTTGTGAATGTATCTTCCGATTGACTATTTGTATTTGCCTCTTTGTTTCCCAAAGGTTTAAATAAATAAATAAACCCCGCAAATGCTCATTTTTTCCTTACGGCTTCTTAGGCATTAAATTTTAGGATAAAAATTATCCTATCTCACTTTCCGGGTTATAACCTAATCCATTAATCCGTTTTAGATCCAAAACTGCGAATATACAAACTTTTTTAAGACTCAAGAGCATCAAATGGTCGTGTCGACGTACCCAACACGGTGAGGTGCTCCGCGGCGCACGGAGACATGGATAGTTGTTTGATACCGTTGTCCGTTATTAACTCGCAATGGGACAATGTCTGAAACCATCAATAATATACCATATACAAACAAAACAATAGTACATTACTACAGAGGCCGGGAAGTAGGGGGTTGCCGGCCGAGTAGGTACATATAGACCGGTACGGATAGTCCCGAGGCTGGCAACCCCTTTTCACGCCGAGGTATGTATAGTGCTTTTCTCAAACATGCAATGAAATAAATAAGAAACATATCAAATTTTTTTTCGGATAAAGGTGAGGCAATACTGTACTCGTAAACTTGTATTAATAACTAGACGGGCCCGCGGCTCCGCTCGCGTGATTTACTCACGTACATAAAGAGTTTATCTTATGTTTACTCAAATACCGACACCTTATTATGTTATCTATCATTAGGCAACCTTCAGAATTCAATCCTGCCAGGGATCATGACTGTCACACTTCTTGTTTGTAACAGTTGTATTTGGAACTTTGTTCGCTTATTTCACAATAAAAAAACCGGCCAAGAGCGTGTCGGGCCACGCTCAGTGTAGGGTTCCGTAGTTTTCCGTCCGTCACAGTAAGTGTCCCCACTTAAGAGTTAAAATAACACCGCCATGTAGGATATGATAATAGCGTTCCACGTACAGCGACATCTATCTGCAAATTAAGTAAACTATTGCGCGCGAGCTTAAAGTATGGAAGATGATTTTTATGGGATAATTATTTATTGCGTGGACCGATTTTCACCGTATTTACTTTATTTGAAAGCACGTCATTTCATTGTGATTTTGTAGAAATTACAGGTACAATAAACACCTGCTTATACGGTTAAATTACAAACTTAGTTCAGAAATTATTTTGTAATTTTTTTTCAACGACTATTCAACCAATCAAGTTCAAAATAATTTTCCTAGAAAGTTTTTATAAAGTTCTACTTTTGAGATTTTTTTCATATTTTTAAAACTTATGGTTCAAAAGTTAGAGGGGGGGGGACACATTTTTTTTTACTTCTGGAGCGATTATTTCCGAAAATATTTACATTATCAAAAAATGATTGTAGTAAACCCCTATTCATTTTTAAATACCTATCCAACAATATATCACACGTTAGGGTTGAAATGAAAAAAAAAATCACTCCCACTTTACGTATAGGGGAGCCACCCTCATAAAACATTTTTTTCCACTTTTTATTTTACTACTTTGTCGGCATGATTGATATACATATTAGTGCCAAATTTCAGCTTTCTAGTGCTAACGGTCACTGAGATTATCCGCGGACGGACGGACAGACATGGCGAAACTATTTTAAGGGTTCCTAGTTGACTACGGAACCCAAAAAGAAAAGATTGTATTTTTTCATCCACATATTTAAAGAACACTTTTTAGGGTTCCGTAGCCAAATGGCAAAAAACGGAACCCTTATGGATTCGTCATGTCTGTCTGTCTGTCTGTTCGTCCGTATGTCACAGCCATTTTACTCGGAAACTATACAACGTATCTAAATAAAATTTACACATAAGGTGTATTTTGTATGCCGCTACTTAGTTATGTAGTTAAATTAAAAAAAAACATTTAGGGGGGCGCTCCATACATGTAACTAAATTTCAAAAGAAAATTTTTAACCAAGTATCAGCATGTGACACATCAATCGATAGGTCTTTGAAAATAACATTGAGGTTTCTTTGACCATTTTGTGATTATGTAAATATTTTCTAAAATAATCGCTTCGAAAGTCAGAAAATTTGTGAGATGCGCCTTATCATATACTTTCTTCGAAAATTGTTTTGAACATTATCGGTTCAGCCATTTTTGAGTTATCTCCAAAACACTTGTTCCATAGGCATCAGATACGACCTTTTGGTATTAGTTTCGTTCTTATTCCATTGAAGGTACGGAACGCTTCTATGTGTGGTCCGACATGCACTGTGCCGGTTTTTTCTTCTCATTTATGGAAACCTCCAATTTAATTTTACCTTTGTGTCAGCAATATGCGTCAGCATTGTTCATTCTTCATTCGTTCATTGAACAATCAGACTTAAGAGTAAGTGAATTACAAATTTTACATATTAAGATCCATTGATCCTAAATAAAACTCCCAAAACTTTGTTTTTCTAGGTACTCAACATTTACGCTTACGCTTATGTTTGTATTTTTTTTATAAAATTTTTAAATTTATTTGATTTATATTATTATTTTAATGCTCTGGGACCAACCTCGGAGCATTCAAATTCAACCGGCATGCCACGGCATCCACCAATACGCGCCGGAGTCTCCCGAGTGTGCTGGTGTAGCGAAGCGTCGGGAAGGAAAGGCTTAGCGTGACTCATCAGACGACGGGCATGTACACGCGCACGCTGGTGAGGAGAAACCCTTTTGATACCGTATACCATGCGTATAGCGCGTATGAGACCTGCCGAGCGCGCGTCGCCGGCCACCGGCCCCTCGGTGTGCGCTGCTCTTTGATAATCTCTAAAAAGAATATCCCGTCTAAAACGCTATCCCATTACGCTGGCGGCGTTACTTCTCTGTACAGCTAAGGATATACGCCGGGAGACCTTTCCCGCGTAGCTGTGTACCTACGCGACAGATCCATGGTGCCCTGTTTCGACCAGCCGTGCCTTTTTAAATTATTAGTTAATACTTACAATTGTTGGTATTTCCTGTATAATAACTTATCATTACTTGTAGGATCATTTCAGGCGGCCGGTAATATACACATAATATATTAAATAATCATCAATTCATCATATCATAATATACAATAATTTGGATATGACATATATATCCATTTATATCCATTTTGACATTTGTCTCACAGAGTATCTTCATAAGTCACTTGTAACACTTCGTAAGTATGGGCAATAGACAATAGGAAGCACTATTTCATGTCGAGTAAAAAAACACCGATATAACTGTATACCAACATGACAAACATAATGAACTTACGTCAAATAATTTGGGCTACTTAAACTTAATTCAAAATTAGCGAAACGAACCGAGAGTTGCCGAAAATGACCGATGATCGTGAAATGAAGAAATATATGAAAATTTGTTTAGCTAATTGTAAAATAAATACGCAGCGCAAGCGGTAGTTTTTGTGCTCTTGTTCTATTCTCATATTTAGACAATAGATTTGCATAGTTTTTTCCAATGATATGTGCGTTGTATTCGAGAAACGTGTCAAGGAAGTTCTTAATATTTGGTAAGGCGCCATCTCGCTTCATCCCTCGTTTTTTATCCCCTTCTGGTTTTTCGTTTTTATATAAGTAGATATAATGTATGTTGTATGTACTTCAAACACCTTCGTACTTAGGTTTTTATCTAAGATGAGTTCAATAAGCCACAAACGTACAACCAACATTTGCATTAATTTCTAGAAAACAACCAACGTTCCCACTATTACGACTAAGTATATATTCATCTTCTTTTTAATGAATTATCCTATCAACAAACTACAACAAAAACATTAATTAGAGTTACCACGTAATCAAAAATATGCGTAAAAACATTACGTTATGAAGTCTGGATTGCTAAATTCTGACTGCATTTCATTGTCACTGAACGGATTTTAAAAAAGTATAACTATTACGTACGTCGGCCATTTAAGTATAATTTTCACTTGCATTTGAACAACATCTAGACCTAATTCACTTTTATTGTACCTAAAAATTTAAATTGTTATAGAATAAAACAAATCGACATTATAATTCACAATAAAATACGCAACCTAATAAAATATTGAATGTTTTTAAAATTTTCCCACTAAAATACTTTTTTTTTCACAGTATCTGTGCTGTTCGAGAGGTTGCACTTAAGGCCATTCTACACGAGTTAAAATTAAGAAGAAAAATGTACACGGTGACTGCATAAATTCAGAACGTTACAAATATTGTCTATGGTCTCTGTTTATGCATTATTATAGAAAATATTCATAAGAATCAGAACCCTCCGAATTTATTTCATAACTATAGATTCTAATTCTTAATTTCAGCTCGTGTGTAATAGCCCTTGCTGCTAAGATTTTAGCTTGATAACCAACCTTTCACGAAAAAAAAAAAAAAAAAAAAAAAAAAAAAAAAAAAAAAAAAAAAAAAATCAGCTGTCCCAATAACCGGACAGACATAACAATTTGTAGGGCCCAATCTGTCAGGTTGGGAGGTGTAATAAGAGGTAGGGTTAGGGAGAGGCAGGGTACACAACAGATTGGGCCCTACAAATTGCAACGTCTAATACCCGTTTTTAATCTGCCTCCATCTTTACAATTTAAAGTTATAGGAATTTGTTAATAATGTGTTATTTGTTTCATGTCGATTTTATATATAAACGAAATTGCAAAATATATCATATTGTTTAATGTTTTTTTTAATAGGCGTAAGTAGTGGCAGAATGTCAAACGAACCAAAAAGTAAATATAGCTTATAGCCTTAAATGGCTGAATGCCATGATCCTGTGCCACAAATATGTGTGCAATGGAAATTAAAAAAGAGGCACTTGCCGGCCTAGGCCTCCAAATTTGTATGAAATTCCATTATCGACCTCTCGTGTAGCCGCACCTGAAACGTGATACTTCGCAGCCTATTATAAGGAACATAATATCAATATTTCATTGCATGTTTGAGAAAAAATACATATAGCCAATAGAGTTGCAAGTAGAAGCAAAGATTAAAGCGCGAATTGTAGTTTTTCATGACGCCAATCCAACGTGGTATTTTGCAATACGAAATCCACTGGTATTACATATTGTAATAATGCAATACAATATCTGTAGGTGTGTGTCTGTGTTTATTACTGACCAGTTTCTCAAGGCGCGGGCAGCCCATGGCGAGATGCACCAGCGTGACATCCGTGATCAGCACGCACTCTTCTAAATCCATCCGCTCCAACATCCGACAGCTCTGTGTAAGTAATACGTTTATTTTTATGACATATGATGAAAATTAATCTAAATGTAATATAAGAATTTCCAAAAAAAAAATTATTAAACCCATTTACAAAAAAGAATCCTCATCAAAACGAATGATTTAATGCAGGTAATCGATAAAATTTCGTCGTATTGTCTACAGCACACCGAGCGTTGCCTGGGGCAGAATCGACGAATCCATACTACTCCCAAAATCCATACTAACGATACCACACATTTAGAAATAAAAAAAATGATGTCTTCGATTGTCCCACCCTTGCCAAGGCCTGGAAGCCGGCGTCGGTGAGCTGCGTGCACTGAGCCAGCTCCAGTGTCACCAGCTCGGGGCAGCGCGCCGCCAGCGCCGCCAGCGCCGAGTCCGTCAGCCGGGAGCACCCAGACGCGCATAGCAGACGCATGCCGCCGTTTAATTTCGATATAGAGTCGTCTGATAGGCTCTGGAAATTAATCATGACGTATAAAATTTATCATTAGGTCTTTTTCTCGGCAATAAAGTTTAAATATAATATACTAGAATTAATTTTGTATAAGCAGGCGCATGCCGCCGTTTAATTTTGATATAGAGTCGTCTGATAGGCTCTGGAAATTAATCATGACGTATAAAATTTATCATTAGGTATTTTTCTCGGCAATAAAGTTTAAATATAATATACTATAATTAATTTTGTATAAGCAGACGCATGCCGCCGTTTAATTTTGATATAGAGTCGCCTGATAGGCTCTGGAAATTAATCATGACGTATAAAATTTATCATTAGGTCTTTTTCTCGGCAATAAAGTTTAAATATAATATACTAGAATTAATTTTGTATTAAGCAGAACGTCTGCTAACGATACCACAATGCTTAGAAAAAATGGAAAAGTAGAAAAATCCACCGCCTCAGGCGAGACTCCGATGGCCGGTTGAGAAGTGTAAGACTTCTTCGGCAGATGTCGCTAGGTGTCCCCCTAAGACGCATATGGGATATAGTGGAGAAATTCACAGCCATCAGATATGTCTCAGTAGCTCAGTTGGTCAGAGCGATGGGCATGTATCCTAGAGTCGCGAGTTCGAGTCTCGCCTGAGGCGGTGGATTTTTCTACTTTTCCATTTTTTCTAAGCATTATAATATACTAACTTTTGCCCGCGGCTTCTTCACTCGCGTTAAATTCGGGGTAACAGAGCATACAAACTTCCACCCCCCGTTTTAAGGAAGTAGGGGGTTAGAAAGAGACAAAAAGTAGCCTATGTCACTCTCCATCCCTTCAACTATCTCCACTTAAAAAAATCACGTCAATTCGTCGCCCCGTTTTGCCGTGAAAGACGGACAAACAAACACACACATACACTTTCCCATTTATAATATTAGTATGAAAGTATGGATAAATACACCAGAATAAACCAGATGGGAGAACGATATTAGAAAGATTGCAGGCCCACTCTGGAGGACAGTAACCGCGAACCAGGCTTATTGGAAGAAAATTGGAGAGACGTATACCCAACAATGGGCACATAGTCACTGAAAATAAGAGAGAGAGAGAGAGAGAGAGAGAGGGAGATAAATAAAAATCCTTTAATCTATTTAGGACCATCGATCATAATTATGCCTCCTTTAAATAACACAGACGTGTGGTATTCAATAAAACGTAAAAAATATTTTACTTCTGAAATCGTTTTATTAATATCTGAATTAATACAAGAGGACGTGCTTCTTACAGGATGGCAAAGTCAGAATACAGATGAAACTTACAAAACAAAAGCGCGTCTAATCCTAAAAAGATAAAAGATATTTATTCTTCAATTTAGGCACATTACAATGCACTTATGAACGTCAGAGAGAAAAAAAAACTACCACCGGTTCTAACCCTACACCTCTGACCCGAGAAGTATTATGACCGGCAAGAAACTCGGCGGGACTAATTTTTTCAAAACAGTAATACAGTAATATTATATCTTAAAGATACACAATAATGCGTAGTTCTATAAGAAGACATATCAAAACAGCTTGAGAGACATACAATGTACGTATTGTTTAATTAAAATAAAATAATAATAATAAAATCCAAATCTGATTGCTTCACAAAACGTTTGATATGCTTTCCTATCTGAACTGTGTCCTCTAAATGTTAGATAATTTTGTAGTAGTTTCTGGTTTGGGCCATGCATCTTTGTCCGTCATATAGTCCTCGACCCTGTAATAACCCTTGGACATTAAACTATTTTTCAAATATTTCTTAAGAGCAGGAAATGATAAATTTAAAGCATCGACGGGTAACTTGTTATAAATGTGAATACCTTGACCAAAAAATTACTTATATGCTTTGCGGATACGACTACTTCTGATAGCAAGCTTGTTTTTATTTCTAGTGTTATAGCTGTGGATGTCAGAATTTTTTTTGAATGTATGTATATTCTTTACAACAAAAATAATATTGTCATAGATATATTGGGAAGCAACAGTTAAAATATTAATTTCTTTAAATAGTTCTCTAACTGATGCACCTGCCTTTAAGTTATACAGAAAGCGAATGGCTCTTTTTTGTAAAACAAATATAGTCTGTATGTCAGCTGCTTTGCCCCAAACCAGAATACCATATGACATTACACTATTACGAATAATAAAAATATGTCGAGTAATCTAATGTCATTTGAAAAAAAACTTACTTCACAGCCTTGTACATTGAGCACTTCCAGGTCCGGGCAATATGTCGCCAAGCATGACACAGCTCTGTCATTCACGTTTTTACAGCCTGAAAAATAAAACAATGAAAATGGGGCAGGAATAATAATTATGAGTCCTACGTCAACTAGATAACAACTAGTTTTCAGCACGCAATTGACAATATTTCAAAATTTCCAAATTTTATAAATCGAAAACCATTTCGAGAAATACACGTGTAGAAAACAAATACCATTTTTTTTTTTTTTTTTTTAACAGTATTTTTTGGAAGAATCACCAAAATATATAGACCGAGAAATGACGTCACACGGCTGATTCAATGCGACCATTATGAAAAAATGTTATCTTCCGGGTTTCCGTTTGACAACTTTGACACACACTACTGACAGTGACAGGACAGCTGACAGTTCATTCATTCGATTCGAATATTTGCTTGTAATTTACGTTTCCTTGGATTATTTTAATTATCTACGCGTTGTGATTTGTCACGGACCCTGGAAAGCTTTCTTCTACGACGACCACAACTCGCTTTCTAACAGACCCCGGATTGCATTCTTCTACGACGAGCTCACGATGGAATTCAGAGAATCCTCGGAAAATACCCCGGTTGGGGTATTGACCAATACCCCTACAACGAAGCGGACACGAGAAACTCAGAAAGATTTGTCAAAGCTGACAGCAGGAGCTTGCCGCGTGTGAGTTTTTACAAAGCTCGGATAAATATAAATTCCCTGGCACACGAGGTACCAAATCTTCGTTATCTTCGCGGAGTTGTTATGTCCAAACTGGCAGAGGCCTTTATTAAGTGCAGCCTTATGTTCCTTTACTATTTGTAAACGAAAACAGTATAGATGTGATGCTGACGTCCCAAATATTCAAGAGTTTCTCCAAGAAGCCAACAATCATTAAATGGATGACTGTTTAGTTATATAATATTTGTGAACCAACTGTGCACAACTTGCATTTTTGACATTATGTTGAACTTTATGTCAGAATCAGATTCACTTTACATTCAAGAGTTCAAAGATAACAGCTGAGGTTATAACACTTGTTGAAAACAGCACCAAAGATCAAGTCAACAGCAAGGTGTGGCACTATTTGAGCCAGTCAAGATTCACCGCATCAACGCTTTATGAGGCAACAAAATGCAAGACGGATGGAGCTCTAGTTAAAACAATAATGGGGGATATAAAGTTCTCAAAACAACCGCCATCAAGAGATGTGAAAGGCTTGAAGGGGTGGTTATTAAAGTAATTGAACAAGTTAAAAGTTGTTTCTGATTGTGGTAAATAAATTACAATTTATAGGAAATAAAGTACTTATTTTACTAGTATGAATATTTGTCATTTTTAAACCTGTATCCTAAGTAGATCCTTAAGTACTGTCCGATGACTTGTCAATAATAAGTTAAATATCTTTCCTGTACTTAGAATGTTACTATTCACCAGGTCTTAATCAGGGGAGGAAAAAAAGGTATATTATGATAAAATGATTCAAGTGATCTTTGCAAATTAAAAGTCCCCTGGTTGGTAAACGATGTAAACCCGCTGCGACACACCACTCGGCTTTGTTACCCTCGAGAATAGTAAATAACCGGGCTATAAAGATGTGTTGCTTTTGCAAGTTTTCATTAGGTAATATTTAATGCAAGGCATTTTCAACAATCCTTGAAGATATCTTTCGAAGTTAGCGGTTTGATTTTATATTCAATTTATATTTTAAGTTTTGACATTTATCTTGTGCTTAAAATGTCAAACTGTTTAAGCGCACTATGGTCACGCTATGGTTTTTTACGTAAATGTAACTATTTCAACGTTTTTTTAGGTATATGAAACACAACGCCTTTGACGACTGTTACATACGCTCTTTCTGCCCAAGTAATAATATAAATGGAGTTTTCCACTAAAAGACATGGATTTTCGCAAAAACAAAAATATACGGGTCTCTTAAAATTGTGCGTTCTTTCGGGCCAGACAATAAAAAGTAGCACTCAAAAAAATTAAATGTTGTCAATTATCGGCATAAAAGGTTGAGGACTTGCATCTCGCAGGATGGCCTACTCGAATTTAATCAGACTTGGCCCATCCTGCAAAAAGCGCGTCCTAAAGGTCGAAAATTCACAGTGGGGGCCATGTTCGCGTTGTACAGATACGTCACTGTCATTAACGCATTAGACACACACACACAGCGAATCTTCCATACCGAATTCTTAAACGAAGTAAAGGCGAAAACGGTGAAAGGGAAAAAGTAAGAGGGTGAAACAGAACAGAAAGAGAATAATAAGAAACGAAATGTAAGATGTAACACGAATACTTGTGGGTGACCTACTTTACCTAGGCGCCCTTTGTATACTCAGTGTACAATATGGTTGTGATAGTGGGCAATTATGATTAGGGATCATCCATTAATTACGTCACACGTCAAGGGGCCACATAACAGAGGGAAAGGGGGTATACAAAAGGTAACCAAGTGTGACAAATGGAAGGGATGGGTCAAAAAATCATGAAATTGGTGTGATGCAATTTAATGATGAACCCTTAGTGTAGGTAATGATTAGACCCCGGACTTTTGTCGCCATGACGTCACAATAGGGTGATTTGGGGAGTAAACGGGACGGCGTTACGTTATGAAATACGGTTAAAAACTCGGTTGTTAACCGAATACATTTTAATTAGGCATTTTTAACAATATTACTTAGTAAGTTGATCAATATTATCGTTTGCTATATTACTTGCAAACCATGCATTTGTACGATATACTGGCATTGGTTTTGTCGGCCACTCACACGTTGTTCGTCACAACTGTCACCAAGCCAGTTTAACGTACAAATGTATGGTATGCACTAAAAGATAATATTGATCAACATACTGATAATTTTGATGAAAATGTCTAATTAAAATGTATTCGGTTAACAACCGAGTTTTAACCGTATTTCATAACACCGTCCCGTTTACTCCCCAAATCACCCTATTGTGACGTCATTGCGACAAAAGTCCTGGGTCTCGTGATGATAATTATGACGTACCTCTGCAGATAAAACTCCTCAATTTAGGACAGCCTCGAGCCAGTGCCTCCACCCCGTTCTCGGTGATGGACTGACACCAGGACACGTTCACATGGGTCAGGAGCTAAAACATATATTTATATTTAAGCTTCTTTAATTCCACACAGATTTTTTTACAATAGATATTTAAGTTTTCCGCCGCTTTCGGGTAAAAGCCTCCTTTAAGGCGTTCCATTAGACTCTATTTTTAGAAATCTCTAGCCAATTTCTTCCTGCAACTGTTGCTATTTCGTTTGCCCGTCTGGCTTAAACATACTTTATTGGGAAAAATGTGATAGTCTAGATCAATATGTTCCATTTGGTGGCCGGACTTTCGGCTCTTGTTGTTCGAATACAATATTGAAACAACGTAAGCATTTAGCCAAATGGTACCTTTTCAAATAACGCTTTATTAATAAGGCACAAATAAACAAATGAGAAGATTTAGTGAGCATTTTACATACGACCTCATATTTTGATTAAGGTTTTACGGAAATAAATATATTCAATGAATGCACGAGGACGGTTTCCTTACAGGATAGCCGTGTCGGCATCCAGATTTACCGCACAAGGGTGGCCTAATCTAAATCGATTAAAAATAGCAAAAAGTTGTAAAAACACTTGTCTTTTATTTACATTACATTTTTATTAATCTAAATTATGTATAAATATTAAAGTGGTCCAAAAATATAAAGTTGTGTTTTTTTATCTCCACCAGGTTTCTTTTAGTTTCAATACTCATGAGAGATATTTACACGTAATTTCAGACCAACTAAACGTTATTTAGAGGTCGTTATAAATCACACAATTTTGTAGTATAAAAATGTATGGAGGAAAATTAATTAATCAATAATACTTAATTGGATATGTTTTTGATCGCATTTATACATTTTAAACTAGTTATAACTGAATAAATAATATAGCGCATTCAATTTTCATTTTAGGATTAGTTTTTTTTTGTATGAGATTAATTACTTAATATGAAATTCATAGCAACCAGTAAATTGTCATCAAATGATCTCAAATTTAGGTACAGATTGTATTTTCATAATAGAACAAAAGGCGCCTGGTGGAGATAAGATTTATGATTTTAAAAAATCTCCATACATTCACGGGTCACCCTAATATAATAAATAAGTATTTACGTCACACCTGGCCATAATATGAGTTTTACCGCACACTTCGCGTACGCTAAAACTCGCATTATGGCTAGGTGGGGACGTAAAATTGTGTACTCACCACGGGCAGTAAAAAAGAAAGCCATCTATCGTATATTTACAACCCTCGCCTGCGGCGCGGGTCACAAATACCTGCGATTTCGGGCTTTCTTTCTTTTACAGTACTTGGTAAGTAATGTACTATTATTTATAGGCAGCTTACCGGACATCCGTCCGACAGCGCTTTAAGTGATATGTCCGAAATGCTAGGACAGGAGTCCAGGTTTATTCTGCAACCAAACAGAAACAGTTAGCAAAGCCGAAATCCTTAATAACAATAATTTTAAACAAAAAGGAACCGACTTCACTTAGCCTCCACCTTTCCAAAAGCAAATGCTCGAGCTGCTGTAAAAAATACTCAAATCACTATAGGTGTGCCTATAATAGTTGAAGAGTTACTCGATTTACGTAACTTTTTATTAATCATATTTAATTTTAGTTTAATTGGCTTTAGACACAACATTCGGTGCTTGATTATCCATATTTTTTTATTCAAGACACTTGGAGACCTTATACATCTCTAAGTATAATTTAGAAATAGTATGTTTATTGTATACTAGAATCACTTAAGTACTTTTTTTTATATTATTTAAATTCAAAGTTTGTTTCTAACTGTTGATGATGGATTATTATAATTTGGAAATTTATGTAGAAGACACAGTTCAGGTAAGAAAGTATATCAAACTTGTATGTAATTTATTTTCAATAGTCAGATTTGGACTCATCTTTTTTCTTTGGTATTTTTCTTAAACTATAACCTATTGTTGGTTAATCTAACCTTGGTTTGATATGTTTTCTTATAGAACAACGCACTATATGTATTGTTTAGTTTTGATGTACTGTTGTTTTGAAAAAATAAGTCCCGCCGAGTTTCTTGCCGGACATAATTCTTCTCGGGTCAGAGGTGTAGGGTTAGAACCGGTGTAGTTTGATTTTTTTTCTCTCTCTTTTACTTTGACGTGTAAAAGTGCCCTTGTGGCCTACTTACTGAATAAATGTTTGAGTTGAGTTGAATTTCTCCAGGATCCCATCATCAGATCCTGATCTGGTTACAATGGCACCAACATCGGTGAACATACATAAAAAAAAGGCAATAACAAAGATCCCGACGAATTGATAACCTCCTCCTTCGAAATCTTGAAGTCGGTTGATTCCTATGAAGTCAAATCAGCTACTCTTTAGTAAACGTCAAAATGATTTGTTACTATGGAGTTTATATGGGAGACTAAAATTGTGACGTCACAATACTATATGATAAATACATCTCCTTTATAAAAGTTTAAACCATTATAAAATATTAACATGTTTAAACCATTATTAGGAAGTCTACCAATTTACCAGGAATTCCTGAACCCGCCGTATCACCGTTTGAAGTCAAGACACCCGCCCTACCAAACCGCTCAAAACTTATTACATCGTGGCTTTAACATAAAGGAAGCTTGGAAAGAGGAGTGGCAATCCAATCTGCCTAACACCACCCTAAACACATACGACCCTACACGAAAACCATTTGACTTCTCGGCGTCAAGGAAGGAATGGTGTCAGCTTAACAGATTTCGCACGGAACATGGACGCTGTGCGGACTATCTGTTTAAGTGTGGCTGGCGAGACTCGCCGGCGTGCGACTGCGGGGCACCGGTACAAACTATACACCATATTATCCACGACTGCCCGAGGCGTAAATATCCAGGGAATGCCATAGATCTTCACTCACCTGATGCAGACGCAACCCAGTGGGTGAAGAATTTATGAAAATGAAAATGAAAAGTCGTCTTTATTGCAAGATTATGGTACATTCACAGTGGTGAAGATGTTACAAAAATGTTAACACATAATCTACCCAACAGAGCATGCAATAGGTTCATTAACATTATAAGTACGTAGTCTAGCCATAAATTCTGTCCCAACTTTTTCATCATTTTAAATTTAATAATGGAATGTTTGATGTACTTTTGTTTCTTGGTTATGCTTAAATAGACTTTTGGCTGTCAGAAAAAATACATTTAGATCCAGGTATCGTTTCCCTAAAGATGGAGTGGGGCATCAAAGAGAATCGTGTCGCAGTGATAGCGTTATACAAGTGCAACAAGTAAGTGAGTGACATTTTCAACCTGCTGAAACCTTTGAATATAACGAAGAAATTTATTTATCGTACTATCAAGCGATACAACGACATGGGTTTAGTCGACGACCGGCCCAGGAGCGGTCGACCACGTCAAACAAGGACACCGGCAGTGATTAAAACGGTAGCTGAGCGAATTCGGAGAAATCCGCTACGCAAGCAGAAAATCATGGCTAGGGAAATGAAAATTCCCCCTAGAACTATGTCCCGTATCATAAAACAAGACCTTAATCTTGGGGCTTATCGTCGGAGCACAGGACAGCGATTGACAGCGGCCCTACGGAAAATAAGAGCGAAGAGAGCTAAAGTGTTGTGGCAGCGGCACGCAAAGGGCGGATATCGTAATATTCTGTTCACAGACGAAAAAATCTTTACCGTGGAGCAAAAATTCAACCGCCAAAATGATAAAATATATGCTCACAGTTCCCAAGAAGCTTCTGAAAAAGTTCCAAGGGTAGAAAGGGGCCACCATCCTGCATATGTCATGGTTTGGTGGGGAGTATCCTATGAAGGCGTCACAGAGCTTCATTTTTGTGAACAAGGGGTAAAAATACGTGCTACGAACTATCAAAACGACATTTTGAAGAGAGTTGTTAAGCCGCTAAATGATTGCCGGTAAGCACTGGATATTTCAACAAGACTCTGCCCCTGCACATAAAGCTAAGACAACACAACGATGGTTAACGACGCATTTACCCGAGTTTATTGCGGCTGAAGATTGGCCCTCAGGAAGCCCCGATCTCAACCCCTTGGACTATGGTCTGTGGAATATTTTGGAGGAGAGAGCCTGCTCTAAACCTCATCGTAATGTCGAGTCTCTGAAGGTAGATTTAGTGCGGGCAGCAGCTTCAATACCCATCGATACCGTCCGTGCCGTCATAGACCAGTGGCCGGACCGTTTAAGGAAGTGTGTGAAAGTAAAAGGTGGACATTTTGAATAAATATTTTATTTTATAGAATCTTTATAATATAATTAATAAAAATAACCCTGATTTATTTATAAGCCTTCTTTTATTTTCAAAATAAATGTAATTTCATGTGGGACAGAATTTATGGCAAGACTACGTAAACTACAACAAGTACCTAATATGTACTTGATATTAGAGTCTATGTACATGATAAACATTTTTACATGTACTAAATCAATTTAGTATTATAAAATATTATTTCTTAAACTTAAATTCAAAATATCCTTTTAAATTATAAAAACTATTATCTATGAGTAGTTTCCTCAACGGCATTTTAAATTTAGTTCCTGTAATTTCTTTGATGTAGTTAGGCAGGTGATTGTATATTTTAATGCTATTATAATTAAACATCGGTATCAACGTTCAAATTTCGTGGCAATGTACGGTTGGCAGAAAAATAAATACTAACAAATCACTTAGTATTTTTAACCTTTATTTTGTATATGTAAATAAAAAAGCCCCTAAATAGTACATTTCCTAATTAGGGTGGTAAAACAAAGAAAGGCCGCGCAATCGCAATTGTTGCGGCCCAAGCTGCAAGCGAGGGACGTAATTATGCGATCGAGGGCTTTCTTTATTACCTCCCGTGTTGGAAAAATATGTGCACATTTGGCCAGAAAGCGGCTCTATCCGTACGCGTAGCGTGCGGAAAAAGCCACTTTATGTCCAGGTGTGGCATACAATATTTTACGAGTTAGAATAGATCACTAAAATTTGTTCCATAGATTTTGCTGTCAATCTTTGACGTCTGTGAGAATATATCCATTTTAAATGACTAAAAGATCTTTCCACGCTGACTGAGGTAATAGGAAGGTATGTCAAGCATTGAAAATTTTGCACACAGTTTTTATTTACACTTTCTGGTATTTCAGCCTCGTTGTTTTTAGATAGTTGGTTAATTATTTGTACAGTCTTATAACCAGGATTTTTCTTTAATACACTTTTTAATTTAAAATAAACTTTTCTGGCATTTTGATGTAACCTTAACGTTGATATTTTTTTTTGCAAACCATGAACAATGTTTAATGATTCTGCTAGACTCAGTTTTGGATCCTCCAATAATTTTCTTGACTTAGCAATTATACTAAAGTGTGTATCGACGAATAGTAACTCAGTTTTTAAATTCCGGTTACGGAAAATTTTTTTTGCTTTAGAAATTGCACTCGCTTCACGCGGATTTAAGGCATCGATGACAGATTTGATTTTATCATAATGCATGTGATAATATGAGGCAGCATTTAACCATGTTCCCCATCTTGTTATCACGGGTCGGGGTGGTAGAGGAATATTTACACACATTTGATGAAATAAATTTGTCCTTGAAGGAGCGTTACGAAATATTTTTTTGATACAGTCAATCAAACTGTTTATGGTCGGGTAAAGACTTCTAATTATCTCTGCGACTCGATTACATCCATGTGCTATGCATGTTACATGAGTCATATTTTTATATTTCTGAACAAGGTTTTTAGCTGCTTTTACCATGTAGGAACCGGCATCCGTTATAAAAAATAATAATTTATCCATGTTTTTTTTGTATTCATCGCCCCAAAGATCTTCAAGGGTTTCCTCAACGAGTTTGGTTATTGTCGAATGGTTAGTCGCCTCCAATACCTTAGAAGCAAATAAATGTGGCTGGGTACTAGTTCCATCTAGAGCTCCGATCAAAATATTTGCCACTTTTTTTCCCACGGAATCTGATGTTTCATCAACACTGAGGTAAATCATTTTATTTTGTAATTTCTCTTTCAATTCATTTTTTTTCTTTTCATACAATTCAGGTAAGCATTTTACTCGTATTTTTGTTTCACTCGGCACAGTAATATCGTTTCCATATTTATGATTTAAAAGGTTTTCTACAAAATTTCTAAATTTAGGATTGTCTAATTTTGACCACGGTATATTCGAACAAATCATAAACTCTGTTAAATCTTTATTAAATTTTTCTTGTGCATTATTTTTATGAATTTTGTTGTGTAAATCTGTTTTTAAATGGCGGTCGATACTAGATTTAGAGGGAAATAATTTCGAATTACACAATTTGCAATATACGATATCGTCTTTAATTTCGAAATCAGCATTATCTCGTATTATATCCTGTAAATGGCAGCGTGAATCAGATAATTTATCTTGATGAGATTTTGATTTCAAATGTTTCTCTATATTGTACCTTTTCTTTTTTATATTCATTTCGCAAATAGTACAGCAAGCACCTTCGTTAGTGAATATAAAATCAGTATACTGCGTCAAATCCATTTTCTCAAGTCTGATAGGGAGTTGGGTAAAGATTTATCAATGCTAAATTGTAGTTGTAAGTGTTTTTAAGAACTATTATCGTTGAAGATTTTACCACATATTATTTTGCATGACAATTAATGACATTTGTTGCCTATTTGGCATTTAGAATTTTTTTTACAAATGGATAATGAAATGAGTATTGAGGTTCTATGACGTATTAAGAATATAAACCTCTTTAAATATATGTACAGTTTACCAAAGTACGATTAAGAATAAAAATAAATTAAATGTTATTTATTACTAATAAATAAAACAATGATACCTATGTATTTCTTTTTTTGCGACCCTTACCAAGTGCCACGAAATTTGAACGTTGATACCGATGTTTAATTATAATACATCCCTTTACGCACCATTGTTAACGTCCAGTCCGGAATTTGTAAATTTAGCAAATACTTACTTCTAAGTATTCTAAGTATATTTGATTGTTTGATATGGAATTCCGAGGGGTTGTTTTTAATAAAAATACAGCATTGCAAAATATAAATACCAGTAACAGTCATCAAGCCTTGATTTATAAAAACATCCCGACATGGCGCATCAATACTCAAACCAAAGATAATTTTAACACATCTTTTTTGTAGGATGAAAGTTGAAGGCACATCTACAGAATTTCCCCAGTAAATTATACCATAGTTTAGGATGGAATACACATAGCCATAGTATGCTGACATAACTGTTTTTCTGCTCGCTACGTTTACGAGGACTTGCAGTCCGTAACAAAATCTCCTAATTTTACTATTAACAACGTCAATATGTTCTTTCCAATTCAGGTGAGTATCGATTATGACACCTAGAAATTTGTAAAACGTTACTTCTTCAATTTGGGTGCCTTCATAATGAATATTTAGCTGAATCGGTTTAGCTTGGTACAAGGGCTGCTATTTATATATCCGGAAACCGGGATTACAATCTTCTTAAATAGCATATTTGACCTCCATGGTAAAATTTGAACTTTTTTAAGTACTGGCCGGTATATTTTTTCTTTCTTATTAACGCTCGTGTTTTGTTTTTGACGGGTTTTAAATGTCATCTCGCTTCAAGAATGGAACTCACTCGTGAAAATATTCGTGCTATGATTTATTATGATTTTCGGCGTGGTTTAACGCAACAACAGTGCATAGATCAACTAACTTCAACTTTTGGTGATGAAGCCCCATCTAAAACTACTGTGTATCACTGGTTTAGTGAGTTCAATCGTGGACGTAGTATGCTTACGGACGAAGTTAAGGCAGGTCGCCCGAAATCGGTCGTTGTACAACAAAATATCGAGGCTGTGCGAAAACTTATAATGGACGACCGACATGTTACGTACCGCGAGATAGAGGCGATTCTGGGTATTTCTATGACCAGCATTAATAGCATATTACATAATTATTTGGCTGTAAAAAAAATTTGTTCGCGTTGGATACCCCACAACTTAACAAAAGAGCAAAAAGATGCTCGCGTCGAATGGTGCAATAAAATGTTAAAAAAATATAACCGTGGTGACTCAAAAGCCGTTTATAACATCTATACAGGTGACGAATCCTGGATCTATGCATACGATCCCGAAACGAAGCAACAATCAACGGTATGGGTGTTTCAAAATGAGCCGAACCCTACGAAAGTTACTCGTGCAAAAAGTACATTGAAACAAATGGTGGCCTGCTTCTTCGGTATTAATGGCCATGTAGCTACAATGCCACTAGAAAACCGTAGAACGGTTAATTCAGAGTGGTACACGACCATTTGCTTACCGGAAGTATTTGAACAAATTCGTAAAACTAACCAGCGACGAAGAATCATTCTTCATCATGACAATGCCAGCTGTCATACGTCACGCGAAACAACTCTATTTTTGGAGGGTCAAAATGTGGAATTAACGGGTCATCCGCCGTACAGCCCTGACTTGGCACCCAACGATTTTTATTTATTTCCAAATATAAAGAATAAATTACGCGGTCAACGATTTTCGACCGCTGAAGATGCTGTCGACGCATTCAAACAACACGTAATGGAGGTACCTCAGGCGGAGTGGCAGAAGTGCTTTAAAAATTAGTTCACGCGAATGCAAAAGTGCATAGATCATCAAGGGGAATACTTTGAAAAACAATAAAACCATTTTCAGCCGTGTACGTTTGTTTGTTTTTTTGTTTCCGGATATATAAGTAGCAACCCTCGTAAGGTCTGAATTGTATATATTTAGTTTTCTTCAAATTTATTTTAAGATTAAGAGTGGATAGCCAATGTACAGTTCTTTCTAGAGTTTTATTTATTGTTAATTCGTATTCTGTTCTGTTCAGTATTTCCCCTGAAATTAAGATAGAGGCATCATCTGCATAAAGTGCGCTAAGTTGCGGATTTACTTTAGAAAATTGATTGATGTAAATTAGGAAAAACAGTGGTCCTAGGATACTGCCCTGAGGTACCCCGATTTTATTTTCTGTAAACATGGATAGTTTAGCTTGAAAGCACTTTTCTCTATTGTCATAATATGTTATCTGGGTAGCTTGAACACGGTTTAGCAAATACGACTTGATAAGCTGCTGTGCGATACCCCTAATACCTACATTCTCAAGTAAGTTAAGTAATATCGAGTAGTCTACACAATCGAATGCTTTAGACATATCGAGAAGGAGCACACCTACAGGAGATTTGTTATCTATCTCATTTTCTACACCTTTCATTATTTTCATTAATGCGTGAGCCGTTGATAAACACTTCCTAAAACCACATTGAGCATCATCAATAACCTTATTTTTATCAAAAAAAGACATCAGCTTCTTGTAAATAACTTTTTCGAAAATTTTTGAAAAATTTGGCAACAAAGCTATAGGACGGTAATTTAATGGGTCTGTCACTTCTCCTTGTTTAAATACTGGAATTATTATTGCTTTTTTTAGACTGGCGGGAAATATGCCATACTCAAGAGATAAGTTTATAACGTACACTAAAGGTTTTAAAATGTAAGAAGCACTTTTTTTAATAATTTGTATTGTTATTTGATCATGTCCTGTACTGCGTTTATTTTTTGAATTACCTATGATTTTTTTAACTTCTTCCTCAACTACAGCTGACATAAATATAGATGAAGCTACATTTCCTGCTAAATTTTTGTAATTTTTGCCATTGAAACTAACATTGGAGTTCATTTGAATGTACATGTCGTTAAATTTATTTGCGATTTCAGATGGATCAGTAATTGTGAGGTTATTACATTTTATTTCTGTGATATTTTTGGGATCTGTTTGGTTATTAGTTATACTGTTGATGAGCGCCCAGGTCGCCTTACATTTAGATGTAGTACTTTAGATTGTAAAATTGATTAAGCGACTCTGTTAAAATGCCATACGAATAAATAAATTATAAAATCATTCAAAGCGCAAACACATGTTACACCTGGATTTTAATAATTTGATTATATAAATGCAACGAAACAATTAAGTTTATCTACTGGAAAGTACCCAATTCTACGTAGCACTTTTGGTAAAAAAAATTACGGTTTGATTTTATTAATATTTTTTAAGAAAAAAAACCGACTTCCATGGGGGTAGCCGGTGAAGCATTATTGTAGATGGTGCACTTAGATTCCATACAATGAAATAACTTGCTTAACAAACGCAGCGGAGAGGACAAATCGCCAAACCTGAACTATGCGTCGTTGAAGAGTTCCGTTCTGATCATCATCAGCATATCCACTTCATCAAATGTCACTCATTTGAATGAAAATGCTTAATTTGTTGATAAAAATACAAAAGTCACTTTATGTATGCCTTTAACATTTGAGGAATTCCCTCGATTCCTCATGGAACTCATCATCAAAACTTGAGCTTGACGAAAATTGGTCCTGAAAATCTAACTTGCTTAACAAACACAGCGAAGGGGACCAATCGCCAAACGTGAACTATGCGTCGTTGAAGAGTTCCGTTCTGATCATCATCAGCAGTTCCACTTCATCAAATGTCACTCTTTTGAATGAAAATGCTTGACTTGTTGATAAAAATACAAAAATCACTATGTGTAAGCCCTTAAGATTTGAGGAGTTCCCTCGATTATTCATGGATCCCATCTTCAGAACTTGAGCTTGACGAAAATTTGTCCTGACAATTAAACTTGCTAAACAAACACAGCGAAGAGGACAAATCGCCAAACGTGAACTATGCGTCGTTGAAGAGTTCCGTTCTGATCATCATCAGCAGTTCTACTTCATCAAATGTCACTGTTTTGAATGAAAATGATGGATTTGTTGATAAAAATATATAAATCACTATATAACTATATACTTTAAGATTTGAGGAGTTCCCTCGATTCCTCATGGATCCCATCATCAGGAGTGCGATTTTTGAATCTCACCAAGTGACTAATTCTCACCGATGCGAGTGATTTACTTTCGGAAATCACTCACATCGGTGAGAATTAGTCACTTGGTGAGATTCAAAAATCGCACTCCTGAACTGCGTTTTGACAAAAACGGGACCAATCTGTATATATATACTTACAATCAAAAACAGAATTTTCAAAATCGGTTCAGACATGACGGAGTTATGGAGTAACAAACATTAAAAAAAAACATACACGCCGAATTGAGAACCTCCTCTTTTGAGATCTGGAAGTCGGTTTACAAGGAGAATTTACTGGCCTATACATGCTGGTCATTTAATAGGCTTACGTAGGTAAACAGATCCAATACGCAGAGGCCATTTGGACAATTTTGCTATGTAAAGCTTGTCCCAGTAAAAAATGTCGTTAGTTTACGCAGCGTTGGTATATCAGGTTTCAATGAAAATGGTTGTAACTGGCTGGTTATATGTTAAATGCATCTCGGTTCTTCATTTAATATTAGAAAAAAAATCTGTCACAGTCACATTTCCAAAGATCTCGTCTCCACAAGAAAAACTTCATGAGAAAATATTGTACAAATATGTCCAATATTAAGGCATTTTCACGAAAAAAGTGGCAATGGAGCTAAACACGTCTGTTAGAACTGTGCAAAGGGTCCTAAAACAATTCAGAGAGACTGGCGGTATTCGACGGCGTCCTGGAAGTGGTCGGAAGACCGGGTTTGTTAAGAAAAATATTGAGAAGAGTATCATAGCTGCTTTGCTGAAAAAACCTACATCATCTGTAAGAGATTTAGCTAAAAAGTTTAAAACGTCTAAATCCACTGTGCAACGAGTAAAGAAAAATAATTCTATAAAGACTTTCAAACAAACTAAAGTGCCTAATAGAAATTCGAAACAAGAAACTGACGCTAAAACGAGATCCAGAAAACTGTATTCAAAATTAACGACAAAAAAATACTGTATTGTGATAGACGACGAAACATATTGCAAGCTTGATTTTAAATCACTGCCGGGACATCATTTTTATTCGGGGACCGATAGAAAAACTATCAACTATCAATACAATGTCATAAAAACGGATACATTTGCGAAGAAGGTCTTGTGTGGCAAGCGATCTGTTCTTGCGGCAAACGCAGCACTCCATACTTTGCTAAAGGAACTATGAAAGGCGATATATACCTTAAAGAGTGCATGGAAAAGCGATTATTGCCGTTTTTTAAGCGACACAAGAAGCCAGTTCTGGTTTGGCCTGATCTGGCCACGTGCCGATATTTTAAAAATGTGATAAAATGGTACAAAGCCAATAATGTCGAATTTGTGAAAAATACCAAAATCCTCCTAACTGTCCTGAAGTACGACCTATAGAAAAATATTGGGCTCGTATGAAGCAGAAGCTCTTAAAACATAAAACTAACGCCACATCAGTTGAAAACTTCAAGCGAAAATGGAATGCAGCTTCAAAACTAATCACAGACACTGATGTACCAAACCTGATGGCAGGTATCAATAGAAAATTACGAAGTTTCTGGATGAATAAACAAAAGAACAAAAACAACAAAAATACGTTTTGTTTACTACATTTCTAATAAACTGTTGTCAAAAATTTGGTAACTTTTTATTGCTTACATTATTTCATACTAACTAATAAACGACATTTTTTTCTGGGACAAGCTTTAGTTAATACACCCGCTAGAACCCATTCACGGGTACATCGATACCCGTGAAACGATACCGTGGAATGGTATCAACAATATCAACCGACTTCACTTCGAAGGAGGTTATCAATTCGTCGGGATCTCTGTTTTTGTAAAAAATTTTAAATGTTGTTTCACTATTGTTCACCGATTATTCGAAGCCGGCTGGACTGATTTGGAAAAATATTTCTTTATTTAAAAAAGTACTTCACAGTTGGTCCCATTGTCATCAGGTCAGGATCTAATGATGGTATCCTGGAGAAATCGAGGGAACTCCTCAACTATTATAGGGACACCTATAGTGATTTGAGTATTTTTTACAGCAACTCGAGCATTTGCTTTTGAAAAGGTGAAGGCTAAGTGAAATAGATTATTTTTGTTTAAAATTATTTTGTAGACTGCATTTCAGGATCAAACCTTTTTTTAATACTACGATGGTAGCAAATCATACGGCCCGCCTGATGGTAAGCAGCTACCGTAACCTATGAACGCCTGCAACTCCAGAGGTGTCACATGCGCGTTGCCGCATGTGGAGGTACTTCCCCAGTCGGGCTCTGCTCCAGGTGTGAGCTTACCTTTGTAGCTTGCTACACCTCCTGCCGAGCGCCTGGCAGGTCTGATCGGTGAGCTTCTTGCATTTGTTAAGGTTCAGATCCTCGATGTTCGGGCATGACTGAGGATACAAAATGGCTGTTTATATTTATAGTAACGTATGTTTAAATAAAATCTAGTTCAATATATAGATAACTAGTGACCCGCCCCGGCTTTGCACGGGATAAAAAATGGTTATTGTGGGTTATCCCTAAGAGATAGACATACTATCAAGGACATTTTTGTAGACCTTTTTAAGGTGTACAGTACATTATTTTGATCTATCTCGTAGGGTTCAGCCAGCATTTGAAATGTAAGCGCAAAAAAATGTGTTTATTTACGACATCACTTTAGAAACCCCTAAAATTATCAGTGTTTCTCTATATTATGCATGTATTATACATATAAAACTTCCTCTTGAATCACTCTATCTATTAAAAAAACCGCATCAAAATCCGTTTCGTAGTTTTAAAGATCTAAGCTTACATAGGGACAGACAGCGGAAAGCGACTTTGTTTTATACTATGTAGTGAAGTGAAGAAAACATACGTGTCCTATATTTTTTGGATAATCTTCAAGCAAAATAGGGGAGGTCTTTGCCCAGCAGTGGGACACATAAAATATTATTTTAAATTTTTTAAAATAAAATAAAAATGTCCTGTAAATTCAGCTTCCATACCTGTGCGAGGGTCTTCATGGAGCCATCAGCGATGCTCTCGCACCCTCGGAGGGATAGCTGTCGGAGGAACCCTCCGCAGCGCTGCGATATGTTCTCTATCACGGGACCCTAAAACCAACCAAATTATTATTTTTTTAAACCGGTCAAGTGCGAGACAGACACGCGCACGAAGGGTTCCGTACCATCTCTATAATAAAATTGAAAAACCAGAACGGGATAAAAAACGAGGGAAGAAGCGAGATGGTGCCTTACCAAATTTTAAGAACTTTCTTGACACGTTTCTCGAATACAACGCACGTATCATGAGAAAAAACTATTCAAATCTATTGTCTTAGTATGAGAATAGAACAAGAGCGTAAAAACTACCGATTGCGCTGCGTATTTATTTTACAATTAGCCAAAGAAATTTTCATAATTTTCTTCATTTTCGACTATCGGTCATTTTCGGCAACTCTCGGTTGGTTTCGCTAAACTTGAAGTGTGTTTATGTCTTAGATAATTAAATCAACCGGAGCGGCTATGTCTGACATTTTCTATACAAAAAAAGTCTACCGATTTTTGCGGGGGAGGGGCACGTCAAATGTATGGCTATTCGTACGTAACGTACAAATAGCCACGTCAGATAAACGTCAGTCCATACAATAAATATGACCACTGGTCATAATATGTTTTCGGCAGAGGGGAACGCCTGTCATGGCCGCTCTGGTTGGTTGAATTCTCTAAGCTTATGAAAGTACTCTGTGAGACAAATGTCAAAATGAACATAAATGGATGTTTATGTCATATCATAATTATTGTTTGTTATGTTATGATGATTGTTTGATATATCTATATTGCCGGCCACCTGAAATAGTGATAAGTTATTATAGAGGAAATACCAAGAGTTGTAAATATTAACTTATCATTAGAGACACTGGGCCCCTGGTCGGCCGACATGAAGTGTTTCATGAGTTTAAACGGAGTATTCTTTTCAAAGTTGGGATTTTTATAGGTAGATTTATTTTCAACCGACTTCAAGATTTCGAAGGAGGAGGTTATCAATTCGTCGGTATCTTTGTTTTTGCTATTTTTCAACCGACTTCAAGATTTCGAAGGAGGAGGTTATCAATTCGTCGGGATCTTTGTTTTTGCTATTTTTTTTTTATGTATGTTCACCGATTATTCGAAGACGGCTGGACCGATTTGGAAAATTCCTTTTTTTTTTTTTTTTTTATGTATGTTCACCGATTATTCGAAGATGGCTGGACCGATTTGAAAAATTCTTTTTTCGTTTGAAAGAGTATACTTCACAGTTGGTCCCATTGTAACCAGGTCAGGATCTGATGATGGGATCCTGGAGAAATCGAGGGAACTCTTCAACTATTATAGGCACACCTATAGTGATTTGAGTATTTTTTACAGCAGCTCGAGCATTTGCTTTTGGAATGGTGGATGTTTAGTGAAGTCGGTTCTTTTTTGTTCAAAATTATTATACATACATTTAAAAGTAGTCTGTTAGTATAGCTTTATTTTTTAAGTTGTATTTTAGTTTTAATTAATTTAGTGACATTTATTATCAAGCCATCAGATTATAAATTTAAATTGTGCATCTTATTGCAAAAACCGGCAAATAGGGGGGCGATTTTTGACAATCGAGCGCTTAAATAACTATCGCTGTTGTTTTTAAAACATCATTTCTTCGTTTTATTCAGAGTTTTAAATGAGCGCTCGAATCTCAAAAATCGCCCCCCTGCGCAAACGAGCGAACGGTAGCGGAGATTATGAAATAGCAGCGCACACTGATAACTTGACAGTCATGGCATGATTCCCGGCAGTGTTGAATGCTGAAGGTTGCCTAATGATAGATAACATAATAAGGTGTCGGAATTTGAGTAAACATAAGATACACTCTTTATTTTACTTACGCGAGCGGAGCCGCGGGCCCGTCTAGTTAGCTATAAGAGTCTGTTGTATGAGAGCCCCCTTAAATATTTATTTTATTCTGTTTTTTAGTATCTGTTGTTACAGCGGCAACAGAAATACATCATCTGTGAAAATGTTAACTGTCTAACTATCACGGTGCATGAGATACAGCCTGGGGGGCGATTTTTGACAATCGAGCGCTCGAATTCAAAGAATTTAACCTCGGATATAATCGCACACAGAAGTTTGTCGCCATTATTTAAGCATGAAATTACTAGTACAAATAATCATGATCTTAAATTACTATCGCTGTTATTTTTAAAACATAATTTCTTCGTTTTATTCAGAGTTTTAAATGTCATATTCGAGCGCTCGAATCTCAAAAATCACCCCCCTGGTGACAGACGGACAGACAGACAGATGGACAGCGGAGTCCTCGAGGTCCCGTTTTACCCTTTGGGCAAAACGATAATTCAAAATTAACTTTGTATCACATTTAAGCTGAATAACGAAAGGTCTCATAAACGTCTGAAAACGATACCACAATGTTTTTAGGAAGAACGGAAAATTCATGTAGAAAATTCTGAATATTTTTCTATAGGCGTTAACGAATAATCGGGCTTCGAATCGTTTTCCTTCAGTTTCGACAGCAACACATACAAACGATCTATGCTGACATTTCATGTCGGATTACGTTTAGTGCGCTGCATACATCCGTCTCATACGTAGAACGAGACGGATGTATGCGGCACGTCAAATGTGATCTGTCATGTTAACGCACTGAAGGTCAGTACGGTTTGTTATCGATAGGTTTTATTAAAACGTTACCATAAGACACTAATTTGACTTACGTCACCGAAAAATACCGTATCGACTGTAGAAAACTCTTTCACTATCAAATTATAAGGTGAGATGTCAAAAACATGGTGAAAGTGAAAACCATTCGTATTTATTGTTATATTTATATATTATTAGTTGACGAAATAATATCGAGAAAGCCTTATATTAAGCATAATTTGTTAATAAGACTGCATAGTATGATAACTGGAACTGGAAAACGAAACGGTAAATTTCAAGCCGATATGAGAAATAGAAATATCCACATTCAACACTTCAATAAGAATAATTTTAAAAAAGAAATATAGACCCAAGAACTGCTAAATATTTGTGAGATTTATGTATTAATAGTCAATTAATCTGATTTTAAATCGACACAAAAATACCAACTCTAACCTAAAATGAATGGTAAGTAGTTGAAATTTGATATGATAGTTATAAACACTTTCATTTTCAATCATAATAATTACAATGAAACTGAAAAATAACAAATAATATTGAAACATCTTTTACAGGTTCTTGTGCATCATTCATTTCTGATTGATTGCTGTAGCAGCTAACTTATCACCAGCAAGGCAAACTATTTATCCCAAGAAGGTGTATTATTTTATATTCAAGAAGTAACAACTGCGTTACAGGCCGGGATCTTCGAATTATTGCATCCAAGTACTATAAAATAGTGCTTACTTAAAAGACATCCAGATTTATACAGGGCACTTTGAAATTATAATGTACATAATTATATTAAAGATTTATTTATTGCGAAATAGCCTTTTAAAGTAACATTGTCACAAACTAGAAACTTATACTTCTAAGTTTACTACTACTAACAATTACTCGTACGTGTAACTTATAAATAGAAATAAAACCATCATTATGCAAGAAGCGGCAAAGCCGCAATCCTGCGTTGTGTTATGTATGAAAACCGGCGGCTTGCTGGAGCATCTTTAGCTTCCCTTGTGCGTTTGTTAGGTCGTGAGGCTCCGTGCCCCTTGCTCCACGGATCGATTGCCTCGACACCAACAATAGTTAGACGAAGCGATTTCCAGCCTGCTGGGAATTAATTCTTCGAAAAAACCTAATTTTCTTGGCCTATTAGGTTTTCTTATTAAAATTATTTTCTTGTGTATGAATGCTTTTTCACCACATCAGCACCACCGCCTATCTTGTTTTTTTTAAAGCGTTGGTAAAATTGTTTTTTTTTTTCACACGGGAGAACAGTAATTACTTTACGTTATAGAACGATGATTTTGAACCGTAAATATTTGGCAGAATTAATTTGTTTTGTTTTATATATTTACCTAAGCTTGTATTTTTTGCCGTGGCGTGGTGAAAAATGTTGTAATACTCTCGGCAGCAGTTTGTTTGCTTCTAGTGCCCCCCGCAACGCTCAAGATACCACTTTTTTAACCATACACTCGTTATAATTTTGTAATCTTTCACTTGTTCGGGTCTCGATATAAACACGTGAGATAGATATCAAGGTTGTATTCTTGATATTATAATTTATTTACACTAAACCTTTTCTACATAATATTGGATCTACGTCGGTTTACAAGTCAATGTATTGTTTGATTTCTTGTGACAAAACATTTATTGGTTACAAGAAATCTTAAAATCATTCATACCAGTCATTTTCATTCAATATGTAATATTTGTCACATATCTTTTACCCAAAGCACAGGTTTCGTCATAGTTGCTACACCCAAAAATGCATCGTCAGATCTAAAAAAATGCTTGTAAGCCGTCTATGTAGACTACCCTAGTTGTAGCCTAGTATTGTAGCACGAAAATACACGTATGATTTACACACATACTCACACACGTATTTAGTTTCAGAAGACATTCAGAGATGTCGCTTTCAAATGAGTTTTCATAAAATGCTTCAAGGCTCTCTTTCTCCCACTAGAGGTAAATAATTGCCTTACGTGGGATTCCCATAATTTACTGAAGTCAACGTCAAAACAATAAGATGGCGCCCATGCCAATAGAGAAATTCCTCTAGCGAGACCTGTTGATTTTGACGTAGGTGGTTACAACTCTTGAGTGAATCCATCCCGATTTCAACTGTCACAAAAGTGTGATCTCATAGTTGTCTCGCTACCTACTGTCAGTTATGCCATGTCGAATAGACTCCCTGTATACTAGTTAAAGGCACCCGCTTCCAATCTTTGATAAATTTGATTTGATTTTTTGGACCCGGGGTATGTCCTTAAACTACGTCCGGACCTGGGTATGTCCTTAAACTACGCCAAAAAGAGAGGTATGGGCACTGCGAATGGCATCTCGCTAAGTGTGGTAGGGCACGTTCAGCGAATGTCATCGCTCAAATCTGGAGCAGAGCCCGACTGGGGAAGTACCTCCACCTTACAGAAAACCACAGCCAAATAGCACTAGACCCTACTCATAGTGTTGTGTTCCTGCTGGTGAGTAAGGTTGCCAAAGAGCTCAAAGAGGACCCAGTGTGTTGACGATGAGGGACCTTCTTGTTCCTTTAGTCGTCAACACAGTGAATCCTCCTTTTTGTAAAGGGTCGGCAACGCGCATGTGACGCCTTTGGAGTTGCAGGCGTCCATAGGTTACGGTAGCTGCTTACCATCAGGCGGGCCGTATGCTTGTTTGCCACCGTCGTGGTATAAAAAAAAAATCTTTGATAAATACTTCCAATGGGATATTTTACCAACCAATATACCGGGCGTCCCACGACTTTGCCACATGGAGGGGAAGTACTTTGAATACTGTAGATTTTACTGAAAGAAGACTTCATTTATATTTTAAAACAATACAAACTGCATTCAAAGAATTTTAAGTAATCGTCTGTCTAAACCGGGAATCGAACCCGCTAAAAGTGGTAACAAAAAAACCTGCAATGTTACTGTACTGATCGAAGCCTACGACAACTATATTTAATAGTCTTGTAGTGATTTCGGATGTCGTGCGCCGCTCCGGCTTGTTTGCTGGTAAATAAATTAAAGGAGTTCGCCAACGTGTCGGCGTCGACGCAGGTGGGATGTGTAACAATAGCGCACTGCCTATACTTTAGAGAATCAACAACATCCTGAAAGGGTACTTATCCTTTTGTGATTATACAATAGACCTAAAAAATAAGAAATAAACCTATGATCCACTATGATCACTAAAAGTTGAACTGTCATGTTGACAAAATAACCAAATAAATTAAGAATCACCTAACACTACATATGGATGTAGTTCTAGGACGTTTTAAACTAGTAGTGTTATTTGTACATTTGAAATTTCATCAATTTGGTTTTCTTAGGCAATTCTATATATATAAAGCCTGACCAGAAATATATGATTATTGTCAAGAGGGCGCTATTATTCTCATTTATATGGCAACAGTCATAGAGCGTATAATTGTCTATGGTATAGTGACATCTTGATTTGTTTACCTGTCAGCTCTGATGTTAATTTGAAAATGTTTCACAGCGAAATAGTTCCATTTCCCGAGTGTATTATTTACAGCAGTTTATTATAAGTACACACTATTTACAATGTTTCGCTCTTGAATATGAATAATTTTGTCGTTTATTATTTCATATTAAAACACTCTATTATTATTCAAGTAAACCGTCTCAATGACACTTGACAACAGTGACAGCCTATCACATGCACTCACACATGCATATCAATCTGTCATTAAAATTATTGCCAGTGTAAGAAATTAGTTCCAATGAAATTTCGCAACATGGCGAGTGATCATATATTTCTGGTCAGGCTTTACCCTACGACGAAATAAATATATGGATGGATAGATGAAGTACTGACAGTTTTCACCCCTTTTCCTAGCTTTGAATATGTATGACGAAATACGTAATTTCCCCGTTTAAAAAAGTTGCAATCGGTGAACATTATGAAAAAATAGTAAAAATAAAGATCCTGATGAATTGAGAACCTCCTCCTTCAAAATCTTGAAGTCGGTTGATAACATTTTATGCGTTCAAAGACTTAAAAGTCACGCGCGTTTAAATAAGGTAAAGGCTTACTGTCATAGCTTGTATTTCCCGGCTCCGATGGCATGAACCGTAAGCCAGATGATAATTTTTGAAGTGGTTAAGGACGAAGTGTAATGATGACTCGCGTAGTTCAGTTGTCGCTCCGTTGGTGGGTTGCGGAACGTCAGTATTTGATGCTCTTATAATATGGAAAATCGTCAGCCGGCTGTATTGAGGTAGAAAGGCCGTCTGCTGATACCCTAAATACCATATATTCATGTGACTAGTTTACGGTCTTTTTAGTGCTATACAGCCGGCTGATGATTTTTATTTTATTTGTAATAGCATATAAACTATCACCTGTTTCAACTGGGACGCGATGGTCATTTTATTTTATATATATTTTATGTGAGAAAATGGATGCTGTTCCTCAACCCACTCAAGGAACGGCAGCTGACCATCACGGAGCTTGATTATTTACCGCTCTTAACCACTTAAAATTTACCGCTTGGGACACGATGACCAACGGAAATTATTCCTGGTTTACGGCCTAGCAAGCATATTAAACAGCCACAAAAAGCAGGGTAATCTTTCAGAGCTAGTACGGTTTCTATGCTTATTATTGTTCACAGCTCATATAATTGTCTACAGTTCTAAACCTTCAGATAAAATGTACTTAGGAAGTAAAACCTTTTTGGCGTACCTACAATCTGTTTCGGTTGGTGTGAAGGATGTGACGTTTGTCACGTCACGTCACTTTGTAAAGTATTGAAATCTACACAAACGAAACAAGCAATCGAGTTTTCGTAAGCGAATTGCGTAAAGGATAATTTAACTCATGGTATGGCAGTAATTTTTAGTTCTATAAGTGACCGCTAGAGGCTCTGCACAAATTCTCCATACAAATAATTTATGAATTCGTGAACGAATCACGAATTGGGCTTATTTGTTTGACTCGTGGTAGAGGTACTGGAGACGAGAACTCTCGACTCTGGGATGAACTACCGAGAAAAGCCGGTAGCGAATGACTATGAGCTATTAGGGTGGGTCATTTTTACTTTTTTTATTTTTTTAGGAAGCACAGTTAAAAAGAGGTGCATTTAATAATTGATGATTGCACGTATTTTCAACCGACTTCAAGATTTCGAAGGAGGAGATTATCAATTCGTCGGGATCTTTGTTTTTTTTGCTATTTTTTTTGCTAAGTATTTTAAGCTAAAGTGACAATACGTAGATATACTCCGCAGGCCATAGAATATGTAACAATATTTATATGAAAACTTTGAAATGGGATCCGAAGGCAGAAAATGAATTCCGTTTGCAATATAATTTTAAATACTGTTTATTGGCATTGATACGCACCTTTATCTACACTCATATTGTAAGTCCTCTAAAATGCGTTCAAAAACCGTAGGCAATGACCAGCATTACAACAAACGATTTCACTATGATAAGTTTATTATCTGTGGCAGTATTAACTTTACATGCTCAAATATTGTTAAGTTATGAGTTTCAAATTTGGAACAGCTGTCAAAACCCACACAATTTCAATGGGTTTCTATTCTAGTCTCCATAGATTTTAAAATGTTGTCGATACGAAACGTCAGTACGATATATTTTTTGACATAAACCGCACGACATTTTGATCTCGGATGACATGAGAATAAGGACTTCGTTCGTTGGCTAATATTTAAAAAAAGTCGCGACAGAAGTTTGTACGTATATATATTTCTCTATGGTTTGTACGGCCGCCATTTCTGTTATCAACTTGTCAGTTATTGTTTGTCGAAACATTTTTAATTGCGAAAATGTAAATGTTTACTATTAACTATATTATAATAAATAAATATACTTTCCTTATCAGTTCTAATTTATTTATTTTTATTGAGCTTACACCTGTGGGTATGTTTCAGCACTTGTATCTATCTACCTAGTAATGCAGGTCAATTGCCTTCGGCTTCTGAACCCATCTTTGAGTACTTGCAATATGTGTGTAGATAAAGTAATGTATGCAACTGTACATAATTAGGCCTTAAAACACTTGTGTGATCCTATAATGAAACTCGCTGCGCTCGTTTCAATAAATCCCACTCGTGTTTTAAGGCCCCTCATTATGTATCAGTTGCATAAACTACTATTATATTACTGTGCGAGAAGGATAACTAATACTTTTTTTTCTCCATACATGAGTGACCTACCTTAATGAGCATGTTGGCAGTTCGATTCAATTATGTTTAATTGAGCACTATGAATGTTAATTAGAAAGAAAGGAATGATATTTATTAGCACAAAACAGGGACAGAAAAAATTAAAACTAACTAAAGGGACATACCACAAATTGGAAATAGTCCATTTCAAATGAACAAATGAACTGCCCAGGATTCGAACCTGGCTCCTCTGGATTACTGGTCGAACATGCTCCCAATTACACCCGGCCTTCCTCCAGTTGCTTTTCGGTAACGGAAAACGTCGTAAGGAAACCGCACCTAATCCCGATAAGGCCTACTACTACTAAATGACTCCAGTTAAAACACCGTAGTCCGTATGGGACTGCAACGGCGGGTCAGTGTTGCGGTGTGGTTTACCGCGGTAAACCAGCGACCGCTATGGGTGGACCGATAAGGCCTAGTATCCCCTCTGAGAAGTGTAAGACTTCTTCGGCAGATGTCGCTACGCGTCCCCCTAAGACGCATAATAAATTCGCAGCCATCAGGTAATATTTTGTTTGTGTTTATTAAATAAGCCACATATCTTTCATATGTGCCTTACGACACCTAGCGACACCTACCTAATTATTATTATTATTATTATATCGTTTTAGACAGGCAGCTCGCGCTGATAAGTCTAAATCAAAGTTCACTGAGCACTAATTCACAGCTTTAGATAGTTTGTCGAGTCTATTTTTGAACTGATTAACACTGTTGGAGTTCACACCTTGGGAGGGTAACTTGTTCCAAGTATTCACAATTCGGTTCGCAATAAAGTTTTTGCCGATATTTGTATTATGTACTGTTGTTGTTAGTTTAAAGTTATGTTCTCTTGTGCGCGTGTTTAGATGTCGGGTGAACAAGTCGGTCAGTTCTGGAGAGTCGTAATAGCCGTTTAGTATTTTAAAAGTCTCAATCATGTCTCCACGTTGGCGCCTCTTTTGCAGTGTTGTTATGCCTAGCTTTTTTAATCTATCCTCATATGATAGTGCCTTTAGCTGTGCGGGAATTTTAGTGAATTTGCGCTGCACTCGTTCAATCATTTCAATGTCTTTTTTGAAGTATGGATTCCATATTATAAAGCCATATTCCAGGATAGGTCTTATATACGTTTTGTAGATCTTTAGCATTGTTTCAGGAGTAAGGATGCGAAAGGCTCTTCTAATTATGTAGATAATAGAGTTTGCTTTTTTCACCATTTGCGAAATTATATCTATACATATAATAAAGCTGAAGAGGGTCGAAAGTCTGTACATGGAAGATAATCGAAAAAAAGTTGGCTGGGGATACTTAGAATCGATAACAGAACACGTTACAACAATTTTTAGAATTTTTGTCTGTTTGTCTGTTTATCTGTTTGTCTGTTTATTTGACCGCGCATCACGTGAAAACGGCTGAACGGATTTTGATGAAATTTTGCATAGAGATAGTTTGAGTCCCGGGAAAGGATAATATATAGTTTTAATCCCGAAAATCAACCCTGGTGGGGATGAAAATGGGGTTGAAAGTTTGTATGGAGAATTTTTAACCGCTGAAACGATTTTGATAGAAATTAGTATGGAGATAATTTGAGTCTCGAGAAACGTCATAGGTTAGTTTTCAAACCCTTGTGGGGGTGAAAAGGGGGTTGGAAGTTGGTATGACGAATTTTTTACCGCTGAACTGATTTAGATGGAAATGTGTATGGAGATAGTATGGGTCTCGAGAAAGGACAAAGGATAGTTTTTACCCCAAAATCAACCCTAAAGGGGTGAAAAGGTAGTTGGAAATTTATAAAGGGAATTATTAACCGCAGAATCGATTTAGATAAAATTTGGTATGGAGATAATTTGAGCTCTGGAAAAGGAAATAAAATAGTTTTATCTCCGAAATTATCCCTTAAGCGGATGCAAAAGGGGTGGAAGTTTACATGGGGAAGAAACAACCAATAACCGCTGTACGTATTTAGATGAAATTTGGTATTGAAATAATTTGTAATTTTTTGGTCAAGGTGTTCATATTTATAACATACCCGTCGATGCTTTAAATTTACCTTTACCCGCTCTTAAGAAATATTTGAAAATGTCATGAATGTCAAAGGGTTATTCCAGGTTCGAGGACTATATATGACGGACAAAGATGCATGGCCCAAACCAAAAAACTACTACAAAATCATCTAACATTTATAGGACACCGTTTAGGTAGGAAAACATATCAAACGTTTTGTGAAGCAGTCAGATTAGGATTTATTTTTCTTTATAATTAAACAATGGGTACATTATCTGTCTCTCAAGCTGTTTTGATATGTCTTCTTGAAGAACTACGCATTATTTTGTATCTTTAAGATCTAATAATGTATTACTTACTGTTTTGAAAAAAATAAGTCCCGTCGAGTTTCTTTTCGGTCATAAATGTCATAATACTTCTTGGGCCAGAGGTGTAGGGTTAGAACCGGTGGTAGTTTTGGAACGAAGTTCTTTATCGGACGGTTCGCGGATGGGAGGCTAGGTGAAAAAAAATCACGTGACCGTCACGAAAAAGCGTCACGTCACGAAAACGCGACACCCATACGATTGAGAAACATGTAAAATGGAATGAAATAAAAAATATATAAAATAGAATAAAGTGAAGTGAATGAAGTGTAGTGAAAAGTTAAAGTGAGAAGTGACAAAGTGATAAAAGTGAAAAAACTGAAAAAAGTCGAGAACCTAAAAGTAAAAAAAAACAGCCAAGTGCGAGTCGGACTCGCGCACCGAGGGTTCCGTACAAACCTATAACAAGCAAAAGTTGTAGTATGCTTATTACTTATTTCAATTTAATACCTCTACGCGTTTACGAGGAAAAAGGTAGTAAGTTTAAAATTTCAAAAAATATTTTTTGTATGATTTTACTAAAAATGTCTACTTTTCGTAATTTTTCCTTTGTCTGTGCTATATGAAGTTTCTTCGAACCAAGTTTCAAGTTTCTTCGTGCCAAGTTTCAAGTTTCTGAGTTTACGGGAAGTACCCTTTAGGTTTTGAGTTTCTTGCGAGTACTCAGTTTCAAAATATGCGACTTAAATTGCTATTTCTTTTGATTGCGTTCACATAAAAGTTTGGTTTTGCTACATCGGAAAGGTCCTATAGCCCTGAGTATTTAACATGAATTTCAATTTAATACCTCTACGCGTTTACGAGGAAAAAGGTAGTAAGTTTAAAATGTCAAAAAATATTTTTTGTATGATTTTACTAAAAATGTCTACTTTTCGTAATTTGTCATTTGTCTGTGATATATGAAGTTTTTTCGTGCCAAGTTTCACGTTTCTGAGTTTACGGGAAGTACCCTTTAGGTTTTGAGTTTCTTGCGAGTACTCAGTTTCAAAATAAGCGACTTAAATTGCAATTTCTTTTGATTGCGTTGACATAAAAGTTTGGTTTTGCTACACTTGAAAGGTCTTAGAGCGCTGAGTATTTGACATGAATTTCAATTTAATACCTCCACGCGTTTACGAGGAAAAAGGTAGTAAGTTTAAAATAAAAAAAAATATTTTTTTGTATGATTTTACTAAAAATGTCTACTTTTCGTAATTTTTCATTTGTCTATGATATATGAAGTTTTTTCGTGCCAAGTTTCAAGTTTCTGAGTTTACGGGAAGTACCCTTTAGGTTTTGAGTTTCTTGCGAGTACTCAGTTTCAAAATAAGCGACTTAAATTGCAATTTCTTTTGATTGCGTTGACATAAAAGTTTGGTTTTGCTACACTTGAAAGGTCTTAGAGCGCTGAGTATTTGACATGAATTTCAATTTAATACCTCCACGCGTTTACGAGGAAAAAGGTAGTAAGTTTAAAATAAAATAAAATATTTTTTTGTATGATTTTACTAAAAATGTCTACTTTTTGTAATTTTTCCATTGTCTATGCTATATGACGTTGCTTCGTGCCAAATTTCAAGTTTCTGAGTTCACGGGAAGTACCCCGTAGGTTTTGCAAGTGCCGAAAAACTCTAAAATTTGCAGCATAAACGACTGTATCTTTTGATTGCGTTGGTTTTTAAGTTTGATTTTTTCACAGCTTTAAGGGACAATAGACCTGAGTATTTGATATAAATTTCAGCTTGATACCTCCACGCGTTCCTGAGAAAAATGGTCTTGACAGACAGACAGACAGACAGACAGACAGACAGACGGACAACAAAGTGATCCTATAAGGGTTCCGTTTTTTCATTTCGAGGTACGGAACCCTAAAAATGGCAAATATTTCAAAAATTTAAAAAATTTCAAATAAAATTTTTAAAATTTCAACAATTTCAAAAAAATACAAAAAAAAATTCCCAAAAAAAATTCAAAAATGAAATAACATAACTTCGTTCCTACCAGCTAAAGCAGTGTATGCTTCTGTACATAATTAGGCCTTATTACGCAACAGTTACAAAAAACTACTATTTATCTCTTTTTAGGGTTCCGTAGTCAACTAGGAACCCTTATAGTTTCGCCATGTCCGTGTCCGTCTGTCCGCGGTCTAGCTCAGTTACCGTTCGCACTAGAAAGCTGAAATTTGGTGAGGCCTGATAAGAACTATCAATAAAAACTATCAATACATATAATAAAGCTGAAGAGGGTCGAAAGTCTGTACATGGAATATATTCGAAAAAAAGTTGGCTGGGGATACTTAGAATCGATAACAGAACACGTTCCAACAATTTTTAGAATTTTTGTCTGTTTGTCTGTTTATCTGTTTGTCTGTTTATTTGACCGCGCATCACGTGAAAACGGCTGAACGGATTTTGATGAAATTTAGTAAAGAGATAGTTTGAGTTCCGGGAAAGGATAATAAATACTTTTCATCCCGAAAATCAACCCTGTAGGGGTGAAAAGGGGGTTGAAAGTTTGTATGGAGAATTTTTAATAGAAATTATTATGGAGATAATTTGAGTCCCGAGAAACGATAGAATAGTTTTCATCCCGAAAATTAACCCTGGAGGGGGTGAAAAGGGGGTTGAAAGTTTGTATGGAGATTTTTCAATAGAAATGAGTATGGAGATAATTTGAGTCCCAAGAAACGACAGAATAGTTTTCATCCCGAAAATAAACCCCTGTGGGGGTGAAAAGGGGGTTAGAAGTTGTTATGAGGGTTTTTTTACCGCTGAACTGATAAAGATGAAATTTGATATAGAGATAGTATGGGTCCTTAGAAAGGACAAAGGATAGTTTTCACCCCGAAAATCCATCCTAAAGGGGTGAAAAGGGAGTTGGAAATTTGTATAGGGAATTATTAACCGCAGAATTGATTTAGATAACATTTGGTATGGAGATAATTTGAGCTCTGGAAAAGGAAATAAAATAGTTTTATCTCAGAAATTATCCCTTAAGCGGATGCAAAAGGGGTGGAAGTTTACATGGGGAAGAAACAACCAATAACCGCTGTACGTATTTAGATGAAATTTGGTATTGAAATAGTTTGTAATTTTTTTGGTCAAGGTTTCATATTTATAACAAGTTACGCGTCGATGCTTTAAAGGACCATGGGCAAAATGTCCCCACCAACCAACAGAAACGAAACATGTCTCATTTAATAGATCTTGGCAACCTGATGATTTTTTACTATGACGAGGATCACCATATGTATGGGGTTTTCTTGGAGAACCGTATTTTGTTTTCATATATATTTTGTTACAAAGTACAATGTACATTGAAAGTAACAAGAAGAAGGTTACAGAAACATTATGTTACTAGCAATAATAAACAACAACATTTCTTTTAAAAAAATACACCTCTTATTTTTGAAGTTGGTTAAAAAAAAAGGATAACAAAAATTCGCTTATAGAGCTATATATTTTTAGATCTACAATACTACTTAACATATGATATATGATACATATTATCAGTGTTAACTTAAAATTATTAATATTTTTAGCCAAAACTCTTAAAGAAAATTGAAGATGTCTGTCCTAAATATATGTATGTGACGTATATATATATATATATATATATAAACAAAATACGGTTTTCCAAGAAAACCCCATTCAAAGGGCAATCCTCGTCATAATAACAAATCATCAGATTGCCAAGATCTATTAAATGAAACATGTTTCGTTTCTGTTGGTGGGTGGGGACAGTGCCCATACTAATTTGCCCATTGTCCTTTATCTTTACCCGCTCTTAAGAAATATTTGAAAATGTCATTAATGTCAAATGATTTTTGCGGGTTCGAGGACTATATATGACGGACAAAGATGCATGGCCCAAACAAGAAACGACTACAAAATCATCTAACATTTATAGGACACCGTTTAGGTTGGAAAACATATCAAACGTTTTGTGAAGCAGTCAGATTAGGATTTATTTTTCTTTATAATTAAACAATAGCTACATAAAGGGTAAGCTGTTTTGATATGTCTTCTTGAAGAACTACGCATTATTTTATATCTTTAAGATCTAATAATGTATTACTGTTTTGAAAAAAATAATTCCCGTCGAGTTTCTTTTCGGTCATAATACTTCTCGGGCCAGAGGTGTAGGGTTAGAACCGGCGGTAGTTTTGGAACTAAGTTCCTTATCGCACGGTTCGCGGATAGGGGCTAGGCGAAAAAAAGTCACGTGACCGTTACGCGTCAAGCGAGAAACATAAAGTGGAATGGAATAAAATTAATATAAAATAGAATAAAGTGAAGTGAAGTGAAGTGTAGTGAAAAGTGAAAGTGAGAAGTGAAAAATTCCAAAAATTTCAAAAATTTCAAAAATTTCAAAAATTTCAAAATTTCAAAAATTTCAAAAATTTCAAAAATTTCAAAAATTTCAAAAATTTCAAAAATTTAAAAAATTTCAAAAATTTCAAAAAATTCAAAAATTTCAAAAATTTCAAAAATCTAAAAAAATTCAAAAATCTAAAAAAATTGAAAAATTTCAAAAATTCAAAAATTTATTATTATATAACAGTTGCATAAACTACTATTTATCTATTTTTAAGGTTCCGTAGTGAACTAGGAACCCTTATAGTTTCGCCATGTCCGTATTGTCCGTCCGTCTGTCTGTCCGTCTGTCCGCGGTCTAGCTCAGTGACCATTCGCACTAGAAAGCTGAAATTTGGTATCAGTATGTGCATTAAATACACCGCCAAATTAATAGAATAGAACCTAAAAAAAATATTTTTATTAGGGTACACATAAAATAGGGGTGAATTTTTTTTTCACTTCCCTTTTGTGATGGGTATTATTGAATAGGTCTTTGAAAAAGAATAGAGGTCTTCTAATACATCTTTTGGGTGAAACTGATAGTTTCGTAAATATTAGATCTGAAAGCGTCTCCTCCGTCTAACTTTTGTACCGTGGGTCCAAAAAAATAGAAAAAAATTATGAATTATCAGCGCCGCCAAATATCCCTTAAAAAACGATCTTTTGAACTGATGTTTTGTAACAGGGCGGCAACTACGAAACTCTACACTGAGCATCGCCCGACATGCTCTTGGCCGGTTTTTTTTTTACATTGTTATCCCAGAAATGACCCCTTAAGGATTACTAATTCCAATTCACGAAAATCCCCCGCCAGGTTATATGTACGTAGCCTATGAAAATTCAACGTCTAAAAGGGCGGGGGGTAGCCACTACACTCGATTGAGTTAAATTTGGACCCCCCCCCCCCGAGTACACCTCAAATAGAAAAATCATTGCTGACCCCCTCAAAAAATCATTTCTGCATTTGTGCGCCCCTCCCCCAAATTTCAACCGCGCTGCAACCGCGCCTGTTCTTACCTTTCATGCTTAGACTGATTTGACGGGAGGATCGATTTGGATGATATTTGCCGTGGACATGAACATATAAATACGAAAGTGTTACTGTATCGTCCGATTACTCTATGTCGTTTAAATCATGGCAAAAAAAAATGTAAGGACAAAAAAAGTATTGATTTTTGAGTGTAGTTTCATTTAGTGGTAATTGTAAAAAAAATATCAGGACTACTGTCCTCTAGCGTATCCATCTGTCAACTTTACTTCAAGTTCCGCCTCCAGGGTAGCGGGAGAGAAATTAGGGGTGAATTAGCCGCTTACTGACACAGACCGATTTCCACGCGGGCGGAGCCGCGGGCACAGCTAGTTTAATAATGTGTTTAGTATTTACCTCTACATCTCTTTGGAACTCGAAGAGGTCTATCCGTTGCCAGTTGGAGCCGTCGAGCGCCAGAATATTCCATAGCTTGGATACCTACAAGTAAATATTAAATAAGAATAAGAAAATATACATATATTGTCACACAAAATTATCGAGTAAGTTACAAAAGTAGGCACGGCTCCGAAATAACTCAATATACTTAAATTAATTTTGTACTAAGCAGAAACGCAAGCGAAATTTCAATTCAATTCGCCGCGGTTGAGTAAGCTTCGATGGCTCAGTTGGTCAGAGCGGTCGGACCGGTGTCCCGAAAGGTCGCAAGTTCAAATCTTGCTCGACGCGATGAATTTTTCAATTTTTCTTTCAATTATAAAATTCAATATATTTAATTATTTTACGTCACACCTGGCCATAATGTGAGTTTTACCGCACGCGACGCTTACGGTAAAACTCGCATTATGGCCAGGTGGAGACGTAAAATTGTGTACTCACCACGGGCAGTAAAAAAGAAAGCCCTCTATCGCATATTTACAACCCTCGCCTGCGGCTCGGGTCACAAATACCTGCGATTTCGGGGTTTCTTTCTTTTACAGTCCTTGGTAAGTAATGTACTATTACGGCCTATATGTATGTAAAACTCAATATTGTCACAAGGCGGACACGTCTTACGTCATAACTCGTTGGAATCAGAGAGATAGACACACAGGTAGACAGACGGCCACACAGATAGACACACAGACAGACAGACAGAGTTACTTTACCTGGGCGCAGCGGCACAGCGACACGACGTCCAGGTACGACAGGATGCGCAGGAGCAGCTCTTTGGGCAACTTCTTGTTTATGTGGTACTCGTCCTCGCCCGAGAACCGAACGATCTGACAAGCAAACAACGATTAATGACCGAGCGAAGTGATACTTGGGGTATACTAGTGCACTTTTAATATTATACTCGTATGTATCTATGTATAGTACTAGTGCACTTTTTATGTTATTTTTATAACGAATCGCAATCTATCGCGTCAACAACGCAGCTGATCACAGTTCCATACATTTTGTTCGGCGATTTGACGCGGTCAAAATATATGTAATCTTCAATAGATGGCGTATAGCCTCAATTTTGGATGATCACGATTTTGTATACATGAACAGTCACGAACCCGGATTGTTGATCCACTTGCCATTGTTCGTAATTACGCCGTGTAATGAATGGCCGATGTAACCGACTAGCTGTCAACTGTCAGTTACATCGGTCATTTATTACACGGCTAAATTACGAATAATGGCAATTGGCTCAACGATCCGAGTTCGTGACTTTACAGTCGCCATCATATATATCGGAGCGGCCAAGGTCACAGGGCGGACACGTCTTACTACAAAACTCGTTTGAGCGCGTCTGTGTGCACGGCACAACTGTACACGCATCAATGTGTGCGTGCGGAGGGCGCTGTTTCCGCTCCGCTGTCGTAATGACGTTTGACAATACACCGCCATTTTGCTTTTAACCTATTGACCGCCACAGTCGGCTGTGGCCGACATCAAAAAGTTGTGCCATGGACGCCAACGACGGCTACAGCCGACAGGCTTTGTAATGTAATAGGGACCTACGCGGGCTTCCGCAAAGTTCAATTTCGCTTGACAAAACACGATTACGTGGCGTCGGTGGCGCGTCATTTTTGTTCAATGCTTGGCGGTCAAAAGGTTAATCGATGCGCTGCCAACCCGACGGATTAGCCTACTAGTTCCCTACCAATCGGCCGCCGCGGGGTGAGGTAATTCCGATCGGGGCGGGGCGGAGCGTGGCCATTTGTATGAAATACTATTATTTATTCTGTGCCAAGGTGGTAACATATATCTGAACAACACTTCTATTGTCAAGGCGTTTAAGTGCATGTTCAGATAATTTCGAGTACCTTGGCCACTCCGATATATTTGATGGGCCACTGTACAGTAGAACCCGCTTCATACGATTACTCGCAAAATACGCCAATTTATATCAGTGCCTGCAACTTAAAAAAAAAACTGTTTATTTCATTCAAATCAAAAGTTAGGTACATTCATAACGAACTTAACTTGAGGTCACGCCACAGACTACACAGACTACCCATCATTCTACACCATTTTCAACCGACTTCAAGATTTCGAAGGAGCAGGTTCTCAATTCTTCGAGTCGGGATCTTTATTTTTGCTCTTTTTAGGGTTCCGTAGTCAACTAGGAACCCTTATAGTTTCGCCATGTCTGCCCGTCCGTCCGTCCGTCCGTCCGTCCGCGGATAATCTCAGTGACCGTTAGCACTAGAAAGCTGAAATTTGGTACTAATATGTATATCAATCACGCCGACAAAGTGGTAAAATAAAAAGAAAAAATGTTTTATTAGGGTACCTCCCCTATACGTAAAGTGGGGAGTGTTTTTTTTTTTCATTTCAACCCTATCGTGTGATATATTGTTGGATAGGTATTTAAAAATGAATAGGGGTTTACTAAAATCATTTTTTGATAATGTAAATATTTTCGGAAATAATGGCTCCAGAAGTTTAAAAAAATGTGTCCCCCCCCCCCCCCCCTCTAACTTTTGAACCATAAGTTTTAAAAATATGAAAAAAATCTCAGAAGTTGAACTTTATAAAAACTTTCTAGGAAAATTATTTTGAACTTAATAGGTTGAATAGTTTTTGAAAAAAAATTACAAAATAATTTCTGAACTAAGTTTGTAATTTAACCGTATAAGCAGGTGTTTATTGTACCTGTAATTTCTACAAAATCACAATGAAGTGACGTGCTTTCAAATAAAGTAAAAACGGTGAAAATCGGTTCACGCAATAAAGAATTATCCCATAAAAATCATCTTCCATACTTTAAGCTCGCGCGCAATAGTTTACTTAATTTGCCGATAGATGTCGCTGTACGTGGAACGCTCATATCATATCCTACATGGCGGTGTTATCAACCGACTTCAAGATTTCGAAGGAGGAGGTTATCAATTCGTCGGGATCTTTGTTTTTGCAATTTAATTTTTTTTTTTTTTTTTTTATGTATGTTCACCGATTATTCGAAGACGGCTGGACCGATTTGGAAAATTCTTTTTTTGTTTGAAAGAGTATACTTTACAGGTGGTCCCATTGTAACCAGGTCAGGATCTGATGATGGGATCCTGGAGAAATCGAGGGAACTCTTCAACTATTAAAGGCACAACTATAGTGATTTGAGTATTTTTTTCAGCAGCTCGAGCATTTGGTGTTGGAAAGGTGGATGCTAAGTGAAGTCGGTTCTTTTTTGTTTAAAATTATTTTAACTCTTAAGTGGGGACACTTACTGTGACGGACGGAAAACTACGGAACCCTACACTGAGCGTGGCCGGACACGCTCTTGGCCGGTTTTTTATGTATGTTCACCGATTATTCGAAGACGGCTAGACCGATTTGGAAAATTATTATTTTGTTTGAAAGAGTATACTTCACAGTTGGTCCCACTGTAATCAGGTCAGGATCTGATGATGGGATCCTGGAGAAATCGAGGGAACTCTTCAACTATTATAGGCACACCTATTATAGTGATTTTAATATTTTTTACAGCAGCTCGAGCATTTGCTTTTGGAAAGGTGGAAGCTAAGTGAAGTCGGTTCTTTTTTGTTTAAAATTATGTAGTATAACAATCCTATAACTTGATTTTGGTTGTGGTTGATTGGGTATGGTTATTAACTCAACTGAAATAAGAGGTCGCGCTTTCATACTAAATTAGTACGGGATCGTCTATGTGTGGTGGCCTCGAGTTGTACTTATGATCTATCTAGTGGTTGAGGTTATCTGTGGGTCACGCAGCACAGTCCCGCATAAAACGCTTTCCCGTTTAAGTCGCATTTTTGGCTAGGTCCCTTCAAAATCGTTTTAGGCGAGTCGTACTGAATGTATTTAAGTGCGTAGATAAAGATTATTAATTGATAACTTGTTAACACCTTATCAGTCAAACACATGCCACTTATCAGTACTTAATGTGTTTACAAACAAAGAATCTATGGACGTCACCAAGAGGGAGGGGGGAGCCACTTCATACTTTACCCCACCCTTAATTTATACGAATACAGGCTGTTATTTCAACCCATATAGACGGAGAGCTAGCCACGTCACATATGACACAATAATGAGAGCAACAAAACCCCTCTAGTCAGTATGCTATACTATGCTTATTTCTAGGTCTGGACATCTGGCAGCTGTAAAGTGGTGGAGGTCAAAGAATGCAAACCACTTCAAGAAAACTAATCCTAGAGAGTTTGATGCAATATTATGAGAACTTATACAAATAATTAGATTTATATCCTTGCCAAAAGTTTCTGTTGGGGGAATTAGTGCCAAACGACGTATAATGTAATTCATAGTTTGTCGCCTACTGTTTTTGTTTTCATAATATAATACTACGAAATATTTTTTATTCTAATGTTAAAATATAGGCCCTGTCCTTTACAACTGAGACAACTTCGGCAGTTTTTACCTATTTTGGTATTACTATTTTCCAATTCAATTTTTTTATAGTCTGTCACTCTGACCTCCACCTGTTAAAATCTGCCAGATGCCCAGATCTAGCAATAAGGACAGTATAGCAATCTACCCAGACGGGTTTGGTTACTCTCATTATTGTGTCATATCTGGTGTGGCGGGCTCTTCGTCCAATAGTCATATTGTGCAATACAGCACTAACTACTAAGTACCATGGGACCAACCCCAAAATTTCAAAAATTTTTTTGGCTGTTTCATACATTTCAGCCGACCAGATGTCGAAGTTTTCTATGGGGAGATCAAATGTTTTTTTGAGATTCCGGGTTTTTGTTCCATGGAAAATGTTGTACAGTATGGCTTACCTACATCACCTGGCACAATATGGCAGGGTTGAAAAACACCCTGTATGGCCCTTCATCCCTCTCCTAAGATTGGACGCATTTGGAAGTACTGAAGAAGTTGTGGCCATATGAAAACTTGATATATTATAGGTATGGGCTCCAGAAATCAATTTTTTTATAGCACAATGGTGGCAAACAAGCATACAGCCCGCCTGTTTTTAAGGGCTCTTTGGTGTTGTAATATAAGGAGTGGTCCGGAAAAAAAGTAGCCGTGCCTTTTTTGATTTATCTTTTTATTTTGTGCCGATTTAGAAGCAGTGTTTATATTTAAATAATCTCTAGATACAATCATACAAAACATAAATACAATCATACTTAAATAAAACAGTGTTTGGAAGTTTTCGCCTTTTGTATTCCATCATACACATAGTTTTTTGAACAGCGTCTTCTGACAGAATTTTTGAGGTGTTTCTCAAAAACATGTTTTTTCTTATAGTTTGATTTGATGAGCTATTTTATACCTTAATAAATTGTCTTTCTTCAATAGTAAACTTTTTTATCTGGCTTCATTTTAAGGTAGTTACAGTAATTTTTAATTAAATGTATTTGCCTTTTTTCATAGAAAATTATCTCCCATAGAAAAATCTTTGTCAGAGGTTAGATTAGAGAGTCTTCCTGACTATCCTAGCATAAAACGGGTTGTGAAAATGGAAATACAATTGTGGCATTGTAGCGGATGTCGATTGAAGATTGTCAAATTATGTTGTTCAAAAGGTTACAAAGTATGTTGAATTAAAAACGCGAAAACTTAAATATGCTCACATATTCTATTATGATTGTATTTTTATTTATTAGTATTGTATCTACGGATTAATAAAATAAATATACTGCTTCAAAATTAGCACTAAATTAAAAAATACACAAGATTGTACACTGCTACTTTATTTCAGGACCACTCCTTAGTAGCATGTTAGTCAGTAAACTACAGACTTAACAGATATCACACTGCCTTTATATTGTGTGATTTGCACATAGTCACAATTTTATTTGTTAATGCTTTGTCCAGAAAGGAAAATACATATATAGAATGCGCCTATACTACAAAAATGGATCCCAGAATTGGTGCTAATTAGGGAAAATGAAAAATACAAACTTTCATACTAAAAAGTTTGCATTCCCTAGTGATAAATATTTCACTTAAATGATAAATAGTGTATAGGTTCTTAAAGGGCACGCAACTCGCATGTGAATCCTCTGGGGTTGCAGGTGTATGCTTGTTTACCACTGTCGTGGTATAAATAGATCAATATCCCTCCATTCCCTTCCCCAGTTTTTAGATGTAGGTATATCAAGTCTTATTTTTGTGGGGTCATTATTTAGGGTCAATAATATTTCTATAGTTTTATCCAAACAGCAGTGAGTTGCATCCTACACCATAATAATATATTGCAATGGTGCAATATAAACATTCATATGACAGTGAGTAGAATATGACTTTTAAAAGAATATATTAATTATATGTAATTTATAATTTTAGGGTTTAACATTTTATAAAGCGAAAAACGTTTTTTATTACTTTTTTTTAACGCATGTTCTGCACGACGCAAAGGTCACACAAGGCCGTTAAATTTCGCGGTGTACCTACATAACGGTATCAGGCCGGGTTATTGTACGCGCTGGGGTCAACAAACCCGCCTAACAAAGGAAAACCACTTAATCCAGCGCCAAAACCAGCAAAATCCGACCAAAACTGGCAAAAACACATCCCTCAATTTATTTGCATATTAAAAACGCACTTGTAAAAAACAAGTTTAAAAAAAAAGTTTAAAAATAGAACGCAACACTCATTGTTTATGAATTGCGATCTTTTGTGTCGTTTTTCGTCTAAACTTTGTAATTATAGTTAATTATTAATAATCATCGCATGGGAGAACAAAGGAATAGGGCATGTACTTGCATATAAGTACAGATATGTCAGCTGTTTCTAATCAAAACGAAAACACAAACATGTTAGCGAAGTCGATCGATGGATGCCTACCTCGAATTTACTCCTCCCAGAGTAACTCATGGTGGGGTACGGCGTGATCTTCGCCACTCTGCAAAATTTCACTGACTCGTTGGTCCTAAAATTTTCAATAGCCGCGGGCGAGAGCGCACCAAACAAACAAATATGGACGACTTTGATTGGGCTTTTCCTAGTTTTTCACGGTACGGTATCCTTCGTTGAGGCTGAGGGTGCGTTCGGTAACTAATTCAGTTTGACAGCTGACAGAAACGTTTTTGGACGTTCACTTATGCGAGAATTGCGAGATGCTTTTGCGCGATACCAGAGAGTTCTAAACCAGGAGAGGCCCTGAGTATCATTTCCCCTCTGTCAAAAGTATTGGCGGAAAATCTAGTACATCTATAAAAACTATTTCAATAATCGATGTCACGCCATTTTCGTCATCGCTGTCAATGGATAACAAGCTCCGTGAAAATGCCCTTATGCGCTGTTTTTGGATGTAAAAAAATGTTATATTTCGTCTAGTTTACAAAAAGATGAAATACCATTTCAGATGTAAGTACAGTTTTACTTTATTTATCATTACTTTCGTAGTAAAAGATTTAACCTAAATCGAAAATCAAGCTTCGTTTACAGAATCGATTCAAAGACAATCGTTTTCTTTCTGACGGGCAGTAACTATTTGACGTTTGACACTTCTCCATATTTAACGCGCTTAAGGATTGCTGTCTTCTATATTTTGTTTGAAAATACAATCAAAAATGATCCTTGGCTTTTTTGTTTGACATTTCCAAAGACTGCATCCAATAATGAACCATATGTTAACATATGTACAGTCGACTATCTATTGCTCCATTTAGTGTTATGAAGTATAAAAAGAATATGTCAAATATGTTTGGTGTTTTCAAGACAAAGGTACATCTTTGTCGGTTGTCAATAAAGCGTTGCTGCCATAAAAATTCATTTAGAAATAAACTGTATTAACAACCGACAATGATGTACCTTTGACTTGAAAACTTCACATGCGTGCTACCTCGCCCCCCTCAGATTTTGGCAGACTTTTTTGTTTGGAAAGATGAGGCGAAGCGTACTCCATTTATAGAGCTTTATGCGCGATACGTTGCAAAAACTTAACTGTGACTAACAAAAGATTATTATTTTTGAAATATACTGCGTAATAAAGAAATATATTTCACTTTTATGAACACTAAAATGCATATCTTTTCCGTGACTGTATATCATAGGAAAAGTGAATACTTGCTTTCGAACGTATTTGACAGTCTCACGATGCGTTCAGTAGCCTTTGTTTGTTTTTTTTTTTCTAGTAAACAAATTGAAAACACAAATATTTATTATTTTCAGTTTATTTATTTTTAGATAACTATATGCGCAGTTTAATTTAAATATATCTTGATTTAGTAACGTTATATCAAAAGGTCTGTTGTCATTTGAAACTAATATTTTATACTTATTATGCATATAGCTATTACCTATAACATTAAAACTATTACTGTTTTCATTATTGCATTATTTTATTATATAATGATAATCTCCACATACATTCCACATAAAGTTCTTGATTGACCCAAAGGCGGTTATCATTATCACATTGGCGCTTCGTGCGGGTTCCGCATGAATCGCCGATGTGCGAGCGAGATACATGTACTCATCGTTGTCTCGCTCATTTACCCTCATCGCATTCATCATTCATAAATTTCATAATCACCTTTACCCTGGGGCCACTATTCGGGGATTCGGCCGAATAATCGTCTTGCATTTCTTTCTTATTTTATAGTAATTCTCTTTCTTACGTTATAACACGAATATTCGGCCAAATCCCCGATAATGTGGCCGTAGCATGCACCGATATGCAATAAAGAACGGGATAGAATCGTCTGGATGGGTAATTGCTTAGAGAATTCAACCAGCCGGAGTCGCCATTGACAGGCGTTCCCCTCTGCCAAAAACATATGACCAGTGGTCATACACCTGTACGGACTGACGTTTATATGACGTAGCTATTTGTACGTTACGTAGGAATAGCCAGACATTTGACGTTCCCCTCCCCCGCAAAAATCGGCAGACTTTTTTGAATAGAAAATGACAGACATGGCTACTCCATCCGGGTTGAATTCTCTAAGGGTAATTGATTAGCTGTAGTAGGTACAGTCGAAAAAAACTAGAAAAATAATAGTAATGTTGTTCCTCAAGCTGCTGATGAGGATGAAAGTTATGTGTAATATTAAAACGCTATGTGTAATATTAAAACGACATATTGGTTACAATGGTTAAATATGAATAGGATAAATAAAACATCACTTCAAGTATTATAAATATTTTTTTAATAATATTGTCATGATCATAAAATAGTAATAAATTAATTAAAATTGTAGGTGTCTTGAATAACAAAGTAACATTAGTTTTTTTTAATACCATACCAATATTTAATATAAAATCTACAACATTGTCCTTAAAATTTACTTTTTATATAATATTAAACCAACTTAGTAGCTTTGCATTTATGAATAAAAATTAATAATTATAAGTATTCTGGAATGTATTAAATTAAAATCTTTTAAACACTGTCTTTGAGCATTTTTAATAGTAGTTTATGTAACTGTTACGTAATAAGGGACCTTAAAACATGAGTGTGGTTTTATGAAATGAGCCGCAGGCGAATTTCATAATAAGATCACACGAGTGTTTTAAGGCCTAATTACGTACAGTTGCATACACTGCTTTATCTACACTCATATTATATATATTAAATTAAGTGTTCGGAAACCATAGAATGACCGCCATTGTACCGTCATGGCCTACTCGATTGTGCCGGCGCTCGCGCGGGACCAATCGAGTTGGCCATGGCGGTAACATTATGTTATCAAATTCGATGTTCCAAATTTGAAACTCATTGCTTAACAATATTTGAGCATGCATAGTTAAAATTACGTTACTGCCGCAGATAAGAAACTTATCATAGTTAAATCGTTTGTTGTAATGCTCGTCATTGTCTACGGTTTTTGAACGCATTTTAGAGTACTTACAGTATGAGTGTAGATAAACTGTTTTATTTATATATAAATAGGCTTACTTTGTCCTAATATAACAAAATTATAACATGTAATGTTACTTCCAAATTGTATTTGACCCATAACCAAAATATCGGTATCATTTTCGACATGTCATTGACTTATTATTAATAATGAACTATGTAAATAAAAATAATCCATGCAATTATCAACCTTACTTTCTAAACCAGAGAGTTCACATTGTAAAACCATTTCTTAACAATAAGCCGAAAGTTATATCATCATCTGCTCGTATATTGCTCTGCTTGTGGTAATTCTGAAATTAAAAAAAAGTCTACAATTTTATGGTATACATTTATTACAAATGTGACTTCGGGGGGGGGGGGGGGAGTCAACCATGTATTTGGGGCACGGGGGACCCGGAAATCAGCTATTCACAGTCAGAAGTACAAATTTGTCTATGGCCTCCCTACAAAGATTCAGGGACCATCACCACCACACCACCCGACACGTCGGCGGAAACGACTATCGGGATTTAATTATATAAGTTTATTAGCAGATAGTTGGTTTTGCCTTTGACCCTAACGGCAGAAACGACTATGTGGATTTAAGTTTATTAGCAGATAGTTGGTTTTGCCTTTGACCCTAACGGCAGAAACGACTATGTGGATTTAAGTTTATTAGCAGATAGTTGGTTTTGCCTTTGACCCTAACGGCAGAAAAGAGTATTTGGATTTAAGTTTATTAGCAGATAGTTGGTTTTGCCTTTGACCCTAAAGGCAGAAACGACTATGTGGATTTAAGTTTATTAGCAGATAGTTGGTTTTGCCTTTGACCCTAACGGCAGAAACGACTATGTGGATTTAAGTTTATTAGCAGATAGTTGGTTTTGCCTTTGACCCTAACGGCAGTAACGACTATGTGGATTTAAGTTTATTAGCAGATAGTTGGTTTTACCTTTGACCCTAACGGCAGAAACGACTATGTGGATTTAAGTTTATTAGCAGATAGTTGGTTTTGCCTTTGACCCTAACGGCAGAAACGACTATGTGGATTTAAGTTTATTAGCAGATAGTTGGTTTTGCCTTTGACCCTAACGGCAGAAAAGAGTATTTGGATTTAAGTTTATTAGCAGATAGTTGGTTTTGCCTTTGACCCTAAAGGCAGAAACGACTATGTGGATTTAAGTTTATTAGCAGATAGTTGGTTTTGTCTTTGACTCTAACGGCAGAAACGACTATTTGGATATAATTTTATTAGCAGATAGTTGGTTTTGCCTTTGACCCTAACGGCAGAAACGTCTATGTGGATTTAAATTTTTTAGCATATAGTTGGTTTTGCCTTTGACCCTAACGGCAGAAACGACTATGTGGATTTAAGTTTATTAGCAGATAGTTGGTTTTGCCTTTGACCTGGCGACCCAGTGTGTTGACGACGAGGGACCGCTTATCCCTTTAGCCGTCAACATAGTGAATCCTACTGTTATATAGTGTCGGCAACGCGCATGTGACACCTCAGTAGTTGCAGGCGTCCACAGGCTATGGTAGCTGCTTACCATCAGGCGAGCCGTATGCTCGTTTGCCACAGTCGTGGTATTAAAAAAAAAATAATATCAATGTATATTACAGAGATACAAAGTGTAACAAAAATGCTGTTAACGCTTTTAAGGGCATAATTGGTACCGTATTTTTATGAAAAAGAAAAAAAAACTAGCGAAAAAAAATTAGTTTCGTATGGAGGGTGGGCCGGCTGGGACGACACGTCCCCGTCCCATATAATTTTTTTTTTTCCGTGAAACAATTTTTTCATCACTTTGTTGTCCGTCTGTCTGTCCGTCTGTCAAGACCCTTTTTCTCAGGAACGCGTGGAGGTATCAAGCTGAAATTTATATCAAATACTCGGGTCTACTGTCCCTTGGAGCTGTGAAAAAATCAATTCAAATTTTCGAAACTCGCAAGGGAATCAAAACCTACAGGGTACTTCCCGTGAACTCAGAATCTTGAAATTTGGTACGAAGCAACGTCTTATAGCACAGATACAGGAAAAATTGCGAAAAACGTAAATTTTTTGTTACATCATATACATTTTTATTTTATAATTTTGAAGTTACTACCCCTATATACCTACAGGTTTGTACGGAACCCTCGGTGCGCGAGCCCGAGTCGCACTTAGCGATACCAATTATACCGTTAAACGGATCATTAGTATTTTGGTTACTTACTGTATATGTCGGCCATGTAATACTGTATACTTACTCAGGTCCTCAGGGTGAGAGCACTTCTTCAGATGCTCGGTAATCATCAGTTTGAGGGCAGCGTTCTCCGCTACCAGCTTGTGGTTGGTTTCCTTCAGGAGCCGGTTTTCCTCGGCCTGCCAGTTCATTAGGACTTTCTGTTTTTGTCTGAAACATTTTTGAAGTGAAAACTTCTTTAGCGGCACTGTGCATTTTTTGTGAGGGGGAAAAAACGTTAAACTCGCGTCAGGTCACGTGACCGTCAGATTCGTCAGATTGAAAATTCGTAAGACGGACACGTGACCTGATCGAATAAATAATTGTAATAGTTCCGAATTGTTAAATTTTTAATGTAATATAAATTGTCATGATCATGATGTACGATAGCGCAATAAATGAATATTGTATTTTACCACATAAATGATTTTCACTTCTGCCGGCACTCCCGGAGTGCCCGTAGTTTTTTTTTTTTTAGTTTGGACAACGAGAATTGAGTATTAGAAGCATTAAATCAAAGAAATGTGGGCGAGTTGAGTGAAAGGGACCTCTTTGTCTATTTACATGGGGAGATGTTTTTTAAAATGTATGAATGCAGTTTTTCTTGTTATTAAAATCGATGACATGGTTCCTCAGAACAGATCTTCGTATGTCTTATAGTTTCAGACTTTCCCATACTGACCGATTTGAATGAGACACCCTGTATATATTTTTTTAAATAGCATAACCGTTTTCATAAACGTATCGTTTGAGCTTTGCTACCATCGGCGCTAGTGAACAGCAGACATTTTTCGGTACCGAAATAAAACCGGTAGATTGAGAAATAGCGATACCGGTAGCGTATTTTCATATTTAAACCGGTATAAAACCGTTGAGATAAGTATTTTTTTTCTGTCTGTATTTAAAATGCTATTTTTTTTGTCTGTATTAAAAAAAAATTTTTTTTTAGAAAAGACTTCGTTTTTCAAATATCTGGAAATATATTTTTACTAAGTAGTTTTACTACTCTTATTTGGCCTTCAAGCAACAATGTAAAGAAGGAACAGACTCAAACAAGATTTACTGAAAATATGACTCCTGAAAATTCGTAACCGGCCAGTCTTATACCGTAATAAGACTGTCAAAGAAAGTACCGTCCGAGTCGTTCTTGCGGTACTATTGTGGGGCCATTTTTTTTTGGGCTGATCGGTGTATTTGGCCTTAAAAATCAATTTGTATATAGTGTAATGCATTATGCTTCTAAAATTAAAAATAGTAACATAATACCTGTATCTTCTAGAAGCAGCAGTCCTGGGTTCCAACATCTTCTTCTTTTCTGCTTCCTTCTCTGCTTCTCCATCTATCTCCTTTTCCACTTTACTATTCCTTCTTTTAACAGTCTTCTTAAAATTACCACTCACTTTATTCATATTAAAAGGTACTATTGGTATCTTCTGTAGACTATTAGTTATTAATATAGTGCTAGGATTTACTATTGTAACTGGTACCAATGTACCAGGTAGTGTAGATATTGGTAGTAGATTTTGCACTACTTGCGTATCTATTTTTGTGTCACTAGATTTCTTTTCAGCTTTATCTGATAGAACTCTTTTAAGTCTTTCCTTGGTTTCGTCTTGAATTTTACTTTTATCATCATCAACGGGTTTCATCCTAACTTGCCTGCCATCTGGTTTTTTAATTATAATCTCGAAATCATCTAAATCGATTTTCTTATCTTTTTCCCGTTTGCTTAAAGCGTTTTGATAGTTTCTTTTGAGCATTTTGATAATTTGACGGTCTTCCTTATCATTATGTTCTTCTAGACTATCAACAACAAAATCCAGGGATTTTTGACTCATAATAGGCGGAACTTTATCAGGTTTATCTGTTAACAGAACATCTTTAGTCAAATGTGCATCTTTTATAACTGAATCTGCGTATATTAAAGTCCTGGGCATATTTTTGGTGTCAATATTAATGTTATCTTTTCTTATTTCTACATTGCTGTGTATTTTAATAACATTGTTGGTGTAGGAGACAGTTTCATTGATCTCTTTATCTTCATGTCTGACGATAGCAACATCGTCCACCTTTAAATAAAGTATACTTATTAGTTAGGTATTCCATTATTTTACAAAAAAATCATATTAAGTAATTGTTTAGTTTAATTTAACTTCACCTTGCATAGTTAAAGCAATGGCGCGTAGTTACAGTGTCCGAGAGGTAACCGAATGGCTCGCGGTATTTAAGCTCCCTACGTGTTGTGGAACCACCTTGTGCAACCCGAACTGACCTACGTTGTACTTTGTTTTTCATCTCCCCCCCCCCCCCATATTTTTTTCCGGTTTCCAACTCTGACGATAGATAACCGACCAGCCGGTGTGAATGGCAATTTGCATGCTCATTCTTCATCAGTCATCACCAGAGCTCGGATTTTTCACGGCAAAACAAAACACTAGCGTAATTTAGCCAGTGCTTGAAATATTATTTTATCGACACCTATCGAGTCTTACTAGAGTATATGACAGGTATTGCCTCAGTACATTTTTTCTTTTTTTATTCGATGGTACACACAGTGTGAATGTCAAAATTTAAAAACTAACAAACGTGCGAAAATTTCGAAAAACAGGAGACTTACTAGAGCTCAAAATCAATATTTTTGACCAGTCTAAGGTGACCTACTGGGGGTTAGAAGGTTGTGCATTAATTACCGGACATCCTGTATAAGTAATAAAATAACTTTTCATTTTAGCTTTGCCATAGTCGAGCAACAAAGAGGTAGGTCTGCATGTACAACTTAGAACGAAGTAACTATACCACCTCATTTAAAATGATAGAAACGACTGCAAATTTCATCTCACATGACATATGACATTCACACTTTAACTGTCATTTCATTACGTATAAAACGTAAATTGCATCTAGGTATTATTTATTTCGCAACGCATTGAATCCGACGTGTTGGATATACGTATAATAACTTAATATTGCAAGGTATCAATTAATACAAAAATGAGTAATGTACAAGATCGGATCAAAACGTGGATTGAAAATCACCCTGAGTTAGTCTATAATGAAGTGACCTTATACTGCTCTATGTGCGATATGCATCTAAAACTGGAGAAATGCAATATTGAGAATCATGTGAAAAGCAACCGCCACAATTACCGTTCGGGGCAACCAAATAGGAAACATCAATTTTATTTCGATTTAATTATTTTTCTTATTTGATGCAACATACCATGGGCAACAGTCAACAACAATAATTTTCGTCATTTTTTTAACAAGTATTTATGTTGCGACTGCTCTATGACTTCTTTACCGGACGAATCGACCCTGCGAAAAATTTATTTAAATCTCGTGTACAAAAAAACTATACAGGGTATAAGAGAGGTAAACAAAACCAATTATTTGTGGATATCTATAGACGAAACACCAGATTTCATGGGAAAATGTGTGACAAACGTGGTGATTCGGTCTTTGCAAAAAAATTGTTCTGAGCAATTTTATCTTTTGGGGTCGAAGGTTTTAGAGAAGGTAAATGGGGAAACAATTGCAAACCTAATAATAAACCAATTAAAATTTTTGTTTCAAAATTCTTTCAATGATAACGTAAACAATTTGCTTTTACTTTGCACAGATAGTGCCGCATATATGCTTAAAGCCGGTCGTATTTTAAAAGCAACGTTTCCTCGTATGAAACACATTACGTGTTTAGCTCATGGTCTGCACCGGGTTGCCGAAAGAGTGCGAGATAATTTCAAAGGTGTGGATGGGTTGATATCGAATGTCAAAAAGATATTCCTAAAATCTCCAGAGCGTGTACGCCTTTTTAAGGCAAAATATCCGTCCATTCCCCTACCTCCCGAGCCAATTATCACCAGATGGGGAACTTGGATATCTGCTGCGGTATATTACGCTCAATACTATGAGCAAATACGTGATGTCGTCTCCATACTTGCTAATGACTCGGCAGCTATAAGAGCTGCAAAAAAATGTTTTCAAACACGCAAACTACGACCGGAGTTAAATTTCATTCGCGACAACTACGAAGTAATAGCCTCTTCAATAGAACAATTGCAATGTTCGACTTTATCCATTGCGGAATCCTTCCTCATTCTGGATACTGTTCGTTGCTACGTAAACTGGAGTAAACTTTTACCAGTGACACGTAAATTTGAAGCCGTGCTCGAACGAAATCCTGATTACGAAATTTTAAGAGACATCTGAAAATATTACCCGAACTGATAATGAATTCTATAAATTTGCTCTGACGTCAACTGAAGTTGAACGTACATTTAGTGTACATAAATGGATTTATAGTGATAAACGCAACTGTTTACTCCCAGAGAATGTTGAAAAGATAATGATCATCTACTCCTATCACTATTACCCAAATAAAATGTCTTGTGCTGCTGTGTGTACTGACGTAGATTTTGAAGAAGAAATTGCGTCTGTTTCTAATATATAGTAACTTTATACAAATGTTTTTATTAGTTTTATTACATATTAATTTTATTTGGTGACTTTTATTTCTTCTAGTTCTGAATTATCGATATCGATAAAATAATATTTCAAGCACTGGCTAAATTACGCTAGTGTTTTGTTTTGCCGTGAAAAATCCGAGCTCTGGTCATCACATACAGATACTGGAAATTGTGGAGGGGGGGATCTTAAGTGGGGTACAACACGTAGGGAGCTTACCATCCGGTTACCTCGCGGATACTGAAACTACGCGTCATTGCTCTGAATAGTTGACCGCATTTTGGTTTCTAGTTACCTTGGTATCGCTGTATTTTATTTTATCTACACTCATATTGTAAGTCCTCTAAAACGCGTTCAAAAACCGTAGGCAATGACCAGCATTACAACAAACGATTTCACTATGATAAGTTTATTATCTGTGGCAGTAATGTAATTTTAACTTTACATGCTCAAATATTGTTAAGTTATGCGTTTCAAATTTGGAACAGCTGTCAAAACCAACACAATTTCAATGGGTTTCTATTCTAGTATCCATAGATTTTAAAATGTTGTCGATACGAAACGTCAGTACGATATATTTTTTGACATAAACCGCACGACATTTTGATCTCGGATGACATGAGTCACATGAGAATAAGGACTTCGTTCGTTGGCTAATATTTAAAAAAAGTCGCGACAGAAGTTTGTACATATATATATTTCTCTATGGTTTGTACGGCCGCCATTTCTGTTATCAACTTGTCAGTTATTGTTTGTCGAAACATTTTTAATTGCGAAAATGTAAATGTTTACTATTAACTATATTATAATAAATAAATATACTTTCCTTATCAGTTCTAATTTATTTATTTTTATTGAGCTTACACCTGTAGGTATGTTTCAGCACTTGTATCTATCTACCTAGTAATGCAGGTCAATTGCCTTCGGCTTCTGAACCCATCTTTGAGTACTTGCAATATGTGTGTAGATAAAGTAATGTATGCAACTGTACATAATTAGGCCTTATTATGTATCAGTTGCATAAACTACTATTTTTATCATGTAACATAATGGTCTAAGAGCTGGCCACGTCAGATGTGACACAATAATGAGAGCAATGAAACCTGTCTAGTTAGACTGCTTTACCATCCTTATTGCTAGATCTGGGCATCTGGCAGCTTTTAATGGGTGGATGTCAGAGTGACAGACCAACAAAGTTTTTAAGTTGGAAAAAAGTAATACCAAAATAGGTAAAAAATGCCAAAGTTGTGTAATTTATAGACGACGGGGCCTATATTTTAACATAAGATTAAAAACCAATGTCTATTATTGCGGAAACAAAAACAGTAGACGACTAACTAAAAATTGCATTTTACATCATTTGGCGCTACTTTCCCCCAACAAAACCTTCTGGATATGATATAACCTAATTAATTACATAATTTCCCATAATATTTCATTAAACCCAGAACTCTAGGATTTATTTTCTTCAAGTTATTTGCATTCTTTGACCTCCACCACTTTACAGCTGCCAGATGTCCGGATCTATAAATAAGCATAGTATAGCAAACTAACTACATGGGTTTCGTTGCTCTCATTATTGTGTCATATCTGACGTGGCCAGCTCTCCGTCTATAAAGATCATTGATGTTTTACCTTGTCCACTATATCCTTGCCGACGATCCTACTGATTGTGGTCACCTCATTGGTCAGTTTTGAAATGGTGGTGGTTTCGTACTCTTTGACGGCGCCTGATTCGTCGCTGGAGGACCTGGAACAGGTAGGTAGGTGTTTTTGTCATTGATTCATTATACACTAGCGACCCGCCCCGGCTTCGCACGGAATAAAAAATAGTTATTGTGGGTTATCCCTAACAGATAGACATATACCATCGCAGACTTTTTTGTAGACCTTTTTAAGGTGTACAATACTGTAGTACATTATTTTGATCTATCTCGTAGGGTTCAGCCAGCATTTGCAATGTAAGCGCAAAAAAACAGTTTATTTACGACAGCACATTAAAAACCTCTAAAATTATCAGTGTTTCTCTATTATATTATATAATACATATAAACCTTCCTCTTAAATCACTCTATCTATTAAAAGAAACCACATTGTATTGTAGTACGGGCAGGTTTCCGCAACTCGACGTCTGGCGCCTATTTTGCGTGAAGGAAGGACGGCTAGTCCAGCCAGCCCAGCTCCTCGAGGAATCCTATCAAACCTTTGGTGTTGAGTAGGACCTCGGGGAGATCACCCGGGGATCCGAGGTGTTTTGCCCTGTATGGGGCCACTCCGTTGCACTCCAGTACCACGTGAGAGGCCGTTTCTTCAGTCTTCATGCACCCACGGCACAGGGGACTGTCTGTAACACCTAAGTTAAAGAGATGTTTGTTAAATGGTCCATGACCTGTTATCACACTAGTTACCATCCTTAACCGGATTTTGCCGAGACGGAGAAGTGTTTTGGTGAGTCTATTGTTAATGCTAGGCATGGCTTGTTTAGCCTGTCTGCATCCCTCTTGACTTTGCCAAAGTGCTATGTGCAGTCTCCCGGTTCGTTCCAGCAACGTCGAGCGTGCCTTGCTGAAGGGCGTCAGAAGAATGGGTTCCGGACCAATCGACCCAGCACCTGACCCTTGCCTGGCCAGCTCATCTGCTGCGTCATTCCCCCGGGATCCGCTGTGACCTTTAATCCATTGAAGGACAATGTTGTTATTTTGACCTACCTCCATTAGTCGTTCATGACATTCATGTATTAGTCCAGATGTAATGATGTGACTTCCTAGAGCCATCAGTACTGCCCTACTGTCAGAGAGTATACGGATGGAGGCTCCTGTTACTTTCCTTGCAGTGATGGCGGCAGCCGCATTGAAAAGAAACCATATCAAAATCCGTTGATTTTTAAAGCTGAAATCTAAGCATACATAGGGACAAACAGCGGTAAGCGACTTTGTTTTATACTATGTAGTGATTCTACTAGATGTGACATCTAGAACAAATTTTGTGCGCCATGTGTGGCGCTTGACAGCTGTGACTGAATCAAAGAGTAGTATAGACTTGTAGTGATTTTCACTACAACTTTTGGGACAAAAAAAATCTTATGGATGTCATATCCTGTTACTCAATGGTTTTTGTGAAGTTTTCATCGTCGACTGAACTGCTAATAAGGTTAAAATTCATTTATTTCAGACAAAAAGAGCTAATACAATACAATTAGTTAAAACATGACAGGATTACAAACCGTTATGTTACATCGGTACGGGCTAAGGTAGGGTACGGGTAAAGGGGTCCGGGTTAAGGTCGACGCGACGGTGGAAAAATAAAGCCAACGCACGGTGATTCCGCTCCCATACAAGGGCGACCATAAATACCTATATCGCGAAATAGATGTTTTTATCTATAATAAAGGTTAAAATACCATGAAAGTAATATGAATTGATATATTTGTGTCATTTTTATGTATTAAACCCATACTTCTTTTTTATGTCCAGAAATGATGTTCGAGACAATGATTTTTTAAAATATTTTATACTGCGATTTTCAGTGGAAAAATTGTGGTATTAATGTTTCTTGTTTATAATAAACATCAAATAAAACCAAAAAACTAAAATAAGAAACAGTATAATTTGTAATAATAGTATAAATGTAAACTTATAAATAATAAAGCAAATAACAGTTAATCAGAAAACTACTTATTTTAAAATAACAATTTTAATACAGATTTAGATAATACAGTAATTTTTTTTAGGTAACTTTCTTAGACCTGAAATTAGGGGATCCGAATGAAGAAGAAGCCTGTTAATCAAATCTGTATTAGTCAAAACGCGATTCATCTTTCGTGTATGGTCTCGTCGATATGCTTTAATGTGTTTGTTAGTCGCCTCAGCTGCTTCTTCAGATAGCTCCCCTATAGACAGCAAACTGTGATTAATAATATCAGCACCGTGAATTAAAATTTTGTGGACGGAAGGGGGCATTTTATACCATTTGTAGTTATCCTCATGAACCAACTGTTTAGCAGTTTCTACAGCGAAATCGTGAAATTTTTGCGAATCAATTTTATATCCCGAGTTCATACATTGTAGTACAGTCCAGCATCGATCTAGAAGTTCCTTCTTGATACCAGTTATTTCAGCCGAAATTTCTGAGTTCATGAAGAAACGTCTAGCAGTATTACCATCATTCGATGTCCCGCTTCCGCCGCTTTTTGGTTTATCGACAATGAGGCCCAATCTTTCCCTAAATTGTTTTTGAATTTCTTTTTTTCTACTTCTAACAAACAAGCTACTATCTTTAAGGTTGGGATCAGAAAAACATTGTTTATATTCGCCATGTCCAGTACTGCCATCGAAACCCCATTTACCTATTAAAGATATTTTATCTAGAGATTGGCATGGCACTCTATTTAAAACATCTTTTTGAGACTCAAGAATCCGAGTGGCAGTGTGGTCTAACAAACTCTGAAGTTCGACTTCGGCTGATGACTGGGTTACAGTTATAATAGGAGGATAACACTGTTTTTTAGCTTGAACAATACTTTGGTAGGAAGGCATACAATCTTTTAATATCTTAGTGTCTATAAAATTCTTAATTAATAAATATTGGTGCCTAGTCAACTTAGCTTCTGCAATAAGCGACAAAGCATCACATTCGTCGATTTTTGTAGAGCTTGAATTGGCATCAGCGGAAGTATTGAGCAACGTACTAACAGCAGACGTATCTAAGTTGGATAGATCAGCAAGTCTTCTCCTTTTAGTACGTTTACTACACTCATTAAAATCTTTTTTCGGACGGCCACGCGAACAAGAAGGGAACGAATCGACGTTATCATTCTGCTGTAAAATACGCGGCTCAACACTTCGATTTATTTCAATATACTCCGTTACAGCAAGCCAATCTGCATATTTTTCTATTACTTTAAACTGACTTCTATACATTTTTTTCCAATAACATGAAAATCGTTTGCACAAATTGCAAATTTTGTCATTTAAAATCTTCATATCGACATTATCAATGTGCTCAGAAAGAGGTGACATTTCAGTCAGAGTAACAAGAACATGTTGAGATTTTTCTTTTTCCGTGCCTTCTTTGGAGTGCCATATATCAAAAATAGCACGCCTTGAAATAGCACATCTCATAAAAGTACCTAAAACAAACATATAAATATGTTAGAAAAAAATCTCATTATTCTTGGCCAACGACACTTGTTCATTGATACACATATAACTAGAAAAGGAGCAAACAGACGCAAATGAAACTTACAGCCCTTATTAAGGATAGTTAGATCTACAAAATGACGTATGCCTCTACCTCGGCACAAGTCGGCATCAAAGTATAACTCAAATTGATTTCGAAGTTAAGAATAATTTTTACAAAAGTATAAGCATCTCGTAGAAAATATGTATAAAATTCAAACACACACATATATAAATAAAATATATTAGAAAGTAAAGTACATACCTTCTTCTTGGATTTCCATGATTTCACCACGTGTTAATAAATAAATAGTAATAATAATACACGATAACAAAGTGATTAAGTTCCGGCGTCAACGGCGTACTGCTAATGAGGGTTGAGATGTTATCACTTTCGTTGCACAAATGAAAATGATAATTGCAATGTATTATGGTGAAATTTATAGTTTTCTACAGATTGTCTATTAGTGAATCATTTTACTTACCTTTTAAACCGGGATACGCTTATGACTTTTTTCGATTTATGGTCTTGGGCGGAATCACAGTGCAACGGGTAAGTCTTGGTAGCTCAGTTGGTAGAACGGCGGGATGGTATCCTAGAATCGCAATTTTGAGTGTTGCTTGAGGTAATGAATCTTTTTTAATTTTCCTTTCCCCCGTACTTCCTTCAGTCCCCTTAGTCGTCATAGATGAAAGCGGTACCGCTATAGTGGTAGCGGTACCTTATCTGCTTATAGAGTGTTCGGAAAGAGAAGTGTCGTAGAATGTATGAGCTCCCATATAAACCACGACATTTCTTTTTCTAAACACTGTACAGGGTGGAATTTTGTAATGCCACCTGAAGGGGAAGTACTCTTAATATTGTAGATAGAAAATTTTACTCAAAGAAAACATTCCTTTATTTTATTAAAGAAAGAAAACTGCATTCATAGATTTTTAAAAATTCGCTTGCCGCACCCGGTAATCGAACTGACTAAAATCTCTAAAAGTTGCAGCCTTTACTTTTATTGCATCGATCGTTAGGGTCAATTATAAGGATGAAATCTATCTTACAAACTTTATAAATTAAATGAAAGGAAAACAATGAAATCTTAAATTATTAATTTAATGGATCAAGTTAAAGCACTTTTACTCAAAGATCCATCTGTTTACTTATGTTATTAATTAATAATTATCATTGACGTCATTTATCCATTAAAATGACGTATTACTTTTTAGATAAGACGATTGCAATTTGCACGTGTTTGTAATGCAGACTCCTTTCTTAGATGCGACATAACTCCGTGTGTGACGTAGTTTAAATATGGAAAGTTACATTTGAAAATAGATTTTCATCTGTTATTTACATTTGATTGTCACAAACAAATCATTTCATATTTGTTTCACGGTAAAAACGGCTTATTGAAATTAAAAGCGAATTTTTAAAAATCTTTGAATGCAGTTTTCTTTCTTTTAAAAAATAAATGAATGTTTTCTTTGAGTAAAATTTTCTATCTACAGTATTAAGAGTACTTCCCCTTCAGGTGGCATTACAAAATTCCACCCTGTATAAGCAGATAAGGTACCGCTACCTGCTTATAATGATGTTACGCTGGTTGTTGGTGTAAAGCGCCCGCCTCCCGCAGCCCCTCCTGTCGTAGTATAAAGCGGTACCGTTACACCGGTATCTTACCTACTTATAGTGATATTACGCTGGTTGTAGGTGTAAAGTGCCCGTCTAGTCTACCGCACCCACTTTCCTGTCGTAGTATAAAGCGGTACCGTTATACTGGTACCTTACCTGCTTATAGTGATATTACGCTGTTTGTTGGTGTAAAGCGCCCGTCTCCCGCAGCCCCTCCTGTCGTAGTATAAAGCGGTACCGCTATACCAGTACCTCACCTGCTCATAGTGATGTTATGCTGGTTGTTGGTGTAAAGCGCCCGCCTCCCGCAGCCCCTCCTGTCGTAGTATAAAGCGGTACCGTTACACCGGTATCTTACCTACTTATAGTGATATTACGCTGGCTGTTGGTGTAAAGTGCCCGTCTACCGCACCCACTTTCCTGTCGTAGTATAAAGCGGTACCGTTATACTGGTACCTTACCTGCTTATAGTGATGTTACTTTGGTTGTTGATGTAAAGCGCCCTCCCCCCGCACCTCAGCCCCCTTAGTCATCGTAGACTAAAGCGGTAACGATATACCGGTATCTTACCTGCTTATAGTGATGTTATGCTGGTTGTTGGTGCAAAGCGACCGACTCCCGCGCCCCCTTTCCTGTCATAGTATAAAGCGGTACCGTTATACCAGTACCTTACCTGCTTATAGTGATGTTACGCTGGTTGTTGGTGTAAAGCGCCCGCCTTCCGCAGCCCCTCCTGTCGTAGTATAAAGCGGTACCGCTATACCGGTGCCTTACCTGCTTATAGTGATGTTACGCTGGATTTTGGTGTAAAGCGCCCACCTCCCGACCCCTCTCCTGTCGTAGTATAAAGCGGTACCGTTACACTGGTACCTTACCTGCTTATAGTGATGTTACGCTGGTTGTTGGTGTAAAGCGCCCGTCTCCCGCACCCTCTCTCCTATCGAAGTATAAAGCGGTACCGTTACACCGGTACCTTACCTGCTTATAGTGATGTTACGCTGGATGTTGGTGTAAAGCGCCCACCTCCCGACCCCTCTCCTGTCGTAGTATAAAGCGGTACCGTAACACCGGTACCTTACCTGCTTATAGTGATGTTACGCTGGTTGTTGGTGTAAAGCGTCCGTCTCCCGCACCCTCTCTCCTATCGAAGTATAAAGCGGTACCGTTGCACCGGTACCTTACCTGCTTATAGTGATGTTACGCTGGTTGTTGGTGTAAAGCGACCGACTCCCGCGCCCCCTTTCCTGTTATAGTATAAAGCGGTACCGTTACACCGGTACCTTACCTGCTTATAGTGATGTTACGCTGGTTTTTTGTTGGTGTAAAGCGCCCACCTCCCGCACACCCTCCCCTGGCGTAGTATGAAGCGATGTTTTTATTTTTTTTATGGAGAATAGGCAGACATTTGACCGCGATCTCACCTGATGGTAAGTGATGATGCTATCTACGGTGGAGCACGCTTACCTATGAGATACCTATTTACGGTTGCTGATGTAAAGCGCCCGCCCCCCGCACCTCAGCCCCCTTACTCGTCGTAGGCTAAAGCGGCACCGTTATACACCGGTACCGACCTTACCTGCTTAAAGTGATGTTACGCTGGTTGTTGGTGTAAAGTGCCCGTTTACCGCACCCACTTTCCTGTCGTAGTATAAAGCGGTACCGTTATACCGGTACCTTACCTGCTTATAGTGATGTTACTTTGATTGTTGATGTAAAGCGCCCGCCCCCCTCACCTTAGCCCCCTTAGTCGTCCTAGACTAAAGCGGTACCGTTATACCGGTAACTTACCTGCTTATAGTGATGTTACGCTGGTTGTTGGTGTAAAGCGCCTCTCCGTCGAGAGGGAACATTTGCGGCGTGTGCAGCGTGTCCACGTCCTCCGGGCCCTCCAGAGATAACACCCCTCTAGAAAAATACAATGTAATATTTATTTCACACCACCTAATCGTATACGGGCTTTTTCTTCCCTGCTAGGAGGGAAGAAAGTGGCACTTTTCTGTTCTAGGACATTAACTTTTTTTTCAGCTAGTCCGTCATTAAAAACATATTTCTTATTGAATTAATCGATTAATTATAATCAGGAATCACATTAGAAGCACATATAAAGTTAAAATAAATATGATTCAACAATTAAAAAAAATCTTCCTCTAAGATGGTGTGAAAAGCAGTATATGTCACATAGGAGCAAAACTATTTTCACCTTGGGCGTTAACACTTGAATCCCTCACTACGCTCAGGAGTCTACTTTAGAACCCCTCGCTGCGTTCGGGATTCTATTATAGACTCCATCGCTTCGTTTGGGATTCAATACACGCCCTCGCCGTAAATATTTCATTTTGCTCCCTTGTTACACAATCTACTATTACTGTGACGTAATTGATGTCCATATACCAGTAAATCTTCAACTCAAACAAGATTTCATCCTCATCCTGTCCAGGCTGATTTCAACCATGGCGACTGGTTTGCGCTGGCTAGTGAGAGCGACGTTTATGAGCTCTTAGGTGACTGACGTAGCCTATTTTAGCAGTAAATGTATGGCCACATTCACTGCTGGTCAGCACCCCTCCGACAAAATGATAGTTTATGGCCGCAGGTGGTCGGGCCTCCAACTCATCACGCTTCGCGTCGAGTCGCGTCTAGCAAGATTTACTGAAAATATGCCTCGTGCAAATTTGTAACCGGCCTTATACCGACATCTTCCTACACGAAGGCCGCCAAAATATGTGACACGCTCTTATGGTCCTACAAATAAGAGCGTGTCACATACTTTTGCAGCCTTCGTGTAGGAAGATACTATTGCCGCTGACTGAACCGCACATGTCGTTCTTGCGGTACCATGGTGGGGCCAATTTTTTGGGCTGATTGTGTGTCCCTAATATTTGATTGGTGCAGTAAATAGATTATTTCAGTTTGGTTTGTTTTTAAAATGTAAATCTCACTTGCTTTAAAGATATAATAGTGGTTCAAAGAAAATACTTAGTCTCCATAGCTCGTTTGAAGCCCTCGTCGAACGGGTTGACATTCTGTAGGTCCTGGAACAGCCCCACCTCCTCGCAGTTGCGGATGAAACGGGTCGGGGTTGGTGTCTGATCTGCTGTAAGTTTCAGTCAAAATCAGCCATTTTCATTGGATTTGTTTCTTTTCATTAAATGCGGTGTAGGTACACATTCGGTAACCGTAATGATTCTTGAAGGAAATCAAATTATTTTGTTCAATATTTTTTGATTTGCAATTTTTAAGTAGTTACTACTATATATAATCTGAAAATAGATGTCATATACTTCAGAAAAAGTGACCAAACCCTCCGGTGTCTGGCCTCGGACACCGGAGGGTTTGGTCACTTTTTCTGAAGTATATGACATCTATTTTCAAACCGTAATGATCTAATGATGTTAACATTTGATATGAGATGGGTAGATGACATGGGCCCGGTAGATGACATAGAAGAAAAATCTAACAAATTTTTAATACTAACTTCAATCTTTTAAGTGGTTACGGAATAAAAGATTTTTTATTATATTTATTTATTATTTTTCATCAGAGTAGAAGTAGTAAAACACTTTAATGCACAAAAAATGTACATGACCAACAAAAATATAGTGAGTGTGTACAAAGGAGAACTTATCCCCTTAAGGGATCTCTTCCAGCTAACCTTTGGTTTCCATAGTTTGGTAAGGAGTCATATTATAAACCTCATAGAATAAACCTTTGATGGCATCCTAGCCTACTCTGTAGTGACCCTGCCTACAAAGGTCCCGGGTTTGAATCCTGGTCAGGACATTTATTACTAGTGCTGGTGCTAAATGCTGTTACACTTTACCAAATTATTTATGAAGCTAATTTAGGGCAAGTGTAACAGAGCTTAGACTCGCGCAACAAATTAAAAAAAAAAACAAACCAACGAACGCAGCCTTCTGCTCCAAACCTAGCTGCAGCACCATATCGTGTTTCTTCGTGTGTACATGGAGATGGTCCTCGTTCGTGAACGTCATGCCGCAGCCCTGCATAACGCACGCGAACGGCTTCTCGGGCTCCACCATTGTACACTCCTGGCTGATAGCCGGACTGGCCGGTAGCCAAAGCTCGAAGAAATTAAAAAAATGTACAGATACGGAAACGTATATCAAACGCGATGTTTGTTACAGAGCTCTCGTTTCAAATTCATTATGTAGTAACATTGGCATTTGGGGTTTTTATGTGACTAATCATTGTAATTATTTATTACAACATTTGATAAGCAAATAAATATTCGCGATGAGATAAGAAATTCCAGTGTGGAACGGACAAAATGGATTGTCGGATTTGTCGGTTCGGTTGTCCATTTGTTTGACGTTTTGATTTGATTTGACGTTGACATTTGTCAAGTTCGTTTGAGATAACATTAGAAACATTTTAATATTTACAATAGTTTGCAGTAATAAAAATTAAGGGTTCCGTAAAATTATTATTTAAATGAATGGCATACATTTTTTATAATAAAAATACTGTATATTTAAGGATAAAACATAAAGATTGCAATTATGTGTCAAAAAGTCACACGCTTTAAATATTATTGTGCGGTTTACATTTTCAGTGCTAAATCATTTACCTAATGCTAAATTTGTAAAACACAAAAGCCTTTTTGGATTTAAAAATAATCCAAAACATTAGAATTAAAACAAAAATAATACTGTATCATTTCACTTTCTGGGTTTTTGAAAATTATTAAATCAGGGATATGGGTCTGTGACTAAAGGTATTAGTGTAGAAATATAATAATTCTAATTGCATTATTCCTTCAACTAAAACCTACATAATAAAGTTGATAAAACAGTGACAATGACCTCCGGCTACACTCTTGGATTTATTTGTACCAATATTCGATCGCCAATATTTTTTTCTTTGATATCAAAAAATATATAACGCAGCCGTATTTGTCCAAATAAAAAAGGACAGGGGTGCAGCTGGGGTAAATAAAACATAACGTAAAACAAACAAAAGTATTCTAACTTATTGCTAAAATCTAAAGCTATTGCATTGACATTTTAACAAGAATTATGTCAAAATCATATAAGTGTGATTGACGATAAGTAGTATGATGAATGATTTTTTAAATTAAGAATAATTGTATAATAATTTGGGGTTGGTATGGCTTTTAGTGCCAGCAAAGTAAGATGTGTATTTTTCTGGGACGTAGCCGTGAAGTTTAACTTTATGCATGGAATGGTTGGGGTTTACGTCGGTGTCGTCCGTTCTCTTTGAGATGATATGAGCTGGAGATCTCTTTCTGCGAGGCGATTCCTGCATCTGCTGAGACGGGAATGGGTCTACATAGCGCCGTCCATTAATTTCCGTTCCCTCTGCTGTTGGCAATAGTTCCTATTAATGAACTGTCCAAAAAATCGAATAGAATGTTTAGAAAAAGATATGATTCCATTACGAATGAATATTTATTTAAACCTCTATTCAATTAAAATAATATTATATGGATTATTAAAGTGTTGGAAATAATCGTGCTCCTAGTTTAAAAGCTCAACTAGATGACACCCATACGGCGCCATATGTTTTGTTGTATGTACCTATTTAAAGTACTTAACTAAATTATCAAATGTTAAGTTTTAACAATCGCAGTGACCACATATTAATTTAAAGGGCCATACAGTGCTATCTAATGCAGCTTTCAAATTTGAGGCACGTTTTAAATAGACGCTGTGAAGTACACATGGTAAAAAAGAAATAAATCTTTGATAAAATAGTACATTTTTTAAATATAAGTTGACTAATACATGGTAACTTCATCACTGGCTAGCGATACGGTAATTGCCTTACCCGCGCCTCTGCTATTATACATTCCAGGGGCCGGTTGACCTTGCTGGTCGGTCACGACGTTCGCCTGCGGGATACCACCCATACCGACCACGGCAGGGCTTGGCTCGTTCTGCTGCCCCTTCCAAGGCCTGGGGTGAAAAAAAATTACAAATATAATAGCCATTTGTTTGAATTATTATGCCAAGACCCCAAGTTCAGTTGAGCTTTAACAAAAAGTCGGGACAAACGCTAGAGGGCGATGAATTGTCTTTTGCTTGAATACGAGAGGTTAAGAAGAGAGGAATTTTATACAATAAGTACTGGGTACATTTCGTTTCATCTTCATCTTCACAGCCGATAACAAAGAAAAGACGGCATATCATAAAACGCATTTTTACTTATCAGGGAACAGTTCTCCAGGCTGTCCTCTGGTTTGGACGATTCTATCCCCATTCACTTCGACGACACATCTAAGACGGGCGCAACAGGTTGGGAATTCTAAAAGAAAATATTTTAAATTAATTTTGTACTAAGCAAAAATGTGCAAGCGAAATTTCAATTTTATAACTGAAATAAAAATGGAAAAATTCGACGCTTCGATGGCTCAGTTGGTAAGACCGGTATTCCGAAAGGTCGCAAGTTCGAATCTTGCTCGACGCGGTGATTTTTTTTTCATTTTTCTTTCAATTATAAAATTGAAAATATTTTACTTCGAAAAAGTTCTATTGGTATTTTCCATTTTAGTCTCCAATCCAAAAACAAACGAATACAAATTTCATATGATGTAGTTCACTCACCCACATTCTCATCTTCAATATATTCATGGCATTCCAAAGCGTTTTCGGGGATTTTCGGTTTTCGACAACTAAAAATAATTATGCCAATTTCATGTTAATACGAGTAATCTAGGTATACCCCGTTATCAATTAGTATTTTATAAGTAAAAATAGGCTTAGAACAGTGATTTATATTGTGATAAGTACCTACTGCGGTCACAATTCTTACCCAACCGCAGCTATGAAGTATTTCCCGTCTCTAATTTCACATCTATACCGGTGGCAGGTGTAATGATCAGACCACTCTTGCCACGGCTGATATCCTTTTCTTGAGTATTTATCTACGCAAGCTTGGTCTAAAATATGAAGAAAAAAATATTATGTAAATCAATTGTGATCATTTCATGTACTTATGGCGAAATCGCACCATAATTTTGGCAACTTAGATAATATACACTTACAACTGATATCCTCAGCATAAACTCTAGGTAAAACCACATATACCATAAATAACAGTCCTCCAAACTGCATTTTACCTGAAATGAAATTACTAAAAATGTAAAAAGACACTTTCCATCTAAGTTATCGGTGAACCCACCAACTGTTTCTGATCGGATTTCATATTTCGCAGAGTATTAATACTCTTTCCTCGAACCAATATTTATAAAACAAACGGAAATCCCACGATCGTTACTTGACTGAAAAAAAATTGTTTGCTGTTATGAGAAAAACTGATAATTTCCGCGAAAAAATTCTACAAACTTGTGCTTCTCATGTCTTCACACCAAAAATCATCGAGAGAACTAGTCGACAGTTGTAGGTTGTTTATGATAATGTATTTGAAATGTTTCAGATATTAAAAAATTACGAGTATAGTGGATAAAATCAGTGGATACAATAAGATTATTTGCGCCTAAAGAGTTAGTACCTACCTCTACAAGCAAGATAATGCTTGTAAGTACTTGAGTTAAATATATGATTCACTTGCCATTGTTCGTAATTTAGCTGTATATGAATGACCAATGTTACCGACTAGCTATAAACTGCCAGTTACATCGGTCATTCAGTACACTGATATAAATTACGAACAACGGCAAGTGGCTCAACAATCCGGGTTCGTGATTGTAGCTATTTAGATCCCGACCACGCTTACTCTGCTTGGATTTTACAGCGACAAGATGTGGAGCTGCCACCAGAACCGTATTTTTTCATATAGTTTGGCCAGGGTTTGTTTTACTTCAAGCATAAACAGAGATAATCATACTGTCTCTTTCTTACGCTCGTACCTTCGCTACTGAAAAAGGGATGAGTATAGCTTATTACTTCCAATGTTACTGCACTTTTTGGCCAGTCAGACTTATACCTTATTTTTAAGTCATGCCCTCAAGGATGAGGATCGTGACTTATACTTTTGTTAAAGATCAGGTTTCTCCATGAGCTTCTATCTTTTGCTAAGTGCATGGCTTAGAGCAGTTTAAATAGCATAGTTGTAGTAATTTGGGCACACTATCTAATAGAGGACGAGATATCCGTTAGGCCTCATGCCTTCAACAGCCTAGCCTAGTCATGGCTCCCTTCCATATTTGAATCCTCCAGATAATTTCCAAATCACAGCTACCCTCGATACATATAGATATGAGTGAATCAAATTAGATGAAGCCGGTGAAGGTCCTGACTACTGACGCATTCTATGTCTTGCAGATTTAAGCTTGCTGGAGATTGTTTTCGGTTATCTTGGTTTTGCCATGATTGATGCGGAGTCCTAACTCGATACTCAGCTCCTCCTCATCGGAAGCCACTCTTGGCTATGGCATTGTGTCTTCAGCGTAGCGTAGGTTGTAGATAGTTTTCCTACTAATCGATATGCCGCTATCTGATCTCTTAACTCATGGTTAATACAGGATACAGGATGCATCCGTCAAAGTTATTAAAGAGCTTTGTAGACAATATACAACCCTGTGTCTCCTCTTTTCGGCTAGAACTTCTCCGACAATGCATTCTAGATGAGAACTGTCACGTACTCTCCCTTTTTATCTGTTCTCCATGAAAACGTATTTATAACTTTAACTTTATTGTTGACTTGAATAAAAAATAAATAAACAAGGAAAATATACTCTGGCAGTACTTTCGGTGTATATTTTTATGGGACTCACCTCACGCGGGAGATACACTTTTAAAAAAAATGTGTTACTTACTAATACGAACCAATAAGGTTATTTAGAAAAATATTTGTTTATAATTAAGTTATAAGTGAGTTTTACTTTTAATATACTCAAGTTTGCCATTTCATTTTTTTTAATGATAAAAATATTAATTTTAATGAAGTGTGACGACAAACGACCTATTTTATAAATAAAGATAAATTTGTTGTTTATATGATGGTTCTCCACCTTTTGTCACAGCCAATGTTAGTGCAGAGTTAGCGTGGTCCGTTTATATTGATGTATAGAAATAAATGTCGTGAGTTTACACTGTAGTACCTAGATCTAGAGTTCAGGAACAAATGTGAGGCAATGTGAAAGACCATTAAACAAGTAAATTACGAGAACTTTTAGAAGAATACACAAACATGATTGATCAATTCTTAGCATAGGTTCCAATTCATAAATCAACCGAGTCCATGCCGAAGTCATTGATTTCATTATTCAGGTGATGTAATACTTGTTTACATCGTAGTGGACAAATTCAGGTTATCAAAAAATAAATATATAGGTAGCTGTAGTCGAACGAGCGAAGTGAGTTCTTACAAACAACTTCGGCTACTGGGACGTTTCGGCATTTCGATGGCTTTTTGATTTTGAGAGTTTGTTCCGCGATAACTTTAGTAACGTTTTTCTGATCTTTATGAAATTTGTTGGGGTTGTAGCAGAGATCAATATAATTTGAGAGTTCGTATATGAGCAGGATCGTTTAATGGGTTATGGAGCTAGAAGGCGCGAAAAAATCATCACATGGGTCTTGTTATATTGGTCAGCTTGTTTGCAAGTAAATCGCGAGTTCTGAGTTCGAGGCGGACTACTAGTTAAGATTTATTTTAGTGTAGGTACCTACATTACACAAGACAGAAACGTAAAATTACTTAGCGAAGGTATCATGCGAGCTTATATTTTAAACCAGTGGGTATAGTAAATCGAAAGCATTTTATTGGATTTGTATGTATTACTACAATACCCTAAATTTTATACTTAATTTTATACTTTTTGTCAATTTTTTTACGATTTTAATTATGTCTCAAACAGCGCTAATAACTTTATGTTGCATTCTATCTAAACGTCAGTTTCAGTTTTAAGTCAGAGTCGAGCCCACTGGGGAATCAATTCATTATCGAAGCAAATTGTTTTATTTAAGTATTCTTAATTTCTTTGTTCGTACGTATAATATAATTCTGTGTAGTGGCACAGTTAGCTCATATAACGCAGATGAGGTGAGTATTAAACAATATGTTGCATTTCAGTGCTAAATAATTTATAAGTTAGGGTGTAAAATAGTGAAATATTATTCTGATTGATTTCGTTGTTCTTCTGCAATGTTGGTATTTTCTTATTTTGTTTTAAAATTATCTTTTTGACGTGAAATACAGAAAATGCTAACTATGTTTTTAATGTTCAATAGGACCGCTTTATATATTTTTTAATGTACCCTCCCTTGAGTTAAATACAATACTAGAAAATACTAATAGTTTGACCTGATATTTTCTAAAAATGTTATTATCCTTGTTACTTTTAAAGTTAAACTGGGTACTTACACCTTTTTCTAGTTAACATTGGATACACTTATTGAAACCCTTTTTTTAAAATAGGTAAGGAATTGTGAAGGGTAATTCGAATTTAATATTTGTGTGGAATGTAATACCCTGAATTAGATATTGATCTGTGTGTAGGGTAGGAATACTAGTTTTCGTCCACCTATCGGTTGGGGTGTAGCAAAGGGTATGCAGGACTTAAATTTATTTGATGGATGTTGTGTCATTATGACACCTATTTTTTAGAATGTTATCGTAGAGAATACGCTAAAATAAGCATGTTTTTTAGGATTTTTTTCTAAAATCCAAAATGGCTGAGATAATGGACCCTGAAGTTTCATAAATAGGTTATAGTTGTTTTTTTGTTGAGCTGTAAAATACTAGGCCTTGGATATTATTATTTTTTAAGTATTAAAACCCACTGATATTTACTATGGATGGGTTATATAACAAAATGAGCACAAAAAATACTTCCAGTTATTTCATAACCTAGCAACGACTCTGTTATGTTTATCTATTTTGACAATCATTACATCTTTGTCACTCTCATTGTTAGAAAATTACAGTTTTTCGCTTTCTCACGTGGGTGACGGGAGCCCATTGGCACGTCCGCATGTCACGCTGGCCGGAGCGCGACTAGCGACAATTGTTTGAATTCACTCATTTTAAGTTCTTCACTTTTGGAGCATATACAGGGTGGGGTCTGTAACTAAAGCAAAAAATTAAAACGTAGGTTCTAGTCCTCAAACTAGACAACTTTTGTGTAGCAACTTTTTAAAATCATAAAGTTTTTAGATTGTTCTTTTTTCAAACAAAGTAAATAGTATTTTCAATGTACTTAAAACTCCGTCTAATTGACATCGCCTGTCAGTCTAGTCACTCTACAGACATAATCAATTTCATAAATGTAATAAAATTCAAACCGCAAGTTTTTTTTCAAAGTCGTCAAACAAACGTTGCCTAGTTTGAGGAGAAGAATGTACATTTTAATTTTTTGCTTTAGTTACAGGCCCCACCGTGTATAACCCATCTGTCAATATTATATATCATAATTAAAACCTATATTTTTGCAGCCCTTATGTTTTTTACACTTTGCCATAATTTCTTTTCAACCGACTTCAAGATTTCGAAGGAGGAGGTTATCAATTCGTGGGGATCTTTGTTTTTGCTTGTTTTTTTTTTTTTTTTTTTTGTGTATGTTCACCGATTATTCGAAGATGGCTGGACCGATTTGGAAAATTCTTTTTTTGTTTGAAAGCGTATACACAGTTGGTCCCATTGTAACCAGGTTAGGATCTGATGATGGGATCCTGGAGAAATCGAGGGAACTCTTCAACTATTATAGGTACACCTATAGTGATTTGAGTATTTTTTACAGCAGCTTGAGCATTTCCTTTTGGAAAGGTGGATGCTAAGTGAAGTCGGTTCTTTTTTGTTTAAAATCATTTATTGTGTACCCTTTGGTACACATAGACCCACCTATCAATTTTATCAGCTTTGTGATGCAAAAAGAATATCGTAAAGCTCTTCTTAAATACATCTACAATACATCCAACCATACATCACACCTCACCTGTGGGAATACATCTTACCTAGCATACTTAATGATAATGATTTACCAGAAGATATATATACAAATACCCTTAAAAATAAAAATACATGTAAAAACGCATTTAAGAAAGTATTTGTTTACAAAAAGGATGACGTTGTGTGATGGGTGATGACGCTGTCATAATGTATTTAAATTGTTGCAAGCGATGCGATGCATTTGCACCACGCATAAACCTTAACAGGTTTCAGTGGCGCATCTTAGTTAAGATTTATTTTCTGTATTTCCTAATGATATAAATAAATAAAAAAAATTGGTTGTTTGTAAAGTAGGTTTACGATCGAGATGTTTACGTGATAACGTCTAACCGCTCGTGAGGATTCCGCGTGACAAGTTTCACGGAATGACTGGCAGCGCTCGAGATGAGACGGGAGATCGGTCCGTCTCTCTCTCGTTATACCTGCGATCGCGCTCGTGAGGTTTTGGTGTGACACAAGTTTCTGAACATGTCACCCGACTAAAACGATTTTAAAGACGTTATCACGTCAAAAATAAAAAAAATGTATTACAGTTTTTTGACAGCTTCTACATACTAGTTTAGATTGGTCAAAAGTAAGCAGGTCGCATCAATAAAAACCAAAATGTCGGTGTATTGTCAAACATCATTACAAATACAAATAGCCTTTATTCGCTGACTGTTTGTTACATTTATATATACTATTTAATCTATTGTTTGTTTTGCATTAGTCAGGTAGTCGGGATTTCCGACAAAGGCCTCCACCAATATTTTCCACTCTTCTCTGTTACGAGCTGTTCTGATCCACATCTTTGGAAACTCGTCTTCCCATCTCATTTTCGGATGTCCACTATTTCTCTTACTGTATTTTGGAAACCAATTAGTAATTATTTTTGACCATTTTTCCAATTTTGTTCTTGCCATGTGACCTGTCCATTTCCATTTCCTCTTTCGGATTTCCTTGATGACGTCTCTAACTTTGGTTTTCTTTCTGATTGTAGTTAGTTTCCATCTGTCATTTCTTCTTACACCTATCATGCTTCTTTCCATACTATGTTGACAAACTGCAATATTCTGTATGTTCTTCTTGGTGCAAGCCCATGTTTCGCAACCATATGTTAGGCAGGGTAATAAGCAGGTATTGTATAGTTTTGATTTTATTTTCATTGGTACACTTCTGTTTTCAACCGACTTCAAGATTTTGAAGGAGGAGGTTATCAATTCGTCGGGATCTTTGTTTTTGCTATTTATTATTTATTTTTTTTTTTTTTTTATGTATGTTTTTTTTTTTTTTATGTATGATTATTCGAAGACGGCTGGACCGATTTGGAAAATTCTTTTTTTGTTTGAAAGAGTATACTTTACAGGTGATCCCATTGTAACCAGGTCAGGATCTGATGATGGGATCCTGGAGAAATCGAGGGAACTCTTCAACTATTATAGGCACAACTATAGTGATTTGAGTATTTTTTTCAGCAGCTCGAGCATTTGGTGTTGGAAAGGTGGATGCTAAGTGAAGTCGGTTCTTTTTTGTTTAAAATTATTCATTATATCTTTCATAGCCCAGTATTTGTTCCAAGTGTTGTTGATCCTTCTTTCTAGTTCCTTCGACATTTGTTCCTCTGGTGATATAACTTGGCCAAGATAGACATTCTTTTACATAATCTATTTCTTTTTCATCCACTACAATTGGCTTATATTCACTATTTGTCATTACCTTTGTTTTGCTGGTATTGATGGTCAGGCCAACTTTTGCACTTTCAGTCACTAGTTGCTGTAACATGACTTGGAGTATGTCAGGGTTTTTAGCAAATAGTATTAAATCATCAGCAAAGCGAAGATGGTTCAGCTTACTTCCAGCTTACTTGGAAGTAAGCTGGTCAAACATCATTACGACAGCAGAAACAGTGCCCTAAGACGCAAGCACACATTGAAGCGTGTACAGATGTGCCGTGCACACAAAGACGCTCAAACGAGTTTAGTAGTATGACATGTCCGCCCTGTAACCAGCCCGTAAAGTCTTGGACACATGTTTTCATGTTTATTTCACATTCAATGTATCCATATTTTCAGACGTGACTGTACTATGCATACATTTTTTTTGTGTGACTTATTTGCATATGTACGGCAGCATTTATTATTATGATGGGCACTGATTAGTAACAATTACTAGACACAGCGTGTGAAACATGGACAATTGTGCCTTTTCACTTTAAAAGGTAACAATCGCTCAATAATCACTCTTATTTCATCACGTCAGAGACCATTTTCGTAATGACTCTTTCGCGAATGATTTGTAACAACCCGAATGCGCCTATTTTAAACAAATTTATAATCTTAGTCTCGATCAAAACATACAGTCGCCATCAGATATATCGGAGCGGCCAAGGTGGTCATAAATATCGGAACAACGTCTCTATTGTCAAGGCGATATTAAAGTGCATGTTTAGATATTTTCGCCGCTCAGATATATTTGATGACGACTGTGCCATTTGGCGGGCGGCTCTTACGCATTTATTGCATCTGTACAGTCGCCATTAAATATATCTGAGCAGCCAACATGCACTTTATCGCCTTGACAATAGAGGCGTTGTTCAGATATTTGTGACCACCTTGGCCGCTCCGATATATCTGATGGCGACTGCACAACGTTAAACATAAACGCCTTTCGCCACATTACATGGTGCCTTTACCAAAAAAGTGTCACATTTGAGAAACCCAACTGGTAAAATAATAAATGTTATGCTGTAAATAGAGATGGGTCGCAGGTATTTACCCAATTTACCCATTCGGGTAAATACCTATTTACGGTATTTATGATTTATACATATTTCTTTGAATCTATCAGTCGTATCGTATCAAAAAGTTGTGTATGTAGGTACAAATTAAATCTGGCAATATTTCCTAAAAAAAATGTTATAAGTACATACTCGTACCTTTGTCTCAAAACGAACTGTTTTCGACTTATGAGCCTTCAAAACTGCGATACTTAATTTTTTTTTACCCGGGTAGTTGGGTAACTGCTAGAGATGGTTTACAGCGAGAGGTGGGTATCTCTAGCTGTAAAGCAGTCTTCATAAGTCACCCTTGCAAGCGTCCATAGGCTACGGTAGCTGCTTACTACCAATACTGGCACCACTTTATTAAACTTTATTATTATTATTGTTCTAGCAAATCACATCTGCATGAAGAAGAGATCTCCCAATCCTCAGATGAGAAGATGGACACTTCAGAGTCCCTCCAGCACACTCCCAGCTCGCTCTCCGAAGACCTGGACCTGAACACCGACCTCGTTCTTCGTCTCCAAAACCCAACCATTCGAGTGGAGAATAGCAAACAATCCAATCATAACGATAGTTTAGTTTCTAGTATGAATAATTTAAAGATCTCAACTATAGATAATTTAAACAGACCGAAGTATTTAAGTTTAAGTCCGAAATTTAGCTCAACTCTTATATCGACAACGGATCATCCGCTTATGGGTCTTGGGAGTCCGGATGAAAATTATCCGGATTTAATACCAAAGAGGCCGGATGAGAAAGACTTAAGTTTATCAAGCATAGAGGATGAAAAAAACGAAACAAATGGATTTTACAGTCCCCAAAGAAATACCAGTAAAAATAACCTTTATTTTAATGATAATTTCACAACAGCCGAAAGCCATATTTTGAATTTAGACGTAACTAGTCCGCCAGATGTCGCTAAAATTGAGAAGTTTCAAAGGAATTTGAGCCGTACGGATGAAGAGAATAGGGTTGATAGTGGTGTGAATAGGTTGGAGGAAAATGTACAGAATGCAACGAAGGAGGAGATACGAGAGGATGACGAGTTTCACGGGGTGAGTGGATGATTTTAGGGTTCCTGGGTTCCTGAGTAAAAATGACAAAAAGGAACCCTTATAATTTCTTAACGCTGTGGTTCCACCAACGATTGTGTATACTACGTGACTCGTTTCGGGGGGGGGGGGGGGGGGTGTCAAAATACTAAACTTTTTTACTGGTGGCTGGTGTAAATTATGTTTTTCAACCGACTTCAAGATTTCGAAGGATGAGGTTATCGATTCGCAATTTTTTTATGTATGTTCGTTCACCGATTATTCGAAGATGGCTGGACCGATTTGGAAAATTCTTTTTTTGTTTGAAAGAGTATACTTCACAGTTGGTCCCATTGTAACCAGGTCAGGATCTGATGATGGGATCCTGGAGAAATCTAGGGAACTCTTCCACTATATTATAGGCACACCTATAGTGACTTGAGTATTTTTTACAGCAGCTAGAGTATTTGCTGTTGGAAAGGTGGATGCTAAGTGAAGTTGGTTCTGTTTTGTTTAAAATTATTGTTACTTTCTGTTTCCAAAACATTATTCAAAACCATATGTGTGAGTTACTACGGGACAGTTCGCTTAAAGGGATAATTTCGCCTTAGTACTATGTTTATGATTCTTTTATCATGTTTGTTTTGTAACTTTTTAGGGTTCCGTACCTCGAAAGGAAAAAACGGAACCCTTATAGGATCACTTTGTTGTCCGTCCGTCCTTCTGTCAACACACTTTTCTCTTTTTCCCTTTTTTCAAGGTCAAAAATTGTAAGAAATGGATCACGTAGTATGGTTACGTTCCCCATCCTCGCACAGCACAGCTCCAGGATTGGTTCTGAACAACACATTCCTTGCAACGCATCCTGGCTCATCTCTGGTGGAAATGCAGCCTAATGAGACTGATACACAGACTACAAAGACAGCCATCATTAAGCTTTTACAAGTAGCACGGGGTCAGCACACATAAGCTCAATTTTATTCGTAAATTTCTACGATTCGAGCAGCACATCTCAATGGGATTATACACCATATTGTAGTATAACAATCCGGTTCACCCCTATAACTTGATTTTTGTGGATATTTTTAATTCACATGAGTAATGATCAAAAACGTTAACTCAAATGAAATAAGCGGTCGCGCTCTCATACTAAATTAGTACGGGAGCGCTGATGTGTGGTGACCTCGAGTTGTACTTATGATCTATCTAGTGGTTGAGGTTATCTGTGGACCGGCATCATCTGTCTGTCCATATGTCACAGCCATTTTATTCGTACACTATTAGACGGACTGCTCGCCACGTCAGATATGACACAATAATGAGAGCAACGAAACCCCTCTAATCGGTTAGCTATACTATTCTTATTTCTAGATCTGAACATCTGGCAGCTGTAAAGTGGTGGAGGTCAAAGAATGCAAACCACTTCAAGAAAACAAATCCTAGAGTTGTGGGTTTCATGCAATATTTTGAGAAATTATATAAATAATTAAACTAGTGCCTACGCCAATTAGATAGAGCAGTGGCAAAAAGCCGGAACAAACGCTAGGAGGATGATGATATAAATAATTAGATTATATCATTGCCAAAAGTTTATGTTGGGGGAAAGTAGTGCCAAACGACATAAAATTTAATTCATAGTTTGTCGCCTACTGTTTTTGTTTCCATAATAATAGGCAATGTTTTTTATTCTAATGTTAAAATATAGGCACTGTACTTTATACTGATACAACTTCAACAGCTTTTATCTATTTTGGTATTACTATTTTCCAATCAAAATTTTTTGCTAGTCTGTCACTCTGACCTCCACCCATTAAAAGCTGCCAGATGCCCGGATCTAGCAATAAGGATAGTATAGCAATCTAACCAGACGGGTTTTGTTGCTCTCATTGTTGTGTCATATCTGACGTGGCCAGCTCTTAGTCCATATGGATGCAATTTAAAATGATATGTGTGCATTTACTTAGATACATACATACATATATTCACGCCTGTTTCCCAGAGGGGTAGGCAGAGATCACGGATTTCCATTTACTACGATCCTGACAAACTACTTTCGCTTCACCCACTTTCATAATATTCCTCATACATGCTTATGTGTGCATTTACTTAGATAAAATAACATAATATTTTGATCAGGTGGGGGAATGGTGCGAATCCCCCGCGCACCGATCGAGGCCTAACTTTGACCTCCCTATCGAGTTGAAAACCACCATTAAAGCACCAAATGTAAGTACAAGTATTTTGTTAATAACTTAAAGCAATAATTAATAAAAATTTTGAAAAACCTCTGATATTACTGAACCGATTTTGGTAAAAGTTTGTATGGAATTGTTGCTCACTGTGGACTTAAGATAGCATATATAGGCCTATAGGGTTTTCCAATAAGGTTTCCAATCGACCCGATTTTAAAATTCAATAAAACAGGCTATGTGTAAGGCAAGGATGATATAGACATGGATGGACAATATCCGTACAAAATCGCGTTCCCTTATTTCAGGTTAAAGCACTAGCGTCATCTATCGGTCACACCAGACACTAAATCCTAGTTTCTAATACTTTGTTCGGCGCTTAACGCTGACAGAATAACTCAACTCCAGACTCGACAGATGGCGCTGTGGCACTTCGTACCGAAAGCAAGTGTGACCGCTAGATGACGCTAGTGCTTTAACCTGAAATATGGGAACGCGATTTTGTATGGATATTGTCCATCCATGTCTATATCATCCTCGGTGTAAGGTATTAATTACTTTTTAGTTTTATTTAAAAAGGCCCATATGTGCCATTTTTTCATCATTCAAATGTCTCCTTCGGCTTCTTCTGGTAACCCATATCCTAAAAGTCCAATTTGCAGCACAGATCAGGCTGTATTTCAGCGATGACTTGGGTTACACTAATTTTAAGGGCATACATACGTAGATTGCAACTTGTTTGAGTGGACCTGCCATTCCAGAAAATCTCACAAAAAAAGTCAAACGGGGTCAAATGCACATCACATTTGAACGATGTCATATTAAAAAAAATGGTACGTATGTATGGGCCTTTCAAATAAAACTAAAAAGTAATTAATATCTTACACATTTCAAATAAAACTAAAAAGTAATTATTATCTTACATATCTTACACCGTTTTATTGCATTTTAAAATCGACTCGCCCTTATTGGAAAACCCTATATAATGTTTGCTGTTAGATTTAACTTAGGCGTTTTATTATTTCGTTTTGGCGAATGTTAACCCTTTGACCGCCAAGCATCAGACGGAGAAATCGTGCTCACAGCACCAGTTATTTTGGACGTGATATCACGTGCTGTCGCTGAGGGCACGACTTTCCGTGCGCGTGATTTGACGTCTTTGGCGGTCAAAGGGTTAATTCCACGCAGGCGGAGTCTCGGGCAAAAGCTAGTAGTTTTATAATCACTTCAAACATACCTACCTGTTCCAATGGAATCCTATCCCATCAAAAACATTACATGTACAAAAATGCCAGTCTCATGACCAGACCTAGGAATCCGTGGGGCAAATTTTGTTGATAGGTAGGGACTTCCTATATCGACTAATTAAATTATCGGTGTTCTTTCTATATACTAGTGATCACTCAAGGGTTTGCTTGTAAAAATACGTTTTTATTTAAAGTAAAAAAAATAAATTAAATAATAACATTAATAACTCAATACTCTTCCTCGTTTTTAAAGACAATGTATAAGGTTGAGATAATTATAATTATTAATTATTTTGTAGTGCAATAGGTATTACACCCTACCTTTATATAAGTAACCTAGCGATTATTTAAAATTTGCTATGTTGAACAATAGATCAAAAAACACACAATGTTGGGGGCGATCACTAGTATATAGAAAGAACACCGATAATTTAATTTGTCGATATAGAAAGTCCCTACCTCTCAACCAAATTTGCCGCACGGATTCCTAGGTCTGCTCATAACTAGACAACCCGACTGATATTGCGGTATGTTTGAATTTTCAGTGGCTTTAACCTCGTAACGCCCAAGAAAAAAAACGCAAGTTCAGCTAAACGCCCAATGTGCAATGTACCCAATATGTTTAAATATAAAAATGACATTTCATAAGCTTTTAAGTACAGCGTACTGTACACTGGGCGTTTACTCATTTTTATTTTTTCGAAAGTCTGGGCGTTAATGCTGAGTGTTACTTTGTACACTCTATCGCACATTGGGCGGCACGAGGTTATAGCCTAAACACTAGAGGTGTTCAAAATTTGGAGCTTGTGGGACTGCTAGAAGTACCTTAGATATACGATGATTGTGATCAGTCAGTGACAAAATTAAGGAATATTGACTTGCAATAATTCTTAAAGTATGTATATGTTGAAGTTCAAATATTGGGAATATATCTCCCTTGTGTTATGGCCTCTTGGTCACAGAAATTTCAGCTTTCAGTTTTATCGACAACAGAAGTAGAGGGGGTCGAAATGGCCTGAATGGCTTCGGGAAAAGGATGATACGGCCGTGCCTTTGTTGTTTGTTTTGCTCGACTTGGCTATACAATCATGTTTTCTAAGAAACGTGGCCCTGGCGTAGTCATGGCACTAAACATGTTGATTCACCTTTGTCCTCAGGACCTGGATTCTCCGGACGTGGTCTCGTCCTCCCAAGAGGACCGGTCGGCGTACCAGGCCCTCCTAGACCCCTACACCGGCAGCGTGGCGCTGCGCCCCACGCCCCAGGCCCACAGCCCCGCGCAACGCCGCAGGATACAACTGGTATGTTTCTTATTTTTCACTTGTAAAGCGTCACACGCAAGCGTAGCGAGTGTTATAGTAATAGGGAGTTATGGAATTTTATTACTATTTTTAGGGTTCCCATACCCACATATAGTTTTAAACGATTCTATGATCTTAAGAAGTGCACGCGATTTCTTAACGATTTTGTTAAGGGCGCCCATAAAAAGTGGCACTCGACCGACTAGATCAGTTGTCATGTCGCAACTGAGCCCCAAAATGGCCGTCTCTGACGCGTATTCGTAGGGGTAGGTACGATCAGGTTCAAAATTGCATGGTCAATTTATCAATGAATTCATTCATAAATTGGCCATGCAATTCTGAACCCGATAGTATGTAGCTCACAGAAAAAATATCACAACTAAACGTAGTATCTGCTGTAAGTAATCGACTTATAGCTTAAAATTGAATATATTCGGCGATACGGCACGTTCGCTGAAGGTATCAGGAACTCAGGAACGCGTGGAGGTATCAAGCTGAAATTTATATCAAATACTCAGGTCTACTGTCCCTTGGAGCTGTGAAAAAATTAAACTTCTAAGCCAACGCAATCAAAAGATACAGCCGTTTATGCCGCAAATTTTCGAAACTCGCAAGGGAATCAAAACCTACAGGGTACTTCCCGTGAACTCAGAATCTTGAAATTTGGTACGAAGTACTTATTTTTAGTTACATAATATAATAAAAATATTTTTAATAATTTTAAAGTTACTACCCCTATATACCTACAGGTTTATACGGAACCCTCGGTGCGCGAGTCCGACTCGCACTTGTCCGGCTTTTTTTATTGAATTTAAAATTGTGTGAGAACTTCAAACGACTGTACTCGCTTGTGTTTAGTAACTACGCGCGACTTGTTACGGTGAGCTTATGGGCCGATTTTTGACTTTCGAATTGAAAGAAATTAAACACGAAAATAATCGCACAGAAAAATTTGTCGCCATTATTTTTGCATGAAATTAATAGTTTAAATAATCGTGATTTTAATTCCTATCGCTGATATTTTTAAAACATAATTTCATCATCAACCTACTTCAAGATTTCGAAGGAGGAGGTTATCAATTCGTCGGGATCGGGATCTTTGTTTTTTTTGCTATTTTTTTTTTTTATGTATTTTCTCCGATTATTCGAAGACGGCTGGACCGATTTGGAAAATTCTTTTTTTGTTTGAAAGTGTATACTTTACAGTTGGTCTCATTGTAACCAGGTCAGGATCTGATGATGGGATCCTGGAGAAATCGAGGGAATTCATCAACTATTATACCTATAGAGATTTGAATATTTTTTACAGCATCTCGAGCATTTACTTTTGGAAAGGTGGATGCTAAGTGAAGTCGGTTCTTTTTTGTTTCAAATGATTTTATTCAGAGTTTAAAATGTCAAATTCGAGCGCCCGATTCTCCAAAATCGCCCTCCAGGTCTCCAGCCTCAAGCAGTAAGGTCTTCCTGCCGAGGTTTTCCCTCGGCAGGCGGTCTAAAACGAGTGTATAGGTTCTTAAAGGCAACGCGCATGTGAATCTTCTGGGGTGGCAGGCGTTCATAGGTTACGGTAACTGCTTGACCATCAGGCGGGCCGTGTGCTAGTTTGCCACCGTCAAATAAAAAAAGGAAAAAGTAAGAATGCTAGGTGAACCTTACCAATCTGCTATACATTTTCAACCGACTTCAAGATTTCGAAGGAGGAGGTTATCAATTCGTCGGGATGTTTGTTTTTTTGCATTTTTTTATGTATGTTCACCGATTATTCGAAGACGGCTGGAACCGATTTGGAAAATTATTTTTTGTTTGAAAGAGTTTACTTCACAGTTGGTCCCATTGTAACTAGGTCAGGATCTGATGATGGGATCCTGGAGAAATCGAGGGAACTCTTCAACTATTATAGGCACACCTATAGTGCTTTGAGTATTTATTACAACAGCTCGAGCATTTGCTTTTGGAAAGGTAGGCTGAAGTGAAGTCGGTTCTTTTTTGTTTAAAATTATAATCATTAACTTTTTTGTTGTAAATTGTTTGTAATTCGGGGTGTAAGGGTGGGGTGCACCTACAGATGTGCAAGTTGCGGAAACGTTACAAATTATTGGAAATGTTCTCGGGAATTTCTAGAAAATTTCACATGAAATATTTAAGGAAATTTAAGAAATGGTAAGTTACAATTATTCCCATACAAAAAAGTGAAAGTTTTCTGAAATGTTCATATGTAGGCAGAGAGAAATTGTCTATTTTCAATAGTACCTAAAGAGTGTCATAATTCATTATCAGGCGGGCTATGTCCGTGAAGTTGACCGCCCCAAACTCAGTATCCTGAATTTACGTATCTATATCGTTAGTTCATCGTTAGTTCACGTTAGTTCAGTATATTAAATCGTAAGGACCCGACTCCAAAATCGATTTTTTTTAAAAACAAAATGGGGCGGCTAACTTCACGCTACCGCCCCAAAATTGATTTATCGGTTTTTGTCGATTGTAATCGGTAGATATTCGTTAGTTCACGCGAATTCACAAAGAAATTTCGTAAGGACCCGATCCGGTATATGTATTTTAATTTTTAAAGTGGGGCGGCTAACTTCACGCTACCGCCCCAAAACGGATTTTTCGGTTTCTATCGATGGCAATCGGTAGATATTCGTTAGTTCACGCGAATTCACAAAGAAATTTCGTAAGGACCCGATTCGGTATATTTTTTTTTAATTTTTAAAGTGGGGCGGCTAACTTCACGCTACCGCCCCAAAACGGATTTTACGGTTTCTATCGATGGCAGTCTGTAGATATTCGTTAGTTCACGCGTATTCACAAAGAAATTTCGTAAGGACCCCTTATTGTGTATATATTTTTTTTTTTTTTTAAAGTGGGGCAGCAAACTTCACGCTACCGCCCCAAAACGGATTTTAAGGTTTCTATCGATGACAATCGGTAGATATTCGTTAGTTCACGCGAATGCGTAACGAAATTTCGTAAGGACCCGACTGGAAAAGTTTTCCTATTATTATTAAAGTACTGGGGCGGCTGTCTTCACGCATATGATACTGGCCAAACTGTACGGATATCAGCATAACTGGCCACATGAACCGCAAAGATGAGGTGTTTTATTGTTTGTTCAGGCATTTTGGACGTAAGGACCCATATACTTTGGCTAGAAAAAAATAATTTCGAAAATATATAACGACCATTTTAGGTATTCAGATAAAGTGTCACATATGGTGTTCCCTTGAGATCCTAACGAATTAAGTGCATGAACTATCCTCTACAAAGCACGGCAAATCGATTAGGATATGTTTATTGCGGGCAAACTTAGCTACATGCCCACAATTGATCATACAACATTTCTATAGAAAAGTACTGGGGCGGCTGTCTTCACGCATATGATACTGGCCAAACTATACGTATATCATAATAACTGGCTACATGCACCGATGAAACGAGGTGTTTTATTGTTTGTTCAGGCATTTTGGACGTAAGGACCCATATACTTTGGCTAGAAAAAAAATAATTTCGAAAATACATAAGGACCATTTGAGGTATTCAGATAAAGTGTCACATATGGTGTTCCCTTGAGATCCTAACGAATAAAGTACATGAACTATCCTCTACGGAGCACGGCTAATCGATTAGGATATGTTTATTGCGGGCAAACTTAGCTACATGCCCACAATTGATCATACAACATTTCTATAGAAAAGTACTGGGGCGGCTGTTTTCACGCATATGATACTGGCCAAACTATACGTATATCATAATAACAGGCTACATGCACCGATGAAACGAGGTGTTTTATTGTTTGTTCAGGCATTTTGGACGTAAGGACCCATATACTTTGGCTAGAAAAATAATAATTTCGAAAATACATAACGACCATTTGAGGTATTCAGATAAAGTGTCACATATGGTGTTCCCTTGAGATCCTAACGAATTCTATATATCTACGGAGCACGGCTTATCGATTAGGATATGTTTATTGCTGGCAAACTAAGCTATATGCCTACAATCGATCATACAATATTTCTATAGAAAAGTACTGGGGCGGCTGTCTTCACGCATATGATACTGGCCAAACTATACGTATATCATAATAACTAGCTACATGCACCGATGAAACGAGGTGTTTTATTGTTTGTTCAGGCATTTTGGACGTAAGGACCCATATACTTTAGCTAGAAAAAAATAATTTCGAAAATATATAACGACCATTTTAGGTATTCAGATAAAGTGTCACATATGGTGTTCCCTTGAGATCCTAACGAATTAAGTGCATGAACTATCCTCCACAAAGCACGGCAAATCGATTAGGATATGTTTATTGCGGGCAAACTTAGCTACATGCCCACAATTGATCATACAATATTTCTATATAAATGTACTGGGGCGGCTGTCTTCACGCATATGATACTGGCCAAACTATACGTATATCATAATAACTAGCTACATGCACCGATGAAACGAGGTGTTTTATTGTTTGTTCAGGCATTTTGGACGTAAGGACCCATATACTTTGGCTAGAAAAAAATAATTTCGAAAATATATAACGACCATTTTAGGTATTCAGATAAAGTGTCACATATGGTGTTCCCTTGAGATCCTAACGAATTAAGTGCATGAACTATCCTCTACAAAGCACGGCAAATCAATTAGGATATGCTTATTGCGGGCAAACTAAGCTACATGCCCACAATTGATCATACAACATTTCTATAGAAAAGTACTGGGGCGGCTGTCTTCACGCATATGATACTGGCCAAACTATACGTATATCATAATAACTGGCTACATGCACCGATGAAACGAGGTGTTTTATTGTTTGTTCAGGCATTTTGGACGTAAGGACCCATATACTTTGGCTAGAAAAAAAATAATTTCGAAAATACATAACGACCATTTTAGGTATTCAGATAAAGTGTCACATATGGTGTTCCCTTGAGATCCTAACAAATTAAGTGCAAGAACTATCCTCTACAAAGCACGGCAAATCGATTAGGATATGGTTATTGCTGGCAAACTAAGCTATATGCCTACAATCGATCATACAATATTTCTATAGAAATGTACTGGGGCGGCTGTTTTCACGCATATGATACTGGCCAAACTATACGTATATCATAATAACTAGCTACATGCACCGATGAAACAAGGTGTTTTATTGTTTGTTCAGGCATTTTGGACGTAAGGACCCATATACTTTGGCTAGAAAAAAATAATTTCGAAAATATATAACGACCATTTTAGGTATTCAGATAAAGTGTCACATATGGTGTTCCCTTGAGATCCTAACGAATTTAAAATCTCTACGGAGCACGGCTAATCGATTAGGATATGTTTGATGCTGGCAAACTAAGCTATATGCCTACAATCGATCATACAATATTTCTATAGAAAAGTACTGGGGCGGCTGTCTTCACGCATATGATACTGGCCAAACTATACGTATATCATAATAACTGGCTACATGCACCGATGAAACGAGGTGTTTTATTGTTTGTTCACGTATTTTGGACGTAAGGACCCATATACTTTGGCTAGAAAAAAAATAATTTCGAAAATACATAACGACCATTTGAGGTATTCAGATAAAGTGTCACATATGGTGTTCCCTTGAGATCCTAACGAATAAAGTACATGAACTATCCTCTACAAAGCACGGCAAATCGATAAGGATATGTTTATTGCGGGCAAACTTAGCTACATGCCCACAATTGATCATACAACATTTCTATAGAAAAGTACTGGGGCGGCTGTCTTCTCGCATATGATACTGGCCAAACTATACGTATATCATAATAACAGGCTACATGCACCGATGAAACGAGGTGTTTTATTGTTTGTTCATGCATTTTGGCCGTAAGGACCCATATACTTTGGCTAGAAAAAAAACAATTTCGAAAATACATAACGACCATTTGAGGTATTCAGATAAAGTGTCACATATGGTGTTCCCTTGAGATCCTAATGAATTCTATATATCTACGGAGCACGGCTTATCGATTAGGATATGTTTATTGCTGGCAAACTAAGCTATATGCCTACAATCGATCATACAATATTTCTATAGAAAAGTACTGGGGCGGCTGTCTTCACGCATATGATACTGGCCAAACTATACGTATATCATAATAACTAGCTACATGCACCGATGAAACGAGGTGTTTTATTGTTTGTTCAGGCATTTTGGACGTAAGGACCCATATACTTTGGCTAGAAAAAAATAATTTCGAAAATATATAACGACCATTTGAGGTATTCAGATAAAGTGTCACATATGGTGTTCCCTTGAGATCCTAACGAATTAAGTGCATGAACTATCCTCCACAAAGCATGGCAAATCGATTAGGATATGTTTATTGCGGGCAAACTTAGCTACATGCCCACAATTGATCATACAATATTACTATATAAATGTACTGGGGCGGCTGTCTTCACGCATATGATACTGGCCAAACTATACGTATATCATAATAACTGGCTACTTGCACCGATGAAACGAGGTATTTTATTGTTTGTTCAGCCATTTTGGACGTAAGGACCCATATACTTTGGCTAGAAAAAAAATAATTTCGAAAATACATAACGACCATTTGAGGTATTCAGATAAAGTGTCACATATGGTGTTCCCTTGAGATCCTAACGAATTCAATATTTCTACGGAGCACGGCTTATCGATTAGGATATGTTTATTGCTGGCAAACTAAGCTATATGCCTACAATCGATCATACAATATTTCTATAGAAAAGTACTGGGGCGGCTGTCTTCACGCATATGATACTGGCCAAACTATACGTATATCATAATAACTAGCTACATGCACCGATGAAACGAGGTGTTTTATTGTTTGTTCAGGCATTTTGGACGTAAGGACCCATATACTTTGGCTAGAAAAAAATAATTTCGAAAATATATAACGACCATTTTAGGTATTCAGATAAAGTGTCACATATGGTGTTCCCTTGAGATCCTAACGAATTAAGTGCATGAACTATCCTCTACAAAGCACGGCAAATCGATTAGGATATGTTTATTGCGGGCAAACTTAGCTACATGCCCACAATTGATCATACAACATTTCTATAGAAAAGTACTGGGGCGGCTGTCTTCACGCATATGATACTGGCCAAACTATACGTATATCATAATAACTGGCTACATGCACCGATGAAACGAGGTGTTTTATTGTTTGTTCAGGCATTTTGGACGTAAGGACCCATATACTTTGGCTAGAAAAAAAATAATTTCGAAAATACATAACGACCATTTTAGGTATTCAGATAAAGTGTCACATATGGTGTTCCCTTGAGATCCTAACAAATTAAGTGCAAGAACTATCCTCTACAAAGCACTGCAAATCGATTAGGATATGGTTATTGCTGGCAAACTAAGCTATATGCCTACAATCGATCATACAATATTTCTATAGAAATGTACTGGGGCGGCTGTTTTCACGCATATGATACTGGCCAAACTATACGTATATCATAATAACTAGCTACATGCACCGATGAAACGAGGTGTTTTATTGTTTGTTCAGGCATTTTGGACGTAAGGACCCATATACTTTGGCTAGAAAAAAATAATTTCGAAAATATATAACGACCATTTTAGGTATTCAGATAAAGTGTCACATATGGTGTTCCCTTGAGATCCTAACAAATTTAAAATCTCTACGGAGCACGGCTAATCGATTAGGATATGTTTGATGCTGGCAAACTAAGCTATATGCCTACAATCGATCATACAATATTTCTATAGAAAAGTACTGGGGCGGCTGTCTTCACGCATATGATACTGGCCAAACTATACGTATATCATAATAACTGGCTACATGCACCGATGAAACGAGGTGTTTTATTGTTTGTTCACGTATTTTGGACGTAAGGACCCATATACTTTGGCTAGAAAAAAAATAATTTCGAAAATACATAACGACCATTTGAGGTATTCAGATAAAGTGTCACATATGGTGTTCCCTTGAGATCCTAACGAATAAAGTACATGAACTATCCTCTACAAAGCACGGCAAATCGATTAGGATATGTTTATTGCGGGCAAACTTAGCTGCATGCCCACAATTGATCATACAACATTTCTATAGAAAAGTACTGGGGCGGCTGTCTTCACGCATATGATACTGGCCAAACTATACGTATATCATAATAACAGGCTACATGCACCGATGAAACGAGGTGTTTTATTGTTTGTTCATGCATTTTGGACGTAAGGACCCATATACTTTGGCTAGAAAAAAAATAATTTCGAAAATACATAACGACCATTTGAGGTATTCAGATAAAGTGTCACATATGGTGTTCCCTTGAGATGCTAACAAATTAAGTGCAAGAACTATCCTCTAAAAAGCACGGCAAATCGATTAGGATATGTTTATTGCAGGCAAACTTAGCTACATGCCCACAATTGATCATACAATATTTCTATAGAAAAGTACTGGGGCGGCTGTCTTCACGCATATGATACTGGCCAAACTATACGTATATCATAATAACTAGCTACATGCACCGATGAAACGAGGTGTTTTATTGTTTGTTCAGGCATTTTGGACGTAAGGACCCATATACTTTGGCTAGAAAAAAATAATTTCGAAAATATATAACGACCATTTGAGGTATTCAGATAAAGTGTCACATATGGTGTTCCCTTGAGATCCTAACGAATTCAATATATCTACGGAGCACGGCTTATCGATTAGGATATGTTTATTGCTGGCAAACTAAGCTATATGCCTACAATCGATCATACAATATTTCTATAGAAAAGTACTGGGGCGGCTGTCTTCACGCATATGATACTGGCCAAACTATACGTATATCATAATAACTAGCTACATGCACCGATGAAACAAGGTGTTTTATTGTTTGTTCAGGCATTTTGGACGTAAGGACCCATATACTTTGGCTAGAAAAAAATAATTTCGAAAATATATAACGACCATTTTAGGTATTCAGATAAAGTGTCACATATGGTGTTCCCTTGAGATCCTAACAAATTAAGTGCAAGAACTATCCTCTACAAGGCACGGCAAATCGATTAGGATATGTTTATTGCGGGCAAACTTAGCTACATGCCCACAATTGGTCATACAATATTTCTATAGAAAAGTACTGGGGCGGCTGTCTTCACGCATATGATACTGGCCAAACTATACGTATATCATAATAACTAGCTACATGCACCGATGAAACAAAGTGTTTTATTGTTTGTTAAGGCATTTTGGACGTAAGGACCCATATACTTTGGCTAGAAAAAAATAATTTCGAAAATATATAACGACCATTTTAGGTATTCAGATAAAGTGTCACATATGGTGTTCCCTTGAGATCCTAACGAATTAAGTGCATGAACTATCCTCTACAAAGCACGGCAAATCGATTAGGATATGTTTATTGCGGGCAAACTTAGCTACATGCCCACAATTGATCATACAACATTTCTATAGAAAAGTACTGGGGCGGCTGTCTTCACGCATATGATACTGGCCAAACTATACGTATATCATAATAACTAGCTACATGCACCGATGAAACGAGGTGTTTTATTGTTTGTTCAGGCATTTTGGACGTAAGGACCCATATACTTTGGCTAGAAAAAAAATAATTTCGAAAATACATAACGACCATTTGAGGTATTCAGATAAAGTGTCACATATGGTGTTCCCTTGAGATCCTAACGAATTCAATATCTCTACGGAGCACGGCTAATCGATTAGGATATGTTTGATGCTGGCAAACTAAGCTATATGCCTACAATCGATCATACAATATTTCTATAGAAAAGTACTGGGGCGGCTGTCTTCACGCATATGATACTGGCCAAACTATACGTATATCATAATAACTAGCTACATGCACCGATGAAACATGGTGTTTTATTGTTCGTTCAGGCATTTTGGACGTAAGGACCCATATACTTTGGCTAGAAAAAAATAATTTCGAAAATATATAACGACCATTTTAGGTATTCAGATAAAGTGTCACATATGGTGTTCCCTTGAGATCTTAACGAATTAAGTGCAAGAACTATCCTCTACAAAGCACGGCAAATTGATTAGGATATGTTTATTGCTGGCAAACTAAGCTATATGCCTACAATCGATTATACAATATTTCTATAGAAATGTACTGGGGCGGCTGTCTTCACGCTTATGATACTGGCCAAACTATACGTATATCATAATAACTAGCTACATGCACCGATGAAACGAGGTGTTTTATTGTTTATTCAGGCATTTTGGACGTAAGGACCCATATACTTTGGCTAGAAAAAAAATAATTTCGAAAATACATAACGACCATTTGAGGTATTCAGATAAAGTGTCACATATGGTGTTCCCTTGAGATCCTAACAAATTATGTGCATGCACTACCCTCTACAAAGCACAGCAAATCGATTAGGATATGTTTATTGCGGGTAAACTTAGCTACATGCCCACAATTGATCATACAACATTTCTATAGAAAAGTATTGGGGCGGCTGTCTTCACGCATATGATACTGGCCAAACTATACGTATATCATAATAACTGGCTACATGCACCGATGAAACGAGGTGTTTTATTGTTTGTTCAGGCATTTTGGACGTAAGGACCCATATACTTTGGCTAGAAAAAAATAATTTCGAAAATATATAACGACCATTTTAGGTATTCAGATAAAGTGTCACATATGGTGTACCCTTGAGATCCTAACGAATTAAGTGCATGAACTATCCTCTACAAAGCACGGCAAATCGATTAGGATATGTTTATTGCGGGCAAACTTAGCTACATGCCCACAATTGATCATACAACATTTCTATAGAAAAGTACTGGGGCGGCTGTCTTCACGCATATGATACTGGCCAAACTATACGTATATCATAATAACTGGCTACATGCGCCGATGAAACGAGGTGTTTTATTGTTTGTTTAGTCATTTTGGACGTAAGGACCCATATACTTTGGCTAGAAAAAAAAAAATTTCGAAAATACATAACGACCATTTGAGGTAATCAGATAAAGTGTCACATATGGTGTTCCCTTGAGATCCTAACGAATTCAATATATCTACGGAGCACGGCTTATCGATTAGGATATGTTTATTGCTGGCAAACTAAGCTATATGCCTACAATCGATCATACAATATTTCTATAGAAAAGTACTGGGGCGGCTGTCTTCACGCATATGATACTGGCCAAACTATACATATATCATAATAACTAGCTACATGCACCGATGAAACGAGGTGTTTTATTGTTTGTTCAGGCATTTTGGACGTAAGGACCCATATACTTTGGCTAGAAAAAAATAATTTCGAAAATATATAACGACCATTTTAGGTATTCAGATAAAGTGTCACATATGGTGTTCCCTTGAGATCCTAACGAATTGAGTGCATGAACTATCCTCTACAAAGCACGGCAAATTGATTAGGATATGTTTATTGCGGGCAAACTTAGCTACATGCCCACAATTGATCATACAACATTTCTATAGAAAAGTACTGGGGCGGCTGTCTTCACGCATATGATACTGGCCAAACTATACGTATATCATAATAACTGGCTACATGCACCGATGAAACGAGGTGTTTTATTGTTTGTCTAGAATACTTTGGCTAGAAAAAAAAAAATTTCGAAAATACATAACGACCATTTGAGGTATTCAGATAAAGTGTCACATATGGTGTTCCCTTGAGATCCTAACGAATTCAATATATCTACGGAGCACGGCTTATCGATTAGGATATGTTTATTGCTGGCAAACTAAGCTATATGCCTACAATCGATCATACAATATTTCTATAGAAAAGTACTGGGGCGGCTGTCTTCACGCATATGATACTGGCCAAACTATACGTATATCATAATAACTAGCTACAAGCACCGATGAAACATGGTGTTTTATTGTTTTTTCAGGCATTTTGGACGTAAGGACCCATATACATTGGCTAGAAAAAAATAATTTCGAAAATATATAACGACCATTTTAGGTATTCAGATAAAGTGTCACAGATGGTGTTCCCTTGAGATCCTAACAAATTAAGTGCAAGAACTATCCTCTACAAAGCACGGCAAATCGATTAGGATATGTTTATTGCGGGCAAACTTAGCTACATGCCCACAATTGATCATACAACATTTCTATAGAAAAGTACTGGGGCGGCTGTCTTCACGCATATGATACTGGCCAAACTATACGTATATCATAATAACTGGCTACATGCACCGATGAAACGAGGTGTTTTATTGTTTGTTCAGGCATTTTGGACGTAAGGACGCATATACTTTGGCTAGAAAAAAAATAATTTCGAAAATACATAACGACCATTTGAGGTATTCAGATAAAGTGTCACATATGGTGTTCCCTTGAGATCCTAACAAATTCAATATCTCTACGGAGCACGGTTAATCGATTAGGATATGTTTGTTGCTGGCAAACTAAGCTATATGCCTACAATCGATCATACAATATTTCTATAGAAATTGTCTGGGGCGGCTGTCTTCACGCATATGATACTGGCCAAACTATACGTATATCATAATAACTAGCTACATGCACCGATGAAACGAGGTGTTTTATTGTTTGTTCAGACATTTTGGACGTAAGGACCCATATACTTTGGCTAGAAAAAAATAATTTAGAAAATATATAACGACCATTTTAGGTATTCAGATAAAGTGTCACATATGGTGTTCCCTTGAGATCCTAACGAATTAAGTGCATGAACTATCCTCTACAAAGCACGGCAAATCGATAAGGATATGTTTATTGCGGGCAAACTTAGCTACATGCCCACAATTGATCATACAACATTTCTATAACGTACTGGGGCGGCTGTCTTCACGCATATGATACTGGCCAAACTATACGGATATCAGCATAACTGGCCACATGAACCGATAAGACGAGGTATTTCATTGTTTGTGCAGGTATTTTCGACGTAAGGATCCAGATACTTTGGCTAGAAAAAAATAATTTCAAAAATACATAACGACCATTTCAGGTATTCAGATAAAGTGTCACATATGGTGTTCCCTTGAGATCCTAACGAATTAAATGCATGGACTTTTCTCTACGGAGCACGGTTAATCGATTAGGAATTGTTGATAGCTGGCAAACTAAGCTACATGCCTACAATCGATCATACAACATTTCTATAGAAAAGTACTGGGGCGGCTGTCTTCACGCATATGATACTGGCCAATCTATACGGATATCAGCATAACTGGCCATATGAACCGATAAGACGCGGTGTTTTATTGTTTGTTCAGGCATTTTTAACGGCCTCCTAGCCCAGTCGGTAGTGACCCTGCCTATGAAGCAGGAGGTCCCGGGTACGAATCCTGGTCTGGGCATTTATTTGTGTGTTTATCACAGATATTTGTTCCTGAGTTATTAGCTCACCAAACGAAGACGCTTAACTGCCTGATAGGGGAAGTAATTCGTGTATAGCTGAATTTTAGTGTAGTTGGAGGCAAAGATATCTTACACAACATACTAAAAGTACCGGTGGATGGAGGCGCCTCTTGCGGGTGGGGGGGGGGGGGGTAAAAGTCCCTTATTTCGGTTTTTCGTAAATAACTCGGTAACGGCAGCTCATACGAAAAAATTTGCTTTTATCCACATTTAATTTTCTATAAAAAAGATTATTTCCAATATTTTGCTAGGATTCATGTTTAATGAGATATCGATGAAATACGATAAACACTTTTTTAAACTTTCGGAGCTAATATTTACGAAAGTGTTAGTTTTATCCAAAAATAGTTTGAGAATACCCTTATTGTTTTAAAAAGACCTATCCAACGATACCCCACACATTAGGGTTGGAGTCAATATAATATTTACCCCCCCACTCCATGTGTACGGGAGGTACCCGAAAAAATTATATTTTTTCACATTTTGTTTTAAAACTGCCGGCGTGAATAAAGTACATACTCTTACGATTTTTTTATTTTCTAGTACTAACCATCACTGAGCAGGCTGCTCACCCTGCTACCTCACTTCCTACCCTTATAGTTTCGCCATATCCGTCTGACCCCATCTATCTGTCTAGACGTCTAGTACTAAACATCACTGAGCAAAGCCGTGGACGGACAGACGGGGACAGACGGACATGCCGAAACTCCAAGGGTAGGACCCCTCCTCACTCTGCTCAGTGATGGCTAGTACTAGAGAAGTGAAATTTCGTATAAGTATGTGTTTTAATTACGCAGACAAAGTTTTAAAACAAAATGTGAAAAAATATTACTCTTTCGGGTACCTCCGGTACACATGGAGTGGGGGGGTAAATAATTTTTTACTCCAACCCTAATGTGTGGGGTATCATTAGATAGGCCTTTTTAAAACAATAAGGGTATTCTGAAAAAATTTTTGGATAAAACTAATACTTTCGTAAATATTAGCTCCGAAAATTTAAAAAAGTGTTTATCGTATTTCCTCGATATCTCATTAAACATTGATCCTAGCAAAAATTGCAGATAATCTTTTTTATAGAAAAACATTTTTTCGTATGAGCCATCTTTACCGAGTTATTTACGAAAAACCAAAATTAGGGACCTTTACACCCCCCCCCCCCCCTTTCCCGCTAGCGGCACCCCCATCCACCGGTACTTTTAGTATGTTGTGTAAGATACCTTTGCCTGCAACTACACCAAAATTTGGCTATACACGAATTATCTCCTCTTAGTTTTCCTTCATTGGGTGGGCTATATGGGTGTTTTCTATGTATTTAGGTATTTATTCATATTTATGTATTATATATATCGTCGTCTAGTACCCATAACACAAGGCTTATTGAGCTTACTGTGGGACTAGGTCGATTTGTGTAAGATTGTCCTATAATATTTATTTATTTATTTAATTTGGACGTAGGGACCTATATACTTTGGCTAGAAAAAAATAATTTCAAAAATACATAACGACCATTTCAGGTATTCAGATAAAGTGTCACATATGGTGTTCCCTTGAGATCCTTACAAATTAAATGCATGGACTTTTTTCTTCTGAGCACAACTAATTAAAAAGGAATTGTTTATTGCTGGCAAACTAAGCTACATGCCTACAATCGATCATAAAACATTTCTATAGAAAAGTACTGGGGCGACTATCTTCACGCACATCGTACTGGCCAAACTATACAGAAATCATAATAACTGGCTACATATACCGATGAAACGAGGTGTTTAATAGTTTGTTCAGGCATTTTGGACGTAAGGACCCATATACTTTGGCTAGAAAAATAATTTCCAAAATACATAACGACCATTTCAGGTATTCAGATCAAGTGTCACATATGGTGTTACCTTGAGATCCTAACGAATTCAATGCATCGACTATTCTCTACGGAACACGTCTAATCGGTTAGGGTCGGTTATTTGCGCACAATCGATCATACAACATTTCTGTAGAAAAGTACTGGAGCGGCTGTCTTCACGCACATCGTACTGGCCACACTATACAGATATCATCATAACTGGCTACATGGCTCATTGTTCCGAAAACCTTAAAAGGAAAAAACGGATTATATAGGATCACTTTGTTGTCCGTCCGTCCGTTTGTCAAGACCCTTTTTCTCAGGAACGCGTGGAGGTATCAAGCTGAAATTTATATGAAATACTCAGGTCTACTGTCTCTTGGAGCTGTGAAATAACCAAACTTCTTAGCCAACGCAATCAAAAGATGCCCCAAATTTTCGAAACTCGCAAGGGAATCAAAACCCACAGTGTACTTCCCGTGAACTCAGAATCTTGAAATTTATAACTTGACGGTACAAAGCAACGTCTTGTCTATAGCACATATAAAGGAAAAATTGCGAAAACCGTACATTTTTAGTTACATCATATAATAAAAATAATTTTAAATTTAATAACCTTATATACCTAAAGGTTTGTACGGAACCCTCGGTGCGCGAGTCCTACTTGGCCGGTTTTTCTTTTTACCTAAGTTCAACTAAACAAAACCACTTTATGCAGCCTTGTTTATTAACTTTAAAGTAAAGGTCTTCATGGTATTCTAATGTCTCTCAAACCTAGACTAGACACTTTCTTAACTAACTTTTGTTAATCCCCGAACCATTTTCTTAATCTATTTAAACTTATAGCTATTTTGACGAAAAACGGGTAACGTAGACATAGTTTCAGTTACAAATAAGTGTTAATATGCAAATAATAACGAAAATGTCCCCTATGATTTGCGTAACTTCTTTGTGTACTATAGTGGTAGTTTTATTTGGCGATACGATTACCAAACTATTGTCAGAGCTCACTCTGGAACATGGAAATGGAACGGAAATAGGAACAATAATTCCTAGTATATCTCAAACAAAAAAAAACCGGCCAAGTGCGAGTCGGACTCGCGCACCGAGGGTTCCGTACAAACCTGTAGGTATATAAGTAAAAAAAGAAAAGTAAGTTCACCCATCGCATTGGCATAGAAAATTGATTTTGTTACAGCTTAAAGGTAGTTAAGGTAGGTAGGTATTATAGACCTGAGTATTTGATATCAATTTCAATTTAATACCTCTACGCGTTTACGAGGAAAAAGGTAGTAAGTTTAAAATTTATAAAAATATTTTTTGTATGATTTTACTAAAAATTTCTACTTTTCGTAATTTTTCCTTTGTCTGTGCTATATGAAGTTTCTTCGTGCCAAGTGTCATGTTTCTAAGTTTACGGGAAGTACCCTTTAGGTTTTGAGTTTCTTGCGAGTACTCAGTTTCAAAATATGCGACTTAAATTGGTATTTCTTTTGATTGCGTTGAGATAAAAGTTTGGTTTTGCTACATCTGAAAGATCCTATAGCCCTGAGTATTTGACATGAATTTCATTATAATACCTCCACGCGTTTACGAGGAAAAAGGTAGTAAGTTAAAAATTGAAAAAAAAAAATTTTTTTGTATGATTTTACTAAAAAATTCTACTTTTCGTAATTTTTCCATTGTCTATGCTATATGACGTTGCTTCGTGCCAAGTTTCAAGTTTCTGAGTTCACGGGAAGTACCCCGTAGGTTTTGCGAGTGCCGAAAACTCTAAAATTTGCAGCATAAACGACTGTATCTCTTGATTGCGTAGGCTTTTAAGTTTGATTTTTACAGCTCCAAGGGACAATGGACCTGAGTATTTGATATAAATTTCAGCTTGATACCGCCACGCGTTCCTGAGAAAAATGGTCTTGACAGACAGACAGACAGACAGACAGACGGACAACAAAGTGATCCTATTTCACCCCTAAAAAATACCCTAAAAACTAAAAAATAACCCCTACCCTAAAAAACCCTAACCCTAAAAAATAGTAAAACTTTATACAAACTTACAACCCCTTCTTAGCCCCGTTCTAGGTTGAATTTTGAAAAACGCTGAAATTGTGTTTATTATGTTTTAATTATTAGTAAACATACGAAGTTTCAAATCTCTAACTCTTAATTTTAAACCCCACTAATACAAACTTTTAACCCCCATTTTACCTCCTTAGGGGATGATTATTTCAAAATCGATTCTTCTTAGTTGTACAGATTGTTAATGTAACCCGTCCTGCAAATTACAACTTTCTAGCTTCAGTCGTAAAGGCCTTCTTTTCATACAAACTTTTCAACCCCGTTTCAATTCCTCCGGGGTGGAATTCTAAAAAACGCTGAAATTAGTTTTTTTTGCTTTAAAGTTACCCTACAAACGAAAGTCTGTCTCAAACATTTTTTTATCTCTATACATACTTACAATCCCTTTTTAACCCCATTATAGGTTGAAATTTGAAAAACGCTGAATTTTTTTCTTTAATTATTAGTAAATGTGTGAAGTTTTAAATCTCTAACTCTAAATTTTAAACTCCACCCATACAAACTTTTAACTCTTTTTTTACCCCTTTAGGGGTTGAATTATTTAAAATAGCTTCTCGTGAGTTGTGTGAGTTATACAAATTGTAAATCTAACTCGTCCTGCAAATTATAACTTTCTAGCTTCATTAGTTACGGCCTCCCTTTAATACAAACTTTTCAACCTCGTTTCAACCTCTCTGGGGTGGAATTTTGAAAAACGCTGAAATTAGTTTTTTTGCCTTGAAGTAAGTAGCAAACGAACTTTCAAGTCTGTCACAAAAAAAAATTAATCTCTATACAAACTTTCAATCCCTTTTTTACCCTGTTAAAGGTTGAATTTTAAAAAACGTAGAAATTACTTTTATTATTTTTTAATTATTAGTAAATGTACGAAGTGTCGAATGTTCGTCCGCGTATAATACGGTTCCTCATACAGAGTTTTGTGTCCAATTGTATCTTATTAACTAACTCTTCTTAATCTATTTATACTTATAGTTATTTTGGCGAAAAAACGGGTAACGTAGACATAGTTTCAGTTACAAATAAGTATTAATATGCAAATAATAACTTCAATGTACCCTATTATTTGCGTAACTTCTTTGTGAACTATACTTCTTTGTGTAACATGAGAAAACCGAATAATTTTAACAGCGTATTCCTGATCATAATTGGAGACTAAAATGTCGTATATTTTGCGATACGATGACCAAACTATTGTCATAGCTCACTCTGGAATATGGAAATTGAACGGAAATAGAAACTATAATTCCTAGTAATTCTCAAACCAAAAAAATTGTAAATCTCTATACAAACTTTCAACCCCTTTTTCGCCCCGTTCTAGGTTGAATTTTTAAAAACGCTGAAATTGCGTTTATTATTATTAAATTATTTAAATTTTAAACCCCACCGATACAAACTTTTAACCCCCATTTTACCCCCATAGGGGTGGAATTTTTCAAAATCGCTTCTCATTAGTTGTACAGATTGTAAATGTAACCTGTCCTGCAAATTACAACTTTCTAGCTTCAGTAGTAAAGGCTTCCCTTTCATACAAACTTTTCAACTCCGTTTCAACTCCTCTGGAGTAGAATTATGAAAAATGCTAAAATTTGTTTTTTTGCATTGAAGTTTGTAATTAACAAACGAACTTTCAAGTCTGTCACAAAAAAAATCTGTATACTAATTTTCAACTCCTTGACATCACTTTAATTGTTTCTTAATTATTAGTAAACGTACGAAGTCTCAAATCTCTAACACAAAATTTGAAACCCCATTCAAACAAACTTTCAACCCCCTTTTTACCCCCTTAGGGGATGAATTTTGAAAAACCCCTTCTTAGTGGATACTAACGTTAAAAAAAACTACCTATCGTGAAAAGTTGGCGGCCTGTTACAATACATCCGTTCAAAAGGTCGTTTATTAAGGGATATTTGGCGGCGCTTACTTCATTTCAATACCCGGCACTATGCGTTGCGTCCTTTCACTATGCGTTTTTGAGTGATAGATAACTCAAAAACGGCTGATCCGATTTTATTCAATATAGTTTTCATTGAAACTACTTATCAGGCATCACTTTCATATTTTTTTTCAATATTTTTGGACCCACGGTTCAAAAAATAGATGGGGGATAGATTCTATTTATTATTGAAATATACTCGGTGACCTTAGTCATTGAACAAATCCAAAACATACATATAATAGGGTATTTAAAACCAGTATATCTAGTATCTTAACAATCGGTGCAGTGATTACAAAGAAATTGACAAATTAAGATTTCTTGGTTTCGAGCAGCCTGTATGTAATTAAAAGGTCATAAGAAAATACATTCTCATTGAACAGTATGAAACCTTCATCAGCCTATTTGATTATCTTTTTCATATACAGCCTGTAAATTTTATACGGGCGTATACTTTATCCACCTATAGTATCCAGCAATAGGACTCATATAGTATAGTAATTTTGTTAAATAGTGTTATTAATTACGTGTAATGATTTTTTACAGTCCTACCGGGCACCAATGTACGCTATCCAACTGATTTAAAACTGACATAACTGACATGACGCACCGGTAAGTTAATTGTCATGGATGCAATTCATTGCGGGCTGAATTATTATGTATGAAAAAAAAATATTTTCTTAAAGAAATAAATGTAAATAGGTTCCCTAGGTCAAATACTAATCGCCATCACAATATACGCCCGTATAAAATTTACAAACTGTATATTTATTCAATGACACTTAGTCATTTATTAGTATTACCTCAGACTAAATAGACCCCACGTCACTTGTTCTCCTTGGCGTCGTAAGTCACAACTGTCATTTCTCGCTGCTCGCTCTTGCAACAAATGCCATATGATGAATAAGACAACTATTATTTAGACAACTCGTCTTAATGCATCACTTTCGTCCGTTTGTTGCTGACACTGTTTGTTGGTGTGCGTGTGAAATGTTTATTGATGTGCGTATTAGGGATGTAAAATGTCGATTTTCATCTCATGCATCGATAAATGCCACATAGTAGAACGGAATTGTGAATAATTAAAGTTTCTAACATTTTCGCTTTAAACCAATGTTGCGATCCTATCGACAGGAAACAGTAACGTGTCGTGATCTGTGTCGTGTGTGGTGCTTAGCTATTATATAATATATAGTTTGGCCAGGGTTTGTTTTACTTCAAGCATAGACAGACAGAATCATACTGTCTCTTTCTCACGCTCATACCCACGCTACTGAAAAAGGGAAGAGTATAGCTTATTACTTCCACTGTTACTGCACTTTTTGGCCAGCCAAAGGATATGTTTCAGTATCTTACGGCATATTAGTATAGCTACGTCTGTGTTACAGACAGGGGTTACTACTTAATATCAAGATCATATCTCCATAGCTCTTTCGTTTAAGATTCCTCCAAAAATATTTGATTATATTTTTGGTTATTTATTTTTAGCATCGTCTATGGTTGAAATAGGTACCCAGTGAAACCTCATTGCTCACGTAGTTTATAAAAAATACTTTATCGATACGTCCACAGCGCGTGTATCACCTTTTTGTGTTGTATGCAAAACATAGACATACTAGCCATATACCTGTCATGGTAATAACAATACCAGGATCGAACGGGATGGTCTTATTACACTTTCAATAGGTACGACAGAAAAGGTGCTATTATCGTTGGTCCTTGTCATAGACCTTGTTACCCTCCACCCATTCCATATAGCAGTGGAGGATCACAAACAGATATAATTTGCGATTTCTTCAAGAATTTCTGTGTTTACTACGAGAAAACCTGATATTTTTCTTATAAAGTTGTGTCGGCTTACAACGTGGGTAACAAAAAAAGGTGAGACTGTGATATGGACCAACGATAATAGCACCTTACAGATAACCTCAACCACTAGATAGATATCAAGTTATAGGGGTGAACCTGGGTTGTTATACTACAAAATAGTGTAGAATACTATTGAGATGTGCAGATCGAATCGTAAAATTTACGAATAAAATTGAGTTTATGTGTAGTGACCTCGTGCTCCTTGTAAAAGCTTAATTTTGAGTAGACTGCATAGTCTGTGTAGCTCCTTTTCCGTCGTACCCATTGAAAGTGTAATAAGACCATCCCGTTCGATCATGGTATTGTTATTACCATGACAGGTCTATGGCTAGTCTGTCTATGGCAGGTGCCAATACCGACACACACATACAAACATATTGCGTACCTCTGATGTGACATGTCACTAATACTTATGCTATTGTCAAAAACACTGCTCTTGACCCAGGATTTACATGAAGTTATATATTATGAAGAATACCTTATTACCGATTTACCGAGTAAAACAGAACAGTCGTTCATTAGGCGACTAGTAAAAAGTAGTACAAACGGTCCGATAGAGAGAATAATGTGGGGGGCGGTGTCTCACTCGCACTCGTTAAAAAATTGTCACATTTGACATTGCCATTGTCTGATGACGTCATTACGTCCTTAGTCAAAACGAGACACAGTCCTCTAGATGACCTGCTCTTTCGGCCTCACTTTTTGACCGAATTAGATCCACTTCATATAAATCCATGCTCTTGACTAATACAGTACCTTTCTTTTTGTTGTCAGATATTGGAAATAACTTTTGTTAAAAATTATATTTTTTTACCTGTTGTTCTCATTAAAAATGTTTTATATTTTCCACGCTAAAATATGAGCTGTCACGTCATGAGTATGTAAACAAGATACCCAAATTTAAACGTTGCCACCCTTTCAAAAAAGATCGTCTGTCTCTTTCGCACACGTTGAATGTTTATATAAGTTTGATGTCTCTTTTGTGCACTTCATTTATCTTTAAGCATCAAGCGCCATCTTAGATCTATTCCCACATCCGATGGTACATTTATGTATTATGTATTCTACTAGATGAGCTATCTAGAACAAATTTTGTGCCCCATGTTTGGCGGTTGACAGCTGTCACTGAATGATAGAGTAGCTTTAACAAAATGGACGTGACATTCTTATCACAAATTCATATTCTACCTAAACACATTTCGTGAGGAAAATTGATTAAATAAATTTAGGAGCAACTGATTATTTTATTTGTAACATTCATTTTACTACTTACTTAAGGTCATTTAGAAACGAATGTAGAATGATACTCTTGTTCTGCCAATTGCCTGTGCCTTTCATTACAAACCTTCAAGACTAAAATTCTAAGTCAATACCAAAGGCATAGCAAGCCTTTAAGACTGCTAGACTTACTTCTTATAAATATGCACCCACTTAATTTTGTAAGAAAACTCCCTAATAATCTTTAAAGCCGTTTGAAGGTATATTTTTACTTTTCGATTGTCGTTAACGATTGGCACCTCGGTCACTGTGGTGACCGATACATACATTTATCAAAATAGATGAAGCAAGCCAATATATGTTTACGTGAATATTTTTGTGCATGAGTAGTGTTAAATGATGATGTATGTAAATCAAGTAGGCACATACTCGTGTATGTGTTACTTCTGTGACATTAATCTGTGCATCAAGGAAAATGGCGGTGCACCGCCAACACAATGAGGGTTTCCGCTATCGAGTTTTTCACTAGATGGCAGCACCGTGGCGACAGGTCTAGCTGTCACAATCCACCAATCATGTTTAACCATATATTTTTTGATTGGTAGATTTTGACAGCTACTGCCAAAAAGACCTGTCGTCACGGTGCTGCCATCTAGTGAAAATCTCAATCGCGGAAACCCTCATTCTTTCAAATTCGTGTAATGGTGCGTACACACCGGGCCAACGAAGAGCTATCTATCTCATTCTAACAAATAGCTACCGTATAAGTGCTTCGCGTTCGTTGGCACGCCGGTGTGTACCTACCTACGCACCTTAAGACCAAACTTTGCACTTACTTACATATGGAATGTAATTCGGTGGCTTTGTTTACTATTGTTAGGATTATTTTTACAATTTATTATCACGCGCGAAGTCATTACGTGCAGTATTTGATTTTTAAATTTTTTTGACATTTGCATGGTATCATGTCAGTGGTCCAGCAGCCAATGTCAGACTTTTAGTGATTTTCACTACAACTCATGGTACAAATAATTTCTTAGGGATGTCGTCTTCTGTTACTCAATGATTAGGTAACTAAAAGGATTGCATTGTTACCCGTGTGGTTTGTAAAACCAGACAACCCGACTGATATTGTGGTATGTTTAAGTTTTCAGTGTCTTTTAGCCCTAATACTAGATGTGTTTACAATTTGGAGCTTGTGGGTTAGCTAGATGTACCTTAGAATTATGTTGATCAGTCAGTCAGTGTCAAAAATAAGAAACTTTGCCTTGCAATAACTATTAAAGTATAAGTTAAAATTGAATGATATTGGGAATATATCTTTCTTGTGTTATGGCCTCTTGTTCACTGACATTTTAGACGTCTAGCTTTATCCACAACAGAGTTGTAGATAAAGCTAAACAGTCGGTAGGGGGGTCGAAAATGGGCTAAGTGGCTTCGAGAAAAGGATGGTACGGTCGTGCCTTTTTTGTTTGTTTTGTTCGACTTGGCGACAAGACCATCCCGTTCGGTCTGTGTATTATTACCTTGAACGGTTTATACCTGGTATCCTAAGGCTGTGTTTCCACCAGAGATGAGCGAGGATTGTGTTTGTTAAGCACCAACAGAATCACTTCATTTGTTTCTTCGCACAGCGCAGCTCTAGGATTGGTTCTTAAAAAAAAAACACATTCCTCGCTCATCTCTGGAGGAAACGCATGAGGCCAAGTCTATGAAAGTTCATATTGTTTATATAGATATGGCTATCATTGAAACCTTTTATTAAATACTAGCCTTTTCCCGCGGCTTCGCCCGCGTACTATAAGTACTCAAAAAGGATACGATACCCATGTTGATTTTCAGACTTTGTGACCACATTTGCCCCTTTTAGGGGTTGAATTTAAAAAAAACCTGAAACACGTGTTTACCCCTTTATCGTTGGGAATACTCCTGTGAAGTTTCGAATGAAATAGTCTAACAAATCTTGATTCGCCATACAAATTTTGGACCCCCATTTTACCCCCTTAGGGGGTGAATTTTGAAAAATCCTTTCTTAGTGCATTCCTAGACCTTATAAGGAACCTACGTGCCAAATTTGGAATCTCTAGAACCAGCGGTTTGGGCTGTGCGTTGATATGTCAGTCAGTCAGTCAGTCAGTTTCTTCTTTTATATATTTAGATATTCTTTTTCAAATGAGCGTGTCCTAGTCCAGTCCAACATAGCAAAAATCAACTGACCCTAGTTTGTGAAAATGCCAAGGGTGTCCATCTCCACGAAGTGACAGCTACGGCCTTGAAACGTATCGGATAAGTTTTCAGGGTTGTCAAAATATTTCGTTTATTTGTGGCATGACCACAGATAAGATAATAGTATTTTATACAATCGTGACATAATTAAGAGCTTTTCAGTCGAGTACCGTGTTTAGGCCACGAAACTTGCTGAGTGGCCTAAGTAAGGTAAGAGATTGAAAAACTTGATTATGTCACTATTGTATACAATATTTTTTCTACGAGTGCTCAATATAGGCAAGCCGGTAAGAATTGAGTTTAACGCCGCGACCTGCTGCCTCTATACAATAGAGTAAGTTAAATCTCCCGGAAGATCGTGCCCGAGCCCGCGCGGCGACGGCGGCGTGGCCGCGCGGGCTCGGGCAACAGTGTTACAATATTGTATGAAAATCCTTTGTACCATCGTTGGCGATGTCACAATATGCGACCATAAAAGCTCTATCGGAAAGTATGCGCTAGTAGTTCGGTCTACACAATCACAATTCAAGCATTACAGTCGACGAGTAGAAAAAATATTTGAGTAGTTTATAGTAGTAGGCTAAGAAAATTAGATTTTTTTGAAGAATTAATTTCCAGCAGGCTTGAAATCGTTACAATACCTTCAAGTGGTCCTAAATGCATGTGATCTGAGTTTGCCCAATCCCAGGAGGTGTGCATAATTTTTTAGCGAAATTTTTGCTCTTTGTCAGTATTTTGCTTCTAGCTCAAAAACGGTACGTCCGTAGGAAAATATCACGTATATCAATATTAAAGATGGTTAACTTATACTCCAGTTCAGCGGTACAGCCAAAATGAAAAATTATAAATCCTGAAAATATCTCATTTATTTGCAAAACTAATATTTTGACTTCCATACCTTTGAACCAGATGACTCCTGTTGAAAAACCTATAGAATAAAAGTTGAAGAGAATACAATTTCACGATATATAGACATCTCAATTTTCAAATTCAGTAACTTTGAAAGGCTAAATTTGGCATGAATTTAAAATGGTTTATTTTCTAAATCCTTCTAAGTTGCATATTTTCCATAAATATGATGTGTAATGCATTGTTACAACTAAGAACATTTAAGTGCAAATTTCTATAACGTACCCAATCAGAATGAGAAAACTATTTATACACCGTGTTTTTTATTTCCGGTAATTTCAAGGGTATATTTCTGAGCTTAACTTAAGTTTATTTCTCAAAGACGCAAGTGTCAGAATTCGCTCCAGTTCTGAGGTAATCGATATTTCATTTATGTCTTTCTAATTGTGTAAACCTACATAAAATATTTTTTTTTGCTCTGAGCACCCGCTACAAAATGATGCACCTGTGTGTTAAGTCAATACAATATGCTTCCTGTGTATCTCAGGCTGTTAATGTTTGATATGGAATTACATTGACATGTCTAGTTTTCAATTGTTTGGTTTAGGGACCGATTGAGGAATCAATCAGTAACTGCTGAACCTACTTACTTAAATGAAACTTTGTATAGAGATTGAGACAGTTTGAGTCCGTAAAAAGTACATAAAAAGTAGTTTTCATCCCAAAATACCAACTCTTAAGGGGCTGAAAAGTGGGTAAGAAGTTAGTATGAAGAGTTATTAATATAGTTAAACCGATTTAGATGAAATTTGGTACCTATGAAAATAGTTTGAGTTCTGGGGAGTTTTTATCCTAGAAAATATTCCTGAAGGGTGTGAAAAGGGGGCAAAAGTTATTTGTATGGGGAATCAATATCCACCGAACTGATTTAAGTCCATTGGTAAAATGTGGTATGGAGATAGTTTAAGTTCTGGAAAAGGAAATAAAATAGTTTTTATCTTAGAAGTCAAGTAAAAAGGGGAGTGGATTACTATTTCTTTACTAAGTTTCATCTAAATAGGTTCAGCAGTTATTGATTGATTCCCCAATCCCCTAATGTAAATAAGGTATATTAACTCAACCAAACAATTGAGCATTGTGACATGTCAATGAAATTTCGAACATTAACAATCCGAGATACAAAGGAATCATATTGTAGTGACTTAACACACAGTTACATGATTTTATAGCGGGTTCTCAGACTAAAAGAATAATTAAATGTAGGTTTACACAATCGGAAAGACAAAAAAGAAATATCGATTACCACAGAACTGGAGCAAATTAGGACACTGGCGTCTTTAAGTAATATACTTAACCCTCTGCGACTGATGTGCGGTATATCAGACACCGCCAAATAAACTTCTTGTTGCTATGCCGGCGTACGACGCGATATAGCTCTGTCTCGCTCATTACCTTCCTCAAACGACTCGCGGCATCGGACAGTGACGCCCGAGTGGCGACGAGGTGCACGTGCCGGGAGATACGAGCTGCGGGTGTCCCACAGACGTGAGTACACCAATAAGTACTGAGTCTGACATACCTCACTTCATAAAATTATGTACTTGTTCATAGTGTCTATGAGACGTCACCACATAAAAATATTAATGTTAGTATAGTGTATGTCAGACGTCACCTCAGAAAAATGTTAACGTTTCTATAGTGTCTGAGGTACCTAACCACATAAATTATTACATTTTAGATGGCTGATCGACGAAGACCATTCAAATGAAACCACTGTGGGTTTTCAGTTATAGCTAGTGATCAACAAATTAGTGGATAGCTAGAAGAACTAAACGAGGAAGGTGATTTTAGCGATGTAGATGACTCAGTTGCAGACCCTGACTTCGTGGCTGATGTTGTTGTTTTCTTTAGTTTGTGGCTTTTTAGGGTGGGGACGAATTTAAAAGCACATATTACCTACATAAACGGAATATGAAGCGTTTATGTCACAGTTAATTAAAAGTTATAGAAATTTATACCAGAATTAGTGATCCCAAGGCTAAAACAACGTGTATAATAAGTGTGTGTGTGTGTGTGTGTGTGTGTGTAATAAGTACCAATGTAATGTAATTTGACATGTAATATTTTAAATATTATAAATAAATTACTATGACTATATAATGATAGACTACCAAGAGAACTGTGCTTAACAATTATAAGAGTTTTGGGAAATTATTTGCCCAAACCTCCCCCTCAACCAGCACCAGGTCTACATGCACCATCTGCCCTGCGAGACTTAAGAGGAAGACATGATTTGCCTGTTGTGTGTGTGCAACAAAGCAATATGTCTTCAATGTTCGGACCACATATGCGTAGATTGTAAAATTGATCTCTAACAGAGATCAATTTTACAATCTACGACTTTCAAAGCAAAATTGATCTCTAAAATAAGTGCCAACTTCAAGACTGATTAGTGCCTTATTCTGTCTTTAGATTGTTTCAATATTTTTTTTATGCATAAGCACAATGTTAAATAGAAGGAAAATTGTTTACGTTACTAGAACTTGTTGATTGTTAAGTTTTTTTTATTTTTTTTAGTGAGCTTAAGTACAAATGGTAAGAAACTGTGATCTCATTAAAGTTGATTATATATATCTTATGTATTTGATTTTAAAACCCATTTTACAATTTAATTAATTACATGTTTAATGAAATGAACGTTTTATAAAACAATAGTTACTATTTTGCCATTAGTTTATTTTTAATGAATTTTCGAAAACGACGTCTGATAGACTCCACATCAGTAGAATCTCTCTAAAAAAGTCACCACAGTTGCAGAGGGTTAAGCTCAGGAATATACCCTTGGAATTTAGAAATAAATAAAACACTTTTCCGATTTGGGTACGTTTTAGGAATTTGCACTGAAATATTCTTAGTTGTAACGATGCATCAAATGTAGGGCACACATCATATTTTATGGAAAATATGCAACTCATAAGAATTTATAAAAAACTGATTTTGAATTCATGCCAAATTTAGTCTTTCAAAATTACTGATTTTGAGAATTGAGATGTTGATATAACGTGAAATTATATTCTCTACAACTTTTATTCTATAGGTTTTTCAACAGGAGTCATCTGTTTCAAAGCTATGTGGTATGGAAGTCAAAATATGAGTTTTTCAATTAACTGGACATTTTCCCGGTTTATAACTTTTGATTTCGGCTGTACCGCTGAACAGAACTAAAAGATAAGTTGCTCAATCGACGCAGAATTTAACCCTCTTTAATATTGAAATGAATGAGATTTTCCGTCGGACGTATCGTTTTCGAGCAAAAACCTGACAAAGAACAAAAATTTCGCTAAAAAGTTGTGCACACCTCGTGGGATTGGGCAAACTCGGATCACATGCATTTAGGACCACATGAAGGTATTAAAGCGATTTCCAGCCTGCTGGGAATTAATTCCTCAAAACACTTTTTATAGATCTTATTTGCTTGGCCTATAGTAGTTTTGTAATAAAATAATAATTAGATTGGACAAATAAGGTAATAAATTTGAATAAATCAATGGAAATAAATCGAGGAGACGTCATGTGTCACCGTTCATCTGTCAAAGTTCTGTCAAACGCTGATTTTGTAGGGAAGACGACCTGTTTTTTTTTTTTATACCATGTCGGTGGCAAACAAGCATACGAACCGCCTGATGTTAAGCAGCTACCGTAGCCTGCAACTCCAAATGTGTCACATGAGCGTGCCGACCCTTTAAAAAAAGGAGGATTCACTGTGTTGACGGCTAAAGGAACAATAGGGGTCCCTCATCGTCAACACACTGGGTCCTCTTTAGAGCTCTTTGTCAACCTTACTCATCAGCAGGAACACAAAACTATGAGTAGGACCTTCTGTACGAAATACTGGTCTTACCTATGTGAAAATGCGTAAACTGGGATTTCTACCCAATTAAGCCTCTTATTGATACCGGAAACAAAAAGGAAGTGAAATGAAATAGGTAGTGGCAAATATAATCTTTATTAATAAATGAATGGCGCCTGCTCAGATCCAGGGTGGCGGAAATGCAAATAAAAAGAAACTTCAGTTTTAAATGTTTATACATAGCGACTGGAAAAGTTTTCGAAATTATTTTTTTCTACCCAAAGCATATGGGTCCTTACGTCCAAAATACCTGAACAAACAATGAAACACCTCGTCTTATCGGTTTAAGTGGCCAGTTATGCTGATATCCTTATAGTTTGGCCAGTATCATATGCGTGAAGACAGCCGCCCCAGTACTTTTATATAGAAATGTTGTATGATCGATTGTAGGCATATAGCTTAGTTTTCCAGCAATAAACAATTCCTAATCGATTAGATGTGCTCCATAGATAAAAGTCCATGCATTTAATTCTTTAGATTCTCAAGGAAACACCATATGAGACACTTAAACTGAATACCTAAAATGGTCGTTATATATTTTCGAAATTATTTTTTTCTAGCCAAAGTATATGGGTCCTTACGTCCAAAATGCCTGAACAAACAATAAAACACCTCGTTTCATCGGTGCATGTAGCTAGTTATTATGATATACGTATAGTTTGGCCAGTATCATATGCGTGAAGACAGCCGCCCCAGTACTTTTCTATAGAAATATTGTATGATCGATTGTAGGCATATAGCTTAGTTTGCCAGCAATAAACATATCCTAATCGATAATCCGTGCTCCGTAGAAATATTGAATTCGTTAGGATCTCAAGGGAACACCATATGTGACACTTTATCTGAATACCTCAAATAGTCGTTATGTATTTTCGAAATTATTTTTTTTCTAGCCAAAGTATATGGGTCCTTACGTCCAAATTGCCTGAACAAACAATAAAATACCTCGTTTCATCGGTGCAAGTAGCCAGTTATTATGATAAACGTATAGTTTGGCCAGTATCATATGCGTGAAGACAGCCGCCCCAGTACATTTATATAGTAATATTGTATGATCAATTGTGGGCATGTAGCTAAGTTTGCCCGCAATAAACATATCCTAATCGATTTGCCATGCTTTGTGGAGGATAGTTCATGCACTTAATTCGTTAGGATCTCAAGGGAACACCATATGTGACACTTTATCTGAATACCTAAAATGGTCGTTATATATTTTCGAAATTATTTTTTTCTAGCTAAAGTATATGGGTCCTTACGTCCAAAATGCCTGAACAAACAATAAAACACCTCGTTTCATCGGTGCATGTAGCTAGTTATTATGATATACGTATAGTTTGGCCAGTATCATATGCGTGAAGACAGCCGCCCCAGTACTTTTCTATAGAAATATTGTATGATCGATTGTAGGCATATAGCTTAGTTTGCCAGCAACAAACATATCCTAATCGATTAGCCGTGCTCCGTAGAGATATTGAATTCGTTAGAATCTCAAGGGAACACCATATGTGACACTTTATCTGAATACCTCAAATGGTCGTTATATATTTTCGAAATTATTTTTTTCTAGCCAAAGTATATGGGTCCTTACGTCCAAAATGCCTGAACAAACAATAAAACACCTCGTTTCATCGGTGCATGTAGCTAGTTATTATGATATACGTATAGTTTGGCCAGTATCATATGCGTGAAGACAGCCGCCCCAGTACTTTTCTATAGAAATATTGTATGATCGATTGTAGGCATATAGCTTAGTTTGCCAGCAATAAACATATCCTAATCGATAAGCCGTGCTCTGTAGAAATATTGAATTCGTTAGGATCTCAAGGGAACACCATATGTGACACTTTATCTGAATACCTCAAATGGTCGTTATGTATTTTCGAAATTATTTTTTTTCTAGCCAAAGTATATGGGTCCTTACGTCCAAAATGCCTGAACAAACAATAAAACACCTCGTTTCATCGGTGCAAGTAGCCAGTTATTATGATATACGTATAGTTTGGCCAGTATCATATGCGTGAAGACAGCCGCCCCAGTACATTTCTATAGAAATGTTGTATGATCAATTGTGGGCATGTAGCTAAGTTTGCCCGCAATAAACATATCATAATCGATTTGCCGTGCTTTGTAGAGGATAGTTCATGCACTTAATTCGTTAGGATCTCAAGGGAACACCATATGTGACACTTTATCTGAATACCTAAAATGGTCGTTATATATTTTCGAAATTATTTTTTTCTAGCCAAATTATATGGGTCCTTACGTCCAAAATGCCTGAACAAACAATAAAACACCTCGTTTCATCGGTGCATGTAGCTAGTTATTATGATATACGTATAGTTTGGCCAGTATCATATGCGTGAAGACAGCCGCCCCAGTACTTTTCTATAGAAATATTGTATGATCGATTGTAGGCATATAGCTTAGTTTGCCAGCAATAAACATATCCTAATCGATAAGCCGTGCTCCGTAGATATATAGAATTCGTTAGGATCTCAAGGGAACACCATATGTGACACTTTATCTGAATACCTCAAATGGTCGTTATGTATTTACGAAATTATTTTTTTTCTAGCCAAAGTATATGGGTCCTTACGTCCAAAATGCCTGAACAAACAATAAAACACCTCGTTTCATCGGTGCATGTAGCCTGTTATTATGATATACGTATAGTTTGGCCAGTATCATATGCGTGAAGACAGCCGCCCCAGTACTTTTCTATAGAAATGTTGTATGATCAATTGTGGGCATGTAGCTAAGTTTGCCCGCAATAAACATATCATAATCGATTTGCCGTGCTTTGTAGAGGATAGTTCATGCACTTAATTCGTTAGGATCTCAAGGGAACACCATATGTGACACTTTATCTGAATACCTAAAATGGTCGTTATATATTTTCGAAATTATTTTTTTCTAGCCAAAGTATATGGGTCCTTACGTCCAAAATGCCTGAACAAACAATAAAACACCTCGTTTCATCGGTGCATGTAGCTAGTTATTATGATATACGTATAGTTTGGCCAGTATCATATGCGTGAAGACAGCCGCCCCAGTACTTTTCTATAGAAATATTGTATGATCGATTGTAGGCATATAGCTTAGTTTGCCAGCAATAAACATATCCTAATCGATAAGCCGTGCTCCGTAGAAATATTGAATTCGTTAGGATCTCAAGGGAACACCATATGTGACACTTTATCTGAATACCTCAAATGGTCCTTATGTATTTTCGAAATTATTTTTTTTCTAGCCAAAGTATATGGGTCCTTACGTCCAAAATGCCTGAACAAACAATAAAACACCTCGTTTCATCGGTGCATGTAGCCAGTTATTATGATATACGTATAGTTTGGCCAGTATCATATGCGTGAAGACAGCCGCCCCAGTACTTTTCTATAGAAATGTTGTATGATCAATTGTGGGCATGTAGCTAAGTTTGCCCGCAATAAACATATCCTAATCGATTTGCCGTGCTTTGTAGAGGATAGTTCATGCACTTAATTCGTTAGGATCTCAAGGGAACACCATATGTGACACTTTATCTGAATACCTAAAATGGTCGTTATATATTTTCGAAATTATTTTTTTCTAGCCAAAGTATATGGGTCCTTACGTCCAAAATGCCTGAACAAACAATAAAACACCTCATCTTATCGGTTCATGTGGCCAGTTATGCTGATATCCGTACAGTTTGGCCAGTATCATATGCGTGAAGACAACCGCCCCAGTACTTTAATAATAATAGGAAAACTTTTCCAGTCGGGTCCTTACGAAATTTCGTTACGCATTCGCGTGAACTAACGAATATCTACCGATTGTCATCGATAGAAACCTTAAAATCCGTTTTGGGGCGGTAGCGTGAAGTTTGCTGCCCCACTTTAAAAATAAAAAAATATATATACACAATGGGGTCCTTACGAAATTTCTTTGTGAATACGCGTGAACTAACGAATATCTACAGACTGCCATCGATAGAAACCGTAAAATCCGTTTTGGGGCGGTAGCGTGAAGTTAGCCGCCCCACTTTAAAAATTAAAAAAAAATATACCGAATCGGGTCCTTACGAAATTTCTTTGTGAATTCGCGTGAACTAACGAATATCTACCGATTGCCATCGATAGAAACCGAAAAATCCGTTTTGGGGCGGTAGCGTGAAGTTAGCCGCCCCACTTTAAAAATTAAAAAAAAATATACCGGATCGGGTCCTTACGAAATTTCTTTGTGAATTCGCGTGAACTAACGAATATCTACCGATTACAATCGACAAAAACCGATAAATCAATTTTGGGGCGGTAGCGTGAAGTTAGCCGCCCCATTTTGTTTTTAAATAAATCGATGTTGGAGTCGGGTCCTTACGATTTAATATACTGAACTAACGTGAACTAACGATGAACTAACGATATAGATACGTAAATTCAGGATACTGAGTTTGGGGCGGTCAACTTCACGGACATAGGCGGGCTGTACGTTTGTTTACCACTGACGTGCCATAAAAAATCCACTATTTAAAAATGTCACGATTTCAAGTCTAAGGTGCGATACTGCCATATTTTTTTTTATAAATGAACTCTATCAACGACTAACACTAATGTACCTTTGAAGCGCTGGTAGCCTGGCGGTAAGACGTCAGATTTTAAATCCGGAGGTCTCGGGTTCAAACCCCGGCTCGTACCACTGAGTTTTTCGGAACTTGACTACGAAACATCATTTGATAGTTACCAGTCGCTTTTTGGTGAAGGAAAACATCGTGAGGAAAACGGACCTAGTTTCCCCCTCTGGGTTGGAAGGTCAGAGGCAGTCGCTTACGTTAAAACTGGTGCGTGCCAATTCCTGGGATTAGGTTGCCGAGCGGACCCTGGGCTCAGCAGAGCCGTGGCAAAAGCCGGGACAAATGCTAGGAGGATGATGAGTGATGTATTTGGGTCATTCTACTTTCTCGTGACCATTAATCTATAGCCATAAAATAGTATGATAGACATTGAATTTCACTAATAAAATTGTATTCCCAAATTCTACCAGAACCAAATAATAGGAATTTGTTAACTAAAATTCATATATTAATATTGATTATTGTAAAAAGATGGCAACGCAGTGGTAAATGCCTTATTTTCATACAAATCGGGAGACTATCAAGAACCACTGAGTTACTGTGATTAAGAATATTTACAGTTGTTATTATTAAACTAAGCTATCGGGATTGATAGCCTAATTGAGCCTCTTTCTCCGTCACAAAACAGCAAATGAAAGTAATGTCCAAGTATTCTAAAATATACATTTTACGAAAAAGTGTCAAAAACTTATGTACAACGCAAAAGTAGAATGGCCCACTTACGTTTAACTTGAACACGTCACAAATGGTAGCGATAAGTTACACTAACAATCGAAACGGTGGGAATGAGAACAATGGGGCGGTTATCGGACATTTGCATTGTTTTCAAACATTCGCTACGCTTGAAGAGGTTTTGCTAGACACAGACTGCGTATCGAACAAGCGAGCGTAAGTGAAGCGAAGTTCATACAAACGACTTCGGTCACAAACTGTCAGCTGGCTACTGAGACTTCCGTGCATTTTTTTTAAATAAAACTAGTAGCAAACGAGCAGACGAGCCGCCTGATGGGAAGCGATCTACGTCGCCCATGAACATAAGCAACATCAGGAGCCGCCTATGCGTTGCCGACCCTTGAGAGCCCTGTACGCCCGCTTCTTGAAGAACCCCATGTCAAAGCGCAATGGAAACACCTCATTTCGATGTTTTTTTATTTTGAATGTTTGTTCCGCGTTGTATCTATTTTTACCTAATTATCTAAAGAGCTTTGATAAAGACAATGCATATACAAGACATCTCTATACTCCGCTTAGCGCGTTATTTCTGCGAAATCTAAGCTGCCATATAGTTCATTATCGGATGCAGACCTTCCAAATGTCATACAAAAAGAGCTACGTATCATATTTGCTTGTATTTTCAAACAAAATATAGAAGACAGTAGTCCTTAATCTTTTAAATAGGGATGGTACTAGGAGGATCGGTCTCTCTTATAGGAAAACGGTCGAAAAAGCACTAAACAATAGTTCCAAATATCTCCGGGTGACGCTAGGTATAGTTGAGCATTTGAAATGAATTACCGATTTATATGACATTCTAAATAAAATTAATATTCAGAGTGTTTTTCTTCTCCGCAAATAATTATTTTATAACTATATATGGATTTAGTTTTTTAATATCAAAATTAATTTTATCAAATTTGACGGACACTTTTGTAACATAGAGATTTTTATCCTCCTTGTACCATCCATACTTTTAAATATGGAGAAGTGTCAAACGTCAAAATAGTTACTGCCTGTCAGAAAAAAAAACGATTGTCTTTTAATCGATTCTGTAAATTTAGCTTGATTTTCGATTTGGATTAAATCTGTTATCGTAAAAGTTATGAATTATGATAAAAAAAGTAAAACTATACTTACATGTGAAATGATATTCAATTTTTTTTTGTAAACTACACGTAGTAGAACATTTTTTACATCCAAAAACAATATATAAAGGCATTTTCAGCTCTTTAACCACTGAAAACGATGATCGAAATGCCTGTAATCTATTTTTGAACTAGTTTTTATGAACGGGTATGATTTTTCTGCCTATCCTTTTGACAGAGGGAAAATAGGGCCTCTCCAGGTATAGAGCTTTATGTCTGATACCACTTGCTTGTTCCAGCCTCCGGAAGACGACCAATGCAGCCTGGACAGCGGCAGCGTGCACTCTCTGGAGTCCGAGGAGGAGCCCCCGGAGCCCGGGTACCGCATGCCCCCCGAGTCCCCCGACCACGAGCACAGCAAGAGGTGGGTATACAGAGTGGAACGATTTGGATATACAGTGTGGAATCTTCCATTATGGCGTTGTCAGACCAATGCAGCTTAGACAGCGGTAGCGTGCACTCTGTGGAGCCCCCGGAGCCCGGACACCCCCCGAGAACGAGCATAGCAAAAGGTGTGTATACAGAGTTGAACATTTTGGATATACAGGATGGAACAATTTGGATATACAGGGTGGAACAAGTGTATATATTTAGGGCCTTCCATAACGTTGGCATTCAGTCTCCACATATGGACCATAAGCCAGGAAATTTCGTGACCAGTCGCGTCCCAGGCGATTACTTGTGAAGTTGTAAAGGGCGTTGTGAATTCTTGTGAAGGTCAACTGCCGCTCCGTTCGCGGGTTGAGGAAACCATGTATCCTGGACAGCGGTAGCGTGCACTCTATAGAGTCCTCGGAGCCTGAGCCGGAGGCCAGACCCCGCACCCCTCCGACCACAAGCACAGAAAAAGGTGCGTGCGTAGCATACAGGGTGTTTTTTCAACCCTTAACAATATTGTGCGTGATAATTAGGTAGGCCATACTAAACAACTTTTTCTAAGAAAGCAACTTAAAAACGCAATTTTTCTTTGCCTTTTTTACACATATCCGCCAATCAAATATCGACGTTTTCTATGGGGTCGCCATTTTTGTTTTCGACGTCTGTGGATATTATTGCAGGTGACCACAATCTACTATTGTTTCCAGGTCTACGAACACCCTGAGCTCATGCAGCGCGAGCGAGCCGATCCCCGAATACTCCGCTGCCGATGAACTGCGAGACGAACGCTCGTGGCTGAGTGTACCGCGGCCTGGTGGACCAGTCACTTGCGATATGAAGGTGTGATATACAAGTATTCTTTGTACAAACACTTAGCTGATGAACTACGAGACAAACCGTGGTTGAGTACTGCGGCCTGGTACCAGTCACTTGCGATATGAAGGTGTGTTATATTGTCTGTACAAACACCCTTAGCTGATGAACTACGAGACAAACCGTGGTTGAGTACTGCGGCCTGGTACCAGTCACTTGCGATATGAAGGTGTGTTATACAAGTATTGTCTGTACAAACACCCTTACGAACTGAACTACGAGACGAACCGTGGTTGAGTACTGCGGCCTGGTAACAGTCACTTGCGATATGAAGGTGTGTTATACAAGTATTCTCTGTACAAAAACTTAGCTGATGAACTTCGAGACGAACCGTGGTTGAGTACTGCGGCCTGGTACCAGTCACTTGCGATATGAAGGTGTGTTATACAAGTATTCTCTGTAGAAACACTTAGCTGATGAACTTCGAGACGAACCGAGGTTGAGTACTGCGGCCCGGTACCAGTCACTTGTGATATGAAGGTGTGTTATACAAGTATTGTCTGTACAAACACTTAGCTGATGAACTACGAGACGAACCGTGGTTGAGTACTGCGGCCCGGTACCAGTCACTTGCGATATGAAGGTGTGATATACAAGTATTGTCTGTACAAACACCCTTACGAACTGAACTACGAGACGAACCGTGTCTGAGTATACCGCGGCCTGGTACCAGTCACTTGCGATATAAAAGTGTGTTATACAAGTATTCTCTGTACAAACACTTAGCTGATGAACTTCGAGACGAACCGTGGTTGAGTACTGCGGCCCGGTACCAGTCACTTGCGATATGAAGGTGTGATATACACCTATTATCTGTACAAACACTTAGCTGATGAACTACGGGACGAACCGTGGCTGAGTATAAGGCGGCTGGTACCAGTCACTTGCGATATGAAGGTGTGATATACAAGTGTTCTCTGTACAAACACCATTACGAACTTAACTACGAGACGAACCGTGGTTGAGTATTGCGGCCTGGCGGACCAGTCACTTGCGATATGAAGGTGTGTTACACAAGTATTGTCTGTACAAACACCCTTAGCTGATGAACTACGACACGAACCGTGGTTGAGTACTGCGGCCTGGTACCAGTCACTTGCGATATGCAGGTGTGTTATACAAGTATTGTCTGTACAAACACCCTTACGAACTGAACTACGAGACGAACCGTGATTGAGTAATGCGGCCTGGTAACAGTCACTTGCGATATGAAGGTGTGTTATACAAGTATTCTCTGTACAAACACTTAGCTGATGAACTTCGAGACGAACCGTGGTTGAGTACTGCGGCCTGGTACCAGTCACGTGATATGAAGGTGTGTTATACAAGTATTGTCTGTACAAACACTTAGCTGATGAACTACGAGACGAACCGTGGTCGAGTACTGCGGCCTGATACCAGTCACTTGCGATATGAAGGTGTGTTATACAAGTATTATCTGTACAAACACTTAGCTGATGAACTACGACACGAACCGTGGTTGAGTACTGCGGCCTGGTACCAGTCACTTGCGATATGCAGGTGTGTTATACAAGTATTGTCTGTACAAACACCCTTACGAACTGAACTACGAGACGAACCGTGATTGAGTAATGCGGCCTGGTAACAGTCACTTGCGATATGAAGGTGTGTTATACAAGTATTCTCTGTACAAACACTTAGCTGATGAACTTCGAGACGAACCGTGGTCGAGTACTGCGGCCTGGTACCAGTCACTTGCGATATGAAGGTGTGTTATACGAGTATTCTCTGTACAAACACTTAGCTGATGAACTTCGAGACGAACCGTGTCTGAGTATACCGCGGCCTGGTACCAGTCACTTGCGATATAAAGGTGTGTTATACAAGTATTCTCTGTACAAACACTTAGCTGATGAACTTCGAGACGAACCGTGGTTGAGTACTGCGGCCCGGTACCAGTCACTTGCGAAATGAAGGTGTGATATACAAGTATTGTCACAAACACCCTTACGAACTGAACTACGAGACGAACCGTGTCTGAGTATACCGCGGCCTGGTACCAGTCACTTGCGATATAAAGGTGTGTTATACAAGTATTCTCTGTACTAACACTTAGCTGATGAACTTCGAGACGAACCGTGGTTGAGTACTGCGGCCCGGTACCAGTCACTTGCGATATGAAGGTGTGATATACAAGTATTGTCTGTACAAACACCCTTACGAACTGAACTACGAGACGAACCGTGTCTGAGTATACCGCGGCCTGGTACCAGTCACTTGCGATATAAAAGTGTGTTATACAAGTATTCTCTGTACAAACACTTAGCTGATGAACTTCGAGACGAACCGTGGTTGAGTACTGCGGCCCGGTACCAGTCACTTGCGATATGAAGGTGTGATATACACGTATTATCTGTACAAACACTTAGCTGATGAACTACGAGACGAACCGTGGCTGAGTATAAGGCGGCTGGTACCAGTCACTTGCGATATGAAGGTGTGATATACAAGTGTTCTCTGTACAAACACCATTACGTACTTAACTACGAGACGAACCGTGGTTGAGTACTGCGGCCTGGCGGACCAGTCACTTGCGATATGAAGGTGTGTTATACACGTATTATCTGTACAAACACTTAGCTGATGAACTACGACACGAACCGTAGTTGAGTACTGCGGCCTGGTACCAGTCACTTGCGATATGAAGGTGTGTTATACACGTATTATCTGTACAAACACTTAGCTGATGAACTACGACACGAACCGTGGTTGAGTACTGCGGCCTGGTACCAGTCACTTGAAATATGCAGGTGTGTTATACAAGTATTGTCTGTACAAACACCCTTACGAACTGAACTACGAGACGAACCGTGATTGAGTAATGCGGACTGGTAACAGTCACTTGCGATATGAAGGTGTGTTATACAAGTATTCTCTGTACAAACACTTAGCTGATGAACTTCGAGACGAACCGTGGTTGAGTACTGCGGCCTGGTACCAGTCACTTGCGATATGAAGGTGTGTTATACAAGTATTCTCTGTACAAACACTTAGCTGATGAACTTCGAGACGAACCGTGGTTGAGTACTGCGGCCTGGTACCAGTCACTTGTGATATGAAGGTGTGTTATACAAGTATTGTCTGTACAAACACTTAGCTGATGAACTACGAGACGAACCGTGGTCGAGTACTGCGGCCTGGTACCAGTCACTTGCGATATGAAGGTGTGTTATACAAGTATTATCTGTACAAACACTTAGCTGATGAACTACGAGACGAACCGTGGTTGAGTACTGCGGCCTGGTACCAGTCACTTGCGATATGAAGGTGTGTTATACAAGTATTGTCTGTACAAACACTTAGCTGATGAACTACGAGACGCACCGTGGTCGAGTACTGCAGCCTGGTAACAGTCACTTGCGATATGAAGGTGTATTATACAAGTATTGTCTGTACAAACACTTAGCTGATGAACTAAGAGACGAACCGTGGTTGAGTACCGCGGCCTGGTACCAGTCACATGCGATATGAAGGTGTGTTATACAAGTATTATCTGTACAAACACCCTTAGCTGATGAACTACGAGACGAACCGTGGTTAAGTACTGCGGCCTGATATCAGTCACTTGCGATATGAAGGGGTGTTATACAAGTATTATCTGTACAAACACCCTTAGCTGATGAACTACGAGACGAACCGTGGTTGAGTACTGCGGCCTGATATCAGTCACTTGCGATATGAAGGTGTGTTATACAAGTGTTGTCTGTACAAACACTTAGCTGATAAACTACGAGACGAACCGTGGTTGAGTACTGCGGTCTGGTACCAGTCACTTGCGATATGAAGGTGTGTTATACAAGTATTATCTGTACAAACACCCTTAGCTGATGAACTACGAGACGAACCGTGGTTGAGTACTGCGGCCTGATATCAGTCACTTGCGATATGAAGGTGTGTTATACAAGTGTTGTCTGTACAAACACTTAGCTGATAAACTACGAGACGAACCGTGGTTGAGTACTGCGGCCTGGTACCAGTCACTTGCGATATGAAGGTGTGTTATACAAGTATTCTCTGTACAAACACCCTTAGTTGATGAACTGCAAGACGAACCGTGGTTGAGTACTGCGGCCTGGTAACAGTCACATGCGACATGAAGGTGTGTTATACAATACAAGTATTCTCTGTACAAACACTTAGCTGATGAACTGCGAGACGAATGGACTAAGAGCTGGCCACGGCAGGAATGACACAATAATGAGAGCAACGAAATTGATATAGTTAGACTGCTATACTATTGTTATTACCTAATCTGGCAATCTGGCAGCTTTAAGCCGGGGGGTTCAAGAGTAGCAGACCAGTAAAGTTGTTTATAAATCTAGGGAATGACGTAATACTGAGAGTTCTTGCTTTAGTACGATATCGTGGCATTTGATGTATGTAATTGGAATATAACGTGGAAGCTGTCGCAGTGGGGGGGAAAAGAGGCAGGTTGAAGTTAAATGCATTTATACCGGACGCCTGCGGTTTATTTCCTTCTGATCTGTGAAAACTGTTTGTAATTAATCAGGCGCTCGAATAAAACTTATTAGTTGACAGTTTTCGATGCCAAGACGATATTACCGATAGTTATTTCTAAATAGGAAATCGACTTTAACAGCCAGGATTCTCGGTTTAAATTGTTATGAAAAAATATGTGACATATTAGGTTTTGTTCTGATAATGAACTTAGCTTACGAAGCCACATCATAATACAGCTACTCGTTACTAGATTGCGCTAATATCTACTAAACATAGACAGGAAATGACATTTGAACTCCAACTGCAGACCTAGCACGGGTGAGCAGTAGAAAATAAACCAGTATAAGTGTGCTGCATTGCTACGAATCTCGCGGTCATGTTACACTGGTAGTTTGAGCAGCTGGCTCGCCAAGGTGCGCACAACTATTGGTGGGAATAAACGGCACAACGTATGTACATATTAGATTGAGCATACAAAACGACTCGCGTGATCACTACGGATACATATATTAGCGTTAAAAATGTAAGTACAGTCGCCATCAGATATATCGTAGCGGGCAAGGTGGTCACAAATATCTGAACAACGCCTCTATTGTCAAGGCGATAAAGTGTATGTTCAGATATTTTTGAGTACCTTGGCCTCTCCGATATATTTGATGGCGACTGTACCTACTAATTAAAAATAATATATTGTTTTAAAGAGTAGAAAATTGAGTGCAGGTACTAGGAAAACAATTTTTAAAATGGCTAATATTTTTTCTGAAAACGATCATCTAAAAATATTAGGGCAAATGCCCCGGTTTGGGCCACTTTAAGGAGAGTTTGTTTATTCAGACGTCTGTCACTTTGTATCAATAAGGAATGATGAAAATATTTATTTAATGAGTCTTTGATAATATTGTGTAGTGACTAAACACAAGTAAGTACAGCCGTTTGAAACTTATACAGTGTTACTATGTCTCACGAAAGTTTAAATTCAATAAAATCTGTATGACTATATTTATATGAACTTCCGCTGTTAAGATTCTGATCTTTTTTTTCTTTTGAGAAATATTAAAAAAAAGCCCAAGAGTCACTTTTGGCCATTTTTTATTTTATTTTTATTATATTTTTTTATTTAGCCATAAATTGTATGTGTACATAATGATGTTAAGCAATACAGATAGTATCAATACAAATTTATCCAGTGGGTGTAGCTACATATTTATGTACTTATGAACTAACATTTTATAATATATACATACTTATTAACTAACAGTGACCAGTATTGTAATATTCACTTAAGCTGTAGGGGAATGAGTCAATAACATGTTTTTTAAGTGCTGTCAGAAATTTTAAGTAATTGAGTGATTTAATTTCTACGGGTAACTTATTAAACACTTTAGCAGCCACATACATAGTGCTACGCTGACAACTGATACATGACAGATGACAGGGCCATCTGTGCTGCCATAATTTACTCTTATACAACTCTATAAACCATAGACTTGTAAATTTGTCTATGCCTTAGTAATTTTGAAAATGGCCAACTCCGGCACAGTGGCCACAACCGGGGCATCTGCCCTATAATATTTTCCGGAATTGAGTTAATACTAAAAAAATACTCATAAAAATAGTTACTAGGATGTTATACGTTTTTTTGTAGCATCACGTTTACTGTACGTTCTGTACGTTACCTATAAATTGGGTATGCAATTATGAACCCGATGGTACATTAGGTTTGGGATAAGTATCCCAAAAATAATGTACATTTTATATTGTTTGGTATTTGGTCATAAACTATGCAAAATAACTCTGCAATTGTAACAAACATTACTACAGATAGGTGCATCTAAATATGCACCCGAGAATTTTAGTTATTTATTTAAACTTCATTGCAAAGTAAAATAAGTACAAATGGCGGACTTAATGCCTCAAGGCATTCTCTACCAGTCAACCATAGGGCCAAACAGAAATTCGCTAAAGTGAGTGCTGTAAGAGAAAACTTGCTGATTTATCGTATAACTTATTTGTACCTACTTAAATATACTTCGATATATGCTACATAAACTTCACAAATACCAATATATATACATACTAATAAACATACGTATATATTATAATGCATATGTGCAAAGGGGAAAAAACTCATTCACGCTGGTCATGATCCAGCAGGTGCTTGTGAAGCAAGCGTTTGAAAACGAACTTGCTTGGGGCTTGTCTTATTGTCAGGGGAAGTGAATTCCAGAGACAAATAGTCTGGATTGTAAAAGAAGAAGAGAGATAACCGCTATGGGGAGGATGTACTAGAAGCTTAAGAGACTGGGAAGAGCGAAGTTCACGCCCGGGACGGGGGTTGACAAAACTGAATTTGGACTTAAGGTAGTCTGGAACAGAGAGATCAAACAAAATAGAGAAGAGAGTACTTACAGAGAATTCTAAGAGTCCTGCGTTGACGTGCGCCTGCACGTGGCTGGCATGGCTGCCTAGCCATTGGAGTTGGTAACGATAACCTGAGACGTGATCGAATTTACGCAAGCCGAAAATAAAGCGTTTGGCATTATTTAATATACGATCGAGTCTGTTTAGGGAAGCCTGGGAAATGTTGGTAGTGTACACATCAGCTTAGTCTATAATAGGAAAAATTAAAGCCTGCACAAGCAGCTTCTTGGTACTCACAGGCAGGAAGTTTTTAAACTTATGCAGAGTCCGCAGTTATCAAAAACACAAAAACTCTTTTTTCAAGGAAACCAACAGTGTTAATGTTACCATTCTTCGAGAGTATTTTAAGCGTATGAGAAGGAATCTTCCATAAGTACAAAAATAATGTGTCAGCGTGTTTTTAAAATCGAGATATGGCCAAAGTATGAATGTTCCGGCATACAAATGGCGCCAATCTTTCTTATAAAATGAGAAATGAATCGAGTTCATTGAGTACGCGTTAGGTTTTGTAGTTTCAAATATTGTCATAACCTACAATCCACTGGTGCGACAGGCGGCTCAATATTTATAAATAAAACAGCATATAGATAACGACTGCAAGCCTTCATAAACGCTAAAGTGCGGGATCTTAGTGAGGTAATCTATGTTGCTCATTGGTAGTACCACCAAGTAAATTATTATTTATCTAGAACTTTCTATCATTCTGTCACTTCAAATACTCGCTACGCAAATGCTGCGCAGAGTCGGTATTTATATCGATACAAGTTCATGATTAATAGGCAAGGATAAACATCGACATATAATATTAAAACGAGTAAAGTTAAACAATGCTCATGTGAAAACTTAACCCATTTTTAGGTTTACAAAAATAAAATGTCTCATGTCTTGTTAACCAATAAAATACCCATTTTTGAAGCGTCATTTCTGTAAGACCTGTACCTCTGTTTGTACTATATATATACCCATGTTGTACAAATAAATTATTTGACTTTGACTTTGACATTTATTGTGTTAATCTTCATTCCGCAAAGGTTTCATGCCATGCCTCTTTAATCTTCCCTACAAAATCAGTGTTTGACAGAACTTTGACATATGAACGGTGGCACATGACGTCTACATACAATTTTTCCTGTCGATTATCTAGGGTTGACAAGTACGCGATTAGTTTGATTGCTGGACCTGCCCTAATCTACCTGATACATCAGTAATTTTAATACAAAAATACATTAATGTAAGATTTATTAGTTAATTTGCCCAATCTAACCGTTATTTTAGAACGAAACTACTACAATAAACTACATAAATATTTTATCTTACCTGTGGTCATGCAGCAAATAAACAAAGGAGATTTTGACAATCCCGAAACGGTATCCGATACGTTCCAAGGCCGTAGCTGTCACTTCGTTCAGATGTACACCCTAAATCTTACTTAATGTTATTAAAATGAATGGGGAAGGCAACTATCACAATGACAAAAATAAAGAGAATATAATAATAAAATAAGAACTTTTATTTTAATGCTGATGTGATGGCTGTCAGAATCGGTATTCAACTTAGAGATTTCAACCCGGACGGGATGATACGTCAGATAAACGTCAGTCCATACATGTGTATGACCACTGGTGATATGTTTTCGGCAGAAGGGAACGCCTGTCAATGGCGACTCCGGTTGGTTGAATTCTCTAAGTATTTAATGATCAAAATATTGCCAGTTATGGCTAAGGGTTAATATTTTTATCGACAAATTAGGCAGCCATATATCTGTAATTTCCTAATGGTTGTGCGCCCCTTGGCGAGCCAATTTCTCTAACTGCCAGTGTAACATGACCGCGAGATTCGTAGCAATGCGGCACACTTATATTGGTTTATTATCTACTGCTCGCCCGTGCTGGGTCAGCAGTTGGAATTCAAATGTAATATTCTGTCTATGTTTAGTAGATATAAGCGCAATCTAGTAACGAGTAGCTGTATTATGATGTGGCTTCGTAAGCTAAGTTCATTATCAGAACAAAACCTAATATGTCACATATTTTTTCATAACAATTTAAACCGTGAATCCTGGCTGTTAAAGTCGATTTCCTATTAGAAATAACTATCGGTAATATCGTCTTGGCATCGAAAACTGTCAACTAATAAGTTTTATTCGAGCGCCTGATTAATTACAAACAGTTTTCACAGATCAGAAGGAAATAAACCGCAGGCGTCCGGTATAAATGCATTTAACTTCAACCTGCCTCTTTTCCCCCCCACTGCGACAGCTTCCACGTTATATTCCAATTACATACATCAAATGCCACGATATCGTACTAAAGCAAGAACTCTCAGTATTGCGTCGTTCCCTAGATTTATAAACAACTTTACTGGTCTGCTACTCTTGAACCCCCCGGCTTAAAGCTGCCAGATTGCCAGATTAGGTAATAACAATAGTATAGCAGTCTAACTATATCAATTTCGTTGCTCTCATTATTGTGTCATTCCTGCCGTGGCCAGCTCTCCGTCTAGAACCGTGGTTGAGTACTACGGCCTGGTACCAGTCACTTGCGATATGAAGGTGTGTTATACAAGTATTGTCTGTACAAACACTTAGCTGATGAACTGCGAGACGAACCGTGGTTGGGTACTAAGGCCTGTACCAGTCACTTGCGATATGAAGGTGTGTTATACAAGTATTGTCTGTACAAATACTTAGCTGATGAACTACAAGACGAACCGTGGTTGAGTACTGCGGCCCGGTACCAGTCACATGCGACATGAAGGTGTGTTATACAAGTATTGTCTGTACAAATACTTAGCTGATGAACTACAAGACGAACCGTGGTTGAGTACTGCGGCCCGGTACCAGTCACATGCGACATGAAGGTGTGTTATACAAGTATTCTCTGTACAAATACCCTTAGCTAATGAACTACGAGACGAACCGTGGTTGAGTACTGCGGCCTGGTACCAGTCACTTGCGATATGAAGGTGTGCTATACAAGCATTGTCTGTACAAACACCCTTAGCTGATGAACTACGAGACGAACCGTGGTTGAGTACTGCGGCCTGGTACCAGTCAATTGCGATAGTTGCGATATGAAGGTGTGATTTGTAAGACATTTTTGTTTTGCACCCTGTATTGTGTCAATTGGATGTCTGTTAAACTATGGAACTAACAGACATCTTAGGGTAAGGTTAGACTTTGGGTGACTAAATGATCTATTTATGGATTATTAATTTAAAAAATGTATTGCACAATCATATACTAAATATATGCTTATAAACAAGTGCAGCATACACGCATCAGCTTAAGGTCTGTGTCCATAGAAAAGTAAAATAATGTAAACAAACTATTTACTTTAATTGCTTCACAATCACGCACTTTTAAAGAGCAACCATGGTTTCATTGTCACACATAAACTTCTTATCTACATTAATCTTTAGTAAAAAAATATCCGTTAATTAATCATATTTGAGTAAAAAACGTTTTGTTTAATAATAATTTGGTATGTGTCAAATGCCATTATCTATAGAAAATCAGTTGTCAGTCAGCCATATTTGTTTACCTTATCAACCGACGTCAAGATTTCGAAGGAGGAGGTTATCAGTTCGTCGGGATTTTTGTTTTTGCTTTTTTTTATGTATGTTCACCGATTATTCGAAGACGGCTGGACCGATTTGGATTTTTTTTTTGTTTGAAAGCAGCTTTGTTTGTTTGATACTTCACAGTTGGTCCCATTGTAACCAGGTCAGGATCTGATGATGGGATCCTATAATAGACACACCTATAGTGATTTCAGTATTTTTTACAGCAGCTCGAGCATTTGCTTTTGGGAAGGTGGAGGCTAAGTGAAGTCGGTTCATTTTTGTTTAAAAATATATTTTTTGTTATCCAGGTGATAGAGCCATACAAACGAGTGGTGTCCCACGGTGGCTACGACTCTTCGGGCTGCGCTCTCATAGTGTTCAGCGCATGCCACCTCCCGGACGTGAGACGGACGGACTACCACTACGTCATGGACAACCTGTTCCTGTGAGTATTATCGAACGAGCAAGCGGCGAAGCGAAGTTCTTACAGACTGCGGACACAACGGAACTGTCAGCTGGCTACCGGGACGTCACTGCTTTTCAACCGACTTCAAGATTTCGAAGGGGGAGTTTCTTAATTCATCGGGATGTTTGTTATACGAAGACGGCTGGACCGATTTGGAATATTATTTTTTGTTTAAAAGAGATACTGCACAGTTGGTCCCATTGTCATCAGGTCAGGGTTTGATGATCGGATCCTGGAAAAATGGATGGCATTCTTCAAATATTATTGGCAAACCATTTCAGTACTTTTTACAGTAGCCCGGGCATTTGCTTTTGGAAAGGTGAAGGCTAAGTGAAGTCGGTTCTTTTTTGTTTAAAATTATTATGCAAGTCATAAATAATTAAATGAAGGACTAAATCTTAAAAATAAATAAAAGCTATGCTTAAAAATAACTAAAAACTCTTCAGAAGTAAAGGTGCCAATCACGTTCGCAGCGTTGGATTTATAACCTTTACACCAGGAACAACCCAGAGCGAGCATCCCAATGGGTCGTATTGTATCATTGAGCTGCCCGTCTTACACACATTTTTATTTTCAAAATTTCGACCGTATTACTTGGAAAATAGAGTCGATTTTCCTTTGTCTTAAATTGAAAGAAACAATGGAAAATAAACACTGGGTTCAACCGTGGTTTTAATCGATTCGTTTTGTTGTGAGGATCAAATGTCTATATGCGTCCAATTGCGTCAAAGCAACACAAAAGTCAGAAATGAGACTTAAAGTCCGAGATTTGCATTTGTTTCTCAAAACGCTCCTAACAAAATGACGTGCAAAAGTGACGTCACGATCACATATGCACGGTTTAAAGTATGGAAAAAATATGAAATTGCTATTTTTACAGTGAAATGTTGCGTTTATGTGTATGGTTGCCATACAATTTATTTTACAGTAAAATGTTAAAAATCTAATGGTATCATTGTTTTTTAAAATTTCGCACTTTAAAAAATCCTAATATTTAGAAATTTTGCAGTTTGATATCTTTGATCCATTTCAATAGAATTTATAAATTTTCACTTTTAGTTGGATATATTGATCATTTTGCAAAATGATCAATATATCCTAGAGAAGTTTAGATGATAGGATGCATCCTATCATCTAAACTTTATTGCATAATTCAACATGTGTCATCATACCTATTCTATTAAAGTAAAACGTATATTCTACAAGATGTAACAAAAATGCTTGTGATCCGTTTAAGGGCATAATCGGTATCGAATTCTAATTACGAAAAACTAAAAAAAAAATTATTTTCGCGCAAAAAAAAAACAAAAATCGGTTTTGTATGGAGGGTTGGCCGGCTGGACCAGCGGGTCCCATATAAAAAAAGTTTTTATTCAAAAATGTCCGGCAAGGTTGACTTTAACGGTTAAAAACTAGGCGGCGAAGTGCCTAGTTTATGGTCAAATAAAAATTAAAAAGTTACGGAAATTGCAGGCTCGATTTCGCGACATAAATGTTGCATGCAAATTCCATTTTTGTCGAGGTACAAACTTTTTAAAAAGTTCAACAGCCATACAAAAATAAAGGCAAAGGTCCTAAACAGCCAAAACACAACATTGGTATTTGTTATTTAAAATGTTGGTACCGCGACTTTTTAGTTATCTCAAATAGCTTACGGTAAATTCAGAAGAAAAATACCCTACAAACTTTTTAATAATAATTTTAAACAAAAAAGAACCGACTTCACTTAGCATCCACCTTTCCAAAAGCAAATGCTCGAGATGCTGTAAAAAATACTCAAATCACTATAGGTGGCTATAATAGTTGAAGAGTTCCCTCGATTTCTCCAGGATCCCATCATCAGATCCTGACCTGGTGACAATGGGACCAACTGTGAAGTATACTCTTTCAAACAAAAAATGAATTTTCCAAATCGGTCCAGCCGTCTTCGAATAATCGGTGAACATACATAAAAAAAAAAAAAAAAAATAGCAAAAACAAAGATCCCGACGAATTGATAACCTCCTCCTTCGAAATCTTGAAGTCAGTTGAAAAGATATAATGGCGGCAAAGCTGAGCGTGTACCGCGAACATAGACAATTTTAGTTTCGAATAAATCTGTCTCTCTCACTCAAAATGAGAAGCGATGGAGATAGAGATAATTATAGGATTCGAATCGAATTCCGATGCTCGCGGTAGTGGTCATTCTTTTAACCTAGAAGTTATCTTGAATATATTATTTATGTCAATATTGTTTGTTGTTCATCAACGTTGGCTGTTTATTTATTATTTTTGAATAAGGCACTATATTGGACTCGGCGTGAAGGGCCATTGCTGGCCTCGTATTAAATTAAACGGACTCCTAAAGTCGTCCGTTTAAACGTAATACTCAGCCATCAATGTGCTACTTCACCTCCTCGACAATAATGTACTATTTTTCGCGTCCAAAAATTTTTTCTCCAATTCTTTCTTGGTCGCAAAACGATACCAATTTATGCCCTTAAATTGTACATTAGGTGGCACGAGGATATATTCCAAGGTCTTTTTGTATATTTACAGGTACGTAATATGGACGCTAGAACGCCTGGTACCGGACAACTACGTCCTAGTGTACCTTTACGGCAGCGCCGGCCCGCGACGGCTGCCGACTATACACTGGTTGAGGGAATACTACAAGCTGATAGACAGACGGTAGGCAATCCTAATACGTTCTTCAGATGCGTGATATGGACGAGAGCGCCTGGTACCGGACAACTTGGACGCTGAAGCGACTGGTACCAGACAACTTGGACGGTAGAGCGACTGGTACAAGAAAACTACAACGTGTATATGTCGAACATAGAATACTACAAGCTGATATACAGATAGTAGGCAATCCTAATACATTACTCACACGTGGTATGGACGAAAGTGACTGGTACCAGACAACTTGGACGCTAGAGCGACTGGTACCGGACTACTTGGACGCTAGAGCGACTGGTACGGTCACCGGCAATAGTATCTTCCTACATGAAGGCCCCCAAAAATATGTGACACGCTCCTATGGCTTTACAAATAAGAGCGTGTCACATATTTTTGCGGCCTTCGTGTAGGAATATATTATTGACGGTAACTGTAACAGACTTGGACGCTAGAGCGACTGGTACCGGACTACTTGGACGCTAGAGAGACTGGTAGACGACTTGGACGCTAGAGCGACTGGTACAGAACAACTTGGACACTATAGCGACTGGTACCAGACAACTTGGACGCTAGAGTGACTGGTACCAGAAAACTACATCTGTATCTGACAACCATACACTGGTTTAGAGAATACTACAAGCTGATAGACAGAAGGTAGGTAATCCTAATGCGTTCCTCAGATGCGTGATATGTACGAGAGCGACTGGTACCGGACAACTTGGACGCTATAGCGACTGGTACCAGAAAACTACATCTGTATCTGTCGACCATACACTGGTTGAGAGAATACTACAAGCTGATAGACAGACGGTAGGTAATCCTAATACGTTCCTCAGATGCGTGATATAGACGAGAGCGCCTGGTACCGGACAACTTGGACGCTAGAGCGACTGGTACAAGACAACTACTTCCTTATCTGTCGACCATACACTGGTTCAGAGAATAATACAAGCAGGCAATCCTAACCTAATACTGCGTCTAACGTCCAAGTACGGGACTACTTGGACGCTGGAGCGACTGGTACCCGACAACTTGGACGCTATTGTGACTGGTACCAGAAAACTACATTCTGTATCAGTCGAACATAGAATACTAGTGAGATATATGAGAGCCAGGGAAACCCGGATAACTAATTAAAAAGGCCAGTGCACGTCCATTCGTATTCAAAGATGTATTTCGAGAGAACTTACAACTACCACCCAATTGTGACATTAATTTATTTCCTTAACCTACCCGCGAGTTGACTGACCGAATGATCAGCTGTGATACATGTCTATAAATATATATATATATCACAACTACAAGCTGATATATAGACAGTAGGCCATCCTAATACATTCCTCACACGTAATGTGGATGAAAGCGACTGGTACCGCACAAGAGAGCGACTAGTACGGTCACCGGCATTAGTATCTTCCTACATGAAGGCCGCCAAAAATATGTGACACGCTCATATTTTCCGTCCTTCGTGTAGGAAGATACCATTGATGGTGACTGTATGTCAGTCGTCGGGACTTGGACGCTAGAGCGACTGGTACCGGACTACTTGGACGCTAGATCGACTGGTACTGGACAACATGGACACTAGCGACTGGTACCGGACAACTTGGACGCTAGAGCGACTGGTACCAGACAATTTGGACGTTATAGCGACTGGTACCAGATAACTACACTGGCTGAGAGAAAACTATAACCTGATATACAGACAATAGAATAGAAATGAATAGTAATGGGGAAGGTAACTGTCAAAGGTTTCGCCAGACGGCGCCAGCGTAGTGTAATGTGTGGCGTAGTGAAACAACTATTTAGGTTCAATGTCGTATATACATATATTGTGTGTTAAATAACTCTTACATTACCTTATATACTATGTGGCTAAGCATGTGTGGGTAAGGCGTAGCACACACTACACCTTCCCTCTTAGAGAAAAAAAAAAATATTTGTGTAATATAAAGACAATCAATTTTTTTTTAATAAGTAGCATTATACAAATTGAATAAAGTGGTATACACATAAAAAATATATAATATTAGTTAAAAAAAAACTCCATTAGCAATATCGATTGATCCACTGCTTACTGTTACAATATTAAAATCTAACAATAATTCTAAGGTATTGAAAAAAAAAATCTATACCCAACTTACTATACTGAACTGAATATTAAAAATGTAAAAATTAAGAACATAATGTCGTATAAATAAAAATATAACATATAATTAAATAGGTAATCTACTTTCATTTTTTTTTGTATTCGTCAATACAGTTATGTCCTAGTCCTTATTAAGATACTTACGTACGTTTACATTTCTTTCTATCACATTGGTATTTATTACTCATTTTTGTCGAAAATAAGTTACTCGCAAGTATTTATAGGTACATATTTAGTGTTATATATTCACCTGTATAATATGACGTCTTTACTTTTTCATTTACGGGTCAAAACATTTTCTTGAAAATGCAAATCTTCTGTGTGCATTCACTTGTGACAAGGGTACTTATACAATGGATTTACAATCATGGTCAGACTCAAAGGATTCTGTGCCTGTCTTGTGTCCTGGTATACCCTTGTTATACCTTAACGATCATGGCCGCCTCCTGGGCCACCGAAGATACAATAGGTATATTTATCATTAATTACAACAGTAACTCGTATTTAAATCACATTTAAAAAAAATCTTTCAAATTCAATCAAATATCTCAAACATCGTCAAAACTGCAACTTATAAGAATTTCAGCAACTCTTAGCTGATCAGACTAATAGTCCTTTGAAAAACTTATGCGTTTCAGCTTTCCCAAACACTACATTCATAACACCATTTAGATATCAAACCAATTCCATCTCTTTGAACTAATTAACTCCATTCCATGCAAGTCCCAACTACAAAACCTTTAAAATTCAAATCCATTCCTTGCTAAATTTCCCATACACGTCCATACATCTATCATTATTTTATATATTTTCTAAACCTTGTTGTTGCATTATTTAAATGTTATATAAATTGTATTTAAGCAATTGCCATTCACCATACTTGTCACGTCCAAATATAAATAAACACTATTAGCGTTAGCGTCAAATCCGAACAAAATATAATAAAAATAAAATCTTTAATACAAACATAGGATTATATAATTATAAATCTATTCGCTAAAATGTGGTCGCTTACAATGGGCCTCATAAGAAAGCTCAAAGTCACCCAAAGGGCAATGGAGAGGGCTATGGTTGGAGTCTCTCTGCGTGATCGCATCAGAAATGAGGCCATCCGCAGCAGAACCAAAGTAACCGATATAGCCCTCCGAATCGCTAAACTAAAGTGGCAGTGGGCGGGGCACATTGCTCGTAGAACCGATGGCCGTTGGGGCGGAAAGGTTCTCGAGTGGCGACCACGAACCGGAAGGCGCAGCGTGGGTAGACCCCCCGCAAGGTGGACTGATGACGTGGTGAAGGTCGCGGGAGTCCGCTGGATGCGGGTGGCGCAGGACCGGTCATTGTGGCACTCTTTGGGGGACGCCTATGTCCAGCAGTGGACGTCTTTCGGCTGATATGATGATGATGATGATGATGATGATTCGCTAAAATATCAACCTAACATAAATATAAAAAAAAATAATTATAATAACATTAATATCTTTAATTTACATTATTTAAACCCAAGACACTGTCTATGAAATATGAGATGAAATCGCAGACGCGGCATGCCAATCCCTACATGGAGGGCATGCGCCATCGCGATGCGCCTTATTCGAAAGTATAATGAAATACGTGGTAGTACCTACCTCTGTTAAAATGATAAACATTTTTTTATCAAAACACCTGTAAGTTATAATTAGTAAATAAGGTCATAAATTAAAAAGTAATTTCCGAAAATGGAAATTTAAAAACACGATAACGATTAAGTATATTAATCCATTTATATTCTAACCATATAATATACTTATCCTAAAAAATCCTTCAATACTAGTACAAAAGTTATATAAATAAAATATAATGAATTTAAAAAATATATATATTTTAATAATGTAGTTCCTAAGCAGTCCTATTTAAACAAATTAATAATTTTTCATTAGATATCTTCCTCAATTAGAATTGTATGATATTCTGCAAAACTTGAACACAGATAATTTAATAATAACTTCTTATAATAATAAGAATTATTTATATAGTATATAATAGTCAACAAAAATTGCTGGAATATTTTAATATTATTCCGCACTCCCTTGCGCTGGCGCTGGCGTCCTTGGCTGCTCCGTGCCCAAGCCAAGGGCACAGACAATTTCGGGACAAAACGTGTTTGGATTCCCGGTTCCCAGCAGCAAATTCACGTCTCAGTTCGATTTTCATATTTATACTTTAAAGAGTTCACGTTTATATTATGATTAGTGTCCGATTGTCACTTTTTTTCACTTCCGTTATTTCCGTTATTTTTTTCTCACCTTACCAATGTCACTTCACTCATGAAAACTGTTGTTTATCTCACGAAATGTTAATTAATCACTTTTACGATGCACATATGTCAGTGTAGAGGTCCATGTCCTTATCATTTTTATGTAATGAAAATCACTTCCAGTAACAAATTAAATAAAAATAAAAAATCAAGTATTTACGGTTCACAACTGTAGTAATCTTCACACTTTTTATAATGTCCCAAAAGTTAATTACTTGTTTTACTGGCCGGCGCAGCGCGCCGCCAGTGCAGCGCACGGCCGCACTGGCAGGATCGCCATGTAATGTGTGGCGTAGTGAAACAACTATTTAGGTTCAATGTCGTATATATATTGTGTGTTAAATAACTCTTACATTACCTTATACGAGTATACTATGTGGGTAAGGCGTAGCACACACTACAGTAGCTTGTAACCTGTCAGCTAGTGACTATGGGATTTGTTAAGCCTATTGTACATTATAATGTACATCCGGTTTCAGAGTTAAAATCTTTTATAATACAACTTTAAATAAATAAATAAAATATTCTTTATTTCAGACCATATTTCTCGTCCATATTACAATTAAATTAAAAATTATAAATTAAATTAATAAATTAATATTAAATTTTAAATTTAAATATTAATATTACTATCTAAGGGCATGGAGGCCTATCCACCTCCTCAACACTGGCGAGTCCCAGCGATCAACAACAGCGCGCAGGAGCGTGTTGCGGCTGTCGCCAGTGCGCTGTAGCATGGAAGCGCAGCGCGCGCGCATGATGGCGGCGAAACCCGCAGTGCCCGTCTCGGCGAACATCGCAGAAGCGCTGCAGTAACGCGACAGCCGCAACAACGCTCTGTACGCGTTGTTGTATTGCACACGCAGGTCGCTGTATGCCTTCTGCGTATAGTTAACCCATAGGCTGCATGTATAGAATGACTGGCAGTAAGCTTTAAAGAGTGTGACTTTTACTGGCTCAGTACATTTTGCAAACCTACGGGCCAACATATTGCATCTGACAGACAGCGCCCTGCGCTCCCGCTCAATGTCTAGATTGTCCTTTTGATCTGCGGTGACCCAATGACTTTAGCAGTAAATTAACAAATAAAAAGGCAAATGTATATTTCAATTTGCAAACAAACTAATTGAAACGTTGTTTACTATTAAACATTGTATTTGGACACGTCATTATATGTATAACAAAAATTAGCGCCTTGGTTTTAGAGAAAATTGTGATTTTTCAAAAATTGGTTGTTGAATTAAAATGAAGCGCTGGTGGCTTGGCGGTAAGACGTCAGACTTTCAATCCGAAGGTCTCGGGTTCTTCGGCATTCATGTACGAAATATCATTTCATAATTACCAGTCGCTTTTCGGTGAAGGAAAACATCGTGAGGAAACCGGATCTTATCCCAACAAGGCCTAGTTTCCCCTCTGGGTTGGAACGTCTGATGGCAGTCGCTTTCGTTAAAACTAGTGCCTATGCCAATGATTGGGTGGGGTTGCCGGGCGGACCCCAGGCTCAATAGAGCAAAAAACTGGGACAAAGCTTGCTGAATTAAAATAAACAATTGTTTGTCTGTTTGTTTGGCAGGTTACGAAAAAGCTTAAAGCATTTATACCTGGTCCATCCCACCTACGGACTGAAGATCTTCGTCGCATTCACCAAAGCATTCGTAAGGTGAGTTAACGCAGTCGCAATAAAACTAGAGCGGCCAAGGTGCTCAAAAATATCTCAACGCCTACGTATTGAATGGAAGTTTAAATTAGTTTTTTTTAAATAAGTAGAGTTAACGAAATTTTAACTATAAAACTTTCGTGTGACTCTAACATATTAAAAATATTTATAACAAAAAAATATTTAGTTTTTTATTTTATTTTATTATTATTATTATTTTAGTTTTTTTTTAATCGACTTAAATTACGTGAGTAACCCGGTGTAGATATTTTTAATAGAGCTAACGAAATTTATGTTTTCAACCGACTTCAAGATTTCGAAGGAGGAGGTTATCATTATCAATCGGGATCTTTGTTTTTTTTGCATTTTTTTTTTATGTATGTTCACCGATTATTCGAAAACGGCTGGACCGATTTGGAAAATATTGTTTTTGTTTGAAAGCGTATACTTCACAGTTGGTCCCATTGTAACCATGTCAGGGTCTGATGATGGAATCCTGGAGAAATCGAGGGAACTCTTCAACTATTATAGGCACACCTATAGTGATTTTAGTATTTTTTACAGCAGCTCGAGCATTTGCTGTTGGAAAGGTGGATGCTAAGTGAAGTCGGTTCTTTTTTGTTTGAAATTATTAATTAGATGATAAATGGAATACCTTATCTCGCTATTTGGCAGCTTTGTGTTTTTGGCATGAAACTCCTCATTTATTTATTTTCCTATTTCAGCTCAAAATTCTTCCGTAAGCTGACCTACGTCCGGAACCTGACGGAGCTTATGTCTCTGGTTCCCGTTGAGCCGAACGCTATCCCTGAGTTAGTTAAACAGTATGACGCGGGCAAACGGTAGGCTTTGGAACTTTCAACTTTATATCAAACGGCTGGAGTCGAAGGAATTTGAACCCTTTACACAGAAATTACATTCCATATTCAAATGGCAGCTTGCGACCATTGCTGCTAAGTGCTTCCGTAAGCTGAGCTACGTCCGGAACCTGACGGAGCTAATGTCTCTGGTTCCCGTTGAGCCGAACGCTATCCCTGAATTGGTTAAACAGTATGCCGCGGGCAAACGGTAGGCTTTGGAACTTTCAACTTTAGATCAAGTCGAATTAATTTGAACCTTTTACACAGAAGTTGTTACATTCCATATTGAAATGGCAGCTTCCGACCATTGCTGCTAAGTGCTTCCGTAAGCTGAGCTCCGTCCGGAACCTGACGGAGTTAGCTCTGGTTCCCGTTGAGCCGAACGCTATCCCTGACTTAGTTAAACAGTACGATGCGGGCAAACGGTAGGCTTTGGAACTTTCAACTTTATATCAAACGGCTGGAGTCGAAGGAATTTGAACCTTCTACACAGAAGTTACATTCCATATTCAAATTGCAGCTTGCGACCATTGCTGCTAAGTGCTTCCGTAAGCTGAGCTTCGTCCGGAATCTGACGGATCTTATGTCTCTGGTTCCCGTTAAGCCGAACGCCATCCCTGAGTTAGTTAAACAGTATGACGCGGGCAAACGGTAGGCTTTGGAACTTTCAACTTTAGATCAAGTCGAATGAATTTGAATCTTCTACACAGAAGTTACATTCCATATTCAAACGGCAGCTTGCGACCATTGCTGCTAATAGGCATGGTGAATTTTTTTCACGTATGGTATCAATCGATTCGTTTTGTTGTGAGGATCAAATGTCTATATGCGGCCAATTGCGTTAAAGCAACACAAAAGTCAGAAATGAGACTTAAAGTCTGAGATTTGCATTTGTTTCTCGAAACGCTCCTAACAAAATGACGTGCAAAAGTGACGTCACGATCACATAGTCGCCCTGTTTAAAGTATGGAAAAAATATGAAATGGCTATTTTTACAGGGAAATGTTGCGTTTATGTATATGGTTGCTATACAATTTATTTTACAGTAAAATGTTAAAAATCGAATGGTGTCATTGTTTTTTTTAAATTTCGCACTTTAAAAAATCGTTAAATTTAGAAATTTTGCAGCTTGATATCTATGAGCCATTTAAATAGAATTTATAAATTTTCACTTTAGTTGGATATATTGATCATTTTGCATCCTATCAACTAAATTTTATTGCATAATTCAACATGTGTCATCATGCCTATTGCCGTAAGCTGAGCTTTGTCCGGAACCTGACGGAGTTAGATCTGGTTCCCGTTGAGCCGAACGCTATACCTGAGCGTATCGTATTCTAATTATGAAAAAAAATTATTTTTTTTGCGGGGAATAAAATTTGGTTTTGTATGCAGCGTTGACCGGCTAGAACGACGTGTCCCAAAAAAAATTCGCGTCAAAAAAAATTTTTTTTCCCAGTTTTTCTTACTCGCAATATGATACCAATTATGCCCTTACACGGATTACCAGTATTTTAGTTACACCCTGTATAGAAGGTTCAAATTTCCAAAAACTACTAAAGGTCGTTGTAATTCCGGCGTACGCATTTAAATTCATTCGTCACACATAAACAACCCTAAGTCATTATGGAACTATGGCTAACTGACTAACTTCCTGAGATTCAATAGGCGTGGCCACACTTGACGCACCGCCTCGCGACGAAATTGCCGCGCGAGGCATCTCGTCTAAGTGTAAACGTGCCTCGCCCGAGGCAAACACGCGCGGTCGCAATGACTCGGACGAGGCATGTTTACACTAGACGAGATGCCTCGCGCGGCAATTTCCTCGCGAGGCGGTGCGTCAGGTGTGGACACGCCTAATATACATTGAAATGAATAGAATAAAATAAGCCCTTTCTTACAGCATTTATGAAGCCGCACATTATAGACTTACCAAGTCTTTCTAATTATTAAATTGTAAAAGAAACGCAAAATAGTATCGGTTATCAAAAAAATATGTGTAAACACCTCGTGTACATTAAATTGCACAGCAAATCCTTTTTTCGTTATAAAATATAACGGTTACACTCACACGTCACTTTAGTCACTTCGCGCGACATGTTTCGGAGAGCTTAGGTCTCTATCTTCAAGCACTAAGAGTGCTCTTTGAACCGGCCTATAGCGCACTGTTGCACGTCGCGCTGCCGACTGCCGGCCTGTGTCCGGCGCGGCGTGCCGCGCGTCGCGCGCTCTGACAGAGCTTGTTGTTCCTTTTTTCGTGTACGAGTACTAAGCGTATGCCCAGTGTGCATTTTCCTTCGTATAAAAATCTGTCCTACATTTCAGAGGCTAGGTTAGGAATTTTATCAGTTCCTAATGATTCCATAGTGACCAAAGTTTGAGACGGCTAGAGAGCTTACCAATAAGCGAATCCTATAAATTAACCTTACTGCAAAATTCAATAAACACATGGAAATAATGTTTTTCACCAAAGGGCTCTTGCAAAAATAGTGATACAAACATGATTTGTAACCCTGGGTTGTTATTTAGGGGTTCATTAACGTGAGCTATACAAGATGTAACAAAAATGGTGGTGATGGTATCGTAAATGGTGGTGGTATCGTATTCTAATGATAAACTAAAAAAAAAAACTCGCGAAAAAAAAATGTTTTGTATGGTTGGTCAGCCGGGACGACGTGTCCCATACAAAAAAAAATGTTTTGTATGGTTGGTCAGCCGGGACGACGTGTCCCATACAAAAAAAAATTGTTTTGTATGGTTGGTCAGCCGGGAACATGTCCCATACAAAAAAAAATTGTTTTGTATGGTTGGTCAGCCGGGACGACGTGTCCCATACAAAAAAAAATTGCGTCCGTAAAATTTTTCTCCTACGTTTTCTTACTTAATACGCAATACGATATAAATTATGCCCTTAAACAGATCGCCAGTATTTTAGTTACATCCTGATTAGTTAATATATAAGTGGCGTTATTTTATTACGACCCATTAACATGTATATATAATTTCTGTACTTAATTTGTTTCTGTTAAATAAAATGCTTTGGGCAAATGTCAAAGATTATCGGTTCAATTTGTTTTTGTCTCGACTGTGGAGGTTAATCTTGTATCTTTGTTATATTATATTATAATTCAAGGATAATATGGACATGGATTGACAATATCCATACAAAATCGCGTTCCCTTATTTCAGGTTAAAGCACTGTCATCTATCGGTCACCACAAACTAAATTCTAGTTTCTAATATTTTGTTCGGCGATTAACGCTGACAGACTAACTCGACTCCAGACTCGACAGATGGCGCTGTGGCACTTAGTACCGAAAACAGACGTATAACCTGAAGGTTCGAGGAACGCGATTTTGTATAGGCATTGTCAATCCATGTCTTAATCATCCTTGTTATAAATAGTGCATAATAAACATGTAATATTTTAGTGTAATTATAACTAGAAAACATTTGAAAATTTGATGTTGTTGATGTTACGTTGTGTGATATTATACATAGAGTGAACACGAATTATTTGTATTGAGAAATGTTATGAATTATAGTGCCGTTTTTATTATTTCTCATAAGTTTAAGTAAAATATAGTTAAATTGTGCCATTTTTCGAATATAAAAAGAAAAGTATTTCTTTTTCTAAAAATATGAAGCATCTCATTTATAATTTTAAATAATCATTCCTGAGAAGTATTATTTTTCGTAACGAATTAGACATTTGGTATATTATAAAAAAATGTATTTGACATTCCATATCAGTAAATACGTATATTAATAATGAATATATGAATATTGTATAATAAAGTATTAAAATGATTTTATATACCTACTTTAAAGTTTAGTAAAAAACGTATAATAGGACCAAATAAAGCAATATTTAATACATTTATAATAAAACAATATGGATTACACTTCACTACATATTAGTAATCAAGAAAGCACGATGCTGTTTTTTTCTGCACATGATAATCTTTTCTGCCTTCCAAGTAGCAATCGTTTCTCGCCAATGCCAGTCGAAACTACCGTAGCCTATGGACGCCTGACGCGTTGCCGACCCTTTAATTTAAAGGAGGATTCACTGTGTTGACGGCTTAACGGACTAGGGTTTTTTTTACTTTTCGATTGGCGTTGTCGATAAATGATTGGTTTTGGCTACGTCTACAGGGTCGCGTTTTGCCTATTTTTCTAGCAAACATAGTTGTTAAAAAGATAGGCAAATTGCGAATGCAAAAAAACTTGGAAATTTATAAAATGCTAACCCCCTTAGAAAGACAAACGCCCTTATCTCAGCCTATATTATAATAAAATAGTTTTGTAAGTTTGTACTTTTCCTGCCAATGTTATTAGCACAATATTTTCGTATAGAAATACATTTACTTCCTCGTATAGTAAATTCAAAATAAAAGTATTCGTTTAGATTATATTTCGTGTTTATTTGTAGTTAATACTAATTGGACTTAATATTTTATCTACACTCATACTGTAAGTACTCTAAAATGCGTTCAAAAACCGTAGACAATGACAAGCATTACAACAAACGATTTAACTATGACAAGTTTCTTATCTGCGGCAGTTACGTAATTTTAACGTTGCATGCTCAAATATTGTTAAGCAATGAGTTTCAAATTTGGAACATCGAGTTTGATAACATAATGTTACCGCCATGGCCAACTCGATTGGTCCCGCGCGAGCGCCGGCACAATCGAGTAGGCCATGACGGTACAATGGCGGTCATTCTATGGTTTCCGAACACTTGATTTAATATATATAATATGAGTGTAGATAAAGCAGTGTATGCAACTGTACGTAATTAGGCCTTAAAACACTCGTGTGATCTTATTATGAAATTCGCCTGCGGCTCATTTCATAAAACCACACTCATGTTTTAAGGACCCTTATTACGTAACAATTACATAAACTACTATTACCATCCTATACAAAATATAACATGATTATTCTATCTAATTTTAATATGTAATGTTTTTATATAAATATAAAGAAGTAAATGTCTTTCTTTCTTATAATTACGCATACATATTTTTAAACTATCTTGAAAGTTTTCAGCTAAACTATTATATTAAGTATATGCCATAAAATAAAAAATGTGTTAGCCAGAATCATACTCCGGATTTTTGGAGGCAGAAATCATTTCGTTGTAAAATAGTTACCAAACTATTAATAAAAACTAAAAAATAGGTAACTAAAAAAAGATCCAAACGGGCTTAGAAATGATGAAACAGTTTCTTTTTACAGTTTTTACCTATTTTTTTGTCTGAAGTAAATCATTTCTGCCCCCAAAATTCCGGTGTATTCACAATAATGCCATGACGAATGGGAGTCTAATTCCTTTTAAAACACGAGAAGTTTAAATCGTTAGTGAATAGTAGTTTACAGATACATACACTGCTTTATCTACACACATATTATAAATCATAAATGACGTGTTCGGCAACCATTATAATGACCGTCATTGCACCGCCATGGCCAACTCGATTGTGCGAACGGTCGGGGAGGAGGGCTGGATTTTCATTGCGTTACCAAAATCGATGTGGTTATTTTTATACGTTTTTACAACACTGGCACAGGTAATACACTGATGTTACATTACTGGTTGCAACAATGGTGATAATTACACACGGTTTCCGAACGCATAATAGAGAATTTATGGTATGGGTGTAGATGAAATTTTAAATAATAGCAAATAGAACAACGAAGTAGTCATAAATGTACAGAATACAAACGAAAATCTGATTACTAGTAAGCAGGGGCCCATTTCTCGAACGGTATTAGACCAATATTATTAATTACTTATTAGTCTACTGACTGTCAAATTGGGTTCCCATGACAACACACTAATAATATTTACGTAACACCTGGCCATAATGTAAGTTTACCGCACGCTACGCGTACTCACCACGGGCAGTAAAAAAGAAAGCCCTCTATCGCATATTTACAACCCTCGCCTGCTGCTCGGGTCACAAATACCTGCGATTTCGGGCTTTCTTTTACAGTCCTTGGTAAGTAATGTACTATAGTCTAATATCGTTCGAAAAATAGGCCCCAGTATTAAGCCCTCGTGCACTTATAATATTTGTGAATTTTGTAGTACATTCGCACAGCATTTATTTGGTCGGTTTTGTTTCTGAGACTGCTTAAGTAAATATTATCTCTGTAATCTCATTAGATGTATTTTTATATATTATTTTATTTTGCATTTAAATGTTTTTTTTTTTCCATGACCAAAGTTGCCATAAAATTACGAGTGTTTTCTTCTGTGGTACAAGAGTTTTTATAACTTTGGTACAGTATATAGAGGTATGTAGGCATGTGTATGTACAGCCTTGGCCAGAAGTGTTGAGCATAGCTCTTTTTTGTTTACAATTTTGATGTTAAGTATTAATTAATTAATTCCCTATCATAACAATGTACGATGACGTAAAATGTTATATTTTATTGATATATCTAGAAAACTTCACTTAATAACACTTTCAAGGTACCTTAGATAAAATATGAAAAGTGGAGGTCCCAAAAATGCGAATTTAGGTCGGTGCGATAAATTGCAAATATTCTATGCAGTTACTACTAACTTCAACAAAACATGCCTGTTCAGTTTGAATTAATTGATCAAATAACTTCAAAAAAGATCAAAAAACTTTCGAGTTTTGTATGAAAATCGCAAGGGTGCTCAACACTTCTGGCCAAGGCTGTATATGTCCTACATCTATATGAATACAAGGTGTAAAAGTTATGCCGGTGATCTGTTTAAGGGCATAATTGCTATCGTATTCTAGTTACGGAAAACTAAGAAAAAAAAATTCATAAAAAAAAATTTCATAAAAAAAAAAATTCAAAAAAAAAAATCATAAAAAAAAATTCTTTTTCGCGTCCAAAATTTTTTTTCCTATTTTTTTCTAAGTCGCAATACGATACCAATTATGCCCTTAAACGGATCACGAGTATTTTTGTAACACCCTGTATAGTGAGAACACGCTGAATCAGCATTGAACTAACTTATGCGTATTACACACCTTCAAGCACCTGTGCAAATACCGTCATGTTTGTAGATCGATAAAATCTTGTCACATGTTTTTTGCGGTCCCCATTCATTGAGACAGGAGATGACATCCCTAAGAAATTTTTTGTCCCAAAAGATGTAGTGAAAATCACTACAAGTCTATACTACTCTTTGATTCTGTTATAGCTGTCAACCGCCACACATGGCTCACAAAATTTGTTCTAGATGTCACATCTAGTAGAATACATAATAAAATTAATAATGTCCTTATTGTAATAGAGGACAAAAACGAATTATTTAATTCAGTTCAGTTCAGTTTCTGGAAAGATAAGTGTAGTGTCTACTAGTCACCATTATTTCCGGACAGAATCTAATAGCTATATATAGTCTGTCAAACCATTTCTGTCAGTAGAAATACGCGGCAAATTCAAAATTCGTACATGTGGCAACCCTTTGTGATGAGACACCGTATTTCGTGACGAACATTTCAATTCACATTTCTTTTACATTAGATTTGTTTCTAATGCCTTCCACTCTCTCATCTTAAGCGCGAGTGAGATAGAACTCCTGCAACGTTCTACATTGAATTTAAATTCGTTTTTAAAGCATATGTCAATGGCCTCAACCAGATTGTGTTGCAGTTGATGACAGATCCAACGAAATATATCCATCTCCTTTTTACACACAGTAACACCTAATGAAAGGGGCGGAAATACCAACTAAAATTAAAAACCTGGAATTTGATAATCATTGCTGCTTTTTTGACTGATTCTTAGTGTTGTCATACTTTTGTTCGCTGTACATTGCTACTGCGTTCGTTGGCTGGCCAGACTATATTTGATTAGATGTTTAAGTAGAAACAACACTAAATAAGTACAACATAAACACACCAATTTGAGTTTTTTGAAATGTGGACTGTTGCTGACTCTTTAACTGATCAGTGATTGATAACCATTATAATTTCAAAGGGTTAAAAGGGATTTTTAATGATTTTTGCGTAATGTAGTGTTTTTTAAAGTTTTGCTGTAAGATGGAGTGTCACAATCTGGACTGCGGGAAATTTCAACAACTTAAATATTTTTCGTGTTTTACATATTAACTATATTGCCACGTTACCGCTATCCAGTCATAGATGGCACTGTAACTAATGCTGTGCAGTCGCCATCAGATATATCGGAGCGGCCAAGGTGGTCACAAATATCTGAACAACGCCTCTATTGTCACGGCGAAGTGCATGCTCAGATTTTTTTCAGTATCATGGCCGCTCCGATATATTTTTTCACAAAAGATATTTTGACTTAAGTAGTTAAATTTTTCCCGCACTTGATATTGCCTCGTTATAATTATAACCTGTAATTAGTACCTAGTATATGTCCATCTATCCATAAATTAAATCTATAAATATCAATGCAATACTTACCGAAAATAAAATATTTTTCGATATCACTTGTAGTATGGAAAGTAGGTTAAAAATTAAGGAATATAGTGTTCAATGTCTATTAGTAAAATATATTTATATGTACAAATATATATTAATCCCATGTGGAGTAATTATAAGGAACTTTGTTTGTAACTAATGATCTAATGAAAGATAACTGCAATTCCGAAAATTATGAAAGAACAATTACAATTTTTTTAAATGCTAATGCTGCGATTACACTTGCGCGTGAGTGACGAGCCGAATGACAAGGCGAATACTGCCCCGCTAAGCCTAATGGCGCTAATAAAAAATGCAAATTTCTACCTTAACCCTGTAGCTCTAGAGTTCCATTTCCAAGATCATTTGATTTTGAAACAGCGCCATTCGATTTAGCAGGGCAGAATAGCGCGGACTATCTACATACACATGCGTCTCGGTGTCGCACGCATACTCGCGCGCGTGATCGCATCGATCGGGGAGTTGTACCGGGAGACGAATATGTGAACGAACATTCGTGTGCGAATGATTCGTCGATCGCCGTCGAGTACGAGCATGCAAGTGTTTAGTGTAAATGCCGTTTTGGAAGCCACCACTGAGTTCACATCTGAATATCTATGAATAAAAGCCCTGTTACACTTTACTTTTTTTAGTGTCCTAACTAGCATCCTAATTAGGATCCTAACTTTTTTCAATAGTAAATTTACTTGCTAAATGCGGTTAGACTTGACTAAATTTAAAAACAATCATTTAGGAAGCTAACTAGGACAAGTGTAACAGGGCTTTTAATTTCTTATTTTTCTCAAGGACGCTCCACACACTTAGCGGAATTCAGCTACCATAGACAAAAATCAGACTGATATCCGGTTGAAAATTGTCTGTGGTTCCATACAAAAATTCAGCTACCATAAACAAATTTCCGACTTTTTTCTTTGATGTCTATGATATATTGATATAGCTGAATTCCGCTATATCCGAAACGCCATCTTTGTATTTATGTATATGTAAATAATAAGTTTTAATAATGAAAATGAGCACAATAATGTATGTCGTATGGGTAAGTAGAGAAATGCTTTAAATTAAATATTTAAGAAATTGTGAAAATCACGTTTTATTACAAATACACCTTAGTGCCGCCCACCACACGAAATTTTAGCCCGTGTAATTTGAACCATATTATTTGGACGACAGAGTTGATGTTCCTTTCATTTGAACACAAATTTCAACCGACTAAATTATGTAGGCTAGTTACGGTATGATAACCGCCATCATGAAACATGTTTTAAAATTATAGTGTTATAAAATATTCAGTCCTTGGGCGAACGCGTGTTTCAACTCTAGAAATATTTGCATGAGGCGGCGATGCTGTTGATTAATTCCCGCACGTTTCGTCTCATCTCCGCCTCAGTGAAAAGGCTCAGAAAGGCTGCCTTATCCCCAACGGAACGGAGACAATACCGCATCAGAAGGCCTACCGCCATAAAACCGCCAATTTCTAGCATCGAAATTCCGTTATCTGCGTCTCCTTTGCTTGTATGACGAACGAACTTGAACGTCGAAAATCGAAATTTCATTAACTCTTTCGCTATCGTTGTATCGTATAGTATTTCTAAATCTCTATATACGAGCGAAAAAGATGCAGATTACGAAATTTCGATTTAGAGAATTCAACTAACCGGAGTCGCCATTGACAGGCGTTCTCTCTGCCGAAAATATATGACCAGTGGCCATACACATGTATGGATTGACGTTTATCTGACGTAGCTATTTGTACGTTACGTACGAATAGCCATACATTTGACGATCCCCTCCCCCGCAAAAATCGGCAGACTTTTTGTATACAAAATGACAGACATGGCTACTCCATGCGGGTTGAATTCTCTAAGATTGTCGAAGTTCGCGGTAAGCTCTCTGTTCGGAAATAGAAGTGTCGTAGAATGATTGATCGGCAATACAAACCACGACACTTCTTCCGAACATTCAATGTGTCCCCGTCTGCATCTGAAAGCGGGTTATTGGAATTATTAGTTCTATGTTAACATGGGTGTACATTAATGGCAAAAAAAGAACATAGTGACAGTTGACACTGTTGACAGAGAGATCACATCATCAATATCATCATACTTGCTTTAGGCAAAAATGTTGTGTATTTTTCTAAATTAATACATAAACTAAATATACACTTCTCTCTTTTACTTAAAACACACGGTTTTTAGTGCAACAGTGCGAAAATGTCCGTCGAAATAGGACCGGAGGAATATTGCACGGAACACAGGTTTGTAACTTGTTATTTCTTTATTATTTATTAATCCTAATATTATATTATCCCTGGTTTATACAGAGGTACTTATTTGAACTTGTAAATATCTTATCAAATGATATTTAACGGCCTCTTAGCCCAGTCGGTAGTGACCCTGCCTACGAAGCAGGAGGTCCGGGGTTCGAATCCTGGTCAGGGCATTTATTTGTGTGTTTATCACAGACATTTGTACCTGAGTTATGGATGTTTTCTATATATTTAAGTATTTATCTATATATATCGTCGTCTAATACCCGCAACACAAGCCTTATTGAGCTTACTGTGGGACTCTTGTCCAACCAACCTTGGTTTGTGTAAGATTGTCCATTTAACATTTATTAATTTATTATTAATTTATTTATTTGACCAGTGGTCATCATAAAAAAAAAGTTAATACAGTCAAGTAACCTAATCTCTTTTATTGTTGTTTTTTTCATTGATTTTCAAACACCCGTAGAACTGAAATAAAAGTGGACTAAAGAAATGTTAAAAGGTGTTTGTATGGCATTTTCTACCCTGTTTATTTAAATAAAATCGTTAACAACTGAAACTAGCCCGGGGCATTGCCCCCAGCACACCAGCTGCTTTTCCCTGCTGGATAGCTAAACTCGGCCTTTGGTTATCATAGATATTAGTACCCAAGTTGTGGATTTTTCAACCGACTTAAAGATTTCGAAGGAGGAGTTTATCAATTTTTTTTTTATGTATGTTGATCGATTATTCGAAGACGGCTTGACTGATTTGGAAAATTATTTTTTTGTTTGGTAGAGTATACTTCACAGTTGGAACCATTGTACCCAGGTCAGGATCTGATGATGGGATCCTGGAGAAATCGAGGGAATTCTTCAACTATTATAGGCCCAGCTAAAGTGATTTGAGTATTTTTTACAGCAGCTCGGGCATTTGCTTTTGGAAAGGTGGATGCTAAGTGAAGTTGGTTCTTTTTTGTTTAAAATTATTTATGTATTTAAGTCGGATACTAGACAGACATCACATGATCAAGATTTTACAAGGAGCACTATTATATATGTATACATACATATATTGTTGTCCAGTACCCACCACACAAGTTTTATTGAGTTTGCTATGGAACTAGGTCAGTTTGTGTAAGATTGTTCTATATTATTTATTTGTTACATGGAAAACACCCCAAGTAAACTGGGTTACATTATTGGAATGAAGTTCCTTATCGGACGGTTCGCGGATGGCTGGCTGGCGATAAAACCGTCACGAAAACGCGACACAAAGCCATACGATTGAGAAACATGTGAAATGAAATAAAATAAAATAGAATAAAGTGAGAAGTGACAAAGTGAAAAGTCAAAAACAATTTAAAAAAGACAATGAAAGGTTAAATTAAATTAAAATTATTTATTCCGTAAGACACACATTGTTTATAATAATTATAATGTAAGGTGATGGAGCCCCCGGTAAGCAAAAATGACTGTGTTGGGTGGCGCCGCTCTTCCTTTAAGTTACATAGCTAGTATATTCCTTATGCAAAGCTAATTAACTCTAATTTATTACTAGGCTAAACTTAAAAAGTAAAAAACGTCAAAACTCAAAAAAGTAAAAATGACTAAAATTACAAAAAATAAATAACAGCTTCGTCCCAACCGAGTCCACAACACTCACATATTTCCTATTGTATCTAACAGATGTACATGTGGGCCTCCTCCGAAGAGGCGTCGGGTCCGCCGGCTGAGCTTGCTGGACGTGCTAGCGGTGGACTTGTGCCGTAGTGCCATATTCGACCACGTCTCGTTGGGGGACCTCTTGAGGTCCGAGCGCGTCTGCCAGCGCTGGCGGAACGCTGTACATCACTATTTAAGAGGTATACATCGTATCCATATATATGTATAAAATCCTGCAGCCGGATCAGGCGCGGATACAGGGGGGGGGGGGGCAACAACCTCGTATACTACGGGGCCCATAGGTGCAGACCGCGAGACTTTTTGTGAAGGAAAGTGCCCCCCCCTGAACGGAATCCGGGATCCGCGCCTGAGCCGGATTTCTGTTATCCAGTCAAACAACTATCCGTTGCATTTCTCATCCTCACATCACTATTTACGTGAGCGTCAGGATGGCGGGTGGACCTCGGGAATTTTACCGAATTGTTAATAAAAGTACTGTACCTTTGGTGTACCTCAGTGTACCTTTAGTAGAAAGTAAAATCTACTTTCTTAAGTAAAATCCCCAGACTGTTCCTATTCAAGCTTACCTGTTTCCTCGCATAGCACTACGGACTCCTCAGTGGACCAACTAGCGAACTCAGAAACGTCCACAAAAGTAGTGTTCCCACAAGACAAGCTCTCTAAAAGTTTGGATTACTCGGTAAATGAAGTATTAACTGTCCTAGAGATGAAAGAACAAATAGAACGGCTTGGCTCTGAACTTGCCTCAACTGAAAACCAACTTGAAGAGGTGATTATTGAGAATAATGGACTTAAAAGACTCATCGACAACTTACAGAGAGAAATAGGCACACTGAAAAAGCTCTGTCATTCATCGAACTTTGGCTCTCCCTCTACGTCGGACAGGAATAAGCGAAATTCTATTTACAGCGCCATACCGCCATCGCCAGGTGGAACTAAGATATGCCTAAATATTAGCTGTGAGGTTGAATTACAGCGTCTGAAAAAGCTCGTAACATCTTTAGAAATGCAGTTAGAAGCTCACAAGGAACAACTTTCAAATCACAAAACCCCCATCACACCCTCGCCTGGACTAGCTTTACTTAACTCCTCGGACGACCGGATTTTAACTGAAACGCCCAGCACCTGCACTACCAGAATAACCGGCAGTGAACGGTCTGTCTAATAAGCAACTATTCTAATCATATGTTACGGCTACTTCATAAAACGCAATTATATAAGAACACGTGTCTTTACTTAAAGCCAAGGGGCGGACTCGAAAGAATTGTTTCGTGATTTATCAGTAAAACTTCGTGATTATAACTTTAACGATTTTTGTATTATATATATGGGGGACACTGATTTTAAAAAACATGTAAATTATGGTGAATTAATTGACTTTATAAGAGAACAGGTAAATTCAGTACAGCATACCAATATAATTAATTATATGTTTGCCTACATTCAAAAATAACAGTTACTCAGTCCTTTTCAATAGCCGTATTTCGGCATTTAATAGGCTGTTGTATATGGATAATGTAAAACGTGAGTACTGCTTTACATTAGATACTAATTTGAATCTGGCCAACGACAGTAGCATGTTCTCACGTTTTGGAAATGTAAATAGACGGGGTTTTATAGCGATCTATAATGATCTTATCAAACTTCTGACATGTTTTACTTATGATTCAAATACAACTGAGTATCCCTTAATCTTAAATAATCTGGATCTCAATGTCGCCAGTAAAACCCCGGATATGTTTTTTCTGGGAACGAAAAACACGTAAATTAAACATTTTTTACCAAAATGTAAGAGGTCTGAAAGGGAAACTGTCCACGACAAAAAATGTAATATTAACGTTTGAAACGGATGTAATTGCCATTACTGAAACCCGCCTAGACGCCTCGGTGCACGATTCGGAGCTGTTCCCGGCTGACTTCAGCGTGTTGCGCTGCGACCGCTCCGATCGTGGCGGCGGCGGCGCGCGCGTGAGCTAGACTGTGGCGCCCATCCTAAGGATGAAATCGTCTGCGCACTCCTTTCCAAGGGGCATCTAAAATTTATACTGTGTGTGGTCTATTTAGCTCCTAGAATACCAGATACTCGTTATCATTCTACATTTCAAAGTTTAGAACGAATTATAAATAATTATACCCATCCCATTGTGATAGTAGGTGACTTTAACTTATACTCGGCCACTACCAATGGGCATGGTGCCTTCGAACATTTAATTAATTTCTGTAACCTGGCTCAGCACAATAACATACTTAACAATCTTAACCGGCTACTGGACCTGGTGCTATCGAATGACGTGTGCTCTGAAATCACTGTTACGAAAGCTACCGCCGGGCTTGTGTCAGTTGAGAAATATCACCCTCCGCTTAACATTGAGTTGTCATGCCCCTCTCCATTCAAGAAACATTTAAATAACCAAACCGCTAACCAATATTGTACGCCCTAACAGGGTATCATGTACCGACTAAAATTAAATTTAAGACCACAATTTTGTACTGATGCACATGATGACAATGGATTAAATGAATATGAATATGAATAACCCTTCCCTGAATATACCTGCTAGAAATTACCGTAAGGCCAACTTTCATAAATTGGCTAGCATAGACTGGTCTCCACTTCATAACATCAATGAAATTAATGATTGCACAAGCCATTTTTACACCATTTTGGATGAAATCATAACTGAATGTGTGCCGCTTAAAAAAAAACCCAAGAACAAACAGCAATATCCGGAATGGTTTACTGCGGAACTTATTAATTTAAACAAAATAAAAAATAAATATCACAAATTGTTTAAACAGACTAGCAATCAACTCTACTATGCGTTTTTCACCTACTACCGAAAAATGGTAAACATTCAGTCGGAGGCTGCCCTGAGTACCTATGTCAATAACCTGCAAAATAATATAATACGAGATCCTTCGGCCTTCTGGACCTATGTAAAACGCAATCGGGGTTCTAATCAACCTGTGACTTTTGGAAGTATGTCATCTCAGGATGTTGCAGACTCATTTGCTAACTTTTTTAAAGACGTCTTCTTAAAAAATTCCCCCACGCTTGACGTAACGGCAGCATGTCTGACAGCAACGGGTGAAACGACCAATTTAAGTGATCGGCTTATAACCATTGGTCACGTAAGTGATGAGGATGTTCGTATAGCAATTAAACGCTTACAGTCCAAGCACACTCAGGGCCCAGATGGTATTCCCCAATACATTGTCAAAGATTGTTGCGAAGTTTTTGTCAGACCGCTCAAACTTTTATTCAACTTAGCAATAAAAACTAAAGTCTACCCTTCAGCCTGGAAGACCACCAAAGTATTACCAGTTCATAAGTCGGGATTGAAATCTGATGTCCATAACTACAGACCAATAGCTGTACTTTGTATTTTTGGCAAGATTTTCGAGTCAATCATTTACTCGAAAATATTTAAACAGTTAAACGGTTGGTTTTGCGATGAACAACATGGTTTCTTACCGAAGCGCTCCACCACGTCAAACTTACTCAATATTGTATCTGTAATAGCGAGTAACTTAGACCAGAAGAAGCAGGTTGACGTGGCTTACTTTGACTTTCGCAAAGCATTCGACCGAGTTGACAGCGACATATTACTTAAGAAATTATACCTAAGCGGTTTTTCTATGGACCTGCTAGAATTTGTAGCGAATTACCTCTCGAACAGGCAACAATATGTATGTTATGAAGGATCTAGATCTGCTCCATTTCTGGTTACCTCAGGCATTGGACAGGGTAGCAACCTTGGGCCTCTCCTATTCCTTATCCTTGTCAATGATCTGCCAGCAGCACTTAAATTCTCAACTTGCTTGTTGTTTGCCGACGACCTCAAATTGGCTTTGCCTATCGAATGTGCTAATGACCTATCGAATATCGAATGTGATAATGATGTTAGTAAGTTACAATTAGACATTGACGCTGTTCACACCTGGGCGCAAAAGAACAGCCTCGCCCTCAATATGGATAAATGCACTGTCATGACTTACACGCGTGCGCGCTCTCCTATATACCCCACATACAAATTAGAGGGAAAACCGCTAAAACGAATAAATGAAACGAAAGATCTAGGCACATGGTTTGACCCACAGCTCACATTCAACCAACATATAGTCAGAGTCTGCAACGAAGCAAGGAGATGTCTTGAATTTGTTATCCGGCAAGCCAAAATATTCTCAAACAGGCACGCTATCAGCATCTTGTACAATGCGTTTGTGCGTAGCAAGCTAGAATCAAATGCTGCAATCTGGAATCCCCATGAACAACAATACACTCTCCTTCTGGAAAAAGTACAAAAACCGTTTACACGTTTCCTTTACAAAAAGTTACACGGTTATTACCCCTACCTATACCCAACTCTATTTGTAATTGGAATGGTGGACTACACATCACTCGAAGCCCGAAGAAATATGTACCTTGTGAAATATTTCTATCAGTTAATACGCGGGGTGGTAGCTAATCCATCATTACTTTCCCTAGTAACAATTCGCGTCCCTGTGCCATTAACAAGATCACTACGCACTCGAAGCCGCGGCTTCTTTGCCATCCCATATGCCAGAACGCGCGCGCTTTCCTTCTCCCCACTACACCGAGCGCTAACGCTATTAAACGACATTTTAGAAAGCAATAGCCAACTTGACCTATTTTTCACTTCCGAAAATCAATTTCTGGTAGCATCCTGTAGTTACCTTGAAAAAATTGTAGCCACAAGTTCCATTTAAATTGAATGACGCGTAAATGTTCTAAGGTAACTTGTCCAATCTTATATTTATTAATTACCACCGTTATATTTAATTTTGTTCTGTAGTTGGTTTTTTTATTTACTTGATGACATAATTATTAATTTATCCTGACATTGTAATATTGAAAATGCATTAACTTTTTAATTTAGTCTTACTTTTGTTGTAATCTTATCGCTAGATTTAAGATTAGTCTAATTTAATTAAGCTTGTTTGTTGCATGTTAGATATTAAGTTTTATCTTATGTAACACAGGTTAGCATGTTTAGTTTAACTGTTAGTGCTGACCAAAATAAACAAATAAACAAGAAATCAGTGTACCTCTTTCTAAAACGAGATTTTTTCAAAAAAAGGTCCACCCGCCATTCTGACGTCAGGATGGCGGGTGGACCTGGTAAATGATACATTAAACCACATATAATGTATGTGGTTATAGTGTACCTTCAGTGTACCTCTGTATAACTTCAAAAACAATCTGCATACCTCTCCTCAAAAGGAGCTACGCTCAAAATAAGGTCCACCCGCCATCCTGACGTCAGGATGGCGGGTGGACCTGGTAAATCTTGCAGTTTATCACTCAAAAGGTGTGTAATTAGATTGCATATTCAGTGTACCTCAGTGTACCTTTAGTAAAAATCAGTGTACCTCTTGCTAAAACGAGATTTATTCGAAAAAGGTCCACCCGTCAGAATGGCGGGTGGACCTATGAAATGATACATTCAACCACATATAATGTATGTGGTTATAGTGTACCTTCAGTGTACCTCTGTATAACTTTAAAAACAATCTGCATACCTCTGCTGAAAAGGAGCTACGCTTAAAATAAGATTTATGGCGGGTGGACCTTTTTCGAAAAAATCTCGGTTTAGCAAGAGGTACACTGAAGATGCAAACTAATCACATACCTTTTGAGTGATATAGTGCAAGATTACCAGGTCCACCCGCCATCCTGACGTCAGGATGGCGGGTGGACCTTATTTTGAGCGTAGCTCCTTTTGAGGAGAGGTATGCAGATTGTTTTTAAAGTTATACAGAGGTACACTGAAGGTACACTATAACTACATACATTATATGTGGTTTAATGTATCATTTACCAGGACCTTTTATTGGAAAAATCTCGTTTTAGAAAGAGGTACACTGATTTTTACTGAAGGTACACTGAGGTACACTAAAGGTACTTTTATTAACAATTCGATAAAATTCCCGAGGTCCACCCGCCATCCTGACGCTCACCTATTTACCTATCTTCACATTTTTAACCAACTTCAAGATTTCGAAGGATCTTTGTTTTTTTGCTATTTTTTTTATATATACACCTATTATTCGAAGACGGCTGGACCGATTTGGAAAATACTTTTTTTGATTAAAAGAGTATACTTGAAAGTTGGTCCCGTTGTAACCAGGTCAGGATCTGATGATGGGATCCTGGAGGAATCGAGGGAACTCTTCAAATATTATAGGCACACCTTTCTCCTTCCTTTTGGAAATGTGGAGTTTAAGTGAAGCCGGTTCTTTTTCGTTTAAAAGTATATCCGTCAGGCGATTATTTTCGACTATATTTCCGCTACCCCAAAGTTGTCTGGAAGAGATTGCTGTCTAGCGATAAGACCGCCTGTTGTTTATTGTTTATTCTTCTGTTCTACTTTATTGAGGTGTGCAATAAAAAGTATTTACGTCACACCTGGCTATAATGGAGTTTTATACGCGCTACGCGTACGTTAAAAGTCGCATTAGGGCCAGGTAGACGTTTTTTTTTTAATTTTATTGAATAAGAAAAGTAATATCTACAATATTTTATATTACAAGACCCATCATTGGCAAAACCTTAGAGAGGTTTGTGTGCCGATGGGGAGTTCAAAAAACAATTATATTATTTTTAATTAATACTAGATCTTACATCTAATTATGTAGATAAGATTGTGTACGTAAAATTGTGTTCTGTGGGGGGTGGTGTAGCTTCACATAAAACACAGGGGGTAGAGCTTGATAATCTTGATTTATTTAGATTTTATTTTAAGGAATGCGCGCGTGACCATGCGGCTGGGAGCCTCGATGGTGACTGATTTTCATATTGGATTCATTATTTACATTGACTTTTAATTTGAATAAAGAATATTTGACATAAAACAACCAGTAATGTAGAGGTTTCTATCCAACCTCTACAGTACTCACCACGGGCAGTATAAAAGAAAGCCCTCTATCGCATGTTTACAACCCTCGCCTGCCGCTCGGGTTACAAATACCTGCGATTTCGGGCTTTCTTTCTTTTACAGTTCTTGGTAAGTAATGTACTATTGTATTGTATCAGGCGCCCGCCGGATCCGCTCCAAGCTGTACATCACGTCCCCCTGGCACCCAGCGCCGGCGCTGCCGCCCCACAGTCGCGCGCTGCCGCTGGACGAGAGCCGCGAGCCGTGGTTCTCCAGTGCCCTCTACAAGTGGGGCCCGGCGGTGCGCGCGGCGCCCTGCACGGCGGACAGCTTCCAGGAGATTGTGGAGATGTGCCCGAAAATACGAGATATTACGGTGAGGTTTGGTATCAATTTTTAACGGCCTCCTAGCCTAGTTGGTAGTGACCCTGCCTATGAAGCAGGAGGTCCCGGGTTCGAATCCTGGTCAGGGCATTTATTTGTGTGTTTATTATCACAGATATTTGTTCCTGAGTTATGGATGTTTTGTATGTATTTAAGTATTTATCAATATTTATCTATTATATATATCGTCGTCTAGTACCCACAACACAAGCCTTATTGAGCTTACTGTGGGACTAGGTTGATTTGTGTAAGATTGTCCCATAATATTAATTTATTTATTAATTTATCAACCGACTTCAAGATTTCGAAGGAGGAGGTTATCAATTCGTCGGAATCTTTGTTTTTTGCTTTTATTTTATGTATGTTTTTTTCCCTCCTTTTTGTCGGCAACGCGCATGTGACAGCTCTGGAGTTGCAGGCATTCATAGGCTACGGTAGTTGCTTACCATCAGGCGGGCCGTATGCTTGTTTGCCACCGTCGTGGTATAAAAAAAATGTACACCGATTATTCGAACACGGCTGAACCGATTCACAGTTGGTCCAATTGTCATTTGGTCAGGATCTGATGATGGGATCCTGGAGAAATCGAGGGAACACTTCAAGTATTATAGGCACACCTATAGATATTTTTTACAGCAGCTCGAGCATTTGCTTTTGGAAAGGTGTAGGCTAAGTGAAGTCGGTTCTTTTTTGTTTAAAATTATTTATTTGTCGTATGGCTACATGTCAATGGATATAGATAGACATTTCTTCCCTGGGGTAGTAGTAGTGGGAAAGCAGATGATTAAGAAAATCCAGTGAGTGCTGCGAGGTCCAGATGGGACAGTGCAGCTGCCGAGTTTGTTACTCTTTTAGCACCATTCGCTAACGTGTTTCCTACGGACGCAGAGTAACATTGATCCCCAATGGACAGTTTTGATCGTCACAAAGTTTAAAAGTTTAACCTGATATGTATGTCAGAATGTAGAAAACTTAACATTAATAGTACGCTTCGTCACATAATGAACAAAGTCACAGCTAAACGTTTTATTAAAGCTGAAAGGTATAGATAACATAGCCTATGAACACCTGCAACTCCAGAGGTGGCACATGCGCGTTGCCAACCCTTTAATATAAAGGAGGACTCACTGAGTTGACGGCTAAAGGGACAACGGGGTCGCCCGTCGTCAACGCATTGCGTCCTCTTTGAGCTCTCTGGTAACCGTACTCACCAGCAGGAACACAACACTGTGAGTAGGGTCTATAGTGTAATGGACTAGAAGCTGGCCACGTCAGATATGACACAATAATGAGAGCAACAAATCCCGTTTGCTTGATTGCTATACTATCCTCATTAAAATCCGGGCATCTGGCAGCTTTTAATGTGTGGAGGTCAGATTAACAGACTAGCAAAATTTTTGAGCTGGAAAATAGTAATAGGTAAAAACTGAATTAATTTTGTACTAAGCAGAAACGTCTGCAAGCGAAAATTTCAATTTCATAATTGAAAAAAAATGGAAAAATACACCGCGTTTCAGTATGGGTTAACGCATTGTTATCGATGTTATTCCAATATGACTTGGAACTGCGATGCCGTTAACGTGTATATACACTTACGGTAGATGTCGCTACACGTCTCCCTCTGACGTAAGCAATGAGGGAACTGATGGAAAGATTGTCTCAGTTATAAAGGACAGGGCCTATAATTTTAATATTAGAACAAAAAACATTGCGTATTATTACGGAAACAAAAACAGTAGGCGACAAACTATGAATTACATAAACGTCGTTTGGCACTACTTTCCCCCAACAGAAACTATTGGCAATGACAGAATCTAATTATTTATATAATTTAATATTGTATCAAACCTAGAACTCTAGAAGGGTTTGTTTTCTTCAAGTTATTTGCATTCTTTGACCTCCACCACTTTCCAGCTGCCAGATGTCTGGATCTAGAAATAAGCCTAGTATAGCAAACTAACTAGTGGGGTTTCGTTGCTCTCATTATTGTGTCATATCTGACGTGACTAGCTCTCCTGCTATAAGGTAAGGTTATAAACAACTCATTTATCGATTTTTTTGTTTTAGTTTTACGGTTTTCCGGACCGGGATTCAGTAAGAGCTAACGTCGGTGGTACATTACAAAAGCTGAAACGGGTCGCTTTCAGGAACCTGTGCTCCGAGGATGGGGATAGAGAACAGGTTATTATCCATCCATACTAATATTATAAATGGGAAAGTGTATGTGTGTGTTTGTTTGTTTGTTTGTTTGTTTGTCCGTCTTTCACGGCAAAACGGGGCGACGAATTGACGTGATTTTGTAAGTGGAGATAGTTAAAGGGATGGAGAGTGACATAGGCTACTTTTTGTCTCTTTATAACCCCCCCACTTCCCTAAAATGGGGGGTGGAAGTTTGTATGGATTGTTACCCCGAATTTAACGCGAGCGAAGCCGCAGGCAAAAGCTAGTAAAAATATACAGCAATACAAAATATGTATCCCTAAGACAACAAATATTTAACTTTAATACAGAGAATTACATTTAATAAGACCCAAGCGAAATACCTGCTATAATTTTATGTAATAGGTATATTAGTTCTATAACAACAGTAAATATAAGTACTTAACTAAAAATTAGGGGTACTCCCATACATGAATCTGGTTTTTGTTGTTTCTCAATAGGCGGGGCCACACCTGACGCACCGCCTCGCGAGGAAATTGCCGCGCGAGGCAGCGAGGCAATTCCCTCGCGAGAGTGTGCGTCAGGTGTGGCCCCGCCTAATAACTATTAACTATAAAGATCCCAAACTCGGTATGATAATAAAGAAAAATTCAAGTATTCCGTATTTGTTATCTAAAAAAATTGCCAAGCGTGAGACGGATTCAAGAAAAACATGATGCAAATATAAAAATTGTGTTATCTACGGAGCGCTAGTCGATTTTACCCGACTCCCGAAAGAGGTTTATGTTTTTTTTAATAGGCCTGTCCACAGCTGCCGCACCGTCTCGCTAGGCAGCTCGGCTAGTGTGGACGTGCCTCAGCTGAGGCAAACGCACGCGCGGCCGTAATGGCTCGGGCGAGGCATGTCCACACTAGCCGAGCTGCCTCGCGAGGCGGTGCGTCAGCTATGGACACGCCTAATTATTAAATAATACCTGACTTTATTTCAGGCTACCGATGATGACGTCAGCATGATCCTACAAAGCAACCCAATCGAAGAACTAACAATAATTGGAAACGACCAAATCAGAGGGACATTTTTCCAACATCTCAATACCAATCTTACCTCATTACGCATAAAAAACTGTCCTTTACTAGACTACCGTAACTTAATTTCAGTGTTAGATTATCTAAAAGATGTAACAAAACTAGATTTGTCAAAGAATAACGCGGATATTTTAAAAAACGTCCATTTATTACTTGATGTTATGCCGAAATTGCAAGATTTGGAGTTGTGTAATTACGATAAAATGGAGTTGGGGCAGTTGAAGACGCATGTGCGTTTGGAGAATTTGAAGAATTTAAATTTGAGGAGGAACAGGAACGTGAACGATGATTGGTGCGAGACTGTAGCCAAGGGTAATAGATTGGTGACTTTTGATGTGTCGTATTGTAAAGGTAAGCTTGTGAATTCTTACTAGACTGAGAGCTAGTCACGTCAGATATGACACAATAATGAGAGCAACGAAACCTCTCTTGTCAGTTTGTTATACTATGCTGATTTCTAGATCTGGACATCTGGCAGCTGTAAATTGGTGGAGGTCAAATAATGCAAATCACTTCAATAAAAGAAATCCTATAGTTCTGGGTTTGATGCAATATTATGAGAAATTATTTAAATAATTAGATTATATCATTGTCAAAAGTTTGTTGGGGGAAAGTAGTGACAAACGATGATGTAATTCATAGTTTGTCGCCTACTGTTTCCGTAATTATACGCAATGTTTTTAGTTCTAATGTAAAATATAGGCCCTGTACTTTGTAACTAAAATTCTGTTACTCTAGCCTCCACCCATTAAAAGCTGCCAGATGCCCGGATCTAGCAATAAGCATAGTCTAACCAGACGGGTTTTGTTGCTGTCATTATTGTGTGTCATATATGACGTGGCCAACTCTTAGTCCAAACCGCTTTATTCTTAAAACTTAGTAAACCACTGTAATTTTTATACACGTTATATTTAGCTTGACCCCCTATATTTATATGATTATAAGGGCCTGTTTCACAATCTCCAGATCAACTTATCTGCCAGTTAAAATTATTGCTATCCTTTTCTCCAGTCATATAAAACAAAAGGACAGCAAACATATATCTGACAGATATGCTTTAACTGGAGATTATGAAACAGGCCATAAGTATAGTACATGCTTTGCTAGTCGATTTGTGTAAGATTGTCTCCATTTTTTTTCAGGAGTCACAATGACAGGCCTGACGGAGGTGTGCGAGTCTTCCCGACGGATGAGCGAATTGGCCATCGCTGGGAACGATGACGTGTCGGACGAGGACGTGGAGACGCTCATCCGGCTCTGCCCCAACCTGGTGGTGAGTGACCGGCGTGAGTGACTGACGTGAGTGAGCTGTCGCCGACAACGAGGACGTGGGGACGTTCATCCGGCTCTGCCCCAACCTGGTGGTGAGTGACCGGCGTGAGTGACGTGTGTGAGTGAGCTATCGCCGGCAACGAGGACGTGGAGACGCTCACCTGACTGCCCCAACCGGGTGGTGAGTGACTGGCGTGAGTGACCAGCGTGAGTGAGCTATCGCCGGCAACGAAGACGTGGAGACGCTCATCTTGCTCTGCCCCAACCTGGTGGTGAGTGACCGGCGTGAGTGACTGACGTGAGTGAGCTGTCGCCGGCAACGAGGACGTGGAGACGCTGATCCGGCTCTGCCCCAACCTGGTGGTGAGTGACCGGCGTGAGTGACGCGTGTGAGTGAGCTATCGCCGGCAACGAGGACGTGGAGACGCTCACCTGACTGCCCCAACCGGGTGGTGAGTGACTGGCGTGAGTGACCAGCGTGAGTGAGCTATCGCCGGCAACGAAGACGTGGAGACGCTCATCTTGCTCTGCCCCAACCTGGTAGTGAGTGACCGGCGTGAGTGACCGACGTGAGTGAGCTGTCGCCGGCAACGAGGACGTGGAGACGCTGATCCGGCTCTGCCCCAACCTGGTGGTGAGTGACCGGCGTGAGTGACGCGTGTGAGTGAGCTATCGCCGGCAACGAGGACGTGGAGACGCTCACCTGACTGCCCCAACCGGGTGGTGAGTGACTGGCGTGAGTGACCAGCGTGAGTGAGCTATCGCCGGCAACGAAGACGTGGAGACGCTCATCTTGCTCTGCCCCAACCTGGTGGTGAGTGACCGGCGTGAGTGACTGACGTGAGTGAGCTGTCGCCGGCAACGAGGACGTGGAGACGCTCATCCGGCTCTGCCCCAACCTGGTGGTGAGTGACCGGCGTGAGTGAGCTATCGCCGGCAACGAGGACGTGGAGACACTTATCTGGCTCTGCGCCAACCTGGTGGTGAGTGACCGGCGTGAGTGTGCTATCGCCTATATATGATATGATAGATAGAAATATACTTAAATACATAGGAAACATCTATAACTCAAGTACAAAAATCTGTGACACAAATAAATGCCCTTATCAGGATTCGAACCCGGGATCTCCTGCTTAATAATAAAAATATATGTGTATTATTTATTAATTTATGTATATTATTCGAATATATATATAATACGGTTATATATTTATGAATTAGATTTAAAAAAAAAGTCAAACATAAAAAATACCATTCAAGTAAAACTAGGAATTCATTAGATTATTATTTAACATAGACATTTAGAATTACCAGCTATATTCAGTTTAAAATTTCCCATGCTTGTAATAATTTCCCGTACCTATTCCTTTAATCTCTGTTTGGCCCGACAGTTAACGGTTCTTCATTGTGCCATAAAGTTTAAATCCATATCCATACTAATATTATAAATGGGAAAGTCTATGTGTGTGTTTGTTTGTCCGTCTTTCAGGGCAAAACGGGACGACGAATTGACGTGATTTTTTAAGTGGAGATAGTTGAAGGGATGGAGAGTGACATAGGCTAATTTTTGTCTCTTTCTAACCCCCCACTTCCCTAAAATGGGGGGGGGGGGGGTGGAAGTTTGTATGGTTTGTTACCACGACTTTACCACGCTAGTTAACTATAAACCATATACTTGTAAACTTGTCTATACCTTAACACTTTGGCTACCGAGAACCCGCCTGGTAGGCACTCGTAATGTTTGCTCAGATGCCGGGCACGCGGCGTGCGGCATTGCGTTGCACGTCGTAGCCCGCCTGGCGGGTTCTGTCGGTTTCTGGGGTATTGTTCAAAATTTTGCCCGGTTACGAGAGTGTTAATAAAGTCGAAAATGGTCAAAACCGGGGCATCTGCTCTAGATATATTGAACCCTGCTTAATAATAAAGCGCATGGTGTTGTATGAGCAGACGCTGAACATCCAGCGATGCCTGGGCGTGACCCCCGACCTGGTGGTGTACCTGGCGCGCCTCATGCGCCGCCGCCGGCGCCGGCGCCTGCCCGCGCTGCGCCTGCGCCTCTACGGGACCGTCGTGCCTGATGCCATGCCGGTATACTAGCTCTTTACATTCTTTACATAAAGTTACTGCTAATAATTTTAAACAAAAAGGAACCGACTTCACTATAGGTGTGCCTATAATCGTTGAAGAGTTCCCTCGATTTCTCCAGGATCTCATCATCAGATCCTGACATGGTTACAATGGGACCGACTGTGAAGTATACTCTTTCAAACAAAAAAAGAATTTTCCAAATCGGTCCAGCCGTCTTCGAATAATCGGTGAACATACATAAAAAAAAAATAGCAAAAACAAAGATCCCGACGAATTGATAACCTCCTCCTTCGAAATCTTGAAGTCGGTTGAAAAGCAGTTTATACAACTGTACACAGTTACATAAACTACTATTACGTCACACCTGGCCGTAATGTGAGTTTTACGGCACGCTACGCGTACGGTAAAATTCGCATTATGGCCAGGTGGAGACGTAAAATTGTGTACTCGCCACGGGCAGTAAAAAAGAAAGCCCACTATTGCATGTCTACAACACCTACAAATACTGCGGACGATCTTTTCGGAAGATCAGCGGTGGCTAACGCTAGCAACATGCTGAGAAGAGACCATTTCGTGACACTTGTCTTACACTTCAATTATCTGTAATCAACCGACTTCAAGATTTCGAAGGAGGAGGTTATCAATTCGTCGGGAATCCCGAAGGTGGATGCTTAGTGAAGTCGGTTCTTTTTTGTTTAAAATTATTTATTTGTTCTTTCTGTATTGTCACGAATAAAGATATTTCTAGTTCTAACATGATTAAAAATATTATAATTTTAAACAAAAAAGAACCGACTTCACTAAGCATCCACCTTTCCAACACCAAATGCTCGAGCTGCTGTAAAAAATACTCAAATCACTACAGGTGTGCCTATAATAGTTGAAGAGTTCCCTCGATTTCTCCAGGATCCCATCATCAGATCCTGACCTGGTTACAATGGGACCAACTGTGAAGTATACTCTTTCAAACAAAAAAAGAATTTTCCAAATCGGTCCAGCCGTCTTCGAATAATCGGTGAACATACATAAAAAAAAAAAAAAATAGCAACAAAGCTCCCGACGAATTGATAACCTCCTCCTTCGAAATCTTGAAGTCGGTTGAAAATAATTTTAAACAAAAAAGAACGATTTCACTTAGCATCCACCTTTCCAACAGCAAATGCTCGAGCTGCTGTATAGTCTTTCCTCCCGTTCTTGGCCTGTTACGGATTAGTGTTCTTATCAGTAAGCTCCATTGTAGCAAAACCGCAAGCGCACGCGCCACGACAAAAAAAAGGATTTGGGCTCATGTTAGCGTTTATAGAATATCTACCATATGGACCACGCAATAAGATTCAATATGAACTAATACAAAAAAGCTGCATATTCTTAACGGTTGCGCCCAGCGTAGGCGACTTAAACGCTCTCCATCCAGCATATCTTGACACCGAGATCCGAAACAAATATGCATAAACGGAGACCGCGCTTGCACTGGTATTCCGAACGCCCGACTAGGCAGCGCTTAGGAGGCAATTGGAATTATTCCTCACGAACAGGTAAATTCAGGGTCGGATTTTGATTAAAACATTTGGGTACGTGTACGAATTATGTATATTTAATTTAAAAAAATATATGAACATTGGGTAAGTATATTACAATAATAATCGGTTAGTTATAATATAATCAGTTATACAAATAATCAACGAATTTTGAAAACGTTTTTTAAAAATATTACTTTTAACGGACAGCAAATTACTTACTAAGAATAAAGAATTTTAAATAAAAATAATTTTAAGATGCTACATTAAAACGTAATAAGACATCAATGTTTTAGATAGTTACAGATACATTTTAAATTTGCTTGCATCTTCTAACGGCCGAAACATAACGCTATTAGTAGCGCCTCCGCATGGTTGAAAAGCGATACTATTATTGACGCTTTCCGATGGTCGGCACAAAACACTTGTATGAGCATCTTCCCATGGTCGGAACATTACATTCGTAACAGCATCTTCCCATGGTCGAAACATTACACACGTAACGGCATCTTCCCATGGTCGGAACATTTTTACATTGGAAATGTAAAAATCCGATCGAAAGTCCAGATTAACAATGCCAGAGGTCAAATAAAACTTAATACACCAAAGTCCAAACAGTAGCAAACAAAATCCAAAAAAACGTAACCGGGTCGTCATGAAAAGGGTGGTATAAAGAGCACATGTACTTAAATCGAGGCTTGTAAGACACTGGGAAAAGATAACCCTTTAATCCAGCTTAGCCATTTCCCCCTACCCTAAGCTGATAGTGCGTAGGTAGCGCATTCCTAAATAATGAGTCACCCCAACACTAACCAAATGTGCGTTGTGTACATTGTAAGTTTTATTAGATTAATGAGCTTTATTAGAAAAGTTTTACTTGATTTACAATCGGATATTTATACAAAGAGTAACAAACTTGGCAGCTGCACTGTCCCATCTGGACCTCGCAGCACTCACTGGATTTTCATTATCACCTGCACTCCCACTACTACTACCGCAGGGAAGAAATGCCTATCTATATCCAGTGACATGTAGCCATACGATAAATAAAATAAAAAAAATAAGCATGTTTTAACCGAAGAAAGACACATTCAAGTCGTGCTAATTATCATGATTTGAATGTGTTAATGTTAAGGTAATAAATATGAGTTAACACGCAACAGTGGGTTAACTTTCTAACTAGATAAAAATATGTAAGTGTAACATTAAAAAAAAATGATTTAATAATTCGTTGATTATTCGTATAACTAAATATAACTAACCGATTATTTCTGTAATTTGTTAACCTGATTATTATTTATATACTGATTTTAATGAAATTATATGAAGTGTAATGCAATGAAATGATTATTAAAACGGAATACCTACTATTATAGTTAAAATTAAAATATACAACTGTATAAGGACTTAGCTTGTAAGTTATATGACTTGTAAATGAACCTATTTTACTAATTTATAATATGTATCAGTATTATTATTGTTAAATACTTACCCAATGTTTACATTTTTTTTAAATATTAAATATTCATAAATCGTATTTGTGTCCAAATGTTTTCAATCAAAATCCGACCCTGTTTTACCTGCCCGTGAGGAATAATTCCAATTGCCTCCTAAGCGCTGCCTAGTCGGGCGCTCGGAATACCAGTGCAAGCGCGGTCTCCGATTACGCATATTTGTTTCGGATCACGGTGTCAAGATATGCTGGATGGAGAGCGTTTAAGTCGCCTACGTTGGGCGCAACCGTTAAGAATATACAGCTTTTTTGTATTAGTTCATATTGAATCTTATTGCGTGGTCCATATGGTAGATATTCTATAAACGCTAACATGAGCCCAAATCCTTATAAAAATACTCAAATCACTATAGGTGTGCATATAATAGTTGAAGAGTTCCCTCGATTTCTCCAGGATCCCATCATCAGATCCTGACCTGGTTACAAGGGACCAACTGTGAAGCTCTTTTAAACAAAAAAAGAATTTTCCAAATCGGTCCAGCCGTCTTCGAATAATCGGTGAACATACATAAAAAAATATAGCAAAAACAAACATCCCGACGAACTGGGTAACCTCCTCCTTCGAAATCTTGAAGTCGGTTGAAAAATATTTAATATAGCTTATGATATAATACTTTTGTTTCAGATGATGTATTCGTTTATTATGGACTTCGCGAAAGGCACGCAGCTCTGGCCAAAACCTAGTCCGTATTTAGGTTTTTGATCCACCGAACTTATTCACAAATATAGGGTGGTTTTCACCCCTAATGCTCCACGTGGTGGACGGGATGCCCAACACCGAAATAACCGATCAACATCGAAAAATTAGCTGACTCGTAGAAAAAAACGGGGCAAATGTTACCCTACTTTATTTAGATAGTTTTTTTTTTTTTTTTTTATGTGACTGACCAGCGATTGGCCCAAGTCTCACCTGATGGAAAGTGAAGACAGGGCCTAAGATGGAGCTCACCGGTTCAGTAATAGCCTATTCACTCTTGCCTTAAAAAATACCGAGATCGTATTTATCAGGGAATACAGATTTATTTAATTTCTACTATGAATCATGATCACCGCGTGAAACGTAGGGTAGTGGTCGATGGGCAGGATATACAGTAAGTACGTCGACGAGTATGCTTACTTGGGCCAGCTAGTATCATTCTACAACAGGCAGTTGAAAGAGACCGATCGCCGTATCGCAAACGCCTGGTTGAGCTTCTGGTCCATGAGGTCGCTATTAAAGGGCAACCTTCCACTCTCGTTAAAGCGTAAACTTGTCGACATGTTTATGTTGCCTATGGCGCCCAAACATGGTCACACACTGAAGCTGAAAAGTCCAGACTCAAGGTCTGCCAGAAAGCAATGGAACGCAGTATACCGGGTGTACGAAGAACTGACTGTATCAGAAACACCGAACTGCGTTCCAGAACCGGTATCGTGGATGTGGGCATGAAGGCCGCCAAGCTAAAGTGGGACTGGGCAGGGCATCTCTGCCGGATGCATCCGGAACGCTGGGCTAAACTAGTCACTGAATGGGTTCCACAGGATGGACATAGGCAGAGGACGACCAAGACGGAGGTGGCGGCATGATCTGGACACGTATAGTAAAGAATGGCGGGAGTGGGCGATGGACAGGAAAACATGGCGGAAAAGAGGGGCGGCCTTTGCTCAGCAGTAGGACACACTACCAAGCTAACAAAAAAAAAGTATCACCATATGACTCCTCCATATCGTACCGTATCATAGCGAGCGTTCATTCACCCTAGTCTCCGCTAACACGGAGGTAGCGCTCTCTAACCGGTAAATGGATTTCGTTCATTGCGAGCGTAACCTTTATTATGGGTTAGGCTCTCAAAGTGTGGCTCTAACCGCTACGGAAAATTTACCGGTTTACAAGCCCTGGCCGTGGGCATCATGTCAAACAGTTCTCCTCCTCCCTACTCCTTCAGACCCTCCTTCATTTTCAGTACTCCTGAGATGAGTGTTCCTAATTTATCATACAAAGTTTTTGTTTGTCCATTTTATTACGCTCAAAGAAAGTTGTATTGAAAACGTGTAAACGTGTCGCCTTAGAGTACGGGGTACCGTACGTCAAATCCGGTAGATCTGATTTTTTGCAGACTTATTTATGATGTTTGCCCAATGAATCATTCAAGTTTGTGACCTCGAGCGCCGAACGCAACTTTGTCAAAAAACAAAAATCGTTTCTTTTTTCAGACTGGCGATTATGACCCTAAAGGAATGGTTTTTAATAGTACCTTCTCAAGACATGTTTAAAGAAGACTAAATTTGCTACAATATGAATATGAGACTATAATTGTCTCTGTAGACCCAATAGTTTCTGAGATAAAGCTTTTCAAAATAGAACCGTTTTTCCCAGAAAAGTTTACCGTTTACCCTTCCCCTTCTTTTCTGGGAAAAACGGTTCTATTTTGAAAAGCTTCATCTTGGAAACTCTTGGGTCTACAGAGACAATAGAGAACATGCGTGAAAAATATTTACTTGAATTTGTTCCATAAACACGTTCAACAACCCCAAATTAATATAAATAAGTGGAAATCCGTAATAATTTTTAATAGTTTTTTAAAGATTACGGTTTAAAAACGTAAAATTTTAGGCATTTTTTTTTATACCTCAAATGTATTTTCGAAACTTCAGTTCGATTACTTATGTTCTAACAAGAAAAAAAATGTATGACAACTATATACCTAAACGCATTTTTTCGTGCTTAAAATTACAAAAATCTTCCAAAAACTTGTTCCTTCCAAACAGTTTTCTGCAACTGTGTACGTCACAAAGCTCACACTTTTTGTATGGGGCGTTTGACGCGCGGCGCAGACGCCTAATGTATTTTCACATTTTTGACGTTTCAGGGCTATCATACATAGTAGGTTTATTTGAGACATTTGAATCTACAGGGAAATAGAATCGAATGACGTCTTCCAAAAAAATCATGCATATTCCTAATTGTAATTATAGTCTTATATTATATTGTAGCAAATTTAGTCTACTTTAAAAAAGTCATGACAAGGTACTGTCAAAAACTAGTCTTTAAGGGTTATAATCGCCAAAATCTGATTATTCGTTTTTCATAATTAGAATACATTACCAATTACACCTTTAAACGGATCACCAGTATCTTTGTTACACCTGTATTAAATCTAATTTGACACTAATAATTTTAAACAAAAAAGAACCGACTTCACTAAGCTTCCACCTTTCCAACACCAAATGCTCGATCTGCTGTAAAAAATACTCAAATCACCATAGGTGTGCCTATATTAGTTGAAGAGTTCCCTCGATTTCTCCAGGATCCCATCATCAGATCCTGACATGGTTACAATGGGACCAACTGTGAAGTATACGCTTTCAAACAAAAAAAGAATTTTCCAAATCGGTCCAGCCGTCTTCGAATAATCGGTGAACATAAATAAAAAAATAGCAAAAACAAAGATCCCGACGAATTGATAACCTCCTCCTTCGAAATCTTGAAGTCGGTTGAAAATAATGTTTTGGATAAAGGATTCACAATGGTTGGCACACAAATACGACGAGCCTAAATATTATAAGCAGATATTGTAGCAGCTAGCCTTTTTTCATGCCATAATGCCATGTGCCTAATTTTTTATTGCAAAAAAAATTGTAATTTGAACTTTGCACACTGTAAACAGAGTTGAAAATTTAAACTCCCATAAAATGGCTTCGTATGCGGTAAAGGGGTAAAAAAAATGCCGAGTTAGTTATAAGTTTATAACATACTTACTGTTAGTTAGTTACCTACTGTAAGTACAGTCACCGGCAATAGTATCTTCCTACATGAAGGCCGCAAAAATATATGACACATTTATTTGTGGGGCCATAAGAGCGTGTCACATATTTTTGCGGCCTTCGTGTAGGAAGATACTATTGCCGGTGACTCTACCTAGTGCAATATTTTACATACATTTAGTTATTTATATATCTTACTATTACTTGTGACTGACAAGTTGTGAGGGTATAATATGGATTAGATTCTTATGAAGAATATGAAGTGTACAATCAACTACAATATATCTGACATAACGAAGGCCGCAAAAATATTGACTTGCGCTTAAGACTTCACAAAAAAAATTGTCTGATATTTTTCGGGCTTCGTCATTTATGTCAGATATTGTCAGATATTATTAACTGAGCGTGTGTAAACACTGTAAGTGAAATAGCGGAATCTTTCGTCATACAAGTGACTTATTATACATGAAAAATATGATCTCGAACAATAGTGGTACCGTAATGAGAGCCCCCACAAAAAAATGTGCATAATATTTAGTAAAATAATAATTTTGTGTTAGATGTCATCTATAGAACTTTAAGAACATTATATGGATTATAAATATTAGATAATATATATTTAAAACACTTACTAGTTAATACTATTAAATAATTTTAATAGTTGCTAGCTAGTTTATATTGTCGGTTTAGTTTAAAGTTTTTTTTATATTGAATTTAGGTTTAACGCAATAAATTATTTAATATAATATAATTAGTTGTTTTTTCTCCTGCCTTCTTAATTGAAACGAAAACTTCCGCTTTAGAATTTAATCAATATATGTTAACAAGGCTGTTTTTTTAGGGTTCCGTAGTCAAAATGGCAAAAACGGAAACTTTATAGTTTCGTCATGTCCGTCTGTCCGTTCGTTCTTCCGTCCGTCCGTATGTCACAGCCACTTTACCCGGAAATATAAGGCGTATCTTAATAAAATTAAGAGATAAGGTGTATTTTGTATGCCGCTATTTAGTTATGTAGTTAAATTGCAGAAAGAAATATTTTTAGGGGGGCGCTCCATACATGTAACTAAATTAAAAAATAAAAACAAATATGCACATCAATCAATAGGTCTGTAAAAATAACTTATAGATTTCTTTTAACATTTGTGGATGTATGGAGTGCCACCCCCCCCTGAAAATATTTTTTCCATCAATTTTACTACAAAACTAAGTAGCGGTATATAAGATACACCTTATGTTAAAATTGTATTTAGATACGTCTTATACTTTCCGAGTAAAACTGCTATGACATACTTACGGACGGACGGACATAACGAAACTAAAAGGGTTCCGTTTTTGCCATTTTGGGTACGGACCCTAAAAAACTCATTTAAATCCGTTCAACCGCTTTAAAGCTCTGTTACATTTATCCTAGTTAGCTTCCTAAATGATTTAGTCACCAAATTTAGTCAAGTGTTACCACATTTAGCAATAAAATTTACTAAAAAAATATTAAGATGCTAGTTAGGACACTAAAAAAAGTAAAGTGTAACAGGGCTTTTAATACTACGGTGGCACAGATTTTTTTTTAGGTTTTTATCGTATGGCTACATGTCAGTGGATATAGATAGGCATTTCTTGGTAATAGTAGTGGGAAAGAATAGCAGTGAGTGCTGCGAGGTCTAGATGGGACAGTGCAGCTGCCAAGTTTGTTACTCTTTTAGCACCACCCAGGGATCACGTGTAGGGTTGTCTCAGGTGTTTCCTACGGACGCAGAGTAACATTGATCCCCATCAGTGGCACAGTCACCACAGACAGACACACGTCATAGCGGTCAAACTTATAACACTCCTCTTTTGCGTTGGGGATTTAAAAAAAAACAAATCAGCTCTGGCTTGACTATGATTTATTCTGACTACCATTCTAATTGACCGATTGTTAAATGCATTTGATTGTTTTTAAAGAAAAAATGCAGGCGACTGTTAAAATAATTTTAACCATATAAGAACCGACTTCACTTATTTAGACTCCACCTTTCTAGAAGGAAATGCCCGAGCTACTGTAAAAAATATAGAAATCACTAGGTGTGCCTATAATATTCGAAGAGTTCCCTCGATTTCTTCAAGATCCCATCATCAGATTCTGACCTGGTTACAATGGGAGCAACTGTCAAGTGTATACTTGACAGAGTATTCTTTCAAACAAAAAAATAATTTTCCAAATCGGTGCAGCGGTCTTCGAGCAATCGGTGAACCTACATATAAAAAAAATAGCAAAAACAAAGATCCCGACGAATTGAGAACTTCCTCCTTTGAAATCTTGAAGTCGGTTGAAAAGGCAATTTATTCTGTTTCTATCAGGCATCAAAAATATCTTTTTAATACAATTGCTCAAAAAGTTTAGTTTATGTAGCTGCAAATCGTGCGTAAAGTTTGATTGTATGCACTAGTGCTAAAAACTAATCTGATCTGCAAATCGTGCGTAAAGTTTTATTTTATGCACTAGTGCTAAAAAGTAATCTGATTGATACTTTTTAAGTAAATGAGTTTTATGCAAGACCAGCTTATAAATGACCCACCTGAACAACGCGCGATTGGGCATACTCCTTTGAGTATTATGCGAGACCCGCTTCTAAATGACCCACCTGAACAACGCGCGATTGGGCATAAAGGAGTATTATGCGAGACCCAATAGTATTACTTGAACAACGCGCGATTGAATGAAGCTGTCTTTCGTACACTGACAGAATATAAATGTAATTTTATTTCATTGTAGTTTTTTCGCAATTGTATTTAAAAAAAGATGTTCGACACACGTGCGGAAGTGTCATTTTCACTCGTCCCGAGTCTTGACCTCGGTACTCGTGCAAAGTGACATACTTCTCGAGTTCTCGCACTTGTATCGAAAACTACTATTATAATCCTGGTTGGAGTGCATGAAGTATTCGAAAAGCCAAAGAAAGAAATATTTAATTAAAGTCAGCCATTTTCTTTAACTCGTAATATAAAATATAAACAAAGGTCAAACCCAATAAAATTATTTATTTATAATATTTTCTTTGATGTGAAAAAACAAAATAAATGAAAAAAATATGTACCAACTAACAGCCCCCATTTTAACGCATATTTTTTATGCGTTCGTTCCAATATTATCCTCCTAAAAATCCTCCTAGTGACTCCCTTTTTGATTGAAGTTTTTATGTCTATCAAAGGGCTCTTTGGAAAGCGGTTTCATGTGAATATCAAAAGCTAGCTCATCTTTGTAGCGATCATAAATAATGCAGCAGTAGAATTCAAAACAGTTTTGTTTACAGCCAAAATGAGATAGGTTTATCTGCATAGCGGCAATTTTCCAGCCCGACAGATCTTCAAAAGTTGCCAGGCTAGAAAATCTTGCTGCAGTAAAATTATATTTAATATTTGATTTGCGATCTTTATAATAGCTGGAATCTCACAAAGCTGAGTTCATAAATTTCTTTTGGCCATTGTTAAAAAGATTTGATAAAAATGCATTAATAATTGAATAATGAAAGAAGACATTTTGCCTATTTTGTTTCCTGGCAACCTCGTCAGTCTGATAAAGAGCGCGGCGTGAACATACGATTATTTTCCGCAGTCCCTTAAAAATGGGCTCGAAATCGCATTTAAACCCAAAAAACATGTTATACAATGTATAAAACAAGTTATTTATAACAAAATTATGTACGAAGCACGTTTATAACGTTCGTTTCATTGAATATTAATATAGCTAGTGTTTTTATGTTCACCGATGTTTTTCAGACTTTAAGATGTTACTGGCCGGTAAGAATCTCCAATTTACATTCAAAACTTAGAAAAAAAAACTAATTAAAAAGAACGCTGCTAAACCCGCCAAAATTGTACAGTTTTTCCAATCGTTACATCTAAGTCATTGTTTTTTTCTTTAACTTAATTACTGCAGTGGCGCTGGATATCGATCAGTTGGAAACAAGTGCTCATTAAATGTTTCTTGTTAAGAATCGTGGTTCCATACCCGTTGTTGCAAGGACGACATTGGTAGTAGTAACTTAAAATCAATAACGTGCGCGCATTGGAACGCGTTTCTACGCTAATGTTGCTGAAATGCTTACTAGCGTAAATTTTGTATCCACAAAGCTTCTTTATATAACCCTGTTCATGTTTTATGAATTCTATTAATGTATTTTCATGTATTCACGAAATAAGCTTTGTTCATAATATAGGTACTATTAGGTAACAATCAGAAATAAAACATGATTGTGTTTTGTTCTCTTAAAAAAACTTAATAAACAAGTGTACCTAATCGTTAAAGAAAATTATTTTTCGTAAAATATTCTGTCATTTTATTATAATTTATGGTCATTATCGTATAAATAAAGAAGAGCGATAAAATTATGTCGTTTCGCGCGGCCAGTGCCTCTAGACGCAAATGATGCTCCCAATTGTATTATTATCTAAAATAGTGACGTTACTCGATATCGATGTTCATTGTATTTTTTTTTTCGTTTTAAAAATGTACGATTTTATTTTATAGAATAAATTCTATATAATTACATACAAAAATGGTTAAAAAATATAGGTATTTAATTTATTTATGTTGACTAAATATACCGTCTATGGTTTAGGTATGCCACATTCACAAAAAATGTGCACTTTTTATATGTCAATCTTTAAAGTCTAAATTAAATATGTGTTGTAAACATACACATTTAAAAATAATAATACATGTTTATCTATTTGGCTACTGATAAAATAAGTCTAGAATAAACTTGGAAGTTATTCCTTTGTACGTGCTATTACTTCTACACTTCGTTTTTCTTATTAAGTTGCATCGTTGCGTCACATTAGTTTAATATATTGAGGAAGTGAATCAATTCAAAAGGGCAGTTACGTAATTCTTAAGGGTTCTTAATTACATATCAATGCTGAAATCATAAAGTTTAGTATTTTATGTACAAAATTTGTACTCGTTTTGCCGTAATTTTTAAATAAAAAGTGAGGTATCTATCAGACTTTATCATTAGAAAGAAAGAAAGAAAAAACGTTTATTCGTGACGTAATACTTAAGCCTAATAAATGGTACACATGTACCATGTACTTAATGAATAAAACGATACATTTGTCACGAAATGGTCCCGACTCGGCGTGGTGCTAGCCTGGATTACTTTGATAGTTGTAAAATAAAAGAAATCTATGTAATCCTGTTCAGCCTTTATACTATAGTAAATACAAGCTAATTAACCCGGCTATGTCAATACCTTTAAATAAGTAAAATCTCAAGACAATCTGCATGTATACAGTTTTAATTATAAAATCACAAAAAAATAGTCGCGTGTAATAAAATCACATTCTAACAGTTAAAGTCTATGGAGTAGCCAATTTTATTTAAGTTTAGTCTTAAATATTTAAAAAGTAGAAAAATATGGATGAGGACATAAGGATATTATGGCTTAACCTGAATTTCATATTTAACCATATAAACGTGGCAAAACGGGCACGAATGGCACAAACAGTTGGTGTTAAGAGACTGTCAACAGCCAAATTAATACTCTTTTTAAACGGGATATAAAGAGTCCATTGTGAGTATTGTGACTTTTTTTAAGTGAGCGGTCGGGTAGCAAAAACAGAAAACACTCAGTTATGAATCTGTGCACTACTTGTGTACAGTGAACAATAACCGCTCAACTATGAATAATTATGGCATATTCAATATATTGGATTGTCTACTTTTATTGTAGTAGTAAAATATAAAATAAAACACAAGTAAACTGTTTTTTATAAGTCGTAACTTCGAATTGATTTTCTATCGAGCTTATTTTATTTTATCATATCTTGTGTTAAATACAGCAATTGTAGCTTATTTAATGCACACCTCAGAACGAAAACACGATTAGAAAGAAAGAAAAAAAAGGAAAAAGAAAGAAAATTATTAACATCTTTTACTTGCTAACCAAACAAATTTTAATTAAAAACTAGTACATTTGAAGGTCAATGGCTGTTGACAACCCCTTAACCGATAGCGTGTAAGTGTATGTATAATTTATAAGTGGTAATAATGGAATGTGCATGGTGAAGCGGTGATGCCGCGCAGCTGAGTCCAGTCCGAGCGCCGCGCCAGCCACGCAAGATGCGTTGGATATTTCCAGTACCAGGTGAGAATTATTCTTTTCTATATACTCACAAAAAATATTTTTAATTTGTTATAACTTATAATTCTGCCTTAGCCGAATAACGCTATCCCTCAAAAAAGTTGAATGCAAATGTATATCTTAAATTTTACAGTTCAGAATGCCATTTGATATTGAGATAGCGCTCTTAAAGCCCTGTTACACTTTACTTTTTTTAGTGTCCTAACTAGCATCCTAATTAGGATCCTAACTTTTTTCAATAGTAAATTTACTTGCTAAATGCGGTAAGACTTGACTAAATTTAGAAACTAAATCATTTAGGAAGCTAACTAGGACAAGTGTAACAGGGCTTTTGGACTTAGCAGGGCAGATTTTTTTTTTAAATGACGCACATGATTTACATACACTAAAATGCGAAGCGCCTCCATTTTAGGTTGGTTAAAAATGCATTCGTATTCAGTTTTTGGTTATATTGAAGTTGGCGGAAGCTTCAGAAATTATGGGGTTATAAAACTAAAAATAAAACAATTCAGCCATGCAAAGATAGACTGACGAGGTCGGCATCTCATACAGGATGTTTTTTTAATAGCTTTATATGAACAAAATAAAAACAAAATACTTTGAGTTGCACCGACAAGAGCATGGCTCTCAAGTGTTTGATGATGATGATGAACAAAATAATCGCCAAGGCCAGTGGAGGGATATATTTAGTCAGCCTTCCCAGGGACGTATTTATTTTGTAAGTTTTTATTTAATTTTACTAATAATTAAAAAAGGCCTTTTTACCTCTAGCTGACCTGAGTTTGACACTGTCAGTAATAATGACATTATTTCTCTACTCATCCTTCTCATCCTTCATATACTTAGAAAAGGACGGGTACAAAAATAATGACATTAAATATTACTGATAGTGTATGGACCGCTTCTTACATTATTTCATACAATGTAGGGTGTGGTTGAAGGTTTGTTTTGTTTTATTAAGGCTGATTTATTTTATAATTGCTGGAAAATTAAAGGAAAACGTACCAAAATCATTACTGGCGCGTATTTTACTTGTTTTTAATGAGTCCATAGGATATGTAAGTGCATATGTAGAAGGAACTGATGAAATTTAAATCGTTAAGTTTTTCTTCCACTAAAATTATTTAATTATTATTTATTCCTATTTTTTTTATATGTGTACTGTACTGTTCTATTTTATTGAGGTGTGCAATAAAGAGTGTTTGTATTGTATTGTTATTCCTATTTTATAAAGTAAAATTAGTGGTGATCACTGCAAACTATCGATATCGATATTGTCCCGCCTTCATCAGTTTTTAACGCAGGAGTATAATGGGCTGTCAGTGTGCCAAGCCCGCGGTTCCCATTTTATTGAATCCATAAATGTGGGCCAAGTTTGGATTTAATTAGTTTATAATAGTAGGTATTAAGGGCAAAGCTATTCACGCGAACTTATTTAGAGTGCGTCATGCTTACCTGCCTTAAAACTTAATTGTGATTTTAAGGAAAGGGTTAAAGGCCCTTTAGCTTTTTATGCTATTGTATGCTAACTACATCTATCTATCTATCATACGGTTATTTGATTTTATCTATTTAGTAGTGTTATTTTGTTTCTAATTTTGATGATGATGATGTACTGTACGACAGTGATTTTACTGTGATTAGGGTTCTTAAAAATATACAGGGTGTAAAAATACTGGTGATCCGTTTAAGGGCTTAATTGCGTCTAGGAAAAAGTAGAAGAAAAATTTTTAATAATGAAAAAAAAATTTTTTTTTGTATGGTCCCACCCGGCCAACCCTCCATACAAAACCAAATTTTTTTTTCGCGCAATTTTTTTTTTCTCTTGGTTTTTCATAATAAGAATACGATACCAAATATGTATGTCCTTAGGATCACTAGCATTTTTGTTACAGCTTGTTGTGTTACTTATACCAGATTTATTGGATGGGCACACAGATCAGGTTGAACTCGCTTCAACTGATCTCGCTGGAAGCGCAAGCTCGGTAGGAGCATTCCAGCGTAGCAACCACGTCACGTCTGGTCGCGGAAGGGTCCTGGATTTTCCCCCGGCAACCATCCCACCAAACAGTCCGCCCGCTTTGGCGCTCCAGAAGCATAAAGCCCAAGTCAGGTTAAAAAAAAAATATAAAAAAATCGGATGGGCAACTTGTATTTTCTCTACTTGAGAAACAAACATGTTTTTTTAGGTTCCTTTTGTTTATTTCAATACTCATAACTGAAACATTAAAAGAAATCGTACCGTAAATCATATGTAGCCAAAACTAACACATTAGACCGATCAGACACAAATCAATCAACTGAGACATTGTTTATGCGAGTTGCAGCGTGTAGCATGTGCCCAGAATATCAGATTTTGATACTATTTAGGCTAGGTATAAATAGATCGTCTGGAGACATATCGACAGTGTCGCGCACTAAACTTGATTATTGAAATAAACTATCACGCTAAGTTTTCTTTTACATGGCACTCAAATGGCAAACAAATCTGACTTTACCTACAAAATTATTGACGCACAAAATAACTCAAATAGAGGGCGACTTGGTCTCTGTAGTCTAACTAGATACTATTTTTGTCCCACAGTCTAAAAAAACATAATTACCTAAGTTTAAATTAGTGTATTGCTGTTCTGCCAGTGTCACATATGTTTGCGAATTAAGTAAAAAGCTATTAATCATATTAATATTAATTTGATTATTAAATATATTATGAAATTATTTGGAACTACGTTTATTTGTCTGAAACGTGATACAATTGTCAAGTAAGGCATGGATAGATTTCTCAGATTTTTTTTCTTGATTTATGGCGCATCTCACACATAACATTATTTATTTTAATGTAGTTCTCCGTTCTTAAAAAATATAAATCTGTTATCCCTTTTGGCATATGCATAGATATTTATTTTAAATTTTATTTATATGCAAGTGTTGTATGTATACCTAATTGACTAATTATTATTCGCTTTTTAGCGATAAGACCGCCAATTGTTTTACCTCTGATTACTCTGTTTGTAACTTGTATTTTATGTGTTTCTTTATTTTGAGGTGTGCAATAAAGAGTATTTATGTTCTGTTATGTTATTATTGTTTAAATAAATTCATATACTCTGCAAACTAGTAGTAGATAGTAATAGATACTTTATTGCACTAAAACTTGTACACTAAACAATAATTATATGAACCATATAATTTGTACAACGGCGAACTTATCCCTTTAAGGGATTTCGTCCAGCTAACATTAGAGTAACCGAGAAATACTGAGATCTAGCAAACATATTGAAATTGATCATGTACAAGACGGCAAGAGTTCTAGTACTGACATTTTCGAGGTTTTTTTTTGTCCAGGTGCACAATCAAAATAATACAATAAAATAAAACTCCAGACGTCGTCGCACGGTTATTTTTACATATAATGTCCGGTGATATTTTCGATTCTAAAATTAGGTCGCCTATGACTCCTACAAGTATTTTCAGTGGGACATAAGTATAATTGATCTAAATAGGGTTTCTCTGTAAACATTATTTCATCGTTTTTTTAATACATTTTTGCTGTAATAGGTATCTATTATAAACTCGTGTAGTACTGCATAATAATATATTTCTTCGTAGCGTTTGTCTGTCCCGGCTTTTAGCTATTGCTCACTAATACTAACCTAATTCCTATCAAATCCAAAGGGGAAAACAGAATCCATCCTCACTGGTCTTATCGTGTAAACAAACACTTCTCAAAGACATTATCACACTTTTCCCTTGGCTTATTGTCACTTAAAGATGTTGTTATATACTTAAAGTAACTCACTTAGTATCGAATTTAATCAAGTACGTAACCACTGAAAAATATCATTTCTAATAAAAAAAAACTTCAATAATCGAAGCATCGAATGAATAAGAATAATAATATTTATAATAATAAATAAGCATAATAATAACCTACAAAATAAATGACATTACGATGTCTAGATTGACATACGTTTATTTATAGACGTTTAGTATGGTTGCCAAAGAGCTCAAAGCGGACCCAGTGTTTTGACGGCGAGGGACCCTCTTGTTCCTTTAGCCGTCAACACAGTGAATCCTCCTTTTTGTAAAGGTTCGGCAACGCGTATGTGACACCTCTGGCTAATAAGCTACGGTAGCTGCTTACCATCAGGCGGGCCGTATGCTTGTTTGCCACGTGTGGTATAAAAAAAACATAACAAGACAAGTGTGGATGACTCTTTTTATTTGAAACTTATCCGATTTTAATTACCGCGCTTGAAATGAAAATAAGTAGATTATTAAGACTTTCATGAACTTGCATTTCAAAATACCAAAGATAATCACTTTAGTTTGTGATGTGTTTTAGAAGAGGTCCGGTTTTAATTTTTTAAGCGAGTCAGTTTTTCTTTAATTCTTTTCTAGCTCTTATAAAATATGTTTCATAACAACTAACCGCTGTTTCAGTATAGAGGAAGGCAAAGTCAATAATGTGTCGTGTCGCAAGATTGTCGATAGGAAGTACTGCAATACGTGCAGAGCTTACAGATGTTAAATAATGCATGCATTGCTGCGGGGTTGAAATATAACCACGTCATAATTGGAAATAAAAGTTGATTGTATTTTTCGGACACCAAGAGGGAACCACTTGCGTAGACTGCAGAGCTAATATAATCATAATCTTTTGTTTTTCTCGCTTTGCCATATTCAAGCAAAAGTAAATATGTCAAGAATCCCAAGTGTATCTAAATAAAGGCATTAATTGGTATCGTATTTCGATTAGGATAAGGTAATTAAAAAAATTCGGGCACAAAAGTTTCACTATAAAAAACAATTTTTTTTCGTGACTACATTTTTTTAGTTTTTTATGGACATTACATGAAACAATATAAATTATGGACATCATTTTACTTTAGATAAAAAATAACTTTTGCTGTATGATTGTAAAAACAAAGGTTAAGGGTCAGTCACCATCACCTAGTGGTGATGCGATAGTTCGCTATCACTGGTGAATGGCATCGTTGTGACATAAATTCGTTTTCATTTTTGCGCCCGTTTTTAATCATAAAAATGTTTTTTTTCGACATGATGGATTAAGAAATAAATATTTATTAAAATTTAAAAAAAATTGGCATGCGTATGATTTGGATTTACTAAAGGTGTGTTCTGTTTATTAATTTGAAATAACGCTCTAATTATATAAAAAAACTCAATAACAATTCATTTAGGTATTTGGTTAATTGATCGTCGTTTATTATTTAAAAAAAAAACTGTAAGTCATAATAATTACCTACTTATTTAAAAACTCGCTCCTTATCGCTTGGCTATCAAAACAATCAGGAGCCAAGATATATTTAGCTCCAGAAACGACTCAGAGCGGAATTCCTCCTCCTAAGACGACGGGCCCCTGAATCATTTATACAAAGGAGGTTTTTCTGAAGTGTTGAAACTTCCAAATGAACTCATACAAGGTGTTAACAAAAATACTAGTGATTGGTATCGTATTCTAATTAGAAAAAAGTAAGAAAAAAATTGTTTTGTATGGAGGGTTGGCCGGCTGGGACGACGTATCCCATTCAAATTTTTTTTCGTCACCGAAATTTTTCTTTTACTTTTTCTCATTCACTCCACAATACGAATTATTCTCTTAAATAAACGGATCACCAGTATTTTTGTTAAATTACTATGTATTTTTAATTGTAAGGTTTATTTAGTGCAAGATAATAATTTATAAATAACCTCTTTTCCAGTTCTTCTGATGTCCTGGTTCGGGGTGGAGGAAGTAAAAGGCAACTCCTGCATCCGAACCGGTAATACCAAGCTCACTAGTTTACCGACTGTTCGTGATAGTGTCGATAGTCAGTGTTGTGCTCGTAGCTGCAAACATTATCGACAGTGGTACATCACTATGCGCAAGGTTTTTGGCGTTTTAGTTAGGCGGAACACACACTTAGAGGATCTTCGGAATTCAGCCAACCACAGACAATTTAAGTCCTGTGCGGAAAATTTTCTATAGGTTCTGGGTTTTTTTTTGTGGAGTCTATAAACAATTTTCCGCCTTCTGCATGGATATTTTCTGTAGTTGGCTGAATTACGCTAAGTATGTGTTGCGCCTTCGTGTGCTCTTTAGTGTTGCACTGAAGTTTTAGGTAAAGGTTTGTGTGATTTTTAGATAGGTATATTTTAATGGGTGTTTTTCGAAATTAATCTTTTTAATACTGATTTAAACCTTCACGGTTCTTACACATATTTATTTGTAATAACGGGACTTAACCGCGTATATATTTCTAAAAATTACCTTCGACGTTTCGAGGACGACATTGTCCCCGTGGTCCCGAAGAAAGACTCACCACCACGGGGACAATGTCGTCCTCGAAACGTCGAAGGTAATTCTTAGAAGTATATACGCGGTTGACCTTTTTAATGTTTAAAAAATACGTCTTCCTTAAAGATATTGTATTCCTTAAAAAAAATGTTTTATTTTTCACTTACATCTTCCTGACTTTTTTCAATTTCTTGAGTAGGCGCCACTATAGTGCCAACCGCTATTAAAGAAATAAAAAATAATTGAAAAACACCTATTTTTAAAAGCAGTGTTGCCAGTGTATTATTAAAGAGCAGTGTTGTAATTCTAAACATTTCTAGATGTGTTTGCAGCGCGGTTTGTCCACAGGAATGAATGTTGCCATGTTTCAACGAATGGGTAATTTTATGCATGCTCCGACTGTGAACTTCCTGTTTTTAGGAATTGCCAGAGTTGTAAAAAGTAAAAAAATGTTTTCAAGGAACCCAGTTTACTCACCATTTTCCATTAAAATACGAATTATTACTAAAAATAGATCAAAGGACGCTATTATTGTGTTTACATTACAAATTCAGCTCGGTTTTTGACCATTGATAATCTTATATTTTTTACAGTTTCTGGCGTTTCCTTAACCTCCGAGGTATTGCTACGAACACTTACAAATATTACATATATATTAATTTCCTGTGAATAACTGAATTCAATTTTTCAGGGAATTTTATTCACTACTTATACATCACTTGACCACGGTAGGTACAGTGGCGAAACCTTTCGTGTTATATTATTTAATTTAAATGTATTCAGAATCATTTTCGATACGGATTAAACTATAAAAAAAGAAATAATTGAATAGGAATATATAGATTCTTTAGTAATAAAAAGAAAACTAATGACACTATTTATTGGAGTTTCAATGTATCACGAAATGTTACGTCAAAAACTAATGTTTTAAATCTTCTAGTGTTGTTTTTATTTTAATAACTTTAGAGCTCAGTCTACGGTGTTTTTTTTTAATTCAGTTATTTACAGGATGCAGGGTTTCCTCACTTTTCAGTTTACTATTTAGTACTATGTATTTTTTCTTTACTAATTGAAGCATGGGTTTTCAGCATTATGGGCACTAAGCCTCAGTCCTCTGGCTTCGGCCGAATGTCAAAGTAAGTACTTGTTTATATACGAAGCTTACCACAAGCTTGTATGCTTAAAAAAGTTAACACTCGCAAGTAGAAAGCAAATAGCGAAAATATATAAATATTTGAATATTTTAATTGGTTTAATTATTGGAAAAAAGTGAATAATATTCATATATTTAATTTAGACAACGACTAAAATGCCGTAGACTGAGTTGCCTTCTATTATATTTATTTATTATTTTACTATATCTGCTTTTTGTTTCTAGTATATTCCTGTATATTTTATAGCTCTTCTACTCATTGTATTATTTTATTTGGCAAATACATGATACACTAACAAACATTCGTACATATATAATTTGCAAAAGGTAAGTGATGTTGTTATGGGTTGTCATATTTGATAGAATGTGCATGTTGTCATTATTGTATAGAATTTAGAAAAAAAGGCTTGTATTTCTCGGCTTCTAGGAGAGCGATTTTTGATTATCAAAGTTAAGTAATATAATTATAATTATTCATATCAATCCCCATATCTACATATAATATATTTGCTCTTGCTTGTATGATTCCATTATAACTTTAATGATGTTAATTATTAATCTTTCAAAAAACTTATAACAGCGCCATCTAGGGAGGTAAATATATCCAAGAACTGGGATATCATGTAAACAAAGAAACAGCCTCTCACTTTAAGGCACAAAACACACTTAGCGGAATTCAGCAATCATAGACAAATCAGGCGGGACTGCCGTAAGGTGGAAATTTGTCTATACTTAGTGAGAATTTTTGTACAGAGCCCATAGACAAAATTCAGTCGGAAGTTGGTTTTATCCGCCTTTCGTGCGATTTTTGTCTGACAGCTGAATCTAAATTTCGCGCTGAATTCCGCCCCAGTGTGCGTTGCGCCTAAAAGCATCTCCTATTATCTCCGTTCCAACAGCGGTAAATAAACTGTAAATGTTGGTCAATCACGGTGTTTAGGTTTCGCACTTATTAATAAACAATAGTAAAAAATAACAGTAACTACAATTATATTAAGTAATATTTAAAACTTGTCACTCGCGTAATTACGGTCTAATCACATGTTTTGATCAATTTATTGTGACACGTTTTAAATACGTTTTAGAGCCTCAGTCATAGGCTGCGTTAAAAATAAAGAATCTATTGACAAGTGTCGTAAGATGTTAACTATTAACATATCGATATTAATTCAATTAGCTACATCACATCACTACGCTATTGATTAGCATCCCACCAAAGCTTCAAATGTCGACTTTAATGTATACGTATATGACTCAAATTGCATTGACAGAACATGTAACGTAGGATCTCTTTACAGCGCGTACTTGTTTACCTCCATCGCAATAGTTTCAAAGAAATATCGACGGTACTTTACTAGTATAAGACTCAAATTGCATTGCTTAAAAATTTAATGTAGGATCTTTTAAAGGTTAGTAAACCTTAGGCCGATTAGACGCCTAGTTTTAAACCAATTTGCGTTGTTAGTTAATCTTATTACAGCTGTCTCGTTTTAATTTTCTTATCTATTTTTACAAGCTTTTTTCTACTCGTCGACTTTAATGCTCGAATTGAGACTTTGTACTCTTTGTAGACCGAATTACTAGCGCATACTTTCCGATGGATCCTTTGTGCTCGCAAATTTTAGCATCGTCGCGGATGCTGAAATGAATTTTCATACAATATTATACAACGGTCGGGGAGGAGGACCGTCCTCCTCCCCGACCGACGTGAGATCGATTGATCCAGCGGGAGATCGTAGTTACTAAATTGTATAGAGGGAACAGGTTGTATTGTAAGGCATTCGTTGAACTTAATTCTTACCGGCATGCCTATTTTGAGCACTCGTAGAAAAAATATTGTATACAATAGTGACATAAAGTTTATTCGTAGACACACACACACATACAAAATTCATATATAGGGAAAGAAGGAGAAAAAAAAAGAGAAAGTGCTACGAAATGGCATAATCTCAGCATGGTGCTAGCGGTTGCTAGCGCTGGTCTTCCGATGAGACCATCAGGTCAGAAAATCAAGACAGATAACACAGAGATAGAGTAATAGGTACGAAACAATACAACAAGGAATTTATCAACATACAGTGAACAGCTTATGAAAACAAAATACAACATGAAAATTTAGAAGACAGCAATAATGCATCAGTCCGAACCCGTCTTGTCTTGGCCCAGCATTATGCGCCAATGGCAGCTAAATTTTCAAGCTCGTACCACAGAATAACTAATAGTACTACCGTACAGAGAATTCACTCCCTCACAAAAGGCAGATTTAGGTATAAAATTATACCTATACTCGCCGCCCGCAAGCAAAATTGAAACTTATAACCGCGCACAAACACGAACCGTGAATCTTTTTTGCGCACCGCAGTTTTATGACCGAGCTGTGAGCGTCGGCATGGGGTTGCCACTTGACAAGTTTTTGTACCTATACCTACTGATTTATTATTTTTAAGATAAATATGTAGGAATATCAAACGTTGATTCTGTAAACATAATTTTTTTATCCGGAGATAGTATATGTCTGATTCTCACGGAAGTAGGTGTAGATAGGCCACAGCCGTATTCCTTTGAGAATATGTCGGTCAGTTCCTTCTGTTCCTTATATTGTTTCTGGGCAACCAATATTATATCTTTTATACGGATTAGATCGAGGTTTAGGCTTCGAAGCCATTGTGCATTTTCAATTTTGCGCGAGCGCCACGTGATACGTACGACTATCGTGCGAGCCGAGCGGCAGCCCACTGCCATACGCCTGCCCGGGAGGCGCGCCGGCCAAATGTACCTAAACTGCGTAGTGACACCCCCCTTGCTCGTACCTTACTTAAGCCACTCAGCAAGCTTCGTGGCCCAAACACGGTACTCGACTGAAAAGCTCTTTATTATATCACGATTGTACAAAATAGGTACTATTATTTAACACAGAACATTTGTCAGTTAGTCTGTTGTTTATGTAAGTAGAATCTTGCAAGCCATCGAACCGCGAACAACGAAAATCGAAACTTCGTTATCTCCATCTCTATCGCTCTTGCATATTCGAAAGAGAGTGATTCAAATAGTCGATTCGACGAACGACGTGGTTCGCGGTTATAGGTCAGTTCCTGATGTCCGATTGAGCTGAAATTTAGCATAAACCGGTATTAGACATTGCGATTTGTCAGATTAGGAGGAGTAATAAAAGTTAGGGAGGGTAGGAAGAGGCAGGGTATAGGTACGACAGAGTGGGCCCTACAAATTGCAATGTCTAATACCGGTTATACCTAACCTACGCAAGTTGCATGACAATATAATATGTTGGTACCATTGATCTGGTTTGATGATGGTCACCGAAGGTCATAAGAACTCTGATAAAACAATGGAAGCTCAATTGTGTTTGGACTCGTTACAAATTTAGAATCATTTTCTTGAGTACATGACTCAAACTCAAACATTTATTCAGTAAGTAGGCCATAACGGCACTTTTACACGTCAGATAGTTTATCAAAGTAAAAGAGAGAGAAAAAAAATCAAGCTACACCGGTTCTAACCCTACACCTCTGACCCGAGAAGAATTATGACCGGCAAGAAACTCGGCGGGACTTATTTTTTCAAAACAAGAATGATTTTTTGTAAGAAAACTACAGTCGGTACAGTTTTAAGTATAAACGCTTGTATAAAAAAAATGTTATGTAAATAAAAATGCTTGTATTAAAAATAAATACTTTGTAGTTTTTTTATGCTTAATGTACTGAACCGGGAGTTGTCATACTGTACTGTAAAATAGGGTCAAAATTTCAGCAGAGTTCGATATACTAATCCATTTCTAAACAGTTTTGTTTCTGCAAAAAAAAATCGACCAAGTACAGTCAGCTGTAAAAATGTAGGTGTACTCATCTTACTCAAAAATATGTCCCATAGTATCTTATTCCGTTGTAATAAGTGCGTAGTACCATATTTAGGACACGATTTTTTCGATACGTATTTTTGCAGCTGACTGTACAATGGAGAGATACCCCCTGATACTTTGATTATTAAACCAACCGGATGCGAGACGCGCACTCATTTCTATCAGAAAAAGTCTGCCAATTTCGGCGCGGGGGACGAGGAAACGCACACAAATACTGTTAACACTAATGCATTTTCCATTGACGTCGCTACACACGCACACGATAAAATTATCAAACACTAGCATAAAATATACTCACACAAGTACAAACACAGACACAGACAACCTGTCCGTGAACGAGATAATGTCATCTTTAAGTAAACGTACGCAGTGCGAGGAACGCGTCGAAAATAATATACTTAAGTATCGATATTTGTGACGTTTTCAAGTCAAAGGTACATCATCGTCGGTTGTTATAGAGTTAATTTCTAAATGATTTTTTTATGGTAACGCCTTATTGACAACCGATAATGATGTACCTTTGACTTGAAAAGGTCACATTTTATCGTAGATTTATTTATCGTATCCCTACATGTCACTGGATATAGATAGGCATTTCTTCCCTAGGGTAGTGGGAAAGCAGTTGATGAAGAAAATCCAGTGAGTGCTGGTAGGTCCAGGTAGGACAGTAGAGCTGCCAAGTTTGTAACTCTTTTAGCACCACCCAGGGATCACGTGTAGGGTTGTCTAAGGTGTTTCCTACGGACGCAGAGAAACATTGATCGTAGATTAGTTATATATTTTTGTTTCTTTACCAAGTATAAGGTTTAGCTATTGATAAAATTATAATGTTAAGTTGTCATTAAATATCAAGTTTTTCTACCAGAATATTACTTAAAATGTTAGTATTCTACGTAAGTTAGTTTGTCTATTTGTTCAGGACAAATCTTGCAAGCTGATTTAGAATAACTTTTATATTATCAATTTAATATTTTGATGTGTATTTGCTTTTATATTTAGTAGAAAATACTACAAATTATAAACAAATAACTATTACAATGAAACAATTAACTGCAAAGAACTCTGGAACATCACGGGATTCGAACCCACGTGTTTAGATTACCGTTCCAATGTGCTTCCAATTACACTAGACGTTCCTCTATCCACCTCAGTGAATTTTTCACTGTAATGAACAATGATGAATCAGTCACTAGCGACATCGTGATGTTCCAGAGTCCTTCGCAGTTGATATTTTGATTGTAATGGGCATCTGTTTCCAATTTGTGTTTCTATTTCTATTATCTCTTCTTCATTTTCTATTATAAATAAAAAGTATAACATACTGCTAATGTTAATATCGACATTTATTTTTGTGCTGTCCCATCACTAAAACTTACCAAGTGATACCAGAGTCAGAAATGAAAAGTGCCTATTTAAGGGGTTAAGTTTGTATAACGTACCTTATAATAAATAAAATATAATCCATACAAAATTAAAATGCTACATAAAATGTATGGTGAAAATAAAGGAACGAATTAATTTCTAAACAGGAATATCGTTATTTCAAGCATCTACAAGTATATTTCACTTAAGGAGCGCCACACATTAGAGCGGAATTCAGTGCGGAATTCAGCACACTAGCTGAAATTTGTCTATTAAAACGGAAATTTGTTTATGGTAGCTGTATTTTTGAGACCATAGACAAATTTCAGCTATTGTGCCGTACAGCACACATACGCTGAGTTTCTTACGCTGGTTCTTCTCATTTGGGGCTCCTTTCCGAACCAGTAGTAGTTTATTGCCCTTCCCATAATACGGTTTTAAAAAGATTTGAATTCAATACAGTTTTTAAACCAGTGTTTATGTTTTATTTCATTACCGTGCGTCCGTGCGTAATGTGCTATAGGCTAGGTTATCCTTATAGTGTCAGTTTTTTGAGTTCCAAACCACCTTACTGCCCTGCCCTCGGCGGTCCTCGACGACATATATAATTTAAAAAGCTATGCGTGTGAATGAGTTTTACCTTTGAAGTACTGACGTTAATCTTTTAATTTTTTCAATATGTAAGTTAAATAATTTAAAAGTCGATTAAAATATGTTTAGAAACAATTTAATAACAACACACACACATAGACACACTGCTTTTTTTAACAGAGCAATGCTTTACAATTATGGCTGTATGGCGAATGGGTCTCTGCCTAACCCACGGAGTATCTTTTAAGTGTATTGCCTAACCTGTCACAACATTGACAATGAATGACATAATGGCGGACGTATTTCTGCCGCACTGGAGTCGATTACTCTTGTTTGCAATATTTTACTTACCTCCCTCGATGTAATCGTGTTCATAATTGTATACCCAATTTATGAATGAATTCATTGATAAATTGGGTATGCAATTATGAACCCGATGGTACAATGTACTATGACGAGTCAAGTTTAAAAATTACCGTAAAGTAGATGTAGTACCATTAAGTGGCAACACTTTTTGATTGACAATATTTTTTAGTTTTTTTGCTAATTTCGTGCACTATTTGATGATATTTAGACGTAATTATACTTACAGATGAAAAAAAACGTTATCCTTCTGTAAACTAAACAATTCAGATATTTTCTTACATGAAAACACGCAGCAATTCGGCATTTTTACCTCAGATCGTTCCGGGCTGACTGACATTCATTGAATGGCGTTTGACGCGCGACAACTAGTTTTATATAACCGCTACGACCAGTGGTCTTGTACTTTTGGCAGAGGGGGACGCCTGACAACTACCACTCCATTGGTTTATTTCTCTGAGCCCTGATAGGGTTCCCGTTCGGTACGGAACCCAAACATATTCGTCAACCCTGAAGTTCAACTTAAGTAGTCGGTCAAGTTAGTCTCAGTGTATATTTAGTTCTGTGGTTGTGCCTCGTTTTATTTTTACAGTGAAAGAGCGAGAGAACAATAACGCTGGGTTCTCTTGGCACCCACTTGCATGACCTTACCAGAGACCTTCATGTAATATACCTGGAGTTAAAAAATTTTTTTTACGTGTTTTGAGAATATATATAGGTATGTTTAGTAAGGCGATCCTTTGTAGCTGCGTAATCTCATCTGGGTACAAAAAATAGGTAGGTAAATACCTTTCTTACCTAATATTACTAACCCTAACACAAGTAAAGTATATATATATAGGTCACAGATAAGGTCTCTATGATATAGGTATAAGTATTTATAAGTATAACACACCAAAGTATTTTTTTTTTCTTTTTTTCAAATAGAAAATGTTTATATTTTTTATTTGTGATTTCTCTAGTGCCCTACCCTAAGTTGTTTTTTAGAAGCTTACATTCGTGTATAGAAATGATATCGATTAATATCATAAATTATTTTAAACAAAAAAGAACCGAACACTTAGCCTCCACCTTTCCAAAAGAAAATGCTCGCTACTGTAAAAAACTCAAATCACTATAGGTGTGCCTTTAATATTTGAAGAGTTCCCATCATCCTGACCTGGAGTGCGATTTTTGAATCTCACCAAGTGACTAATTCTCACCGATGTGAGTGATTTACTTTCGGAAATCACTCACATCGGTGAGAATTAGTCACTTGGTGAGATTCAAAAATCGCACTCCTGATGGTTACAATGGGACCAACTGTGAATATACTCTTTTAAACAAAAAAAGAATTTTCCAAATGTACCTACGACATACAAAAAACCGGCCAAGTCGGACTCGCGCACCGAGGGTTCCGTACAAACCTGTAGGTAGGTATATAATTAAAAGTTCACCCATCACGACAATCGAGTCATAGCTACGCGTTCATGAGGAAAGGGGTAGTAACTTTAAAATTATTAAAAATATTTTTATTATATGATGTAACTAAATATTTACGGTTTTCGCAATTTTTCCTTTATCTGTGCTATAAGAAGTTGCTTCGTACCAAATTTTTAGATTCTGAGTTCACGGGAAGTACCCTGTAGGTTTTGATTCCCTTGCGAGTTTCGATAATTTGCGGAAACTTGCGGCATAAACGGCTGTATTTTTTGATTGCGTTGGCTTAGAAGTTTGATTTTTTCACAGCTTTAAGGGACAGTAAACTTGAGTATTCGATAAAAATTTCAGCTTGATACCTCTACGCGTTCCTGGGAAAAAGGGTCTTGACAGACGGACGGACGAACAACAAAGTGATCCTATGGGTTCTGTTTTTTTCCTTTCGAGTCACGGAACCCTAAAAATAGCAAAAATAAAGATCCCGACAAATTGAGAACCTTCACCTTGGAAATCTTGAAGTCGGCTGATCAAAAAAGGCAAAATTGACGGTTTTATCGTTGACTATATTATTTCTTTCAAAATCTGAAAATGTTGATCGAATTCGAATGAATAACGAATTGTTTAAAAAGTTAAGGAAGATCTTCTAAAATCATTTTCGCGAAGCATCACAGGATCTAGTAGCTGCCCTCAGCCGCACTGATGCATTTAGAAATAAGTATAAGTGGGGGTAAGCGCTGGTGGCCTGGTGGTAAGACGTCAGACTTTTAATCCGAAGGTCTCGGGTTCAAACCCCGACTCGTACCACTGAGTTTTTTGGAACTTATGTACGTAATATCATTTGGATATTTACCAGTCGCAATTCAATGAAGGAAAACATCGTGAGGAAACCGGATCTTAATCCCAACAAGGCCTAGTTTCCCCTCTGGGTTGGAAAGTCAGATGGAAGTCGCTTTCGTAAAAACTAGTGCCTACGCCAATTTCTGGGATTAGGTTGCGAAGTGGACCCCAGGCTCAATAGAGTAAAAAGCTGGGACAAATGCTAGGAAGAAGAAAATATAGCTCACGTAGCCACTAGTGTTTAATAAACATTATTTGTTTTTAAGCCTGAAAAAACTTACGACAAACGGTCTAATACACGGAGGTCGTTGGTCGCGTGTCGAGCTCAGCTTTGACCTAGATTTAGCTAAAACTAGTACATAGGGTTTCATGATAACACGTCATTATAAACAAGGTCGAGTACAATGGCTTCTGGGCATGCAGACGAACATTCGTACTTGGCGCGAATGTTTGTTCCATTTGTACATGCAGCATTATACAGTGTGGAAAGATAAGTCGGGCCCTGGAGGAAAACTACCTTAAAACGTTGAGATAGTTCAATTCACTGAAAGGAAACATTCTTTATTTTTTTTAAAGGGACATAACAGAATTTAAATTTTTTGGAAAAGAGTACAGTTTACAAAAAATATGTATTTTTAGTAATTTTTGCCATAAATAATTTTTATGACAATTGGTGCCAATCGATCCTATTTCCAACAAGGATAACAACTTCTTAATACCAACCAAGTTTAGGGCACAAGAGAACCCATAAATAATATTAAAAATATTTTTCATACAATTAGTATGGAAAAAAGTGAAAATTAAGAAAAAAAACTGTGAATGCAGTTTTATTTTTTAGGAAAAATAAAAGAATGTTTCCGTTCAGCGAATTGACTATCTCAACGTTTTAAGGTAGTTTCCCTCCAGGGCCCGACTTATATTTCCACACTGTATAGTAAAATTAAAGCAAGATTCATTTTCTTAAGTTTGAATACTTAGTTCTTCCTATCGTTTGTCCCGGCTTATTTATTTATTTATTTAAACTTTATTGCACAAATAAAAAGTGTACAAGAGGCGGACTTAATGCCTTAAGGCATTCTCTACCAGTCAACCATTGGATCAAACCGAAACTTGTAATTGGTGCAGGATCATAGAAATCGAGATATATTTAGAAACACAAATCAACATTATTATTTATTGATAAATACACATACACATATAGAGACATACATATAAAAATATAAATAAAAAAAAAATATAGTACCCATGTTTATAAGTACGGGTAATATGCAGATAAATTAGTCCTTAAGTGAGTTAGACTATTTAGAAAGGTGTTTACGTAACATACGTTTAAACGAAAATTTGCTCTGTGCTTGTCTTAAGGGGAGAGGGAGATCGTTCCAAAGACGAATAGCCTGTAGGCCGAAGGATAAAGCCGGTGCGGTGAAGAGGGATAGAAAGTTTAAGACTACGAGAGGAGCGCAACTCGCAACCGGGACGCGGCTTGGGCTCCGCTTGACAACATAATCCTATTAATTGGCGTAGGCACTAGTTTTTACGAAAGCGACTGCCATCAGACCGTCCGTCCGTCCGCGGATAATCTCAGTGACCGTTAGCACTAGAAAGCTGAAATTTGGTACTAATATGTATATCAATCACGCCGACAAAGTGGTAAAATAAAAAGTGTTTTTTTTTTTATTATTACCTCCCCTATACGTAAAGTGGGGAGTGATATTTTTTTTTTATTTCAACCCTAACGTGTGATATATTGTTGGATAGGTATTTAAAAATGAATAGGGGTTTACTACAATCATTTTTTTATAATGTAAATATTTTCGGAAATAATCGCTCCAGAAGTAAAAAAAATGTGTCCCCGCCCCCTCTAACTTTTGAACCATAAGTTTTAAAAATATGAAAAAAAATTCAAAAGTAGAACTTTATAAAAACTTTCTAGGAAAATTATTTTGAACTTGATAGGTTATAATAATCAATACCTGTTGTTAATTGACATTTAAATAAAACAAGTTGTATAAACAGAGGTACATAGGTGTTACAAAATATTAATAATAAAACTTAAAATTAAACTAACTATAAATAAAACTACTTAAAAATAAAATAATTAATTAAAAATGCAACTCTAAATTTTGCCCTCTCGGCAAGGTGCCCATCACGCAGGCGGCATTCCCGCGCTGAATTGCGATAGCAATTCTTTGCGCAAGAAAGCCGCCTGCACGAGGGTCACCTGTAGCCTTTCTGAGGCGCTTGCTGAGCGCCTTGTGGAGCCCTCGCGCCCCCCTCCCCCACGGACCAAGTGTCTCGACGCCAAAAGCTACGAACTCGTAGTTGGCGCCGAGACAGCTATATTTGTTAATTTTGATATTCTCTCGGGTGTCCGCCGCCGCCCCGGCCCGCCTGCTTGTCGCTGGAAGATATATAGGACGCCGCCAGCGTGTCGGCGCAGGTGGCATCCCACACCAGCGCGCGGCCCATCCTCCAGGGGATCAACGACATCCCGTCGGGGCGCTTGCCATCGTCCCGCACGATCTGGGTTCCAAAGCGGCGGGGACGTTGGCGCTAACGAGCGCTCTCCTCAGGATGTCGTTGAGTGCCGCATGACGGGACAGGCGGCCGGCTCCCGAAGAACAACTAAGTCCGTGGAGGCCGAGGCCGTCTACGGGGGCCCCACATGAGGCACAGCTGTGGTCCACACATACATCAACCCCAAACCGGAGACCAATAGCTATACGGAGGGTTCCTGGGTCAATGTTAGTCCCAGTGTTGGGTGAAGGATACGCGTGGAGCCAGTGTCCAGACTCTGGCCTGGAAACTGCCAGAAGCCTTGCGCGGTTTTTGCCTGAAGAGTTGTCCATAAGATATTTTAGAGCTGCAGTAGAAGCTATGGTATCCCAGGCCCTTTGCCTCTTGGGTCTGGATGGGAACTCTAGGCCCAAGTCGGTCAGCCAGGCAGGTTGAATAGTTTTTGAAAAAAAAATACAAAATTATTTTGGGAACTAAGTTTGTAATTTAACCGTATAAGCAGGTGTTTATTGTACTTGTAATTTCTACAAAATCACAATGAAATGACGTGCTTTCAAATAAAGTAAAAACGGCGAAAATCGGTTCACGCAATAAAGAATTATCCCATAAAAATAATCTTCCATACTTTAAGCTCGCGCGCAATAGTTTACTTAATTTGCCGATAGATGTCGCTGTACGTGGAACGCTCATATCATATCCTACATGGCGGTGTTATTTTAACTCTTTAAGTTTTAAGTTTAAGGGGACACTTACTGTGACGGACGGAAAACTACGGAACCCTACACTGAGCGTGGCCCGACACGCTCTTGGCCGGTTTTTTAAATATTTAAAGGCACAACAAAAAAATTACCATAACATAACAATTATACTGACTGAATAAATCCAAATTCAACAAAATCAAAACATCGCTTTATGTGCATTCATATGCGGAATATTATATCCCTTTTTAATTTTTTTTGATATAATTTAGACATAAATTATAAAAATCTAGATGAATAAGTTTAGACTTAATAATTATATTTGTTTTAAAGTTTTTGCAAGAAAATTCTTCGGACGGATAGTGCTGTGACGTTTGGCGTAACATACCGATATCGATACATTTTATCGACTATTATGATTGGATTTTGATGGTACCGTGTCCATTTACAATATAAATTAAGCTAAACTAAAAATCTATTCTACGCGTCATAAAATTGTGTGATGTCTTTAAGAGGCTGACAACACCCGATGACCTTGAAATTGACTTTACTTAAACAGTTGTTTAGCAATAACTATTTGTTTTGGGAAAGGAAAGCAATATATCTTTATATTCATTATATTTTGAAGAACTTTGTTAAGTGCGATACACGATGGGACGAAATCGGCTCGATAGAAAATAATTCGGAAGTTACGTCTTAAAAATAGCTTTAAACACTTCCCTGTCTTTGGTTTCTTGACTTATACGTCTGTAAGTAAGAACAAAATTCCAACACACTAAAAAAACATGATTTTATATTTTTCAATTAATGCGTGGTCTTTTTTAGGGTTCCGTACCTCGAAAGGAAAAAACGGAACCCTTATAGGATCACTTTGTTGTCCGTCTGTCTGTCTGTCTGTCTGTCTGTCTGTCTGTCTGTCTGTCTGTCTGTCTGTCTGTCTGTCTGTCTGTCTGTCAAGACCATTTTTCTCAGGAACGCGTGAAGGTATCAAGCTGAAATTTATATCAAATACTCAGGTCTATTGTCCCTTGGAGCTGTGAAAAAATTAAACAAAAGCCAACGCAATCATAAGATACAGTCGTTTATGCTGCAAATTTTAGAGTTTTCGGCACTCGCAAAACCTACGGGGTACTTCCCGTGAACTCAGAAACTTGAAATTTGGCACGAAGCAACGTTATATAGCATAGACAATGGAAAAATTACAAAAAGTAGACATTTTTAGTAAAATCATACAAAAAAATATTTTTTTAAATTTTAAACTTACTACCTTTTTTCTCATAAACGCGTGGAGGTATTAAATTGAAATTTATGTCAAATACTCAGGGCTATAGGACCTCTCAGATGTAGCAAAACCAAACTTTTATGTCAACGCAATCAAAAGAAATAGCAATTTAAGTCGCATATTTTGAAACTGAGTACTCGCAAGAAACGCAAAACCTAAAGGGTACTTCCCGTAAACTCAGAAACTTGAAACTTGGCACGAAGAAACTTTATATAGCATAGACAAAGGAAAAATTATGAAAAGTAGATATTTTTACTAATCATACAAAACATATTTTTTTAAATTTTAAACATACTACGTTTTTCCTCGTAAACTCGTAGAGGTATTAAATTGAATTTATTAATAAACATACTACAACTTTTGCTTGTTATAGGTTTGTACGGAACCCTCGGTGCGCGAGTCCGCCTCGCACTTGGCCGGTTTTTTTTAATGTAATTTCGCAGGATTTGCAATGAGTTCCGATACTAATCATAATACAGTGTTTCTCTTTCATTCGCGCTGAAAAGGATTTTGCTGTTTTCGTCCCCTTAACTCGACTTTATTTATATTATTCTGTCGGACTCACACTAATATTTATTCATTAAATCATCATCAGAGATGATTGGGCATAGTGTCAAAATGATTTTAACAATCAACTTTTTTTAAGACGTGTTCAGGTCAGTTTGAGCACCTTGCTCGTTCAGCAATGTTTGCTACTGGACAATGTTGGCGGATCTGCTTCATAAGCTGACTATTACTAACAGAAATTCTTCTTTGTATCGATCCGTCTTTATAGTAGGATCCGACTTTATAGGAGGTTTCTACGGACCTCCAATACTAAAAAATATTCATCGTGGGGTACTCTACCCATGCTCAAAAATTCACAACTTTTTCTCGATGCGCACAATTTTTTTCACTTTTGTAGAGAGAATGTGAGCTTGAATTTTTTCAAATTCATGAGTCCATATCAAACAGCAAGGACTCACTACTGTCACGGTAACTGATCACGGTAGGGGCGGTAGGAGATATTATAATAAAACAAATATATAATTGATTTATACTTGTCTACTTAAATTACTCGGTAAAATAATTGTTTTTGCGGTACATTTTCTAAAATTTTACTAATTAAACAAGAGGGTTATTAGGAATAGTATGGAGATCCAAATTTAATTTGTCTACACATAAAAGACGATGGGTTATAAGTGTTATAACGTTCACAACAGGGTTTTTACTAGACGATCAGATGGTCAAATTAAATTATCTTCTTAGTTAACAATTAATTAATCCTGGTCGATTTTTATTTAAGCGGTATAACTTTTAGTTATTGAAAGTTACATTTTAGGTAAAAGTTACAAGTATAGCTAAAGCATGGCAGACATTGTCGGTCCATGCTTATCAGGGATTGGGAACTCTACTCTAGGTTTAATCAAAGATCATCTACAAAATGCAGCATTAAATTAAGTTCACTTTCTGCCACCGCGCATATAGGGGCGCTCGTGTACTAATTTTGTATGATAGAGTTAAATTAAGTTCACTTTCGGACACCGCGCATATAGGCGCTCTTGTACTAATTTTGTATGATAGCTGATAGAGCAACCGCTTGATTTTAGAGTACGTTAACCGTACAAATTAAAAACCAAAAAATCTTAAAAAAAAAATAAAACCCGACTTCAAAAAGCATACAAACATCAAAATCACTATTCATATGCTTGTCATGATTGAGAAGATCCCTCCGTTCATCATGGATCACATCATCAGATCAGACCCGAAATTTCCGAGACCACCTCGGAAGTATTTTCCACAAAGAAAGAAATATTCATAATTGACGGAGTAATCGCGTAAAAAGCGTACAAAAAAACATACAGCCGTTAAAAAAAAGTAGTCGTTACTTAGGGGTGAACCTGGGCTATTATAAAATGGTGTAAGATGCTACAAAAATTTGCTGCTAGCATTTTAAAAGTATTTTGCACTAGGCTTTTTTGGTTAAGCAGAGCAGTCTACTAACGATACCACAATGTTTGGAAATAAAGGAGAAATTCACTAAAACGATAAAAGATAAAAGATATTTATTCTTCAATTTAGGCACATTACAATGCACTTATGAACGTCAGAGAGAAAAAGAAAAACTACCACCGGTTCTAACCCTACACCTCTGACCCGAGAAGTATTATTTATGACCGGCAAGAAACTCGGCGGGACTTATTTTTTCAAAACAGTAATACAGTAATATTATATCTTAAAGATACACAATAATGCGTAATTCTATAAGAAGACATATCAAAACAGCTTGAGAAACCAGCCGTACCAAGACTTTCCTATTGGTTGTGAATTATTTTATCATATCCTGTATGCCTTATTCTCACCAGGCAGTGATTTTTTCAAATTATTCTCATATTTCTAAACATTACACATAAGTTGACCTTGCTCTTTGTAAACGCTTCGTTCAGGGCTTAAAAACCGGTATTTGCTCCATACATATATACCTACCGGTATTACTTAGCTCTTTTTCGTTATCTGGACTACTATTTCAATTATAACAATACAGTAATTTCTTAAGTATCTATGAGTTCTACATAAACCAAAAACAAATTGGGTTATATCCATAGACATATAAATTAAGAAGACGTAATCCCACGAAGATAAAACTTTGATTCCATAATGATCCGCGATCTCGTGCACACACACTCACTTTTGACGTATGAACCAATCACCGCTCGTCCACGAGTTGTTGATGTGTGCGTGTCGCGCGTATACACGAAGAAATCGGCTTTTTATGGAATCACAGTTTTGTCTTCACGGCGTTACGTCTTCTTATTTTATACGTCTATGGTTATATCAGTTTTTTTGCGAAAACCGGTTAAGTTAGCCCTGAGCGCACCACAAACATCAAAATTCGAAAATAGATTATCAGCATCTCTATCGCTCTTGCTGATACGAGCGATACAGAGGCCGAGCGATGAACGAAGTGGTTCGCGGTAAGCCCTGGCAAAGAATTGCGTTTGTCCGTGTTTATAAGGTCTTCTATGTTACAGCCCGCACGATCTACTGCTACGAATGTGACAGCTGGACGGACCCGCGCTGCAAGGACCCGTTCAACTACACGGCGCTGCCACGAGACCAGCCCCCGCTGCAGACCTGCAACGGCTGCTGCGTCAAGATGGTCCGCTATTCTAAGAGCCGTAAGTTTCTTTTAATTTAATTTCTCCAATTTAATAAAAGTTCAAGTGATTTATTATTTTGTCCTTTATAAAGGCGTCTAGCCGTTCTAGGCTCTAGAACTCAGGAGGTTAAGCTTCTGCTTTACCTTCGTCCTTGTTGAAGTCGTTAAAAGTGTTAAAGCCTTCCTCGTTTTGATCTCACACTGGACACAACATTAAAAAAATAGGTGCATGTTCCAAATTTAAAGTTCTAACTTCAACGGTATAATATTTTTAAACTAGGCGCTGCGTCTGAGCGTCATCATTATACCGGTAAGAAATGCTCCCAAACCGAATGTCGAGGGTTCAAATTTGTACCAATGACTTTCTCGGGAGTTACGTAAGAAACATTTTTTGATTTATCTGTTGCTCGGTGAAGAAAAAAGAATAATCTAAATAAAAAAACTCTTTTTAAATTTTGCGTATTTTTTCTCATGCTGCTTTTATTTTTGACAGCATTTAGATTTTAACTATAAAACTTTCGTGAGACTCTAACATATTAAAAATATTTATAACGGGTTACTCACGTAATTTAAGTCGATTTTTGCTGCGCGACGGCTGCCGTTGCGGAAGGCAGCTCGTGAAAATGGTCATTGTAAATTGACCGAAACATGTCGAGCAAAAATCGACTTAAATTACGTGAGTAACCCGTTATAAATATTTTTAATAAGCATTTAGATTGTTCAAATTGGGAACGGTATTGAAATCAGAACGCGTATTTTTTTAATTTATCTGTACACCCAATCATAACTTCTCTATATATTCAGAAACGATAAGCTAATGGTCTATATTAAGAAACCAGTATCTACTGTTTATCGTAAAATTTAGCTTTGATCGATACTTTAATTACATTTAAATTTCGACCAACTTTTGGTATACCGATTTCAGATGATGATGTTCGAAATTTGAATGTAATTAAAGTATTGGTATTAAAATCTAGTTGGTCATGATTTGAAATTTAATTGGCCATGGAGGTCCAATGGCGGTTATTCTAATGAATCTCAACACGTCATTGAGGAGTCACAATATGTGTGTAGATAAAGTAATGTATGTAACTGTACATAATTATTAATTAGGCATTAAAACACTCGTGTGATATTATTATAAAACTCACTTCGTTCGTTATATAAAACCACACTCGCATTTTAATGCCCTTCATTATGTACCAGTCAGATAAACTACTATTATTTATTTATTTAAACTTTATTGCACAATAATACAAAGTACAAAGGGCGGACTTAATGCCAGAGGGCATTCTCTACCAGTCAACCATCACGCCAAACAGATAAAAACAATAGTGCGGGGAACAGGTAGCAAACAGAAAACTAAAATCCGAAATTACATTACTATTATTATTATAACCTATCACAAAAAAACGGAGTTATTGTAGTAACGATTTCCTGATGAAATTCATACATTATACCTTGCCCTTGCTATTAAACAAATGACTGAACCGTTTTAATTTCGTTCCAGCGTACGAAGTGGTCCGGCGAACTTGCACATCGCAGCTCCAAATCAACCTGTTCATGGTGGACCATGTTTGCATGATGGAAAGTACAGGCACGGGCCACATGTGTTTCTGTGAAGAGGACATGTGTAACGCGGGGCGCGGCGCCCGCGCAGCCGGCTGGCTACTCGCGTTAGCGGTTGCATGTGCATGGAGGTGAAGCGTAGTGTGGGGCGACGTCGACAATGGTTATCGATAAGTTTTGGGTCAATGCCTATTGGGTACTCGAAGGAGTGATGCTCGAATTGTAGCGAGTTTGGTCACCAATTTTTGGATAGATCATTATTGAATTAGGTGTCTTGGATTAGTTGATAAATTCAAGATGCCTAATAGGACACTAAATTGGAGTTTCTTATTGAACCAGATCAGGTTCTAGATTAAACTTCTTCGAAAGTCGGTTGTGATTCTTTAGTTGACATTTTCTATAGTTAACTTTTCAATGGCGCGTTAGATGAGGTTTGTAACGACGATAATTGATAAATAAACGTATCTAAAATGGCAAGTGTTTTAAAATGTTTTCCAGCTATTTTGGAAGGTTAACAGTTGCAACGAAAATCACTTTAAAATGTAGTAACCGTTCGAGAACCAATAGGCCCGAAATTTTGAACGTCAACAAATATCTGCACTTTTTTAATACTGTGACTGAGTCAAGTTATAAATCACAGGGGATTAAAACGTGATTTTATTGCAAATTGCAGGTATTTCTCGATGTTTCTGAATGTTACAGAAGTTCAAAAACACTGGCTTGTGAAGATCAACACACAAATCTAAAATATGGGCTTAAATTGAGAGCTGTGCTTTGTACATTAATCTTATTTATAACGATAAGTTCAATGTGGAAGGTATGGTATGATTTTTGATACCCATTTTTTTAAGAAATCGCTGTTAATACCTACTTAACAGTGCCATGAGGCAACTCAGTAAATATCGTAACAAATGTGTCAACAAATCTTTTCTTCCAATTTGATCAAACCAGTGTTTCAAAAACGATTGTTCGACTGAGCCCAAACTAGACACTTTCGTCCAACGTAGCGTAGTCGAGCTTTTTCACATCACTATACGTCCCTCAGAACTGGTACCTGATATTTATGTACTGATGTGGAAAACGCTTCATCATTCGCTCTCACGATAACATTTTCCTCTAACCTAGACGTAGTTACGAGAATTCCAGAAGTTTAGCTTGTAAATAGTGCGGCACGGACGCGCGTGATATCGATAAAAAGCTGACACTCTCAATGCTTTCTGATTGGTCCAAATTTCTTAGACCAAGTTGAATTTGCTCATAGATGCACGTAAAATAGATGTGGGGCACTTTAGATAGAAATAAAATTGGTTATAGAAGAACTAGCTGAAACTGCCGTTAGGAAGGGTGATGTACGATAGGGTAGATGTTTGAACAGTGGGTTTGGATATTTAAACGCATTGTTACAACGATTGGCAGTCTGATTTGATTAAGGCGTCGTTTGCACTTTAAAAAAATCTAGCATTTTTTTAAACTTTTAATTCATTAATTTAAAATTGTCTATTGCCTATCATTGCAAATCTATTTAAAAAGTGTTTACGACGATCTACGATATACATGAATGTTACTTTCAAAGTGCAATTGAGTCCTCTTTCTGTTACTAAATAAAACCGTTTAAAATACTTATTACATAATCTGATCATCAAATGCGTAAATTTAAAAAATCTCTTTTTCAAGGTAAAATGCTAGATTTATTCTAAAAACGGCTGTGTTTGTTTTTAAAGTTAGTTTTATCAAAAAAGGTGCGATAAATGACGTTGATATTAATGACGATATAAGTGAAAAATAACAGAGTTAGGCCCATAACTGCCACAATGACTATTTGAACAAGTTATTTTTCTCTTATATCTAAGGGTGTACAAGCTATGCCCAGATCTCACCAGCCTCTACCATCTGGTCAGGTTTGACCGGCACGAATTTATTCTAAAGAGTAGTGTTGCTCCCAGGGACCCCAGGATAAACAGTGTCGAGACCCCTGACCTGAATAAGACTCGGTAATTATGCTGTCATACAGAATAATTATAACAGACAGCCTTATTGTGGTTTGAATAACGACATGTAGTGATTTTGAACTCGGATGCTAGGTATTCCTCGGTGATTATAAAGGCAATAGATTAAAAAAGTTAACGAATTATAGATATTTTATTCCGCTTTTTTGCGTTTCGTGTGACGGGCGTAGTTGTACAATGCTAGTTTTAGAAGAAGACGCGAAACAAGGTGACCTCTTTAATAATTAATATAGTGCTAGAACTTGGCCGCAACACTCCCGTGCGGCTTTAGCTTAACTAATTTAGGAACATAAACACCAAATAATTTTTAATCGTTAAATAGCTAATAAATAATAATAATTTAGCGTTTGATAACATGGGGCGATGAATTTTAGGTAAATAGTTATTTTTAATTTTAAAGCACTAGATGAAGTGCATAGAAGAGACTAAAGCTGCATAAAAAGTCGTTATTTGATTAAAATTTGGGATCTCCTTACCATTAGTTCGATTTTTTAAAATCAAACATACGGTGAGAATAGCTCAGAGATCCCTAAAAGCACTGCGCCACAGTGAGATTTTTGTGAAAAATAGCTTTATAAAAACCGTAGTTCCTTTTACTCAAAATCGGAGCCACACTAGGTTATAGGCTATTTAATTTAACGCCATATCATCAGTAGGTTAGTAATCAGATTAAGGAATGCAAAGCCCGCACGAAAAACCGGTTATCCGACAAAGTCCGGTTATTCGACTTTGGCTTAAATTATTAAAATAATGGCAATAGTATTAAAAATATCGGAAATATGGATAACGCTTTAATTACATCGTGTAAGTAATTCAAAGTAAAATTCACTAGGCTATTCATTTTCATTGCACTTTTATCGTCTTAACATATAAACCTATAGTCCAGTAACAACCACATTTCCGGCAATACATGCTTAAGAATTAAGAAACCGGTTTTAAATATCGACAAACCGATTCTTCACTTTACGGTTAAACGGATTTGCATTCCTAGTTTTAATGTAAGTGCAAAGCATTATATAAGGAGAAATTGTATGTATATTAAAAATATAGTATGACTATATTTATAATTAGTTTACATAATCTTCCTTGTTAACTCTAGTTCTTACTGACGTTATTGAATTAAATAGATACTCTGATTATTTTAAAATTCTAGCTATAGAGTAAGTTTGTCCTGATATGTCTCTACCCATCGCATGTGTCATAGATGTCCCGAATGGCATCCAGGATTTATTTTTAAAGATTGGATATGCCACAGTACAATGAAATCACTCTTTTTTTCGTCGCATTGTGGGTAGTCGGTCCTACAGTCGTTAAAAATGTAGTAAATAAAAAAATCCACTAGTGAGTAAAATTAATGATAAAATTCCTTATTTATGATGATTGTTTTATCCAACTTGCTATCAAGTAAACTTTTAGTTATCACTTTTAATAATGTTTTCGATTAGTTGTCACTTGCTGGTTAGTAAATATACGATTATATAAAGTTCGCTGGATGGGAAATCGATTTAAAACTCGGCTCGTACTTTGAAATAATTAAATTGTGTTGTGGGACATCCAACTACTTCGCCCTTACATACTTAGATTCAGCCATACTTGTTAATATCCAGGTATATTCGGCAATTTAAAATATATACCTACAAAGACGAAGACAGCTAGTTTCTGATTAGAATTTTCACCATCACAATAAAGTTTTTTGTTTAAAAATATTAATTCATTCAGTCCACACTACTCCTGATTGATGACTTAAATAAAATTACTTTTGTACGCCATTAAATACGTACACATCTTACCTGTATCTTTGATATGACCGTAAAAGGAAACCAGACACAGGTTTTGATGTTATAAAGAAATGCCGAATGTACCATTTTACTTCTACATCTAGGGTTGTAGCATGTCACAGCACTGTAGCCTGGCTTCCCACCGGCCCGGACACCTCGGAATGCGTTCCTTTAAGGAAGCTGCCACTTACTGGGCCACTGCCGTGCACCCGAACAATGACAAAATACTGTCAGTTGACGGTTGACTTCCGTTTCGATTCCATATTAAAATCGGATCGAAGTTAGTTGTAAATATGATTTTAATCCCAATTATTGAGAATTTCTTTACATTCAATGAAAATCTTAAAAAAATTAACAATGCCAATTAACTGGCATATTGTCATTTAGTTACTTTAAAAAAAAATACATTCTTCTAAAATGAAGTTTTGTTTTATGCTACTTAATATATTTTGGGATGTTGTTAAAGTCATGGTGGAATCAGCTAACTTAAACCCTATATTATTACCTAGTATTTATGGAAGCTGATGATAAGACTAAGTAACGTTTTACCTAAATCGCTTTAATTTTAATAATTAGTACTTATCTACCATAAGAATGCGATGTAGTGTTGGAATATATTTTTTTATTAATATGTCAGAAGTCCAAAACTTGGCGATCTGCTTTAAAAAACAGTACTATTGACTACAAACGTTTCGTAAACATTTCGTAAACAAACATGGCTATTTAGAGCAATGTTATTTGACATACACTTTTATTATAAAAAATGTGTTTGCAAACATTGCACCACACCTTGGCCTTATTTAATCAAATATTCGTGTTACATGTCTTCCTTTTACTACAGAATAAAAAAAGATAAGTAACACGATGCGGCCTTAAAAGTAACCTAATGGTGCAGTCGCCAGCTAATATATCGGAGCTGCCAGGGTACTCAAAAATATCTGAACATGACTTTATCGCCTTGAGAATAGAGGCGTTCTTCAGATGTTTGTGACCAACTTGGCCGCTTCGATATATCTGATGGCGACTGTACAACATATGTAGGCATTAATTATAACTATTGTTATTTAATACAAACATAAATACTATGTGGAAATTATACATGTACCTGATAATTGGACTCTTTTACCGACTTTAAAAAAGTATATTTCAACACATTTGTTTATAAATCTTCCTTCACTTTCTTACACCTACGGCATATCACGCATTAGACTAGCTCGGACTGTATTCATAGTCAATTAGACCTCTAAGATAACACTACGACATGTATATTTATTTAACAATAAGCATGTATTTACATCGACAATATGCTTGAAAAAAACCCGGCGCTCAGTAGTGTCAAATTGTGACAAATAATTTGCGTATTGATATTTTTTCTTGTGTATTGTTATGTACTATTTTAAACTAATGTTTTTTAACTAATACCATCTATTAATTATGTTGCAAGCTTGATAAAGAAATTAACGGTTCAAGAGGTGATCGGGAAGAAAATAAATGCTTTCATCGATAAATATAGCGACAAAGAGCGGAACGTCACTACTTTAAGCTAAGACGATAGTAATTTTTGACTGTCAAAACATACTTAATGGGTGGTTGTATCGTAGCTAAGATTTATTTAAAATTAATTAACAACTTTTGCACTTTAAAGCTACGCTTTGCGACTAACCAATATCTGACCGCTCCGAAGCTGGAGTCTCAATAATAGGACGATGGAAACTGAGACATAACATAAAGGAACCTTAATATTATACTTTAGATACTTAAAAACTTGCTTAATTAACTTTAAAAGGCATCTGCAATGCTTGATATCACTAATAGTAATAGTTTAAATAAAAGGTTTTATAGTTTAATTTAATATTAGTTTGAATAACTGTCTCAATCTCCATATTTCCTTGTCAGAGGTTTCAGCCGACTCCAAACGCAATGTGGCCTGTCTGTTTATTTTTCTCATGTTATCTATGGTTCAATAATAAATGTGCAGTACACCTTAAATGTTAGTTTTTACAACCTATATTTACCAATTGAAACGCTACAATACATTATATCTTTTGATATTATTATAATAATTTTAAACATAGATTGCCAAAAGAACACAGTCAAGTTCTAAAATATCGATGCGGCCGCGTTCGTTAAAATTATAATCCTTTGTTTTAAACCAAAAGCTACATATATTTGGCGATACTATGTCTGGAAAGTTGTATAAAAATGTCATCGCATTTATCAACCAGTAATGACTTGAGCCAATGGCGTTTCACGCTTTACTAAATATTATAGGTAATACAGACCAATGTCGAGTTTCATCATCCGAGCCGAATGAATCGGATGTGTTTATCGCTCTTATTACATGGATATACGACCTATTTCTTAACGGCTTAAACAGTTATCGAGTTGACAAATGCGACGTCTCTTTAAATTGGTAAATATTGGCAGTAGAAACCAGTCAGTGTGTCGATGTTAAATGTTTCTAATTTTCTTTTACTTTCTTCGTTCTCTAGAATGAGAAATGTGTACGTTTTCGTTGTGAAGTTGTTGTAAAAATGTTTCCAATCGATGTTAAAACTCAGTGAGGGTTGGCGCGATCGAGTTTTTCACTAGATAGCAGCACCGTGGTGAGAGCTATTTTTGACAGCAGCTGTCAAAATCAACCAATCAAAAAATATATTATTAAACATGATTGGTGGATTATGACAGCAAGAGCTCTGGCCACGGTGCTGCCATCTAGAGAAAAACTCGATCGCGAATACCCTCATTGATAAGTTATGTTACTTGTAAAGAAATAATAAAAATACTAAATAACAAAGCTGCACAAATAAGTTTGTCGTTAATACGTTCTTAAAATCAAACTTATAGGTGCAGTTTTTCTTTAACTTCAATATAATTAATAAATATGTAAGCTGGCGGTTTGGGAAGTGGAAAAAATGCTTTTATGCTGACAATAAATCAGTGCAGTATTATATCATCGAATATAAATACAATCCTTTACATTGGCTTCAAACCTAAGGTAAAAAGTGTTTTTGTCAAATATTGAGAAGTGCCATAATTATAAAAATATTGTTATAAAATTGGATTTTTTTCATCCAACTCTTTCTCCTTAAACAAACATGCAACAGAAAAAAAACAATGTAAGTAGAAAATGCTTTTATTAATGACAGCGACAGATATCGTTAACACTAAAATAGTCGATAAGTATCGAAGGTTTGCACCTCCCTAGGTAAAAAAAAACTTAGATTGCTATCGTGCCATGCCAAATCCACACATTGGGCAAAACAGAGTTGTTACTCGTATGCGTGAGAATGAGAGAGCAAGTGATATCGCGATCCCGTTCCGCCACATTGCGTCCATTATATTCACCGACAATGGCCCAATGTATGGTTGACATAATATTTACATATAATCTTAAATTTACATTTATTTACCGAAAGGATTTGCTATAGGATTATCGATCTTCTCGAAAGGGTAATAAGGGTGGTTTTGCCAGAAGGATGGCAACGTAAATCTTGTGTTAGTATTTAGCGCGTTTATTTGTAGTATTTCGTCCTTTTCTAGCTTGAAGTCGAAGATGTTGATGTTCTCTTCTAACCGCTTTGGGTTTACGGTTTTTGGAACAGGTACTATATTTCTGTCCACCTGAAAAATGGGAAAAATAGGATTGCTTACAAAAAATAGTAGATTGCGTGTCATGAAATCATAATGACATATTTACGGTGAGGGCGTATATTGAATCCAGAACGAAGCGAAGGATATCACAAAAAGTAAAGTTATTTTATTTCATCATCATGAAATCAACTGATAATAGCCGCAAAAATCAACAGTCCCCATGGTTAATAAATAATAAGTACCTACTGACATTAAGTTTGAACATGTGAAGGGCCCCCAATAAGATATAAATAATAATAGGATTTCTTGTGCAGCCTTCTTTCGATACGTTCCCATAGTATCAAGTATTTAAAATTATTTTGCCATCGCGGGCCTGTGTAATTTGATTGATTATCATAATGTACTCCATGAATAAAAATAATCTAATATAATACGATATAAAATGTATTATTTATCGAAAATAAAACTACATAATCTACGTCACCGGCCATGTGCCGCATGGATGTACCAGTGAAACCACCCATGAGGCACATGTGCCGCATGGATGTACCAGTGAAACCACCCATGAGGCACATGTGCCGCATGGATGTATCGGTGAAACCACCCTTGAGGCACTGTGCCTCATTAGACTGTGAACATAAATAGCTGCGCCCCATAGATTGGCTGAAGGCCCAGAGTGTGGATCTCTCATAAGACTTACCAGCCACCTCAGTACGACTTGCGCCTCCGTCTTCCCATACTTCTTAGCTAGCTGCTGCAGCACCCCCTCGGTCCGGGGCGCGGGGGCTCCGAAGCGGGCCACGAGGGCGCCGAACGGGCTGTAGCCCATCACGACCAGGCCTCGAGCCTGGGCAAAGGAAACCAGGGACGTCTGCGGGAGCTGCGGGTGGACCTGGCGAGAATATTGAAGTATGGAACAAGTAGCAAATTAACCAATGTATGAAAACTGATGTTATAGGCTTTATTTTTATTTTTATAATTGAAATAAAAACGGAAAAATTCACCGCTCTAGCAAGATTGAAACTTGCGACCTTTCGGAACACCGGTCCGATCGCTCTGACCACCTGAGCTATCGATGCTTACTCAACCTTTCTATCAGTTCCTTAATTGCTTACGTCACAGGGAGACGTGTCAGATGTGTAGCGATATCTACTACTATTATACATCTTTATCCCTGTCTGTCTGTCTATTTATCTGTCATGGCTACTAATATTATACATCCCCAATTCCTACTGCGAAAATAACTGTCTGTATGTCAGCTCGCGGTTGAAGTTGGAGACGCCGATCGACTTGTAAATTTCGTTATTAGGTTGCTGTATATAGTATTAGGTTGCCAAGCGGAATCCAGGCGCAATAGGGAGAGGATGATGATAGTTAACTAGCTATTACTTTTGGGTCACACGTGCTCATAAAGCTTGTCATTACACACAGGTGAAGCGGAAGTTATAGTAATAGTTTATTCCCTAAGGAGTTTTGTATAGACTTTTTAACTTGTATATTTTTTGTCTTAAATCTTTATTATAATTTCTAGCTAGCGTCTGTCTCGGCTCAATGGAGTCTGGGGTCCGCTTGGCCAATTAATCCCAAGCATTGACGTAGGCATTAGTTTTTACGATAGCGACAGCTAATCTTCCAACCCTTAAGGGAAACTTCTTATTCACCTCAATTTGCAGCACACTGGGTTTAACACTGCTCTCATTAAGCAGGCGTTCCAGCTGTTGCTGGTTGAAGTTGGAGACGCCGATAGACCTGGCTAGGCCCAGGCGGTGCGCGTCTTCGAATCCTCGCCAGGTCTCTATGTAGTCCACCGAGGAATAGCTGTAGTCCTCCTAGAAGAGTAACACGTTTAGAAAGGACAATGTTAGAAATAATTTTAAACAAAAAAGAACCGACTTCACTTAGCAACCACCTTTCCAAAAGCAAATGCTCGAGCTGTAACAAAAACTCAAATCACTATAGGTGTGCCTATAATATTTGAAGAGTTCCCTCGATTTCTCCAAGATCCCATCATCAGATCCTGAATTGGTTACAATGGGACCAACTGTGAAGTATACTCTTGCAAACAAAAAAAGAATTTTCCAAATCGGTCCAGCCGTCTTCGAATAATCGGTGAACATACATAAAAAAAAATAGTAAAAACAAAGATCCCGACGAATTGATAACCTCCTCCTTCGAAATCTTGAAGTCGGTTGAAAAGGAAAATGGATAAGTTCACTGCCTCGGGCGAGACTTGAACTCGCGACTTTAGGACACCAGCCCGCCGTTCTACCAACTGAGATCTACCAGACTACGTAGTAAGTAGTGGTAGTTTTTCAGATAATTGTAGGGTAGCTTTCCTTAGCAAGCCTTTTCGAGAGAAGAGATAAGAGAATTGGCAGCGTCTAGGGCTTCCGCCAGACTTCAGTATATGTATAACATGTTGTACGGTAAAGGCCTTGCTTTTTGTAGGGAGATAGCTGCTTATAGGCCGAAATAACCGATGTCTGACCCAAACAGTGGTTACAAGCGTTTTGAGACTAATTCTTCATTAGCTGCACACTTGTTCGTTAGATCACCACATTATATTACGAACTGAACAACGAATATGAGAGTATTTTTACGTAATATTTGTTTATATTGTTATTTTTAATTGATTGACTTTGTTTTAGATTTTGACATTTTTCTTTTATTTTTTAATACCTAGGATCTCTAGACATGTATACATGCACAAAATCCCTGTTGACATTCTTTATATTTTACCACTGACTTTTTTTTCTCTGAACATTTTTTTGATTGATTTTTTTTTTGTGAATCTTTTAGTGAATCCATTTTATTTTATTTTATGATGTAAAATACTGTGTGGTTTTCTACAAGAAATAAATAAATCTAGATAGATAGATATCTATGAACAAAAAACAAAATCTATTCTCAAAACACAGCGGCCATATCGGCTTCAGAAATCGGAATCCTTAGCAAGCCTTGACAAATGCAAGAATAAAATCTTAATGATTCTGACTGCCACCGTGGACTACAGACATTTGCGTCTCCAGGGGTGTCACAAGCGCGTAGCCGACTCACATTAAGTCCAATGGGCCAGTGCATGAGATACAGGTCCACATAGTCAAGGCCGGACGCGTTGAGGGACTGCTGGAGGGCTGAAGCCACTTGCTCCCGTTGGTGATGAGTATTCCATAGCTGGGAAAAAGGTTTTGTCTTTGAGGTAAATAAATGTGATAGTATACATAAAGAGGTACCATTACGCGCTTGCGAGTTTCTCGATCGAATACAATATTGATTTTTTTTATGGAGGATAGGCAGGCGCTTGACCACATCTCACCTGATGGTAAGTGATGATGTGGTCTACGGTGGAACACGCTTACTTAGGTACGACGCAAGCGCCTTTCGCCAAATGATACCTTTTATTGTAGAATTACACAAATTGATAAGCACCGAGCAACGCGCAGGTGACGCTGCAATAGAATAAAACACTTTATCTTTAGATATCAAATCCATATACGCTAAAAAAAGTCTAAACTTAAAACAAGAGACAGTTAAAGTTGGAACCTCATATAATCTATGGCCATTAAACCTAGGTATCCATACTAATATTATAAATGCGAAAGTGTGTCTGTCTGTCTGTTTGTTAGCTCTTTTCTCTTAAACCGCTGAACCACTCAAGGGGTAAAAAGGAAAAGGGGAATCACTAACTCGCAAGCAAAAGCTAGTAATTTCATACCAGTGATCGCAGATTTTGCCAGCATTTTTGGTGCATTGCTAGGGATATTATTATTTTGAAGTTATTAAATGTTTGAATCAAGAATCTAATAAAATCAAAGCCATTTAGAACTAAGTGATTATGTAGAGATGGTTGGTAATTAAATAACAATTTCACACAAAAACGTCATAGCACCGGTTTTGCTGAAAAATCTACGTTCACCGCATAACTATACCTTTGTAGTGACAAAGACGTCGTTCCTCTTCACCCCCTCTCTGATCTTGGCCACTATCCCCTCCCCCAACTCCCCCTCCGTGCCGTACACGGCCGCCGTGTCAAAATGGCGGTACCCCAAGTCGATGGCACGGGTGATGACGTCACGGAGCTGGTGGTTCTCGGACTTGATTATCCCTTGCTGCGGAGAAATTATTACTAAGTAAATAAATGTACCTATATTTATTTACTTCAGACAGTTTTTTGTTTTCGATTTTTTGAAAAAAAAAATGGCCAAGTGCGAGTCGGACTCGCGCACCGAGGGTTCCGTACAAACCTGTAGGTATATAAGTAAAAGTTCATCCATTGCGTTGACATAGAAGTTTGATTTTGTTACAGCTGAAAGGTATTATAGACCTGAGTATTTGATATGAATTTTAATGCAATACCTCTACGTGTTTACGAGGAAAAAGGTAGTAAGTTTAAAATTTAAAAAATATATTTTGTAAGATTTTACTAAAAATGTCTACTTTTCGTAATTTTTCCTTTGTCTGTGCTATATGAAGTTTCTTCGTGCCAAGTTTCATGTTTCTGAGTTTACGGGAAATACCCTTTAGGTTTTGAGTTTCTTGCGAGTACTCAGTTTCAAATTATGCGACTTAAATTGCTATTTCTTTTGATTGCGTTAACACAAAAGTTTGGTTTTGCTACATTTGAAAGGTCCTATAGCCCTGAGTATTTTACATGAATTTCAATTTAATACCTCTACGCGTTTACGAGGAAAAAGGTAGTAAGTTTAAAATTAAAAAAAATAATGTTTTGTATGATTTTACTAAAAATGTCTACTTTTTGAAATTTTTCTATTGTCTATGCTATATGACGTTGCTTCGTGCCAAATTTCAAGTTTCTGAGTTCACGGGAAGTACCCCCCGTAGGTTTTGCGAGTGCCGAAAAACTGTCAGCTCCAAGGTACAATAGACCTGAGTATTATATTTGATATAAATTTCAGCTTGATACCTCCACGCGTTCCTGAGAAAAATGGTCTTGACAGATAGACAGACAGACAGACGGACAACAAAGTGATCCTATAAAGGGTTCCGTTTTTTCCTTTCGAGGTACGGAACCCTAAAAAAGACTGCCTGCTCGCCATATACATGATTTTCTAAAGATTGAGCTACATATAGGTAGAAGATCATAGATCAATCATTGGAGCATTTTACCTTACAAAAGGTGGCGAAGAAAATGTTTTATTTTAATGATTATTGGTTGGCTATGGGGTGGTTATTAAAATATTAGATTTGAGACCTTGAGGGCGGGGGGCGGGGGAGGGTTGGCGGCCATCGTGATTTAAGCGCCAAGGTTCAAAAACTGACATTTAAACCAAGATGGCGGCCAACGCGCCCCCCCTCAAGATCCCAAATCTCAAATCTATTTTTTTAATAACCACCCTATAGCCTACCAATAACCATAAAACATTTTCTGCTCCACCTTTTGTAAGGTAAAATGCAATGTATGGAGCATGATTCCCCAATTATTGGATTAACATTATTCCACATTAAAAGTAACGATATCTTTACTGGTTTTGACAGGGTTGGTTGACAACAACAACAACTCGATGTACCTCGAACATTCACTGACATGCCTTTGGGACAGCCCGTAACCCTAAGTACAAAATATATTTTTTTGCGTAAAAAAATTTTTTCTTAGTTTTTTGTACCTAATTAGAATACGACACCAATTATCACCTTATACACATATGCATAAAATAAAGCAAGCTAATTGTTCGTAATATTTTGTCAGCATGTGTCATTTGTTTTTTTTTTTCCTTGAAATTCAGCCATATTTGTTTTCATTATTCTACTTTTCTATTGACACTGACCTTAAGTAAGACGTACCTCATTAAAGCCAAGATAGGTGCCGAGCGCCAGCACCGGCATCTCCCGGCCATCGTTCAGCTTGACCTTTGGCACCGCCACACTGGTAGCTAGCTGGAAACAATACCACAGAATATTATAAATATTATTCGAAACGGGATATTTACCATGTATATTTGAGTTTATGAGCACCCGATATTTCGGCGCAGTTGCATGCACCATCATCACGGAGTAACTAACGTTGAGCGGTGATGATGGTGCATGCAACTGCGCCGAAATATCGGGTGCTCATAAACTCAAATATACATGGTAAATATCCCGTTTCGAATAATATTTATAATGTGAATGACCATGTGAGCTTGAAATCATATATACCACAGAATAGATCATACAGAATGGCCTCGCTTCGCCCCGCTAATAATTATTCACCCCGCGGCGGCCGATTGGTAGGGAACTAGTAGGCTAATCCGTCAGGTCAGGTTGGCAGCGCATCGATAAAAAGCAAAATGGCGGTGTATTGTTAAACGTCATTACGACAGCAGAAACAGCGCCATGACGCACGCACACATTGAAGCGTGTGCAGATGTGCCGTGCACACAAAGGCGCTCAAACGAGTTTTGTAGTATGACGTGTCTGCCCGGTGACAATACGATGTTTAAACGTCGGTGGGAAACAATTATTTATTTATTTCTTAAATAATAGCGACTATCTTTACATTATGTACTCCATACAACTGATTATTAGCCTGAAGCCTTAATATTATGAAGGGATGACGACTTAGGGGAGTGAGGAAGGAGCGGGGAGAAGGGGAAAATGCCAAACTTTCGTGATATATTATCACGAAAGTTTGGCATTTTCCCACAGTTGCATGGAGTAAGCACTCTAAGCTTACTTATTTCTCTAAGGTCTGTACTGTTACTGTAGTCTGTGGATGCAACTTCAAGGGTGTTACATACACACCTACGCGATGCGCCCTTAGAAACGTGTTTCAGAACGCCAACAGTCCTTAGGGAAAACCTCGACGATAGTGGTTGTTATTAGAGACTCCGTAAAAAAATCAAAGTGCCATCTACTCGTATTGAATCTACTCTTATCTAACTAAGAGCCATCTCTAACTAGTCTTTCTTTAAAAAACGCCGTAGCCTAATGGGTTTATCGGTTTTTAATCTACGATGTCACGTCACAGGCAGACACCCAGAAAAATATATGTATTACCTAAAATAATTAATTAACTGCCAGAAGAAGTTATATATAAATATCTTAATAGTAAAAATATAAAGAACGTAGGTAAGGTTTTGCCAATGCTAGGTCTTGTAATATATAATATTGTAATTTACTTTTTCTTATTCATTAAATAAAAAAAATGACAAATTTATTACTCCTCTTCCCGTCGGTACACTACCTACATTTAAGTACACAGCAAAGATTTTAAATTATCCGACTTATAACATAACCTTTTTAATATGATCCGTGTCCATCTATACATATAATAATTTTAAACAAAAAAGAACCGACTTCACTTAGCATCCACCTTTCCAACAGCAAATGCTCGAGCTGCTGTAAAAAATACTCAAATCACACACACAGATTTCCCTCGATTTCTCCAGGATCCCCTCATCAGATCCTTACCTGGTTACAATGGGACCAACTGTGAAGTATACTCTTTCAAATAAAAAAAGAATTTTCCAAATCGGTCCAGCCGTCTTCGAATAATCGGTGAACATACATAAAAAAAAAAAAAAAAAAAAAACTAGCAAAAACAAAGATCCCGACGAATTGATAACCTCCTCCTTCGAAATCTTGAAGTCGGTTGATAAAGCTGAAGAGGGTCGAAAGTCTGTACATGGAAGATAATCGAAAAAAAGTTGGCCGGGGATACTTAGAATCGATAACAGAATACGTTCCAACAATTTTTAGAATTTTTGTCTGTTTATCTGTTTGTCTGTTTATCTGTTTGTCTGTTTATTTGACCGCGCATCACGTGAAAATGGCTGAACGGATTTTGATGAAATTTTGTATAGAGATAGTTTGAGTCCCGGGAAAGGATAATATATAGTTTTAATCCCGAAAATCAACCCTGGTGGGGGTGAAAATGGGGTTGAAAGTTTGTATGGAGAATTTTTAACCGCTGAAACGATTTAGATAGAAATGAGTATGGAGATAATTTGAGTCTCGAGAAACGTCATAGGATAGTTTTCAAACCCTTGTGGGGGTGAAAAGGGGGTTGGAAGTTAGTATGAGATTTTTTAACCGCTGAACTGATTTAGATGAAAATTGGTATAGAGATAGTATGGGTCTCGAGAAAGGACAAAGGATAGTTTTCAACCCGAAAATCAACCCTAAAGGGGTTAAAAGGGAGTTTTGTATAGGGAAATTTGTATAGGGAATTATTAACCGCAGAATCGATTTAGATAAAATTTGGTATGGAGATAATTTGAGCTCTGGAAAAGGAAATAAAATAGTTTTATCTCGGAAATTATCCCTTAAGCGGATGCAAAAGGGGTGGAAGTTTACATGGGGAAGAAACAAAAAATAACCGCCGTACAGTCAAGTGTAAAAATATGGGTGTACTCATCTTACTCAAAAATATGTCCCATAGTATCTTATTCCGTTGTAATAAGTGCGTAGTACCATATTTATGAGACGATTTTTTCGATACGTATTTTTGCACTTGACTGTACGTATTTAGATGAAATTTGGTATTGAAATAATTTGTAATTTTTTGGTCAAGGTGTTCATATTTCAAATTCAAATTCAAAAATATTTATTTCAGACAACATGGTCCATTTTGTTAGTATACATTCTAAGTTAAGTGTAAGTAATCATATTAACATACTTAAAATAAAACATAAAACATCTAAAACTTATATTCTAAATTGGACTTTACCAGTTTGATCAACCCGTAGACTATCGGGCAATCAAATCTACCGGCAATCATCCTCAGAATGTTGTTGCTACTGCATATTTATAACATGTTACCCGTCGATGCTTTAAATTTACCTTTACCCGCTCTTAAGAAATATTTGAAAATGTCATGAATGTCAAAGGGTTATTGCAGGTTCGAGGACTATATATGACGGACAAAGTTGCATGGCCCAAACCAAAAAACTACTACAAAATCATCTAACATTTATAGGACACCGTTTAGGTAGGAAAACATATCAAACGTTTTGTGAAGCAGTCAGATTAGGATTTTATTTTTATTTATAATTAAACAATGGGTGCATTATCTGTCTTTCAAGATGTTTTGATATGCCTTCTTGAAGAACTACGCACTATTTTGTATCTTTAAGATCTAATAATGTATTACTGTTTTGAAAAAATAAGTCCCGTCGAGTTTCTTTTCGGCCATAATACTTCTTGGGCTCAGGTGTAAAAAGTGCGAAAGCGAAAAAAAGTCACGTGACCGTCACGAAAAAGCGTCACGTCACGAAAACGCGACACCCATACGATTGAGAAACATGTAAAATGGAATGAAATAAAAAATATATAAAATAGAATAAAGTGAAGTGAAGTGAAGTGAAGTGTAGTGAAAAGTGAAAGTGAGAAGTAACAAAGTGATAAAAGTCGAGAACCTAAAAGTAAAAAATGTCGAAAATGTCAAAAATGGCAAAATTTCTAAATTACAAAAATTTCAAAAACTTCAAAAATTTCCAAAATTTCCAAAAATTCAAAAATTTCAAAAAGTTCTAAATTTCATATAATTTAAAATTTCATAAATAAATAAATTTCCACAATTTCAAAACTTTCAAAAATTTCAAAATAATTAAAACCACAAAATTTACGAAAAAGTCAATAATAATATAAAATAAAATAACATAACTTCGTTCCAATCGCGTGTTTCACGACACTCGTGTAGGTATTTTATTTTTCTCTGACGTTCATTAGTGCATTGTAATGTGCTTACATTGAAGAATATAGTAGTTTATGTAACTGTTACGTAATAAGGGTCCTTAAAACATGAGTGTGGTTTGTCATAATAAGATCACACGAGTGTTTTAAGGCTTAATTACGTACAGTTGCATACACTGCTTTATCTACACTCATATTATATATATTAAATTAAGTGTTCGGAAACCATAGAATGACCGCCATTGTACCGTCATGGCCAACTCGATTGTGCCGGCGCTCGCGCGGGACCAATCGAGTTGGCCATGGCGGTAACATTATGTTATCAAATTCGATGTTCCAAATTTGAAACTCATTGCTTAACAATATTTGAGCATGCAAAGTTAAAATTACGTTACTGCCGCAGATAAGAAACTTATCATAGTTAAATCGTTTGTTGTAATGCTTGTCATTGTCTACGGTTTTTGAACGCATTTTAGAGTACTTACAGTATGAGTGTAGATAAAATATCTTGATCTATACCAATATCATAAATCCTCTATCGGAACCGTATGTAATTACCACCATTATTGCAACCAGTAACGAAATATCAGTGTATTATCTGTGACAGTGTGGTAAAAACGTATGAAAATTCATTAACTACGGTAACGTAATGAATATCCGCCCCCCGACCGCCGGCGCAATAAGGTTGGTCATGGCGGTGTAATGGCGGTCATTCTAATGTTTTCAATGGATATGAGTGTAGGTAAAGCGGTGTATGCTTCTGTACATAATTAGGCCTTATTACGTAACAGTTACATAAACTACTATTTATCTCTTTTTAGGGTTCCGTAGTCAACTAGGAACCCTTATAGTTTCGCCATGTCTGTCCGCGGTCTAGCTCAGTTACCGTTCGCACTAGAAAGCTAAAATTTGGTGAGGCCTGATAAGAAGGTTCAATATAAACTATATTGAATAAAATCGGTTCAGCCGTTTTTGAATTATCAGTCAAAAACGCATATTGAAAGGAAGTGCCGAATAGTAAAATGACGTAAGCGCCGCCGAATATCCCTTAATAAACCACCTTTTGAACGGATGCTTTGTAACAGGGCGGCATCTACGAAACTCTACACTGAGTATCGCCCGACATGCTCTTGGCCGGTTTTTTTTGCATTGTTATCCCGAAAATCACCCCTTAAAGATTACTAATTGCAATTCAAGAAAATCCCCAGCCAGGTTATACGTAGCCTATAAAAATTCAACGTCTCAAAGGAGGGGGGTAGCCACTACACTCGATTGAGTTTAATTTGCATGGGTCATGGACCCCCCCCCCCTCCAAGTGCACCACAAATAGAAAAAAAAAACATTTCTGCATTTGTGACGAATTCCACGCGGGCGGAGCCGCGGGCACAGCTAGTTATTTCTAAGTGTAGTTTAATAAAAAGTGTTGTTAAACAATCCCGAGGGGCTAAAATTAGGTATTACTCCCGCCACGCTTGCGTCAAATACCACATTTTAGAAGCCAGACTAATCAAACAATTATTCGGTTTAACCTACTTACCTAAGTACGTTTATAAGAAACAACGTTATTGCAAACAACACAACACAAATTAACGGTTTTCAGAACTGCCTTACAACGATATTTAAGTAAAAAGTATATTACAGTTAGTTTAGTTTCAAGTTTTTACAATTGCAGTAAGTAATCAGATGAACTTTGATAGTTAAGGTCACTATAAATAAACGTCCAATGCTGTCATTATAGTAGTCTTAAAGATACCCGCACTTAACACACTTAATCCAGCTATCATACAAGATGTAACTAGAATGCTGGTGATTGGTATCGTATTCTAATACCAAACATAGGAAAAAAATTTTTTGCACGAAAAAAAAATGGTTTTGAAGTCCAAAAATTTTTTTTCCTACTTTTTCGTTGTCGCAATACGTTACCAAGTATGCCCTAACGGATCATCAGTGTTTTTATTACATCCTGTAGACCAAAATCTGCTGGAAAGCCGAAATTAGTTTATGGTTGCTGAATTAACATAGACTACTTACGTGCCTAACCTCGATACCTTAAGAACAACTGTAAAAAGTAATGAAATAAACACATTTGTATTTGTACCTATTTGAATTTTTATGGAGCCCATAGACAAAATTCAGTCGGAACTGTCGGAAGTTGGATTGTTCCGCTTTTCGGCTGAATTTTGTCAATGGTAGTTGAATTCCGCTCTGAATTGCGCCTAAGTATTACTTGCTGTTTTTAATTACCTACATCCATTACTAATATATTTTAGAAACTTTGGTTACGATATTTAATTTTAAAATTAACTGATTTAATATCGCCTCTGTAAGTAGCCGAGTCGGTTATGTGAGTTATGACTCTGTCCCTGCTTACGAAGCTGGATGTCCCGGGTTCGAATCCTCGTAAGGACACTTATTGTGCGTTGCTGAGTTCTGGATGTTTTCTTATCCACGTCTTGCTAATGAATGACTAGAATAACAAGACCCCTATGATAATTTTGTTTTGCTTTTGTGCCATCTATCTCCACAACCTCTTGATCGATCCTGCCGATATTTTAATCCAGAAATAGCATATTTTTCTGTGGTGCCGCTAGCCCGTCCCTTTATTTAAATGTAAGAACTTCGCTTCGCTGTGCTCGCTCGTTCAACTAAGCTACACTAGCTACAGAAACATAGTGATGTAATGACTCACCCGGCACGCGAGGAATAGGATCACGGGGCACAACATGGCGGCGAGTGAATCGCGTCCTGCGCACGCGACGGTTTTGTTCCCGGTTTAGGGATCCATGGGCAGCGATGTAACCTTACCTAAAGGCCCATTTACACATTGATTAGTGTTAAGTGCGAGTCCATACATTTTCTACTTTAAAAAAATTAGAACTATTTATTTAAAAAAAACGTATAACTAGAATTTTACATTAATTTGCAAAATCTCTCATATTGGAGATTAATCTCATATTAGAAGAGGGGATACAACTTTAAGGAAAGGGCATCCTTAATTTTGTATTTAATACTGAGGGCAACCTTATTTGAATTCATTTTAATAAATTTAGAAACCACATATCGTTTTACCTACGGAATCCTTTAGTAAACCTAACCTAACATATCATTTAATGTTTACTCTCCCTTTCCATATATTAAGGTTGTAAAAAAAGTTTTGTGGACTTTTTTGTCGCCCCGAAAGTGAGACGTGAGATAGTCCAATAAGAAAAAAACAGCTAAATGGGAGTCGGACTTGCGCCCCGTTAGGTTCCGTACATTTCTTTCAGTAAATTTTATTTCTAACATTGACTCACGCTCGATCATGAACTAGCCCATAAGGGCTCAAATACACCGGCACATGGACCCGAACCCATCGTACCCTTACCATACTCGCACATAAACAACCAACTTGACCACCACTACAAATAACTGCATCAAACATACTGGAAAGAAATGGACACCTGCAGACAAACCAAAGAAATAGTAACGGAATACAACCACAAACTGATAACAGGACACAACAGACTAAACAAACACCTCTTCACAATAGGTAAGACAGACAGCCCCATGTGCAGAGCATGCATGGATGCGGATGAAACAACAAAACACATTCTGCTAGACTGCAAACAGGTAGAAGTATACAGAACTTAAACACCTAGGGACCCCAGGCACCTTGCGCGAGGCGGTAGGCAACCTAAAAGCTCTGCTGGGCTTCGTACAGGAGCTGGGGTGGTTGGAATAATGGTGGTACCCCCGTTTCACGCAAAATAGGCACACTGGATGTCGACTTGCGGAAAAACGCCCAGGATAACTAACTAACACGCTCGATCAGTTTTTAAATATGAAAGAAAAACAAAAAGTACAAAAATACGTTTTTCTTGTATGTGAGCCTCCCATAATCTTAAATTTTATCAGATCTTTATTATTGCCAACAAGAAAATAGAGGTACAGTCTCAAACAAGATTTACCGAAAATATGGCTCCTGAAAATTTGTAACCAGCCAGTCTTATTTTTGACCTGATTGTATATCCCGTTCTTTATTACCAGTGCTGCAGTGATCGGATTTTAGGGTGCAATACGGGCAGAAAAAGCTAAAAATTATGCTAATATGGATAATTCTCAGGATTTTAAGACTCACGATGTTTACTTGCTCCTACGATGCTCCTAACCCAGTCGGTAGTGACCCTGCCTACGAAGCAGGAGGTCCCGGGTTCGAATCCTGGTCAGGGCATTTATTTGTGTCTTTATCATAGATATTTGTTCCTGAGTTATGGATGTTTTCTATGTATTTAAGTATTTATTCATATTTATCTATTATATATATCGTCGTCTAGTACCCATAACACAAGCCTTATTGAGCTTACTGTGGGCCTAGGTCGATTTGTGTAAGATTGTCCTATAATATTTATTTTTATTTTTATTTCCAGGCTGTCCATAGTAATCCAGTGCGGAAATGCAGCAAGCCTTATGGGCACCTTTGCACCGGGAACGGCAGGGAGCGGGTTGTTCGTTTAAATTATTTGTAAAATGTGTTCGTTATTTTCTAAACCTGTTTTGTTATTAATTGTACCATTGTAAATATTTAGAAATAAATTTAGATATCATTACCACTTAACGTTTTATATCTGTAAATTTAAGTAGGTTAAAGTAACTATGTTTATTATGTTTTTGTTACACTTATACTGTTATATGAATAAAGTATTTTTTAATATATTAACCCGGACCCGGACCCGGTGGACCCGGGGTATGTCCTTAAACTACGTCCGGACTTGGGTATGTCCTTAAACTATGCCAATAAGAGAGGTATGGGCACTGCGAATGGCATCTCGCTTAGTGTGGTAGGTCACGTTCAGCGAATGTCATCTCGCTCAAATCTGGAGCAGAGCCCGACTGGGGAAGTACCTCCACCTTACAGAAAACCACAGCCAAATAGCACTAGACCCTACTCATAGTGTTGTGTTCCTGCTGGTGAGTAAGGTTGCCAACGAGCTCAAAGAGGACCCAGTGTGTTGACGATGAGGGACCCTCTTGTTCCTTTAGCCGTCAACACAGTGAATCCTCCTTTTTGTAAAGGGTCGGCAACGCGCATGTGACTCCTGTGGAGTTACAGGCGTCCATAGGTTACGGTAGCTGCTTACCATCAGGCAGGCCGTATGCTTGTGTGCCACCGTCGTAGTATAAAAAAAATAATGATCATACTTTAACGTTTAAAACAACTATTTTCACTTAATAAGTGTATCAATTCCGCCGTGTTGCACCCTAAAATCCGATCACTATTTATTACATATCGGTGCATGTGATAGACATACGGACACCTTAGCTAATACAGTAAGGGTTCCAATAGCCCCTTCAAATACGGAACCCTGAAAATGTTTTAGTAGGCCTGGTCTATTAAAGTCTCGCTGCTCGAAACAGGATTACAGAGTACCACTTTCGGAGTTTTTTTATATCTTAAAGTCAAGGTTAACACCATGGACCAAAAAATACTGGACTGTTTCTATATAAAATCACGTTCCTCCTTTAAAGTTATACCACTGTTTTTATTATCATTAGGTGACGCAGCATTTATCAACCGACTTCAAGATTTCGAAGGAGGAGGTTATCAATTCGTTGGGATCTTTGTTTGTTTTTTTTTTTTTGGAATTTTTTTTTATGTATGTTCACAGATTATTTGAAGGCGGCAGGACCGATTTGGAAAATTCTTTTTTTTTGTTTGAAAGTGTATACTTCACAGTTGGTCCCATTGTAACCAGGTCATGATCTGATGATGGGATCCTGGAGAAATCGAGGGAACTCTTCAGCTATTATAGGCGCACCTATAGTGATTTGAGTATTTTTTACAGCAGCTCGTGCATTTGCTTTTGGAAAGGTGGATGCTAAGTGAAGTCGGTTATTTTTTGTTTAAAATTATTTTGATAAGGTAATCGACGAACACTGAATTATGGAAACTCCAATATCTATACATACAAGGTGTAACAAAAATGCTAGTGACACTTTCAAGGGCGTAATTGGTATAGTATTCTAATTAGAAAAAAACTAAAAAAAAAACTATTTCTCGCGAAAAAGAAAAACTGATTTTGTATGGAGGGTAATTGTAAAAAAATTTCGTGTCCAAAAAATGTTTCTCCTACTTTTTCTTACTCGCAAATACGCCCTTAAACGGATCACCAGTATTTTTTTTAAATCCTGTATAACGATCCATCATTATTTGGTCAATGGTTAATACGCTCCTTGTGGAGACAATTTATAAATTAGAGCTGCACAGCTTCTAACGAATTATTGTGCTCCAAGTTTGATAGCATTACCAGATGGCGCTGTACAGCCCCCATACATTAAATAAAATCTAAACATATAAAAGAAGAAACTGACTGACTGATTGACTGACTGACTGACTGACTGATATATCAACGCACAGCCCAAACCGCTGGTTCTAGAGATTCCAAATTTGGCACGTAGGTTCCTTATAAGGTCTAGGGATGCACTAAGAAAGGATTTTTCAAAATTCACCCCCTAAGGGGGTAAAATGGAGTCAATAGTTTGTATGGCGAATCTAGATTTGTTAGACTATTTTCAAAACTTCACAGGAGTATTCCTAACGATAAATGAGTAAACACGTGTTTCAGGTTTTTTGAAAATTCAACCCCTAAAAGGGGCAAATGTGGTCACAAAGTCTGAAAATCAACATAGGGATCGTATCCTTTTCGAGTACTTATAGTACGCGGGCGAAGCCGCGGGAAAAGGCTAGTAAATAAATATAATAATGGGACAATCTTACACAAGTCGACCTAGTCCCACAGTAAGCTCAATAAGGCTATGGGTACTAGACGACGATATTTATTTATTTAAACTTTATTGTACACAACATAAAAATGCACAAATGGCGGACTTAATGCCTATAGGCATTCTCTACCAGTCAACCATTGGGCTAAACAGAGACATGACAAAAAGGTGAAGTGAAAAGAAACAGAATAGTCAGTTAAAATGTGACGATCCAAATCAAAAGGGACCTTATGGCGGGATTTAGTTTCTGAGATAATCTAAGTTTTGTGAAATGTGTCAGAAAATCGTTTTTTTCTTTTATTGCTTTAATAAAAAGAACGTTATTAATAGTATCTTTTCAATTAACTCACTTTGATATAGGTCAATAATTAAGGGTTTTAAATCCCTGTTAAATTTAATAGAAAAGGGACCTTATGGCGAGACGATTTAATTATACAATAAAATATTTTATCTACACTCACATTGTAAGTCCTCTAAAACGTGTTAAAAAACGGTAGGCAATGGCTAGCATTACCACAACCGATTTTACTATTATGTGTGGCAGTAACGTAATTTTAACTTTACATGCTCAACTATTAATGTGTTATGAGTTTTGATAACATAATGTACACCTGCACGCTCCCGCGCGGCCGCCGACAGCCCGACACGCGCCCGCGCGACCGCCGGCACAATCGAGTTGGCCATGGCAGTGCAATGGCGGCCATTCTATGGTTTCGGAATACGGCATTTAGGATAAATAATATGAGTGTAGATAAAGCAGTGTATGCAACTGTACGTTATTAGGCCTTAAAACACTCGTGTGATCTTATTATAAAATTCGCCTGCGGCTCGTTTCATAAAACCACACTCATGTTTTAAGGACCCTTATTACGTAACAGTTACATAAACTACTATTTTTTGGGTCCTTATTAACATCTGGCAATTACGTACAGTCGATAAATATATTCCTTTTGCATTTTCGCATAGGAATAATGCAAAGGAAATAACTTTGCTGTTTGTACAGACTGTACCATACCATACCTATATGTAGATTGCATACTATACCTTTCTAAATTAATGTTTTTATGTTGACAAATATTATTATTACTTGAATACAATAATAAAACCGATTTGCAACTGTCGGCAATTTCAAAGTGAAATTCAATTTGAAAGACTTATGACTGGATCAAATTCTTTGCAGATGCAAACCCTACAAAAATTCCAAAATTAAAATCATTTTGTCACTTGAAAACTAACTCGGAAACAAAAGTGCAACTGCACTGCACAACAAATTGCACTGGTAGCCCACCTAATGAAGGAAAACTAAGAGGAAATAATTCGTGTATAGCCAAATTTTGGTGTAGTTGTAGGCAAAGGTATCTTACACAACATACTAAAAGTACCGGTGGATGGGGGTGCCGCTAGCGGAAAGGGGGGGGTGTAAAGGTCCCTAATTTTGGTTTTTCGTAAATAACTCGGTAACGGTGGCTCATACGAAAAAATGTTCTATTGCTTAATTCATCCACATCAAATTTTCTATAAAAAAGATTAATTGCAATTTTTTGCTAGGATTAATGTTTAATTAGATATCGAGGAAATACGATAAACACTTTTTTAAACTTTCGGAGCTAATATTTACGAAAGTATTAGTTTTATCCAAAAGTTGTTTCAGAATACCCTTATTGTTTTAAAAAGACCTATCTAATGATACCCCACACATTAGAGTTGAAGTAAAAAAAAATATTTACCCCCCACTCCATGTGTACGGGAGGTACCCGAAAGAATAATATTTTTTCACATTTTGTTTTAAAACTTTGTCTGCATAATTAAAACACATACTTATACGAAATTTCATTTCTCTAGTACTAGCCATCACTGAGCAGGGTGAGGAGGGGTCCTACCCTTGGAGTTTCGGCATGTCCGTCTGTCCCCGTCCGTCCGTCCACGGCTTTGCTCAGTGATGTTTAGTACTAGACGTCTAGACGGACAGATGGGGTCAGACGGACATGGCGAAACTATAAGGGTAGGAAGTGAGGTAGCAGGGTGAGCAGCCTGCTCAGTGTTGGTTAGTACTAGAAAATAAAAAAATCGTGCGAGTATGTACTTTATTCACGCCGGCAAAGTTTTAAAACAAAATGTGAAAAAATATTATTTTTTCGGGTACCTCCTGTACACATGGAGTGGGGGGGTAAATATTATTTTTACTCCAACCCTAATGTGTGGGGTATCGTTGGATAGGTCTTTTTAAAACAATAAGGGTATTCTGAAACAATTTTTGGACAAAACTAATACTTTCGTAAATATTAGCTCCGAAAGTTTAAAAAAGTGTTAATCGTATTTCCTCGATATCTCATTAAACATTGATCCTAGCAAAAAATTGCAAAGAATCTTTTTTATAGAAAATTAGATGTGGATGAATTGAGCAATAGAACATTTTTTCGTATGAGCTACCGTTACCGAGTTATTTACGAAAAACCAAAATAAGGGACCTTTACACCCCCCTCTCCCCGCTAGCGGCGCCCCCATCCACCGGTACTTTTAGTATGTTGTGTAAGATACCTTTGCCTACAACTACACCAAAATTCAGCTATACACGAATTACTTCCCCTATCAGGCAGTTAAGCGTCTTCGTTTGGTGAGCTGGCGCTGAGTACTATGAGCACGTGGTATTTAAAGAAAACACATTTGGGGATAGAATGCCGACCGAAATTAAGCCACAAGGTCTTTCTTTTGAAAGACAGAAGTATTTATTCGAAAAAATAAGGCCCTTTGTGCCCCCGGAATCGCAGGACATACTTTGCCCGCAACCAAATTTGGTTATTAATAACGATCCCCTAGCATTAACTGCATCCGAACAATCCGGGCACTCGCAGGAGCAAGTTGAACTTGCCGTTAGTACAGTTCATCCCGACTCAGTGTCCCAATGTACGCCAACGCTAGTTAATCCAGGTGGTAATGTCAAACAGCCATCCGCCCCAGACGTAGCTCCTAAACGCAAAACTCCAACTTGTGGCTATTGTGGTGAATCTGGCCATCGAAACCAGATGCGTAACGGTTTATACTTTTGTAAAAAAAGGAAATTAGATGAGCAAAAATCTAAAATAACAAACTAAACTATATAATGCTTCTATAACAGAGCCAAAAACCGCACAAACTCGTGAGGCTGGAATAACATTTAGAGTATGGAGCCAAGAAGATAAGAGTATACTACAGGAAATATATTATAATACACGTGATTTGCCAGAAATAAATTGTAATCGCACTCTGTCTGACCCCCGAAATGAAGATTTTGCAAGAATCGTGGCATTCGAATTAGAGTGCATGCCCGAAAACCAGCGTACTAAAGCGTATTCAACAATATTTGACACGACACTACACATGTTGAAGTCCCAAACGCCCGCTGTAGAGTCTCTTCCCATCGCTGATAGTAACAAAAACGAGTTCGCTGGTTTGAGTGCATCACAAAAGAAAGAGATATTAAAGAAAAGAGTCCTTAAAAATATAACAAACGAGGCTTTTTAGATCACTTTTACTGAAGGCCGCCGTAAGGGCCCTTTTATTAAATCTCTCCTTCTTACTAAAGTTTTTCATCGTTGATTTGAAATCCAACCGATTAAGAAATATATATTTGATCTCTAATGTCACTGTTAAATTAGTTGCAAGTAAAATTATGGCAGAATTGCACTAAAATATTGATATTTCATGTTTTAATTACATAATTGGGTTTAGTGTCTCCCATAAGGTCCCTTTTCTCTGAAGTATGGCGAAAAGGATACCGTTCCTACATAAGTAAAAATTGTTAAAACTTTTAGATTTAAGGCAAATTATGTTTGTGAGGTTGATAATTATGTTGATATATGTAAACTTTATGACGTTATTATGAATAAGTGTAAGGATTTTGTTTAAAGAGTCTATTTTTCATAAAAAAATTGAAATGAAGAAAATAAATAAAAATAACTGTTGCATCTTAGATATTTTAGTTTTATTTGTATGTTTGATTTTCCCCAATAAATATAATTACTAGAAAGTCGAAAATAGCTAAAACTATTGTAGAATCTGGGAGTTATTGTATTTTCAATGCTTTGTCGATAATTTGCACCTTGTTGTGTTTGGACGTCACTAGCTCCCAAAGTAGGAAAGCTCATGTACAAATTATGTGATTTTCCGTTAGATTACATCATGGTCAATTGTAATATACCATCAGCTACATAACTTCACACTATAAGGCAGGTTTTTGGAACTCCGAACTTTATCTGTAATTTTCTTGAAACTGGAGATATCGATGGATCAACTTTAAAAAATTATAATAAAATAAATAAAAAAGCTAGGAGGTTGATTCTTGAAATAATAGTTAGGTCTATGATTCTAGATTTTATTTCTGTAGATAACTCATTTCCGCCACAAGGTCCCATTCCATGTGGACTAACACAAATCATTAAAAGCCTAGCTAAAAAAGAAGGCAATAATCTACATAAAAATACACAAATAAAATACTAGGAATTTATATAGAATCCATATAATATATACACGGTGCTCGCGAGGAAACCGCATAATTTTAACAGCGTTATCCCGACCTTATTTTATTTAGAGACTAAAATGTCAAATAAACTTTTCTGAAATTCATCTTGTTTCGGAGTTATAACCAATTAAAAAAATAAAATATTTTACGTCACACCTGGCCATAATGTGAGTTTTACCGCTCGCTACGCTTACGGTAAAACTCGCATTATGGCCAGGTGGGGACGTAAAATTGTGTACTCACCACGGGCAGTAAAAAAGAAAGCCCTCTATCGCATATTTACAACCCTCGCCTGCGGCTCGGGTCCCAAATACCTGCGATTTCGGGCTTTCTTTTTTTTACAGCCCTAGGTAAGTAATGTACTATTGATTATAACTCAGGACTGAACGCTTTCTTAACGGCAATTTTACCACTATGGAACTCATTATAGGCATCCCTGTTGACAGACATCAAAGTGACAGGAAACACTTTGCTTTAACTTTGATTTTAAGAAAAAAAAAGTAGTTTTTTTTTGGTTTTAGGCATAGTTTTGTCATTAACATTTATTTTTAATTTAAGAATATGTTCAGAAAACAAGAAAAAAAATCATTTTTTTTTGGCGGAATTGTCCAAAAGTCGTATGATATTTTTTACTTCTTTTGGCCTCAGGAGTACGCTGTTAAAATTATGCGGTTTCCTCGCGAGCACCTTGTATATATAGATAAATACTTAAATAATTAGATAACATCCACAACTCAGAAACAAATATCTGTGATTAACACACAAATAAATGCCCTCACCAGGATTCGAACCCGGAACCTCTGTGCTTCATAGGCAGGGTCACTACCGACTAGGCTAGGACGCCGTTAATTTTGCGGTAACTCTGGTTTGCTCTAATTCAGATGGCGCTTCAGAGTTACCGCATAATGTATGGGGGCTGTACAGCGCCATCTAGTAAATGCTATCAAACTTGGAGCACAAAAAATTCTTAGACTGTGCCCCTCTAAGTGCGCTTTCACATCTTCTTCTTTCGTGTCGACGGTTCATATACGATGGATGCCCAGAAGGCAGCGGTGTTGACAGCCCTGGCCGTCGCGTCCCTCAGCTCAAATTCCGAGCAGGAGTACGGGCATGCGGGGCACGCCAGCAGGTGCGCCATTGTTTGCGTTGCTGTGTCGCAGGCGCATTGGGTGGAGTGGTCACGAAGTAGTCCCCATGCGACCATGTTCTGCCTGCAGCGACCAACCTGGGACCTGAGCCTGTTCAGCGCCTTCCAAATGGGCCATGGTTCTTTGTTCACATTATCCGATCCGATATCGGATGTCGGATAGGACCACGAAGAAGACAAATTTAAAATTGCCGCATCGTGGTAATATGGCCTACTTTAGACCCTTGTCAAACAATCTACTATAAAACGGGGTATTTACCATGTTTATTTGTTTTTACACATGATAAATACCCCGTATTTTTTGATATGCGGAATAATATTTCCCGTTAACTATTAAGTATTCAAAGATAAAAGATATTTGTTTTTCAATTTAGGCACATTACAATGCACTTATGAACGTCAGAGGAAAAAAAACTACCACCGGTTGTAACACTACACCTCTGACCCGAGAAGTATTATTTATGACCGGCAAGAAACTCGGCGGGACTTATTTTTTCAAAACAGTAATACAGTAATATTATATCTTAAAGATTCACAACAATGCGTAGTTCTATAAGAAGACATATCAAAAAATTCACACATTTCGTGCCTCACACGACTATCGAGCACATTGGAAATGAATCTACGGAATTCGAAAAAATATTGTCGCTGAGCGACGAGAAAGTCGGGATAAGGAAAATGTTATAAAATAAAACTACGACGTTGAATGATAATTATTTTATTCTTAGATTAACATAAGTATCCTCGACATAACGCCTGTGAACCAGAGTTGGGCAAAAATTAACGTGATTGAAACTAAAGTTAAAAATGAAAACGTTACTCATAATCATATGAAATGCCTACCGTTTTTAAACATGTTTTAGAGGACTTACAATGTGAGTGCAGAGAAAGAATATTTGGTTTGTATTGTATTATTGTGTATTAACACAAAAATACAATAATATTTATTTCTAAATAAGTAGATTATTGCATAAGTAATAGATGGTGAGGGGATACGCAAACACGAATCAAGTAATTAAGTGTTTTTGTGCAAGTTTAGTGATGATATCAAAGCACTTGGGAGCGTGGATGTGGCATGGTCTGAAGGGACATATGGTGAGGTTTAATGTTAGTTTAATAGTTTTCTCCTGTATAATATAACTAGCTTTTGCCCGCGGCTTCGCTTGCGTTAAATTCGGGGTAACACGGTTCCCCTTTTCTGATTGCCCCCCGGAATGCTCCATACAAATTTCCACCCCCCATTTTAGGGAAGTGGGGGGTTAAAAAGAGACAAAAAGTAGCTTATGTCACTCTCCGTCCCTTCAACTATCTCCACTTAAAAAATCACGTCAATCCGTCGCCCCGTTTTGCCGTGAAAGACGGACAAACAACCACACACATACACTTTCCCATTTATAATATTAGTATGGATATGGATTAGGTATATGCAGGGGTATAAAGTGAGGGGATATTTTTAAACAGTTTGTAGAGCAGCTACTAGATCCCGTGCCAATACGGGAAAATGGTCTTAGAAGACCTTTTTTAACTTTTTAATTTACTATTATTACCATTGTTTTTTTTTTGAAATTGTACAGTCAGTGAAAGTTAGATGGTAAAAATATGTAAAATGTTTTATTTTATTTGTGCCTTGAAACTGGATCTGGGGCTGGGCTGATCCCTGATTAAAACTGGATCGATTGGCAAAAATATTTTTTTTTTTAAAGTTCGAGTTTCTTGCTGACTACAAGTCACATTGTCAATAGAGGGGCAAGAAAAATCCATATTACAATTTTGATTTGTTTATTTTAAGTAGACACAATAAATATAAATTATAAACTTAAATAGATGTCATATACAATGGAAAAAGTGACCATGGCCTTCGGTGCTCTGGAGTGGAATCGAACCAGCGTCGTCTTCTGACTTCGCGGCAGACGCCCTAACCCCTAGCCTACCCGGGTTACAGCAACATCCGTCATATGGCACTGCTAATTGATTCGCATGTACACAGGAAACACGGACAAAAAAGAAAAAAACCGGCCAAGTGCGAGTCGGACTCGCGCACCGAGAGTTCCGTAAAAACCTGTAGGTGTATATAGGGGAAAAACTTTAAAATTATAAAAAATATTTTTTCACACCACCTGCTCGACAATGCCAAATTATATATCATGCAAACCTCACCGAAAGCAAATCATTATAGCCCTTGGCTTTAGCCGGGTTATAATGTTGTACTAAATCTCATTATAACCCGCTGGTTAATAATGTGAATTCACTTCCCATAGCTCTTATTGTTATGTGCTTAAAGTTTAATTTCGTAAAGTCCGCACGGTGCATAGCCCCGCGACGCCAGCCGGGGCCCGCGCCGCCGCGTCGAGCTGATTTGAAAATCGAATTTATTCGGAAAATCGTGCTGGCCACCTCAATTTTAAATACCTAAAACAAATGCCGCGAGTGTCATAAGACGCTGCAGTATACGGTACTCCGTGTAATTTTATCTTCTATTTTTATAGAACCTGCAGTTTTACTAAACTGCAGGTTCTATAAAAATAGAAGATAAAATTAGAATAAAATGGACTAATGTATCAAGAATCAATTTTTAGGGTTCCGTAGCCAAATGGCAAAAAACGGAACCCTTATTGATTCGTCATGTCTGTCTGTATGTCTGTCCGTCCGTATGTCACAGCCATTTTACTCGGAAACTATACGACGTATCTGAATAAAATTTACACATAAGGTATATTTTGTATGCCGCTACTCAGTTATGTAGTTAAATTTGAAAAAAAATTTTTAGGGGGGGGGGCTCCATACATGTAACAAAATTTTTATTTTTTATATTTTTGACTAAATATCAACATGTGACACATAAATCGATAGGTCTTTAAAAATAACACTGAGGTTTTTTGACCATTTTGTGATTAAGTGAATATTTTCTGAAATAATCGCTTCGAAAGTCAGAAAAATTGTGCCCCCCCCCCCCTGTAACTTTTGAACCGTAAGTCCAAAAAATATGAAAAAAATTGAGGAGATGCGCCTTATCATATACTTTCTAAGAAAATTTTTTTGAACATATTGGTTTAGCCATTTTTGAGTTATCTCCAAAAAACTTTTTCCATAGTCATCAGATACGACCTTTTGGTATTAGTTTGGTTCTTATTCCATTGAAGGTACGGAATCCTGCTATGTGTGGTCCGACACGCACTTGGCCGGTTTTTACTTTTGATTTACTTTAATAAAAATCGGTTTCTAGTAGCCTTAGCTATTTTATTGTCTCGCAAGAGGTGAGAAAAGTAGAGTATACTCCTCGGGGATAAAGCTGTTTTTGTCACGGGCGCGCTTGAACCCCTCACTGCACTCAGGACTCAGTCTTAATTCCCTCGCTTCGCTCGGGAATTAACTCATAACCCCCTCGCTGCGCTCGGGAGTGAAATCTGGAGTCCTTCGTTACGTTCAGGATTGGATATTGCGCCCGTGACATAAAACAGTGCTTTATCCCCTTGGTGTACAATCTACTATTATTATATGATGTAACTAAAAATGTACGGTTTTCGCAATTTTTCCTTGATCTGTGCTATAAGACGTTGCTTCGTACCAAATTTCAAGATTCTGAGTTCACGGGTACTTACCCTGATTCCCTTGCGAGTTTTTTTGCGTTGGCTTAGAAGTTTGATTTTTTCACAGCTCTAAGGGACAGTAGACCTGAGTATTTGTTATAAATTTCAGCTTGATACCTCCACGCGTTCCTGAGAAAAAGGGTCTTGACAGACAGACAGACGGACGGACGGACGGACAACAAAGTGATCCTATAAGGGTTCCGTTTTTTCCGTTCGAGGTACGGAACCCTAAAAACGGAGAAAAAAATAGGTACGTTTTGTTTCAATATCTCTTCAATTTCCCATAATGACTTTCCATTACATACACCACGTCTTTATTATCATACAATAAGGTGTATTTTCCTTTGTTTCTGCATTTCAATGTTTGTAGGATCTCAGAGCTCCGGATACAACCTTAGCGTTTTATTTGTAAACAACTACAACTGTTTTCAAAACAGTGTACAGTTACAGCTAAAATTATTATTTATTATTTGTTTAAACTTTATTGCACAATAATACAAAGTACAAAGGGCGGACTTAATGCCAGAGGGCATTCTCTACCAGTCAACCATCAGGCCAAACAGATAAAAACAATAGTACTAAACAACGGGTAGCAAACAGAAAACTAAAATCCGAAGTTACATTACGTATAACTAAATATAAATTTATTCTACATAAATATATTTTTTTAACTAACTAACTACTATCTCTGTTATATACTTCTAAGAGTTTCGGACCCCAGTATGTTCTTAAACTAGGTCCAAAAAAAGAGCCAAGAGGTACAGATATTGCGAATGTATGCTAACTCGCTATGTGGTAAGACACAGCTCAGCGAATCTCTATATCGCTCAAATCTAGAGCAGAGCCCGACTGATGGGGAAATGCCTCCACCTTAGGGTGGTCCAATAATATAAAGTTGTGATTTTTTTTATCTCCACTAGGTTCTTTTAGTTTCAATACTCATAAAAGATTTACACCTTAATTTAAGACCAATTAAACGTTATTAAATAAATAATAATAAATATTATGGGACAATGTTACACAAATCGACCTAGTCCCACGGTAAGCTCAATAAGGCTTGTGTTGTGGGTACTAGGCGACGATATATGTAATAGATAGATACAGATAAATACTCGTACTTAAATACATAGAAAACATCCATAACTCAAGAACAAATATCCGTGATAACACACACAAATAAATGTCCTGACCAGGATTTGAACCCGGGACTTCCTGCTTCATAGGCAGGGTCACTACTTGGTCACTACCGCCTAGGCTAGGAGGCCGTTTAAAAGAGGCTCTGAATTCATATCAACCAGTAAATTGACATCAAATGAGTTCAAATTTAGGATATAGATTGTATTTTTATAATGGAACAAAAGGAGCCTGTTGGAGATAAGATTTATTATTTGTATGTCTTTCCCGACCACGGAATAATTGTGTTCCGGACCTTTGGGAGGCATATGCGGAGCCGAAGCCAACGCGCAGAGGCCCTTTCGACAATTTAATGAAAAGTGAGGGGTACACTAAGCGGATGCTGCCCCTACCCGTGTCATGGGACGCACGCAGAGGCAGCACCCGCCATGGTGTAAAGACTATTGAGAGTTAATGGAGTCTAAAATGTACTAGGCTATTGGGTGAAAAGTATGGACTAACTACTGGGCTATTGGATGAAGAACCGGACGCCTGCCTAATAAAACGGTATCCAATTTTATTTCCGGCAGACGGTGACTCGCCCGCCGCAAGATGGGCCCCCGTAAAAAGCGACATCAAAGATGGCTCAAGGGCAACACCGGTGCGTGGGCTGTGAGGTTGTCGAGAGGTGAGTCTGCGGTAGCCAGATCCCGGTAATCCGTTCAGCAGGCCGCCGGCGTTATGACATTTTACACTTCCAACCTGGAGCATAGGTCCCGCTCTTGCGACTCCACTCTGGCCGGCATGTTAAGGCAAGCACAGAGGCGAGAGCCAGATAGAAAGGGCCCTCTGGAATAGGGGTCCGCGGTGTCGCCACTCACCGTCAGCTCGCCACAAGCTGCCCCCGCGATTTATTATTATTATTATTATTTATTATTTACTAAGCAGGCAGGCAGTTATGACAACTGATATTGCCCGTATCCAGTCCAGTGATTATTACGATAGTTATCATTAAAGTAGATGTATGCTTGTCTAATTTATTTTTAAACTGGTTCACGTTTTGTGCCGTAATCACGTCTTTTGGGAGTTTGTTCCACGCCCTCAATACTCGGTTGCTCAGAAAATGTTTGTATGGGTTACTGTGGGACCTATCTCTTTCGAGCTTTAAGTGATGACCTCTCAGACGGGTGTTGTTGTTGCGCATGAACATCTCTTGAAAATCCTCGAGGTCAGTGTCCAGATAATATTTTGTACGTCTATATTAAGTCTCCACGTTCTCTGCGGTGCTTTAGAGTAGTGAGCTTTAGTTCCTTCAGTCTCTCTTCATATGGCTTGTTTTTAAGTTGCCTTGGCAGTTTCTTGAAACTTCGCTTATTATACTTTTTTTCTCTCCATATTTTCATGGACCACTTGCACTCCACCTTACAGAAAGCCACAGCCAAACAGCTAGACCCTACTCATAGTGTTGTGTTCCTGCCGGTGAGTAAGGTTACCAGAGAGCTCAAAGTGGGTGCAAAGTGTTGTTGGCAACGTTCTACAGTTGCAGGCGTCCATTAAGCTACGGTAGCTGCTTATTAGAATCCCGCTGGCCCTAATCCTGTTTGCCACAGTCGTAGTATAAAAACGGCATGTACATTTTATCGCTTATTGATGCAACTGTACTACCAACAGTTCGTTCAGTAGTTGCCCAGCGCTCTCAGTGTCTCGCGACCAGTCTGGGATGTCAAGCGAATAACTTATATTTATAAGTTTCTATAACATGTGTATAATATATCTTCTATGTTGTATGGTGTTGGTGTCTGCTGAAAAAATCAAGGAGAGCCTTAAGGATGAATGTAAGAATTTCATATACAATGTGCTCATGAGAAATCCAAATGATTAAACACTAGGGTGTCCCACAAATTGTGATTTTGAGAAATTAAAAATGCATACCCCCTAAATATATTTCGTTTACCCCAAAAAAACAATCAGGCAATTCCTGTTACTGCATCGACCGTGCCGACTTGCATCGTAATTTCCCCATACAAATTACTATGAAGAAAATTGAGCAGAAGATAGTTGCTACTTTTTTATCGGTTTTCGGTTCGTAGCGAGATTTTTTTCATAAAAAAACGTTCATACATGAGTGGGATGCACTGATGATATGAAAGAAAAATAAAAAGGTTTGGTCAATTTCATACTTTGTATTGTAAAATCGGATAAAAGTAGGGTTACAGTACAGGAATGGCCTGCACTTGGCTTGTCTGGTAGAGTATTTTGGGGTAAACGAAATATATTTAGGGAGTATGCATTGTTCATTTCTCAAAATCATAATTTATGGGACACCCTATTAAACACATATAAAATAGGAACACGTGGACCCACGAAGAGAACTGTGATTCCTAGTGCGGTTGTTTAGCGACATAAAAACGTCGAACCTCACATTTTGATGCACAAGTATAAATTTTGGCACAGTTGAATCTTGAAGCAAATCAAATTATTTTGTTCAATATTTCAAACAGCCAGTTCAAATCTGGCCTCGGACACCGGAGGGTTTGGTCACTTTTTCTTAAGTATATGACATCTATTTTCAGTTTATATATAGTAGTGTAACTACTTAAAAATTGCAAATCAAAAAATATTGAACAAAATAATTTGATTTGCTTCAAGATTCATAGATGGCAGCACCATCTCTCTCGCTATACCAGAATCACGTAAGAGATTCGGATAGGAGGTGCAAGCACGTACTGCGCATGCCCTTAGAGTATGGTCAACGGCGCCTAGCCGTTTCAAATTCAGAGATTGCATATACATGAGAAAATTTGTCAAGTTCCGCCGTGACCGTGGTCAGGACGTCAGCCGCGAAAGCTGAAGACGCCAGTTCAAATCTGGCCTCGGACACCGGAGGGTTTGGTCACTTTTTCTTAAGTATATGACATCTATTTTCAGTTTGGCACAGTTGTTTCTTGTCCCTAGACAAGCTGATTAAGATCGGTACCCCAAGGTACCCTCCCCCCCCTTCTGGAGCCGGGGAGCGGGGGTTAAAATACCACTCCACTCAGCTTCATTCAAAAAATTATAACTGTTCACGTTTAGCAAATAGGTCCATTTTGGTATCAATTTCGGATAAAACGACCATGTAGAATTCGTTTCTGGTGTTTAAAAATGCAATTTACTCAGTAATATTTAAAAAATTTATGAAAATCGAAAATCTCAACAATTTTTTTTATATTCCAGTCATCATAAATATTAATTTGCTAGTTTTTTTCATACACTAAAAATACAATATTAAAGAATATTTCATGTTGATTAAAAAAATATAATATTTAATAACCATTACAAACAGTAAATGGCATTTAAAAAAAATTGCTTCGTGCGTCGTGAAATTATTTTTACCGCCGCCGGCATCCGCGGTCAAAATATCCAAATAACGCACTGTGGATGGGTACTATGTAAATTTGTTATTTATTGAAATCGATGATATATATAACAAAGATAAAAACCGTACCTGACGGAATGTAGCATTCCGTCAGAAAAGGGAGTTTTAGTATAGGATTTGAGTGCGCAACCTCTTTTCCTTGTGCTTAAATAAGCCAATTTATAATAAGAATAAAAAACCGTTACTTATTTATGTTTAAGAAATGTGGACTTCCGTTAAAAAGGTAACGTAGAAAGGTTGGTGCTTATATTTGTATAATAGTATTGCTTAGCGTACTCAGTCATTATATATCTTCAATAAGTCGCTTACCTGTCATACAAAATCACATATTTTTGGAGAATGCTATTGGCTTCTGCTATTGCTCCATCTTGAAGTAGTTTAAATTCTTGTGTGGCCGGGTTAAAGGCGTTCCGAGCTTCAAAGGCACTTTTCTTACCTCTTCTATTAAATAAGGATACTGTGTCGCATCCAGTGAAGGCATGGAACACGGGCAAGACTGACGCTTTGTCAGGGCCTCATAGAAACAAAATAGAGTTTAGTTTGCGGAATGTATAAACTATAAAATAATGTATGGCTATTATAACAAAATACTCTTACCAGTGGCATGCGATAAAATTGTGGTTTTTCCCTGTGCCAATATGAACCTACAATTCCTGTAGTTGAAGTAAGCGACCTATTGAACAGTTAAAGTTACGACCACATGTTGAAATTAAAACGCTTTTAAATTACTCATATTATTGCAGGCCGAGTCTCTGCTCAACACTAAATGAATGCCGGAAGTACTTCTTCTTCTTCTTCTTCCTAGCGTTATTCCGGCTATTGCCAGGGTCCGCTTTCCTGCTCGCTTTCCTCCACTTTGCGCGGTCCTGGGCATCTTCTTTTACGAGCCCGTTTTCATTCATGTCGGCCTCCACGACATTCAGCCAGCGCTTCTTTGGTCTTCCGCGACCTCGTCGAGGGCTGTCCAGGGCTAGATCAAGGCATATGATCCCTATGTAGTCTGGTGGCCTGCATGAGATGTGACCGAACCAACGAAGGCTTCTCTGCGACCTCACGAACTGCGAGGCTGCCGCGTATGTACTCATTCTCATTACGAATGCGATCAGCACGTGTAATGTCGCACATCCACCGCAGAATCATCATTTCTGTAACGCAAAGCTCCTGAATATGCCTTCCACGAACCAGCCACGTCTCGCTTCCGTATATTAAGACCGGTCGGATGATGCACTTGTACACTAGCCCCTTCAGTCTTAGCGGAATTCTGCGATCGCAGATGACTCCTGTGACCTCTCGCTATTTAGACCAAGCTGCGCTGATTCGGGCTCGGATGTCGTGGTCAATGGACCCGGTCATGCAGTACGGATCCCAGGTACTTAAACTTGTCCGTTTTCACGGCAAGTTCGTTCCCTATTTTGATAGGAACGGGATGAGTACTTCCGCAGGCCATGTATTCGGTTTTCGAGACATTTAGCTTTAGACCACCGTTCTCTAGCGATCCCTTCCATAGGTTCACCTTTCGCTCTAGTTCCTGTCTGTCCTCGTCCGTCAGTACAATGTCATCTGCATAAATGAGCAGCCACGGCGGCGGGTCCTGGATTTCCGCCGTAATAGCATCAAGCACAACACTAAACAGAAAAGGACTAAGGGCCGATCCTGGTGCACGCCAACTGTGATCGGGAAGGGTTTAGTGTCGCCAACAGCGGTCCTCACTAGAGAAACCGCGTTACGGTATATATCCCGGATAATGTCAACATAGACTTGTGGCACGTTCTTCGCCTTTAGTGCCCACCAGATCATCTGACGAGGGATGCAATCGAAAGCCTTTTCCAGGCCAAGATATGCCATGTAAAGTGTCCTAATGCCGGAAATACTTATTTACGAAAAAAGATCGTCAGCTGGAGAATTACCACCAACAGAAACAGCCCTATATCACCATTTACTACGCGTAGTGTACATTTAAATAAATGTACCCAGCTACTCGTATGTCTTTGTGGAGGGCACTACGATGAAACACAAAATGCATAATTAAATAATTAAATTGTAGTTAACTCTCTTATTATTTTTATGCTTTATTTTGCGTTTCTTGTTAAAGTGTGACTGTCCACAATCTGTGAACGACGCTTCCGAAGTTACTTTGGCCATATAATGAGAAGCGAGGACGAAAGTTTGGAAAGATTAATCGTTGTTGGCAATACTGAAGGCAAAAGGTCACGGCGCCGTTCACCAGCACGATGGACTGACCAACTCAAAAGTGAGGAACCCTCTCAGAAGTTCTACGATGTGGTAAGGAAAGCGATAGACCGAAATCGATGGCGAGAGTGTGTTCGTGCCAATCGTGCCCGAACAAAACCTACCAAACTCGATTATCTGTCATGATGAATGCGACCAAGAAGAAGAATGCGTTTCGTGAGAATACGCGGAAAATATATAATTACTGACGCTAAGCAATACTATTATACAAATATAAGCACCAACCTTTCTACGTTACCTTTTTAACGGAAGTCCACATTTCTTAAACTTAAATAAGTAACGGTTTTCTATTCTCATTATAAATTGTCTTATTTTAGCACAAGGAAAAAAGGTTGCACACTCAAATCCTATACTAAAAGTCCCTTTTCTGACGGAATGCCACATTCCTTCAGGTACGGTTTTTATCTTTGTTATATAAATAATCGATTTTAATATGTAACAAGTTTACATGGTACCTATCCACAGTGCGTTATTTGGATATTTTGACCGCGGATGCCGACGGCGGTAAAAATAATTTCACGACGCACGACGCAAAATTTTTTTTTAATGCCATTTACTGTTAGTAAAGGTTCTCAAATGTTATATTTTTTTGAATCTACATAAAATATTCTTTAATACTGTATTATTTGTGTATGAAAATAACTAGCAAATTAATATATATGATGACTGGAATATGAAAAATTTAGTTGAGATTTTCGATTTTCGTATGTTTTTTTTAAATATTACTTTTTATTTCAGACTTTTTTAATTCCAGAAACGAATTCGACGTGGTCGTTTTATCCGAAATTAATACCAAACTTGACCTTTTAGCTAAACGTGAACAGCTAGAATTTTTTGAATGAAGTCGGGTGGAGTGGTATTTTAACCTCCCCTCCCGGTGCCAGAAGGGGGGGTACCTTGGGGTACCGATCTTAATCAGCTTGTCTGGGGACAAGAAACAACTGTGCCAAATTTTATACTTGTGCATTAAAATTTGAAGTTGTGCACTTAACTCCCACACTATCCATAATAAGCCGCGGTCTCGTGCACACACACTCACTTTGACGTTTGAACCAATCACCGCTCGTCCACGAGCCGTATATGTGTGCGTGTCGCGCGTAAACACGAGGATTTCGGCTTATTATGGAATCACAATTTTGTCTTCACTATGGTCTTCACGGCAGCACCGCGTCTTCTTATTTTATATGTCTATAGATTTAACAGTGTATTCCAGATAATATTTAGAGGCTAAAATGTCCTATAAAGTTTTCTGAAGTTTGCTACTTACAAAGTTAGTTATAGTTAGTTAGGACTTAGGATACAATGGTTGACTGGTAGATAATGCCTTAAGGCATTAAGTCCGCCTATTCTTTGCCTCACTTTTTATTTGTGCAAAAAAGTTTAAATAAATAAATAAAATAAAAGTTAATGTCAATAAAAATGATTTTAATTGTGTCTTAGTGCAAAACACCTTTTTTATCGCTATGTCATAACTATTGGGGCCCAGTCAAGACATCCTTATTGACAGATATCAAAGGGCGCATCCAGAAATCACGTGATCATATTTTGCCTATTTTTTCGTCGTGTGTTAAATTTTGTCGAAACTGAATTTACGGTAAAGGCAATTAATGTAACATTACAGTCTGCACGGACCCCCGAACAATGAGAAAGCACGCTGCATACACAGAGTGGGCAGACGCATATTCCTGCACGCGACACCGCTGCCAGCCCGGGGGACGGAATCTCGCTATCTACACTGTCGGGTAAGCTAGTGTACGGTGTCAGCGCCGAGCGTCAAGCGGAACCACAAGCGTATTCCTGCACGCGACACCGCTGCCAGCCCGGGGGACGGAACCTCGCTATCTACACTGTCGGGTAAGCTAGTGTACGGTGTCAGCGCCGAGCGTCAAGCGGAACCACAAGCGTATTCCTACACGCGAGACCGCTGCCAGCCCGGGGGACGGAACCTCGCTATCTACACTGTCGGGTAAGCTAGTGTACGGTGTCAGCGTCGATCGTCAAGCGGAACCACAAGGGTATTCCTGCACGCGACACCGCTGCCAGCCCGGGGGAGAGGAACCTCGTTATCTATACAGTCGGGTAAGTTAGTGTTCGGCCTCAGCGTTGAGCGTCAAGCGGAACCACAGAGGCGTATTCCTGCATGCGTCATCGCTGCCATCCCGGGGGACGAAACCTCGCATACATGAAGAAAGGTCGGGGCGCATGACGTTCATGCAAATGTATGCTTGAAGCGGCCTAGGTGAACGCTGCTTAAATCTCTAGGAAACTTGAACAACACCCACCCTGCAAAACGCTCCGCTGAACGCTCACTATTTGGACCTTACATCATGTTTAAGTTCAAAACTTTTGAAGCCCGACTTACAATTACAAATCTTTAGGTAGGACTTGTTAAAATTAATAAATTTAATGGGAACATCTGCTTTCAGATGCAAACGTGTGGAGGCTCCAGAATCGGCCATAGAATGCGAGGAGGTGGTCGAGGACACGAACATGCAGTTCCCGTACTGCTGCACCCGCCTAAGGTTAGTACGCCAATAGCTAAGGCTGTGGTCTTTCCAGTTGACGCTTGACGCAGCGGACACCGTCGCTTTCTATAAAAATTTGTTGTCTTCTTATTTCTGGCCCTGTAGCAAAGATGACAATCATTTGTAGAAAACGAAACGAAACGCTACACGATCTCGCTCACTCTTCCATATTAAAGCGATAGAGAGACGGATACCGTTCAGATTCGTTTTCTGCAAACGATTATCATCTTGGCTAAGCCCCCTGATGTGATCGCGGTTCGACAATGTTCAGTGATAGTTTAGTTTAGTTTCTTTATTGGTAAAATATTTTTACAAGTCTTGATCCATATCAAGACTATCTAAAACCCATGTTTTAGATAGAGTTTAACTCGATAGATGATGCTATTATAATTTTGTCGGTTTTTTTATCTATTATTTTAATTCGCCTTGTGTCTAATCATTATCCTCCTTCATAGGATCTTGGTGGTGATTCGCGGCCAGGTCTAGCCACAGGGTTTTTAAATATTTTTTTACATCACAAAAGTGACACAAGCCCGCAGCCTGATGATAATCAACCACCGCAGCCTATAAAACCTCGTGAATTCAAAGATTCATTGTGCTTTGTTCCATAGGTGCCTGGTGGTGGTTCGCGGCGAGGTCTGGACCCGCGTGCTGGGGCAGCCGTGGGAGACCCTGCCTGCGGCACCCTGGAGCCACATGTACAAGATGAAGAAACCCCCTCCCGTTGATGGGGGGTTCCTGCCCAAGTATGTTCTTACGGGGGTTCATCCATTGATTACGTCACACAATAAGGGGGAGGGAGGGGGTCAACCAAATGTGAAAAAAGGTAGAGGCGTAATTTTTGTGACGTCATATAATACAAATATCATTTGGGTATTAAAATTCACTTTTTTGAAGGAAAAGAACCCTTTATGTCGTGTAAACATTCAAACACTTTGGATTGGTATTTTTTATGTAGATTTAATTGAAAATATTTTGAGTGGAAGTAATAATAAATTAAAATTTTTTTTATTTTTTTATTGATTACTTTATTAATTTTCTTTGCAGTACACAGATTTGTTATTAATTTATATTAGGTACAGGATAAAACTTAAATAAACTATGTACATAAACTAAAATTAACTTACTTAAAAATACTAAAAACTAAAAATCTATCTCTAAAATGGGCCCCTGTGGCATCGTGCCGAGGACGCTGGCAGCATTTCCTCGCTGAACCGCAATACTAAGGCGTTGGGCGAGGAAGCTGCCAGCTCTTTTATCCCCGGTTTTGTCGACCAACCGTTTAGCCAACTCTCTGTAAAAATTTTGTGCTGCTGGGCCCCACGGACCAAGAGTCTCGACTCCAAAAGCAACAAAGTTGTAGTTGGCGTCGAGACTCCTGTATTTGTGCCGTTTGAGGGCTTCAGCCGCCTCCGCCGCCGCGCCTACTTTCTTTGTAGTACCGTGGAGATGGGACGCCGCCAGCGTGTCCACGCAGGTAGCATCCCACACAAGCACTCGTCCCATCCTCCACGGTATCAGTGACATGCCGTCGGGTCTCTTGCCATCATCTCTGGCTATACCGGTAGGCTCTAGTATTGCCGGTACGTTGACGGTGGCAAGAGACCGACGGATTATGTCGTTCAAAGCGGCGTGACGCGAAAAACGGCCCGCACTACGTTGGCAAGATAATCCGTGGTGCCCCAGCCGGTCGACATCCTTGCCACAGAGGCATTTATGTGGCGCGCATACCGGGACCCCTAAACGTAGCCCGACCGCCAACCGGAGGGTGTTTGCATCTAAATGGGTACCTGTGTTAGGCGAGGGGTAAGCATTTAACCAGTGGCCGGCCTCTTTGCAGCCCACGGCCATCAGTCGCGCGCGTTCGGCTCCTGTGCTATTTTCCAAAAGAGAGGTGTATGTTAGTTTACACAAAACATCATCCCAGCCCCTTTGTGATTTTGGATTAAATGGCAGATTTTGCCCCGGGCACGCAGACAGCCAGGTATTTCTAGCGTCATCCAAGTCTGAGATCTCATAGTTTGTGGGCGAAGCCCTCAGGATTTTGCCTATGAGATCACCAGAACTGTGAACAGACGATAGAAAAGCCGGCAGTGCAACACTGGAAATTTTGCGCACCCCGAATTTAAATTAAACATTATTTTCATTTTCAATTAAAAAGAAACAATGGGGAAGGGGTTTACAAAATGTGTCCAAGTGTGGCATAGGGGGAAGTCAAAAAATTGGTGTGACGTAATTTGTGGATGAACCACTGAGGCACAGATGAGCGGCTCTAAAAAGTGCAATAACAGTAGAAGTAATAAGCTATACCCACCCCTTTTTTAGTGGTGAGGGTACTAGAGTAAGAACAATACAGTATGATTCTCTCTGTCTATGCTTGAAGTAAGACAGAGCTTGGCCAGATTATAAATTTCATTATTTAAAATTCAAAATTTCGTTTATTTTGCTAATATTATTTAGTTAGTCAACAAGCAATTTCGAATCGTCAGTTACGAATATTATATTGTATTTTCTTAAGCTATTCATGGCATAATATTGACGCAATACTTTTTTAAGTGTTTATATGTTTTACGCTGCACGCTGGTCTCTTGGTCCTTCGTGACCAGCAACGTCCTTATAACGATCGGTTCTCTTCAGCGACTAAAGGCGTCATATAGAACGCCTTTTACTGTGCCCTGTTTTGTGGCAATTTGGCAACGTTCTGGTGACGGGATACGCAAACAGGTAAAATTGAGGTGTTTTTGTGCAAGTTTTGTGATGAAATCAAAGCACTTGGGAGCGTGGATGTGGCATGGTCTGAATTGACATATAGTCAGGTTTAATGTTATTTTAATGGTTTTCTCCTGTATATCATAATTAGGTATATAGAAGGGTATAAAGTGAGAAGATATTTTTCACAAGGTTGTAGGGCAGCTACTAGATCCCGTGCCGCTACGCGAAAATGGTCTAAGAAGACATTTCCTAACTCTTTAATTTATTGTTATTACCGTGGTTATTTTTTCGATTAAGACACTAAAATAAATGCCCTAGCCTTATTGATTGCCATGCCCTTAAATTACCATTATTACCACTGCTCTATATTAACTCCAACTCCTACGGCCCTCTATGTGAGCTGATACTGCTGATTGTGATACAAAGTGCTGAGTTGAATGCTCTATGTGTATGCTTCAGAGGCCCAACTGCAGGCCCAGTGTACGAGCTCTCTGAGGAACCGGTCGCGGATCGCCGAACCGGCGAGAAACCAGTGCTGAGGGCGTCGACACCTTCCTCTGGCCCCGACATTGTGGTAAGGAATCAAGCATCATTCGTTTTATTTGTGATAAACTTAAATTACATACAAAAGTAGAAAGACACAAAAAAATGACTATCTATATCCAGATATAGATAGGCATTTCTTCTCTTGGGTAGTAGTAGTGGGAACGCAGATGATGAAGAAAATTCAGTGAGTGCTGCGAGGTCCAGATGGGACGGTGCAGCTGCCAAGTTTGTTACTCTTTTAGCACCACCCAGGGATCACGTGTAGGGTTATCTAAGGTGTTTCCTACGGACGCAGAGTAACATTGATCCCCTAATAAAATTAATCTAACATTACAAAACGTAGACAGTAGCTTAAACTAATTGTAATGAGCATATTTCGAGTAACTTTGGCTGCTGCACTGTCGCTCCCGCGACCTCGTAGCGCTCACTGGATTGTTGTCAGATATTCTCCCACAAATCCCACAATGCACATTTCGAGATGCCAACTGGAACTGCTACCATGAATGCATTACAGAAGCGTACGACAATGGACATAGATCCTTCTGTTCGTGTCTAGTCTTTAAACAAACGGCCTCCTAGCCTAGTCGGTAGTGACCCTGCCTACGTAGCAGGAGGTCCTGGGTTCGAATCCTGGTCAGGGCATTTATTTGTGTGTTTATCACAGATATTTGTTCCTGAGTTATGGATGTTTTCTATCTATTTAAGTATTTATGTATATTTATCTATTATATATATATCGTCGTCTAGTACCCATAACACAAGCCTTATTGAGCTTATACCGTGGGCCTAGGTCGATTTGTGTAAGATTGTCCTATAATATTTATTATTATTATTATTATTTATTATTATTATTATATAAGGTATGTATGAGTCTTGCAATGCAAAAGGCGAATTCTTGCAGAAATTTTTTTTGACAACGACATACTTTTGTAGTAATATTTACACCGTGTAATTTGTGTTTGGGTGACATGTATAAACCATACGATAAAAATAAAACCGGCCAAGAGCGTGTCGGGCCACGCTCAGTGTAGGGTTCCGTAGTTTTCTGTCCATCACAGTAAGTGTCCCCACTTAAGAGTTAATAACACCGCCATGTAGGATATGATATGAGAGTTCCACGTACAGCGACATCTATCGGCAAATTAAGTAAACTATTGCGCGCGAGCTTAAAGTATGGAAGATGATTTTTATGGAATAATTCTTTATTGCGTGAACCGATTTTCACCGTTTTTACTTTATCTGAAAGCACGTCATTTCATTGTAATTTTGTAGAAATTACAGGTACAATAAACACCTGCTTATACGGTTAAATTACAAACTTAGTTCAGAAATTATTTTGTAATTTTTTTTCAAAAACTATTCATCCTATCAAGTTCAAAATAATTTTCCTAGAAAGTTTTTATAAAGTTCTACTTTTGAGATTTTTTTCATATTTTTAAAACTTATGGTTCAAAAGTTAGAGGGGGGGGGACGCATATTTTTTTACTTCTGGAGCGATTATTTCCGAAAATATGTTATATATGTTATATACATTATCGAAAAATGATTTTAGTAAACCCCTATTCATTTTTAAATACCTATCCAACAATATATCACACGTTAGGGTTGAAATGAAAAAAAAAATCACTCCCCACTTTACGTATAGGGGAGGTACCCTAATAAATAAAAAAAATCCTTTTTTTATTTTACCACTTTGTCGGCGTGATTGATATACATATTAGTACCAAATTTCAGCTTTCTAGTGCTAACGGTCACTGAGATTATCCGCGGACGGACGGACGGACGGACGGGCAGACATGGCGAAACTATAAGGGTTCCTAGTTGACTACGGAACCCTAAAAAGAACCGGCCAAGTGCGAGTCGGACTCGCGCACCGAGGGTTCCGTACAGACCTGTAGGTATATGGGGGTAGTAACTTTAAAATTATTAAAAATATTTTTATTATATGATGTAACTAAAAGTTTACGGTTTTCGCAATTTTTCCTTTATCTATGTGCTATATGAAGTTTCTTCGTGCCAAGTTTCAAGATTCTGAGTTTGCGGGAAGTACCCTTTAGGTTTTGAGTTTCTTGCGAGTACCTACTCAGTTTCCAAATGTGCGACTTAAATTGCTATTTCTTTTGATTACGTTGACATAAGAGTTTGGTTTTGCTACATCTGAAAGGTTCTTTAGCCCTGAGTATTTGACATGAATTTCAATTGAATACCTCCACGCGTTTACGAGGAAAGGGATAGAAAGTTTAAAATTTAAAAAAATATTTTTTGTATGATTTTACTAAAAATGTCTACTTTTTGTAATTTTTCCATTGTCTATGCTATATGCCGTTGCTTCGTGCCAAATTTCAAGTTTCTGAGTTCACAGGAAGTACCCGTAGGTTTTGCGAGTGCCGAAAAACTCTAAAACTTGCAGCATAAACGACTGTATCTTTTGATTGCGTTGGCTTTTGTATTTGATATGAATTTCAGCTTGATACCTCCACGCGTTCCTGAGAAAAATGGTCTTGACAGACAGACAGACAGACAGACAGACAGACGGACAACAAAGTGATTTCCTTTCGCGGTACGGAACCCTAAAAATAAGCATATAGTTAACGTAATTTTTTATATAAATTTGGCGGAAGGCGGTTACTTTAGGTTTGTTATCATTTATCAATATCTGGGGGCACGGCAGTGTCCCCGCCAAGTCGAGCGCGAAGCAAACACTGCCGTACCATCCTTTACTGGAACCATTTCGCCGCATTTTCAGGCCCCTATTTGAGAATCTCTGGATAAGACCAGAACGCAGAAATTTTCGTCATCCAGTAAGCTATAATCACATACTTAAAATCCAAAATTTCAAGTCTGTAGGTCATTTAGTTCCGAAGTTAAGCGAAAGCAAAGTTTCGCATTTATGACACTCACTCACTCATGATCATAAAAATAGAACTAGTACTTCCCATAAACTCAGAGAGCTGAAATTTGGTACAGAGTTAGGGTTTAATGGCCACATAAAGGGAAAACTATAAAAACTAGGATAATCGAAGATCTGGAGTACCTGGTGACCCTGATTAGAAAACACAAGAGCCCAACCAAACTATTAGAGATATATCTATACCGCCTTTACAAAAAATATTCAACTTGGTGGGCCGCTTCATTTGATGTCAAAAATCGAAGGTCTGAAGTATCTGATGAAGAACCCTCAGCTGGTCTCAGCTGTATTAGAGACATGGTAATGCCCCCTTCTACTATTGGTACATAAAAAAATCGATTGTCATTGCAAAAATCCAGCGTAGTGGGACACATCTTCTAATTGAAATTTAATCTAGCCTATAGCGTCCCACTGCTGGGCGAATGCCTCCCCTTCTGGTTTTAATATGCATATGTAACACCAAGAAGTGACCACTACTAACCCCATCTAGAAGCGAGTAGAATAACTACTATACCACAACAGAAGTGACCACTACTAACGCCATCCAGAAGCGCGTAGAGTTACTACACTAGTGACTTGATTCACCTTTAGATGGCGTTGTGCATAGAGTTAAAACGCGCGTTCGCGTTGTAACGGTAGTTCAATGTAGAATCCCTAAGTAGGATTACGAGTTGTTGTAATGTAATGTTGTTGTATGTATGTAGTTTAACTTTATTTATTTAAAGGGAAAAGGGATAAAGGGATTAGGAGGGATTATTTGCATTTCGTTGATTACGCTTATTATTTCGTGAGGTTTGCTAAGGTTAATTAGCAGGTTGTTATTATAACAATTAGTGCTAGATAGGTAATATTGTTAGTTATAAGTACTTTTCTAGTATTCTAGGTTTAGTTTATTTAGTTAGATATTACTTTGTTTCGTTTAAAAATATCATTAGTTTTGCTGTATTTCAGTACTACTTTTAGTAGAAAGTTCATTGATAATTAATTATCTGGGGGCACGGCAGTGCCCCCGCCAAGTCGAGCGCGAAGCAAACACTGCCGTACCATCCTTTACTGGAACCATTTCGCCGCATTTTCAGGCCCTCATTTGAGAACCTCTGGATAAGACCAGAACGCAGAAATTTTCGTCATCCAGTAAGCTATAATCACATACTTAAAATCCAAAATTTAAAGTCTGTAGGTCATTTAGTTCCGAAGTTAAGCGAAAGCAAAGTTTCGCATTTATGACACTCACTCACTCATGATCATCAAAATAGAACTATTACTTCCCATAAACCCAGAGAGCTGAAATTTGGTACAGAGTTAGGGTTTAATGGCCACATAAAGGGAAAACTATAAAAACTAGGATAATCGAAGATCTGGAGTACCTGGTGACCCTGATTAGAAAACAAAATTTGGTCAAAATATAATGCATTGGACTAAGAGTGGCGGTGATACCCGCACACGTCGCTAGATGGCGCTGACTGTCGCTGTCGTCTAAATAAATCAATAAGCTCACGTTTCTACAAAAAGAAGTGAAATCCCACCAAAACATTCTGTAAAAAACTAGCCAAGTCTCGATAGAGCTGCTTGTTTATCTCTAAAAAGTAATGAAATCTAGACAAAGTCGTGCCAAGTCTAAGGTTCCTTACTGCGATTTCTTTATTATTATAGCCGTTGAAGGGTACACAAGGGTACAAAACCAGGTGCTCCAGCAGACACCAGATTCAATAACCAGTTATTGAATCAACGTTTCCCAAGTGGCAATTTTCCATCGTCAATGGGTAGCGGTTCTGGCGACAGATTGGTGCAATGGTGTCATGGAGCACCTGGTTTTGTACCCTTGTGTACTCTTCAACGGCCAAGTCACAAAACATTAACTATAATAATAAAGAAATCGCAGTAAGGAACCTTAGACTTGGCACGACTTTGTCTAGATTTCATTACTTTTTAGAGATAAACAAGCAGCTCCATCGAGACTTGGCTAGTTTTTTACAGAATGTTTTTGGTGGGATCATATTTGACCTGACTACGATGAAGCCAATAAGAAGGGTTATGTTATGATTTTAGCAGTCTATATATGTGTGTTTGTATTTACGTATGTTCCTCATTAGCGCCTTAACTATTCATCCGATTTTGATGTATAAGGTGTCAATCGATTCGTTATTATGGCCCGGGTAACATAGGCTACATTTTAACCAAGGAATAGATATGGATGGACAATATCCATACAAAATCGCGTTCCTTTTATTTCAGATTAAAGCACTAGCGTCATCTATCGGTTACACCAGACACTAAATCCTAGTTTCTAATACTTTGTTCATCGCTTAACGCTGACAGAATAACTCGACTCCGATTCGACAGATGGCGCTTTTTGTATGGGTATTGTCTATCCATGTCTATATCATCCTTGATTTTAACCAAGCTCAACGTGTTTTTCTCGTAGTCGGGTTACAGTTTTTTAAACTTGTGTCTTATATGGTCCATTTTCTTATCCCTTATATGCTTTTTGTAAAGACAAACTTTGTTAAGGTACAGTCACGTCTGAAAATATGGATATATTTAATGTAACAAAAACCTGTAGCCACGACTCTATTACGCAGGCGTAAAGTCTTGGACACATGTTTTTGTCACATTAAACGTATCCATATTTTTAGACGTGACCCTACATAATAAGGTTATTTTATTACATTAATAATGGTTAATACCTACATAAATTGTTCTAGATTGCTCTGACGACCAACAATGAGAAGAAGCCGACCGAAGCAGAAATTGAAAAGTAAGTTTTTACTTACTTATACTTATGTAACACTACTTTGGTAATGTTCCACTTGGCGGAAGGCGACAAATGTTGCCTCTTAATCTAGACCAGCCATTCTCAAAGTGTGCTCCGCGGAGCCCTAGGGCTCTAGGGGCGAGAATACTTTTGATATTGAGAAAAAAAACATAAACCAAATCTTCTATCTGTCTAGTACATACTCATAATTTATGTTTTAATTTTGGGGCTCCGTCAAATATTTCGCTTTCCGCTGATCTAGACTACAACATACATAGTATAGGCGTCCCGGCGGGGGGGGGCACTTTCCTTCACAAAAAATCTCGCGGGCCGCACCTGTTCCCCCCCCCCCCCCCAACCCGTATCACGCCTGTCTTAACAACATGTTTGTGTAAAGTCGTAACAAAAAGTTTTTGAAAGATTGAATGAATAAATCAGGCAAGCCGTATGCTTTATGTTCCTATCCTTTAACCAGCTAGACTGATTGTTTTCAGCAAGTTCCTGGCTCGAGCTGATGATGACCGGGACCAACCTAACGAGATCGAAGCCGAGGAAGCACCCACATTTACAGAAAAGGTAGTTTATTTATTTCATCTACACCAATGTCATAAATCCTCTATTCTGCGTTCGAAAACCGTATATAAAGACCACCATTATTGCCATCATTATTGCCACTAGTATTGTAATATTAGTGTATTATCTTTTCCAGTGTAATAGGTAAATGTACTACGTGAGTGGGGTGAGTAGGTAGAAAACTGACATTCAAACCTCGATATCATTTTATTTTTACATATGAACTGAATGGTATAAATGTTCCGGACGTTTGTAGATATTTTAGTTTTTTATGATTTTGGGTAGTTCAATTTCATAACTTTACCGATAAACACAAAATCCCTCCTCACCCCGTAGTACCTCGTAGTTGGGGTGAGATGGGATTTCATGTAAAGGTGATTTTGGAAGATTGTAATTTTTTTTTTCTTATGAATATTACAATAGCTCCATTTGTAATGCGAATACATTATTTAGGTAGCAGTAGCCTTTAAAAACCATCTCATCCCCATAGCATCCCTTCTCTCCCCATTCATAACCCAACTCTCCACGCAATCCCTACTTACCCCATTTTACGGTATAAATTTGTGCCTTTTCGGTTTCCAGGTATCTTAATACTTTTTGATTGTTTGTTTTTGTAATATTCTCCTTAAGGTCCCGGAGATCGTTTCGGAGGAGGTCACGTATTCTTCAGGCAAGAAAACTTCGAGAGATCACAAAGTAAGGACTACATTATCATTACCTATACGAGGGTTGCTACTTATATATCCGGAAACAAAAAAACAAACAAACGTACACGGCTGAAAATGGTTTTATTGTTTTTCAAAGTATTCCCCTTGATGATCTATGCACTTTTGCATTCGCGTGAACCAATTTTTAAAGCACTTCTGCCACTCCGCCTGAGGTACCTCCATAACGTGTTGTTTGAATGCGTCGACAGCATCTTCAGCGGTCGAAAATCGTTGACCGCGTAATTTATTCTTTATATTTGGAAATAAATAAAAATCGTTGGGTGCCAAGTCAGGGCTGTACGGCGGATGACCCGTTAATTCCACATTTTGACCCTCCAAAAATAGAGTTGTTTCGCGTGACGTATGACAGCTGGCATTGTCATGATGAAGAATGATTCTTCGTCGCTGGTTAGTTTTACGAATTTGTTCAAATACTTCCGGTAAGCAAATGGTCGTGTACCACTCTGAATTAACCGTTCTACGGTTTTCTAGTGGCACTGTAGCTACATGGCCATTAATACCGAAGAAGCAGGCCACCATTTGTTTCAATGTACTTTTTGCACGAGTAACTTTCGTAGGGTTCGGCTCATTTTGAAACACCCATACCGTTGATTGTTGCTTCGTTTCGGGATCGTATGCATAGATCCAGGATTCGTCACCTGTATAGATGTTATAAACGGCTTTTGAGTCACCACGGTTATATTTTTTTAACATTTTATTGCACCATTCGACGCGAGCATCTTTTTGCTCTTTTGTTAAGTTGTGGGGTATCCAACGCGAACAAATTTTTTTACAGCCAAATAATTATGTAATATGCTATTAATGCTGGTCATAGAAATACCCAGAGTCGCCTCTATCTCGCAGTACGTAACATGTCGGACGTCCATTATAAGTTTTCGCACAGCCTCGATATTTTGTTGTACAACGACCGATTTCGGGCGACCTGCCTTAACTTCGTCCGTAAGCATACTACGTCCACGATTGAACTCACTAAACCAGTGATACACAGTAGTTTTAGATGGGGCTTCATCACCAAAAGTTGAAGTTAGTTGATCTATGCACTGTTGTTGCGTTAAACCACGCCGAAAATCATAATAAATCATAGCACGAATATTTTCACGAGTGAGTTCCATTCTTGCTGCGAGATGACATTTAAAACCCGTCAAAAACAAAACACGAGCGTTAATAAGAAAGAAAAAATATACCGGCCAGTACTTAAAAAAGTTCAAATTTTACCATGGAGGTCAAATATGCTATTTAAGAAGATTGTAATCCCGGTTTCCGGATATATAAATAGCAGCTTATGTATACTTAAAGTCGCTACCAGATAACCCAGATACACAGCGAATGTATAGTTAGGATGCTAATTAGGAGGACGGAATTAAGTATACAGAATTAATTATCTAGAGTTGAAACACGCGTACACCCAAGAACTTCGTCGCCATTGATAGGCGTTCCCCTCTGCCGAAAACATATGACCAGTGGTCATACACGGTCTGACGTTTATCTGACGTAGCTATTTGTACGTTACGTACGAATAGCCATAAATTTGACGTTCCCCTCCCCCGCAAAAATCGGCAGACTTTTTTGTATCAGAAATGACAGACATGGCTACTCCATCCGGGTTGATCCCAAGAAGGACATCAGAATACACGCAACGGGACTCATTTTGAAACGCATTTCAAGATGGCTGATAGCATACCGTAGCTAGCCTACATAATATAGTCGGTTTCTTTGTTCCCGTTCAAAAAGCGGTGGAGGGTAACAAACGTTTATATTGTACTTAGGACCTTTTGGACTGTAAGCAATAATTACAATGTGAGACTATGACAAGGACCAACGATAATAGCGCCTTCTCTGTCATGCCTATTGAAAATTTTATAAGACTTGCCATTTCTCGAACGATATTAGACTAATAAACTAATAATATTATGGTCTAAGAGCTGGCCACGTCAGATATGACACAATAATGAGAGCAATATGAAACCCATCTAGTAAGATTGCAATACCATCTTTATTGCTAGATCCGGGCATCTGGCAGGTTTTAATGGGTGGATGTCAGAGTGACAGACTAGCAAAGTTTTTGAATTGGGAAAAAGTAATACCAAAATAGGTAAAAACGGCCGAAGTTATCTTATTTATAGAGGACGAGGCCTATATTTTAACATTAGAACAAAAAACATTGCGTATTATTTCGGAAACAGAAAACTGTTTCTATCCTACTGCGGCGTTAAACTATGAATTACTTCGTTTTGGACTACTTTCCCCCATCAGAAACTTTTGGAAATGACATGATCTAATTATTTATATATTTTTTCATAATACTGCATCAAAACCAGAACTCTAGGATTTGTATTCTTAAAGTGGTTTGCATTCTTTGACCTCCACTTCACAGCTGCCTGATGTCCGGATCTAGATATAAGCATAGTATATCAAACTGACTAGAGAGGTTTCGTTGCTCTCATTATTGTGTCACATCTGACGTGGCTAAGCTCTCCGTCTATTAGTAAAGTAGCTGTCAGATCATATGGGTTTCCATGAATGACAATGACACCCACTAATAATATTAGTCTAAGGGCCTGTTTCACAATCTCCAGATAAACTTATCTGCCAGTTACAATTATTGCTATCCTTTCCTCCAGTCATATAAAAGAAAAGGACAGCAAACATTTATCTGACAGATATGCTTTAACTGGAGATAGTGAAACAGGCCATAAGGGCCTGTTTCACAATCTCCAGATAAACTTATCTGCCAGTTAAAATTATTGCTATCCTTTACTCCAGTCATATAAAAGAAAAGGACAGCAAATATTTATCTGACAGATATGCTTTAACTGGAGATTGTGAAACAGGCCATACTAATACCATTCGAGAAATAGGCCCCATCCCGTTCAATCTTGGTATTATTATTACCATTTGTCATTACGTCCTACCTCACTATTCATGTATAATAACTACCATTGTAATGTAAATGTAACCTCCAGTAACAAAACTGCAGTCATGTATATCTGTAAACATAAAAAGATAATGTATACCTACCTACTTAACCTAAATCTAAATATATAAAAGAAGAAACTGACTGACTGACTGACTGATTGACTGACTGACTGACTGACTGACATATCAACGCACAGCCCAAACCGCTGGTTCTAGAGATACCAAATTTGGCACGTAGGTTCCTTATATAAGGTAAGAACTATTATATAATCTGTGTCTAGGGATGCACTAAGAAAGGATTTTTCAAAATTCACCCCCTAAGGGGGTAAAATTGGGGTCCAAAGTTTGTATGGCGAATTAAGATTTGTTAGACTATTTTATTCGAAACTTCACAGGAGTATTCCTAACGATAAATGAGTAAACACGTGTTTCAAGTTTTTTGAAAATTCAACCCCTAAAAGGGGCAAATGTGGTCACAAAGTCTGAACATCAACATGGGTATCGTATCCTTTTTGAGTACTTATAGTACGCGGGCGAAGCCGCGGAAAAGACTAGCTAATATCATAATATAAATGACATGTAACATCCATACTAATATTATAAATGGGAAAGTAGAGATAGATAGTTGAAGGGATGGAGAATGACATAGGGTACTTTTTGTCTCTTTCTAACCCCCCACTTCCCTAAAATGGGGGGTGGAAGTTTGTATGGAGCATTCCGGGGGGCAATCAGGAAAGGGGAACCGTGTTACCCTGAATTTAACGCGAGCGAAGCCGCGGGCAAAAGCTAGTTACTTATAATTTTATCAATAAATATCTCATTTCTCATTTTGACAGGTCTAGGGCTAGTATGTCTACATGTTATGTATAGAAAGCGTCACGGGATCCTCGGAGATCACGTGGTGTTCAATACAAAATGAAGTGTCGGAACGCACTGCAGTGAAGACGGGTTACTTAGTACCTAAGGAAGTGTCCATAGAAAGTGACCCGTTTTCATAGTGCTTGGATGTAAGTAGTAGCTAAGTTACATAATGTAAGGAAATATATGAACAATGGGTGTATTCCATTCGCCAACAAACTGTTTCGCAGTTTGGCGAAGTTTTGTAGTAGTTTTAAGTATTTTTATTACTGAGCAATAAATAAAATTTAAAAAAACTGTCGGAAGCGTCGTGTTGGACGCGGAACGTTACAGCGTGAACCATCCTTTAAGCGGTTTCTCGGCCAGTGTACTCAAAAATATCTGATAAAGCACTTTATTGCCTTGACAATAGAAACGTTGTTCAGATATTTGTGACCACCTTCGCCGCTCCGATATATCTTATGGCGACTGTACATACCACATTGTATCTTTTACAGACCCCTTTATTCGGCCCAGAGGCATCTGATGAATATATCACTCCGAACAAAAAAGAAAAAAAACAGAAGGTACGTTAATCAAATAGAACTGTACAGTCACCAGCAATAGTTCCTACACGAAGGCCGCAAAAATATACACGCTCTTATGGCCCTACAAATAAGAGCGTGTCACATCTTTGCGGCCTTCCTGTAGGAAGATACTATTGCCGGTGACCGTAAAGTCACTTGCAAATGCCCCTGTCCCCCCCGCCTGTATCCGCTTTATCATACTGTTTTGCGCCATTATATAGCCTCACTAGGGAATGAATGGTTATTTTTACTTATTAACAAAACCGGTTTTAAGGAAAAACCGGTTAAGTTCCTAATAAAAATAACCGCATTACATTGCCTAGGCTTCAATAACGCAACAGGCCTTAGCCTCTGTATATAATCTAGGATACCTGGATTGGATTTTGATTCCGCGATCGAATTTTTCACTAGATAGCAGCACCGTGGCTAAAGGTCTAGCTGTTATAATTTAAAATTTATTTTTTTATTGGTGGATTTTGACAGCTGCTGTCAAAAAGACCTCTCGTCACGGTGTACAGTAAACGCCAAAAATATGTATACAAATTACGAAGTGTGTATTTTTGGCGTTGACTGTCTGTACAAATACGATTACATCAGATATTTTTGCGAGCTTCGTCGTGTAAGTTATTTTTGCAAATGACTGTACAGTCACCGGCAATAGTATCTTCTTACACAAATGATGCAAAAATATGTGACACGCTCTTATTTGTAGGGCCATAAGAGCGTGTCACATCTCACATATTTTTGCGGCCTTCGTGTAGGAAGATACTATTGCCGGTGACTGTTCAAATGTCGCTAGTGACCTGTGCCACCATTGCAGTGACCAAATTCGCTGTGATGGATTGAGGAGGGCCTGGTATAATAGGCATGGTGAATTTTTTTCATATATGGTATTAATCGATTCGTTTTGTAGTGAGGATCAAATGTCTATTTTATTTTATTTATTTTATTTTATTTTATTTGGGACATCAACAGCAATACGACAAATAATACAAAACTTAAATAACAGATAAAAAGCCAATAATAGATGACCACAAAAATATAACTAACATGCAATAACAAGTGGAAATATATGCTATATGCGGCCAATTGCGGTAAAGCAACACAAAAGTCAGAAATGAGACTTAAAGTCCGAGATTTGCATTTGTTTCTCTAAACGCTCCTAACAAAATGACGTGCAAAAGTGACGTCACGATCACATAGTCGCCCTGTTAAAAGTATGGAAAAAATATGAAATTGCTATTTTTACACTGAAATTTTGCGTTTATGTACTCGTATATGGTTGCCATACAATTTATTTTACAGTAAAATGTTAAAAATCGAATGGTATCATTGTTTTTTATTCATTACGCACTTTAAAAAATCGTAAAATTTAGAAATTTTCACTTTAGTTGGATATATTGATCATTTTGCATCCTATCAACTAAATTTTATTGCATAATTCAACATGTGTCATCGTGCCTATTGGGACCACGTTGAACCGGCAATACAGAGGAGCCAGGTTCGAATCCTAATGGTTTACCAGTCCTTAACAGTTCATTTTTTCATTTGTACTCGTATTGACAGCTGTTTCCATTTTGTGGTATGTTTATCACATAAACGTGTTTTCAACCGACTTCAAGATTTCGAAGGAGGAGGTTCTAAATTTGTCGGGATCTTTGTTTTTGCTTGTAGGTATATATGTTCACAGATTATTCGAAGACGGCTGGACCGATTTGGATTGACATTTGGTCCCATAAGTCCCATTGTAACCAGGTCAGGATCTGATGATGGGATCCTGGAGAATTCGATGGAGCTCTTCAAGTATTATAGGCACACCTATAGTGATTTGAGTATTTTCTTCAGCAATTCGGGCATTTGCTCTTGGAAAAGTGGAGTCTGAGTGAAGTCGGTTTTTTTTTTAATTATTATTTATTATTTTGTTTAAGGTCAACGCGGTTTCCGACGAATTCTTTACGAACACGGAAAAAAAACCGCCACGAGGTCCAACAGTGAGTATTTCTTGCTATATATAATTAAGCATCAATATTTGTAGACGAGTTGAATGAGGGTCTACTTAGTCGATTTCGGGACACTTCATTCTTTAAATAATACATTAGCGTATATTGTGTAGTTTTCAACCGACTTTAACATTTCGAAGGAGGAGTCTATCAATTCGACGGGATCTTTGTTTTTGCTTTTTTTTTTAATTAATTCGTCGGGATCTTTGTTTTTGCTTTTTCAACCGACTTCAAGATTTCGAAGGAGGAGGTTATCAATTCGTCGGGATCTTTGTTTTTGCTTGTTTACTTTTATGTATGTTCACCGATTATTCGAAGACGGCTGGCCCGATTTGGAAAATTCTTTTTTTGTTTGTAAGAGTATACTTCACAGTTGGTCCCATTGTAACCAGGTCAGGATCTGATAATGGGATACTGGAGAAATCGAGGGAACTCTTCAACTATTATAGGCACACCTATAGTGATTTGAGTTTATTTTACAGCAGCTCGAGCATTTGCTGTTGGAAAGGTGGATGCTAAGTGAAGTCGGTTCTTTTTTGTTTAAAATTATTTTAATGTATGTTCACCGATTATTCGATTTGGAAAATTCTTTTTTTTTGCTCAGAAAAAAGTGTCATGTGTCCCTTTCCATCTGAGTGTCAGATTTCATCCAATTCCGTTCAGTCATTTTGCGTTAAAGAGGAACGAAAAAACATCCAAAAATCTAAACATGTAGTAAGAGTAAACTAAACACTTGCACAAAACAAGTACACGACCAATTAAAACTTCCCTTTAAGGGGTCTCTTGGCCTGACCAGGGCCGAATTAACCATCCCCAGGGCCCCTAGGCAATGCAATTCACGGGCCCCTTTTTAACATAAATGTTCAGTCAATATTTTTTAATACCTAGACCTGACCTACGATTTTTTATATTATTTCAGTCTTGGGACCAGATTCCTTCGAAACAATGGAACACGGGCCCTAATGCGCGCGCGTCGTCCGACCATGTAAGTATGACACTTTACTTACTATCTGTTGTAGTTATACTTATAATGTAGGTAGTTGTAGGTGGGTGGTTGGAAATAAATCAGTGTTTGACCAAGGATCTTGCGTTTCATTTCACTACCTACCATTGAGGATTCAACCAACCGGAGTCGCCATTGACAGGCGTTCCCCTCTGCCGAAAACATATGACCAGTGGTCATACACATGTATGGACTGACATTTATCTGACGTAGCTATTTGTACGTTACGTACGAATAGCCATACATTTGACGTTCCCCTCCCCCGCAAAAATCGGCAGACTTTTTTTGTATCGGAAATGACAGACATGGCTACTCCATCCGGGTTGAATTCTCTAAGCTACCTACCCATATAAAGCATGACCAGAAATATATGATTAATTATGACTAATATCTTACAAATAAAATACACTTTTTATAAGAACGTACATGAACACGCATACGAGTACATTATCTGTAAAGATAAAACGTCTATGCGCTATTGATTCCGAGAAGACACGTTATGTCCGCACCGCATAAACCCTCTGCAGTTATTTAGTCTTTAGGCACAGTGAGTCCGATATTATTGCTCACGGGCCAAGCACAAGTATACTGATCTAAATACTGTAAGTAACTGCATATTAGATAATTAAGACTATACATATTATATAGGCATCGATTAGCATGTAAGGTTTAACTGTTAGTGCTAATTGTTTGATTAAATAAATTGAAATTGAAGTTTATGTAAGTAGTAACTACAAGGGAAGCACGGAGGGACGAGCGACACAGCCTCCTCGTCTCAAAGCTAGCTCACGACTGCCAGCAATGCAGTTTTCGAGCTACCAACGCACGAAATGTGGAATTATGGTCAAAAGAAAATCTAATCAATTTAAATATGCTACGTTGTGTTTTTAGTGTTTTGTAGTACACATTTTTTAGTTCAACCATATTTTAAATCAAATGAGCCGTTCAGTAGATATAAACAAAATTAACCGTAAAACGACATTTCGTTACATTTAATTTATGGAGAAACTATACTTTACAGGAGTTAATCAAACATTGACAATATTGTACATGAAATAGTAATTACTAATTAATATATATTTTTTTCAATTTTTTTAAATCATGCGTTAAGGAGATATATCCCTTAGACTGTAACAGTTTTTGGCCACAATCAGCGCCTAGCGCCTTACAATGTGCTGGTAGCCTAACGGTTAGACGTCCGACTTTCAACCCGGAGGTCTCCGATTCAAACCCCGGCTCGCACCAACGAATCACTTTTTTTTATACCACGACGGTGGCAAACAAGCATACGGCCCGCCTGATGGTAAGCAGCTATCGTAACCGTAGTATGGACGCCTGCAACTCCAAAGGAGTCACATGCGCGTTGCCGACCCTTTACAAAAAGGAGGATTCACTGTGTTGATGGCTAAAGGGACAAGAAGGTCGCTCATCGTCAACACACTGGGTCCTCTTTGAGCTCTTTGGCAATCTTACTCACCAGCAGGAACACAACCCTATGAGTAGGGTCTAGTTCTATTTGGCTGTGGTTTTCTGTAAGGTGGAGGTACTTCCCCAGTCGGGCTCTACTCCAGATTTGAGCGAGATGACATTCGCTGAACGTGCCCTACCACACTTAGCGAGATGCCATTCGCAGTGCCCATACCTCTCTTTTAGGCGTAGTTTAAGGACATACCCAAGTCCGGACGTAGTTTAAGGACATACCCCGGGTCTGAAACCACTCCGGGTCACTTGATGATTCGATTTTAGATGCAGAAAAACGTTGTTAGGCAACTGAACCTAATCCCAATAAAGCCTCGTTTCCCGTCTGGGTTGGAAGGTCATGCACCCGTTTTCGTGAAAAACTAGTGCTTTACACCAATTCCTGTGATTAAGTTGCCGAGCGAACTCCATACTCAATGGAACCGTAGCAAAAAACCAGGGCAAACGTTAGGAAAATATTATTAATTTTAAGGAAAATAATGGCAAGTGTTAATCGTGTTTGATTGAAGCCTCTATAAAGAGCCTCGTAGCTTCATCAAAACGACGGTAGTTGTAAAGAAAATTTTGGTTAGTTGCCATAGTAGTGCCAGCATAGACATAAACAAATAAAAACCGGCCAAGTGCGAGTCGGACTCGCGCACCGAGGGTTCCGTACAAACCTATAACAAGCAAAAGTTGTAGTATGTTTATTACTAATTTCAATTTAATACCTCTACGCGTTTACGAGGAAAAAGGTAGTAAGTTTAAAATTTAAAAAAATATTTTTTGTATGATTTTACTAAAAATGTCTACTTTTCGTAATTTTTCCTTTGTTTGTGCTATATGAAGTTTCTTCATGCCAAGTTTCTGAGTTTACGGATAGTACCCTTAGGTTTTGAGTTTCTTGCGAGGACTCAGTTTTTAAAATATGCGACTTAAATTGCTATTTCTTTTGATTGCGTTGACATAGAAGTTTGGTTTTGCTACATCTGAAAGGTCCTATAGCCTTGAGTATTTGACATGAATTTCAATTTAATACCTCCACGCGTTTACGAGGAAAAAGGTAGTAAGTTTAAAATTTAATAAAATATTTTTTGTATGATTTTACTCAAAATGTCTGCTTTTTGTAATTTTTCCATTGTCTATGCTATATGACGTTGCTTCGTACAAAATTTCAAGTTTCTGAGTTCACGGGAAGTACCCCGTAGGTTTTGCGAGTGCCGATAAACTCTAAAATTTGCAGCATAAACGACTGTATCTTTTGATTGCGTTGGCTTTTAAGTTTGATTTTTTCACAGCTCCAAGGGACAATAGACCTGAGTATTTGATATAAATTTCAGCTTGATACCTCCAGCTTGATACGCGTTCCTGAGAAAAATGGTCTTGACAGACAGACAGACACACAGACAGACAGACGAACAACAAAGTGATCCTATAAGGGTTCCGTTTTTTCCTTTCGAGGTACGGAACCCTAAAAGATGAGTGACGTTCATAGTAAACAAAACTGAAATGTGTTCCTGCAACTACACACTTGTAAAATGCTAGACACCGCTATAATGTATATGCATCATGGGCAAAAGAGATAAACCTATATAGTTAACACGGGTATGCAAGGGAGACCTCCATAATTTGCGCATTGCACACAGTGTGACTGAGAGACTCTGCCACACGACTAATTCAATATAGGTGCCGGAACCTATATTTGTTGGCACAGAATCGAAATCCTGGTACCATATCTCCCTTTTGTATAAATCAATGAGTGCCAGTACTTTTTTGTACACCACGATGAGTGAAAGTAGTAGACTGAAAGTTAAAATTTTAGGGAAAACTAACTTTTATTCATTTTTGTGTAAAAACTACATGTATTCTGGTATTTTTTAGGGTTGTGGTCGTTAAAAATACCATTAGGGGTGTCGATTTTAATTTTAAAGATTTTTTATTTTTTATAATTTTTTAAAGTTAGAAATAGATAATTATTAGGTTTCATATTTTGTATTTATTTGTGTGTTATTATTGTGATTTGTTTTTTTTAATGTAGACATAATATTTTGTAATGGCGTACTCAATAAAGATTTATATTTTTTCCTCGAGTAGTCATGAGCAGGTCCATCTTCTGGTGCCAGGTTATCGTTGAATTTTGGGACACGTGGTATAAATTATACGGTATCCTTGCACCTCTAAATAAAAAATGACGTTTGTCAAAGGTGGAGCCATTCCGCGGAGACTCCGAGGAGAAGACAGACAAGCCAGCGTCTCTCCAGCACCTGGTCAACGCCATCGGCACGCGAATGCGTGACATCGAGAACGTCGTGCAACAGATGAGTGACAAAGTGCAGCCAGACAGCGTCGAAAGGTAACCGGAATCGTAACTTATTTCATAAGTAACCGGTTTGTAACTTATTTCAAAAGTCATCGGTTTGTGACTTATTTAAAAAATAACCGGTATGGAACTTGTTTCGTAAGTAACCGGTTGGTAATTAATTATAAGCAGTCATCTTACCATAAAAGAGATGTTTTAAATTAGTAAAACCCAATGTCTATCCTTGTCTGGGTGTTGATGATAAGTGGACACCTTAGTATAGAGGAGAAGACAAACCAGCGTCCCTTAGAAATTTTCAATTTCCATACAAAAATGTTAACGTGTTTTATTTATATTAATTACTAATTCAGTTAGGCAGGCGATGTGTGTTGAATTGAATTCATTCAGCAATAAACAATCGGTCCAGTAGTTTCGGAGAAAATTGTGTTTGTGACAGACAGGCAGAGTCGCACCATAAGGGTTCCTTTTTACCATTTTGGCACGGAACCCTAAAAAGTGAAACATGAAGTAACCTACATTTCACCGCGGTTTTTTTAAGATTAGAAAAATAACGGTTTATTTCGTCCATGTTTGTATACCATCTTCGTTTTTACAGCCATATCAGGGAAATAAATAAATGAGCTTTCTTGTTCCCATTATCATTGATACGCACAACAAGTGGCAATATGACGAGTATTAAAATTGTTTTCCCAAAGTTAAATAGGGTTATACCTCTGCCCAGAAATTGCCACAGACGAACGAAAAAATAAAACATTCTCATTTTCAGAATTTCTTAATCAGAGTTTTTTTTTAGTCGGAGAGCGGATCGACCGATAGGACCACATCTGATAAACAAAGAATCCGAGCCGTCGGGGAAAGTGAAACCGACTAATCCTAACTATAACAGGTATGTAGAAATCGGGCGGAGTCTATAGAAACCGATTCTCTTAAGATTTAAGGCCTTAAAACTTAGAAAATATTCATAACTAACATAACTGTATAAATACATGCTCTTACGACAGTATTGTCGGGATAGCAGTCTCTTTCTAAATGTAGTCATTCGACTATATAATGCACAATCGTGCTAACCGTGCAGGATTCGAACCCGAGACGTCCCTCTTCATCAGCAAGGTAACTACCCACTACACAACGCAGATCTTATACATACGTTTTATTCTCTCCCCCCAGATTTCCTCCCAAACAAGGTACCAGCAAGTACTTACACGGCGCCGCGGATGCGACATCCGAGCCCCCACTCTTCGTCGGGGACAGAATGGGCGGCTACTTTAGTGACCCCAGCAACAACCTTCTGCGGAGGTCCATGACCGACCATGGCCCGAAGGTTTGTCGTGCTCATACAGTGGTATTGTTAGGGAATGCAACCGGTTTTTATTTTGTATGATAAAACCAGTTAAAAACCGGTTATTTTTTTATACAAAATAAAAACCGGTGCATTCCCCCCTGATGGTAAGCAGCTACCACCTATGGACGCCTGGAACTCCATAGCTTGTCTTGCGCGTTGCCAACCCTTTATAAAAAGGAAGATTCGCTGTGTTGACGGCTAAAGGGACAAGAGGGTCGCTCGTCGGTAACACACTGCACCTTCTCTGAACTCTCTGGCAACCTTATATACTCACCGGCACGAACACGACACTGTGGTGTTTTAACCCCTCTTTTAATAATCTATATTGGTAGGTACCTGGAGAGGGAAGCAATTTTGAGAGCAACGACACCTTTAAAGTTAGTTTGTAAGACTATCCATATTACTACTTATAGCATTTGAAGGGAACAGCTAGCTTTCTAAATAATTGAATTGACCAATCTTCGCCCAATCTGGGCTTACCTCTAAGTCTCCCAACGTACCTTATTTACAGCAAATGACTAGAGGGGTTTCGTTGCTCTGAAAATAATTGGGCATATTCTATTCGGAGCTAGCTCTTAAATCGCGAGACACGTTTTGGCTGTTCTATACATTTCGGATCGGATGTCTATGTAACTACGAGTAGCTTAATTTTCTCGATTTCAGATAGACCTGTCATGGTAAGAATAATGGGATGGTCTTATTCAACTTTCAATAGGTATGACAGAGAAGACGTTATTATCGTTGGTCCTTGTCATAGTCTCACATTGTGATTATTTCTTACTTCAAAAATGCCCTAAGTACAATATAAACGTTAGTTACCCTCCACAGCGTTTTGAAGGGGACAAAGAAACCGACTAAATTATATAGGCTAGCTACGATTATGCTATCAGCCATCTCAAAATGCGTTTCCAAATTAGTCGCGTTGCGTGTATTCTGTCCTTCTTGGGCGTACGAGTGCGCGTGTTTCAACTCTAGAGAGATACTTGCTGTGAGATTTCAACGTTTGTATAGGGATTGCAAACCGGTATAAAAAGTGTATAAATTACCGCTAAATCAATAATTTTCCGGTAATCTTCATATGGTACCTAAATCCCATTTTTATTATTAACGAGATTTTTTTTAGCTTTAGGCAATAATTATTTAAATAATACTACTCAAGTACTTAATTATTTTACTTTTTGAGTGAAATAGGTTAAATCTAGCAATACATTCAACTTTTTACTATTCACAGGAACCACATGAAACTTACATGGTACCTGTAAACAACGACCACCATAAGCCCGCGGTAGACTCAGCCGAGCCCGAAATCAAACACAAGAAGCATCAGCACAAAAAGAAAAAATCTAAACACACGAGGAGGAAGCACCGTAGAGAAGACAGAGAGAAGAAGTTCAGCAAGATCACAGAAGAGAAAAACGCCGTGTCTCTAGAGGATAGCAATGACCTTGGTAAGCAATGACTAGCACGAAGCGGCATGGCTGGGGAAGTCGAAACACTTAAGAAACGACCCTCGGTTAGGATTGAAACGGCAACGATATATTGGGAATAAAATCAGGTGATAGACAAAACGCGATTGTGAGGTAAAAACCCACAATTTATAATTGGTTCCTACTAGCGAATGCAAACCGGTTATTTTCATACTAAAATAACCGGTTTGCTTTCCCTAATTCCTACTGTCTTTTGATTTGGAACCATACCGTTTAGGGTGCAGACAAACGTTGGGTTAGTATGAGACATGCGGCATCAGGTGTCCTGATTCGGTAAACGTGTCCTCTCGGTGTCTTAGGTTCTCACCTAACGCGAAAACTTAACGTCTGCTTCCAGCCTTCGAGATATTATCAATAATTTGACTATAATTAGACACATTGTTTTGGTTGTCACCTGACAAATTAGTACAAAAGAAAATGTGAGTGACGGGAATGAGCTAGCGAATAGCCTAAACAGAAACCGGTTTAAATACCGATAACCGGTACCGATTTAATGTGCATGCAATTTAAGAGCATCTAATAAGTTACTAATATTTGGATGTTTGAACCAGTACCGGTTGTCAATTTCGGTATCTTGGCTGTTAATATGGTATGCATTTTTTTAGCTTATCTTGTAATATGTTATCCTTACCTAAGTGACATTTAATTCAATTTGCAATATAAAAATAAAGATTTTTTCAGTTTATTAAAGAGAAAGGAATAAGAGTGAAATGCAACAAAACACATTTGCTCTCGCTAGTTTATTATAAATCACGCTCTATTTTTCAATAGCTAATTCTTAAGGTTCAGATATCTGTTAAACATATTTAAGCCATCAACTATTGTCTGATTTAGCGCTAATTAAAATTAAACATTTCGATAAAGCATTTAAAAGATAAAAATTCGCTTAATAGACCTAGCCTAGCATACCATTTAAAGGCAAAGTAAATATTTGTTAGTCTTAGTTATAGAAGTAAAATAGAGTATGACTTAACTCAGTATGTTTCTATGTAGTTATAAAGTATGCCAAACTTTTGTTATAAGGAATAAAATTCTTAATAAGAATTAATTGTTTTCTACATTCGAAAATTCCCTATACTTTGCCCAGATCAGTCTTCTATAATGCGACCGGTAAATGTTCAGTATGACAATTACCGGTAATTAAACGATTAACCGGTAATTTCTACACAATTTTTACCGGTTTGCATTCCCGACTAGGTACCGGTACCAGACAGAAGATCGTTGAGGAACCAGAACCATCTCGGCGGATGGAGGAACCACACCACCATCACCTTGGGCCCCACCCACCAGTCAACTACTGGGCTATGCCGAACCCACCAATAGCATCGCCTATGAAGAACCGTCCAATAACGCACCGTCATCCCAACCGACCCGGCCGTATGCATCTGGGGTTTGATATCGCAAGTCGCAATGCAATTATAAATGATATGAGGAAACTTAGAATTGATCGAAATAGGTATAGAAACGTGTGAAACATTATTAAAAAAATATTAATAAAGGGCCTTATACACCCAAGAGCTCTATAAATTGAATTGCACACCTTCAAGTAAAATTATCACTTATTTGCTGGCCTGTCACCCTTACCTCCCCCGATGAATAGCTGCCAGTGCCAGGTGCCTGGATCCAGACATAACGATGATGAGGCAGTGACTAGGTAGAAGGGTTTAGTAACTCTATACATTATACTTATACCTTATTCTACGGTCTGTTCCATCTATAAAGAACTATATAGGATGTAACAAAAATACTGGTGATCTGCTTAAGGGCATAATATGTAACCTATTGACTATGAAAAAATAGGAAAGAATTTAGTTGGAACACATTTTTTTTTGTATGGGACCCGTCGTCTCAGCCGGCCAACCCTCCATACAAAACCATTTTATCTACACTCATACTGTAAGTACTCTAAAATGCGTTCAAAAACCGGAGACAATGACAAGCATTACAACAAACGATTTAACTATGATAAGTTTCTTATCTGCGGCAGTAACGAAATTTTAACTTTGCATGCTCAAATATTGTTAAGCAATGAGTTTCAAATTTGGAACATCGAATTTGATAACATAATGTTACCGCCATGGCCAACTCGATTGGTCCCGCGCGAGCGCCGGCACAATCGAGTTGGCCATGACGGTACAATGGCGGTCATTCTATGGTTTCCGAACACTTAATTTAATATATATAATATGAGTGTAGATAAAGCAGTGTATGTAACTGTACGTAATTAGGCCTTAAAACACTCGTGTGATCTTATTATGAAATTCGCCTGCGGCTCATTTAAGGCGCTAGGCGCTGATTGTGGCCGAAAACTGTTACTTTCTAAGGGATATATCTCAATAACGGGTCATTCAAAAATTTTGAAAAAAATATATGTTATTTACCATTTCATGTACAACATTGTCAACATTTGAATAACTCGTGTAACGTATAGTTTCTCCGTTATGTAAATGTAACGAAATGTCGTTTTACGGTTAATTTTGCTTATATCTACTGAACGGCTCATTCGATTTAAAATATTGTTGAACTAAAAAATATGTACTACAGAACACTACAAACTCAACGTAGGATATTTAAATTGATTACATTTTCTTAAACAACTTGATCATAATTCCACATTTCGTGCGTTATTAGCTCGAAAACGGCGTTGCTGGCAGTCGTGAGCTAGCTTTGAGACGAGGAGGCTGTGTCGCTCGTCGCTCCGTGCTTCCCTTGTACTACATATGCTTGTGCTTGGCCCGTGAGCAATAATATCGGACTTACTGTGCCTAAAGACTAAATAACTGCAGAGGGTTCATGCGGTGAGGATATAACGCGTCTTCCCGGAATCAATAATGTATAGACGTTTTATCTTTTAAGATAATGTACTCGTATGCATGTTTATGTACGTTCGTATAAAAAGTGTATTTTATTTAGATTATAATACAAGTAAAAAACAAATGAAATAAAAATGGAGAAAAAATAAAAATCATGAATCTCACATTGCTCTGAAAACAAATTTGGTCATGTAAGTAAACTAAAATTATTATGTTTTAGTAGACGCATGCATCACGCAAAATAGGCATTAGTCGTCGAGTTGCGGAAATCTGCTAGTACTGCAATACAATAGACTAATAATTAATTTAATAAAAAACTCCAAAGAACCGAACTTATTTAAACATATTTATTTAAGAATACCGTGTTCTAAACGAATGTAATATGCGTTTTATTTTAAGATTAAACACAATCTTTAATGTTATACTTTATACTAATTTCTCAAATCTAGAAATTGCGAAGTAAACTGCAAAGGATTGCAGATAAACCGGCCAAGAGAATATCGGGCTATGCTCAGTGTAGGGATCCGTAGTTGCCGGCCTGTTACAATACATCAATTCAAAAGGTAGTCTATAAAGAAATATTTTGTGGCACTTACGTTATTTTACTATAGGCATAACTCAAAAACGGCTCAACCGATTTTATTCCATATAGTTTTTATTGAAAATACGTGATAAGTATTTCAATGGCCTCACTTCCAGGAATTTTCCCAATTTTTTTGGATCCACGGTTTAAAAATCAAAGAGCATTTTAACTTTCGAAGCTATTATTTACGAAAGTATTCGTTTTATCCAAAAGTTGTTTAAGGCATATTCTTCTTGAAAGACCTATCCAACAATGGGTTTCAGATAATTATTGTTTTACCACTTTGTAGGCGTAATTAAAACACATAATTACTCATACCAAATTTCAGTCTACTAACTATCACTGAGCATAGCCTGATTGAGAATCTAATAAAAAATTGCTGATATTTAAGAGTTCAATTTTTGTAAGAATAAAGGAAAAAAGGCTTTTTTTTTATACCACGACGCTGGCAAACAAGCATACGACCCGCCTGATTGAAAGCAGTTATAAATCCTATGGACGCCTGCAACCCCAGAAGATTCACATGCGCGTTGACTACCCTAAAAAAAACTTTACTATATCGGTGAAATGCAAATAAATACAAATTTTATATTAATTATCAACACAAGTGAATAAATAAATTACTACTAAGGGTTAATACTACCTATCAAATATCTTTAAAAGACCGGCCAAGTTTGTATCGGACCATGTATAATGTAGAGTTCCGTAGAAAGTAGTTTCTTAGAGATAACTTAAAAACGGATGAACCGATAATATGTGAAATTATTTTCGTAGAAAATTAAGTACCAAGCCTTCTTGGTATTTTTTCATATTTTTTAGACTTACGGATTAAAAGTTAGATGGGGGCTATTATATTTAGACTTTCGAAGCAATTATTTCTGAAAATATTGACTTAATAAAAAAGTTTTAAAAATACTCTATATATATATATATATATATATATATATATATATATATATAAGATATTTTTAAAGCCGTATCGTACAACATGTTCATATTTACAAAAAAAATATTTTTGACATTTAGTTTGGCATATGTATGTATGGAGTGCCTCACCTAAAAGATTTTTTTAGCAATTTAGCCAGAAAATTAAGTAGCGGCACATGAAACGCACCTCTAGATAAAATTTCAGTAATATATGTTTTATAATAAAAATGGCTGTGACATACGGACGGACAGACGGACATGTTTCGAAAAACTTTTAAGGGTTCCGTTTTTACCATTTTGGCTATGGAACCCTTAGAAGTGTTTGCGCTGTGTTATATTTTAAAGATCTCTAAATTTAATGGGCTTACAGCTCTCATTTGTATGACGATTTCGTGCACAAATACCGCTCCTTACATGTGCATTTTTACTATTCGCAACTCGCAACAGGCTTAGTTTTGTTAATTTATCGTAATTAAGTGAATTTTTACGGTTAATATTTAAAATCGCAACAAAAAAATAACCATCTATTAAGCTCACTTGCACAGCAAAAAAAATCCAAATTCACATGAAAACACCGCTTTGATGTGCATTCAGTTTTTTTTGCTGTACAGTCGAGTTCATAAATATATGAGCAAATCCGAGGCTTCAAAAATAAATGAGCATAGAAAGGTACATATGCATCTGAACAGATTTACCAATCAAAAATATGTGTACATATCACCTGTCATATTAATCTGAGCAAGTCTAACAATAATATGTAAGCACCTGAAGCATGTATTGGCACATAAATATATGTACTAACGTTCTACAATTTTATGTGAACACGTGGAAGTTCATAAATATCTAAACAAACATAAGACTTAAGTAACAGTTTGACAATCATCAAATCATACATTCGTCTCTTTCACTTTAAGTGTAACGTCATAGAAGTGTCATTAGTATTCGATTGCAGCTTCTTACCCATTTTTGCTGTTTTCGATTTATGGTCCACTTAAAAGAGGTTGTTATCAACTTTGATGACTGGCCACTAACAAATTTTTAAATGATAAGCTGTTCTTGAATTGTGATCATACACAAATAGTGATTCATGTTCAGTCGCCATCAGATATATCGGAGCGGCCAAGGTTCTCCAAAATATCTGAACAACGCTTCTATTGTCAATGCAATAAAGTGCATGTTCAGATATTTTTGAGTACCTTGGCCGCTCCGATATATTTGATGGCGACTGTTCATTGCATTGAATATTGAATTATACATTTTGTGTAGGTATTTGTGTACTTTCACTTGGTTAAATAATTTTGAAAAATATTAGTACAGATATGAGACTTGCTCAGATGAATATGACAGGTGATATGTACACATATTTTTGATTGGTAAATCTGTTCAGATGCATATGTACCTTTCTATGCTCATTTATTTTTGAAGCCTCGGATTTGCTCATATATTTATGAACTCGACTGTACTAGTACCTACAGTATTTTTTTATTTTTTTCTGATATGCGGAATATTTTTAACCATATTTCGTAAATTCATAAATATTTTGCCGCTCACTGTACTTCAAATTCAAAATCTAGGTTTTCATTTTTTTACATAAAAATCTACTAATCGAGATCGTTATACTTATCTTATTTAGTAGCATTCCTAAAAAATGTCACCGTAGTACTTAATCACAGTATTCAAATCACAAAACATCCACAAAAGGATTAGGTATGATTATTATTAATCTGCCCGCGCGCCTCTGAGTAAAGTCATATTCTTTGAACATTATTGCGGTGCATCGCGGCGGATTTACGCACGATCGCAATGAGAAGGGTACGCGGGTGGCGCGGGTAGAGAGCGCCCAAACGCTCAAGGACACTCCGGCGACAATCGTCTTAATAAAACCACACTCATGTTTTAAGGACCCTTATTACGTAACAGTTACATAAACTACTATTTTTTGCTCAGTTTTTCATAATTAGACTACGATACCAATTATTCCTTTATTGCCTTAACACATTAACTGCCAGACGAAAAATGACGTTCTATTTCAGAAACCGGGCGTCCATAGCTACGTACAAAACAACCCGCCCAACGAGTTGTCCGGCATCTGAGCAATGTTTACGAGCGCCCACGAGGCGAGTTCTTGGCAGTGAATGTGTTAAACAGATCACCAGCCTTTTTGTTACACCTTGTATAAGATGTTCAATTCGGTACCGGTACATTGCAACCGGTTTCTTAAATACCGATTTTTTTGTACTAAGTCCCAAGTAATGTTCCTAATATGATATTATTATTAAATAATAATGTATCGTAATTTTTGTTCCTACGTTTATTATTAAATCGTGAAAAAAATGCAGATAAAAAGGGTTCAACAGGGAACAACTAGGCTACGAGAAAAGAAAAAATCTGGTATAAAAGCTTTACATATCATATATATTTATATACATTTAAATATCAACTTAAATTTAACGTCACTAACTACAACAAAATGCAACAATGAATACAGTGTCTTTGCTTTTAAATACGTCTTGAAGGCAAATATCTAAATTATAACAGTTTTGTATTAAAAATTAGGAAATGGATCCGGTTTCTAATTAGCATGAAAATAAAACCGGTTATTAGCCAAAAACCGGTTTCTTTCTCATACTATGTAAAAACTGTTTATTTTCTCTCTGACGTTTATAAGTGCATTGTAATGTGCCTACATTGAAGAATATATATCTTTTATCTTTTTTTATCAATCCCTTATGGAAATAACAGTTCAATTGGACAAATTGAGTCAGATCAAGCTGTCATATTAGTTTCTAGAGATAAGTAATAATACTAATAATATAATGTTGGAATGCCTCAATGAGGCGAGATGAGGTAGTAAACTTTGTTTGGTAAGTGATTGTCATTTTTAAAGATGGGTGGGTCAACCTTTTCTTGTAATTATTAGAAATATTATAAGTTAGATGTTAGGTACAAATTGAAGGTAATCCACAGGATAGACTTAATAACTACAACAAAAATGCACGTTTAGTGAATGCGGCTTATAAATCAATGGTTTCAAGGGGGACCAGGGCACTAAATGGCAGTGAGTGATTTGAATAGGTAAATCCACCAAGATAATTAAAGGTATTCCCTACGGGCGGATTTCACATGCGTTTCAACCACCGGTTTATTTGTGTTACAAATTTATGACATAAATATTGCTTGTAATGAGGGTTTTCGCGATCAAGACTTTCACTAGATGGCAGCACCGTGGCGAGAGGTATAGCTGTCATAATCCAACATTCATGTTTAATCTGTTTTTAGGGTTCCGTACCTCGAAAGGAAAAAAACGGAACCCTTATAGGATCACTTTGTTGTCCATCTGTCTGTCTGTCAGTCTGTCTGTCTGTCTGTCAAGACCATTTTTCTCAGGAACGCGTGGAGGTATCAAGCTGAAATTTATATCAAATACTCAGGTCTATTGTCCCTTGGAGCTGTGAAAATATCAAACTTAAAAGCCAACGCAATCAAAAGATACAATCGTTTATGCTGCAAATTTTAGAGTTTTTCGGAACTCGCAAAACCTACGGGGTACTTGCCGTGAACTTAGAAACTTGAAATTTGGCACGAAGCAACGTCATATAGCATAGACATTGGAAAAATTACAAAAAGTAGACATTTTTAGTAAAATCATACAAAAAAAATTTTATAAACATTTTAAACTTACTACCTTTTTCCTCGTAAACGCGTGGAGGTATTAAATTGAAATTCATGTCAAATACTCAGGGCTATAGGACCTTTCAGATGTAGCAAAACCAAACTTTTATGTCAATGCAATCAAAAGAAATAGCAATTTCAGTCGCATATTTTGAAACTGAGTACTCGCAAGAAACTCAAAACCTAAAGGGTACTTCCCGTAAACTCAGAAACTTGAAACTTGGCACGAAGAAACTTCATATAGCACAAACAAAGGAAAAATTACGAAAAGTAGACATTTTTAGTAAAATCATACAAAAAGTATTTTTTTTAATTTTAAACTTACTACCTTTTTCCTCGTAAACGCGTAGAGATATTAAATTAAAATTAGTAATAAAACTAAAACTTTTGCTTGTTATAGGTTTGTACGGAACCCTTGGTGCGCGAGTCCTACTCGCACTTGGCCGGTTTTTTATTTTTATATATGGCTTTTACTCCTCGCCGATTTTGGCGAGGTGAATTCTGCCAATGTCGAGGTGTAGACGTATTATATTAATATATTAATTTTTCATAAAATATAAGCAACGTTGTTCGGTTGAGGCCTTGCTGACTGTAAGGTGATAGCCTCCTTACAAACACGTGGGTGGCCGAGACCCCAGATAACCGTTTGTTCAACTAAAGGGAGGTTACGCGCGTTTTGAGACTAATTAATTTTTCATTAGCTACACACTTGTTCGTTTGGTCACTGCACAATAAGCTATCAATATTACACACTGAACTACGTAAATGACCAAAAAACTATTCTAAACACGCTGTCACCATCTTGAGCTCAAACGGGTATCCCATGTTTAATCATATTTTTTGATTGGAGGATTTTAACAGCTGCTGTCAAAAAGAACTCTCGCCACGGTGCTGCCATCTGGTGGGAACCTTGATCTCGGAAACTCTCGTTCGTAAAATACGTATTTATATTATAGGCAGATAACACACCATTTTGGAATGTCATAAAATACACAGACGTAAGTGCTGTTTGTTCGGTGAGGTTACACAGGATCAGGATACAGAGGGGCAACAGGGGCATTTGCCCCCCCACGTAAGTCTCTAGTGTTACGGGGCTGTTATAGTTGCTGACCGCAAGATTTATTGTGAAAGAAATCACCAACCAACCAAGGAAAAAATCCTGGATCCGCGCCTAGTGTGATGAAAGTAGGTAGAATAATATTTTTAATGTGCTATTTGCCACGTCACGTTTTATTGACAATGATTTTATCCCTTGAATCTGAGGAGACTTACTGCATTTTTTTATATTGACAACATAAATATTCTAAATTAAAAGGATTTTATCGTAAAACCTGTCTTAGTTTTTCAAAAATGTGTGACATACGAGTTTAAAATCAGTGGCCCTAGGGTATAAGTAAATTGCCTCAGTGATAAACGGCACAAGTCCTATAAAATGTACGGCACTTGTGCCCTTTTTCGCTGCGCCCATTTATTTGACTTGTACCCATTTTCACGGGGTCGGTAATTTTTGAGCAGCCAAGGGCCACATAGTTAGGAAATACAACCGGTTTTAATTTTGTATGAGAAAACCGGTTTTAGCCAGTTACAGAGTACATGTCACGCGTAGTACCTAACTAAACACAAGTGAATACAGCCATATGAAGTTAATATACTGTCACAATTTTTTAGTTTATAGCTAAAAAAGATCTGAGTTTATTGCTAAGCCTACAAATATCAGAGCAGCACAGTCGCCATCAAAAATGGGAGTGACCAAGGTACTCAAAGATATCTGAACATGCCCTTTATTGTTAAATTTACCTACTAACACTATAAAATATAATGGTTACACTCACGACACTTTAGTCATTTCGCGCGACATGTTTCGGAGAGCTTAGGTCTCCAGCTTCAAGCACCAAGAGTGCTAATTGTACCGGCCCGTAGTAAACATGTCGCGCGAAGTGACTTAAGTGACGTGAGTGTAACTGTTATATTTTATAGTGCCCTTTATTGCCTTGACAAAAGAGGTGTTGTTCAGATATTTGTAACCATTTTGGCCACTCTTATGTCTGCTTCTTTTTCATCAATATAAGAGCAGTACTATAATGTAATATCTTTTAAATATATTAGATAATTTAAATTTGTTATTATGCATACCTTTTAAAGATATTTTAGTTTAATTCCATATTATGTTATTAACTATTTTTCCATATACAAGTTGTTTCTACCGGAGATTCTCGATAACCAGTTTTTCTGTCTTGTACATATCTCCAATGGCAGCCTGGAAAGATAATAAAGCATTTTATATATTGATAATATAATGTAATGAAACAGACAGAGGAACACAATGTCATAGATCAATAAGTAAGTAATAATAGATTGTTCACTGCATACATAGCAAAACTTAATTAATGATAACTTGTATGGGAGCTACGGTTAAACTTACTACGTTTTAAGCACACTTAAATCGTCATATGTATTAAGCTGTAATCTTATTAATAATAACTATTAGCAAAGCTCGCTTAAAAACTGATTATAAATATGTATTTACCCTTGTATGAAGTGAACCCTCTAATAGTCTTCTGTTGCCGAGGTGATAATTCAATATACTATGTTATAATTAAAAGGAATCATTGCGCAATTTGTACTAATTAAAAAAAAATCTCCCAACGTTTCCAACTTCAAACATTAGGAGATTTTCAAAAATTTGTACAGATTCGCAATTAATCCTTTTAATTATAACATACTATAATGAACAGCTACTGGTGGGAAGCTTTAATTGGCTCTCTGTTACTTACCAATATAGCTACATTATTATTATTAACTGTCGGTTCCCCGAATAAATATATAAATAATTTTAAACAAAAAAGAACCGACTTCACTAAGCATCCACCTTTCCAACACCAAATGCTCTAAAAGCTGCTGTAAAAAATACTCAAATCACTACAGGTGTGCCTATAATAGTTGAAGAGTTCCCTCGATTTCTCCAGGATCCCTTCATCAGATCCTGGCCTGGTTACAATGGGACCAACTGTGAAGTATACTCTTTCAAACAAAAAAAGAATTTTCCAAATCGGTCCAGCCGTCTTCGAATAATCGGTGAAAATACATACATAAAAAAAAAAAATAGCAAAAACAAAGATCCCGACGAATTGATAACCTCCTCCTTCGAAATCTTGAAGTCGGTTGATAAATAAATAAACACTCTAAGCTTATTGAATTCTCTTTGACAAACAGAAAACCCTCCACAGACCTCCATCACAGTATGGGAGCGATGCTTAAGGTTTATTTACTTATTTAAACTTCATTGCGCCAGGCCAAACAGAAAAGCTTTATCATCCTTATTTTCTAGTGAAGAGCATGAGCCTGGGGTCCACTCAGCAACCTAATCCCTTGAACTAGCAGTGTCTATGCTAGTTCAAGAGATTAGGTTGCTGAGTGGACCCCAGGCTCAAGCACTTCACTAGAAAATGGTTTTTACGAAATTGACTACTATCTGACCTACCAACCCAGAGGGGACTAGGCCTTATTAAGATTAGGTCCAGCTTACTCACAATGTTTACCTTTACAGAAGAGCAACTGGTAAATATTAAATGTATTTCATACATTATTTCCAAAAGACTTTGTGGTACGAACCGGGGTTTGAAACCAATACCTCCGGAGTGAATGTCAGATGTCTTACCGCCAGGCTACCAGCACTTTTCGAGTGTTTACCAATTAATCCCATCATATTTTATAGCCTAGGTATTAAAACTAAAACAAAAGGTTATAATTACTTGGCGTCTGATGACAATAAGGTTTTCCTTAGCAAATTGGTATTCCTTCTGGATCTGCTTCGGGTCTGATAAAGTCTTGTTGGCTTTAAAGGCATCTCGGACTCTGCGTAATGCATAAAACCTAGAACAAAAAGTAAATATTAGGGAATACAACAGCTTTTTGTTTTGTATGAATAAACCGGTTATTAACCGAAAAACCGGTTTTTTTCTCATACGAAAAGAAAACCGGTTGCATGCCTTATTAAATATGTTAAAATTAAAAGCTTAGGTATGTTTATATGTGGTATATTTACTACAGGGCTTGAATGAACAAAAACAAAGACTAATACGTAGTAGCTAAAGAAACTAGATTAAAATAAATATGGTAACAAAAATCTATTAATACTACACAGAAATTTAGTGGTTCAAGTAAATCTACACACACAATAAACTTAAAAAGCAGAAATAATTTATAGAATATAGGTTATGTAATTTAGAGCTCCGATTGCGAAATACCTGAAGTTGTAATTTGCAAATTTCTGTGATTCTCTCAACAGATTTTTGTAGATGGATAGGACTTGCATTTTTGTAACTCCTGTGGCCATTCTCGGTTAGCACAAGAATTTACCGATATTATCACTTATCAAGGCAACTCCAAAAATAAATTAGTAAATAAAGATAATGACAGTGCATTCCGTTCCACGGAATACGAACTTCTCCTTTAATTTACACTGTGACAGATTTTTTTTTTTTTTACTTTACTATTTAAAAGCTTCTTTAAGAACGGGGATTGTTATTTTTTAAGTGGTTAACATTATGTTAAACTGAAGATTAACACTAAAGTAAATTTATTTAAATTTAAGGTAAAAAATTAGTTCACAACTTAAAATCTATACGTAATTCGGAACGATACATTTTTATTGCCATACCCAGTATGAATATTATATTTCAGGGGTAAATTACCCACGTCATCTAAGAACCATTTAAATTTTAGCTTAAACAAAACAATCATACGAATTTACAAATATTATAGTTTGGTTAGGTTTTGTTTTACTTCAAGCATAGAAAGATAGAATCATACTATCTCTTTCTTACGCTAGTACCCTCGCTACTGAATAAGGGATGAGGATAGCTTATTACTTCCACTGTTCCACTTTTATTGCACTTTTTGCCCACCCAGACTTATACACATTATATTTAAGTTAAACTAATTTTTTTTTATAAAATTCAAAATATGTTATAAACTATAATGTGGTATATTAAAAACTAAAATGGCAAGACAGTATGCAGCATCCGTCAATTCCGTCATAATTACTACTATGGACGAATGCGAATTCAGTGTTGCCAGACCGTACCTTTTGGTACGATTTTACGTACTATTTTGGACCTCTGCGTACCTTTAACGTACCCTGCGGAAAACCGTACTAAAACCGTACTATTTGGCCTACCCGGCGAAAATCCGTACTAAAAATCGTACTTTATAGCGTACTCGGCAAAATCATACTAAAATTATACTTTACAGCGCCAATCAAACGTATTGATCCTAGTTCATGAAACAAAAATAACTAGAAATCCTAAAATTAACGATCAGGAATGTCACTATAAAATATAACTTACACTCACGTCACTTTAGTCACTAAAGTGACGTGAGTGTAACCGTTATATTTTATAGTGATAGTATGTCTCACGATAGTTTAAATTTAATGATCTAGAATGTGCATCGTAATGAATATCGAGCGTGTTATCTAGTTAATATGTGGTCACTGTATTCAATAATTATTATTTTATACCACTATAACGTCACGTGTCAAATCAACTGTCACTAGACTGTGTCACAGAAATATAGGATCAAAGTAGCAGAAATAGTCACCCATGTGAAGTCACTAATGTGTTTCCTCGTGCGGGTTGGCCGTCACTTGCCTCCATTCACATTGGCCCGAGTTTGCCATGAGAGTATTCTATGCATCAGCACTCGATTAATATCGTTACCAGAGGCCTACTGCGAACTTCGAAACCTCGCTATTTGCGTCTCTTTTTCGAGTATTACGAGACAACGAAATTTCGTGTACCCTGCCTCCCCCTCCCCTCCTTCAGCTCCCTAAGGGCCCTACCTCTTATTACACCTCCCAACCTGACAGATTGGGTCCTACAAATTGCAATGTCTAATACCCGTTTAATATACGACGTTCGCGGTCTTAGAGAATTCGACCCGGATGGAGTAGCCATGTCTGTCATTTTCTATACAAAAAAAGTCTGCCGTTTTTTGCGGGGGAGGTGAACGTCAAATGTATGGCTATTCGTACGTACCGTACAAATAGCTACGTCAGATAAACGTCAGTCCATACATGTGTATGACAACTGGTCATATGTTTTCGGCAGAGGGGAACGCCTGTCAATGGCGACTCCGGTTGGTTGAATTCCCTAAGTTCGCGGTAGGCCCGCTGATCGTGGTCCACAGAAGTTAGCTTTACAATTTCAATGTTTAGCTATTTCTAACGAATATGGTTGTTAGAATGAGAGACAAATAGCTAAATTATAACTCGTACATCAATAAAACACCACCCTGATCTTATTTGTGGCGATTTTGTAGACTTAATAAAAATCGTACCTTTTTGGCCAAAATCGTACCTTTTTTGACACACGACCGTACTTTTAGCTGGTAGTGCTCTGGCAACACTGAATGCGATTGCAATGCGACTAGTTTGCCCGACGGCGACTAGTCGATCTGTCAAAAGTGTCAAAAAAACGGCAGGTTTATCGAACGACGGTCTACTTTGCAGCCCGTTTAAATTAATTATAAGCTTAAAACTAACTCTAAAGTGATGTAGTGACCCCATACCGAACAAATTCAACATCATCACGTTTAAAAACTGTAAGTACTGTTGATATTTTATTTATTATTTCTAGAATTTATTTTAAGTTATTTTACGTGTTTGAGAATGCTTAGAAACGGTTTTTAATGGTTTATTTGCTTTAAGCGTCTTCTGATGACACTAGACAAGGATTTTTACTGTTAGTTATTCATTATGTTACGTTAATGTGTGCATCCATCGAGTGATGTTGTAACATACCGGATTTTCCAAGTGTTTACATACGCTCGTATTTATAACTTTGACCCCCTTGCTGAATTATCGTCACGGTCTGTTTGAAGATGTTGTGAAATGTTTGACTTTCGTCTTAGTACTTTAATTATTTGGTAGTTGTTAACATTTACTTAGTTTAAGTTATGGAAGTTCCTGCAGATCCTTAGATTCAGCAGAGAGAAAGTTAAAGAAAGTATTGTATCTCTAAGTAGAGCCTGCCTTCAATAGCAAATAATTGATTAAAATTTCACATAAATCAAAAATAAAAATGATCAGTTTAAAACTTTTAATAAAAAACTGGCCAAGTGCGTGTCGGACCACTCATAATGGAGGGTTCCGTACCTTCATTGGAATAAGTACCAAACTAATAGCAAAAGGTTATAGCAGATGCAAAGGAAGATTTTTTTAAGATAACTCGAAAATGGCTCAATGGATAATGTTTAAAAACATTTTTTGTAGAAAGTATGGGAAAGGTGCATCTTTAAAAAAAAACATATTTTTTGGACTTACGGTTCAAAAGTTACAGGGGGGACACAATTTTTCTGACTTTCGAGATAATTATTTCTGAAAATATTTACCAAATCACAAAATGTTCAAAGAAACCTTGATGTTATTTTTAAAGACCTATCGATTGATATGCAACATGTTGATATTTGGTAAAATATATATATTTTTTAAATTTAGTTACATGTATGGAACACCGCCCCTAAAAACATGGCTGTAACATACGGACGGTCGGACATGACGAAACTATAAGGGTTCCGTTTTTGCCATTTTGGCTACGGAGCCCTTAAAAAGAACCAACTTCACAATGAATAAGTAGATAAAGCTTTATTTTAAATGTCTAAAGGTCAATTTTGTACAACGCAAGAATTACATTGAAAATCCTTAAAATTACACTTGTCAAATACTTATATTAAAAGTAAATCAATAAGTATACCATTTTTTTCTTGTTTTCATCAGCAGTTACACAGCAGCAAATTGAAATACAATTTAATTCAGTCAAGACCATAGCGCATCTCTCAGTCATTTTATTAGGCACATAAAATTTATAATTATTTTACATGTTTTTTTAAAGTGGGGCATTCCACTCATACAATAGTATGTTATTCAATCAAATACAAACACTGAAAACATTGAAAAAATAATCAACCCAGCAGGATTTGAACCTCGCATCGATACGCCTTACCGGGGCTCGATCGCTTTACCAATTAAGCTATGGGTTCAGTTACTGAGTTGACGAAATTCTCAATGCCTTCAATCATCTTTTTGCATTTATTTTTACATCGACTTTATAGCAGCCGTAAGCGACATCTAGGTGCTAACTACTAGAGTTAGATACCCTTCCCGCCGACCCTTTTACAAGTGTCACAACGGAAATAATAGATGGCGCTGCTATCAACTCATAATTATTTTACATGTTTTTTTAAAGTGGGGCATTCCACTCATACAATAGTATGTTATTCAATCAAATACAAACACTGAAAACATTGAAACATTGAAAGTCGATGTAAAAATAAATGCAAAAAGATGATTGAAGGCATTGAGAATTTCGTCAACTCAGTAACTGAACCCATAGCTTAATTGGTGAAGCGATCGAGCCCCGGTAAGGCGTATCGATGCGAGGTTCAAATCCTGCTGGGTTGATTATTTTTTCAATGTTTTCAGTGTTTGTATTTGATTGAATAACATACTATTGTATGAGTGGAATGCCCCACTTTAAAAAAACATGTAAAATAATTATGAGTTGATAGCAGCGCCATCTATTATTTCCGTTGTGACACTTGTAAAAGGGTCGGCGGGAAGGGTATCTAACTCTAGTAGTTAGCACCTAGATGTCGCTTACGGCTGCTATAAAGTCGATGTAAAAATAAATGCAAAAAGATGATTGAAGGCATTGAGAATTTCGTCAACTCAGTAACTGAACCCATAGCTTAATTGGTAAAGCGATCGAGCCCCGGTAAGGCGTATCGATGCGAGGTTCAAATCCTGCTGAGTTGATTATTTTTTCAATGTTTTCAGTGTTTGTATTTGATTGAATAACATACTATTGTATGAGTGGAATGCCCCACTTTAAAAAAACATGTAAAATAATTATGAGTTGATAGCAGCGCCATCTATTATTTCCGTTGTGACACTTGTAAAAGGGTCGGCGGGAAGGGTATCTAACTCTAGTAGTTAGCACCTAGATGTCGCTTACGGCTGCTATAAAGTCGATGTAAAAATAAATGCAAAAAGATGATTGAAGGCATTGAGAATTTCGTCAACTCAGTAACTGAACCCATAGCTTAATTGGTAAAGCGATCGAGCCCCGGTAAGGCGTATCGATGCGAGGTTCAAATCCTGCTGGGTTGATTATTTTTTCAATGTTTTCAGTGTTTGTATTTGATTGAATAACATACTATTGTATGAGTGGAATGCCCCACTTTAAAAAAACATGTAAAATAATTATGAGTTGATAGCAGCGCCATCTATTATTTCCGTTGTGACACTTGTAAAAGGGTCGGCGGGAAGGGTATCTAACTCTAGTGGTTAGCACCTAGATGTCGCTTACGGCTGCTATAAAGTCGATGTAAAAATAAATGCAAAAAGATGATTGAAGGCATTGAGAATTTCGTCAACTCAGTAACTGAACCCATAGCTTAATTGGTAAAGCGATCGAGCCCCGGTAAGGCGTATCGATGCGAGGTTCAAATCCTGCTGGGTTGATTATTTTTTTTCAATGTTTTCAGTGTTTGTATTTGATTGAATAACACATAAAATTTGAAAATGGCTAGGATGCAATGTTTTTTTACAGGGTTATGTATTAAAAAAAAATTGTATTTTGGGACAATCTTACACAAATCAACCTAGTCCCATAGTAAGCTCAATAAGGCTTGTGTTGTGGGTACTAGGCGACAATATATATAATAGATAGATATAGATAAATACTTAAATACATAGAAAACATCCATAACCCAGGAACAACTATCCGTGATGAACACACAAATACATGCCCTGACCAGGATTCGAACTCGGGACCTCCTGCTTCATAGGCAGGGTCACTGCCGACTAGGCTAAGAGGCCGTTATGGGTTATGAGGATAACTATTTGAAAACGAAAATCGCAAATAATTAAGTAACACACATGAATTGCATTTGATAAGACAGTTTTAAGACTAGCAGTGGAAGTTAGTTAAGTATGGAAAAATTATGAAATTACTATTTTGACAGTGAAATATTGCGTTGCTATTTTGACAGTGAAATATGGTTGCCACACAATTTGTTTTACAGTACAATATTATGTGCAACATATACATAAAAAGAAAACCTAAAATCTACCTATAAAACTAAATAAATTTAAAAACCACAAATTAGGTCAGGTCACCGAGGCCCGACCCTTGCGGAAGGGTTCTCATAATGCTGGCTGCTTACAGTAAAATGTGAGAAATCGAATGATATCATTGTTTTTTTTAATTTCGTACTTTAAAAAATCGTAAAATTTTGAAATTTTGAACCATTTCGTTCATATTAATTAATTTTGAACCATTTCATTATAATTTTTAAATTTATTACAAATTTCAAATGTCTCTACATCCTTATTAAGGGAATGCGATTTTATTTAGAAATTGCCAGTCTATGTATTATTTTGTCCATGATATTAACATAATATTACGGTACCTAATGTAATATTTAGTGCTATTTCCTGTAACTAAGTACCTAATTAGTGATTAATGATCTGAATTTTAACGAAAACAACCTTATTCCTTATCACAAATAACTTTAATTAAGTATTTCATTCAATATCGATAAATTGAACTACTTCCTTTATTATTTTATGACTACTTTTAATGCCTTACGACTTAGTAATTAAGAAATTAGTGAAACGTATGTGTATCTGTATTTTTGTTGTAAGAGACAAGTATTGTACCTTACAATATGTGATTGTCTAGTGTATCTGTATTTTTGTTGTAAGAAGCAAGTATTGTACCTTACAACATGTGATTGTCTGGATCAAAAGGTACCATTTGGTGGCCGTCTCCGCTTTTATTCCTCAAATACAATATTGAACATGTACAAAGCACACATTGTCGTATTAACTTAAAAGAGTTTCGACAAAACCAACTTCTTTTTTAGCAATATCAATTTTTCTAAATAAAGATCTTAAGTGTCCCAACAAGGCCTTAGTTTCCCTCAGAGAAAACCTATGCCAATTCTTGACTCTTCAATTATTCTAGGTAGCCATGCCCTAGGTTACATTGAACCGTGTAGAAATAAATAAAAGATTTCGACGAATTGAAAACGTCCTCTTTTTTTGAAGTCTGTTAAAAATGTCCCTTACGACATGTCAATTTCCCAGTGTCGATATAAAAAAATCCGGCCAAGTGCGAGTCGGACTCGCGCACGAAGGGTTCCGTGCCATTATCTATAAAAACGGCAAAAAATCATGTCTGTTGTATGGGAGCCCCCTTAAATATTTATTTTATTCTGTTTTTTAGTATTTATTGCTATAGCGGCAACAGAAATACATCATCTGTGTAAATTTCGACTGTCTAACTACCACGGTTCATGAGATACAGCCTGGTAACACACAAAAACGCCAAAAAAGTTATGTCTCTTCTGAGGAGTCTCATTAATAGGGTCCCGTTTTTACCCTTTGGCTACGGAACCCTAAAAATTACATTACATACCTACCTACTCTATATCTTCTTATGATGACATCATTTGTATTGTTAACAAAAAGTCATATAAACATAACCAACTTCTGTCTGTATTTTAAGTCGTTTTCTGAATGATCTTCTATTTTAAGACAGACCATGTGCTCTCTCAACACAAAGGTCAATGACATTTTAAATGGATAGCTGATATTATTATAAAAGGTTAGTTGTACCATCTTGAAATGATACTATTATTTTGATAAGAATATAGAGCCTTATAGAAGACCAGAGAAGCTATAGTAGATTACATTTACCTATAGTAGATTTTTTTATTGAGTGGTGTTTGAAATTTGACAGCACTTTCCATATATTCAGAGCAATGACGCGTAGTTTCAGTGTCCGCGAGGCAACGGTTGGCTCGCGGTATTTAAGCTCCCTACGTGTTGTGGAACCACGCTGTGCAACTCGAACTGACCCACGTTGGACTTTGTTTTCTCCCCCCCCTCATTTTCCAGTATCTTTATGTGATGAAGAACGAGCATGCCAATTGCCATTTACACCAGCTGGTCGATAATCGATCCGTCAGAGTTGGAAGCCGGAAAAAAATGAGGGGGAGGGAGATGAAAAACTGAGCCCAACGTGGGTCAGTTCGGGTTGTACAGAGTTTATTTTAGAGCGCACTATTCGCCAACAAACTGTCCTCAGTTTGGCGAAAAACGATGTATACTTACAGTACCTACAATCACACAATCACACCTCAATAAAATATAACAGTTCAGTACACAGATTAAAAGTAGAGGCAGGCGACAGGCGGTCTTATCGCTAGAGAGCGATCGCTTCCAGACAACCTACCTACCAATTAAGTTTTCTCTGAAAAAATATATTTAGGGACATCCTACGTAAGTAAAGAACTCTTTACGGTTTTTTTTAAATAGGGGTGGTAGGGGGGAGGGTAAGGGGGGTACAGCCCCGCCCCTATTGCCGTTTTCATAAATAAATAAATATTATAGGACAATCTTACACAAACCGACCTAGTCCCACAGTAAGCTCAATAAGGCTTGTGTTGTGGGTACTAGGCGACGATATACATAATAGATAGATATAGATAAATACTTAAATACATAGGAACTATCCATAACTCAGGTACAAATATCTGTGATAACCACACAAATAAATGCCCTGACCAGGATTCGAACCCGGGACCTCCTGCTTCGTAGGCAGTGTCACTACCGACTGGGCTAGGAGGCCGTTAAACAATCAATCAAATATTTATTTGCAAATGTAGTGATAAGTACAGTTGGAAGGTACAGGTTAAGTGCGTACATTTTGCTTGAATAAGCATGCACATTTTACTTAGTAACTACTTATCTAATCTAAGGCAGTGCTAATATGGAACTTAAGCTAAAGCTTATAAGTTATTACATGTTACATAAGGTATTATAATTTAAACATAATTGTCATATTAAGCTTCTAATTCTTAAACATTGCATTAAAACTTAGGCATTCTCATTGCATTAACTTAACAACATTATTAAATAAGAAATATTATTAATATTCTCATAACATAACGAGCACTTTTATTTGATTTTGGAAGCCGGGCTTAAACGTTTACGTTTTAATTGCTCCCACACAATTTTGATAAAATGTATATTAATTAATTTCTTCTTCCTCCTAGCGTTTGTCCCGGCTTGGGGTCCACTTGACAACCTAATACCATAACTTGGCGTAGGCACTAGATATTATGAAAGCGACTGCCATCTGAGCTTCCAACCCAAAGGGGAAACTAGGCCTTATCGGGATTAGGTCCGGTTTCCTTACGATGTTTTCCTTCACCGATAAGCGACTGGTAAATATCAAATGATATTCCGTACATACAGTTAGGTGCAAAACTGTCCCAATAGTAGCATCTTAGTAGAATGTGGAGAAGTGGATGTCGATCGAGGAGAGGGGCACATGATTAATAGATACCAGTACTATTTAAAATTTCCTACAAATCAGCCTTACATATGATATACTTAGAATTTACGGTTATTTTGTAATTTAGAATCGAAAAGTAGAGAAAAACACATTTTTATTTTTTCGAATATTTCTAGTTCCTCTTATGGAAACTCCAAATAGGGAACCATACATAATTAAGAAATTCTGCCTCTATAAAATCATCATGCAATTGCTTTAATGGGGCATATTTTTCGTTACTTTTAGGTGGCTTATACATAGTTCGGTGCAAAAGTGTACCATTAAAAACAGCCATAGAAAGTGTTTGTTAGTTCAATGTTCAAGACGACTTTTACTCTGCCATAACTACAAAACTATGTTTGTGATTTAAACAGTTGATACCTTATTTTATAGAGGCTGAATTTCTTAATTATGTATGGTTCCCTATTTGGAGTTTCCATAAGAGGAACTAGAAATATTTGAAAAAATAAAAATGATTTTTTTTTTCTACTTTTCGATTCTAAATTACAAAATAACCGTAAATTCTAAGTATATCATATGTAAGGCTGATTTGTAGGAAATTTTAAATAGTACTGGTATCTATTAATCATGTGCCCCTCTCCTCGATCGACATCCACTTCTCCACATTCTACTAAGATGCTACTATTGGGACAGTTTTGCACCTAACTGTAAGTTCCGAAAAACTTAGTGGTACGAGCCGGGGTTTGAACCCGAGACCTCCGGATTGAAAGTCGGACGTCTTACCGCCAGGCTACCAGCGCTCTAAAATGTATATTGTATTGTAATTAATACCTAAGGAAATTCCCGGTACTTTCATACAAAACCAGTAGCATGCCTCATACTTATATATATGTACCAAGCTCCAATCCATCGGAAAAACGGACAGACGCACGAATGGTTCCGTTTTTTAATTTTTCGTAATAATTTTATGGAAAACTTTTGGACTCTAATTATGCTATTCTATCTTCCCAAGAGCCCGAGCCGAGCGACTGTAAAAGCTATATTACTATGGGTGTGCCTATAAAATTTGAAGAGTTTCCTCGATTTCTCCTGGATACCATCATGAGAATGGGACCAACTGTCAAGTAGGTATACCTTTTCAAACAAAAACAAGAATTTTCCAAATCGGTCTAGCCGTCTTCGAATAATCGGTTAACATTCTTGAAAAAAAATACCAAAAAAGTAACTATTGATCCCGACGAATTGAAAATCACCTTCGAAATCTTAAGGTCGGTTGAAAATGTCAACACCGCGCACCGTATTGATTTCCGTATTTATTTTTGTCGTATCATATCCATTCATCTGTAAATGATTGTGATGTAGCCGATGTAGGTATACATTTGTAAAACTAGGTCATTGGGCAGTCCGCATACAATGCAACATACAAGGTAACTATGATATGTAACTCATTTGAAACCATTTGGGAATTAGAATTCATTACATTTAGACCCGTACCGACAAATTATGAAGTTTCGATAATATTAAAGATGCTTATTATTCGCATACAGAGTTCAGGCCATTCAACTTAGCTAATAATAATAATTTGTGTCATCCTAGGTTGATGCGTAGGTAGAAACATAGACATTTCTTTTTTTAAACATTATTCGTTAAATAGAAAATTAGAGATCAAAATTGTTTTTTCACTGTAACAGCAAAGTTGTTACTGACGCACGCACGCGTTTTGTGTCACTTTCGTCAATGGGAATACTGACGTTCAATCAGCACATATATGTGGACTTTTACAAGCCTATATAAAGATCGATTAGGTACTGTGCTTTCTAAAATATCGGTATCTATTATTTGAATAAATTTGTGCCATATTAATCAATGATATTTATTTACTTTAATTTTTTTTCTTGTATGACCCCTGTTAACAGTACAATTAAATATTAAAGTTATTAAAGTTTGCATCAATATTTTTATATAAGCGTATCGAAACAATATTTGAAATTTGTGTCATTATAATCAATGGATTATTTTTATTTTTCAGAATAATAATTTGTTTTGCGTAACGGGCATGCGCGGGGAAGGGTAAGGCGCGGGCGGGGTTCATGTGCCGACCAGGCTGCCTAGCGGCTTGTTTGTTTTCTATTATTACTCTATACATACATATAGTAATAGTAGTAATAAGTGCGACAAAGACAAACAGCGATTTTTCAGTCGCTGTTCTTTATTTTTCATAGTAAAGAAAGCAATAATATAAAACTTAAGTAAGTAAAGGATAATTAATGTAAACGTAGTCCATAAGGGACTGCAACGGCGGATCTGTGTGCCACGGTAAACCTAGTTTACCATTTAAACAGTATTTTGGCAAATTGGAACTTGTAACTAATAAATATGTAATTTATGCATCAAGGCGGTTTGTTTACAGAGTGGCTATCGTGAAACACGAAAATCGAAATATCGTTATCTGCCTCTCGGTTGGACTAGCAAAGGGCCGGGCTGGACTTAATAATTTTTTCATCAGTGTGATGTCATAATAAGGCTATGTTTTTATTAACTTATCGTATATAACACATACAAATAAGCAACTTTTCTTTAACACATTTTTTTTAACTCAATAATTTCGAAGTTATGGAGCCCTGAAGGTTAAGTACAATTTGGACTATGTTTTTTGGAATGGTGTCATTATGACACATACTTTATTTTGTAGAATGTGTTAAAATAAGCAAGTTTTCTAAGAAACATTTATTTTTACCCAAAAACATCGAAGTTACCGGAATTTGAAGATTGGCTACATGGACTAATTTGGACTTAAAAAATAAAATGGCGACGGGGTATCATTATAACGTGTACTTTTAATGATTTTTTTCCGTATAGAATATGCTAAAATAAGCGTCTTTTATTTGAAAAACTTTTCCCTAAAATCAAAAATGGCCGAGATAATGGACTTTGAACTTGTACATAATTTGGACCTCGAAAAAAAATCACCGACGGGACGTCATTATAACGCGTACTTTTTGTGATTATTCCGCATAGAATATGCTAAAATAAGCGTGTTTTATTTGAACAACTTTTCTTTATAATCAAAAATGGCCGAGATAATTGACTTAGAACTTGTATATAATTTGGACTTCGAAAAAAAACCATCGACGGGACTTCATTAAACCGTGTACTTTTTATGCTTATTCCGTATAGAGTATGCTAAAATAAGTGTGTTATACTTAAGAAACTTTTCTCTAAAATCAAAAATGGCCGAGATAATATGGACTTTGAACTTGTACTCGTATATTATTTGGATTTCGAAAAAAACCATCGACGGGACGCCATTATAACTTTTCTCTCATATCAAAAATGGCCGAGATAATAGACTTTGAACTAATATATTATTTCGATTTCGAAAAAAAAAAACCATCGACGGGACGTCATTATAACATGTACTTTTTATGATTTTTCCATATAGAATACGCTAAAATAAGCGTGTTTTATTTGAGAAACTTTTCTCTAAAATCAAAAATGGCCGAGATAATGGACTTTGAATTTATATATTATTTGCATTTCGAAACAAAACCATCGACGGGACGTAATTATAACATGTACTTTTTTATGATTTTTCCATATAGAATACGCTAAAATAAGCGTTTTATTTAAAAAACTTTGCTCTAAAACCAAAAATGGCCGAGGTAATGGACTCTGAACTTGTTCCTCCTTTTTGTAAAGGGTCGCACGCGACACCTCTGGTGTTGCAGGCATCCATATGCTACTGCTTACCATCTGGCGGGCCGTATGCTTGTTTGCCACGCTGTGGTATAAAAAAAATAAAAATAAAATAAGAATACAATAAAACAAAATAAACGGAATAAAAACAGAATCAATACAAAATGACAAAATAAAAACAAAATACAGACGAAAATAAAAAACAAAAATAAACAAGAGTAAAAAAAAATACGTTAGTGTCGTAGAACACTCGGTTAGAACGAAGTAATATTATTGACTTTTTCGTAATTTTTGTCGTTTTTGAATTTTTTGTGACTTTTGTGATTGTGGTTTTTGTGATTTTTGTGATTTTTGTGATTTTTTGAGATTTTTGAGATTTTTGAGATTTTTTGAGATTTTTGAGATTTTTGAGATTTTTGAGATTTTTTGAGATTTTTGAGAATTTTGAGAATTTTGAGAATTTTGAGAATTTTGAGAATTTTTCAGAATTTTGAGAATTTTGAGAATTTTGAGATTTTTGAGATTATTGAAATTATTGAAATTATTGAAATTTTTTAACTTTACTTTTTTCACTTTGTCACTTCTCACTTTCACTTCACTTCACTTTATTCTATTTTTCATTTTTTTTATTTCATTCCATTTCACATGTTTCTCAACGCGTTTTCGTGACGGTCGTGACTTTTTTTCGTCTAGCCCCCCCATCCGCGAACCGTCCGATAGGGAACTTCGTTCCAATAAAATTTACGTTGCGTTTTCTTCCCATAATTCACGATGCTTGAAATCTTCGAAAATGTACTCGACAGTCTAGTCAAAACACAAACAAAGCGGCTACCGCTTAAAAGGTACGTATTGCCCAGACACGCACGAGTTCATTGCCCTACTCGCCGGCTTCCCGCGACTCGCTCCTCCGCTCAGTTTTGTCGAGTATGTCAGCTTTATCACCCCGCGCGTGCCTCCGTGAGCAAGTACCTACATCGTAACAGCTAAGATGCCAGCGCCTGGTTGACCCATGGATTAGCTTGTTAAGAAGCGAGCCCGGGGTCTACTTCTAGTGGTCACTACAGAAGTAAGCCGAACAGGCGTGCCATCAAGGTCACGCGCTATAGTTAAGAAGATTTCCTCTGAACGCAAATATTGTTTCTGTTTAATTTTAGACGGAATATCATTGATGAAAGTGACACAAATTGAAACATCTACTTTAAAATCCCTTTTTGATTATTAGAATGTGAACTCTGATGACTTTAATAATTTATTAAAACGATAACAAAATAAAAAAACGAAATTACCAAGAAACTTAAATTTTCATTGCTTAATTTGACACATATTGATTTTATTGACATATTTTGAGGTGATTATATAGTTAATCCTTATTTTATGAACTCTAATTTTTTATACGTAGTTTTTTAGCGTTGTCATACTATATAAAATTGCACTCGACGTAAATGACACAAACTAGTTTTGTACAACAATAAAACTGTTCTAACAGTTATATTTTCTAACTCTAATATTCTTTTACTCAAGTTATGGCATGCTAAAAAAGTTAACCTTAAATTATTGAATTACAAAAAAGCACCGATTGAATATGACACAAAACGCACTGAAAGATTCTCATGTACACACTGTATTTCCAACTTCAATAATAAGTGACTTTAGAATTTTCGAAACTTAACCCTCAAAATATTGCCAACGAGACGGGACTAATTAGTGTCTTAATTAAACACGGCAAAACTACGAACTTTATAGTACAGTCGCCATCAGATATATAGGAGCGGCCAAGTTGGTCACAAATGTCTGAACAACGCCTCTATTGTCACGGCGATAAAGTGCATGTTCAGATATTTTTGAGTACGCTGGCTGCTCCGATATATTTAATGGCGGCTGTACATTGTCACATTGTGTAACTTGAGGTAAGATCACGTAAGATCAATATTGTGAACGAGAGTGTAATACATGCCCGAGGACGAAGCCGAGGGCTTTTATGACTCGAGTTTGCATTGTTACGTTTCCCACCGAATTAGACACAATGTTTTTCATGACACTAAAATAAAGTTTAAGAAAATAAGTCCATAACTCCCTAGGGCACTGCCTTTTGGAGTAACTCCCGATACCTGCGTGTAATGGCGCGCTTTATCAGCAAGTGTCATAAAATTAACAACCTCCGCCCGCGACCTCGTCCGTGTTAAAGTCGTTAAATACTTTTAACCCTATTTTTACCCCAATAGGGTTTGAATTACCAAAAATTTGTGTCATTATTTTTGTAAAGGTACAGTCGCCATCAAATATATCGGAGCGGCCACGGTACTCAAAAATATCTGAATATGCACTTTATCGCCTTGACAATGAGACGTTGTTCAGATATTTGTGACCACCTTGGCCGCTACGATATATCTGATGGCGACTGTACTTACCATTTTTTGAGGCCGGCGTAAACGTCGGACGTTGTACGGATTTTATATTGTGCGTAGTGCCTTGCCAATGACACAATTTAAACCTTGAACGGTTTAGGCTGTAAGTTGTTGACAGACATTTCTTTATTATCTTAAGTGACCGTTTAATGTAAGTATGTATTAGATATCTTCATCCGACTTCAAGATTTCGGAGAAGGTTCTCAATTCGATGGGGTCTTTGTTGTTTTTTTCTTTCATTGCTATTTTTTAGGGTTCCGTACCTCGAATGGAAAAAACGGAACCCTTATAGGATCACTTTGTTGTCCGTCTGTCTGTCTGTCAAGACAATTTTTCTCAGGAACGCGTAGAGCTGAAATTTATATCAAATACTCAGGTCTACTGTCCCTTGGTGATGTGTGTCTATTTATTTTGTTTGAAACGGTTTACTTGACAGATGGCCCTATTGTTATCAGATCAGGATCTGATGATGGGATTGGAGAAATCAAGGGAACTCTTAAAAATATATATAGGCACGCCTATAGTGTTTTAAGTATTTTTTACAGTAGCTCGGGCATGTGCTCTTGGTAGCTTAAGTGGAGTCGGTTCTTTTTTGTTTAAAATTATATATCGGGTGGAACAATACGATGAACTTTTACGAAAATGGGGGTTTGTTTAGCTCTAGTTATAACTTTTAAGCCAGTGAACCATGTTAATATTCCTAACCGTTTTCAAGTTAGAGGTTGTTGAAATAAAGTGCAAAACATTGCCTGTTACAACCCTAATTGGTAAATGGGTTTAATGACCTTTATAGTAAACAAACTTTACATGACTGACAAGAAATGTCATCATAAAGTCGACTTTTGCTTGCTAGAAAATATTGACAACCACAGGGCTTAACATTAAGAAACATAAGGTCGATTTAACACAAAGGTTTAACACATACAATAATATTAATAATAAATAATCAATTTCCAACGTCACTTAAATGTTTCCAAATAGTCATATTTTTTAATTCTCGAGGTTCACTTTTTACTTTTTTTAGTAACGAAATACCCTAGTAAAGCAATAAATAAAATTATTAAGGAATCAACATACCTTTTTGGTGTGTGTCATTTCGATCAATCATCACAAAAGACAAGGTAACGTTTTCGTCATGTCATGTTTAATGTCATAATGTTTTGCTAATGGATAAAATGATCGCAATTCTGTTTATTTGCGGAAGTAAAATTGGCACTGTACTCGTAACGCACGTTAAGAAAAAGTACATCAATGGGAACAGCTGGTTCGATTTTGTAGACAACACAGAAAATGTGGTGGGTAAAACTCAACATCGTGTCTGTGAAGATGAGCATGTAGCTCATCTTCACAAGATATGAAATTATGATTGGAAGTTTACTCAGAACAAAAGGTGTCTGTTAAAGGAATAACGACATAGGCACCACACGTCGTCAAAAACTGCACCGAGTGAAATTATTAATATTTTTGTTAAGTGGTTTTTGAAAATGTAAACATTACGTAGGAGCACTAGGGTTGGCAATGCAATGTAAAAAACATTATTCTAATTTATTTCTCTGTTTTAATTGCGAGGGCTATTATTAGTATAAATGGATTGTAAAACATTTATAAATAGCAATCCTTACAGCATAGTTCTTAGAATTGCACCACCCGGTATATACGAGTATTAAACCTACTGCTTCTACATCAAGATGTTGAAGATCACTGTTGTGGCGGAAATAAATAATCGCTTATTATATATGTACTAGTATATGTAAAGGAGTGTAGGAAGATTATCTCTGATAGTTATATGATTATGTACTTATTATGTTGTTGGATTATATTTATGTGCCATTGTACTTGGTTTGAATAGATATAGACTTACTTCAAAATTAATTTTCAACCGACTAGCGACTTCAAGATTTCCAAGGAGGAGGTTCTTAATTTTCAATTATTACATTTTTATTATTCCGATTATTCGAAGACGGTTGGACCGATTTGGAAAATTCTTTTTTGTTTGAAAGAGTATACTTCACAGTTGGTCCCATTGTAACCAGGTCAGGATCTGATGATGAGATCCTGGAGAAATCGAGGGAACTCTTCAAATATTATAGGCACACCTATAGTGATTTTAATATTTTTACAGTAGCTCCGGCATTTCCTTTTGGAAAGGAGGAAACTAAGTAAAGTCGATTGTTTTTGTTTAAAAATATTATTATTACACGCTTTTATTTCGCTTTATTCCGTATATTTATGTGCTTCATATCTTGTAAGTTCAATTTCTACCACCGGTGTCGGATTGAGCTGAAATTTGGTACAGTCGACCTCACCTTACTCCATTGTAATAAGGTGCAGAATTGTACACATATCTTTGACGTCAACTGTACGAGTATACTTCCGTAATTTACATGACAATTCTATTTACTTATACAATTTTTTGGGAGTTACTGGTTTTATACTGTGATGGTGGCAAAAATACCCGCTTTGATTATGAATAAAATAATTGTCAAATTAATTGAGACACGATGTTTTAGAAGTAACACCAGACATCTGATGTAGGGAAGGGAATGCAACCGGTTTTTATTTTGTATGAAAAACAACCGGTTAACCGTAGTAAAAACAAAACATAAAAACATGCAAAAATAATTATAGCCGGTTAACCGGTTAAAACCGTTTTTCGCATACAAAATAAAAACCGGTTGCATTCCTGATGACATAGATGACGTTCAACTTGACACGTATTACAGAAAAACAAGAAAGTGTAGCGGGCCAGACACTATCAGTAATAATGTCCTTTAATTAATGACAGTCTAGTGATTGGAATGACGGTAAGGAATTAAGGTGCGACCACACCGCTGCTTAAAAAACGGTGACGCTACGGAATCGCAGTGACGCATCGTATCCACACCGTTTTAATCGCATGCTCCCCACACCGCTGCTTAAAATACGCTGACGGTACGGAATCGCAATGACGTGCCGTAAACGTCACGACTTTAACGCATGCTCTCCACACCGCTGCTCAAAATACGCAGACGCAACGTGTACGCAGTGACCTGCCCCATACGAAATATTTTTGACGCGAACCTTCCAAACCGTATTTCGAGCAGCGGTGTGGAGGGCATGCGATAAAAACGGTACGGATACGATGCGTCACTGCGATTCCGTAACGTCGCCGTATTTTAAGCAGCGGTGTGGGGGGCATGCGATTAAAACGGTGCGGATACGATGCGTCACTGCGATTCCGTAACGTCGCCGCATTTTAAGCAGCGGTGTGGTCGCACCTTTAAGTTATTCGAATATTTTAAGACGACCAGAAACTGTCAGTAATAATGACATTATTTCTCTACTCGTCCTTCTCATCCTCCATATACATAGAAAATGAAAATGAAAAATATTTTATTTCCTTAAATTTGTTTGACATAATGACATCTAGGTGGAAACTTCCTATTAAGTAAAAAATACCTGTATCAGGAAGCTTCGCTCCTCCATAACAAAAAGTCATACATGGTTTAAAGTAAAATAATCAGCAAGGCGTTTTTATACAATACTAAATTAAATTAGATTCTAGATGGTATTGTGTGTGTGTGTGTGTGTGTGTGTGTGTGTGTGTGTGTGTGTGTGTGTGTGTGTGTGTGTGTTTGTGTTTGTGCGTGCGTGCGTGCGTGCGTGCGTGCGTGCGTGCGTGCGTGCGTGCGTGCGTGCGTGCGTGCGTGCGTGCGTGGGTGCGTGTGTGTGTGTGTGCGTGTGTCGTGTATGTTTTATTTAGACTTATCATGATTATTAACTACAGGTATAAACTGTACTATGTATTAGCTTTAGCTCGGTATAGGAGTTTTTCTGTTTCCTCATAAGTGAGACTATGTAACCATTTAGTTATAGTTGTTTTACACTTATAATATTGCAGTGGGTAAATATTTATTTTATCATTTATTTCATTGTACATAAATGCCGATTGTGCTGAAAACTGACGTTTAGCAAACATTGATTTAGCCGATGGGAGAGGGGCAACTTTATTCTTACGTCTACGAACTGGCAGGCTAGGGTTGAATACTAAATTTTTATGTAGTCTTAGGAGTGCACTCAAAACATACAGCTTCCTCACTGTCAACTGACCACTTATTTGATATAGGTCACTCGTTGGGAACCTGTATGGTTTTGAGTACATTACCTTCAACAAACAACGTTGCCCTCTTTCAACTTCCAAGAATTTCGTCTTGGTTGCACCTCCCCAAACAGATATGCAGTAACTGATAATAGATTGTGCCAAGCTGACATATATTTTGTTAAGTAATTGTTTAGAGCATATGTGTTTAAGAATTCTAAAGAAAAGGACGGGTAGAGAAATAATGTCATTATTACTGACAGTGTCTGGCCTACTATAGTGTTAGTACTGAAGAAATGACATTATACTGAAGCGGTCTAGACAGTCTGGTCTAAGAGCTGGCCACGTCAGACATGACACAATAACGAGAGCAATGAAACCTGTCTAGTTAGACTGCTTTACCATCCTTATTGCTAGATCCGGGCATCTGGCAGCTTTTAATGGATGGAGGTCAGAGTGACAGACCAACAAAGTTTTTAAATTGGAAAAAAGTAATACCAAAATAGGTAAAAACGGACATAGTTGTGTCACTTATAGAGGACAGGCATAGGAATATAGGCATATTTTAACATTCAATTAAAAACCATTGTCTATGATTATTGATTACAGAAACAAAATCAGTAGGCGACTAGGGCTTGCGATCCGAATATTACGAATAGTGATATGTATGTAAATTACTCGAAATATTCGTCTTTTATTTATATTTTTTATTTAGAAAACAAACAGTCATATACAAAAACAGTCATTACGAAAATAGACACAAGTAAGGCCAAAAGTTTCCTATATTACTACGTAAACATTTAGAAAATTGTACAACTAATGTTACATATTTAATTGTGTAAGTACTACACGCCAATAAAATATCAAAACATAAAAAAGAAAACTGCAACTAATAATATAACATAATCGCTTACTTCTTATTGTCAAAACAAAATTTGCCGCACCTTGTTCTTGAAAACGGACATACTATGATATGAGCGAAAATATCTATTTGATTAAGTGAAACATTATACATACTACAAGTGCGCCTAAAGAAAGAATTTTTTGCATACTTTGATCCCTGAATATTCGAATAATTGCAAGCCTTTAGGCGACTAACTAAAAATTGCATTTTACATCATTTGGCACTACTTTCCCCCAACAGAAGCTTCTGGATATGAATAATCTAATTAATTACATAATTTCCCATAATATTGCAAGTAACCCTAAACTCTAGGATTTGTTTTCTTCAAGTTATGTGCATTATTTGACCTCCACCACTTTACAGCTGCACACTAACTAGAGGGGTTTCGTTGCTCTCATTATTGTGTCATATATCTGACGTGGCCAGCTCTCCGTCTAGTCATTATTACTGACAGTGTCTGATCATCAGCTAATGACAGCATTAGTAATGTCATTACTGCTGATAGTGTCTGGCCCGCTTATCAGTAATCGGTGGAGTATTCGAAATGTAGAGCGACCATGCCTGACGTAAATAATCTAAAACTTTTTATTTTTTACATAAAAAAAACCAGCCAAGTGCGAGTCGGACTCGCGCACCGAGGGTTCCGTGCAAACTTGTAGGTATATAGGGGTTAGTAACTTTAAAATTATTTTTATTATATGATGTAACTAAAAAAATTACGGTTTTTGCAATTTTTCCTTTATCTGTGATATAAGACGTTGCTTCGTACCAAATTTCAAGATTCTGAGTACGCGGGAAGTACCCTGTAGGTTTTGATTCCCTTACGAGTTTCGAAAATTTGCGGCATAAACGGCTGTATCTTTTGATTGCGTTGGCTTTTATGTTTGATTTTTTCACAGCTCCAAGGGACAATAGACCTTAGTATTTGATATAAATTTCAGCTTGATACCTACACGCGTTCCTGAGAAAAATGATCCTATAAGGGTTCCGTTTTTTCCTTTCTCGGTACGGAACCCTAAAAAGAGCGTCAATCACACTAATACTGGTATCAAACAATAGCTTGTTATTAACTGAATCCGTAGTGTTAATCCTGCTTACGTCTGCTGAATCATCCTGTATAGGGTAGGGTAGGGTTCATATGAGGGGAGGGAAAGGCTAGATCCAGTCTAGTTGGGAATTACATTTAATTGAATCCTATTTTCCATAAGTAGAGTCACGCGCGACGCTCGATTGGATATTTCCTTACGGCAATGGAGGCGGACTGTATAGGACGTGCCCGTGTCGGACCACGCATAATATAGGGTTCCGTACCTTCAATGGAATAAGAACAAAACTAATACCAAAAGGTCGTATCTGATGCCTATGGAAGAAGTTATTTGGAGATAACTCAAAAATGGCTGAACCTATAATGTTCAAAACAATTTTCGTAGAAAGTATGTAATAAGGCGCGTCTTCTCAATTTTTTTCATGTTTTTGGACTAACGGTTCAAAAGTTACAGGGGGGGATGCAATTTTTCTGAATTTCAAAGTGATTATTTCTAAAAATATTTACTTAATCACAAAATGTTCTGAGAAACCTCGATGTTATTTTTAAAGACTTATCTAGACCTAGATTGATGTGCAACATGTTGATATTTGAAAAAAAAAAATGTTACATGTATGGAGCGCCCCCCCCCCCCCCCTAAAATATTTTTAGGGGAGGATACTTTTTTCACCCCCTGTATCTTTCCATCTGTAATACTTACACATCTATTGTGTATGAAAAAAATGTAGACAATTTCATCTGCTTTCTACGTTCCATAGACACTTTAGTCATACTGATAACCGTTTAAGCGTCAAGGATAAAAAACTAAATTTTGGCACCTTTAAACCAAGCTGGCGTCCAACGCTCCCACACCTCAAGGTCTAAAATCTAGATTTTTAATAACTACAGGTAGCCTATCAACACCCATTGAAACATTTTCTACACCACCTTTTGTAAGGCAATGTATGGAGATGATTCCCCGATTATTGGAGTAGATGTGATTACGTCTACGATTACTTGGACATCATTATGCGACTACAAGAAGATTAAATCCAATGGAGTGTGCAGATGCAAACTTAACTGCATACTTCAACTGGGTAAAAGAGATAGAAAGGGCAAACAACAGGTGGTCTTATCGCTTATAAGCGATCCCTTCCAGACCTTTGGGTAGCGGAGAGAAGTAACATGGTAATAGGGGATGCAAATACTAATTAAAAAGCAAAAAAAGGGGCTTCACGCAATCATTTCTTCTTTGACAGAGACCAATTGTTTGGAAGTAAATAAAGCCTGACCAGAAATATATGATCATTATCAAGAGGGCGCTATTATTTTCATGTATATGGCCACAGTTCAGTATAGTCATAGAGCGTACTATTCTCTATGGTGACATCTTGATTTGTTTACCTGTTAGCTGCTCTGATCTGATGTTAATTTGAAAATGTTTTACAGCGAAATAGATTCATTTCCCGAGCGTATTACTGCAGTTTATTAATATACACTATTTACAATGTTTCGCTCTTCTTGACTATGAATAATTTTGGATTTTTTTTGTCGTTTATTATTTTAAATTCAACACTTTATTATTATTCAAATAAACCGCCGCAATGACACTGACAACACTGACAGCCTATCATATGCACTCACACGTGCATATAATCCTGGCATTAAAATGATTGCCAGTGTAAGAAATTAGTTCCAATGAAATTCCGCAACATGGCGCATGATAATATATTTCTGGTTAGGCTTTACATATGAATAACAATATCAACAAAGGGCAGTTCTGTTCATAACTTCTCGGACCAGTTCAGGCACTTACCAGTGGTCCGTGGACCACCGGATAACAATCACTCTGTAGAAAGCTACGGCAATTCTAACGTGACGTCACAGGTCGGACACGTCATACTACAAAACTCGTTTGAGCGCCTTTGTGTGCACGGCACATCTGTACGCTTCAATGTGTGCTTGCGTCTTAGGGCGCTGTTTCCGCTGTCCTAAATGACGTTTGACAATACACCGCCATTTTGCTTTTTATCGATGCGCTGCCAACCTGACGGATTAGCCTACTAGTTCCCTACCAATCGACCGCCGCGGGGTGAGGTAATTCCGATCGGCGCGAGGCGGAGCGTGGCCATGCTGTATGGCTTATTTATTCTGTAGTGACGTCATGCTGAAATAATGCATTATAAATTCTCGCGCTTCAAATTTAGCTTCTATATGCAATTGCTATGTACTATAATCTTCTTGGGCGACTATAAAAAAGATAATTTCAGCGCCGCGTCCATTGTAAGTTGTATTCTTTTCACCTTGAGGCTTTTTGCCACGTTAACGCTAACTCCGTTAAAGGAAATTATATCGAACCTATTGTAGCTATACAAAGGGTAATGATGAGTTTATGTGTGGAAATAGGTGCATGGCGTTTTACGTGCTTCTAGTCAGTTAAATGGTTTGGCGATGAATAGTTATTTATTATACGAGAATGCAAGTACTTACCTATTGTAAATGTACAATAGAGTTCAGTTTCTGTTTCCTGTATATTCATTTGTACTTACATTTCCCAAATGGGTCAGTGGCCGTAGCTATAGCTATCAGATTCCGTGATGTAAAACCGGCCAAGAGCATGTCGGACTATGCTCAGTGTAGGGTTTTTTAGTTGCCGGTTCGCCGCAATACACCTACTCAAAATGTTGGTTTTATATGACATTTTGCGGCATACGTCATTTGCTATGCGGCACTGCACTGTCCTTCTTACTAGGCGTTTTTTTTTATACCACGACAGTGGCAAACAAGCATACGGCCCGCCTGATGGTAAGCAGCTACCGGAACCTATGGACGCCTGCAACTCCAAAGTAGACACATGCGCGTTGCCGACCCTTTACAAAAAGGAGGATTCACTGTGTTGATGGCTAAAGGAACAAGAAGGTCCCTCATCGTCACACACTGGGTCCTCTTTGAGCTCTTGAGTTGGAACTCAAAAACGACCCGATTTTATTCATTATAGTTTTTATTGAAAGTACTTATTAGGCTTTTATGAATTTTTCTAAATTTTTTGGACCCATGGTTCGCACTTTTTTAAACTTTCGGAGCTGTTATTTAGGAAACTATTAGATTTATCCAAAAATTGTTATAGACACTTATTCTTTTCAAAAAAAGTACCTATCCAACGACACCCCACACAATAGGATTGAAGCGAAATAAAATTTACCCCCCACTTCACGTGTACGGGAGGTACAGTCGCCATCAGATGTATCGGAGCGGCCAAGGTGGTCATAAATGTCACAACGCCTGTATTGCCGAGGCGATAAAGTGCATGTTCAGATATTTTTGAGTACCTTGGCCGCTCCGATATATTTGATGGTGACTGTACCCAAAAAAAACAGTTTTTATTCGACCACTTTGTCGGCGTGATTAATGCACATACTGATACTAAATTTCAGCTTTCTATAGTGGTAACTATCACTGAGCTAAGCGGATGGGCAGACAGACAAGTTTAAATTATAAGGTTTCCTAGGTGACTACGGAACCCTAAAAATTACCTTAGCAGAAGGTCTTCCCTAACTTTTTAATCAACGAAAATTAACATTATCCAAAACCCGGGTTTTTTCATACAAAAAAAACCTTGGGTTAAATATAAATATAAATATTACAGGACAATCTTACACAAATCGACCTAGGCCCACAGTAAGCTCAATAAGGCTTGTGTTATGGGTACTAGACGACGATATATAAATATGTATAAATACTTAAATACATAGAAAACATCCATAACTCAGGAACAAATCCTGACCAGGATTCGAACCCGGGACCTCCTGCTTCGTAGGCAGGGTCAGTACCGACTGGGCTAGGAGGCCGTTTGCATCATTGATTTATACAAAAAGGGAGATATGGTACCAGGGGCTCGATTGTGTGCCATCAAATATAGGTTCCGGGAGCTATATTGAATTAGTCGTGTGGCAGAGTCTCTCAGTCACACTTTGTGCAATGCGCAAAATATGGAGGTCTCCCTTGCATACCCGTGTTAACTATATAGGTTTATCTCTTTTGCCCATGATGCACATAAATTATAGCGGTGTGTAGCATTTTACAAGTAGGTGCTGACCTGACCACATTTCAGTTTTGTTTACTATGAACGTCACTCATCTTCCTTTTTGTTTATGTCTATGGGTTACATTCCCTTAATCGTTAGTGGGCTATGGGACAAATAACAATAGGGTTCCACCTACAAAAGTTAGGGTTGAAAATTAGCGCACTAAATTCTTTTGGATTATAAGCAAGGATCGGACAAACGCCCGTCATTTCGAAAATATAACCCTGTTCCGTACAGCAGAGACTTCCTTATGTTAATTAAAAAAATATTATTTTATGGATTTATTGGACCATAATTTATATCCAGTGACAAATTAATTAATGATTGACATTCCGAAAATTACTTTCGCCAATAAAATAGAATGACCTAAATTTTTTCTAAATTTTCACTTGTGAGCCTATAACGATGTGAATTTAGGACCCATTTATGCGTTGAAAAAGTCCGTTCACAGTCTACGGACGTTATAGGGGCATATGTAATCGTTGACATTGGTATACTGTTCTTCCAATATGCTTGTGCCTCGGGGTTAATTTTTTCATGTATTTCTTTCACGGTGACGTAATCAGGATTCCTATTAAAAATTGCTTGAAATTTTGATATAGCTCTAAAGAACTATTATATAATCTGTGCTCTAGATCTAAAAGAAAAGACGAAAAGACGAAGTTACACATAAAATAATCATTTAAAATTGTTGAGGACATACATACTGTTTTACAAAATATTCCCGGGAGTTTTAGATCTAGAGCTTTAGTGGGAGCAGGGACCGGCAAACCCCTTCATTTGATTAATCGTTTCGATACGGTAACCCTATTAAAGTCTTACCCTAATGATAGGGTTACCCTATCATTGGGTTACCCTATCGATATGGAAATCATTTTGAATAGGCTTAACCCTTTTCATTGTGGTTTCCGAGTCGAATGGGGTAAAGATAGCTTTAATATTTACCGCTTACCCTATCATAGGGCTACCCTATTCCTGTCTCTTTTCCACGCAGGCAGGCGGTTCTATCTTTCTCATTTGAAATGGAACAGGAGAGGTGGCGGCGGAACAAATTGAGTGAATATAAGATTTGCTTCTGTTAAAGAAATGTGTCTTACCTTCAGTTTATTTTTGCATAGTTCGCACGTACTGATGAGTTGAGAATAAAAACACAATTTTTATTCATATTCAAATCGATTTGACACAAACCAATACATTCATCCTCCTAGCGTTTGTCCCGGCTTTTGCCACGGCTCAGTTGAGCCTGTGGTCCGCTTGGCAACCTAATCCCATGAATTGGCGTAGGGATTGGTAGTCGTTTTCAGCTAATTATGGGATATACGATGTTAAGCTCACATGGTCATTCACATTATAAATATTATTTGAAACCATGTATATTAGCGTTTTTGGGCACCCGATTTTCGGGTGCGAGGTAAATACCCCGTTTCAAATAATATTTATAATTAGGGGATGTAGTTTTCGAAAATTATTTCTGCTTTATAATCCAAGATGGCGGGTTATATACATTTTACTGAAAAATCGTCATGGTAGTTATTTTCGGTTAATTATTCGGGAAGTATAAATTATACCTTTTTTTTTCAATTCAAGATGGACTGGTTTTTTATTATTATTATTATACACGGTGAATCTGAGTAACCCGACAGATTTCAACCATAAATTCCTGAGGTCCTAAGGAGTAATAAATGTTATATGAATTTATGTCGATTTCGCCAAAAAAATATATTTTTTCTTTTTTAGATTTTGTAAATACTTTTGAACATAAAAACATAAATGTTATTGGTAAAACTGTCGATTAAAATAAATTAGTACATTTTGGCCACGACCACTCTGTAAAGAGTGTAACGACAAAGAAGAACTCTGAAACTAGGCTAATTCCAGAAGTTTATACGACATTTTAGTCTCAGTCAGTTATTTATCAGTCAATTATCAGGAATTTATGGTTAAAATCTGTGGGGTTACTCAGATTCACCGTGTATATATAAATATATATTTTTTTTTTCACTTACATTTTTTTTTTTTGCACTGATACGCTGGCGGCGTCCTACCTCCCAGCAACCAGTAAGCGAGCGGGAGCGGCGGCGGACGCCCGGGAGCGCCTCAAGGTCACTAAGTATAGTTGTCTCGGCGCCCAGTACGACTTCTCACCATACATCGTTATCGCGGGAGCAAAAACAAATGTGTTGAAGAATATATATAACAGAATGCCCGTTTAATATAAACAGAATATTATGCCTACACGTCTTAGCCTCTAAGAAGTTCTTTATATCTAGCACAATGTTTTTGCTAGAAATGATTAATCAAACTCGTTTTGCTCCTTTTCAACGTTCGTTAAAGTGTGTCTTTTTGAGTAGAAATTTCGTTTTACAGAAGGTTTATTTTTTATGAAAATTACGAGTACCTAGCGTTGATTTTTGAGAAAATAAAACTCTTCGTGTGCCTAAATTAATCCTTTATCTACAAGTCCAGACAAATCGATCATGAATGAAAAATGTTTTGAATAACAGGTGAATGAAGAGGTTATCGTTAGGATTGCGTGGCTAATCTTTTTAGTATGTACTATAATCAAATCGAATACGAAGGTTAGATATTAAAAAAAACATCGATAAATTTTGAACTTGTAGGTACAAACGTCTTGATACTACTGTCACTTCTGTTTTATCTTATTTGTTATAATCTTTGACTACTGTCAAATCGTTTTTGCTCCCGTGATAACGACGTATGCTTCTCACCATTTGGCGTCGAGACGCTCGGACTTTGGGGCAAGGGTGCACTCGGGCTCCACAAGGAGCTCAGTAAACGCCTGAGGCAACAGGCGACCCTCACGCGGGCAGCTTTCTCGCACAAAGGATTGCTATTGCAATACAGCGCGGGAATGCTGCCTGCGTGATGGGAACCCTGCCAAAGGGTCCGGGTTTAAGTTTTTAGTGATTTATTTTAAGTTAGGTTTTTTAGTTAGTTTATTTTAATAGTAGTTTTAGTTTGATATAGTTCTGAAGTGTTAAATTTTTAATGTAACCAAATAAAGGTAATAATGTCGCCTTCATTATAGGAAAGTAACCAAATATTGTATGTTATAGTTATAGTGTTAGCTACGAGACAGGCTGTCAGTTTTTTTTTTCAGTTAATAATATATTTTTTTTCATTTTTTTTTTTTTTTTAATTTTTTTAAATTTTTTAAATTTTTTTTTCATTTTATTTTCATTTTAGTTTAATTTTATTTTCATTTTATTTTAATTTTATTTTCGTTTTATTTTCGTTTTATTTTCGTTTTATTTTCGTTATTTTCGTTTTTATTTCATGTTTATTTAATTTTTATTCCATTTTTATTCCATTTTTATTTCATTTTTATTTCATTTTTATTTCATTTTTATTCCATTTTTATTTTATTTTTATTATATTATAATAGTAGATTGTACAACAAGTGCATAAAACTTACGTTTTTACGCGAGGCGTTTTGATATAAATTCGAGTGTAAAATGGGTTTTATGGACGAGGGTTACACTCTAATTTTCACTTCAATTGCGAGGAAATTATTTATCGGTAATCGTAAAACAATTTCAAGTTGTAACAAAAATATTACAATGAAAACAAATATGGTTCCCACCAATTAATTTTTTAATATATTTTTTTTAATTTTCAACATGTGAATTTAGAAATTTTCTGCCAAGTCATAAAAACATTTCGGGGCATTTCTAAACTATTATCAACTCCTATTTTATTTGATTTCATTTATTTAATTATAGAAAACACGCAATTCAAATAATTATAGCAAGAATATAATAAAAGAACAAGTTTCAGTATTCTACGAAATTTTACTGCTCAATTAAATTGTGCAATATATCTTGACTCTGTTTGGCTGTTGAGCCACATTCTTAGTCCTAGAAGAAAATTTTACTTTATGCCCTAGAGCTTAAAATGCGATTTTATGTCGTCCACGCACGATTTAAAGTCGAACTTTACGAGCATGAGAAGTGAAAAGAGTATATCTGCCTACCTTGGATTTTAAAACAGATATAACTTTTGCTGGGCATAAGGGAAACTACGCCTTATTGGGATTAGGTCCAGTTTCCACACGATGTTTTCTTACACCGAAAAACCCAGATTACATTCTTATACGCGGAATATTATTTAAAATAAAAAACATGATTAAAAAATTCTGTTAAGAATCAATTATTTTTATTACATTTTACCGCATATGAATTAGTCCCGACGAAATTATTTTGAATCATTTTAACGGGAATAAAATCACCAAAAGTTTATTCTTACGATATTTTTTTAAAATAATGATTTTATTCTTGAGTGTCCAACACTGACTGATATTGATCGTTTCATTATACTAGTAGTATCGGTGAACGGCGTCACATTTTGCTGGAGCCATTGAAACAAAGTACTACCTATAACTACAATAACACAAAATTATATATTTTAACACTTCACAATATGCATTTGATTTTGGTTCCTATAAGCCTGGGTCTAAGATTCAATCGACACGAGCCGTCCGTCACGTTCGAATGGCAAAAACAAAAACACCGGCACCACACAATGATCTTTTAGCGCACTAACAAGCAATAATAGCATCTAGATCAAAGGCGTAAGTACGAAAACATACGCAAAAAGATTCTTGTTTGTCTGTAGGCTCGCTCGTGCCGCCATACCGGCAGCGCTTAGCTCGCAGGTTGCTCGAATAATAAATAAGCCAAATGTATTGGTCACAGAGTTTAAAATAGCTTAATCGCATTTGAAAAACCCTATCTGATAGGGAAACCATATGCTGGGTAGTAACCACTTACCCGAATTAACTGTATTGATATGGTTAGCCTTTCGTTCGGGTAAGTCAAACGATACGCTTACCGAATTGATAGGGTTTTTAAAAACAACTCTATCAAATACCCAATCTAATACCCCTTTATTGGTTACCGGTTCCGGTCCCTGAGTGGGTGGGAGTGAAATGAGACAAGTGAAAATTTAGAAAAAATTTTGGTCATTATTTTATTGGCGAAAGTAATTTCGGAATGTCAATCATTAATTAATTTGTCACGGGATATAAATTATGATCAAATAAATCCATAAAATATATATTTTTTTAATTAACATAAGGAAGTCTCTGCTGTACGGAACAGGGTTATATTTTCAAAATGACGGGCGTTTGTCCGATCCTTGATTATAAGAACATGTAAAACTACCTTTTGTAGTAGACTTGTGATTAGCATATTTTTGAAAATTACAAATTCAAAATGTCTTTTTACAAGCGTCACGTGCCCCAGGTCGAAAAACCATTGAAGATTCTTTTTTTTTTTTTTTATATATATATGGCTTTTACTCCTCGCCGATTTTGGCGAGGTGAATTCTGCCAATGTCGAGGTGTAGTACTTATTATATTACTATATTAATTTTTCATAAAATATAAGCAACGTTGTTCGGTTGAGGCCTTGCTGATTGTAAGGTGATAGCCTCCCTACAAACACGTGGGTGGCCGAGTACGCGCGTTTTGAGACTATATTTTTATTAGCTGCACACTTGTTCGTTAGGTCACTGCACAATAAGCTATCAATATTACACACTGAACTACGTAAATGAGCAAAAAACACAAAACTATTCTAAAGATGGCACAGCCATATTGAGCTCAAACGGATGAAGATTCTGATGACGTCACAACTATCGGTGTGACACTGTTGACAGTTAAGACAATGACTTACAGTAGTTGCGTTCGTTATAACCAAATAGTTTTCCACAGGATAGGATAGGAGTACGCTGATGTTTACCTACAGTGACTTGCAGAAAACGAAATTTTGTTTTAATTTACTAGTACTAGACTTACCAAGATTAACAAGAATAAAATAGTTGTAGGCAATCTGATTTATCATATCGTGACTTAGAAAAAACTGTGCTAGGATATTTTCATAAGTATCTGGTTATAACAAAACGCACTTATTCATTAAAGGAATATATGAAACATGATGAATGATGTGAAATAAATGTAATGCAAGATAACGTTACTATTTCTGCTATGTAGTGGAGTACAGGAACGCCTTTTTAACCTATAAAAATGACATAAATCACAAGTCCGATTTTATTTAGGTACTAATAATAAAAAATATTTTCTGACAATTGTTAGCATTGCGCTAGGTATAATACATGTATTTGTTTGCTACACATAGAAAATATTATATAAGTTTTATTTTTCTCGACCAGGCTATCGCTTTTTACTATTGCAACATAACTTCACATTTTGTAACGGTTTTGTCAAGAGCATAATATGTCGTCTTAGCCATGTGTAATTCGTTTAAAATTCAAGGTCACATATATTTTGACAAATTGTTTTCGATTATGCTCACATAATATATTGACCAAACGGTTATAAAATGACAGATGATGTTGAAATAGTTGAATGCAATACTCGTAGTATGGTAAAGGAAAATATATCTTGTATAATCTTTTTTTGTTGTTCTATATAATACCCATAGCTGGGCACCGTTAATCAAATAGTTAACTTCGTTAATCGTTAATCCGCTACAAAAAAAGTTAGCTTCGTTAAACGTTAAAGCGTTACATTCCGGAAGAATTAACGCAAGTTAACGTTAATCGTTAATCCGTTAATATGTGTAAAATTGCTAAGTAATGAAATAATCAAACGAAACAAATCTCTTTGCAGTTTTCTCACTCGCACGCGCCGGCAAAATATATCTAGTTTTGTTTTTGTTTCACTCGCTGCCACGCGCCGCCCGGCACTTGTCGTTCATTTCATACTTGTCTGAACCTGTTTTTCGCGCCGCGCCGCGGTACCGTGCGGTAAATAGTAGGCATTGGATTAACGATTAACGGACTTCTGCATATTAACGGAAGTTAACGTGTCCGTTAACATTTTTAAAAGTTAACTTAAAAGTTAATCCGTTAATCAAAATGTTAACTTCGTTAATTAACGATTAACGGATTAACGAGTTAATGCCCAGCTATGATAATACCTAGAGCAACGTCAAAAACGGTTAGAAAATATTTTTTACTATAAGTAAGGGGGCGTCCATTAATCGCGTCATATTGTATAGGGGGGGGAGGGGGTCAAGAAAAAATCACCAATGATCACCACAGGGGTGAGGGGGGTCTCGACACATATCACGTGTAATTTTTTTGTTCCTTGTGCTATACTGTATTATGGTCAATAAAATAAAAACTATCAACTTTTAAATGAATCAATCTGTCAAAAGCAGAGTAAAATTGCACTAGCACTATGATTGTAAATAATTTTTAATGGCATTTGACATATTATTTTGTGAAGTAGGTTTTTAGGGTTCCGTAGCCAAAGTGCCAAAAACGTAACCCTTATAGTTTCGTTATGTCCGTCTGTCCGTCCGTCCGTCCGTATGTCACAGACATTTTACTCGGAAACTATAAAACACACCTATGGTTTAAATATTTATTAAGATACATATTTAAATATAAGGTGTGTTTTTGTATGCCGCTGCTTAGTTTTGTAGTAAAATTGAAAAGATATTTTAAGGAGGGGCACTACTCCATACGTGTAATCATTTGTCAAAAAAATTTTATTTTACCAAATATCGACATGATGCACATCACTCGATAAGTCTTTCAAAATAACATTGAGGTCTGTTTGAATTTTTATTTATTTAGTAAATATTTTGAGAAAACGTCACCCCGTAAGTCTAAAAAACTTGTGTCCCCCCCTGTCACTTTTGAACCGGAGATCCAAAAAATATAAAAAAAAAAATTGAGAACATCGGTTTAGGAATTATTGAGTTATGTCCTAAAAACTCATTTCATACGCAGATACGACCTTTTGATATTACTTTTTCGATAGTAGGTACGAAACCGCGTGGTCCGACACGCACTTACCCGGTTTTTTTCTATTAAAGATTATTTTATTTTATATGTATACATGTAGTTTCATTTTTTTACCCTTTACGTGTACGTACGTTACGTAAGTAGGTTCACGTGTTAAAACTGTACCTACTTACTTTGGTTAGCAAAAAAATTACACGTCATATTGGACAGGGGGGGAGGGGTCCTGAAAATATCACCAAAGATCACCATGGGGGGGGGGGGGGGGTCTAAAACAAGCCAAAAACGTATGACGCGATTAATGGACGCCCCCTAATCATATCATATTCACTAACTAAAAAAGAAAATCGCACTTGTGAGTTATCGAAGCTCAAAACTGTTCGCGCACTGTAGTAATGCTACAATATTATATGTTAGTTATTTACGAGTATGTAAGTAGGTAATTCAGAAATTAGTTTGTTTGTATATTTATAAAAGTGCACACCTTCCACCCTTAAGATGTATATTTGTAATATTTGCATACTGTTAGCCACCAGTTGAAAAAGGTGAAACGATCATTTACACAAAGACATGTAAATTTACCATAGACATAAACAAAAAGGAAGATGAGTGACGTTCATAGTAAATAAAACTGAAATGTGTTCCAGCACCTACACACTTGTAAAATGCTACACACCGCTATAATGTATGTGCATCATGGGCAAAAGAGATAAACCTATATACACTCGCGAGCAAATAATACGGGTCAGTGACAAAAACCCTTATATTTTGCAAATTAATAGCGGTATGTACAGGAAACTAACTGTGTATTAAAGAGAATTTAATATCGAATTAAATTGAACCTTCAATGTTCTACAAGAATTCTGGAAAAAGTTTTATTTAAAAAAAAGTCGAATTTGGTACCAAATTCAAATTGAGCTTATTTCACTTTTGATTGTTTTCTCACTTTTGTTTTCAATCTGTCAAAGCAAAATGATAAAAGGCAGTTTTTGTTGACTTTGATGGTCATTATTGAATTACTATCATGTCGCTAACACAAGATGAATGTACACGTATCGTCACTTTGTTACAAGAAGGCAGAAGTCAGAGATATACAGCAAGAAGAACAGGCGTGTCACTATCTACGGTGCAGAGGGTCCTCCAACGTTTCCTACAAACTGGCAGGAACCTTCGAAGACCAGGAACCGGCAGGCCGAGATGGACTACGGCTAGAGAAGATCGATTTATTGTAACAACAATGCTCCGAAATCGGCATCTCACTGCAGTTGAAGGCAAAAACCAACTTCGGGAGACCCGAAGAGATGACATCAGCGAGTGGACTGTAAGGCGGCGGCTTCGTGAAGCTAATTTGACCCCGTATAGACCGGCAAATGGCTCAAAACTTGACAGAGGGCATCGACCTGCAAGGAAACTTTACGCACGCGAATACAGGCGATGGGGTGCCGAAGAATGGGCAAGAATTATGTTTTCTGACGAATCCAGATTTATGCTCTATGCACATGACGGGCGGCGAAGAGTTTAACAGACGGCCAGGTGAACGTTTTATTCCAGCCTGTTTTGAAGAAAAAGTTGCTTTCGGCGGTGGGTCTGTTATGGTTTGGGCTGGAATCTCTTCAGAGAGTCGCACGCAATTAGTTTTGATAGAAAATGGAACGTTAACTAGTGCCAGGTATGTGAAAGAGATTCTTAATGAGCATGTAGGCCCATATTTAATTAATATGGGTGAAAACTCAATGTTCATGCATGACAACGCCAGGCCACACACCGCACAGATTGTGGAAGATTATTTTGAGGAGGTTGGCATCAACACTATGAACTGGCCCTCGAGAAGCCCGGACCTAAATCCGATTGAGCACGTATGGGACGAGCTCGGAAGGCGTGTAAGAAATCGAAACCCCGCCCCAGCTACACTTAGAGATTTAAATGCTTTAGTGGAAGAATGGGCTAATATCCCGCAAGAACGCATAAGAAACTTAATAAACAGTATGCCCAATCGTTTAGAAGCTGTAAGAAGAGCCCGAGGAGGCAATACGAAGTATTGATATGTTTTACTTTTTTTTTGTTTTTAGTTTTGTGTGTGAGGTACCACGGTTGCATTTTACCTATAATTAATTGATATCGTGTTTACTATGTTAATTAAATAAACAAGTGAATATCATCTCTAACTCTTGACGTTGTTTTATTAACTATGCATTTATCTATAATATACAATTTAATTCAGGCTCCTAGCTTTATTATTTTAGGAGATATTATAGTTTTTCGTACTGACCCGAATTATTTGCACGCGAGTGTAGTTAACACGGGTATGCAAGGGAGACCTCCATATTTTGCGCATTCCACAAAGTGTGACTGAGAGACTCTGCCACACGACTAAATCCCGGAACCTATATTTGATGGCACACAATCGAGCGCCTGGTACTATATCTCCCTTTTTGTATAAATCAATGAAATTTACCCTTATTCTGCAAATAAATATTTTGTTTGTTTGTTTGCAGTTGTGAATTGTCAACTGTCGACAATCTTCTATGCGTGTGTTATAGTCGATTTTTTTAAGATGTTGGAATTGTCTGTAGAACTCCTTAGTAAGATTCCGACATCTCAAAAAATTACCACTATACCTACGTGTGTAATGCGTGTCCGTGTAGTTGAGTGAGTTGTGACGCATCTGAGCAGCATCTGTCCAAATAAATTTAGTAATTTTCCCATATTTAAAGCCTCTTTCGAGGCAAAACATGAATTCTAGGGCAATATTTGGTCGATACAGAACGTTAACTTGCGTTCCAAAAAATGGGAAATAAATCTATTAATCAATTATATTTCTTGTCCTATATTATAAATATTATAATGTCATGACAGCTCTCTTTCTCTTTAGGTCTCTCCGTCTCTGTAGTTGTAATTTTCTGAAAGAATTCACAGGAAATATCACAAGAAGTTCTTAAATACGAGTTTATGTGTTGAAAGATAAAAAAAGAAAATATATTACATTTAGGGCATTTAGGCACATTACAATGCACTTATGAACGTCAGAGAGAGAAAAACAACAACCACCGGTTCTACACCTCTGACCCGAGAAGTATTATGAGTATTATTTATGACCGGCATGAAACTCGGCGGGACTTGTTTTTTCAAAACAGTAATACTTACATTAGATCTTAAATATACACAATAATGCGTAGTTCTATAAGAAGACATATCAAAACTGTCTTTGTTCTTTCAAAATGCCGGTTAAAATGCCGAGAATAAACAAACAACTGCAGTGTAACTGGCACGGCTTGTGCTGACTCGAGAGTGTCTTGGGGCGTTTTTAGATGTCCTACTTCCGAGCTAGATTCAGACTTTTTACAATAGTGCTCGTTGTGACCTCGAAATGGAGTTTTAGGGTTCCGTACCAGGGTCAAAGGAGACAACAGTTTGTCAACGCTAAAGTCATAGTTTGTTCCTCAATCCAATTTTTCTTCTCGTTACTGCAATGATCGGTGAATGTTAACATTTAAAATTGTGTGATGTACGAAACCCTCAGGGCGCGAGTGCGACTCGAACTTGGCCGGTTTTTCAATTCACCTGCTGGCCCTTACCAGACCTCTGTAGGCCTCTATAGGGTACGGTGATGCCTTCATCACCGTACCCTATAGATGCCTGCAACTGCAGGGGTGTTACATACGCGTTGCCGATCCATTAAAAACCTGTACACCCTTTGCTAATACTACTCAAATGCGACTGCTTATTGGTATCCAATTGAGCTGAAATTGTGAAACTTTTTTGGAAAGGGTATCATGTGACGGAAGCCGCTTACGTTCGTTGTACAGTCGCCATCAGATATACCGGATACCGGAGCGACGAAGATGGTCACAAATATCTGAACAACGCCTCTATTGTCAAGGTGAATAAGTCCACGTTTAGATATTTTGACTACCTTGGCCGCTCCGATATATTTGAAGGCTGGTATCTTTTGATTTAGACATTTTAGCTAGACCATCACAAAGAGACATACATACATGCGAGAGGTCTAACTGTCATAATCCACCAATCACGTTTACATTTTTTTTTTTGTGGATTTTGACAGCTACTGTCAAAAAGACCTCTCGTCACAGTGCCGCCACCTGGGATTGAAAAAAAAAACTAAGGACAATTTTTAACTTTTTTTATTTGTATTACTGTTTTGAAAAAATAAGTCCCGCCGAGTTTCTTGCCGGTTATAATACTTTTTGGGGTCAGAGGTGTAGAACCGGTGGTACTTTTTTTTTCTCTGACGTTCATAAGTGCATTGTAATGTGCCTAAATTGAACAATAAATAGTTATCTTTTTTTATTGTATTTTTTTTTCAAGTATCATCGATCAAAAGAGCTCGTGATTCTGAGTAGAAAGCAATAAAGGCAAATAAAAAATTCTAAATTAAAAAAATGGCTCAAAAAGCGGCATGGTTATTTATTATTATTTATTTATTTAATCTTAATTTATTGCACAATACAAGAAAGTACAAATGGTGGACTTAATGCCTTAAGGCATTCTCTACCAGTCAACCATTGGGCTAAACAGAAACTAATGATTGGTGCAGGATTATAAGAGCAGAGATGACTCAATAATAATTTTAAACAAAAAAGAACCGACTTCACTTAGCATCCACCTTTCCAAAAGCAAATGCTGTAAAAAATATTCAAATCACTATAGGTGTGCCTATAATAGTTGAAGAGTTCCCTCGATTTCTCCAGGATCCCATCATCAGATCCTGACCTAGTTACAATGGGACCAACTGTGAAGTATACTCTTTCAAACAAAAAAATAATTTTCCAAATCGGTCCAGCTGTCTTCGAATAATCGGTGGACATACATAAAAAAAAAATAGCAAAAAAAAAACAAAGATCCAGACGAATTGATAACCTCCTCCTTCGAAATCTTGAAGTCGGTTGAAAACAAATCACATTAACATACCTAATAGTTAATACACGTAAATAAATATGTAATACTATAAACATACATACAATATAATGAAGCATATATACACCGTGGGCTGGAATAACCAGACAGATCTTAACCACGAATTTCTAAGACCAAAAGAAGGAAAAAATATTATGTGACTAGGTCAATTTCGCCAAAAAAAAAATTTTTTTTCGTTCTTTTTTCGATTTTTTGAATGTTTATTGCACATGAAAAGCAAATGTTATTAATAAAATTATCGCGTAAAACAAATTGGTACATTGTTTTTTTAAATTTAGTTTCTGTAAAGTTTTCCTTGTCACTTTGATATCTGTCAATAAGGACGTGTAAACTATGTCCAATAGTGGCAACAACGCCATTAGAAAGGCGTTTTGTGATGAGTTATAATAAAAAGTGTATTTTTTTTTAATTGGTATTAACTCTGAAACTAGGCGTATTCCAGAAAAGTTTATAGGGCATTTTAGTATCTAAATATGATCAGGAATACACTGTTAAAATTTGTCTAGTTATATGGGCCCACGGTGTATATGTTATGCATAGTTGCATACGTATTAGTAATATTCATAACTTGCATACGTATTAGTTGTATATACAGGATGCACCCAAAGCCGGTGTGACGGGAATAGATGTAAATAAGTGCTTGCGAATGCCCCGCTGATGTCATTGGCCATGCCTTTGTCCGTGTGGCCGCTCTAAAATGACCTATACGCCTTGTGGGGATAAAAAACGAGCTGCGTATAGAGATGGGTAGGGGTGAGTAAATACTGAGTATTTAATTAGTATTTATCCAAAGCACCCAGTTTAGTAGGAGCTAAGCTGAGTATTTACTCGGTATTTAATCCTGACTTTTTACTCACTACCCATCTCTAGCTGCGTAGCGTAGTTGGAAAGGTAAAAAAAATATTACGTGACTTTGTCACTTAGTGCCACCTATGTAACAAACATACAATAAAATATCAATCAATCAATCAATCAATCAAATATTTATTTGCAAATGTAGTAATAAATAATACAGTTTTAAGTTTCAGGTTAAGTGCGTACATTTTACTTGAATAAGCATGCAAATTTTACTCGTTAACTACTTATCTAATCTAAGGCAGTGCTAATATGGAACTTAAGCTAAAGCTTCTAAGTTACCTATTACATGTTACATAAGGTATTATAATTTAAACATAATTGTCATATTAAGATTCTAATTCTTAAACATAAATATTATTAACATACTATGATATGATACGTCATAAAATTAACCATATGATATGTCATAAAATCAGCATAAAAAAAATAGTAGTTTATGTAACGGTTACATAATAAGGGTCTTTAAAATACGAGTGTGGTTTTCACACGAGTGTTTTAAGACCTAATTAGGAATATGCATGATTTTTTTGGAAGACGTCATTCGATTCTATTTCCCTGTAGATTCAAATGTCTCTAATAAACCTACTATCTATGATAGCCCTGAAACGTCAAAAATGTGAAAATAAGTTAGGCGTCTGCGCCGCGCGTCAAAACGCCCCACACAAACTGTTTGGAAGGAACAAGTTTTTGTAAGATTTTAGTAATTTTAGGCACGAAAAAATGCGTTTAGCTATATAGTTGTCATACATTTTTTTTCTTGTTAGGACATAAGTAATCGAACTGAAGTTTCGAAAATACATTTGATGTATAAAAAAAAATGCCTAAAATTTTACGTTTTCAAACCGCAATATCTTTAAAAAACTGTTAAAAATTATTACGGATTTCCACTTATTTATATTAGTTTGGGGTTGTTGAACGTGTTTATGCAACAGATTCAATTAAATATTTTTCATGCATGCCCAAGTAACACATCAAAGCAGTATAACGGCCGTCTTACAGCATATCTGTATGCTTTTAGCATTTTGAGTTCGTTTTATAGTAGCATTATAAACGTTTATAGTGCTGATATAGGTCTTAAATGGGCACAAATTACCCAGCTTGAGATCCTATACAGGTCATTTAATAGCATTGCAGGCGCATTATGTCTGCGCTATTAGCATTATCGTTGTCATGGAAAGTGCCAATCGCCTCAAAGAAGCATTAGTACGCTCTATTAAGTTACCCACTGCATTAAAGAAGCCTTAATACGGCCAAAAAACTTGCTAATCGCAGTAAAGAAGCATAAGTACTCTCGATTAACTTGCCAATCGCAATACAAACGCATTATACTAGCATAAGAGTGTAGTAAAATAAACCTTACGTCAATGCAAAAACGTCTCTAATACCGACGGAACAAATGTTATAATACAATGAACGTTGTGATTTAACTACTTTGTCTCGCAATATAAAATGGACGAAGACGGTACAAAAAACTGAATGAGTGACACGTCTATTTGTTTGCATCCTAACAAAATTTATAAAAGTTTTTGACACTTTTACGTTATTATATCCTTCAACTATGACTGCGCAATGTAGTTTACTGTAAATGTGTATATAAGTTTCATTGAAAATTTTCACGCGCCTTTGATTTATTGTGGTTTTGCTATAAAATATTATAAAAAGATATGCGTCAAATAAACAAAACAATTGTGTAATCCTCGTATAGAACGAGTTTTGCATTATTAACACAATAGTGTTGGTTGAGCAGTCTTAAATTAAGTAATTTCTTTATTATATAGGTATTTTCCTTGTATAAATAGGTCCGCATGATTTTATTTTTAGGTTATTAATTATTTACAAAATGGCGTTGGTCTATATAGACGGAGAGCTAGCCACGTCCACGTCGGATATGACAATAATGAGAGCAACCAAACCCCTCTAGTCAGTTTGGTATATTATGCTTATTTCTAGATCTGGACATCTGGCAGCTTTAAAGTAGTGGAGGTCAAAGAATGCAAACCATTTCAAGAAAATAAATCCTAGAGATCTGGGTTTGATGCAATATTATGAGAAACTATACAAATACTATACAATATTAAGAGAAATTATACAAAAATTTATGTTGGGAGAAAGTAGTGCCAAACGATGTATAATAAAATATAGTTCATAGTTTTCGCCTACTGTTTTTGTTTCCGTAATAATCATATATCGGGGTTTTCGGTGCGGGAACGATTTGAGAAAGAGTAGAGATAAACAGATAGGTTGAGAGTTAGTCTGAGAAAATATCATATTATGCCTAATGAATAACTACCTCTCTGTGAATAGCTTACACACTATGATACGAGCTTTTTTTCTTCTTGTATTGACTATTATATACTTAGTATTTTAAAAATGCAATTGCATATCCGAAATTTATTAACTAGATCTACCTAAGACAAAGACACGGTATAATAAGTGTCAAATATTAATCTTGACGTCCGATATTTATGAACTATTTGATTAACTGAAGAGGTTGACAATGATCAGTCACTACATGAATTAATAAAAAAATTCTTGAACAAATCATAGGTATATGTACCTGCAATATATATACATAATAGTCAGCTATTTCATATAAATTATATATACCTATGATTTTTTCGATCAATTATTCATTAGGTAGAAACGTGCTAGAGTACATTCTGTTTTTTAAGTTAATGCCTACTCTTTGGCTAATGTCAAACATTCCCGCACCGAAAACCCCGATGTATGGTAAGAATACACAATATTTTTTGGTCTAACGTTTTTTTTTATCGATTTTTGACCAGTTTTGAGTCGATATTCCAACATATTCACTATAGATAGAATTATAAGGCAAACGACTATCGGTTTTTTAATCTTTTATCTCCATTCTGTAGAGCCGGATCTTGAAATAAATGAGCCGTTATTTTTTTATGATATTTTTAAAATATGGTCTAAAAAAACACTTTTAGCGATATTCGAATGGTGTAAAGAATCTTACATATACGTAATCTACATATTAGGGTTCCTCTTTGATGTCTCTAAAAACTGTAGAGAGATTTTAATTTTTAACTAATTAAAACAAAATTTATGACCATAAAACCACTTTTTTAGCCTAAACCGGTTCGACTTTGATGTCAAATATCTCGAAGACAATGAATATTGAAGTAAATATAGGATACTATATTGTTTAAAGCCGTTACTGATAATATGATAAGCTATATAAATAATTAGAAAACTAAGGGAATCAGATCTAGGGTCGTTGGCGCCAGGGAGCCCCTTAAAATATAGGCCCTGTCCTTTATAACTGAGACAACTTCGGCAATTTTTACCTAGTTTGGTATTACTATTTTCCAATTAAAACATTTTGCTAGTCTGTCACTGTGACCTCCACCCATTAAAAGCTGCCAGATGCCAGGATCTAGCAATAAGAATAGTATAGCAATCTAACCAGACGGGTTTTGTTGCTCTCATTATTGTGTCATATCTGACGTGGCTAGCTCTTAGTCCAATAGCAGCTCAGTGACCCTTAAAAAATGCCTTATTTATGCCTACAGCATTACACGTGAATAATTATGCTATTAAACAACATTAAGCATTTATTTATGCTATTGTAGAACCTAAGGCACTAAAACTGCTAAAAGCTGTATAGGGGCTGTTCATAAATTACGTCATCAATTTTTGATAGCAAAGCTGCCAAATAAGGTGACGTCATTAAAAAAAAATGCGTTTTAAGCTTAATTGTAAAATAGCATTAAAAGTTTATAGAAACACGACTTTCATTCCTTTTTTACACATTGATGATGTGATTTTCGGAATGACCGCCCCCCCCCCCCCCCCCTCCTACGTCATGCTACCATCATCCGATGTCCAGACCCCCCCCCCCCCATTTGAAATGACGTAATTTATGAACAGCCCCTTATAGTGAATTACTTGGCTTTATAATGGTTTATATTATTGCTATTATACTGCATTAGGAACGTATTACCTACTTATAAATGCTATTGTACACCCTAAGGCATTAAAAATAGCTGAAAGCTGTATAGCGAATTTACGTGGCATTATAATGGCTAATATTCATGCTCTTAAACAGCATTAAGCATTTATTTATGCTATTGTAGAACCTAAGGCACTAAACCAAACCGAAGCATTAGTGTAGCAAACCAAAACGCAACTGTACAGCATTCAGCTGTACAGTTGCATGTTGTTCGCTGCACTAAAACTAATGGCTAAACAAAAGCTTTTACATATGCCATTATACAACCGTTATACAGCGTAAAGCATCATAAAATGCTATTGTAGAACCTAAAGCACTAAAAACAGCTGAAAGCTGTATACCGGATTTACGTGGCATTATAATGGCTAATATTCATGCTCATAACCAGCATTAAGCATTTATTTATGCTATTGTAGAACCTAAGGCACTAAACCATACCGAAGCATTAGTGTAGCAAACCAAAACGCAACTGTACAGCATTCAGCTGTACAGTTGCATTTTGGCTCGCTACACTAAAACTAAAGGCTTTAAAAAAGCATTTATACATGCCATTATACAACCGTTATACAGCTTAAAGCATTATATAATGCTATTGTAGAACCTAAAGCACTTAAGTGCTTTTAAACAGTCGAAAGCTGTACAGTTGCGTTGTGGTTTGCTGCACTAAAGCTAAAGGCTTTACAAAACATTTAGATATGCCATTATACAACCGTTATACAGCTCAAAGCATCATATAATGCGACAAGTTGCTCGGTGAACGTATATAAGAGTTTATACGGTCCTTAAGTTAGAAATAAGTTAACTATTCATATGTTATAATGCTTCCTGTGTTACTTGGGTGTTCTCTATTACGTACAGTTGCATACATTGCTTTATCTACACACATATAATAAATCCTAAATGAAGTGTTCGGAAACCATTAGAATGACCGCCATTGCACCGCCATGGCCAACTCGATTGTGCCGGCGGTCGGGCGGGCGCGTGCCGGCGGTCGGAGAGGAAGGCAGATTTTCATAACGTTACCGTAGGTAATTAATTTTCATACGTTTTACCACACTATCACATTTAATACACTGATGTTATGTTACTGGTTGCAATAATGGTGGTAATTACATACGATTTCCGAACGCGGAATAGAGGATTTATGATATTGGTGTAGATAAAAATATTTATTCATTCAATATATAGGTACAATTATTCTTTATTGGACGCCTCAATAAAATAGAACAGTACATTTTGTTGGACACTTTTGTGGAGTTTTCTAACACAAGATTTCGAAGGAGGAGGTTATCAATTCGTCGGGATCTTTGTTTGTTTTTTTACTATTTTTTTTAATGTATGTTCACAGATTATTCGAAGACGGCTAGACCGATTCGGAAAATTCTTCTTTTGTTTGAAAGAGTTTATTTCACAGTTGGTCCCATTGTAATCAGGTCAGGATCTGATGATGGGATCCTGGAGAAATCGAGGGAACTCTTCCCCTTTTAGAGGCACACTTATAGTGATTACAGTATTTTTTACAGCTGCTCTAGTACTCATTTGCTGTTGGAAAGGTGGATGCTAAGTGAAGTCGGATCTTTTTTGTTTCAAATTATTTTTAATTAATGTTTTCATCATCATCATCATATCAGCCGAAAGACGTCCACTGCTGAACATAGGCCTCCCCCAAAGAGTGCCACAATGACCGGTCCTGCGCCACCCGCATCCAGCGGACTCCCGCGACCTTTACCAGGTCATCAGTCCACCTTGTGGGGGGTCTACCGACGCTGCGCCTTCCGGTTCGTGGTCGCCACTCAAGAACCTTTCCGCCCCAACGGCCAGTTAATTTAATTAATGTTTTAGTCTCTAAATATGATCAGGAATACAATTTTTATATCGTTTGACTCATCAACATGAATGTGTAAATTGCATACTATTTGCAGTAAGATAACGGATGACGCTGAATCTGTTCAATGTCGTTTAATATATAAGTGTAATCAGAAGCATCTTGCCATTATGTAATACGACCCTCAGTCTATTCTAGTCACAGCTACTAGTGCATACTCATTACAACGAGTAATCTAACTTCGAACATAGTCGTATCATATTATAAGGTATAGTCGTATAACATAAGGCGTTATAGTATGACTCATTCGCCGAAAATATGGCATTACAAGTCCGGTTATACGGCTGTTATAAAAATACTCGTGATCCGTTTACCGGCATTACTGGTTTCGTATTTCGACTGAGAAAAAAATTTCGGACGCAGCCGACCAACCCTCCATACAAAACCAACTTTTTTTTGCCCGAAATATTTTTTCTTCGTTTTTAGAGTTCCGTAGCCAAATGGCAAAAAACGGAACCCTTATGGATTCGTCATGTCTGTCTGTCTGTCCGTCCGTATGTCACAGCCATTTTACTCGGAAACTATACGACGTATCTGAATAAAATTTACACATCAGGTGTATTCTGTATGCCGCTACTTAGTTATGTATTAAAATTTGAAAAAAAAAAAATTTTTAAGGGGGGCGCTCCATACATGTGACTAAATTAAAAAAAAAATGTTTTTACCAAATATCAACATGTGACACATCGGTCTTTAAAAATAATATTTAGGTCTCTTTGATCATTTTGTGATTAAGTAAATATTTTTTGAAATAATCGCTTCGAAAGTCAGAAAAATTGTGTGTCCCTCCCTGTAACTTTTGAACCGTAAGTCCAAAAAATATGAAAAATTTTGAGGAGACGCGCCTTATCATATACTTCCTACGAAAATTGTTTTGAACATTATCGGTTTAGCCATTTTTGAGTTATCTCCAAAAAACTTCTTCCTTAGGCATCAGATACGACCTTTTGGTATTAGTTTTAGGTTCTTATTTCTTATTCTATTGAAGGTACGAAACCCTCCTATGCGTGGTCCGACACGTACTTGGCCGGTTTCTAGGGTTCCGTAGCCAAATGGCGAAAAACGGAACCCTTATGGATTCGTCATGTCTGTCTGTCTGTCCGTCCGTATGTCACAGCCATTTTACTCGGAAACTATACGACGTATCTGAATAAAATTTACACATCAGGTGTATTTTGTATGCAGCTACTTAGTTATGTAGTTAAATTTGAAAAACAAAATATTTTTAGGGGGGCGCTCCATACAGGTACCTAAATTAAAAAAAAAATAACCAAATATCAACACGTGACACATCAATCGATAGGTCTTTTAAAATAACATTGAGGTTTCTTTAACTATTTTGTGATTAAGTGAATATTTTCTGAAATAATCGCTTCGAAAGTCAGAAAAGTTGTGTAGCCCCCCCCGTAACTTTTGAAACCGTAAGTTCAAAAAATATGAAAAAAATTTAAGAGATGCGCCTTATCAGATACTTTCTACGAAAATTGTTTTGAACATTATCGGTTCAGCCATTTTTGCAGCAGCCAGAAAACTTCTTCCAATAGGCATCAGATACGACCTTTTGCTATTAGTTTGGTTCTTATTCCATTGAAGGTACGGAACCCTCCTATGCGTGGTCCGACACGCACTTAGCCGGTTTTTTATACTTAGAATAATAACCATAATTTTTGTTACACCTTGTATTAACATAATCTATAGTTTCGTCTGCAAGTTTTTATAGCCGTAGTTTTGTACTAAAATAACAGTTGGGTTGGGCAGATAAGGTAATAAAATAAAAAATAAAACTAGTTTTGTATAAAAATACTGCTGAATTAGGCTGATTGGGGCAGGTCCAGCAATCTTACAATTTGACTACCCTAAGAAATTCGTAAGCCAAATTGTAAGCTAATATACCACCGAGTAAATAATAGTACTATACAGAGATCTGTGACTGTGACGTAACGAATCATGTTGTCCCTTCTTAACGCATGGCAAATTCTCTTTCTCACTTATGCAAACGGATACTGGTTTGTTTTTAAATGGCATTCTCCCTTTGTACAGAGCAATGGGAATTTTGCCAATGTCGTCGTTAAACGTTAATCACACTTTTATTTATTTTTAATAAAATATAGGCAACTAGGGTTTGCAAGATCCGTCAGTTTTTCGGATCCGGATATTACGGATCCAAAAAATTGACGGATCCGGGTATCCGGATAATACGGATATTACCGATCCGAAAAATAAAATCTTAAATTCTGACGTTACGGTAAACGATTCCGTTAATTAAACGATGAAAATCATTGGTTCAATGGGATCTATTACTTTTTCTAAAATCAATATAGAAAAAATTATCAATGTCATCACAAATAATACAATTATATGATATAAACACTCGGTAAACTCTGGTCTTTATTAAATAATAACAATCAGTCTAACTTAGACGACCCAAAGACGACTGACGCTGAGTGATTAGCAAAGTAAAGGTTTCTCTTAAAACTTTTAAGTTAAAAGTAATAACAATTCCCCTGCCATCGTCCCGGTTCTATGTCCAATTCTTTCGTAAAACAGGCAGTTCGTCTTTGGAATAGTCTCCCTTTGGATATTCGGAAAGCTCAGACTAAATTCTCATTCAAGCGCAAGTTGCGCAAGCATCTTACAGAAAAGTCTCTTAACTAAGGCTCATAGTAGATTAGTAGCAGGTTATATAGTATATATTATATGTAGTAATGTGTAAAGTAAATTTATATATATGTATATATAATAATTGTATTTATGTAGAATAAATTTAAATTTAGTTATACGTAATGTAATTTCGGATTTTAGTTTTCTGTTTGCTACCAGTTCCCCGCACTTTTGTTTTTATCTGTTTGGCCTAATGGTTGACTGGTAGAGAATGCCCTCTGGCATTAAGTCCGCCTTTGTACTTTGTATTATTGTGCAATAAAGTTTAAATAAATAAATAAACAATTGGAGCAATCCCTAGATTGAGATGTGAAATGTGCGGTAAGTGACAAGTTTGAGTACTCATACTTCATAATATGTAGCAATAGCAATAGTAAGAGTTATTTATCAGAAATTACGTGTTTAATTTATTTTATATGGGGTATATAAGATATATTCATACAATGTAGACTGTAGAGTAGTATATAGTAATCGAAAACAAAATATGAGCATAACGAGTTATGAATTAATCATTTTAGTGATAATAATTGAATGGATCCGTAGTATCCGTAATATCCGGATCCTGAGACGTAGGATCCGGATCGCAAACCCTATAGGCAACGTTGTTCGGTAGAGGCCTTGCTGATTGTAAGAAGGTGATAGCCTCCCTACAAACACGTGGGTGGCCGAAACTACTTGTCGGATACTAGTTGTCAAACTCAATTTTTTTGACAGTTTTCACCCTTGCAAACGCGTGTCAATGTTCATCTGTCAAATTGATGCTAAACACTGATTTTGTAGGTAAGATACCTTCTGTTATTGTGGTAGCGTAAGGGAAAGTCGAAAACACTAGGTGTAAATTCTTAGAGAATTCAACCCGGATGGAGTAGCCATGTCTGTAATTTCCGATACAAAAAAAGTCTGCCGATTTTTGCGGGGGAGGGGAACGTCAAATGTATGGCTATTCATACGTAACGTACAAATAGCTACGTCAGATAAACGTCAGTCCATACATGTGTATGACCACTGGTCATATGTTTTCGGCAGAGGGGAACGCCTGTCAATGGCGACTCCGGTTGGTTGAATTCTCAATGTGTAAATTGGGACACTTGTGTCCCATGTGGACACTGTGTCCCAATAGAGTCAATTCTGCTCACGACTCTGACTAGGAATAATCTAAAATTTTCCGGAATCCGAAAAACATTTGAATTTATGCAAAATTCTATTTTTATATACTTATAAATGAGGATAAACCATGGATTTATTATCCGGTCCTGTTTTATACGTTTAAGTTTAAAAAAAACTGTATATACCTACTAACATTTATTAATATAAGTCTGTACCTTAATAACAACAATATGGGCAATGGCCTGAAATAAACGTTTATTTAATTTAATTTATTATGTATTTTACTAGATGGGCTATCTAGAATTTTTGTGCGTCATGTTTGGCGGTTGACAGCTATCATTGAATCAAAGAGTAGCTTAGACTAGACTAAGGGCCGGTTGCACCAAACCGTCTGTCAACGTCAACGTCATCGTTAAAAAAATCTTGTATGAAAAGTTTGACAGTTTTCTATGGGGTGACAGCTCCGTCGTCATATTTAACGTTAATGAGTCCGTTAATTGTGCATCGTGCAACCCACCCTAAGTGAAGAAATCCAGTAAATAGTTCTTTAAAAAAGAAAAGCACCATTTATAATATGTTGGTCATAGTTTAGTTTAGTTTAGTTAGTTTATTTTATTTATTCACCATAAAGTAATATGATCATATTACATGGTATGTCATTAAGTACAAACAGTAATATAAATATAAAAATAATATCAAATTGAAATATTGCTATTCAAATATTCTGTAACAGAGTAGAAGGCATGTTTCCTGAAGTATTTTGATTTTTTATTCTTAAAACTATTCAAAGGTAAGATAGTTAGATCATATGGCAACTTATTGAACATTTTAATTTTTAGGTAGGGTCAGGGAGGGAACAGTCGCTAGGATTTTTTCAACAGGCTGTTGCATGAAAAATATAAATCCCTGAACCAATTGTTGCAAGCACAGAGCACCGTGCATTATTACACTTTCATATGTAGCAAATATATTTGCTGTTACTTTCACCAAAAAAGATATATCCATTCTTTTTTAGAAATTGAGAATCGAGCCGCCGTGTACCGGTTGCTGTACACAGTGACTAGGACCCGCTAGTACACAGTGGTTCTAACAGTACACAGTGGCTCGAGTCACTGTATACTACGCCCTGTAAACAGTAGTTCTAACAGTACACAATTGCTAGGTACGTAGGAATCGAACCTAAATTATATAACAAATAACATTTTTGTTGAATAAAACGGTAATTAGAATACGTAAGCACAACCCCCGGAATAATCGTTCCTGATTTCATTCTTGATTTAAAATAGGTACCTACCTAAATGTCGCATGATTTATTCACTTTCATTTTATTTAAAAAAAAGAGTGCATGAATTACTTTTAATAATCACAGAATTTTTATTCTTATTCATATTCAAGTAAATTTTAGTCCAACTCTGTAAGGTGCACAGTGGTTCGCGAGCCACCGTGTACTTTTCCAAAACGAACGTCTGTTGACCTTGGCGTCAATTTGTATTTTAGTTCAAATTAAAAACACAAACAAACACCTAGGGCCTTGAATTATCAGCCAATACTAAGTAGATTAGACACACTCTTCGATAATAACATAAGTAATTGAAAATCTCGTACGAGTTAAGAAAAAAGAGGAGTGAAACTGATCTGGAAATGTAATTTTGATAGCATTAAACACAAAAACGCACCATAACACATTCGCATGGTGCCGGAGCGCCTCACTAACTAGTTCGTACGTGGTCGGGTACGGAACGGTTCCGATTGATGTAGAGGACAGACATAAAGCTCTTTCTGTTTCTCGCACAGCACATTCGAGTCACTGTTCCCACCGAGCGACTGTTCCCTCCCTGACCCTAGACGCTTTGTTTTTTGCATTTTCTAAGCCGCATGTTTGGTAGAAGGAATTTGTGTTTGGATCGCGTGTTATAATTGTGTATGTCCGATAATTATTATATATATTATACATACAATTACTTATTTGTTCCGCTGGCTGTGGAAACCACCGGTTGTTGGTGTGCCGAGGCAAGGGTTTTTTCAAGGGAAGTCGGGAGGCGTATGCGAGAGAGGGGTCTGGACCCTCACTCCGGGTCTTTCCTGATGCAAAGGTTGTCTATCGCCGTTCAACGTGGTAACGCAGCGAGCGTGATGGGCACCTTTGCATCTGGAGGGTCACGGGGTGGGTGTCTGGGAGATATATTTGATTAATGGTGTATTAGGCTTAGGTGTAGTTTTCAGTGCTCGTTTAAATTTTCTTGTGTGTAGTTTTATTGTGCTATAAGTGTTTAGTATATAATTAGTTAACTGAAATAATATATAAAGTAAGCTTACCTAGGTACCTGATGTAATATTTTACCATTGTATAAATATTATACATATTAAAATTATATATTATACAGGGTGTAACAAGAATACTGGTGATCCGTTTACGGGCATAATTGGTAACCTATTGCGACTAAGAAAAAATACGAGAAAAAATTTTTGGCCGCAAAATAAATAAAAAATTTTGAATGGGACCCGTCGTCCATGCCGGTCAACCCTCCATACAAAACCATTTTTTTTTCGCGTGAAAATTTTTTTTCTTAATGTTTCGAAATTAGAAAACGATACCAACTTAAACGGATGACTAGCATTTTTGTTACACCCTGTATAGAAATTGTATTTTTATGGGTGACCGTTTGTGGACCTTATTACATTGGGATAGGGTCTATCAATGGTCGGGTGTTACTGTTTTGTTGGTGGTGGTGGAAATAGCCCGTGTAATTAGCGCGTATAAGTAGACATTTTTAGTAAAATCATACAAATTTTTTTTTTTAAATTTCAAACTTACTACCTTTTTCCTCGTAAACGCGTGGAGGTATTTAATTGAAATTCATATTACATACTCAGGTCTATAACTCTATATTACCTTTAAGCTGCAAAGGTTTGTACGGAACCCTCGGTGCGCGAGTCCGACTCGCACTTGGCCGGTTTTTTTTGTTAGCCAGACTATATTTATTTATCCTTGTAATGCCAAAACACCGTAATATATTAATAATAAACGTTTCCAACAGGAAAAGTTTGCAACAGCAAGCGCTGTATATACACACACGATAATAATAACATTTAAGATAAGATAAGATAATTCATTCCATAACAATTTTATATTCGTGTCGGAAAATACCAAAAATTGCAATTAACTTATAACTTATACTAATTCATAAGTTACAATTACCACCATTATTGCAACCAGTAACGGAACATCAGTGTATTATCTGTGACAGTTTGGTAAACACGTATGAAAATTCATTACCTACGGTAACGTGGTATAATTACATTATGACAAGTTCAAAATATCCTGCCGATATAAGCGTAGAAATATTTCCTGAAATATGAAACTATTAAACTTAAAGCACAAAAAATTCTTAGACTATCCCTTTAGACTTAGCCTCTCTATTTATGCATTCTCTTTGTTCGTATGGAATCTGGAAAAGCGCCCTCTAGATTAAGTTTTCACCGGCCTTCCCCATTTAACTTATGTTTTTGTTGGTAGATGGCGCTGCGGCACCTAATACCGAAAACAGAGACAGCGCCATCTATCAAACGGAAGGTGAGTTATTTTGATAATTCACAAGCGGTAGTCTCTTTCTAACACATAGTTCGAAACAGCGGTGGCAAACAAGAATACGGCCTGCTTGATGTAAGCAGCTACCGTAGTCTATGGACGCTTGTAATTTCAGAAGTGTCACATGCGCGTTGCCGACCTTTTAATGTAAAACCAGGGGGGTTTTACTATGTTTCTCTCCATTGTGCGCGTTTTGCCGATGCAATTACGACACTGCTCTCTCTCTCTCTCTCTCTCTCTCTCTCGCAATCTCCTAGATTTCCTTTGTTCCTCGAAGCAGGGGAGGGGGATGGCTACACGATAATGCGGTGCTGCAAGCCCCCGTGCGTGGCCTTGTCAGTGGCAGCAGCATCAAAAGTTGCAGATGTATGCCAAAACAAAGCGCCTGGTCGAGGAACAAAGGAAATCTAGGAGACTTATCATACTAGAAACCGGATTTCTTTTTATTAAAAAAAAATAAAAATAAGCCGCCATTTTTTTTGGATTGCAGCATCGGCATTTCGTGTTCCCCCAATAAAGACGTGACTAATTATACATATCTCATCTAGGAGACTTATCGAACTAGGTTCAGTGTCGTGGGCACTATTTGAAAATGAATTACACACAAGTTTGATATACTTTCTTACCTGAATTGTGTCTTCTTACTTGAGTTTACATTTGAGCTTACTTATATGTGATAATCTATATGTATGTATGTCTGTCTGTTCCAGCATGGCACATGCGCATGACGAGGACTACGAAGACAGATACTACTCGTCGGGCCGGGACAGCGATGACAGCCCCATCCTGTATAACAGGTAAAGGGGCATTTTATCAACCGACTTCAAGATTTCGAAGGCGGAGGCCCTCAATTCGTCGGGATCTTTGTTTTTGCAATTTTTTTATGTAGGTATGTTCACCGATTATTCGAAGACGGCTGGACCGATTTGGAAAACTGTTTTTTATACTTCACAATTGGTCCCATTGTAACCAGGTCAGGATCTGATGATGGGATCCTGGAGAAATCGAGGGTACTCTTCAACTATTATAGGCACACCTATAGTGATTTGAGTATTTATTACAGTATCTCGAGCAAAAGGTGGAGGCTAAGTGATATCGGTTCTTTTTTGTTTAAAATTATACTGTTTGGGTCAAATCTTGCAAGTTTATTTTAACCTTCAGTAGAACCCGTTTAAAACGATCACGCTTATACGATGTCTCGCATAATACGCCATTTTATATCCGTCCCTGTAGGCCTACCACATGAGTGTAGCGACAGTATCTCGCGGTCGAGATAGACATCTGTCACTGTCTAACTGTATTCATCAGAAAGTGACAGATGTCTATCGCATCCGCGAGATACTGTCGCTGCACTCATGTGCTAGGCCTACTGCAGCTTGAAATCCTTCCCAGCATTCCCACTTAAGACGCGTTTTTACTGGGTCCCTTCAAAATTGTCTTAAGCTAGTTTTACCAGGCAGGTTTCACTATGTCTCTCAATTGTACCCGTTTTTGCCGTTGCGCTTACCGCATATGAGGGCTAATGAGGGAAGGGTTGCCACATCGCTTATCACCTTACGGGTGCGTTCGAAAATAGTATCAATTCAGTCAGTGTTTATGATATGCGTATGATATCTCAAACACGGCACGGATATATGAAGCACGTTGACAATTTTTTGTAAATGCGCATGACAGCTAAATGTGGAAAAATGTTACTCTGCCTCCGTAGGAAACACCTTACACAACCCTACACGTGATCCCTGTGTGGAGCTAAAAGAGTAACAAACTTGGCAGCTGCACTGTCCCATATGGACCTCGCAGCACTCATTGGATTTTCTTCATCATCTGCTTTCCTACTACTACTACTCCCGATAAGAAATGTCTATCTATATCCAGTGACATTTAGCCATACGATAAATAAGCTAATGTTTTCGTCTCTGCTCTGTAGGTAAATGTTATTATGTTGTTATTCTGTGCTCCGGATACACTATTAATCTGCCGTATTTCGTATGCAGTTGAAGGGTTAAATATGTGCTGAAGATAGCTTAAGGGCAATGAAAATTTTCAAAAGAATTCTTGATAAATTGCAGTGGAGGTAACTTTAATGGCAATGAAATTTTGAAAAGTGATCGTGATAAAATTGCAGTGCTGGCTAACTTTAAAACACATGATTAAACGAAATAGTAATTGACAATTACTAGTAATAATAATAATAATAATAAATACTCTTTATTGCACACCTCATACAGTTACAAGCACAAATTTTACAATTAGATAAATTTAGGTAGAGGTAACAACAGGCGGTCTTATCGCTAATGAGCGATTTCTTCCAGACAACCTTTGGGTAGTGGAGACTAGAGAAAAACAATAAGCAGTAGGTGGTGCATAGAAACAAAAGAGACGAAATAGATAACACAGCACATTCATATGAATATACATACTTAAATAAATACAAAATAAACATACATATACGTACATATATACATATATAATACACACAATAAGAAACAACAGTGTCAACTTAAAAACCTAAGGAAGAGATAAATAGTATTCCTTAAGTTGCGATTTAAAGCTACCAATAGATTGCGCGCGTTTAATGTTGAGAGGGAGAGAATTCCACAAACGAACGGCCTGGAACGTAAATGAGCAATTATAAAATTTGGAAGATGAAGATGGCACTTTTAGGAGCAATTTTTGAGAGGATCTAATAGAATTAAGATAAGAGAAACGCTCTTTGAGGTAGCGGGGAGTTGCAGGGTTAAAAAGTATAGAAAAGAGTAAAGAAAGTATGTGAGAGTTACGGCGGTGACGGATAGGGAGCCATTTGAGTTGAGAACGAAAACTAGAAACATGGTCGAATTTGCGTAATCCGAAAATGAACCGAATGCAGGCATTTTGAATACGCTCAAGCTTATTAAGTTGCTCCTCGGTTAGGTCTAAATAGGAGATATCTGCATAATCAAGAATGGGGAGAAGTAACGACTGAGCAAGCGCAATTTTAGTAGCATTTGGCAGGAAATTCCGGAGCCGTCTGAGAGACCCTATGGCAGCAAACGTCTTCCTGCTCACTTCACTCACCTGAGGCACCCATGATAGACAACGATCCATGATTACGCCAAGATTTTTCACTTGGTTGGAAAAAGGAATTTGGATACCATCGAAGACTATCGGGGGGAGCCTGAGAAAGTCAATTTTGGAGATTTGTTTAGCGCTACCCATCACAATTACCTGTGACTTTAGGGGGTTTACTTTTAAACCGTAATTTTGACTCCAATTTGATATGCGGAGCAGATCAAGATTCGTGGCTTCTATAACTGAATTGAGATCGCTATGCATACCCTGCGAATATATTTGAAGGTCGTCGGCATAGAGGTGATACGAAGAGGAGAGATCAAGAGTTATGGAATTAATGAAGATAGAAAATAAAAGAGGAGTACTAGTAAGACTACTTACTACGTATAGGACTAGTAAGTATTGCTTGCAATTTGTTTTCTTAATAAGCGATGGTATTTGATTTTTTAATTTGCATTTCATTCGCACTAACAGTGTAGTTTTGAGTAATGAGAAATTAATCAGTAAATGGTTGAGGATTACAGAAGTTAAACGAGTTTGTGGTCTGGCAATCATATGAATTTATGAGTAGGTGTGTGGTTTACATGTAGTTTTGGTCGATTATTATTGATGCAAGCTGAAAGTTCCTATGCGTAAGCGAAATTTTTTTTATAATGTCCCAGAAATTAGATCAGTGTCGATTACTCCAATTAAGTTTAGTGAAATTTAAGATTTTATAGCAGTTCAAGTTTAAATATCTTATAGCAGTAAAAGCTAATGGTTCTGAAAATAGATGTCATATACTTCAGAAAAAGTGACCAAACCCTCCGGTGTCCGAGGCCAGATTTGAACTGGCGTCTTCAGCTTTCGCGGCTGACGTCCTGACCACTAGACCACCCGGTCACGGCGGAACTTGACAAATTTTCTCATGTATATGCAATCTGTGAATTTGAAACGGCTAGGCGCCGTTGACCATACTCTAAGGGCATGCGCAGTATGTGCTTGCACCTCCTATCCGAATCTCTTACGTGATTCTGGTATAGCGAGAGAGATGGTGTTGCCATCTATGAATCTTGAAGCAAATCAAATTATTTTGTTCAATATTTTTGATTTGCAATTTTTAAGTAGTTACACTACTATATCTAAATTGAAAATAGATGTCATATACTTCAGAAAAAGTGACCAAACCCTCCGGTGTCCGAGGCCAGATTTGAACTGGCGTCTTCAGCTTTCGCGGCTGACGTCCTGACCACTAGACCACCCGGTCACGGCGGAACTTGACAAATTTTCTCATGTATATGCAATCTCGTGACCGGGTGGTCTAGTGGTCAGGACGTCAGCCGCGAAAGCTGAAGACGCCAGTTCAAATCTGGCCTCGGACACCGGAGGGTTTGGTCACTTTTTCTGAAGTATATGACATCTATTTTCAATTTATATATAGTAGTGTAACTACTTAAAAATTGCAAATCAAAAATATTGAACAAAATAATTTGATTTGCTTCAAGATTCGCTAATGGTTCTGTTCTATGTATTTATGTAATTAGTTGGGTATTGGTTCACAATTAGAAGTAAGTCCCAAAACAACCCTGTACGATGGATTGATTTGTTTAATGGTCATATGGCATTAATTAACCATTTATTTCATCATCAACCTATATTAGTCCACTGCTGGAGATAGGCCTCCCCTAATGAGCGCCATAGCGCCCTGTCTTCAGCTTGCCGCATCCAGCATCTGCCTGCAGTCTTTCGCAGATCGTCATCCCACCTGGCCAGAGGGCGTCCTACACTACGTTTTCCGAGACGCGATCTCCACTCAAGAACACTTTAACCCCGCCGGTTGTCGGTTCTTCGCGAGATATGGCCGGCCCACTGCCACTTCAGCTTGCTTATTCTTTAAGCTACGTCGATAACTTTGGTTCTCTGTCGGATGTATTCGTTACGAATTCTATCCTTCAGAGAACCTCCGAGCATAGCTCTTTCCATAGCTCGCTGAGCGACTTTCAACTGGTGGACCAGCCCTACCGTGAGTGTCCACGTCTCAGCTCCGTAGGTCATTACGGGTACGACGCACTGATTGAAAACTTTCGTTTTCAAGCATTGCGGTATGGATGAAGAGAGGGTTACCCTATCATTGGTTAACCTATCGATATGGAAATCATTTTGAATTGGCTTAACCCTTTTATTTTATTTATTTATTTATTTTATTTTATTTATTTAAGGATCACCAACGGATAAAACATCTATGTATAGTACAGACAAGATACAAGAATCATGCAAAGATGCATAGCTTAGACTTATAGGTGACCACAGCTTACAATGTGCTTTTCAATGTGGTTTCCGAGTCGAATACGTTTCATCTCGAAACTTTCTGTTCTTTATGCAATTGCCTTAAAATATTACTTCTCCCGTAACTGTTTAACCAACCGCACTTCGTCAGTGGGTGGGGGTAAATATGAATTCTTGACAATTTTCATCTGTTGATTTTTCTGATTCTCTCAAATCTCAGCTTTTCCAAAAACTACGACAGTCAAGTAAGATTATCCTTTTTTTAGGTATTTCTCGTACCTCCTAAAGTATAAACATCGCCAAACAAATATTACGTATCGTTTTATCTTGTACCGCTACAATTATATGCTACACCTACAATTTTTTTTAAATACACCATTCGAGACGATAAATTAAAATGTATCTCTAGATGACGGGCTTCATACTAAAATTTCGTCAACGTAACATTAATTTCTACACTAAGTGTACACTTTTATACATTGTAGTACTGTCTCCGCTTAAGTATGTACTTCAGTAATTGTATGTAATTCAGTAAACTCGATTAGTTTTTCAATCACGGTCTGCGATCGTTAGGTACATTTATTATTGTAGAAACATAAAAAAAGATTTTGCTTTAGGTATCATTTTCAACAATACAGATGCATCTAATCTACTAATAGGTGACGTTTTCAATTTAAAAGCTATGTATAATTTTAAGGGACTGACAACAGCTAAATTCCCTCCCTGTCTTTTTCAGCGCGAGTGAAAGAGAAACACTGTGTTACGATTAGTATGGGAGCATTGGGAGCTCATTGCAAATTTAGCAAAATGATGAATTTAAAAAAAAACTACGCATTAATTGAGAAATATAAAACAACGAAGTTTTTAGTATTAGTGCGGTGGAATTTTGTCCTTAATTACAGACTTATAAGTCAAGAAACTAAAGACATACGACTGTATAAAACAAATTTTAAGATGTAACTTTGGAATTATTTTCTATCGAGCCGATTTCGTCCAATCGTGTATCGGAATTAACGAAGTTCTTCCAAATATAACGAATAATAACATATATTTTTTCTAGTTTCTCAAAACAAGTAGTTATAGCTAAAAAAAAACCGTTTGAGTAAAGTCAATTTGAAGGCCATCGGGTGTTGTCAGCCTCTTAAATACCATGCTTCGACTCCAGTCACACGACAACGGTTCTGATCTGTCAGACAGAAGTCAACCGGTGTTCTCACCATAAGAAATTGTGTGTTGTGTTCCTGCTGGTGAGTAAGGTTGCCAAAGAGCTCAAAGAGGACCCAGTGTGTTGACGATGAGGGACCTTCTTGTTCCTTTAGTCGTCAACACAGTGAATCCTCCTTTTTGTAAAGGGTCGGCAACGCGCATGTGACTCCTTTGGAGTTGCAGGCGTCCATAGGTTACGGTAGCTGCTTACCATCAGGCGGGCCGTATGCTTGTTTGCCACCGTCGTAGTATAAAAAAAAAAAAAAAAATATCCATGTTCATGTCACTCATACAGTTCGATCGAGATAAACTAGTACTTTGCCTCGAACTGAGAACTCGCGATTTACTTACAAACGAGTTTACCAATATAACAAGACCCTTCTAAAGATTTTTCGCCGTCTAGCTCCACAACCCTTTGATCGATCCTGCTCACATACGAATTCTCGAATTGTATGGAGCTCTACTACAACCCCAACCAATTTCATATAGATCAGAAGAACTTTAGTAAAGTTATCGCGCGACAACTATTCAAAATCAAAAAAAGCATCGAAATGCACTGACGTCTAGGTAGCCGAAGTTGTTTGAAAGAACTTCACTTCGCTACGCTCCGGTCGTTCGATAATAATAGAACAACTATCCGACCACTGTTTATCAGGAAAATCCACACAATAAGTCTTAAATAACTTTATCTGTTTATTCAAGCAAAATTGCACTGCGATGTTTCATAAGTATCCCAACACTAAAATATTAACTTGAAACTTAACTATTAAATAATTTATGCTCATATTAGTTATAATAAAAAATAAGGTTGACTGGTAGAGAATGCCTTATAGCATTAAGTCCGCCTTTTGTACTTTAAGATTTTCTTTCGTGCAATAAAGGTTAAATAAATAAATGTTGGTTCTAATAAATGTCAAATGAAATTAATAATAATGTCAGAAGTAATACAATATATTTTTTAAATACAGTACGATGTAGTTCGTTATCATTATAATGTCACTAATACAATGTCAAAAATATTAATTAATACAAACAAATATAATTGATAAATAATAATAAATTATTTAATAACTTGATAATATTCGGTTACTGAGTAAAATTCCTTTTCCAATAAATGGTTCTGCAACGACGCCTAAATGTTTCATCGCAACACTCATTAGCTCGTCTGGTAGTTTTTCATAGTACGCCGGTCCTATTACGCGTGGATTCTTTGAGTGCAGCACTGTGCGACGGGGTACTGAGCGCAGTTTTTCTGTACTACGGAGGCACTTGCCTACTACTTCCACTCGCTTAAACTGACAAATGTCTGCGTGTGAACATGACTTCGAAGAGGTAATGCGAGTAATTAGTCATAATGTTGTGTTTAACAAAGCCCTGCAAGAGTGCCGATAATTCATGCCGAGCATAGCACGTAGTGCTTGTCTCTGCATGCACATCACCCTATCCGCATTGGTGGAGTTACGGTCACCGCACTGCTCGCCGCCGGCAGGGTGTTCATCCTCACACCCTGGAGCCTAATGGGTCGCGCACAGTACGGTTTAAGAGGAATTTCCTTCCACGAACGCTGCGACTGTGGAATGAACTCCCTGCCGAGGTTTTCCCAGCGGGCTACAGTACGAGGTTCTTCAAAAAAGGAGTATAGGTTCTTAAAGGGCATGCGAATTCTCTGGGGTTGCAGGCGTCCATAGGCTACGGTAACTGCTTACCATCAGGCGGGCCGTATGCTTGTTTGCCACCGTCGTGGTATAAAAAAAAGTTACCCCACAGAATAGAGCCATAGGTCATCAGCGACTGGAAGCCTGAGAAGTATGCCTTCCTTAGTACACTTCGAGAGACTAGGGGTTTCAGTTTGCTTAGTGCAAAAACTGCATCTCCCAGCCTACTACACAAAGAGTCCACGTGAGGTTTCCAGCTTAAGGAATGGTCTATAGTGAAGCCAAGAAATTCACAGTCGTTGCTTCTCGGAATAGGACAATCTATACTCACGCCAAGAACGGATCTGCCAGAGAACATCATAATGTTCGATTTTATAGTTACGGTTTAGATGTACAACACATATAAAGCAATCTATTAACTTACCACTTCTTTTGCATATTTTAAATTAACCGTCGCGAATGATTATAAAATAATACTAATATATCAGCATGATTTTTTTATATGTATTTGATATCGATAAAAAAATGATTCAAACACTAGCTAGATTGCGACATACAGTCTTTTGTTTTGCTGCGAAAATTCCGGGCTCTGAGTTTAGGTCATTTGACAATCGGCATGCATACTAGTTATATTGCTGTGCGTCAACGCGTCACCGGGTGCATAGCGATAACGAGTAATAACATTCACGTATAACATAAGAACAACGGATGCGGCATTATCGGTCAGTCTGAGCGGTAAGGTGAGCGTAGTTGTATAAAAAAAAAGTAAATTAATTTTAAATTTTAAAACGTGATAAAATTATAGTTTTTATTTTTATTTAGTGTATATTCGTGTGTATGTATTTTTTTGTATATTATTGCCATTTTTGGTTATGTATGTATATTTTATAATTTAATATTTGTTTATTCAAAAAAATGTTATACTGCGTATGTTATTTCACTTCTTTTCAACCGACTTCAAGATTTCGAAGGAGGAGGTTATCAATTCGTCGGGATCTTTGTTTTTGCTATTTTTTTTTTTTTTTTTTTTATGTATGTTCACCGATTATTCGAAGACGGCTGGACCGATTTGGAAAATTCTTTTTTGTTTGAAAGAGTATACTTCACAGTTAGTCCCATTGTAACCAGGTCAGGATCTGATGATGGGATCCTGGAGAAATCGAGGGAACTCTTCAACTATTATAGGCACACCTGTAGTGATTTGAGTATTTTTTACAGCAGCTCGAGCATTTGGTGTTGGAAAGGTGGATTGCTTAGTGAAGTCGGTTCTTTTTTGTTTAAAATTATTTTTATGTTTTTTTTTAATAAATTGAAAGTCAACATTACAGTATAATTTTACGTGTAGCATGACATGCTACTAACTTTAACTATAAGTAGGTACTAACTTATAATATCACTATCGCTAATAAGTTAATATACATACAATGTATGTTATGTGCAACACAATTAATATATGAACCTATGAAGGAATGAATAGGTATATGCGCTTATACCGCCTAAACTTGGCACATTTTTTATTTAACGAGGTTTAAAAAGGAGTGTATAGGTTCTTAAAGGGTAGGCAACGCGCATGTGAATCCTCTGGGGTTGCAGGCGTCCATAGGCTACGGTAACTGCTTACCATCAGGCGGGCCGTATGCTTGTTTGCCACCGTCGTGGTATAAGGTTTAAATTATTAATTATACACCGTGGGCCCATATAACTAGACAGATTTTAACAGTGTATTCCTTTTTAACTATAAAACTTTCGTGAGACTCTAACATATTAAAAATATTTACTCACGTAATTTAAGTCGATTTTTGACCTTTGACCTAAAGTCACATAATATTTTTTCCTTCTTTTGGTCTTAGAAATTCGTGGTTAAGATCTGTCGGGTTACTCCAGCCCACGGTGTATGATAGTTTAAATATTTTTTATAACATTTAGATTTTAATTCTTTAATATTTCTTGGCAATTTATAATTTATCACCTTTAAAAACTCTTCTTCCCGTACTTTAATCATAACAATTGCAGCCAATTAGCCAATTTTAATGCTCTGAATTAAGCTCAATAAAAATAAATCAATTGACTGTAAATGAAGAATCCATTTTTATTTTTTCAGCCATTCGTGGTTAATATTATAATTAAAGCATATATTAATTTATGTTTACAAGAAACCACATGTTTATTAAGATTTTAAAATATTAAGCCACGAATTTAAGTATTTTAACACATCCAGTACCAAGCTCCTTAAATCCTATACAAAATGAACCCGACAGTCGTGTTCTCGACGCTGAATGATATTTCCCACCATTATTTGAACTTTATTTCAAAGTGATAGAGTTCAATTTCGCCTAATTTATGACACCCTTTTGCCTTATAAAGTAAAATTTGTGGGATTATGTGTAGATGTAATTACTAGATTTATGGTTTTTTGCTACATAAAAAAATCTACTGTTATTAATTATTTCCAATTCGCCACACTGGCCGTCCATAAAATGACGGAATTAATCGCCATTTTGCGCGCGACCGGAGCGAAGGCAGATTCTGCATTTTATTTCGGCATTCTTAATAATGTAATAGTCATCTAGATGTATATTTGTTCTGTCTCCATTTCAAGTTACTTTGCAAATCTGGATTCCAAGAACCTTTACTTAAATGCAAGGTATTGGCTCTACTTTTTCTTGTAAGACTACATGGATGATGAAACACTGTGGTATTAAATTGCAACTGTTAATATTGGTTTATTAAAAAAAAATCTTTCTGACATTTAGATTTTTATCTTTTAAGTTTTGACGATCTTATTGTGAAATTAATATCATACATTTTGTCATGAAAATATTTTTATTTATAATGGCATCAATATATTTCTCTGAATTATATATTAGCTTAAGATTATAATTGTAACTGATGATTCGAAAGTCCTTGTTGCTATACCTACTTGAATAAACAGATTTTTGACTTTTGACTTTGACTTTGACAAAGGGACCGCCCAACAATTTTTTTTTGGCGGGGACTAGTTGTTTGGAAATTAATTCAAATTAAATAAAAACGGTTGTTTCGGTCATAAATCGCTGAGCGATTCAAGTGCCTTCAGAGACCACCATTAGTCCACGGACCTTTAGTGGTTCCTATAAACTAGAGTTGGGACTATAGCCCGATCTCTTCAAGGTCTTTGCTCAGCACTATACTATCCGCTAAACCAACTGGTCACTGGAGTCGTCAAACTTCGCAATTGTACGCCCGCAAGGTGTAGGAGACAGTGTTATGAACGCGCCAGTTTTGCGGATAGTACTCGTATATGACGCACGTATATAGATTAACGTATTATTTTCAGGTACGCAACCCGCACGGCGCTCCGCTCGCCGTCGCCGGAGACGCGGTCCCGGCGCTCGACGGTCACCGTGCTGGCCAAGTTCTTTCTGTTCTGCACGGCCATGATCATGTTCTGCGTGCTGCTCTATATACCGGTGTATAATAAGGCCAATGATCAAATGTTTAAAGGTCAGTGTCCCACTGCTGGGAGAAGGCCTCCCCACCTTTTCTCCACTGTCAATTGCATTGCCCACCTTTCTGTAAAATGCGTTCAAGTCGGCCCGCCATCGCCTTTTTGGTCTGCCAACACCAATTAGCGTCCTCGTTGGTATGTCGTGGGCTCAGGAACCATTTTGGCCCACCTGACCAAGTGCATACGGCAGACGCCAGTTCTGGAGTTCCTTGGTTCGGATAGTATACTACGCTCCATCGCTCACTGGCGCCTAAACCTAGCCTCAGTTAATGAACAGGTAATGCCACATTTATTACTATATCTACATCTACAAAATCTTCGGAGCTGCGGGATGTGCAAGCGCCGGCTGCCCTCCCTTCGCGCCTCCGACTTTGCAAGAACACTCTAGGTGTAGGACAAACAAGACCACGTGGGCAGTCTAATTCAAAGTTTGACGCATTATTTATACATTGAAGAAAACAAAGTAAAATTATATTATACTTGGATGTCCATTTCACTGTTAACCATTTCTAGCTAGAGATTGAGCAGTTAAACCTGTGGAGATTTTAAAGTGTTTACGAGCATACTACTCTTTGTACTATTTTCTCTATTTTTTGTGTTTCAGGTGCTGCCGTCGCGGGCTGGTCCATCCACACAAACCGCGACACCAAAATATACGTTCAGCCGAACAACGTCACCACCATACACGAGCCCAAGCACATTTGCCCTCCACACACCAGCAATAAAAAGAACAACCTGTTTCTGCTTATCATAGTCTGCTCCTCAACCACACACTTCGACAGAAGAATAGCTATAAGAGAAACGTGGGGACATTACAAAACATATTTACAATTATCAAAGATTTATAATGAAATTAGGGAGAAATATAAAAATTATAATTATACTTATGATTTGTACGCGTTAGATAGTAATACTAATATTAATAGTAGTGAAAAAACTAAAAGAGATATCAATAGCTTCAAGCATTTGCTACCTGAGTTAGCTAAAGCTCTTCAAAATGATCTTAATTTTAATAAACATGAGGAGAAAACAGAAGTACCTGAAGAAAAGAGATTTGAGGATGATGTAATGCTTCCTGAGTTTGATATGAATAAAGAATTAGGTGAAGATAATGATTACAATTATGATTATGAGAGCAACGTTATGAAAATACCCCCTAAAGGGTATGAAGATAGTAATAATTTAGATAAAGTTCTCAATATGTTAAGGAAAGATAAACATTTTCTTAAAGATGCTGATAAAGATGATACAGAAATAGATGGAGAACCAGATTTCAAACTGTTGTTCCTTCTGGGTTTGCCTAGCAATGAGAACGACACAGAAGTACAGAATAAGATAGAAGAAGAAGTGCAGAAGTACGGAGATGTATTACAAGAGGGCTTTATTGATTCTTATAATAATCTCACTTTGAAGTCTATCATGATGTTGAAGTGGGTCACCAATAAGTGCAATGAAAGTGGTGAGTACCTATTTACTATTTACGAAGTTAAAAATAATAACGCGTCTTTACTCTTTAACTTGTTGAAAGTGAAGGATTCTGGGTAATATCGATAAAGCCCGTGTACTTAATATTAGATTTCATGGTTATCATGTACGACAGACCTAAGACCTAATGATTCTTTGAGAAGACCGCCAAGCATCGGACGGAAAAATAGTGCCCTCGGCGCCCTTGCGCGCGTGCGCGTAAGGCAAACCGGTTTATTTTGGACGTGATATCGCGTGCTGGCGCTGAGGGCACGAATTGACATCTTTGGCGGTAAGGGTTAATATTACACTAGTGGGATAAAACAGCGAGTGTTTTTGTTTTTAATGTTTAGCTAGCTTGGTTTCCGATTCCGGTAAGCTTGTAATTGTTAAAAATAAAATAACTTCTCATTTACGTCAAAATAAACTATTTTAAAGATGCAGACAGGGACCGCAAAACCCCTTTATTTGATTAATCTTTTCGATAGGGTGTATTATAAATTTGGGTTAGTTAAAAAGTTACCCAATGATATGGTAACCCTATCATCGGGTAGGTAACCCTAACGATAGGGTAACCGTTGTGTACAAGGTAAACCATATTCAATGTGGTTGGTTTCCCTGTCGAAGGTCTTAGAAATAGAGATTAAAATAGCTTGTGGAAACGTCATTGGGGCTTTTGATTTCGGTAAGCGCAACACAATGTACTTGCCAAATTGATAGGTATGGTTTAAAAAAATAAACTTTTCAATTACCCCACCTAATACCCCTTTATTGGTAACCGGTACCGGTCCCTGGATGTAAGGTAGTACCCCTTCAGGGCACATTTTTTCCACACAACACAACAACATGCTATACGGGGTGTAATCGTTAAGTGTGGCCAGGCCATAATTCCGTAAATATAACAGATATCAGAAAACTTCCAACTGATATCGAAAGTGCGTTATCCAATGAGTAAAATTGCATTAATAACTTTTTTGAATTAAAAGTATTAATATTAAAAATATTAAGTTTAAACGCTCCCATACAGTTAGTACCTACGACGACTCACTCTCAAAGTAGAACGTCGGTGCCGTAAGAGATAAAACTGCTTGAGATTCATTATTTGCAGGAATAAACTGTAATAAAATGATAATTGATTGATATGGAATAAAATGAAACAATTCATGAATCATTTGATAACGGTGAAATGACTAGACCGTACAAACTAGTCTTTCAACGAACGTCGTACTAAATGTATGGGAGGGTTTGAAGTTAATGTTTGGGATAGTTCTGATTTTATTTAAAAAAAGTTATTAATGTAATTTTGCTCATTGGGTAACGCACTTTCGATATCAGTTGGAAGTTTTCTGATATCTGTTATATTTACGGAGTTATGGCCTGGCCACACTTAACGATTACAGCCTGTATATTAATGTTATTATAATTTGTTTTCCAGTCCGGTACATCCTAAAGACAGACGACGACATGTACATAAACGTGCCAGCACTGATCACCAACCTTCGGAACCGGTCGCAAGAACACGAGCTCAAGCACCACGGCACTAAGGAGTACCTCCTCATAGGCGATCTCATCTGCGGCGCTAGGCCGGTCGCCGACAAACACAATAAGTGGTGAGTACACGAGCTCAAGCACCCCGGCACCAGGACCTCCTCATATGGATCCTCTGCAGCGCTAGGCCGATCTACAAACACAAGTGGTGAGTATACGAGCTCAGGTACACCGGCACGAAGGACAGGAAAACCCTTTTCGATAGGGTAACACTATTAAATTACCTACATTATGTTTTCCTGTCCATGGGTTAGCATTTAGTTATGGAAACCATTTTGAACACGGTTAAATAGCCATATTCAATATCCCTGATGAATAGCGCGTAGATAACTTATGAACCACTTACCATTTAATAGTGTTATCTTTTTCCTGTCTCGTTTTCACGCAAATGTTTTGACAGCAGAGCTTAAAATAGCTTAATGGCATACTAAAAACACTTGACAGGAAAACTTTATTACAGTTTTTTTGGTTTCGGTAAGTGCTTACCCGAATTTACTTCGTTCATTTGGTTAGACTATTGTATTGTTAGACTAAGTCCACGATATGCTTACCAAATTGGTAGGGTTTGTAAAAACATCCCTTTCAAATATCCCTCTATTGGTAACGTGTCCCGGTCCTTGGATTGGAGATATGATGCAACTATTTTGGATATAGTTAAAACGGAGAATAATATAGGTAAAACTTGCAGGTACAGCCCGCGGTACATGTACTCGGGACGCGTGTACCCGCGCTACCTGTCGGGTACCGGGTACGCGCTGTCTTCACCCACCGCCGCCGCGCTCTACCGCGCCGCCTTGCACCAGAACTACTTCCATCTGGAGGACGTGTACATCACAGGTACGTACGTGTGTAATTTTTGGAAGGGCAGTACCCCAGAATTGGTGGACCAAAGTTTTCAGATGATTGTTTTCCTACTTTCGGGGGCTTACATGGCCTGGTGGTATAGTCAGTCAAAATAATTATACACCTATTTTTTGTAGGTGGCCGGCAACCCACATGACCTGATGCAGCAAACTTTTCGATTGTCGATGATGAAATGTTGATTGTCGTCATGTGGCGCTGAGAATAATGAAGAATTAATGATATCTTTACTTCGTGTAACCGTAATCACATATTTTATTAGAACTTACAAACTAAGGGGTTAGTAAGTATAGCTAAGCTAAAGTGTAATGGGTAAAAAAAAATGTTTGCTTGCAGGCATGTGCGCACTGCGCGCCGTGCCGACGGTGCGTCCGCGCGACGACGCCATGTTCTCGTACGCCGTCGCGCCGCCGCGCCCCGCCTGCCACGCGCACGCGCGCGCCACCACCCACCACCTGCCAGTGGCCGCGCTCGCACGCACCGTGCAGAGGTTGCTCGACCCGGACAAGGTCGACCAGTGAGTATACACACACACTGTACTTTACACCACTACCACTGAAAAATAACGCGCAAATGACACCTCTACAGTTTCAGGTGTACAATCGCTATCAAATATATCGGAGCGTCCAAGGTACTCAGAAATATCTGATACTTTATCGCCTTGACAATAGAGGCGTTGTTCAGATATTTGTGACCACCTTGACCGTTCCGATATATCTGATGGCGACTGTACATAGACTTCGGCAGCTGCTTGCCATGAAGCGGACCGTGTGCTTAACCTAAGTGGCACCAGAAAACGCCTTTGTAATTAATCTGTTCGATAAGGTAACCCTATGTGGCCACCCTAATTATATGGTTACTCTATCTCTGTGTTAATCAATCGTTATTAAAAACCGTTTTTGAAAGTTGTATAACACCAATAATTACCAATTTTCATTACACAATGATACCCTTTTCCCATCTTTTTTTCACGCAAATGGCTTGGCAACATAGATTGGAATAGCTTGATAGTATTCTAAAAACACTTGATAAGAAAAGCTTTTGGTTTCAGTAAGTTTTGAGTAATAAGTAAACAATATGTTTGCCGAATTGTTAAAGTTTGTAAAAACAGTTCTATCATATGTGTACCTGATTAGGCGTGTCCACACCTGACGCACTGCCTCGCGAGAAAATGGCCGCGTGAGGCAGCTCGGCTAGTGTGGACGTACCTCGGCCGAGGCATTGCTTTTGCCCCGGCTGAGGCACGTCCACACTAGCCGAGCTGCCTCGCGCGGCAATTTTCTCGCGAGGCGGTGCATCAGGTGTGAGCACGCCTATTCACTTGATACGTATGATACTTACTTGATACTTTTTTAACTCGGCCAACATTTTTTTTTAAATGTTGCAATTACTCGGGCGTAATAGACCATTTTCTATTTTAAAAACCAACGTCTGACAGTTGGAACATCACGAGTTCATCATTCGGATAGTTGGTCGTTGGTCAATTAAATAACACGCGAAGTAAGATCATATTGTTGATTCTGAACTTAATGTATTATCTGTGAAACAGTCACTTGACAGTTTTTTTGTTTCAGATGTGAACGATTAAGACTAACACAGGTAAGGAGGGACCGAATGCGGCCGAAACCGCGCCCCAAGGGCAAGCGTTTATCTAAAATTATACCCCCTAGGTTATAAGAACTAACCACTTGGGGCGCTCATTACGGTGGTGGGGCGTCGATTTCAATCGCGAAAACATGTCACTTTTTTATCCGCTTGGTGACGCGTTCAATACTTTCTATGAGTAATGTAACCAATGCGACAAAAAAGGGCACTTATTTCCCTGTTAAAATTTAAAGTGTCATGGTACTGAATAGAAATAATGTAACAATTCCAAAATTTAAGAGAAGGAAAGGAGTGCGAGGTGCACTGCCATTTCGACGAAAATCCTTTCGCCTAATTTCATTTCCCAAACAACTTATCGCATAACGTTTAGTTGGCATTCCAACCTTTACCGTATGAATTGTTTCGCATAGTTTTATTTGAGCGTTTTTTCATTTGGCATAGGTTAGGTTAGTATTCGAAGGACTCGACCTAGACATGACCACGACCACTCTGCCAAGAGTGCACGACTAAGAAGAAGAAGATTAGTATGCCAAATAAAGATATGCGAAAAATAGTCATGCAAATGATATTATGCCATCTGATGATTCTGCCAAATGAAACTATAGGGAAAATAGTTTGGGAGTCATAATTTTCCATACGATTTAGTAAACCCCACACAAACTCTGCGTGTACTTTGCGACGGCGTGGCAAGTGTATGTGTCACTATAAACGTCGTTTTTTTTATATTTGTCATTTATTCTGGCTCTCCACACTTTGACACTTGCATAGTTGGTGCAGAGTTTGCGTGGTTGGATTATAGAACCATGAAAAGTAACATAAATATAAGTTTCGAAGAAACCAGACGTGGCATTTCGACGCCCCGCTACTTAAAAAAAACATTTCAATTGTTTTTGTAAAACTATTTCAAAGACGTGATCAAACTCAGAAGAAATGGTTTTATAAATTAACTTTAGGGACAAAATGGTAAAAAGGTAAAACTGATGAATATGAAAATTTTGCCTTAAATACTTTACGATTTTTACATTTTTTTGTCCCTTAAAAATTTAAAAGTATTATGTAGTAACTTCTAAATTAAGGGAACTATGGCCGTTTTCTAATATGCTACGGTAATGGTATTTAATTTATTTTATACTTAATGGTATAAGGATGTCCAGTTGCCAAAATATAATTGTTTAAAATTATTTTAAGTAATGCAATGCAATTTAAAATTTAAAAAATTGGTTTTTTGACGTGACAACGTCTTATAGTTCGATGGAACCGGCTGCACGCACGAAAAAACATGACTCATACGGCGTTACCTCGCTCTGAGGCGTTCCATTTAAGACTTGAAGTGCAAGCGAGAGCGCGGAACGAGCCACAAAGAGGCACAATCGGCTTTCGCGCTCGGCAGCGTTCGACATCTGTCTCTCTCCTACTTGAGTGAGCGATGCGTCCGCGTGGACAGCTGCTATACAATAATACATTTACATGTTTTCGTCAAGTATGAAGTGCAGTGAAATTAAATTTTTCTTTTGAAAAATGCAACCATTCCATAAGTATTTTCTTATGACGTTGTCACGTTCAACTATCGTCAGTAAACTGACTTTACAGACAACCGTTTGTTTTAATAATTTGATATGAATTTTTTTATGAAATTCATTTGATATTTTTTGTTAGTAATAAATGTAGGTAGAGGTTTGACAAGAAACACAAAGAAAAATAAGACGAATAAGACTCGAAAATGTGTAGACCAAATTTAAAATTGAAAAATATCGTATTTTTTTTTACTTTAAATGATATTTATGAAATAAGTTTTACTTTTAACATTTTTTTATTCGTTATGTAAACTTACTCGTTTTCCTTATTGTTTTGTGTGGAAATCAAATGTAGTTACAAAAGTTTTTTTTTTACTGGAATGGTTTCGGGGAAATTTGGAACTATACGTTAAATCCTTAGGGGTAAGTTCTTTGTAAATAACTTTATCTTTTTCAGCGACAATACTATTAAAACTGAAGGTAAAGATGTGTTAAAGTACACTTATATTAGTTTATATAAAAAAAGTTAAAATAGAATCTCTTTACTTAAATCCAACTTTTTTGCCTAGTTCGCTAAAAACTTGTTTTATCATCGTAGATAGGTTTTCTAGAGTATAGATAGGCTACTAAAATGTCATTGACAAAAACTTTTTTTAATGTTTTTAAAGGAAGCTTGTTGATATAAAGAAATACAAATATTAGTTCAAATAACAGGAATGGCAGACATTCATGAATTTCATGATACTTTATCATAATGTAAGCATACAGTGGTATTGTCTCTCTTCGGTGTCTCGATCCATCTAGTTTTTAAGGCCAACTGTTTATATATAATACGTCAAAGTCCAAAAAAAGTAAAAGGGTGTTTTCATTACAAAGGTGTATTTTTTACTTCTAAATGTGTCCATTTTGTAAAGTCGTAAAATTCGACATACATAGCGAAATAAAAGAATACTTGTTGTCTCAGTGTCTGAATAGTATTCCTTTATATACGTAATAAATAGCCAATGTTTTCAACTTTTCACACCCTGAAAGAAGTAAGAGGTAGCTACATTATTTCTGGAAACTACATCAAGGATTTTATGTAGAGGTATCTTTTCTTTTCTCAAGTCATTATAATTTGTGAGAAAATATCTCCGCAGGTGTAAGATCAAACTCCGTCTTAAACTAGTTATAAATCTTAATATAAAGCTCGCAAACACATAAATATGGCCAATAGAAATAGAGGAATGGAAAGGCTGTACATAAAAGAATTTTGCATGTTGTTGAAATTTAGTAGATAGTAACATATTATTATTACTTTTACAAATATGAACATAGCAGTTGGTATTGATGAAGTATAAATGATTATCGAAATTATCCGACTTTATTCGATATTCAGGATTACTCTATCACGCCTGTATGACATTAACGTGGTTTTTTCATATATAAATACCTTTATACCTATTTGCAACAGTAAAGTAATATGTTTTTTTAGTCGAACATCATGATCTGTTGTATAATACTGTTGTTTGATTAATAACAACAAACCGTTTTCTCTTACATTGCACGCATGCGCATTTTTATTTTGTTTTATTTTTATTTGTCCTTTATATATTCGTCCTCTTATAATTTTTTCGTCCCTTTCAGATGAAAGAGCCCACGCATAGGATACATGTGTTGTACAAATACTTAAAAATGCTGGTCTCAGACGAATGCTAGTGGCGTAGCTAAGACAAGAGGGGTAATTAAAATCTTTATTGTTAATATTCCGGTTATCGACGAATTATGGTTGTAATTATTTATACGTATCGGCAATTACTTAATTTATAACGTAGCTTATACATATACTATAAAATTGTCTCAAAAGAAAATACCAAGACTCAAAAGTATTATTATTGAACTGTTCAATGAAAGAGTATTATAATTGAATTATTTGAGGAATTGAATCTTACGAGAATGAATTATGAGTATTTGTATTGTATAAATAATATGATGGCTCGAAAATTAATACAATAAAGTCACATACTACTTTCAAACTCAAGAGGCAATTGGGGTTTATGCACAACAGTCAGTCTTTAAGTTATGTTTGCGCACGCAGCGACGGGCAAACTACGAAAAAAACGGGGAAAAGGTGTGAAATGAATTAGTGAAAAGTGTGGATCTGGGCTTTACACTCCTCGCTTCATGCCGTGATACACACGAATGTGACCCCTCACACATTTAGATAAATCAACTAGAACATTGAGACCGTCCGTCAGCTCACAGAGTAACATTCGGTTTTCGGGAATTTCGGATAAAATCGGACGTAATTGTGTAATTACACTAACGTACATGAAGGTGTTACATTCTGTATATAAATTATCGTAGAAGAACAAATATTCAAATCCATTTTTTAGGGTTCCGTACCTCGAAAGGAAAAAACGGAACACTTATAGGATCACTTTGTTGTCCGTCTGTCTGTCTGTCTGTCTGTCTGTCTGTCTGTCTGTCTGTCTGTCTGTCAAGACCATTTTTCTCAGGAACGCGTGGAGGTATCAAGCTGAAATTTATTTCAAATACTCAGATCTATTGTCCCTTGAAGCTGTGAAAAAATCAAACTTAAAAGCCAACGCAATCAAAAGATACAGTCGTTTATGCTGCAAATTTTAGAGTTTTTCGGCACTCGCAAAACCTACGGGGTACTTCCCGTAAATTCAGAAACTTGAAATTTGGCACGAAGCAACATCATATAGCATAGACAATGGAAAAATTACAAAAAGTAGATATTTTAAGTAAAATCATACAAAAAAATATTTTTTTTTTAATTTTAAACTTACTACCTATTTCCTCATAAACTCGTGGAGATATTCAATTTAAATTCATGTCAAATACTCAGGGCTATAGGACCTTTCAGATGTAGCAAAACCAATTTTTTATGTCAACGCAATCAAAAGAAATAGCAATTTAAGTCGCATATTTTGAAACTGAGTACTCGCAAGAAATTCAAAACCTAAAGGGTACTTCCCGTAAACTCAGAAACTTGAAACTTGGCACGAAGAAACTTCATATAGCACAGACAAAGGAAAAATTACGAAAAGTAGACATTTTTAGTAAAATCATACAAATTTATTTTTTTAAATTTTAAAATTACTACCTTTTTCCTCGTAAACGCGTAGAGGTATTCAATTGAAATTCGTATCAAATACTCAGGTCTATAATACCTTTCAGCTGTAACAAAATCAAACTTCTATGTCAACGCAATGGGTGAACTTTTACTTATATACCTACAGGTTTGTACGGAACCCTCGGTGCGCGAGTCCAACTCGCACTTGGCCGGTTTTTTTTTGTATTCTCATCTGTCCCCGCCTCGATCGCGCGCAGCACGATGGATGGATAGTGGCAAAAAGTCATATTGTATTAAAATAATCAACCAAATCTTAAGCATACACTTCAGTATTTTTTCCCAGTTAGCAATAAAGAGGCATTGGATCGGGTATTTAAATAAATAATATTATAGGACAATCTTACACAAATCGCCCTAGGCCTACGGTAAGCTCAATAAGGCTTGTGTTATGGGTACTAGACTACGAAATATATAATGTTCAAACCCGTTACTCTATCATTAGGGTTACCATATCATTCGGTAACCATATTATATGGTTACCCTATCGAAATAATTAATCAAATAGAGGGTTTTCCGGTCCCTGTTCTTTACTTAATTTTTTATGGCAAGTTCAAAAAAAATTGAGAGCAGAATGCAGCATGACATTCGGTTGTCACCGGATAAACCCGAAGCATGTTTCTAAAGCCCGAATGTTATTTTAAGAGCTCACGCACAACAAATAATTTAACAATTAATTTTATTATTTACAACTTATAAATTCCTATCGTTGTGAGACATCGTGATAACTTCGAGTGACTAAACTTTTGCTCATTTTTATTTTTGTGTACTAAACATAGCATGATTTCTTATTAGTAAAATGTTCGTTATAGATTTCTTATACTCTTGATTTTTCTACGCATGCGTCATGTTTTTAGTACACAAGATCCTAAAAAGTTTGATAGTAGATATATAACTATTTTGAGATTATTTTTTTATTGGAATCAATTATTTTTATTCCATAACAGTATTCTGTGTTTGGACCCTTTTTTTAAGGTTTTTTATTTTAAATTTAAACGTAGTATTGCTAAGTAGTACATTGTAGATATTATTGAAAATGAAGAAAGTTGTATATTGTTAGAATATAGGTAGGTGTTAATTTGTTGGGACCCGCGCTCACACGTCCGAATGCCGAGACAGAGAGGAAGATAAAACGCCAATAAAAAAAATAGCTTAGAGAATTCAACCAACCGGAGCGTTCCCCTCTGCCGAAAACATATGACCAGTGGTACTGACGTTTTTCTGACGTGGCTATTTGTACGTTACGAACGAATAGCCATACATTTGACGTTCCCCTCCCCCGCAAAAATCGGCAGACTTTTTGTATAGAAAATGACAGACATGGCCGCTCCGCTTGGTTGAACTCTCTAAGGATCGGAGTGACAGATCTTAACGAAAAGTCTTGTTGTCATTTCTATAATACACAGTTTCGATTTGCGTTATCATCGCGTTAAAGATATACGAGTGTCACAAGAACTATTGCTTAAAATAGTTTGTACTGTGAAAAATTCCATACATTAATATCGAATGATGTTAAGGACAGTTACCAAGATATACATTAACGTTGAATCTTGTTTTGTTGTTTGACTTTCAAGCTATAAGGCTAAAAGTATGAAATTGTCAATTTTGTTTTAAATTTAATTTTTATGTATTCTTAAAATATTCAAAATCTCTTGTATGGAAAAGTTTAAATTTCATAACTTAATAAATAAAGGGTAAATTTGGTAAACCCAAAGGAAACAATTCAAAATGTGAAAAACGCTGTCCTTAAGTAGACTATCTTGCAAAGAGGAGTCCATTAAAAAAAAACTATTTTGTCGTGTGACGCGGGTGGTATTAGATTTTTATCAAAGTGATGTAAGTGCCTTTTGATCCATGTATTATTTTTACAAATCATTGTTTAACACCATTTAATAATAATCATCGTGCTATATGATTTAACAAGTTTTAATTAATAAGTAGTTTGCTTTTTTGCACACTGATCATGATATGATTTTTTGTGGTTTTGTCATTTTCAAATTTTTATTTTATTATATACTCGTAAATCCATAGCCAACTACATATGTGTAAATAGTGTTACTGTTGTCTCGAATTTTATTTTACATTGAATCTTTGCTTCGAATCTATATTAAATGTTTATTGACACATTTTTCAATAAATATATAACGTTCAACCCTTGGACGCTTAACTGTTTATGCACTAAATTTCCTTTCATCCTTTACATTAAAATTGAATGAATTATATTTATTTTACCATGTTTATTGTTTTCGCTTGATGAACGTATGTGGTTTTGATATTTTCTACTGGCCAAATTATGCGTGTTAAATCGTTTTAGATATACTATATAGTTATTGAGAGCTTTATACCTTATTAAATCTCTTAAATGAAATAAAATAGTTAGTGGTTTTTCTAATCCAACATATTGCTATTATTGTTTAATAGTAGTTTACGGGACTGCTACATAATGAGGGGCGTTAAAATACGAGTGTGGTTTTCTCTCACTTATTTCGTTTTATAATAATATCACACGAGTGTTTCAATGCCTAATTATGTATAGTTACATACATTACTTTATCTACACACATATTGCAACTCCTCAATGACGTGTTAGATTTATTAGAATGACCGCCATTGCACCAAATGGCTAACAAAATTTCAAATCGATATCAACTAGTTTTTCATATCTTTCTATACTTTAATTACATTCAGATTTCGAACATTTTCTGGAATTGTATACCAGAAGATGTTCGAGATTTGAATGTAATTAAAGTATCGATCATCGATACTCTAAAGTACACTTTACGATGCACCATAGCTACAGGTTTCTTAATATAGGCCGTTAGCTTATCGTTTCTGAACATAGCATAGGGAAATTATAATATGGGTGTAGATAAAATAAAATACAGTGCCCAAGCAAACCGTAAAATACTTGAGATGTGTACTCAGGATTAGATATTTCAATTGTTTAGTTACATACTTACCTTTCTGATCCAAAATTCATATCGTCAACCGTCAGTTTGATTAGGGTAAGGGATAGGAATTTCCTAGTCCCTTACCTTCATTTTACCATCGAATAAGATTGTAAAGCTTATTACCAGTGATCGGAATTGGTAGTGCCATTTCGCGGGACTTCGGTGCGTAAGCTTAGTATGGATATAGTTTTTTGAACCCCGGGATTTGATATGAAAATTTTATTAAAAAAAAAATATTTTAAATTTTTGGTTTAAAAAATGTTTTAAAGAACCTATGAAAAATGTGGTTTCAGTTAGATATTGGACGTCAAAAGAAATAGATTGACAATAGAAAATATTGAAAAAAAAAATGGTTTGCTACTATAATTTCAAAGAAAGTAGTAATTTAATTATGTTTATTTAATATAATGATGTTGATGTTTCGTGTTTTATTTTTGTATTATTGTTAATTGTAATTGTTAAACGAAAGTAATTTTAAATGAATGATGTATTTATAATGACAATTTTTTTTTACTTTTGCGTTTTGAAGAAAATTTTCTGTGAGAAATACGAGTCGAAGAATCTCAAGTCTTATCCATGTTCTGTACAATGTTTAAGGTCATTCACCCGAAATGGCACTACCTATTCCGATCACTGCTTATTACAGATAATGTATAATATGTCACTGCATATTTATAAAAACTTAAAGGATTAGATGCTCGAAAAAGTTATTTCCTTTTATATTTAAGTTATAAATAACATTTTTTATAGTTTTGTTAATGATAATTACTCTTTTTTTATTTATTTAGTGAACACGGGTGTCAAATACAGATCAATATTATTGTACTTATTTATGTATTTTTTGTTATCGTTAGTGGGCATGCTGATGCTGCAGAGAAAAAGGCTCACGCTGCATACAATATATGTATATTGCAATGTTTGTTTGTATGCAGCGGGGGCTTTTGCCCTATAGCTGACTATATGCCCTATACCCTATTGATTACTTTGAAAACTATATATTATTATAAATATTTATAAACACTTCAATGAGAAGTTTTCTAGACATACAACTGTGTACATTTTTCTCGTATATTTCATTATAAAAATAAATAGTTTAGTAAATGAATTACATATTATGTTAGTCTTTAAACGCCATTATTAGTGTTTTAGTTTGTAAAACTGTAGAAATGTCATATATTTGTATAGTATATGAAAAGGTTATAAAGAAGATTATCCAAGAAGGCCATGTTATGTTAAAGTTATAAATAAAAAATGAAAGGCAATGTCCCAGAGATTCGATACATTTTGAAACTTAAAGACATGTCTGATCTTTAAAACTTAACATGTTTTAAGGCACTAAAAAGTAAATAATTCCTTTTTTTATACATTTTTAACTTTATTTTTATTAATTTGTATACTATTTTATATTTAAAAATACTGTTATAATTTTTAATTTTTTTTATTCTTACATTATGTTATGGTAACAAAACAATATTTAGAAACTTTTTTTATATAATTGACATTGAAGACTTGGACTTTATTGAGATGCTTTAAGATTCAAAACGTGCAATTTCAGCGACTTGTAAAATAGTTATTTTTCATACTTGTAAAGTGTTGCAAAATAAAGTCATTATAAGATTAGCTTTGCCTTTAAAAGTCCCTAACGCATAGTGTTCCGAATGTGATGACTTTTGTAATAAATGAAACGAATGGATTTCTACATCTTTTATTTATATCTTATTAAAAAATACCCATCTAAGTGCGAGATAGATTCGCGCCCACGGGTCCCGCACATCATACAATTATAGTATTTTTTTTGAGCCCGTCTCACGCTTGACTTTTTATAATGTTTCTTGTAATCTATGGGTAAGTATAGAACTATTTTTTATATCTATTTCAAAAGTTTAGGCAACATTAGTTTACGCTACCGCGTCTTTGGGTCACCGACTTACGAATGTTTACCAAATTTCTACTCAGTCTTGTAGTTTTACTGCAAATAAACTGTGACGGACAGACCGTATAAAATTAAGGTTTTTTTGCTTTTGAGGTACGGGACCATCTTTGTGTAGGGACACAGATGGTCCCGAGAAGGAGGGTCTTCAGTATTTTTATCTCCTAAGTCCTAAGTTTTTATCGCCTGATCTTTTAAAATATAAAATCATTTTCATAACGTAACATCTTGTTGCAGTTCAGGCGCTAAGTTTAGGTTACATAACATCTTGTTTTTGTTATAAAAATATCAGGCGTTTTGTTTTTTCATACATCTACAATCTTTTGATGCTGTTGCCACTGACAAGGCCACGCATGGGAGCTTGCAGCACCGCATTATCGCGTAGCCCTGCCCCTCCCCTGCTTCGAGGAACAAAGGAAATCTAGGAGACTTATCGCACTAGAAACCGGTTTTTTTTTTTTTTTCAAAAACGAAATTAAAATACGCCACCACTTTTTTTGCATTGCAGCATCGGCATTTCGTGTTCCCCCATTAAAAACGCAACTAATTATATATATCTCATCTAGGATACTTATCGAACTAGGTTCAGTGTCGTGGACTCATAGATAGAGCATATTTGGGTCGACCGACTAGACGCCGTCCTGTCGGTCGTCCTAAGTATTGCTGGGCAGACAGAGTAGGAGCGGATCTTCAGGAGCTCGGCGCCGGTGGAAGCCGAACAAATGGCGTGCTCTTGTGTCGGAGGCCAGAACTCATTTTGGGTCGTTGCGCCAAATAAATAAATAAATATTTGGGGACAATCTTACACAAATCAACCTAGTCCCAAACTAAGCAAAGCTTGTACTATGGGTACTAGGCGACGATATACATACTTATATAGATAAATATATACTTAGATACATAGGAAACACCCATAACTCAGGAACAAATATTCGTGATAAACACACAAATAAATGCCCTTACCAGGATTTGAACCCGGGACCTCCTGCTTCGTAGGCAGTGTCACTACCGACTGGGCTAGGAGGCCGTTAATAAGTTTATTAAATAAGTAAGTAATTAGTCCTAAGGTCCAAAACAAAGTTTTGAAGGCTCTTTGCGTTTCACCTCTTCGTCTACACCAAACCCTTGTCCAGATAAAAGGATAACAAAATAAAATACAATACTTAGCTCGACTTATTTATTTAGAAGATAATTATATGGGTTAAACATAAGTACAAACAGCAACACTCTTAACTGTACATCGGTGGACCTTATTACAAAAGGCATAAGGTCCACCGATGGACAGTTAACAGTGTAGGCTATGGTACCTAAAATATTAACTGCAGAAATTCTACTATAAAAAACGCGTATTACGTCCGATACTTTTTGGTGGGTAACAGAAATAATATATATTTTATTCTTAGAGTTAATTATTTATTTATTTTAGTTTTAGTTAGTTTTATTTGTTATATTTTTAAATCCGTATTAAATTAATACAATATATATAGGAAGATGCAAGTGGGGGTTTTCAGAAGAAAATTACCATTTTTGAAAAATTCTCAGTAGAAATAACTCAAAATATGTAGGTTATCAAAAAAAGGTACACTTTTCTGAAAGGACCCAAGTATGCGATTTAGTCTAAAATATACTTAGTTGCAACCGAAGTCGCAAATGTAGTTGTTGATGTAAGCTCGGAGTAGGTAGTTGGCGCGGTAGAAGAAGACTTCTCGCTCGTAGATGTTCAGGTAGGACAGGTCGGGTGTCAGGAAATCGGCTGTTGGTTTGTCTGTGGAAAAACATAATCGTCATGGTCATGACTTCATAATTATTTATTTTTATTTATTTATTTCCAAACATATTACACAGTATTACAGTAGATACTAAGGCACTGTGGTATGCATACAATATTATTATTATTTTAGAATAACGTTAACATAGAGTTGTGTTATACAATAACAATAATCTTAAATACTAAATACTAACTGAAGACGGCCAATCATCCATCGCCTCACATAACCTCTTACATTCGTCATATAACGTCTTCCAACTACTGGCAAAAACATCGCAGTCAGGTGCTGACTCGAGAAGTGCGTTAAGGTAATGTAAGGCGCGAACTAATGGCAAGTTCCTGTACGCCACAGTGCGCGCATTAGGAACTGCCAGTAAGTTGCGATTACGTGGCCTAAAATTTATCTTTGATTGAAACAGAGGGGGTACGAGAAGGCGTACCAGTTGTGAGACCAGCTCTGGACAGTCTGGACATTATGTATCTACTTACTCCAGGAATAAGTGGGCCAAGCGATATTGATGCACTGGACTTCACTAACTAAATATCTTTTGGTATACAGGGTTGTTCATAAAGTACGTCATAAATCTTTGACGATCTTTGATTAACTTTTTTAAACTAAACTACGTAGACATTAAATTTTGCAACAGCAGATTACAATTATCTCAATGTAGACCTTTACCGGGGCTAGCTACCTATCCGAGACTAAGGAACGACGATAGCACTCACCATTAGGGTTGATTTGGAAGATTGGAAGAGCCGTGACGTCAGCGAATGTGAAGCCGTTGCAAATGTTCAGGCGGTTGGCTTCCGGCACGTTCATCGTGAGGCGGACCAGAGCTGAGCATCGAAAAAATAAATATAAGAAGACAAATTTAATATAAATCGCCCTAGTCCAACAGTATGTTGTCTGGGGAAAAGGTGGTAGTGATTAGCTTGAATTAAACATATTGTTTAAGTGATTTCTCATTATTTTGACAAAAACGGGACTTAATCGCGTACACTTACTTTTATTATTTCCAAACCACCAGATGTCGTGAGTGTTGTGTGTAGGCAAAGTGACAACCCTAGCGTGAATGTGCGTAATCGAGACCAACTGCGGGTAGTTCGAAAACCCCGCGCAACTAGGAGATGCTGATACAATTCCTCGCCAGTCTGCTTGCGACCATGAGCGTTACGGCAAATAATAAAAGTAAGTGTACGCGATTAAGTCCCGTTTGTGTCAAAATAATAAGTTATATCCACGGATCAGAAGACAATCCGGATAGTACTTTTACTATATTTATCTACACTCAAACTGTAAGTACTCTAATATGCGTTCAAAAACCGTAGACAATGACAAGCATTACAACAAACGATTTAACTATGATAAGTTTCTTATCTGCGGCAGTAACGTAATTTTAACTTTGCATGCTCAAATATTGTTAAGCAATGAGATCCAATTTGGAACATCGAATTTGATAACATAATGTTGGTCAGGAAGGAGCACAGGATTGCTCCTTCCTGACCAACGGCACGCGCCCGCGCGACTGCCGGCACAATCGAGTTGGCCATGGCGGTGCAATGGCGGTCATTCTATGGTTTCCGAACACTTAATTTAATATATATAATATGAGTGTAGATAAAGCAGTGTATGCAACTGTACGTAATTAGGCCTTATTACGTAACAGTTACATAAACTACTATTCCCTAACCACAGTTAATTGAACCTTATTACCGAGCAAAACAGTCGTTCATAGGTCACTAGTAAAACGTAATAAAAACGGTCCGATAGAGAGCATAATGTAGGGGGCGGTGTCTCACTCGCACTCGTTACAAAATTGTCACATTTGACACATATTGACATTTTGATTGTCTGATGACGTCATTACCTCCTTAGTCAAAACGAGACACAGTCCCCTAGATAACCTTTTCTTTCGGCCTCACTTTGTGACCGAAGTATCGATCCACTTCATATAAATCCATGGTGATATCCACAGAACTGAACCCTGCTGCAAGAGGCACGTCACTCGCGTGCTTCGTCATGGTTGCTGCTATAAAAGATTAGGCGGTAGGATTTATGGCCTAATTCCAACACTAACGCATCCCGCATTTAGGCAAGATATTATATAAGTAGGTATAGTTCTGCAGGCAAGGCAATGATTTTTAACATGACTGAAGCTTCGTTCGCAGTTTAAGAAGTGTTTATTGTAAAGTCAGACCACCTAACTCTGCGCTGCAGCGACAAGACGTCTTACAATGCTGTCCACACATAGGGTGGGTTTGCACCACGCACAACTAACGAACTGATCAACGTTAAATATGGCGACGGAGCTGTCATCCCATAGAAAACTGTCAAACTTTTCATACTACAATTTTTTAACGATGACGTTAACGTTAACAGACAGTTTGGTGCAACCGGCCCTTAGACTTGTAAATTCTACAAGTTAGCATGGTATGACTACAGGAATAGGAGAGATGCAATATTTTTATTTTTGCTTTAATTTGAAATAATTGCACGTAGAATAGACCACGAGTGTATTAAAAAACGAAAATATCGCTGTTACAAACTCACAATTTAAATTTTCGCGCCTAAACGGAGCTACAGTCCCAGTGACGTCACTCATGTGTGTCAGTGTCACTCGCCATAGTCGTGATATTTGTTCATCCTTGGTTATATGTATGGATGGTAGAAGGTAAGGATGACAATCTATATGGTGTAAAAGTCATCTTTTACTATATCATTCATAGTTGTCAAAACAGGAGTGACGTCACCAGACGATGATTAGTGGATTATACGTTCCATTTCACACTACTTCAAATCGTAATTATTGTTTGAAATTAGTATAAATTAATGTAAAAACGTTTTAATTTTAATAGCTATTATTTAATGTTTTTTCAACATTTTGATTACAAAATAATGGTAAATATTACAGCTGCATCTTCCCTGTTAGGTACTCACGGTAAGTGCCCCGAATGTGGTAGCTGTAGGTGGAGTCCTCGCGCAGTGAGTAGTGCTGGAACAGCGTGCGGTTCGACTCGAAGTCGATGTTGGGGCAGTCGACGGAGATCACCGCCACGTCCGTCTTCTTGTTGAAGCTTTAACCAGGTTTCATTATAGTAGCTTATGTAACTGTTACGTAATAAGGCCTAACTATGTACAGTTGCATACACTGCTTTATCTACACACATATTATAAATCCTAAATGACGTGTTCAGAAACCATTAGAATGACCGCCATTGCAACGCCATGGCCAACTCGATTGTGCGGACGGTCGGGGAGGAGGACAACCGCGGACGGGGAGGAGGACTGTATTTTGATTACGTTACCAAAATCTATGTTCCAAATTTGAAACTCATAACTACAATATTTGAGCATGTAATGTTAAAATTACGTTACTACCACGGATACAAAACTTATCATAGTAAAATCGGTTGTTGTAATGTTGGCCATTGCCTACCGTTTTTGAACACATTTTAGAGGACTTACAATAAAATAATGTTCATAACTTAATTTTAACTTCTTATATCCGTTAATGCGCATAAGGAATTGGATGCGCATGTGTTTGTCGACAGATCCAGTTGACACAACCTTATTACCAGTGATCGTAGATTTTTAGCAAAACCGGTGCAAATTGCAATAACGTTTTTTTGTGATATTGTTATTTAGGTAATTACCAACCATCTCTACATTATTACTTTGTTGTAAATGGTTTTGATTTTATTTGATTCTTGGTAATAATTTAATAGCATCAAAATAATAATAACCACTGCACCAAAAATAATGGAGCAAAGTGCAAAAGTGTATACATATTTTTGCCGTTGACTGTACCTACCTAACTTCAATGTTTTAACGGTGACTGATGGTTTGGTAAACAACTCAAAGAGTTCCCTCGATTTCTCCAGGATCCCAACGTCATCTTTCAAACAAAAAAAGAACTTTCCAAATCGGTCCAGCCGTCTTCGAATAATCAGTGAACATACTTACATAAAAAAAATAGCAAAAAAAAACAAACAAAGATCCCGACGAATTGATAACCTCCTCCTCCGAAATCTTGAAGTCAGTTGAAAATATTCAAATCACTATAGGTGTGCCTATAATAGTTGAAGAGTTCCCGCGATTTCTCCAGGATCCCATCATTAGATCCTGACCCGGTTACAATAGGACCAACTGTGAAGTATACCTACTCTTTCAAACAAAAAAAATTTTGCTAATCGGTCCAGCCGTCTTCGAATAATCGGTGAACATACTTTAAAAAAAAAACCGGCCAAGTGCGTGTCGGACCACGCATAGGAGGGTTCCGTACCTTCAATGTAATAAGAACTAAACTAGTATATGATAAGACGCATCTCCTCAATTTTTTTCATATTTTTGGAGTTACGGTTCAAAAGTTACAGGGGGGGGGCACAATTTTTCTGACTTTCGAAGCGATTATTTCAGAAAATATTCACTTAATCACAAAATGGTCAAAGAAACCTCAATGTTATTTTTAAAGACCTATCGATTGATGTGTCACATGTTGATATTTGGTTTAATTTTTTTTTTTTAAATTTGGTTACATCTATGGGGCGCCCCCCTAAAAATATTTTTTTTTCAAATTTAACTACATAACTAAGTAGCGGCATACAAAATACACCTTATGTGTAAATTTTATTCAGATACGTCGTATAGTTTCAGAGTAAAATGGCTGTGACATACGGACGGACGGACAGACAGACAGACAGACATGACGAATCCATAAGGGTTCCGTTTTTTGCCATTTGGCTACGGAACTCTAATTAGCAAAAACAAAGATCCCGACGAATTGATAACCTCCTCCTTCCGAATCTTGAAGTCGGTTGAAAAGGACTTTTAAACAAATAACTTATTAAATACTTACAAGAACTCAGACACGTAGCATTTATCATGGTTTCTAACTATCAGCCCCTGGTCGATGTACGACGCGTTGAAGTACGGCGTCTCAAACCGCCACGTGCCGATGGTGTACTGGCCGGGAAGCGAACCCCAGACCGGCTTGCAGTGGGAGTTGGCTTTCAGGTTGTCGCGGATACAGTGGTGGTCGCTCAGCACGCATGGGCGGACCACGTCACCGGCTAACAAACGAAAAACGATGATTTAATTGATGATATCGTCAAGATAAAGTAGGACCGTCAACCACCGAACAGATTTCAAAGATGGTTAAAAGTTAACTAAATAAAGGTTGTCCCAAAAAATTTAATGGATACTACTTTTTTTTCGTTATTATATTATTTGTTTATAAATCATAAAATACACTAAATAGGGTTATGTGCGGAATAACACGTCGCAAATAGTCTTCACGGCTTTGCTGGCACATACGCACTCTTCTGTCAAAAAATTCCGTGACCATTTCGCATAAATTCGGCTGATTTTCACCGATCCAGCGATGCAATTTGAGTTATTTAATAAGTACATTAAAAACCAACAAATATTAGGTTGACACATAAAATAATCAATTAACTAAATCTGATAATTACTCAGGGATGTCTCTAGTCTCTGAAGCCAAAATAGGTAATCAAACATAAACACACCATTCTAAATAATCCTCATTACGTACAAAGGCCAAGAAATAAAGGATTGTCAGGCGTATGTCATACAAACGGTAGAGCAAAGCGAGGCCGTTTAGTAACAAGTTAGCAATCCCTATTCCAGCAGCAAAAGGCTACAAACGCTTGAAAGGTGATGCTTATAAATAAATAAATAAATATTATGGGACAATCTTACACAAATCAACCTAGTCCCACAGTAAGCTCAATAAGGCTTGTTTTGTGGGTATTAGGCGACGAATAATGGAGCCAATGGAAGGAAATATATGATTGCCTTTTAAAGGCTTACTGTGACTTACCCTTGGCCAGGGAAAGAGCTGCGAACACAACAAGTGCTTTGGTCAGCATCTTCACAACCGTAAGCTGTCCTGGCTGGAAGACTATTGCGGCTCGACTGCAAGACACACGGGTTACCGTCACAATTGTGTCAATATTTGATGTCAACGCCTTACCAAGTTAAGTTTGCTGTTGTTTATGAATTGAACAAGTTGAGGTAAGTGAATCATAATTGTTAGATATTAAATCGTAATGCTGTGAACTAACTACAGTCAAGTTATAGTTAAAAAAAAATGTTTATTTACAAAACGGCTTACAATTTTTTAGGCCTAATAAAAAATTTTTTTCTATCAGTCCTAGCAACAATTTTAGAAGTATTAAAACAGTGTTTTGAGAATTTCTACATTTTTGATAATAAGTTTTTTTTAAGTATTTATTTCTTGTTTTTAGTATTTTAGATCTAAGCAAATCAAAATATCTCCTGTGATATAGATCGAAAATGTTTACAATTTTAAGTAAGAAAAGTTCAAAATACTTAAATTCTTAAGCTTTCAGTGCTGACCACTCGACAAACAAATAATAAATATCAATTTCTAAATTTTGTTCACATGACATACACAAACACAAACGTTGATATGACATTATTTGTAAGTTTTAATTTTTGCATGACAAATTCTGGTTTCATGTGTGAACCTGAATAAATTTTGTAAGACCTTTAGGTAGGTACCACATTTGGAGCAAATCAATATTTGTATTTGATTTTTGCAGGGACCACCGACTGTTTGCAAGCAAATGCCTATGACAAAACAAGTAAACGAGCGTTATTTTTCGCGGACCACTTGTGGTTATTTCGCTGGCCTACGGACCCGCGGTTGAGAACCAGTGCTTTACCGCAAGTGTTTTGTTAAGTTTGTCTCACATTAATGCTCACGCACATAGATTCAGACAAAAGAACTGAATTTGCGTATAAATCGTATAAATTACTTATAGCAAACTATTTCTGTAAAATTAAAAGAATTAAAGACCACTTACCTGCGTTCCAAATTATGCTTTATAGCCTCGAAATACGGTTGATATTAGTTTAGCAAACTCTGAAAGAAAAATAAGATAAATATATAATGATTTGTTACTATGTTTTCGCGTTAAGTATTGTTCTAGATCGTTTGTTTAGGTGCGCGTCAATGGGAATTTATTAATCATCTGTTTTTGACTGTCTTTTGGTATTTTTCTCCGTGAAATATAGCATTTTGGGTCCGTAGTCGGAATAGTGAATTAGGCTTTTATACCTAAAAGTCGGCCATTAATTTACTCGTGTCTGTTTTATTATTACTTAGTTAATTTATTTATTTAAAAGTAAGTCAACGGTTTACTAAATAAGATATATTATTATTATATAAGATATTGAGTACTTTGTTAGGAGTTAGGAGCTAGGACTAGAGGTGAATGCGACGTAATGTGATTTTTTCTGCTGCGGACCCACTTCTTCTTCTAATTTGCTTACAGCAGCACATTTTATCTTCTCGGTTCTCTAATATTCCTAGACGCTATCCCAGATGCTTTAGAGACGAGAAGGCGACTTCTTCTGCTCGCTCGACAGCGTCTCTCTAACATCGGTGCCCATGTCGCCCTGACTCTGCTTCTTTGTTATTTATATATTTGTTTAATATCGACTTACAGCATTGCCTTTCTGTAAGTACCTACGTATAGTGCTCGTTTGTCTATCTTGTATATCTCTCTCAATTGCTCAACGGTTAGCTGGAAGAGATCCCTTACAGGGATAAGTTCGCCTTACTACGTTGTATTTTCTTTTGTTATGACTGTATTTTGACCTGTTTTATGTACCATAAAGTGTTTACATACGCACATACATATTTTATATAAATACAGGGTGTTTTTTCAATAACTAGCCATATTGTGCGAGGCGATTACGTAGGCCATACTCAACAACTTTTACTTGGACCAACTCTAGGGAGGTTTTTTTTGGGGTTTCGGGGATGGTGCATAATATGGCTTGTTATTAAAAAAATATCCTGTATAGTTTTTATCACTTTTATATGTACGTCGTCTGCGGTGTTATATTATAACCTTCATGATTTCAAGTATAGTAGGTAAGGTTTGTATGACATATACGAGTACATCCGCGAGTATCATTTATCATGTTTGAATGACATGTTCCCAGGCTGGGTGATGGCAGGTGGACTAAGATGTTGACGGATTGGTGGCCACTTTCGGATGAAAGGAGTCCTTGGCGTCCGTTGGCTCGTTGGGTGGACGACATTCGGAAGGTCGCGGGTAGAGATGGGTAGGGGTGAGTATTTACTCAGTATTTATCCAAAGCACCCAGTTTAGCAGCAGCTAAGCTAAGTATTTACTCGGTATTTACTCCTGAGTTTTTACTCACTACCCACCTCTAGTAGCGGGTCACTTCTGGATGAGATTAGCTCAGGACCGGGACAAGTGGCGTACTCGAAGAGACCCTCTGCTTAGCAGTGGGCGATAAATGGCTAAAATGATGATGATGATGTATGGTTCGCATTAGGTTGAGTACTTTTTAAGGTATTTATAGTCGATTGTACACCAAGGGGATAAAGCACTGTTTTATGTCACGGGCGCAATATTGAATCCTGAACGTAACGAAGGACTCCAGATTTTAATCCCGAGCGTAGCGAGGGGTTTATGAGTTAATTCCCGAGCGAAGCGAGGGAATTAAGACTGAGTCCTGAGTGCAGTGAGGGGTTCAAGCGCGCCCGTGACAAAAACAGCTTTATCCCCGAGGAGTATACTCTACTTTTCTCACCTCTTGCGAGACAATAAAATAGCTAAGGCTACTAGAAACGGATTTTTATTAAAGTAAATCAAAAGTAAAAACCGGCCAAGTGCGTGTCGGACCACACATAGGAGGGTTCCGTACCTTCAATGGAACCAAACGAATACCAAAAGGTCGTATCTGGTGCCTATGGTTTTTTGGAGATAACTCAAAAATAGCTAAACCGATAATGTTCAAAACAATTTGCGTAGAAAGTATATGATAAGACGCATCTCCTCAATTTTTTTCATATTTTTGGAGTTACGGTTCAAAAGTTACAATTTTTCTGACTTTCGAAGCGATTATTTCAGAAAATATTCACTTAATCACAAAATGGTCAAAGAAACCTCAATGTTATTTTTAAAGACCTATCATTGATGTGTCACATGTTGATATTTAGTCAAAAAAATAGTTACATGTATGGAGCGCCCCCCCCCCCCTAATTTTTTTTTTTCAAATCTACATAACTAAGTAGCGGCATACAAAATACACCTTATGTGTAAATTTTATTCAGATACGTCGTATAGTTTCCGAGTAAAATGGCTGTGACATACGGATGGACAGACATACAGACAGACATGACGAATCCATAAGGGTTCCGTTTTTTGCCATTTGGCTACGGAACCCTAAAAATTTATTCTTGATACATTAGTCCATTTTATTCAAATTTTATCTTCAATTTTTATAGAACCTGCAGTTTTACTCCGTATACTGCAGCGTCTTATGACACTCGCGGCATTTGTTTTAGGTATTTAAAATTGAGGTGGCCAGCACGATTTTCCGAATAAATTCGATTTTCAAATCAGCTCGACGCGGCGTCGCGGGCCCCGGCTGGCGTCGCGGGGCTGTGCACCGTGCGGACTTTACCAAATTAGACTTTAAGCACATAACAATAAGAACTATGGGAAGTGAAATCACATTATTAACCAGCGGGTTATAATGAGATTTAGTACATTATAACCCGGCTAAAGCCAAGGGCTATAATGATTTGCTTTCGGTGAGGTTTGCATGATATATAATTTGGCATTGTCGAGCAGGTGGTGTGAAATAGTAGTTTATGTAACTGTTACGTAATAAGGGTCCTTAAAACATGAGTGTGGTTTTATGAAATGAGCCGCAGGCGAATTTCATAATAAGATCACACGAGTGTTTTAAGGCCTAATTACGTACAGTTGCATACACTGCTTTATCTACACTCATATTATATATATTAAATTAATTGTTCGGAAACCATAGAATGACCGCCATTGTACCGTCATGGCCTACTCGATTGTGCCGGCGCTCGCGCGGGACCAATCGAGTTGGCCATGGCGCTAACATTATGTTATCAAATTCGATGTTCCAAATTTGAAACTCATTGCTTAAAAATATTTGAGCATGCAACGTTAAAATTACGTTACTGCCGCAGATAAGAAACTTATCATAGTTAAATCGTTTGTTGTAATGCTTGTCATTGTCTACGGTTTTTGAACGCATTTTAGAGTACTTACAGTATGAGTGTAGATAAAAATATTTACTTACCTTTTTGTAGCTGGTCTAAAAAAATAAACACTGAAATATTAAATCGTTACTTTAAAATTATTTCTGATTATTTCAACCGTGTTCCACGCTGTGCTTAAATAGCTGACTCAAGTAGAATAAACGATTATTCAGCGAACAGCCATTTTATTTACAACTTTCAATTATTTTAATTAGTCATTATTTGTACAAATGATAGAAAAAGCTGTTCAATCGACCCAAATGTGTAACACGGTTAAGAATTTTCTCGACAAAAATGCACAAATAAAACTGTTTTTGAACCTTGAAAGTACAGTCAGTGGTTTTGAAACGACTTTATTGTTAACCCTTTGACCGCCAAAGACGTCATATCACGCGCACGGCAAGTCGTGCCCTCAGCGCCAGACCGTGATATCACGTCCAAAATTATAACCGGTTTGCCTTGCGCGCTCGCGCAGGCTGGCGCTGGGGCATGATTTTTCCGTCCGATGCTTGGCGGTCAAAGGGTTAAGAGGATAAGTGCGTGTGAAGGACATTTTGAACATGTCACCCGCTAATCTACTTCTGCTGCTAACTGTATTTTGTTTATTGGTTACCTATAAATATTATGGGACAATCTTACACAAATCAACCTAGTCCCACAGTAAGCTCAATGAGGCTTGTGTTGTGGGTACTAGGCGACGATATATGTAATATTATTTATTTAATAGATATATACATATAAATACTTAAATACATAGAAAACATCCATAACTCAGGAACAAATATCCGTGATAAACACACAAATAAATGCCCTGACCAGGATTCGAACCCGGGACCTCCTGCTTCATAGGCAGGGTCATTGGTTACCTATGTAAGTAAATTTTCAATTATTCTGCCGCAGCTTAAGGCAAGGTATGTCTAGACTCTAGACCTATGGGATGAATTGCAAATTTTGGTACTTAATTAAGACCAACCCTTTACCTTCACCGCCAAGCATCGGACGGAAAACTTGTGCTCTCAGCGCCAGCGCACAGCAATTCGCTTATATTTTGGACGTGATATCACGCGCTGGCGCGTCTTTCCGTGTGCGTGATTTGACGTCTTTGGTTCAAAGGGTTAATCTAATCTTTCCTAATCGATTCATTTGTGTTACGAAAATTAACCATATAAAAGTATGACTATTTGTAAAACAAATTAATCAAATAGCAAAAGAGGCCTCAATTGGGGTACACAACATTTACAATTCACCTCTATTTCGAGATTTATTAACTCGATTTTAGACAAAATTCTAAAATTTGTTTTTGCATTCAATAGTTTGGAACAATACTACCTAAATAGTTCAGAGTGACGAAATCAAATAAAATAACAAAATACTTATCTTAAGTACCAACCAAATTTTACCAAAAAAAATTTTTTGTACCAATTTTTTATTTAAACAATAGCTCGTGTCTGATGACCTGGGGACCCTAGACTGGGGTATCTAAACCCTGAAAAGTAAGGGTTGTATGTTTTTGGTTTAACCTCTTTACTGCCTAATGTATCATATTTGATACAAGTCTATATCCAATATTGTAATAAGGATTGTACTAAGCACAATACAGAACAATAGTATAGTAAAATTAGTAAAAAAAAAACAACCGTGAAGGCTTAAAAATCATTTTATTCATAACTATCGTACATGAATCAATTAATCATTAATACATTAATTACGGGTAATATTTGACACAGCTTTCAAGCGATTTACCTTATAAATGCAATTTTACACAATTAAATACAATAATAACGTATAACTATCGAAACCGCTTCCAGATGTTGCATTGTAAATGTGTTTTAGAATCACTATTCATAGTTATTATCATAAAAACCCTTACTTAAAAACATGTCAATACAAAATTATAAGGAAATAAAATATATTTTCTAATGATTTCCTAAAAACCAACTAAATGAACGATAAGGATATATTTAAAATGTACTTGACAACAGTCCAATCAATTTTTTACGATACAGAAAATCGTACATGTATGTATGCTGTAAGCGCTTTCATAAGAAGAATCTTGATTTAAGATAACAATCATAGATGTTTCCATTATTAGAAGAAATAACATTTCAAGTAAATCCAAACTTACATATCACAAAATATAAAATGCCAATATCACAAAGTTAAGCCTAAACTAGTGTGACCTGCATTTTTGCAAGGTTTCCAACTTGTTTCGTAAATAATTCACATTTTTTAAGGAATGGAAACACATGGAATAATAAACAATTACATCATTAGATATTAAATTACCACATCACAAGGAACAGTAGAGTATAACACTTGAAATATCTTTTCTTCTTGTAAATGTTTAATAGTACGGGTTTTTATAATGAATCATTATATAAGAATCAACCAAAATTACTTCTGTGTGCTTTCTCCTATGTCCTATTGCATAGATGTCACGATCAAGATTGGGTACCTTATTTCTAAAATTAAGATAAAAAGTGAATTCTGTAATCTCATGATACCTCAAACTTAACGTATATTCTTATATAATGAACCCATAGAAATAACTACAAGCTTCTAAACACAATATATAACAGATTTCAATGCACAGACAAATAATTCAACAGGTTTTCAAGAGATTCTTCAAACAAACACTGATTCTGCGTAACATACATATAAGCAACATGTATTCTTGCAAACCAAAAGAAAACTTACAGCGACCAATATTAACATGTTCCCTGCCTCAACACATTCACTCATTCGTGTATCATATATGATACACGTGTATATTTTAAATAATCTGTCAGTGACAGGCAATGTGTTAAATACCAGCGCTTTATGTAACTTCTGCTCGAAACATACAATTTATGTAAAAAATAGTTATCTAAATGTTAAAGCATTAGAATTGAAGGAGGGGTTAAATAATTGGAATTAAAAGGAGATATTTCATGACACATGTTAAAAAGACGACCTTTTCAGATTGCAATAAGACTCAAATTTATAATGAAATAAATTCACTAGACATAAATCCGCAATTCAACATATTTTTTGTAAGAAATGTCATTGTGACAAGGATATAGTTTGGTCTTATGTAAGTTTATCACGCAAAGAAAATTACATAATAACTTAGTAAGTTTTTACTAGCCTTTTTTTAACATATACCACGAAACTTGATCTTAAAACTATTATTACTTGTAATAAAATTAATCTTGCTACATGACTTGAGCCAGGTAAACTACATAAACGATGCACTTGAAGCCTCAAATAAATAAATCAATCAAATATTAAAGTAAATACAGAAGTATAAACGTTATAGAAGGCACAATTCAGTGCGTGGTGGTACCATCGTACACTATTTCTGCAATTTTTCGTAAGTGATGCTTAAAAACTTTTTTTTACCGTCACATAGTTTACCAAGCTTAAAAAACATATTGTGTCCAATCGTTACAAATGTACATGATAACTTACTTAAATACAAACGATTTTTACAGTAAGAACGCATCTGACATACTAACTTGTTGTATCGAAGACTGGGATCTAATAATACGTTGCTCTAAGACATTATTTTGTCCTTGAATTTTTAACAACTGCTCCACTGAACAACTTATACTATGGGAATAACCTCGAAATGCCAAAAATTTTTCGGCTTGGAAAACGACGACACCTGATCGGCCGAAATGTATGAAAGAGCCAAAAAAAATTTCACTATTTGTCCCATAGTAAAAGTCGTTCAGTATGGCTTACCTAATCTCCTCGCTCAATATGACTGGTAGTTAAAATTTCACTCTGTATAAACACTGTGTACTCGTAATAGAATTGTGGCCGGTGACGATCAATAATGAGCCTTATGGTTACAAACTTACAGTCCTAATTTCAATGTCGTCTGGGCATTTTCACTTAACTGTGTACCATTAACGGCCGGTTAGCGATCGTCACAAAACTGACGGTCAATGTCAAATCCCATACATTTTGTCAGGAATGTGACGGTTCGACGTTACTGAAACACGACTTAAGTCCTGCTTTAAGGTACAAGTTAAAATAAAAATGCCCTTAATGGCGTTTCGACATAATTATTTCGAAAAATAATTCCAAATGTGTCGCCAGCTTTAGAAGTTACCCCCTGTATCACCAAAGCTACATATCCTTTGTTGTATCATAAATGATACATGTAACTATAAAGTGTATTTGTCTTCGATACGACAAGCAACAGACAAACAGTAATGTCCTCAAACAATAACCAACGATATTTGGCATGAAGGCACGGACGCCAGTGGCGCCATCTGTCGTAATATGGGAACAACTGCCAACTATTGATATATGTTAATTTTGGAACTTCACATATTGCCCAAGACTATAAAAAAAACTCTAGCGCACTTTTAATCATTACACGGTTATGCATTTTTTTTTTAAATTATAACTAGATTGCCAATCTTATTTCCGTCCCAGCCTCGTAAGGCCTAATGACCTATTTTTAGGACAAAAAAGTAGTCGTAAGACTTACAAGATCAACTTTTTTAGTAAATTGAAACCTTGTTCCGGAAACTGAAAATTCTAAATACACGGTGGGGCCTGTAACTAAAGCAAAAAATTAAAATGTACATTCTTCTCCTCAAACTACGCAACGTTTGTTTGACGACTTTGAAACAAAACTTGCTGTTTGAATTTTATTACATTTTAAAGTTAATTCGAACACGCAATGTACTATGAAATTGATTATGTCTGTAGAGTGACTAGACTGACAGGCGATGTCAATTAGACGGAGTTTTAAGTACATTGAAAATACTATTTACTTTGTTTGAAAAAATAACAATCTAAAAACTTTATGATTTTAAAAAGTTGCTACACAAAAGTTGTCTAGTTTGAGGACTAGAATCTACGTTTTAATTTTTTGCTTTAGTTACAGGCCCCACCCTATATATTGTCCTAATTTTAGGACATAATATCCTTATTTCAATCCCAAGCCCATTGTCCTAAAAATAGGACACTGGGCTTGGGATTTTATTTACGTGGCTACAGTTGACTGTGGCAGTTAGGTACACTTTCTGAATTATAAACTTTTTTTTCTTTTAATTAATGGCTTTTACTCCTCGCCTATTTTAGCGAGGTGAATTCTGCCAATGTCAAGGTACACTTAGGATTTTATTCATTTTCGTAACATAAAATAAAAGCAACGTTGTTCGGTTAAGGCCTTGTTGATTGTAAAGTGATCAGGGCTTGGAACCGGTATTCGCAGAAAACCCAATATATTTCATTATTTTATGGTATTTATGTAGAACTCGGTATTGTATTTAGGAAATGGCTAAGTATTATAAGATTGTTCGATTAAAAATGAAATAGTAAACGAAGAACCGAAAAGAACCGAAAAAATACCGGTATTTTAGTATGGAGCAAATACCGGTATTCAAGCCCTGAAAGTGATAGCCTCCTTACAAACACGTGGGTGGCCGGGACCCCGGATAACCGTTTGTTCAACTAAAGGGTGGTTACTCGCGTTTTGGGACTAATTTTTCATTAGCTGCACACTTGTTCGTTAGGTCACCGCACAATAAGCTATCAATATTACACACTGAACTACGTAAATGAGCAAAAAACAAAAAACTATTCCAAAGACGATGCAGCCATCTTGAAGCTCAAACGATTATTCAAATTATAAACTTAAAATTGTACGAGACTTGACAGCTATCGCAACCACATACAGCAATTAAATAAGATATATTTTTTGACGAAATGGAAACAAAAATTTAGCACTTGGCAACCTAGTTACTTCATAATATTTTAGTTGACTAAATGGTGATATTTAGCACTATTTTTAACATCGAATGTTATTCTGAAATTCGTAGGCATGGTTTTTACATAAATTCACATATATCAATAGTCAGATTCTCGATAAACCTAACCCACATAGGACAAGCTAATATCAACTCAATGACTCGCTCTTAGAGACCATAATAGATTGTACTAGCGTGTAACAAAACTTTTAGTCTGTTTAAGGCATTTTTACGTTATATAGTGTCAATATTGAAGACCGCTCGACTAAGGTAGTCAGCAGCAGAAGTAGGTAAGCGGGTGAGGTGTTCAAAATGAACTTTACACGCCTTTATTGAGAACAAGAGTGTGTCTAGATAATTTTTAATTTTATCATCATTATTTAATCCGTCTAACTATTTCTGTAACTGCCTGTAGAAAAAAAAAAAACATTTTGGACGCTATTTTTCAATTTTTTCTAATTATTTTTGCTATCTTCAATTAGTCTTGTTGTTTTTAAAGAAAAAGGTTAAGTTATGTTACAGTATTTTTTTTACGAACCATATCTTCCACGCTTAAAGGCAAGCTTACACAAGCGACATTCGAAGGCATCTTGAGAAACGTTATAAAACACATGTAGAACATAAAAATCTTCATTTTAAATTCTCAGCAACGCTTGGGTTTCCTAACGGACCCTCGCAATTCGCTATTTTCTTTTTTCCACGACGGTGCTAAACAAGCATAAGGCTCATAGATGATGCAGTGTGTTGACGACGGGGAACCTCTGTACCTTTAGCCGTCAACACAGTAAATCATCCTTTATATTAAAGGGTCGGCAACGCGCGTGTGACTCCTAAGGAGTGGCAGGCGTCTATAGGCTACGGTAGCTGCTTATCATCAGGCTGGCTCTATGCTTGTTTGCCACCGTCATGGCATAAAAAATGTCAGTAGCTCATATATAGAGATGCAATCATGATAACATATCTGATTTGACTCGTATAGAAAGTAATTAATTATTTGACAGAGACTTTAATGTTGCCTTTGAGTTAAACATTGCCAAGCTATCGTCCAAATTTCCTAATCCATTAAGAAGACTAAAGCTTTTTAAATTCGGTACAAAACTGTATTTCAATATCTCTTCCATCAAATGAGATAGCATGCCTTTATTGATGTCTAATGTCCTATAGAAAGCACATTAGGATAGAAACAATCGGACTGATCCAATCTGTGTTATCAACGGGGCTAGTAAAAGTGATATCGCGACGTGAAACCATGTACATCTTATTATACAGGTAATTTACAAATCAACCTTCAAACCTTTAGTTCAGTTTTTTCAACCATTCTTCATACTGAACCACATTAATTTCACTTATCCTTACCGCAATTAAAATCGAATGTCCCAATAAAAAGGTTGACACGTTATTGATCGTAGACGTTCGTTCGTTAATAAGAAAAACCGCCTGTGTAAAGTTATTGATAAACATTTTAAATGCTTAAAAGCATGCCATCTCAAACATACTAAATAAAGTGATAATTTGTACGGAAGTTTCATATTCATATTGTGATTTACGTAGAAAACTATTTTAATTACAACAATCTACATCTGACTTTAAAAAATGACTTCGTAAATGAAGGATTAGTCTAACATTTCGTTTTTAATCAAACAGTTTTAAACATAAGAATAACCTATTTTTATTCTTGTATTTAAAACTGATTTGACGCAAAACTAGTTGAGGATTTATGGAAGTGCGTTCAAAAACTATATAATAAGTAGGGACCGGACTTTTCGTGGCATTTAAACAACGGCAAACCGTGGAGTCGTTACATAGTATATTTGAAAAATAATAAATTAGTTTTTTGTTATTATTTCATTATTACTGTGACTTAACTAAAAATCACTTTAAATGTATTTTATCTTAATTAGAGAATACCGTTTTTTTTTCAAGTAAGTATTTATTATTACAATCACGATAACAAACATTCTTAATAAATATTGCAAAACAGTTAGTACTACATTATAAGTAAATAGTACACTTCGAGAGCAACCATAAGAAACAAGCGACTCCATTGCTGTCTGTTTAAAAACACAACGAAAAGTTCGGTCCTTTATTAATAAGTTAGAGTTTAATACCTACCAACGTACATAATTTTATACACCGCACTAGACATTGCCGTTCCTAAGCCAATACTGTTAAGGGTTAATATTGGATGACATCTTTTTTTAACCCATTTGTTAGACAATATTAATTAGATGCATGACTAAAAAGTAATGACCTTTTTCAGCATATGTCATTTCGTTAAATTTCATCAACACATTAAATGTTTACAAATATTTTTTTGAGTTTTTAACACTTGGAATTGTTTTGTTTGTAATGTCATCCAATATTACCCGAAAACCACATCTATTATAAATACAATTCTGTACAAATTTGTAGACGCGCGCTCCCCCTTGCCATACGAATCATTTTTAAATAAATTAACATGTCTTTTTATTACATAATCAATGACAATACAACACTTAATATTTATCAACTGTTACCAATATATCATATAAAGGTAACACAAAATGTCTATTTCATCTCGCATTACTTTTATGTCCTTCTTAAAGGACATATGGTTTTTGTTATTTGAGTCGTTTTTAAAACGTTATGTTCACGAGAAAGTGTACGTTAATGTAAATCATACAGGAGTCATATTATACTGTCAATAATCTGTTAGTTGATAAATATGAAATCTTGTAAATTTCAACATAAACAAAAGTAGTCCTTAACGTAATACGAACAAAGTCGAGATATAAGAGTACTATTGATCTATTAGACACTTTATTAAGAGAACAAATATTTAAACAACTTCCAAGTACTATATTTTAATATTTTATTATAGTAGCCACCAGTTAATAAGTATCCGAATGACTTTTTATAGGCTCTCTAGGAAGTTTGGGAACTCTTGTTGCCTCCCGCTTAAGATTCAAATTTGAGTGTTATTTCAATACACTGTGTTCGAAAATGTTAATTTTGAAAATGCGATTATCAAAGTGAATATTTGCAGTTAGCTACAGTACCTACAGACATTTTAATAGGGTTTTAAAAGTGTGATCGTTTGTTAATATTAAACAATATGAAATATTTCAAAGTATTTATACAGTGTGTTCGTTATAGATCAATAGTAATATAAATCTGTATCACATAAATGAATGACAAGGCTCGCCTTCCCGCCGACGACTTACCAATATGATGGTTGATTGTTACGTTTTTTATAATTTATCTAAATGTTTTCTATATTTAGATAAATTTAATTCATAATAAAACAAAATTAAACATGTTTTACGAATATAATTATTTCAAAATCAACAGCAAAACTCATCAAGAGGTAACGGATCCATTTTGTTTCTATTACGATCAACTGAGCTCGTTGTATCAAGTAAAAATAACATAAAATTATGCAAATAAAAAAGTGGTGCCTACAATCTTTCGTAAAATTAATAATCATACAACTTTCAAAATGTATAGACGAACGCTAAACGTGAACAAACGTAACAACCAACTCACCAGTTCCCGACACCGGACGTCCTTTATAAAGGCCATCAGGGCGTGGTCTGCGTGGCGCGGGTGGTGGTGCGCGCGCGCCGCCGCCGCCGCTACGTGGGGGGGAGCCGGCAGCCGGGCGCCGGCGCCTCGTCGCGGTGCTTGCTGATGTACACCTGTACACAATTATATATTTCATTACCTATTTTACCTCAACAATGCACTTTTGCCTCCTAAGGCTTAGCACGCACTGCGGTTTTTAAAAAGCGGATCCGCAACCGCAAAAAATGTAATGTACGGCATTCTTTATAAGCTCACGCACTTGCAAGAAGTACGGTGTCAAGTGTAAAAATCCGCAAGACTGATACCGCAAAAAAAAAACCGCAGTGCGTGTTAAGCCTAAGCCCAGCTATACAAGAAAAACAAAAAACGAAAATAGGCAGTGTAATTTATTTTTATTGTAGCAAATGGAGTTGATTTTAGCATTATTCAGAATTGAACGGAATAAAGCAAATGCAATTCTATTACAATAGAAAATCATTTAATTACATCAGTCTGAATTTGTACTTTAAGAAGTACCTTGGGTTCTGGAAGATCGGAATAGTTAGCAATTGTGAATTAATTGAAATAGTCGAGGCGCTAACAAGGTAAACCTCTTAAGACTACTATCTATGTTTAGAATAGGATTATTAATAGATTGTTAAAGATATCCGACATAATTTTGCGTTCATAGATTCTGACCTGAATATTACACAGTGTAATATCTTGCTATTTAGAGACTATATTAATGTTATTTAGCATAATATATGTGGAATCTTGTAATTTGCATCTAGTTGATAAGTCTATTAACATGTGTATATTAGGCAGTAAGCATCCCACATAAAAAATTGTGACGTCACGGCCACGTCACAACGCAACAGCGACCGGAGCAGAGGGGTGCGACGCGCGGCGGGCGGAGAGCACCGGCCGCGCCCCTCCGCGCCCCCCCCTATCCCTGATCCCTGTTCCCCGGGGAACACTCCGCTATCCCACCGTATCCAGGGCTCTCGATGCCAACCTATCGCGTGATACCGGGTTTGTTTATAATTGAGACTACCGTGTCTTTGTAGCCTGCTCCCTTCAGGGGCAGATTAATGTTAGTAAGGTTAAGGTTGCTTTATTGATAATAAAGGGCGTAAAAGACCCAGATTTGTTAAGATAATCGTGTGTTTTTAATCACCTGATCCTCCATACCCTGAGTTAGCCTGGAAACCTTCACAAAGCCCCTCAGGCTGAAGGACAACCATTACAAAAAAAAAACCGTGTCCAAAAAAGGACATTAAGTATATTTTGATCCTCCGTAACAATTATTTTTTGGTTTATGTAGACGGTTTATGTTTATGAAAAGGACGGGAGTGATTAATCAGATGACGGGTAACAGCGAGGTATGAAAAAGAGAAAACCTGCTGCGTCAAACTCAAATAAATAAGTTCAATAACAATGAACATGGTTTAATATAGTTTAAAAAATATGAGAAGTATTAAATAGCCCAACAAAAAATACAGACTTACGAAAAAAATCCAAATGCACATCAAAACGGTATTTAAATTTTTGTCCAGTATTTCCGTAAGGTTATGGTAATTTTTTGATATACCTTTAAATACTAGCCATAAAAAGACCATAACCTAAAAATAGGCCATTTCTCATACCTGCAGCAGTCGACACTTGCTGACGGAGAGATGCTTTAGATGCGGCTGCATCCGCTCCTCACCCAGCGCGAACGAGAACGCCACCATGCAGAAAATGGCCGCCTTGCGCACGGCCGAGTTCTGGTGGTCCGCCAACTGTTGACAGATCATATTTTTAAAGAACAAAGAACTTCACTTGGGCTACTCCACTTTTCTAAGGGCCAATGCCCAAGGTACTGTAAAAAGTACTCAAATCACCTACAAGTGCCTACAATATATGCGGAATTCCCTCGATTTCTCCAAGATCCCATCATCAGATCCTAATTTGATGACAATGGGACCAACTGTCAAGTATATCCTTTAAAACAAAAAAAAATCTTCCGAATCAATGCAGCTGTCTTCGGATAATCGGGGAACATATGTATATAAAAAACAAAGATCTTGATGTATGAGAAACTCTCTTCCTTCGTAATCTTGGAGTCGATTGAAAATAAGACTAAATAAAAACATTCTAAAAGCCTGGACCTAATTCCTTTGGGCTCGGTATGTCCTTAAATTACGTCCAAACGAGAGCTATGGGCACTGTGAATTTCATCTTGCTTTGTGTGGCTGGGCATAGCTCAGCGAATGTCATCTAGCTCAAATCTGGAGCAGAGCCCGACTGGGGAAGTACCTCCACCCTGAGACCCTACTCATAGTATTGTTTCTGCCAGTGAGTAACTACCATAAGTCGCTCTATGTTGTATTGCTCTTCATGTCGACTTATTGCCTTTTAAAAGGAACTCTGGAGTCCGACGCGCGTAACCCCTTGTATGGTATACCGGCGTATAGGGTAGGGTGTGGGGTGTGCCGGGGTACTGTGGGTGCACGTGTACCTGCGAGACGCCGTCCATGAGCTGCGCCACCACGTCGTCCGTGAGCTCGGGGCCGCGCGCCTTGGCCACCTCGGCGGCGAGCTTGAGCGCGCACAGAGACGTGGGGTACCCGCGTGTACGGATCACCGGTTTCAGTAGGGCTAGCACCTGAAAATTTACAATTTCTAGTTGTATACAAGTTGGAATGAGGTGAAGGACTGTTTTAACATCATAGTTACGGATTTTTGATACAAAAGCTGTTAGCGCAAAGCAATGGCGCGTAGTTACAGTGTCCGAGAGGCAACCGGATGGTTCGCGGTATTTAAGCTGCCTACGTGTAAGGGATAGACATAGATGACGTTATATCACTTCTACAGCACAAAACAAAACAATTTATCATTGTTTTCCTTAGCCGACACAACTTTCTAAGAAAAATATCAGGTTTTCTCGTATTAACCACAGAAAGTCTTGAAGAGATCGCGAATTATATCTGTTTGTGACCCTCCACTGCTATAAGTACGTGGTAACAAAAAGATGAGACTAGGACAAGGACCAACGATAATAGCACCTTCTCTATCGTACTTATTGAAAGTGTAATAAGACCATCCCGTTCGATCTTGGTATTGTTATTACCATGACAAGTCTATGGCTAGTATGTCTATGAAATGGCGGCATATATTTTACAGTTTTAACAGCTGATTCCTTTGATGACTTCTCTGATAAAATGTTATAAGTTAGGGCCAGACTGCAGATAGTCGAAGATTCTGCTACGTGACCTTGGTTGAAGCGAGTTGTTGAAGCGAGCGTCTATACAGTGTGGAAAGATAAGTCGGGCCCTGGAGGGAAACTACCTTTAAACGTTGAGATAGCTCAATTCGCTAAAAGGAAACATTTTTTTATTTTTCCTAAAAACTAAAACTGCATTCACAGTTTTTTCTTAATTTTCACTTTTTTCCATAATAATTGTATGAAAAATATTTTTATTATTATTTATGGCTTCTCTTGTGCCCTAAACTTGGTTGGTATTAAGAAGTTTTAATCCTTGTTGGAAATAGGATCGATTGCCATCAAATTGTCATAAAAATTATTTATGGCAAAAATTACAAAACAAATAGTTTTTTTCTAAACTGTACTCTTTTCCAAAAATTTGTAAATGCAGTTATGTCCCTTTAAAAACATTAAACAATGTTTCCTTTCAGTGAATTGAGCTATCTCAACGTTTTAAGGTAGTTTCCCTCCAGGGCCCGACTTATCTTTCCACACTGTATAGCTGACAACCAACCAACCGCTTCTGCCTATGGTTGGCAGAGCACATCTAGCCACTGTAGTAAAGTGTAAAGCCTTTACAGTTACCTGTGTAAACCCTACTTAACAATGTCTAGTCTTGTCTATGACATCTAGCCCCGCTCTCTTCCTATTCTGACAGCCACCTAGGGAACACGGTATCTGATCTCTGTTTAATGTTGTAATTAAATATAACTTGTGTTTATATAAATAAATACTTCGTGGACCTCAAGATGTCTTTTATTAAAATATATAATACAGCCACCAAGGGCGTTTAAAGGTCATGTAGAATTTGGCATGAACCACTGGCTACATGGTTTAAAATCTCTGTTTTCTGCCAAGGTCTCGTGGCAGAGGGCTGTGGTTGTATGCCGTTTGGCCGCAACTTTAGGGTGCATTATCTAACCTGCGTGTATACTGGCCCGAGAGAATCTCTAACGTAGATCTGTGGGAACGCTGAAGACTCCGATCGACCAGCAGATCAAACGCCGCAAGTGGAACTGGATCGGCCACACACTCCGAAGGGACCCCGATCACATCCCGAGGCAAGCTAGACTGGAATCCGCAAGGAAAGCGGAAATATGGCCGCCCTAAGCAATCCCAATTGGACCCGGGGTATGTCCTTAAACTACGTCCGGACTTGGGTATTTAACTACGCCAAAAAGAGAGGTATGGGCACTGCGAATGGCATCTCGCTAAGTGCGGTAGGGCACGTTCAGCGAATGTCATCTCGCTCAAATCTGGAGCAGAGCCCCACTGGGGAAGTACCTCCACTTTACAGAAATCCATAGCCAAATAGTCTTGCTCAAAGAGGACCCACCCAAGTAACACAGGAAGCATTATAACATATGAATAGTTAACTTATTTCGAACTTAAGGACCGTATAAACTCTTATATACGTTCACCGAGCAACTTGTCGCATTATATGATGCTTTGAGCTGTATAACGGTTGTATAATGGCATATCTAAATGCTTTTGTAAAGCCTTTAGCTTTAGTGCAGCAAACCACAACGCAACTGTACAGCTTTCGACTGTTTAAAAGCACTTAAGTTCTTTAGGTTCTACAATAGCATTATATAATGCTTTAAGCTGTATAACGGTTGTATAATGGCATTTATAAATGCTTTTTTAAAGCCTTTAGTTTTAGTGCGAGACAAAATGCAACTGTACAGCTGAATGCTGTACAGTTGCGTTTTGGTTTGCTACACTAATGCTTCGGTGTGGTTTAGTGCCTTAGGTTCTACAATAGCATAAATAAATGCTTAATGCTGTTTATGAGCATGAATATTAGCCATTATAATGCCACGTAAATCCGATATACAGCTTTCAGCTGTTTTTAGTGCTTTAGGTTCTACAATAGCATTATATGATGCTTTACGCTGTATAACGGTTATATAATGGCATATGTAAATGCTTTTGTTTAGCCATTAGTTTTAGTGCAGCGAACAACATGCAACTGTACAGCTGAATGCTGTACAGTTGCGTTTCGGTTTGCTACACTAATGCTTCGGTTTGGTTTAGTGCCTTAGGTTCTACAATAGCATAAATAAATGCTTAATGCTGTTTAAGAGCATGAATATTAGCCATTATAATGCCACGTAAATTCGCTATACAGCTTTCAGCTATTTTTAATGCCTTAGGGTGTACAATAGCATTTATAAGTAGGTAATACGTTCCTAATGCAGTATAATAGCAATAATATAAACCATTATAATGCCAAGTAATTCACTATAAGGGGCTGTTCATAAATTACGTCATTTCAAATGGGGGGGGGGGTCTGGACATCGGATGATGGTAGCATGACGTAGGAGTGTGGGGGGCGGGGCGGTCATTCCGAAGATCACATCATCAATGTGTAAAAAAAGGAATGAAAGTCGTGTTTCTATAAACTTTTAATGCTATAATATATTATCTACTAAATAGTTTTTTATTTTACAATTAAGCTTAAAACGCATTTTTTTTAATGACGTCACTTTATTTGGCATGGGGAGGGTTGGATGATTTTAGGGAGGGGGGGGGGGTAAAAATCATCAAAAATTGATGACGTAATTTATGAACAGCCCCTATACAGCTTTTAGCGGTTTTAGTGCCTTAGGTTCTGCAATAGCATTAATGAATGCTTAATGTTGTTTAATAGCATAATTATTCACGTGTAATGCTGTAGGCATAAATAAGGCATTTTTTAAGGGTAGCTGAGCTGCTATTGGACTAAGAGCTAGCCACGTCAGATATGACACAATAATGAGAGCAACAAAACCCGTCTGGTTAGATTGCTATACTATTCTTATTGCTAGATCCTGGCATCTGGCAGCTTTTAATGGGTGGAGGTCACAGTGACAGACTAGCAAAATGTTTTAAATGGAAAATAGTAATACCAAACTAGGTAAAAATTGCCGAAGTTGTCTCAGTTATAAAGGACAGGGCCTATATTTTAAGGGGCTCCCTGGCGCCAACGACCTTAGATCTGATTCCCTTAGTTTTCTAATGATTTATATAGCTTATCATAGTATCAGTAACGGCTTTAAACAATATAGTATCCTATATTTACTTCAATATTCATTGTCTTCGAGATATTTGACATCAAAGTCGAACCGGTTTAGGCTAAAAAAGTGGTTTTATGGTCATAAATTTTGTTTTAATTAGTTAAATATTAAAATCTCTCTACAGTTTTTAGAGACATCAAAGAGGAACCCTAATATGTAGATTACGTATATGTAAGATTCTTTACACCATTCGAATATCGATAAAAGTGTTTTTTTAGACCATATTTTAAAAATATTATAAAAAAATAACGGCTCATTTATTTCAAGATCAAGCTCAACTGAATGGAGATAAAAGATTCAAAAACCGATAGTCGTTTGCCTTATAATTCTATCTATAGTGAATATGTTGGAATATCGACTCAAAACTGGTCAAAAATCTATAAAAAAAAACGTTACACCAAAAAATATTGTGTATTCTTACCATACATCGGGGTTTTCGGTGCGGGAATGTTTGACATTAGCCAAAGAGTAGGCATTAACTTAAAAAACAGAATGTACTCTAGCACGTTTCTACCTAATGAATAATTGATCATAGGTATATACAATTTATATGTAATAGCTGACTATTATGTATATATATTGTAGGTACATAAACCTATGATTTTTTCAAGTATTTTTTTATTAATTCATGTAATGACTGATCATTGTCAACCTCTTCAGTTAATCAAATAGTTCATAAATATCGGACGTCAAGATTAATATTTGACACTTATTATACCGTGTCTTTGTCTTAGGTAGATCTAGTTAATAAATTTCGGATATGCAATTGCATTTTTAAAATACTAAGTATATAATAGTCAATACAAACATGCCTCTAAGAAAAAAAGCTCGTATCATAGTGTGTAAGCTATTCACAGAGAGGTAGTTATTCATTAGGCATAATATGATATTTTCTCAGACTAACTCTCAACCTATCTGTTTATCTTTACTCTTTCTCAAATCGTTCCCGCACCGAAAACCCCGATGTATGATTATTACGGAAACAAAAACAGTAGGCGACAAACTATGAACTATATTTTATTATACATCGTTTGGCACTACTTTCTACTTTTGTTTAATTTCTCTTAATATTGTATAGTATTTGTATAGTTTCTCATAATATTGCATCAAACCCAGATCTCTAGGATTTATTTTCTTGAAATGGTTTGCATTCTTTGACCTCCACCACTTTAAAGCTGCCAGATGTCCAGATCTAGAAATAAGCCTAGTATACCAAACTGACTAGAGGGGTTTGGTTGCTCTCATTATTGTGTCATATCCGACGTGGCTAGCTCTCCGTCTATATAGACCAACGCCATTTTGTAAATAATTTATAACCTAAAAATAAAATCATGCGGACCTATTTATACAAGGAAAATACCTATATAATAATGAAATTACTTAATTCAAGACTGCTCAACCAACACTATTATGTTAATAATGCAAAACTCGTTCTATACGAGGATTACACAATTGTTTTGTTTATTTGACGCATATCTTTTTATAATATTTTATAGCAAAACCACAATAAATCAAAGGCGCGTGAAAATTTTCAATAAAACTTATATACACATTTACAGTAAACTACATTGCGCAGCAATATTTGAAGGATATAATAACGTAAAAGAGTCAAAAACTTTTATAAATTTTATTAGGATGCAAACAAATATGACGTGTCACTCATTCAGTTTTTTGTACCGTCTTCGTCCATTTTATATTGCGAGACAAAGTAGTTAAATCACAACGTTCATTGTATTATAACATTTGTTCCGTCGGTGTTAGAGACGTTTTTGCATTGACGTAAGGTTTATTTTACTACACTCATATGCTAGTATAATGCTTTTGTATTGCGATTGGCAAGTTAATCGAGAGTACTTATGCTTCTTTACTGCGATTAGCAAGTTTTTTGGCCGTATTAAGGCTTCTTTAATGCAGTCGGTAACTTAATAGAGCGTACTAATGCTTCTTTAATGCGATTGGCACTTTCCATGACAACGATAATGCTAATAGCGCAGACATATTGCGCCTGTAATGCTATTAAATGACCTGTATAGGATCTTAAGCTGGGTAATTCGTGCCCATTTAAGACCTATATCAGCACTATAAACGTTTATAATGCTACTATAAAACGAACTGAAAATGCTAAAAGCATACAGATATGCTGTAAGACGGCCGTTATACTGCTTTGATGTGTTACTTGGGCAGTGTATTGATGACGAGGGACGTTCTTGTTCCTTTAGCCGTCAACACAGTGAATCCTCCTTTTTATAAAGGGTCGGCAACGCGCATATGACTCCTTTAGAGTTGCAGGCGTCCATAGGTTTCGGTAGCTGCTTACCCTCAGGCGGACCGTATGCTCGTTTGCCAACGTCGTGGTATAAAAAAAAAATCCTGGCGGCGGACGATCATCGCAGAGGCGGCGGCCATTGGCAAGACGTGGAACGAACCGAAGCGCGAAGACCTAACGGGATGGCGGAGCACTGTGGATGACCTAGGATGATAAGTGAGTGATCTGACCTGCGTGGCCGGCAGCGCTTGCGCGACGTGCGGCAGGCCGTGGTCGACGGCGCGCATGACCTCCTTGCTGAGCGCGCCGTACGCGTTGATGAGCTTCAGCAGGATCAGGTCGAAGTAGTCCAGCCACTGCGGCCGCGTCTCCGGGCGCCGGCACAGCCAGATCAGCACCTTCACGGCCTCGGCGGCCGCGCGCTCGTTGGCCGTCGCCCAGCCTGCCCGAGGAAACCAGTGGTGTAAAAATAGATGTCATATACTTCAGAAAAAGTGACCAAACCCTCCAGTGTCCCGGCCTATCTATCTCGCCTCTATCGGGGGTATCTGGCCTCGGACACCGGAGGGTTTGGTCACTTTTTCTGAAGTATATGACATCTATTTTCAGATTATATATTTAATCTTAATTGTCTTAATGTCTAAATACATTTATAATTAAATAATAATAATAATAGTCTTAAATAGTTACTTGTTTAGGTTAAATGAATATACTTAGATTACAAGTACCCATATTAAAGAAGAGCGGGTTCTCCTGATACAGGTATATGTTTACTTACAAGGAGGATCCAAGTCGAATTGTGTTAAGAATGTATACTATTTAGCCCAATAAACATTTTTCATTTTTTTCAGTGTAACTACTTAAAAATTGCAAATCAAAAAAAAATACTGAACAAAATAATTTGATTTCTTTCAAGAAACCAGTGGTGCTTTAACACATTCAGTGCCGAAAACCCGACTATCGGGTACTTTATGATTTCATTCCCAGACCGGACGACCCGATAGTCGGGATCGTGGTACTACAGCTTTATATGACGAAATTTTTGTGGCCTGGCGCGGATGTCTTGTTTGGCTGGGTGGCAATGAATGTGTTAAACTGGTAATAGCTTATTATAGGCGCTTCATATATTTTCATCAGCAGACATATAAGTTTTTGTGGCAAGAATGAAAATGTCATAGGGACTTCCCAACGATATACATTTATCGATATCCTTATGACATTTAGGATGTAAAGACTATATCGAGAAGCATAAGGACAAGTGAAATGTGTAATTACTTTTTAAATGTTTATTATTTTGCATAAGTATGTTCTGAGGACATGGTTGGAAGACCTTTTTAAACGTTTGTTTTCGGGCGACTTTTCGTCGTTTGCTTCGGACGTTTCTCATCAGATGCGAACAACGTTTACTGTAACCAATGTCGACGCTTGAGCCCAAGTTTTTTTTCATTTTTTAACAGAATCCGCTACCGAGAAGCTTTGCCGAAGTTTTCTCTTCATGATTACCCATCACGTCCTCGATGGGACGTACCTAAGGGTAATTTGGCGGATTCATATTCTTAGCAGCATGACGCACGTCGTGGGTTTCCACCCACCCTCTGATGCAGGGGGCACAGTGGCAACTAGCCAAATCGGGCCAAAATAAAGTAGAGCCCCTGTGGCGTCTAATCAGTGACAGAATTTATTTTGTACACACTTCTTTATGTAAAGATTGGTAGTCATCGTGGAAGTAGTGATGAACGCCGTAGATTTCATACCGCATTTGCGTATTACCTACCACACATTGTCTTAGATCCAACATTTTCGGCAAAAATTAACGTTTTGTTCTCATACAGGTGCTCTTCTTTGCGAATAGTAGAGTACTACGGGCCCGGTAGAACAACACTGTTCATTTTTAAGTAAAACTGTGTCGTATAAATTTCGAAGACGGTGTTTAACATTTGCAGCCTATTTCAGAGTTGGTTTGGCTTCCGTTGGTTTGGAGTGCTACCCAGTCGTTGCGATTCTTGGCCTTTTGAACCATTCCTACAGAAGTTCTCTACTTTTGTCCACATATCTTATTGAAGCACTGAGTGAGATTTTGATTTTTCTATGTAGCTTTGAGTCGATATTGCGATTATTCGAGACAGTTTTTCGACGATTTTTGACTTGTCATTAGAAGAGAAGTCTTGGCCAAACTTTTTAATGCCATTTAAATCGCAGAAACACACACCCTCACGATTTTAGCGATCTTTCTCATGGACATAACGTTTTCTCGTATGTATTTGTCCAAGAATATTTTTTGTTGCTCTTGTGTATGGCCTTTTAGTTCATGAAACCAAAAGTGATCCGAAAAAATAATGTTAGTAATTGATTTAATATCATATCATCTATTACATAATAAATATTTTATATTTTTAAAACAAATAAAACAGGAATGACGGCTTGTTGCAGTTGTCCTTATACTTCTCAATACAGTCTTTATATATAATATGAATTTGTAAGTTGCATATATTATTATACAAAGTATGCTGTCATACAACATGAATTTATTATAAATAGATTACCAAAAAGGTTTTCATCCGTTTTGTTTTAATAGTAGTAATAATTGTAAGTAATTTTAATAGCGGGTAATTGCACATATTTGCAGCTTAGAGGTAGCCAAATGCGCCTTAGCATTTACAAAATAATCAACATACACTTATATTTTCGTATAAGACATCTATTTGACATTGCACCTCATCAAATCATCCTGTATAGACCAGTTTACCTGAGGCCTGCTGGGCGTTGGCCGCGTTGTCGAAGTTCTCCTTGTCCCCGGCGTTCTCGTCCACCGCTAGCGTCGCCAACGCCACTCGCACTATGTTCCTGTCAAATAATGTTTATACATATAAAGCCTGACCAGAAATATATGATTATTGTCAAGAGGGCGCTATTATCCGCATTTATATGGCAACAGTCATAGATCGTGTTATTCTTTATGGTATAGTGATATCTTGATTTGTCACTGATTTATTTACCTGTCAGCTCTGATGTTAATTTGAAAATGTTTCACAGCGAAATAGTATCATTTCCCGAGTATATTATTTACATCAGTTCATTGTATACACTATTTACAATGTTTCGCTCTTCAATATGGATAATTTTGGGATTTTTTTGCGGTTTATTATTTAATATTCAACACTTTATTTTTATTCAAGTAAACCGTCTCAATGACACTTGACAACAGTGACAGCCTATCACATGCACTCAGACATGCATATCATTCTGTCATTCAAATTATTGCCAGTGTAAGAAATTAGTTCCAATGAAATTCCGCAACATGGCGCATGATCATATATTTCTGGTCAGGCTTTACAAGATATCTCTATACTCCGCTTAGCGCGTTATTTCTTTGAAACCTAAGCTGCCAAAAAGAAGGGGTGCGGGAGGAGAACACGCAATGCTAGACAGGGAACGCGCGATTATTCCGTGGGGCGTAAGAGAGAGTCAGACATTAATGGTTGCCATGGAGACGTACTAAGTTTACTGTTACTTACAATAAATTAGTGTCTCGCTATAGGGTGAAAATACTTCGAGCGTGGCAGCGGGGGTCGCCCGGTTATGCGGGGTCTTGGGTTATTAGTCTATGTGTTCATATTATAATACACTTAATTATATACCGTCAACTGCTACAACTGCCTGGCTTGAAAAACATGGTTTTCTTCAACAAACAGCTATTTATCGCTCATTCTACTTTTTCGTCACCATTAATCTATTGCCAGAAAAAAGCATGATACACATTGAATTTAGTGTATAAAATTGTATTCCTAAATTGTACCTGAACGAAATAATAGGAATTTGTGTATAAATAAGTGACATTTTTCATTTTAGTTCTATTGCGTTTGTCCTTTATTTTTTGTTAGTTTTGTGACACCGTTTGTGTGTAGCGTCATAAGTCTGACATTTTCCATTCTAGTCCTATTGCCTATAAGGCATTTGTCCTTTATTTTTTGTCAGTTTTGTTACACCGTTTGCGTGGAGCGTCATAAATCTGTCATTTTTCATTATAGCCCTATTGCCTATAAGGCATTTGTACTTTATTTTTTGTCAGTTTTGTGACCCCGTTTGTGTGGAGCGTCATAAGTCTTACATTTTTCATTATAGTCCTATTGCCTATAAGACAATGTGTCCTTTATTTCAATTTTTTATTTGAAGGAAAAAGGGGAAGATTCACCGCGTCGAGCAAGATTCGAACTTGCAACCTTTCGGAACACCGGTCCGATCACTCTGACCAACTGAGCCATCGACGCTTCGGCGCGTTTTTTTTAAATACAAAAATTTTTTCTTGCTTGTAAGTTAACTTTTCAATACTTTTCATAGCGAAATGTTTATATATTTTTTACTGTTAAGTAATACAAGAAACTATACGTTTATATAGTAAAAATAGCTTTTAGATAATTTACAGATATGTTTTTATAAGACTGTTTGTTTCTTAATAAATTAAAATTAAAATAAAAAATTCAGTGTCCTTTATTTTTTGTCAGTTTCGTGACACCGTTTGTGTGAAGCGTCATGAGTCTGACATTTTTCCTATTGCCTATAAGGCATTTGTCCTTTATTTTTTGCCAGTTTCGTGACACCGTTTGTGAGGAGCGTCAGAAGTCATTTTTCAACAGTCCTACCGCAAGGCACTCACTTGAAGTACTCCGCGGGCTTCCTGCAGTCCCCGTACTTGAGGATCTCGTGCGTGGCGAGCAGCAGCCGCTCCCACTGCTCGGGCGGCGCGTGCGCAGTGTCCAGCTGGCAGAGCGCCTCCAGGACCTCCTGCTCTCGGAGACCAGCTGGAAATATGTAATATATGTAGTTTGGCCAAGGTCTTTCTCACATACAGTATGTGGCCTGTACCCCGGGCAAAAAATTAAAACGTAGATTCTACTCCTCAAACTATATAGTTATTTGTGCAACAAGAGAGGAAAGTTGGTTTTTCTTGCGAGTGTTGATTTTGAGTCCCGAGTAAGCGAAAGGTTCTATAATTGAATCACGAGCGAAGCGAGTGATTCTAAGTTAGAATCTTGAGCGTAGCGAGGGACTCAAAAACACGAGATGTAAAATAACTTTGCTCTCGAGTGACACATACAACTTTTCACCTCAGTAGTGAGAACATATTAAAGGTTTAAAATATGTATTTCGAATTTGTAATAGACCCCGAAATGAAGTGGCAGTTCATGGCCTTCACTAAATTAAAAAACTACTTTGTCTCACTCCACAGTGTGAAATTTTACATCAAAATCGGACATGCCATTAACCTGAGGCAGTTTATGGCATTAATAGATAGCTTTAGAGGTGTTCGACGAAATAGCAAGGTCTGTCTATGCAAATTAATGATACTTTTTAAGATATTCATATTAATGTGCCGACTTAATTTTTTTTTTAAAGTGAAATTCTTAATTTTCTCTAAATGCTTTAATTATTGGCTTGAACTTTACTGCTTATCGTCAGTATATTGTTACACAGTATTTAAGTTTCAAATAGCAATGTTCCTAATCCTTAAATAACAAAGATATCGTACTTTGTACAAAAAAACTAAATATCTGTCTTATTACCTTTTGATACTGTAAGCGAAGTTAGTTTCAAGAAAAAATATTCTTTTACTTAATTAAAAAATCATATCAAAAATTCATTAATTATCGTCTCTGGATTTGGAAGTTATTAAACTTCTATGTTTTTCTGATAATTCTGATCTTTAGGGTTATCACACGACATTTAGTTTAATAAAACAGAAATCGAATAACAGTAATTACTGTAAAATTACCTAACTATGCTCCGGTCATCCAACTGGTTATTATCAATGATATTTACTATGAATGGGTTATACTCTAACAAAATGAGCACAAACAATACTTCCAGAGTTATGCCATAACCTAACAAAGATTCTTTTATGTTTATCTATTTTGACAATCATTACATCTTTGTCACTCTCATTGTTAGAAAATTACAGTTTGTCTCTTTCCCACGCGGGTGACGGGAGTCATTGACACGTCCGCATCTCTCGCTTGCCGGAGCGTGACTAGCGACAGTTGTTTGAATTCACTCATATTAAGTGCTTCACTTTTGGAGCGTGCATAACCCATCTGTCATTATTATACATCATAGGTTATTATTAGTAGGTTAGTAGGTAGTCTGTGATTGGACACCATACGTATAGGTCGAGGACTTCACGGTGCTTCAATTTGACCCATTTCCTGCTGCCCAATTGAGCTAAAATATAGTGTAGCTACTTAACTCAGATGACATTACAATGTTTTGGAACCATGATGCTGCAGCTGGTCTGATGATGGAGATCTGGAGGTAGCCATAAGGACTAGGTTATATAAAACAATGCATTAATTGTGCTTAGAGGTTTGTTAGAATCGTCTCGATGAGTAGTAGACGAGACGACTGTTGAAAGAAAAGTATAGTCGGCGATAAAAACTTGTCTTAAAAAATTTTTTTTTGTCACAAAACTTTATGACGCAAACGCTCTATGGAATGAAAAAAACAGTGTGCATGCATGCCTACATGGTAAAACTCTATCCTACAAGCTAAGCGTGAATAAACAAGTCAAAACTTTTACTAAATTATTTTGCACATGTGTGAATAAAGCGACATTTTCCCATACTGTTTTTAAAGGAAAAAAAGTGAGTGAGAAAGTGAGAATAAGATCTCTTCTGATACCTGAATGACCCTGATACCTGTATGAAAGTTTTCTAGGATTTGAATTACTTCGTCCATCACACCCCGGTCACTTTTCTCTAATTTAAATTAAGTAGGTTTTATAGGTAGATACACAATTTCTCAATCGTTATAAAATATTGGAGTCCTCTGATTCCAATAGAGTCCAATACACAAATGATGGTGGTTAACGTCACGTTTTTTTAATTATGTACCCTTTTCGTAATAATAAAATGCTATGTGGTAACTTTGCTATGTTAGATGAATCAGGCGCTTTACCAAGTAGCAGCCCTAACACAAATATTTAAATTGCTTTAAATTCTAAATCCTTTCATTAACGTTATTCAAATTAATAATGTCGACTAAATATGGTATAAAGAAGTCTCTAGTTAAGAATTAATTCCGCATACCTTAGGATTTTTATTTTAAAAAATTAAATAGTTTAACTACTAAATTGCAAATTTCTCAGATCAGAATAATTTTTTAAGGATATTTTTGGTCTTAAAATTATCAGTCGGAAGAGATATAACGTTTAATATTACACGAAAGTTTATAAAGGCACGTATTCATGAAATATTACCACTTCTATGATTTTTTTGGAGTTTCTGAAAGCAATCTTAAAAATGTGGTTTCTTGAAAACTATAAGGAATTAACTAGTGGGGATTACATATTAATATTTAGTATTAATTGAGCTTTATATTACGCCATTATTTAACCCATGTCCGATTTTTATGTAAAATTCCACACTGTGCACTCCCTGGAGTGACGAAAGTCGTCGCAGGGAAGTACGCTTGTTCGAGCTGCTGAGGTGAAAAGTTGTATGTGTTCAACAACGTCTTTTGTTCAACAACTTTAAATAAACATGGAGTCTTTAGGCACTGGTCCCACCGGCGGCGAGTAAGCGAGTAAAATTAAGCGAGTAGCATTACATCGCGGGCCTTGATAGGTCGATCGATCACTCTATACTTCGACAAACCGCATGCTACTCGCTTAAATTTAATCGCCGCCGGTGGGACCAGTTGCCTTAGATTGTCTCTTTTTCATACAAACTAAATAGTATTATCAATGTACGTTAAAATCCGTCCAATTGACATTGCTTGTCAGTCTTGTCACCCTCCAGACAATCAATTTCGCAATACATTGAGTATTCGAATAAACTTTAAAGTGTACTAAAAAATCAAACCACATGTTAATTTTTAAAGTCGCTGAACAAACTATGTCTAGTTTGAGGAGTAGAATCTACGATTTAAGTAATTCTTTTCTCGTGTTAGAGGCCACACACGGTATAGCAAAGACGGAGAAAATCATACTATTAACATATAGAGTTGAAAAACTCGATCCTTTGACCGCCAAGCACCAGATGGAAAAAATGCGTCGCGAGCGCGCGACGCAACTCGCATATATTTTGGACGTGATATCACGCACTCGCGCTGAGGGCGCGACTTTCCGTGCTCGTGATTTGACGTCTTTGACGGTCAAAGGGTTAATTATACAAACGGAAGGAAGTATTGTATTATGTAAAATTTGATGAGCTTTAACATAAATAAATAATATTCAAGTAGTACTTACATTTGGTTATTAGGAATCCGTTTTCATCCGTCTCGTACGGTTTCATCTTGTCGCGACACAGCCCAGAGTTGTAGTCACTGAAAATATCATATATACTTATTGAAGTTGACTTGTTGATAATGCCATATGGCATTAAATTTTCTTTTATCTAAATGCCCACAAAGATTTATGTTTTTCCTCTACATTCGAAAAAAAAAAGTCACTGGATTTAAAAAAAATAAGTTTCACGTTTTTTTAATAAAGGTTGAACACGCCAAAACTTAGGCACGCAATATATGTTTTTAAACCAGTTTGAAAATAAATAACTACATTATGAATACCACATTTAATGACAAATTTAATGAATCCTTAAATCAAATTTTTAATTTTAATAAATGTTTACACAGTAATCCATAGATCGAACTTTTCTACGCACCCTCTCTTTAGAAAAGATTTTCGTCGCCCAGGTCCATATTTTTTGTAGCTGAGGGACCTATTTTACTTCTCCGGCTTTCTTTTTTAGAATTCCTTTCATAATACTCCAGTAATCTTCAACACGCCGCAGTTCTGGACTATTTGGCGGATTGCATATTTTGGGTACCACCATTATCCTGTTAGCGTTGTACCATTCCATAACTGATTTTGCGTATTGGCAACTGGCTAGATCTGGCCAAAACAGCGGTGGTGATGCATGATGTCTTATAAATGGCAGCAAACGCTTCTGTAAACAATCTTTCCGATAAATATCGCCGTTTATTGTCCTAGTGGTGATAAACAGCACACAGCTACATATTGCCTGCCAAAGAAGGTATTTTTTTTGGAAACTTTCCTCGTTTTTTTAATTCAAAATCATCAGGAGTATCTGTTCCATATTTGCTAGTATAAAACTCTTGACCAGGTATTTGTTTAAAATCCGCTTTTGTGTACGTCTCGACGTCCATCACCGCGCATTCAAATTTTGTAAGAAAATCTTCATAGAGATGTCGCGACCGTATCTTTGCGGATAAGTTCTGTTTTGAGTCTCGATCTGGTGCGGCCTGGGCTTTATAACTCCTCAGTCCTGCCCTCTGTTTCACTTTTTGGACATAGGACTGAGACATTTTCACTTTTTTAGCAACATCACGAGATGAAATCGTATGATTTGAGGCAAAAAATCTTTAAAATACTATGTTACTTTTTCTTATTCTTGACTCCCTGCAACCCACCACTTCCTAGCTTTTTATCTATTATCAAGCGTTTACGGATTTTTTTTATTTTTTTATTATTATTTATATTTATTTATTTCTACAATAAGCACTTACAGCTAAACCTTACGTGCTGATTGGTATTTTATATCTAGTGACTAACATGCATTATAGTGGTTTTATTAAATACAAAAACAAACTTTGCTTACAATAAATGACAAATGACCAGTGCACTTGTACCATGGCAGGTGCGCGTGTTTAATATAAAATAAATGAAATGACAAATTTCATTGAGAGAAATAAATTACAAATGTCGGATTAAAAACAAAAATATTTATTAAAAACCGTTTATGTCAGTTTGTACAAATCAAATCTTATTAAAATAACGTACCTAAATGTCAAGTGAAAATAATCAAATATTACATTATATGAAAATAAATATGTCTAAAATAAAAAAAATCTTAAGTCAAGGTGTACAAATTAAATCTTAAATTATAATAATATAAATGTCAAAAATCAAATAATGTATGTCATACCTATTATTTACATTAGTATTAAGCGATGGAGCTAGTGGTAGCGATTTTTTCGATATATTGATTAGATGCTGCTAGAAATTTGGTCTCAGTCGTGAAAAATATGTCTAGCTGGTTATCACTGTCCAGGATGTCGTTCAGCAGATTAATAGCTAGGTGAAGAGGAGAGGCAGCATGCATTTGAGTACGGGCATAAGGGACAGCGAAGAGATCGCGGCGACGAGGACGTAGTAGCATTGGGGAAGGACGTGGGATATGGAGTGCTACTTGTGACAGTAATTGTGGGTTTGTTATCACCCCGCGTATCAGTTGAAAGAAATATTTTACAATATAGATATGTCTACGAGTCTCGAGGGAATTATAATTAACCATACCCAATAAAAACAGCGTCGGGTAAAGAAAAGGGTAGTAGCCGTATACTTTCTTATATAGGGATCTTACGAACGACTTTTGAACTTTTTCTGGTAAAAGTGTGTAGTGTTTCTCGTGCGGATTCCAAATGACGGCGTTGGTTTCTAACTTAGTCCGAACAAATGCGTTGTATAGGACAGTCATCGCGTGCCTACTGGTGAATAACTTAGCCTGGCGTAAAACGAATCCTAAACATTTTCGGGCTTCGTTGCAGGTTTTGATAATATGCTGGTTGAACGTAAGTTGCGTATCAAACCATGTACCAAGATCCTTTATTTCGGTGACACGTTTTAAGGGATTGCCCTCAATTGTATAGGGATGGTAAATGGGAAGCCAAATTCGTGCATATGTAATCACCGAACATTTATCGTTATTCAGACACAAGCTGAAATGTTATCACGAGGCAAGGTACAAACACTGTCAATGTCCAATTGCAGTAAGGATAGGTCTTGACTACTGTGAATTGGTGTTGCCAATTTTAGGTCATCCGCAAATAGAAGGCAAGTTGAATGTCTGATAGCTCTTGGTAGGTCATTCACTTTCAATTCATTTTCAATTCATTCACATTCAATTAATACGTGACCAACCGTAGATTGTGGATATTTCAGCCTTTTCCCGTTATCTATGTAGCTTATCATGGGATTTTTTACATGTTCGTGCAAAATGCGTTCACGTTGTTGATGTTGTACGCTCAACATTTTGTCAATGAATAAAAAAAAGAAAATAAAACTATCATCATTTTATAGCCCAGTTTCTTGTGAGAAAATTGTTTTTAAAAAAGTTAGAATATCTAAATTTTTCGAATACTTAACTATAGCTATTTTTACATGCCCAAATTTTGGCGTGTTCCCTTTAGATAAAGTTAAAACGTTTTTATAAGATGTCATTGTGATGGCAAAGATGTTATTGTGATGGCAAAGCGGGCCCTTTGACTAAAATCGTCCACATACCCGTGCGGCAGGTCGAGGCGGTGCGCGGGCACGGGGGAGGACTCCTTGGTGCTGTTGGCCTCCTCCGAGCTGTCCGCCGACGCGGCCCGAGCGATCTCGCTGCACAATAATAACATATTATTTTACGTCACACCTGGCCATAATGTTAGTTTTACCGCACGCTAAGCGTACGGTAAAACTCACGTTATGGCCAGATGGAGACGTAAAATTGTGTACTCACCACGGGCAGTTAAAAAAGAAAGCCCTCTATCGCATATTTACAACCCTCGCCTGCGGCTCGGGTCACAAATACCTGCGATTTCGGGCTTTCTTTCTTTTACAGTCCTTAGTAAGTAATGTACTATTATAGACAGAAAAAAAAGCACGCAGAAGTATGTATTTTCATAAAAATATGCGAGAAAATATGTCATAAATCTATTGAAATCAAATAACAAACAAAATTACAAATGATCCAGTAACTTTATACAATCATCGTGTGCGTCAAATCCGGTAGATCTGATTTTTGCAGACTTGTTTGTGATGTTGGCCCAATAAATAATCCAAGTTTGTGACTTCGAGCGCCGAACGCAGCAACTTTGTCAAAAAACTGATCATTCGTTTTTTGACAAAGTTGCTGCGTTCGGCGCTCGAAGTCACAAACTTGGATTATTTATTGGGCCAACATCGGCGATTATAACCCTTAAAGACTAGATTTTGACAGTACCTTTTCACGACATTTTTAAAGTAGACTAAATTTGCTACAATATAAGACTAGAATTGTCTCTGTAGACCCAATAGTTTCCAAGATGGAAAAGAAGAGAAAGGGAAGGGTAAACGGTTCTGCGAAAAACGGTTCTATTTTGAAAAGCTATATCTCGGAACTATTGGGTCTACACAGACAATTCTAGAATCATATTATAGCAAATTTAGTCTTTTTTTTAAAAATCCTGAGAAAGTACTATCAAAATCCAGTCCTTTAGGGTCATAATCGCCAGTCTTAAAAAATAAAATTTTTAGATTTTTGACAAAGTTGCGTTCAGCGCTCGAGGTCACAAACTTGGATTATTAATTGGGCTAACATCATAAACAAGTCTGCAAAATATCAGAACTACCGTATTTGACGCACACTACCCCGTACTTTCAGGCGACAAGGTTGTGGATTAATAGACAAAAAAAAGCACGCAGATATGCGAGAAAATATGTCCTAAAAACTATAATTACAAAGTCAAAGTCAAAATTTCGTTTATTCAAGTAGGCCTAGCAACAAGCACATTCGAATCGTCTGTTACTAAGATCTTAGGGGGCGTCCATTAATCGCGTCATATTGTATAGGGGAAGGAGGGGGTCAAGAAAAAAATCACCAAAGATCACCACAGGGGGGAGGGGGGTCTGGACACATATCACGTGTAATTTTTTTGTACCTTGTGCTATACTGTATTATGGTCAATAAAATAAAAGTTATCAACTTTTAAATGAACCAATCTGTCAAAAGCAGAGTAAAATTGCACTAGCAGTCTAGCACTATGATTGTAAATATATTTTAATGTCATTTGACATATTATTTTGTGAAGTAGGTTTTTAGGGTTCCGTAGCCAAAGTGGCAAAAACGTAACTCTTATAGTTTCGTTATGTCCGTCTGTCCGTCCGTCCGTCCGTACGTCACAGCCATTTTACTCGGAAACTATAAAACGTATCTTAATAAATATTTAAATATAAGGTGTGTTTTTTTATGCCGCTACTTAGTTTTGTAGTAAAATTGCTGAAAATGATATTTTAAGGAGGGCACTAGTCCATACATGTAATTATTTGTCAAAAAAATTTTTTTTACTAAATATCGTCATGTCATGTATAGGTCTTTCAAAATAACATTAAGGTCTGTTTGATTTTTTTTATTTAGTGAATATTTTAAGAAAAAATCACTCCGTAGTCTAATAAACTTTTGTCCCCTTTGAACCGGAGATCCAAAAAAATATGAAAAAAATTGAAAAGATTACCGGTTTAGGAATTATTGAGTTATCTCCTAAAAACTCATTTCATACGCAGATACGACCTTTAGATATTACTTTTTCGATAGCAGGTACGAAACCGCGTGGTCCGGCAAGCACTTGGCCGGTTTTTTTCTATTAAAGACAATTTTTTTCTATATGTATACATGTAGTTTCATCTTTTTACCCTTTACGTGTACGTACGTTACGTAAGTAGGTTCACGTGTTGGAAAACTGTACTTACTTTAGTTAGCAAAAAATTACACGTCATATTGGACAGGGGGGGGGAGGGGTCCTGAAAATATCACCAAAGATCACCATGGGGGAGGGGGGGGGTCTAAAACAAGCCAAAAACGTATGACGCGATTAATGGACGCCCCCTTATATTATCTTGAGTCAACACCGATTAATAATTCTAATGAAAACCCAAAAAAATTGCCCCACAATAGTGCCGCAAGAACGACTCATACATCGGTTTCACTGAGTCTTATTACGGCACTAGCGACCCGCCCCGGCTTCGCACGGGACTGTTTTGTAGACCTTTTTAAGGTGTACAATACTGTAGTACATTATTTTGATCTATCTCGTAGGGTTCAGCCAGCGTTTGCAATGTAAGCGCAAAAAAATGTGTTTATTTACGACATCACATTAGAAACCTCTAAAATTATCAGTGTTTCTCCGCTATATTATGCATGTATTATACGTATAAACCTTCCTCTTGAATCACTCTATAAAATCCGCATCAAAATCCGTTGCGTAGTTTTAAAGATCTAAGCATACATAGGGACAGACAGCGGAAAGCGATTTTGTTTTATACTAAGGAGTGGTCCTGAAATAAAGTAGCAGTGTACAATCTTGTGTATTTTTTAATTTAGTGCTAATTTTGAAGCAGTATATTTATTTTATCTACACTCATACTGTAAGTACTCTAAAATGCGTTCAAAAACCGTAGACAATGACAAGCATTACAACAAACGATTTAACTATGATAAGTTTCTTATCTGCGGCAGTAACGTAATTTTAACTATGCATATTCAAATATTGTTAAGCAATGAGTTTCAAATTTGGAACATCGAATTTGATAACATAATGTTACCGCCATGGCCAACTCGATTGGTCCCGCGTGAGCGCCGGCACAATCGAGTAGGCCATGACGGTACAATGGCGGTCATTCTATGGTTTCTGAACAATTAATTTAATATATATAATATGAGTGTAGATAAAGCAGTGTATGCAACTGTACGTAATTAGGCCTTAAAACACTCGTGTGATCTTATTATGAAATTCGCCTGCGGCTCATTTCATAAAACCACACTCATCTTTTAAGGACCCTTATTACGTAACAGTTACATAAACTACTATTATTAATCCGTAGATACAATACTAATAAATAAAAACACAATCATAATAGAATATGTGAGCATATTTAAGTTTTCGCGTTTTTAATTCAACATACTTTGTAACCTTTTGAACAACATAATTTGACAATCTTCAATCGACATCCGCTACAATGCCACAATTGTATTTCCATTTTCACAACCCGTTTTATGCTTTTCAGAATTTCATCTTACCAAGAAGCTACATTAATTAACTGTATTTTAGCTAGGATAGTCAGGAAGACTCTCTAATCTAACCTCTGACAAAGATTTTTCTATGGGAGATAATTTTCTATGAAAAAATGCAAATACATTTAATTAAAAATTACTGTAACTACCTTAAAATGAAGCCAGATAAAAAAGTTTACTATTGAAGAAAGACAATTTATTAAGGTATTAAATAGCTCATCAAATCAAACTATAAGAAAAAACATGTTTTTGAGAAACACCTCAACAATTCTGTCAGAAGACGCTGTTCAAAAAACTATGTGTATGATGGAATACAAAAGGCGAAAACTTCCAAACGCTGTTTTATTTAAGTATGATTGTATTTATGTTTTGTATGATTGTATCTAGAGATTATTTAAATATAAACACTGCTTCTAAATCGGCACAAAATAAAAAGATAAATCAAAAAAGGCACGGCTACTTTTTTTCCGGACCACTCCTTATGTAGTGATAAGACTGCCCGGCTATAAATTTTCACGAGCCATATTTTCAGTAAATCTTGTTTGAGTCTATCTCCTTTACATTGTTGTTCGTTGTGAGTCTATATACCATTCCAATTACCAGTAGCACGCAAAAGTGGCGTCCAATAATTGCGCCTGACTCATTACCAACACTACCCCTTACGACTGTTAGACGGAGAGCTAGCCACGTCGGATATGACATAATAATGAGAGCGACGAAACCCCTCTCGTTAGTTTGCTATACCATGTTTATTTCTAGACCCTGACATCTGGCAGCTGTAAAGTGGTAAATGTTAAAGAATACAAATCCTAGATTAATCCTTTAAGATTAAGAATACAATTCATAAGTGCATTGTATTGTGCCTAAATTGAAGAATAAATATCTATTATCTTTTTTATCTTTTATCTAGAGTTCTAGTTTTGATGCAGTATTGTGAGAAATTATATAAATAACTAGCTTTTGCCCGCGGCTTCGCTCGCGTAAAATTGTCCATACAAACTTCCACCCCCCATCTTAGGGAAGTAGGGGGTTAGAAAGAGGCAAAAAGTAGCCTATGTCACTCACCATCCCTTCAACTATCTCCACTTAAAAAATCACGTCAATTCGTCGCCCCGTTTTGCCGTGAAAGACGGACAAACAAACAAACACACACATTCACTTTCCCATTTATAATATTAGTATGGATTAGATCATATCATTCCCAAAACTTTCTGATGTGGGAAAGTAGTACAAAAAGACGTATAATGTAATTCATAGTTTGTCGCCTACTGTTTCTGTTTCCAAAATAATACACAATGTTTTTTTGTTTAATGTTACAATATAGGCCCCGTCCTCTATAAATAAGACAACTTCGGCAGTTTTACCTATTATAGTATTACTTTTTTCAACTAAAAATTTTTGCTAGTCTGTCATTCTGACCTGCACCCATTAAAAGCTGCCAGATGCCCGGATCTAGCAATAAAGATAGTATTACAATCTTACTAGACCTTTGCTCTCATTATTGTGTCATATCTAACGTGGCCAGCTCTTAGTCCATAATGGCCACTTGCAACCAAATAGCAAATAATCTTCCTGACAACCTTTTGTTAATGTTAAGTTGGAATGATCCACCTCCCGAGGTGTTTCCATTGCGCTTTGACATGGGGTTATTCAAGAAGCGGGCGTACTGGGTCCTCAAAGGCAACGCATAGGCGGCTCCCTTAATGTTGCTTATGTTCATGGGCGACGTTGACCGCTTCCCATCGGGCGGCTCGTCTGCTCGTTTGCTACTAGTTTCATAAAATAAAATAAAAGTTGCTTACGCGTTGTAGTGTCCATTGGGTACGCCGTTGACGCCCTTGTTCGAGAGCGTGACGTCAGACATCTGGCTGATTCCAGAGTCCTTGCTCGACATGTGGTTACCGCACTCGGCTGTGACAAACAAACGCACATAATGTGGATTAACGCGCAGTTACACGTAGAAGTTGTTAGAAAAACATCACATCATTATTTTGACAAAAACGGGACTTAATCGCGTACACTTACTTTTATTATCTTCCTGACATTTCGAGCGTGCCGTAACGCTCGTGGTCGCAGGCAGACTCAAGTAAGTGTGCGCGATTAAGTCACGTTTTTGTCAAAATAATGAGTGAAAATCGTGTAAGTTTAAATCGGTGCAAAACATCACATATAAAAAAAAAATGTTTATTTACTTTCACAATAATCATCATAAACTTGGTGATTGGTACCTCCTTTTAAGCTTTAATATAGCCTAAGCGAGGAGGTACCGCTCTTCTTTAGCTAAATAATTTGTTACAAAATTATGTTACATTTATGTTAGGTACATCTAGTATTAAATTTTATCTTATAAATGCTAAGAAAAAGTTATACAAAATTTAATCCACATTTTATAGAAGACAAGTAAAAATAAATCAAAACAAAACCTACATTGTAATAATCAATGTGTGTGTGTGTGTGTGTGTGTATGTGTGTGTGTGTGTGTGTGTGTGTGTGTGTGTGTGTGTGTGTGTGTGTGTGCATGAATAATAATGCTTTGTGTATTTTATGTTGGATAGGTAAATCGGGTAAGTACTTCCTACATATTAAACATCAGTAAAGAAAGTGTACATGATTAATACCATTTTCAACCGACTTCAAGATTTCTAAGGAGGAGGTTATCAATTCGTCGGGATCTTTGTTTTTTTTTTTTTTTTTTTATGTATGTTCACCGATTATTCGAAGACGGCTAGACCGATTTGGAAAATTAATTTTTTGTTTGAAAGAGTATATTCACAGTTGGTCCCATTGTAACCAGGTTAGGATCTGATGATGGGATCCTGGAGAAATCGAGGGAACTCTTCAACTATTATAGGCACACCTATAGTGATTTGAGTATTTTTTTTACAGCAGCTCGAGCATTTCCTTTTGGAAAGGTGGAGGCTAAGTGAAGTCGGTTCTTTTTTGTTTAAAATTATATGTGTAATGTTATTATTATTATTATTTTTATTGACATTGACATTTAATTTTAGTGTAATTTTATTTTATTTTTGTTTTGTTTTAACTTATAATATGTTCTAAAATGCTATGGATCATGGTTATCTGGGAATAAATGACTATTTAATTTAATTTAATTACATTGGCCGCTTGCGACACCTTTACCCTTTGACCGCCAAGCATCTTTGGCGTGGCTAGTGATTTAACGTCTTTGGCGGTCAAAGGGTTAATGCCACAAATTCGGGCTAAGCCCGGCATTCAGATACGCGCTCACTTTGGCCGCTTGTGACGCCTTCTTGCTATAAATTCGAGCTAAGCCCGGCATTCAGATACGTGCTCACTTTGGCCGCCTGTGACGCCTTCTTGCTATAAATTCGGGCTAAGCCCAGCATTCACATACGCGCTCACTTTGGCCGCTTGTGACGCCTTCTTGCTATAAATTCGAGCTAAGCCCGGCATTCAGATACGTGCTCACTTTGGCCGCCTGTGACGCCTTCTTGCTATAAATTCGGGCTAAGCCCGGCATTCAGATACGCGCTCACTTTGGCCGCCTGTGACGCCGTCTTGCTATAAATTCGGGCTAAGCCCGGCATTCAGATACGTGCTCACTTTGGCCGCTTGTGACGCCTTCTTGCTATAAATTCGAGCTAAGCCCGGCATTCAGATACGTGCTCACTTTGGCCGCCTGTGACGCCTTCTTGCTATAAATTCGGGCTAAGCCCGGCATTCAGATACGTGCTCACTTTGGCCGCCTGTGACGCCTTCTTGCTATAAATTCGGGCTAAGCCCGGCATTCAGATACGTGGTTACTTTGGCCGCCTGTGACGCCTTCTTGCTATAAATTCAGGCTAAGCCCGGCAGCATTCAGATACGTGCTCACTTTGGCCGCCTGTGACGCCTTCTTGCTATGAATTCGGGCTAAGCCCGGCATTCAGATACGCGCTCACTTTGGGCGCCTGTGACGCCTTCTTGCTATAAATTCGGGCTAAGCCCGGCATTCAGATACGTGCTCACTTTGGCCACCTGTGACGCCTTCTTGCTACAAATTCGGGCTAAGCCCGGCATTCAGATACGCGCTCACTTTGGCCGCCTGTGCCTCCTTCTTGCTATAAATTCGGACTAAGCCCGGCATTCAGATACGCGCTCACTTTGGCCGCCTGTGACGCCTTCTTGCTAAAAAGTCGGGCTCAACCCGACATAAAGATACACACTCTCACTTTGGCCGCCTGTGACGCCTTCTTGCTATAAATTCAGGCTAAGCCCGGCATTCAGATACGTGCTCACTTTGGCCGCCTGTGACGCCTTCTTGCTATAAATTCGGGCTAAGCCCGCCATTCAGATACGCGCTCACTTTGGCCCCTGTGACGCCTTCTTGCTATAAATTCGGGCTAAGCCCGGCATTCAGATACGCGCTCACTTTGGCCCCTGTGACGCCTTCTTGCTATGAATTCGGGCTAAGCCCGGCATTCAGATACGCGCTCACTTTGGGCGCCTGTGACGCCTTCTTGCTATAAATTCGGGCTAAGCCCGGCATTCAGATACGTGCTCACTTTGGCCACCTGTGACGCCTTCTTGCTACAAATTCGGGCTAAGCCCGGCATTCAGATACGCGCTCACTTTGGCCCCTGTGACGCCTTCTTGCTATAAATTCGGGCTAAGCCCGGCATTCAATACGTGCTCACTTTGGCCGCCTGTGACGCCTTCTTGCTATATAGTCGGGCTAAACCCGACATAAAGATACACACTCTCACTTTGGCCGCCTGCTACGCCTCCATGCTACGAGTATACTCGAGTGAAACCCCACATTGAGAGTCTTTATTGTATTTTTTTTTCAACCGACTTCAAGATTTCGAAGGAGGAGGTTTATCAATTCGTCGGGATCTTTGTTTTCGCTATTTTTTTTTATGTATGTTCACCAATTATTCGAAGACGGTTTGGAAAATTCTTTTTTGGTTTGAAAGAGTATACTTCACAGTTGGTCCCATTGTAACCAGGTCAGGATCTGATGATGGGATCCTGGAGAAATCGAGGGAACTCTTCAACTATTATAGGTACACCTATAGTGATTTGAGTATTTTTTACAGCATCTTGAGCATTTGCTTTTGGAAAGGTGGATGCTAAGTGAAGTCGGTTCTTTTTTGTTTAAAATTATTAAATATTTGCTGTATCATGAATATCATGATATACGTATGATAAACGGGTAATGTTCTAGATAGATCAGTTACCGTTGGCGTGCTGCGCGGTGTAGGTGTGTATCTCGGTGGTGGTGCGCCGGATGCGCGAGTGCACGTCGTCGGCGCCAGAGTTGGGGGTCGCGGAGGAGGTCCTCAACGGAGAGTCGCTGCCGGCTGCACGGTTAAACAATAACTGTTAGTTTTTGCCAGGCATATTTAGTATGAGTTATCGGGTATCATTTGAATTTCAACCTGAGCATTCGGATTTAATCCATTGACAGCTAATAGGCGGGTCTACACCAGACGCACCGCCTCGCGAGGAAATTGCCGCGCGAGACGGCACGGCTATAGTTCAAAATCTGTAAGAATGAACTTTTGACACTTCAGCATTGACGTCATTAGTGATGGGGCTAAGACTAAATTTGACAAACGATACGTTTGTCAAATTTAGCGATGATTTATGAATTGTTCGAATCGATTTTACTACAACCGATCTTTTCTTGTTATATGCAAAGCCCGGAAGATGGGAGCAAAAATGCACTTTTCACTAGTGCTTAATTAAATATCGACTGTTCTATCGACATACATACGAACAATTTTTGAATCAGAAATGTATTGGTCAAACTCATTATCTTACATGTCAGGTTGTTACACAATATTACATCAGGTACCTAGCATGTAAGCTTACCTAGGTACATTATATATTATTTCAGTCAACTAATTACATACTATAATTATTATCAATAATATCATACTCATGTGAATGATCGTAATAATAAAATAAGAGTGACAGTTCTTTTAAATAGACACTTTTCTCATAACTTATGATATATTGTCTATTGATTACATAATCGATTTTATCGACTTACGGAAATGTTATATGAATCGGAACAGCAGATATGGTCACAACACTAAATTTAAAAAAAAGGACGCGTAGACCGTAACTGTTTGCATGCTAAATTGTTATCGTAAAATATTCAATAACTAAGATATGAAAAAATGTCACATTAATTAAGTCATGTTTATTGTGTTTACGTAGATACATGACAAGCTGTAAAATCGTTATGGGATTTTGTTTATAATTTCAAAGTGTCTTGCGCGTTTACGTTCTACGGGCGTAGCGATGTGTCAAAAGTTCATTCTTACAGATTTTGAACTATAGTGTGGATGTGCGAGCGAGGCACGTTTACACTAGACGAGCCGCTTCGCGCGGCAAGTTCCTCGCGAGGCGGTGACTCAGGTGTGCACCCGCCTAATCACGAACCTATCTCGTTATATGCTAGTTATAATTTTCAATTTTATCGTTGAAGTATCAGAGTTAAAATTTTAACGATTTTTTTTTATTCCAAGTCGGCTGTGAAAGGGTTTAGGTTCTATAAGTCCAATAGATTTATTATTGGACTGTCCATTTCTGGACATAGGCCACCGAAATTCAGCGCCGTGGCTGGCTGTGGCATTATGCTGCGTGGCGGTCCTTTTTATCAGTAGCGTGCCCAGAGGTTTGGAGTAGGGCAAGCCTAAAGACATGATTTCGTACTAACTATTCAATCTTTATATACTCAAAATGTCATCTTTCGAAAAAAATATGCTACAACAGCAATATAAGTTATTTAGAATGAAAACAAGTAACAATCTAGCCTAGTGTATTTTGTAAGCAGCCCTACTAAATTTTCGCTTATGCAACTGGTTTATCTGATACATGCCTACAAATAACACAAGCAGGGTATTAGGTTTAACGACACATTGATTTTGAACAAACTTCAGAGATTTTACCTTGCCTTTATTGATCACGATCAACACTTGGACGTACCTCAAACAGTCACAAGGAACGGCTTCATCCATTATTAATAAGGGGGCGTCCATTAATCGCGTCATATTGCTTAGGGGGGGGAGGGGGTCAAGAAAAAATCACCAATGATCACCACAGGGGGGAGGGGGGTCGGGACACATATCACGTGTAATTTTTTTGTTCCTTGTGCTATCTGTATTATGGTCAATAAAATAAAAATTATCAACTTTGAAATGAATCAATCTATCAAAAGCAGAGTAAAATTACACTAGCAATGATTGTAAATAATTTTTAATGGCATTTGACATATTATTTTCTGAAGTAGGATTTTAGGGTTCTGTAGCCAAAGTGGCAAAAACGTAATCCTTATAGTTTCGTTATGTCCGTCTGTCCGTCCGTCCGTATATCACAGCCATTTTACTCGGAAACTATAAAACGTATATCTTAATAAATATTTAAATGTAAGGTGTGTTTTTGTATGCCGCTACTTAGTTTTGTAGTAAAATTGCTGAAAAAGATATTTTAAGGAGGAGCACTACTCCATACATGTAATTATTTGTCAAAATTTTTTTGTTTGCCAAATATCGACATGATGCACATCACTCGACAGGTCTTTCAAAATAACTCTTGTCTTGTTGTCCTGAACATCAATAAAAAAAAAACATTGAGGTCTGTTTGATTTTTTTTTTAATTTAGTGAATATCTTAAGAAAAAATCACCCCGTAAGTCTAAAAAAACTTGTGTGTCCCCTGTCACTTTTGAACCCGAATCCAAAAAATATGACAAAAATTGAGAACATTATCGGTTTAGGAATTATTGAGTTATCTCCTAAAAACTCATTTCATACGTAGATACGACCTTTCGATATTACTTTTTCGATAGTAGGTACAAAACCGCGTGGTCCGACACGCACTTCGCCGGTTTTTTTTCTATTAAAAATAATTTTATTATATATGTATACATGTAGTTTAATTTGTTTACCCTTTACGTGTACGACGAACGTTACGTAAGTAGGTTCACGTGTTAGAAAACTGTACTTTTTTTTAGTCGGCAAATAATTACACGTCATATTGGACAGGGGGGGAGGGGTCCTGAAAATATCACCAAAGATCACCATGGGGGAGGGGGGGTCTAAAACGAGCCAAAAACGTATGACGCGATTAATGGACGCCCCCTAAGTAATTTTAACACTTTTACAAGTTTTACAAAAGAATTAAGCACTTTTACTAACTCGTAACCTCACCTCACCACAATACCATTCAATTCACATTTACGTGCTCAAACAATTAATTTGCATGTCAAATTCGACTTTTGTAATATAATACACTTGAAGTTGTCCGTTAACGCTCACTTGCGTCGCGCGATCTTACGGCATGCGGCCAACTTCACACCAAAAAGCTGGTTTTAAATCGCCGTATTTTGCTATAGGTACACCGGGCAAAAATTGTTGCTCGTTGTACAGACACCAATAGGGCGATTTGTATAGGCGAAATGAATGCCCGCTTACATGCCGCTTGCAAGTCGGCGGCGGCGGTGAGTGCGAGCGGGATAGCATGCGCTACGTTTAGTTTCGTTTGCCTCAGTCGTTTGCGCGGCAGTGGCGACACTTTGTTTCGTGTGGCAAAATTTATAAACAGCTCACTCGAAATAATTAATACGGGTTATTTAGCGCGACGATTAAAATACGTAATTTCGGTGAGGCAACTAGGGCAAGCCCGGCTTTTGGGCTTGTATGGAAGTACCGCCACTGCTTTTTATCATCCATAATTGTTGTTACTTTTCCTTTGTTCAGTTAAATAAAATTACTAATTATAATAAAATAACTATATTTTAATGTAATATTATAATATAATGAAGGAATGTTTTTTTTTTGACGTGATAACGTCTTTAAAATCGTTTTAGTCGGGTGACATGTTCAGAAACTTGTGTCACACCAAAACCTCACGAGCGCGATCGCAGGTATAACGAGAGAGAGACGGACCGATCTCCCGTCTCATCTCGAGCGCTGCCAGTCATTCCGTGAAACTTGTCACGCGGAATCCTCACGAGCGGTTAGACGTTATCACGTAAACATCTCGATCGTAAACCTACTTTACAAACAACCAATTTTTTTAAATATTAATTTTGTATACCACAATCAATGCATGCGATCTTTAATGAATTGGAAATATTTTAATTAATTGGTTATATACAAATTGTAATTATATGTATATTGGAAATAAATGGCTATATTATTATTATAAGTAATTTACGAAACTGAGCGGCAAATTGAAGCGTTTTTATTGAACGAAGCTCGAAACTCGGGGCGTATTTTCGTAAAACACGCATTAGGCTTATAAATGGGTGAATTGTGCAAGTACTCACTGCTAGAGGTTCTCCTGACGTGTTGCTGTAATACTCCGTTGACAAGCGCCTGTGTGTCCGGCGACAGCTCGCTCATTAGCGCCGTGAACTACAAATAAAACAATCAATACAATAAACAAGTTGGAATCAGGCACATAAAATACATCAAGTTAGAAGCTGCAACTGCTTGTACTCCGCGTTGTAGTATGTATAGGATGACTCACATCAGCTGAGACCACCCAACACGAATCGATGTAATAATTAATTGTTCATTTTCCTAGTGTAATATGCAGACCTAGGAATCCGTGGGGCAAATTTTGTTGGGAGGTAGGGACCTCCTATATCGACAAATTAAATTATCGGTGTTCTTTCTATATACTAGTGATCGCCCCCAACATTGTGTGTTTTTTGATCTATTGTTCAACATAGCATATTTTAAATAATCGCTAGGTTACTTATATAAAGGTGGGTGTAATACCTATTGCACTACAAAATAGTTAATAATAATAATTATCTCAACCTTATACATTGTCTTTATAAACGAGGAAGAGTATTGAGTTATTATTTAATTATTTTTTTTTACTTAAAATAAAAACATATTTTTACAAGCAAACCCTTGAGTGATCACTAGTATATAGAAAGAACACCGATAATTTAATTAGTCGATATAGGAAGTCCCTACCTCTCAACATAATTTGCCCCACGGATTCCTAGGTCTGGTAATATGATACGATGTAACTTGATATTGTCAACATTAAAATAATAATCTATTTTCTCTAACATTGTACTTTAGACGCACGCCGAGAACATAGGATTGAGTTTACCTATATAAGACCGCCTGTTTTCCTAGACAATTACACTTATGTTCCGAACGTTGAGACTTTCATTTGGCTACGCTCCCTGTCTATTACCACAGCGTGTTATTTAAAAGTATATGTCTAATGATCACATGCTTTGATTTCATTACGCTCTAAGTTTATGTTACCTAGTCACCTCGTTGTGAGTCCGTAATTTATCGAAAAAACGCATACAATATGTGTATTTTTTTGTTTAACAACCTTCCTAGAGAAATGAGGTTAATGGAATATAATAAATTTGAAACAGTAATTACAAAATGGCTTACTGAAAAATGTTTTTTTAGTGTCAAAGAATATTTAGCATTTTTAAAGTATAATTTATTCTAAAATTGATATTAACTTTGTGTAAATTGACATCACATTGTGGAGTTTTTTTTTTTTTTTTTTTTTCTAATGTTTATCTTTGTGTATTAATTTTCATTTCATTCTAACTTATAAAAATTGACATTACTTTGTAGATGATGCTGTAATTGTATTGTTATTAATTTATTATTATATCTGGACATCACATAAAATTATTATTATTGTATTATTTTTGGATTGTATTATTAGGGTTAATTTAATGGGTTATTATGTTTTTTTTTGTAATTTGTATATAATTTTTGCATGTCGTTCATCGACTGAATACTTGTCTTTTGTACCTTAACACCTTGTACTTTATGTTATAAGTATTCTGGCAAATAAAATATTCTGATTCTGATTCTGATTCTGATTCACTAAAACTCCTAGATTTCAAAATGACTGTCCAAATGTGTGTGTGTGACAAATGAAAGTCCCGCCGAGTTTCTTGCCGGTCATAATACTTCTCGGGTCAGAGGGGTAGGGTTAGAACCGGTGGTAGTTTTTTTCTTTTTTGACGTTTATAAGTGCTTTGTAATGTGCCTAAATTGAAGAATAGATAGATAAACAATTTATTCAATAAAGCACACACTACAAAACATAAAAAGCAGAGGTTGAAAAATGCATACCTAAAGGTAAACAGTAGTCTAGTATAGGTAACTACAGAAGTTCACAATGTGTTCAGCAATGTGCGCGATAAAGAAAACTCAGACTCAGCATCAGATAATATTGCGAAATAATCTTTTAACTTTTTACTCAGTGTGAAAGTAACTGAATCCCAGAATGCCTATTTTTTTTCACCAGCGCGCCCGCGCCACCTGGTGGGGACCACGTATACAGGAGGACTCACGGGCACCGGGTTGCAGTCGTAGACCGCGGCCAGCGCCCGGCGCGCGCTGACGCGGATGTCGGCGGCGCTCGGGTCGGCAGCGTGCGCGCCACCTGGTGGGGACCACGTGTGGAGAACCTATACAGGAGGACTCACGGGCACCGGGTTGCAGTCGTAGAGCGCGGCCAGCGCCCGGCGCGCGCTGACGCGGATGTCGGCGGCGCGCGGGTCGGCAGCGTGCGCGCCACCTGGTGGGGACCACGTGTGGAGAACCTATACAGGAGGACTCACGGGCACCGGGTTGCAGTCGTAGAGCGCGGCCAGCGCCCGGCGCGCGCTGACGCGGATGTCGGCGGCGCGCGGGTCGGCAGCGTGCGCGCCACCTGGTGGGGACCACGTGTGGAGAACCTATACAGGAGGACTCACGGGCACCGGGTTGCAGTCGTAGAGCGCGGCCAGCGCCCGGCGCGCGCTGACGCGGATGTCGGCGGCGCGCGGGTCGGCAGCGTGCGCGCCACCTGGTGGGGACCACGTGTGGAGAACCTATACAGGAGGACTCACGGGCACCGGGTTGCAGTCGTAGAGCGCGGCCAGCGCCCGGCGCGCGCTGACGCGGATGTCGGCGGCGCGCGGGTCGGCAGCGTGCGCGCCACCTGGTGGGGACCACGTGTGGAGAACCTATACAGGAGGACTCACGGGCACCGGGTTGCAGTCGTAGAGCGCGGCCAGCGCCCGGCGCGCGCTGACGCGGATGTCGGCGGCGCGCGGGTCGGCAGCGTGCGCGCCACCTGGTGGGGACCACGTGTGGAGAACCTATACAGGAGGACTCACGGGCACCGGGTTGCAGTCGTAGAGCGCGGCCAGCGCCCGGCGCGCGCTGACGCGGATGTCGGCGGCGCGCGGGTCGGCAGCGTGCGCGCCACCTGGTGGGGACCACGTGTGGAGAACCTATACAGGAGGACTCACGGGCACCGGGTTGCAGTCGTAGAGCGCGGCCAGCGCCCGGCGCGCGCTGACGCGGATGTCGGCGGCGCGCGGGTCGGCAGCGTGCGCGCCACCTGGTGGGGACCACGTGTGGAGAACCTATACAGGAGGACTCACGGGCACCGGGTTGCAGTCGTAGAGCGCGGCCAGCGCCCGGCGCGCGCTGACGCGGATGTCGGCGGCGCGCGGGTCGGCAGCGTGCGCGCCACCTGGTGGGGACCACGTGTGGAGAACCTATACAGGAGGACTCATGGGCACCGGGTTGCAGTCGTAGAGCGCGGCCAGCGCCCGGCGCGCGCTGACGCGGATGTCGGCGGCGCGCGGGTCGGCAGCGTGCGCGCCACCTGGTGGGGACCACGTGTGGAGAACCTATACAGGAGGACTCACGGGCACCGGGTTGCAGTCGTAGAGCGCGGCCAGCGCCCGGCGCGCGCTGACGCGGATGTCGGCGGCGCGCGGGTCGGCAGCGTGCGCGCCACCTGGTGGGGACCACGTGTGGAGAACCTATACAGGAGGACTCACGGGCACCGGGTTGCAGTCGTAGAGCGCGGCCAGCGCCCGGCGCGCGCTGACGCGGATGTCGGCGGCGCGCGGGTCGGCAGCGTGCGCGCCACCTGGTGGGGACCACGTGTGGAGAACCTATACAGGAGGACTCACGGGCACCGGGTTGCAGTCGTAGAGCGCGGCCAGCGCCCGGCGCGCGCTGACGCGGATGTCGGCGGCGAGCGGGTCGGCAGCGTGCGCGCCACCTGGTGGGGACCACGTGTGGAGAACCTATACAGGAGGACTCACGGGCACCGGGTTGCAGTCGTAGAGCGCGGCCAGCGCCCGGCGCGCGCTGACGCGGATGTCGGCGGCGCGCGGGTCGGCAGCGTGCGCGCCACCTGGTGGGGACCACGTGTGGAGAACCTATACAGGAGGACTCACGGGCACCGGGTTGCAGTCGTAGAGCGCGGCCAGCGCCCGGCGCGCGCTGACGCGGATGTCGGCGGCGCGCGGGTCGGCAGCGTGCGCGCCACCTGGTGGGGACCACGTGTGGAGAACCTATACAGGAGGACTCACGGGCACCGGGTTGCAGTCGTAGAGCGCGGCCAGCGCCCGGCGCGCGCTGACGCGGATGTCGGCGGCGCGCGGGTCGGCAGCGTGCGCGCCACCTGGTGGGGACCACGTGTGGAGAACCTATACAGGAGGACTCACGGGCACCGGGTTGCAGTCGTAGAGCGCGGCCAGCGCCCGGCGCGCGCTGACGCGGATGTCGGCGGCGCGCGGGTCGGCAGCGTGCGCGCCACCTGGTGGGGACCACGTGTGGAGAACCTATACAGGAGGACTCACGGGCACCGGGTTGCAGTCGTAGAGCGCGGCCAGCGCCCGGCGCGCGCTGACGCGGATGTCGGCGGCGCGCGGGTCGGCAGCGTGCGCGCCACCTGGTGGGGACCACGTGTGGAGAACCTATACAGGAGGACTCACGGGCACCGGGTTGCAGTCGTAGAGCGCGGCCAGCGCCCGGCGCGCGCTGACGCGGATGTCAGCGGCGCGCGGGTCGGCAGCGTGCGCGCCACCTGGTGGGGACCACGTGTGGAGAACCTATACAGGAGGACTCACGGGCACCGGGTTGCAGTCGTAGAGCGCGGCCAGCGCCCGGCGCGCGCTGACGCGGATGTCGGCGGCGCGCGGGTCGGCAGCGTGCGCGCCACCTGGTGGGGACCACGTGTGGAGAACCTATACAGGAGGACTCACGGGCACCGGGTTGCAGTCGTAGAGCGCGGCCAGCGCCCGGCGCGCGCTGACGCGGATGTCGGCGGCGCGCGGGTCGGCAGCGTGCGCGCCACCTGGTGGGGACCACGTGTGGAGAACCTATACAGGAGGACTCACGGGCACCGGGTTGCAGTCGTAGAGCGCGGCCAGCGCCCGGCGCGCGCTGACGCGGATGTCGGCGGCGCGCGGGTCGGCAGCGTGCGCGCCACCTGGTGGGGACCACGTGTGGAGAACCTATACAGGAGGACTCACGGGCACCGGGTTGCAGTCGTAGAGCGCGGCCAGCGCCCGGCGCGCGCTGACGCGGATGTCGGCGGCGCGCGGGTCGGCAGCGTGCGCGCCACCTGGTGGGGACCACGTGTGGAGAACCTATACAGGAGGACTCACGGGCACCGGGTTGCAGTCGTAGAGCGCGGCCAGCGCCCGGCGCGCGCTGACGCGGATGTCGGCGGCGCGCGGGTCGGCAGCGTGCGCGCCACCTGGTGGGGACCACGTGTGGAGAACCTATACAGGAGGACTCACGGGCACCGGGTTGCAGTCGTAGAGCGCGGCCAGCGCCCGGCGCGCGCTGACGCGGATGTCGGCGGCGCGCGGGTCGGCAGCGTGCGCGCCACCTGGTGGGGACCACGTGTGGAGAACCTATACAGGAGGACTCACGGGCACCGGGTTGCAGTCGTAGAGCGCGGCCAGCGCCCGGCGCGCGCTGACGCGGATGTCGGCGGCGCGCGGGTCGGCAGCGTGCGCGCCACCTGGTGGGGACCACGTGTGGAGAACCTATACAGGAGGACTCACGGGCACCGGGTTGCAGTCGTAGAGCGCGGCCAGCGCCCGGCGCGCGCTGACGCGGATGTCGGCGGCGCGCGGGTCGGCAGCGTGCGCGCCACCTGGTGGGGACCACGTGTGGAGAACCTATACAGGAGGACTCACGGGCACCGGGTTGCAGTCGTAGAGCGCGGCCAGCGCCCGGCGCGCGCTGACGCGGATGTCGGCGGCGCGCGGGTCGGCAGCGTGCGCGCCACCTGGTGGGGACCACGTGTGGAGAACCTATACAGGAGGACTCACGGGCACCGGGTTGCAGTCGTAGAGCGCGGCCAGCGCCCGGCGCGCGCTGACGCGGATGTCGGCGGCGCGCGGGTCGGCAGCGTGCGCGCCACCTGGTGGGGACCACGTGTGGAGAACCTATACAGGAGGACTCACGGGCACCGGGTTGCAGTCGTAGAGCGCGGCCAGCGCCCGGCGCGCGCTGACGCGGATGTCGGCGGCGCGCGGGTCGGCAGCGTGCGCGCCACCTGGTGGGGACCACGTGTGGAGAACCTATACAGGAGGACTCACGGGCACCGGGTTGCAGTCGTAGAGCGCGGCCAGCGCCCGGCGCGCGCTGACGCGGATGTCGGCGGCGCGCGGGTCGGCAGCGTGCGCGCCACCTGGTGGGGACCACGTGTGGAGAACCTATACAGGAGGACTCACGGGCACCGGGTTGCAGTCGTAGAGCGCGGCCAGCGCCCGGCGCGCGCTGACGCGGATGTCGGCGGCGCGCGGGTCGGCAGCGTGCGCGCCACCTGGTGGGGACCACGTGTGGAGAACCTATACAGGAGGACTCACGGGCACCGGGTTGCAGTCGTAGAGCGCGGCCAGCGCCCGGCGCGCGCTGACGCGGATGTCGGCGGCGCGCGGGTCGGCAGCGTGCGCGCCACCTGGTGGGGACCACGTGTGGAGAACCTATACAGGAGGACTCACGGGCACCGGGTTGCAGTCGTAGAGCGCGGCCAGCGCCCGGCGCGCGCTGACGCGGATGTCGGCGGCGCGCGGGTCGGCAGCGTGCGCGCCACCTGGTGGGGACCACGTGTGGAGAACCTATACAGGAGGACTCACGGGCACCGGGTTGCAGTCGTAGAGCGCGGCCAGCGCCCGGCGCGCGCTGACGCGGATGTCGGCGGCGCGCGGGTCGGCAGCGTGCGCGCCACCTGGTGGGGACCACGTGTGGAGAACCTATACAGGAGGACTCACGGGCACCGGGTTGCAGTCGTAGAGCGCGGCCAGCGCCCGGCGCGCGCTGACGCGGATGTCGGCGGCGCGCGGGTCGGCAGCGTGCGCCGCCACCTTCACCAGCGCGCGCCCCGCCACGCCGCCAGCGCCACCTGGTGGGGAAAACGGACATGTTCATGCCTAGTATTCTTTAAACATTACTGTAGTGTGAGCGCTTCGCCACACTCACACTCTCACATATTGGCCCTATATATAAGCACCTAGCACGTAACTTTATCCATTATACGCATATTCTACAACCAAGTTGTTTCACTCTAACGTCCCACACTACATGGCGACCCTGCCAGTGCGGCCTCGTGCTGCACTGGCGGCGCGCTGCGCCAGCCAGAGTACGTAGTGACCTTGGTCCAATTCAGTATAACATTTTTTTAACAAATAGAAAATGAGAAAAATATATAGACTACTGACATAAACGTGAAGTGGAAAATTTTGAGACTAAGTGTAAAAAGTTTAAAGTATCAAAGACATTTAAAAAAGTGGCCTTGGAGCAAAGTGGACTCTAAAATATTTGGAGAGTATGAGAGAGTAGAGTAAAAAGTGCAAACAAAAACTAACATTATATCAAGTCAATTGTGTTAATAAATTTACAACAAAAAATAAACATACATAAACATTTTAATACAATTGAAAAGTGATTTGATGGTTGCTGCTGGGAGTTGTTCGTGTCGGTGGATATAAGGACGTGGTCTGAAGTTCAGTTTCTGCTGCCCTTGGTTAACACACGAGGTCCCACGCATCAAAGTGGAAGTGACATTTTGGGTGACAAGTATTAAAGAATGTTGGACATGGATTTTATTTTTCAGTGATTTCTATTTTTTATGTTTTATTATATTCCTAAGAAATTTATTTTGTTAATATAATATGGTAATGAATGAGGTTTTTTCTCGTTCATAAATACTGTGAAATCTGGGGGCACTTGGACACAAAAGGTAAAAATTTAAATGTATACATAAAACTATTTAACCCGAAGTAAACCATTATTGTAAGAATCATTACATACAGGTATGTTTACGGTGTGTACCTACGGTTTAAATGAACATTTGTAGCATAAGTATTTTAATGATATTTTGTTTAAGTGTGTAAATGCCGCTCGATGACGAAACACATAGTTAAAAGAACGGTTACTACTAGTATACCTACTTAATATGAGAGTAATTATTTTTCAGGCTTTGATGTATTTTACAGATGTATAGTTGTTTTTAAATTAAATTATTCCATGTTAATAATTTGTAAAAATAGTCAGGTACATTACATAATTTCATCCTTTACAAATATAGCACCTGACAGCAGCGCATGCCCTCCATATAAGGATTGGCATGCGACGTCTGTAATTTCATCTCTAATTTCATAGTCTTTCTGCACTGTTATTAGATCACTAGAATTTAATCGTAATGAAATCAAATAATACTATATCATAATTACCTCATTTTTTAGATAGTAAATGCAAAAATATTTCGCGATGTTTTTAATCATATATTTAGTTCGTAATATGTTTTATTTAAAATTATTATTAATTATAATAAATATAAAATATATTTTAAAATGTCAAATGTGCCGGATTTGCGTATATTTTTACATGGATTAGACATTTTTTTTCAAGGAATGGATTAAAAATTGAAATGAAACATTATGTATGATTTATGATAACGACAATAAGGAACAGGTTTTACAGGTAGGTAATGGTAAGTCTACGTAAAGATTTCGCGTTGGAATTTAAGGGTTACGTTTGTAAAAGGGTTGCGATTGTGTTGTTGAAATAATTGTTTGATTTTAGATTGATAAATTGGGCGATGGAGTTCGTACGATGTTTGGAAAGTGCATTTGCAATGTGTTTGGGAAAACTGAAATAAATAAGTTTTCAAATGACGATTAGACTGATCACCTGAGAGTTACTGAAAATCTTATATATTGAAGTTTTCATGGTTTTTGAGTGAACTGACTGCGTATTTGAATGTTTTTTGTGAAGAGAGGGGCATGAATGTCATATGAAACTAATTAAATAAATATACCTATAGCGTCTTCGATGCCCGAGATGCGGCCTTGAGCGAATAGGTATAGCAAGGGTACGCCAGGATACAAGGCAGGCACGGAATCCTTGGCGTCTGACCATGATTCGATCGATTATCAATCGTGGAGACCCTTGAGCACATGGAAGGTTATTATGTATGGACGTGTTAAAAGATTTGCCTGTATGAGTATATAAATAATATGGTTGCGCGCTAAATAAAATAATAAATCCTTGTATCCTGGGCAAATAAATAAATGTATATGAAGGTCGGCTGACCACTATGTAAGCGTTGTGAACCCTTGACGTAATAGATATGCACGCTAAAGATGCCCAATGTTAATAAGTTGAAATTATAATGAGCAAAATAGAGAGAGATATATAATGACATGAAAGAAAAATAGAAATATGAATAAAACATAAGTAATTTAAGGTTGTAAAATACCTGTATCACGGAAATGACATAAGATGATTTAAATTGTATACCAAGACGTAAAAAAAAGATAACTAGGTACCTAGAAAACAAATGGATGTGGAATACCGAAAAGAAAATAGGTATTTCACCTCAGCAGCAGGAACGAGGGTGCTTTGATACCTAAAAACAGTGAGCAAAACTCAATTTTGCTGCGAGCGTGAGACAAAATGACCTTGTTGACCTTGGAATTACGATGTCAATCCGCGCGCGAGGTCTAATACAAATTCGAAATACTCGGAAGCTATTCGTGTTGTCTTTTTCACGTCATTAGTAATTAGAGAGAGACAGAAATATTTTAAACGTCATTCAATCAAATTTTATTTAATTTTAATTCGTATTCTAAACTTTCGATTCGACCCCTGAAACAGAGTCAGAACGAAACGTTCCGAAATGCGCAGAAGTACTAATTTGTAAATATAATTTAAACAAATTTTGATTTTGAAATGTTTAACCATACAACACCTAAAATAATTTACGTTCTTTATTTCAAGATCAATTAAGTATAAACGGAAAAATTACAAGATTATCATGTGAAAAATATTATTACTTACAACAATCTTTCGTATTGTGATCGAACAGTAGTTACGGAACGCAGATAAAAAAAAGTTGACAAAAGTCAAAATGGCGGTGTAGATATTTTAAAAATATTTAATTAATTTTGATTATTTTTTGTGTTATTAACTTATAATTGAGGTTTTTGAACTCAAATGTAAGAATATTATAATAAATACAAGTGAAAAAAGTGACAAAGAAGGATTAAGCATCACCCAGGTTGTATTTTTCCATGTGTTCTCACTGCTGAGGTGAAAAATAGTATGTTCAACATGAGAATAAAGTTATTTACATCTTGTGCTTTTGAGTCCCTCTCTACGCTCAAGATTCTCGCTCGTGATTCTAGTATATAATCTTTCGCTTGCTCAGGACTCAAAATTAGCACTCGAAGTAAATATGAACTTTCTTCTCTTGTTGTACAAATATCTATTGTTTTTTATTAATTATATTGTAATTATTATGCTATTTGTAATTATTTTTAAATGTGTTTTTTGTTTAAGTCTTACATGTTTTAATTTCAAGTTTAATGTAAACAGATAATTTTCTTAAATAATAGAATTTGTGTATTTTTAACTTTAAGGTTATTATATGTTTTTAAGTAAAATGTTTCGTTTTGTCATCAGAGTCATCATCATATATTAGTAAGTAAGTATAATTAAAATTGTTTAATTGTGTGAGCGATTTGCTTAGTTATTTTTTTTTAAATCCTTGGATTTTTAGTTTTTATTAATAGTTCTATATAATGGCGTAGAGCAGATATTTTAACCAATTTATTGTGTATGTTTTAAGACTGTTTAAATTTGTTTGTATTTTTTGTTAACTGTATTAATTTTGTAATTAAAAAAAAAAATAGATTTACTAGCTATTAATAATCAATTTTTTTTTATTTAATGAAGGGAGGTTTAGTGTGAGCGCTTCGCCACACTCACACTCTCACATATTGGACCTATATATAAGCACCTAGCACGTAACTTTATCCATTATACGCATATACTACAACCAAGTTGTTTCACTCTAACGTCCCACACTACATTACAAAAATCATGATTTAGTCATGCGATTTGAAGAAATCTACTTTAAAACTGGTTAATGTGCGTCATCTAAATATATAAAAGAAGAAACTGACTGACTGACCGACTGACTGACTGACTGACATATCAACACACAACCCAAACCGCTGGTTCTAGAGATTCCAAATTTGGCACGTAGGTTCCTTATAAGGTCTAGGGATGCCCTAAGAAAGAATTTTTCAAAATTCACCCCCTAAGGGGGTAAAATGGGGGTTCAAAGTTTGTATGGCGATATCAAAATTTGTTAGACTATTTTATTCGAAACTTCACAGGAGTATTCCTAACGATAAATGAGTAAACACGTGTTTCAGGTTTTTTGAAAATTCAACCCCTAAAAGGGGCAAATGTGGTCACAAAGTCTGAAAATCAATATGGGTATCGTATCCTTTTTGAGTACTTATAGTACGCGGGCGAAGCCGCGGGAAAAGGCTAGTATTTTATAAGGCAGAACACGAGACAAATTAACTTATTTCAGTATTTCACGCCTTCGCCATCTGTCAGGAACCTGAACAAACACGTAGTGACGTCACACGTGGTCGCAGCTCTACCGTACCTTGCAGCGCCTGTGCGCACGCGCCGGGCGTGCAGTAGTCGTGCGCGAGCGCAGCCAGGAAGCGCAGAGCGGCCGCCTTCGTCTTAGCGGTGGGGGCCGTCGCGCCATCTGCCAGGAACCTGAACAAACACAAATTTTGAATAGAAGAAAACCGATTTCATATAGCAGTTTAAAAAGCGGCCTTTAGAAATGGCTAGCTGCAACAAAACGACTACAACTAAGGTTGTGCCAGCCTTGTGTTGTTAAACAGCCTTACTCGCTTGCCCGTCTATATCCCACTCGGTAGTACTAATATACAGGGTGCCATCTGAGACGTGATTAGTTATGTTTTTCTAACTCCATAAACAACTAGCAGTTGAATGCCCCAACTGTTACTAAAATCAGAAATTTTTTTTTCTTTTTTTTTTTACTTGTTTTTGTAATTTATTTTTCATTTGACGGGGTTTTCGGGATATTTAAACTAATTATTAGAATATTTAAATAAGTAAATTGAATTACCTCTTGAAATGGAACTGTCGTTAATAACAATTTTGTCATTTATTCCGGATACAATTTAATTTAATATTTTTTTTCCTTAAATATCTTATAAAACTGTTTTACACTAATATTATCACTTTTGAAAGAAAAAAAAATTACAAAAACATGTAAAAAAAAAATGTCTGATTTTAGTAAAAGTTGGGGCATTCAACTGCTAGTTGTTTATGGAGTTAGAAAAACATATAACTGATCACGTCTCAGATGGCACCCTGTATATACCTCAATATTGTAGCTCGGGCGCGAAGCAGTCGTGGATCTTCATCAGTGTAGCCAACCTCGGGTCACTATACGGCCTCGCGCCTCGTCCGTCTAAACCCACTCTTACCTGAATATGTTGTGCAGATGCAGCTCGGGCGGGAAACACTCGTGGCTCTTCATCAGTGTAGCCAACCTCGTGTCACTATACGGCCTCGCGCCTCATCCGTCTAAACCCACTCTTACCTGAATATGTTGTGCAGCTGCAGGTCGGGGGGGAACCACTCGTGGATCTTCATCAGTGTAGCCAGCCTCGTGTCACTATACGGCCTCGCGCCTCGTCCGTCGATACCCCACTCTTACCTAAATATGTTGTGCAGCTGCAACTCGGGGGGGAAGCATTCGTGGATGACATCAAGCGTTTTCATGATCTTGCTCTGCACTGAGCCTAGTATGTCTGTCCCTAATTTCATCAGTAATCTGTAAACAAAAACAAGTACAGTAGAACCCGCTTAATACGATGGAGAAAGAAAGGCAACGGGGCAATGCTGCCAGCCGTCTGGGCATGCTGCCAGTAGACGGAGATTTGGGGAAAATTTTCTATTTAAAAGCCTTGGACTCTCGCAGTATCCTTCTAGAAAACGTATATGAACCGTAGCAGCAGCAGCTGGTACAGCCAGTGCTTCAGCTGCTGCCAGTGCACAAGCAGTTCGCTGACTGCAACCAGGAGTAGACTGAACACCTTGGTGTTCGCGTCCACAGTAAGCTTCACACGACTAAGTTACGCAAACCTCCGGCCAGATGTCGCTGTATCGAAAACGCGGTTTTCTACATCGCGCTAATGAAATTTTTATAGGGATTGTATATAAGGGTATAGAAGACGTACCTGAACAACAGCTGGTACAGCCAGTCCTTCAGCTGCTGCCAGTGCACCAGCAGGAGTTCGCAGACTGCGTCCAGGAGTAGGCTGAACACCTTGGTGTGGGCGTCAACGAACATCTTGTTGAGGAGTTCCGTGAGGCGACGGAGCTGGGAGTCGGTGAGGAGGCGGCCCGAGTTTAGGTAGTTGGCCTGAGGAGAAGAAAAAATGTTATTATAAACTAGTAGTTCGCCTCGAACTGAGAACTCGCGATTTACTTGCAAACGAGTTGACCAATATAACAAGACCCTTATGAAGATCGCTTTTGCGCCCTCTAGCTCCGTAACTTCTTGAACGATCATATTAGAACTCTCAAATTATATTTATCTCTGCTAAACAAAGGAGATCGTCAATTTTTGTTAGGTGATCTGGCCCAGATTATTTAGGACCGTTTAGGAATGGTTCTTACCTTTGAAGAATCGTCATAATTTCTAGATCAGGAAGGTGGTCAAAATATTGCGAAATCTAATAGGAAAATTGAAAAATCATGCATTTAAAACTTGAATCTGACAAGGACAATATTTGAAAGCGTGCTTGCCTATGATTTATATACAAATGTAAAAAAAATACCGATTTTTTAAAGATAATGTACAAAAGCGGACTTGAAAACAAAACGGGAATCATGATGAAATAATAAAAAGTCATATTTTGATCGTATTTATAGTTCCTGTATTTCGGTAAACAAAGACGGCTGTCAAACCATCGTTGATACTATTAACTGAACATTCCTAACACCTATTGCGAAGGGATAAGGTTTACCACCGTTAAGTGCGAGCACAGATATCTCACAGATTCTCTGATATCTAGCGAAAGCACTAGTATCTGACATTGCAAAATTGATAAAAAGATGCGTTTCGTTATCGAAGGAGCATGACATTATGCCATTATGAAACCCACTTTTAATATTCAAACTCCGATCAAAAATGCAAAAATACGCATTTTCAATCTTTAGGCGTTTTAATACAGTCGATTTCTAATTTAAACTTTCGTATTCTTAGGCTTAGATACTATTTTAATATTACAATGTTCTAACTTACCGAACAGTATCAAAACGCAGACTATGTAACGGTATACATTGACAGTGTCAAACCAAAAAACAATCCCGTTTCAGGCCAGGGTGAAGTTACTTTATGTCAAAGCCATAAGGACGTTAACGACTTGTCTTGCTGTATTTTAATCGCGGAAAAATCAACATAATGTTTATTTATTTAGTATTTCTAATTCCCGTTTCATTTTTTTGCAATATTTTGTCTACTTTAGTAATAAAATGAGTATTTATTTTACATTGCAGTACAAACTGTATACGGTTTATATCAGGTGGCCCAGAATTGACGATCTCCTTTCATAAAGTACAGAAAAGCAAAAAAAGTTCAGAAAAGTTTTTTTCTTCATAATTCTGTCATATTTAATGCACCCTGCACCTACTTCACCTTTCTGTTTAGCCCATTGGTTGACTGATAGATAAGGCCTTATGGCATTAAGTCCGCCATTTGTACCATCTTGTATTGTCCAATAAAGATTAAATAAAAATAAAAAAATCGTTACTGAAGTTATCGCGGAACAAACTTTCTTAATCAAAAAGCCATCGAAATGTTGATGGTGCATTACACAGTCCAAAAGGCATAACAATGAATTGATAAGTCCTTTCCGAGTTGAGAACGCACATGAAGATCGCAACTACTTAAAAAAAAACTCCAAAAAAGAATTCACACAATACTTTGCTGAGCTCAAACAACGCATGAACTCAAAAATGTTGACATGTTGTCAATATGTAACATTTAATCACGTGACTTGAGTTAACCACGCTATCTATAATAGACGGAGAGCTGGCCACGTCAGATATGACACAATAATGAGAGCAACGAAACCCATGTAGTTAGTTTGCTATACTATGCTTATTTCTAGATCCGGACATCTGGCAGCTGTAAAGTGGTGGAGGTCAAAGAATGCAAATAACTTGAAGAAAACAAATCCTAGAGTTCTGGGTTTAATGAAATATTATGGGAAGTTATGTAATTAATTAGGTTATATCATATCCAGAAGGTTCTGTTGGGGGAAAGTAGTGCCAAATGATGTAAAATGCAATTTTTAGTTAGTCGCCTACTGTTTTTGTTTCCGCAATAATAGACAATGGTTTTTAATCTTATGTTAAAATATAGGCCCTGTCCTCTATATATTACACAACTTTGTAATTTTTTACCTATTTTGGTATTACTTTTTTCCAACTTAAAAACTTTGTTGGTGTGTCACTCTGACATCCACCCATTAAAAGCTGCCAGATGCCCGGATCTAGCAATAAGGATGGTAAAGCAGTCTAACTAGACAGGTTTCATTGCTCTCATTATTGTGTCACATCTGACGTGGCCAGCTCTTAGACCATAAAGGGTGGAAGAGCCAGGATATATGAAAATATGACGTTCATAACTGTGGTTTTACATGTTGTCATTGCAAAATTGCAGAGTCGGTTGGTGTGGTGTGGTCGGACTGTATCAACCGACTATAAGATTTCGAAGCCGGAGGTTCTGAATTTGCCGGGATCTTTGTTTTGTGCAATTTTTTTAGTTATTTTTTGTTCACCGATTATTCCAATGGCTGGACCCAATTTTTTTTTGTTTGAAAAAGTATACTTAATCTCATTGCCATCAAGTCCGAATCTAATGATGGAATGCTGGAGAAATCGAGGGGACTCTTCAAATATTATAGGCACGCCTATAATGAGTATTTTTTACAGTAGATCGGGCATTTGCACTTGGAATGGTTTGTCCCACTTTGTTTGTTCTACTTTGGATTTTTGTTTTTGCTAATTTTTTTTATGTATGTTCACCGATTATTCGAAGACGGCTGCACTGATTTGCAAAATTATTTTTTTGTTTGAAAGAGTATACTTCACAGTTGGTCCCATTGTAACCAGTTCAGGATCTGATGATGGGATCCTGGAGAAATCGAGGGAACTCTTCAACTATATTTTTTTTACAGCAGCTCGAGCATTTGCTGTTAAAAAGGTGGAGGCTAAGTGAAGTCAGTTCTTTTTAGTTTAAAATGGTCTTACCAAGTGTGTGAGGCCGTCCTTGCGCTCGGTCCAGTGCGTGCTGGCGCACAGCGCCACGATGTCGTCGGGCGGCGGCGGCGGCGGCGGCGAGCCCTCCCAGCCCAGCCGCGACGCCGAGCCCGACCAGGACACGCTCTGCCGAGGGAACACATCTATCTATAGTCAGGCCAGCCAACGAACGCAGTAGCAATGTACAGCGAACAATAGTTATTTGTGCAACAAGAGAGGAAAGTTGGTTTTTCTTGCGAGTGTTGATTTTGAGTCCCGAGTAAGCGAAAGATTCTATAGTTGAATCACGAGCGAAGCGAGTGATTCTAGGTTAGAATCTTGAGCGTAGCGAGGGACTCAAAAACACGAGATGTAAAATAACTTTCCTCTCGTGTGACACATACAACTTTTCACCTCAGTAGTGAGAACATATTCAAGGTTAAAAATATGTATTTCGAATTTGTAATAGACCCTGAAATATGAAGTGGCAGTTCATGGCCTTCAATAAATTAAAAAACTACTTTCGTCACTGTGTATTCGCAGGGAAGTAGGCTTGTTCGAGCTGCTGAGGTGAAAAAGTATGAGAACACTAAGAATCAGTGAAAAAAGCAGCAATGATCATCAAATTTTATGTTTTTAGTTTTAGTTGGTATTTCCGCCCCTTTCATTAGGTGACATTTACGGTGTGTAAAAAGGAGACGGATATATTTCGTCTGATCTGTCACCAACTGCAACAGATACTCTGATTGAGGCAATTGACATATGCCTTAAAAATGAATTTAAATTTAATTGGCAACGTTGCAGAAGTTCTATCTCACTCGCGCTTAAGATGAGAGAGTGAAATGCACTAGAAACTAATTCAATGTTAATTGAAATTTTCGTCATGAAATACGGTGTCCCATCACCAAGTGTTGCCACATGTACGTATTTTGAATTTGCCGCGCGTTTCTAGTGACAGAAATGGTTTACCAGACTATAACTGCTTATACGAATCAAAAGTTAATGATGATGATGCTTCCGGCCGATTTCGACCGTGGCGAACACTTCAACTCCTAGTTAATTAATAGTTCGGCGCTCGTGCGCCCGAAGATGGCTAACGTAGCCGATCTTCGAGGTGAACCTCCGCGCACATTAAGAGCACTTAAGGATACCAGCCAGGTAGGGGTAGTTTATGGTAGCAGGCTAGCGTGTTCTCCGCTCGTGAATAGTGAATAACAAAATAGTAAAGGATACAGAATGCTATTTTGCGGTAAGTGTGATTTACCATCCGAGCGCGCACCGGAAAATCTCACTTCACACCCAGGAACACATAAAATTGTGTACGATAATAACGAAGGCCTCAGATCACTTGTGTATGCCCTTCACCTTCGGTTCGGGTCACAAATGCCCGCAGTCTCAGCTGTTCTTTATTTTACCGCCCTGGGTACGTAATCTAGTCATCACCTGACTTTTACGCTCTAATACTAAATACTTTTAATAAGTTCTCTAAATATCAACACAACTACCTAAGAATAAAATGTGTTCTAAAGAAACTTCTTCAAAACCCTAATTATCTAATAACGTATATAATGTTTCCTACAAAAATCCAAACTCCTGTCCGAGCAGACGCTGAACGCTTCGGAATCGTCGTCCTTGCGACCGCTGTTGTACGCTGAACTGTCTTCTGGACTCTGTGGAAAGATCTCTTCCAGACAACCTGAGTGGATTATTAAGCAACTTACAGCATGTCTCCTATAAGTCTAAACTCCTCTCCGAGAAGACGCTGGACGCTTCGGAATCGTCGTCGCGTCGACCGCTGTCGTACGCTGAACTGTCTTCTGGACTCTGTTGAAAGATCTCTTCCAGACAACATGAGTGGATTATTAAGCAACTTACAGCATGTCTCCTATAAGTCTAAACTCCTCTCCGAGAAGACGCTGGACGCTTCGGAATCGTCGTCGCTTCGACCGCTGTCGTACGCTGAACTGTCTTCTGGACCATAGCTGGGCATTAACTCGTTAATCCGTTAATCGTTAATTAACGAAGTTAACATTTTGATTAACGGATTAACTTTTAAGTTAACTTTTAAAAATGTTAACGGACACGTTAACTTCCGTTAATATGCAGAAGTCCGTTAATCGTTAATCCAATGCCTACTATTTACCGCACGGCACCGCGGCGCGGCGCGAAAAACAGGTTCAGACAAGTATGAAACGAACGACAAGTGCCGGGCGGCGCGTGGCAGCGAGTGAAACAAAAACAAAACTAGATATATTTTGCCGGCGCGTGCGAGTGAGAAAACTGCGAAGAGATTTGTTTCGTTTGATCATTTCATTACTTAGCGCCGGTGCTTAGAGTGACGACTGTTTTGTTTGTTGTTATTATAAATTACAGAACCTTAACCAACAGGTTTTATAAGTTCACTAATGAAAAGATATAAAAATGCAATTTTACACATATTAACGGATTAACGATTAACGTTAACTTGCGTTAATTCTTCCGAAATGTAACGCTTTAACGTTTAACGAAGCTAACTTTTTTTGTAGCGGATTAACGATTAACGAAGTTAACTATTTGATTAACGGTGCCCAGCTATGTTCTGGACTCTGTTGAAGGGCTCTTCCAGACAACCTGAGTGGATTATCAAGCAAGTTACATCATGTCTTCTATAAGAGTCTAAACTTCTCTCCGAGCAGACACTGGATGCTTCGGAATAGTCGTCCCGTCGACCGCGGTCGTACGCTGAACTGTCTTCTGGACTCTGTTGAAAGATCTCTTCCAGACAACTTGAGTGGATTATTAAGCAACTTACATCATGTCTCCTATAGGAATCCAAACTCCTTTCCGAGCAGACGCTGGACGCTTCGGAATCATCGTCGCGTCGACCGCTGTCGTACGCTGAACTGTCTTCTGGACTCTGTGGAAAGAGGATACATTAGGCCAAAGATTTCTAGAGTCTTAAACAGATTTTAATACCTTCGATCCACATGATTACGCAAATAATTACAACAGCGATAGCAATGTTTTGATGTTAAAAGTGTTATAATTATAGTTGCGCCGTTCTCGAGAATGTCTCCGATTTGTATGGGGAATATTCTCAAGCGAGAACGTTATCCCTACGAAACCGATAGTACGGGCGGGGACCGCAAGATCTGCTTCGTTACGTGATACAAAGATAAGCCCCATGGCACATGTTCATATAAGTGATGCTGAGTTCCGAAACAATAGTTAAAAAAAAATAGAATGATGTAAATTTGGGGTCAAACTAGTTACTTTTAAACCAGTCTGCCGGGCACTTCCGGCCATGCAGGAACTGGCAGAATGGGTTTTTCTGTACCTACATACATGTTAGCGTGTTTACAACTGTAGACCTTATACTCACTAAGTTAAAGTACAATCTAAAAAAAACAATATTTTGTTGTGATGAAAATTCACAGATTGTTTTGTTACTGTTTGTGTCGCCTTTGTTATTTGCCTATCTTTGTTTGAAATGTATACAGTTACCAAATGATCACGAAAGTAACAAATAATTTTAATAGTTCGAGCGTTTTTTAAACATTGTGGTTTACTGAATGAAATAATTTACTTAATCTACCCGTATCGTAAAAAAGAGTATGTTAGTCTTAAAATAGCATAGCAGAAAAATAACAAAATACACGCTAGTGTATTTTGTTATTTTTCTTTGATGTTATGGTTAGAAATGCATATTTACTACCATAGATCTAAAATATAGTTTACAATTTTAAATTCTAATAGCGTTTTATGTTTTTTTAAGAACGCGCTTGCAATGCTTACTTATTATTGTATATACTTAATTAACTTTAGTTTCTCTTAAGTGAAATGTACAATTTCTTTGAGAAATAATAGTATTTTGTGCAACAGTTACATAATAAGGGTTCTTAAGATTCGAGGGTCGAAGTTACAAAATGAGGCGAAGCCGAATTTTGTAATAACAGACCCGAGAATTTTAAGACCTAATTATGTACCGTTGCACACGAAACTTTTTCTACGACAGTAGCAAAAACGTAATTAATAAATAATTTTAAAGTTCTTAAGTATCACGAGTACATAAATCAATTTTGTTTTAAGATTTTTCTATCAACTAATATCTCTTACTTTTGTGCCGAAGTCTTCGGATATTCACTGTGAAGTTTTCTTGTCACTTATTTTATGAAAATTAACATAAACTTCTTGATATTAACATAATATACGAGTTTAAATACAAAAATTAAGCCTTACATTACATTGTGTTGAAACTTTTTAAATATTAACTTTTTGACTAAATGTCATAGACAGACCACGAGTTGGTTTTCAATTGCAAAAAAATATGGCTTCGTCCAAGTAACTCTCAATGCAAAAGTTTACATTAAAGTACTATTATGCTTTTCATAAATATGGAAACTAAATTATTTAAGATATTAATACTTTAAAAAAGACATGATAATGTTTTTATCATAGTTTGTGCAAAAATAATTTCAAGTATATATCAATTTGAAAATATAATTTATATTGTAAACAAGAACGAACCCTTTTTAGACATGGCACCTGGAAGTCGGTGTATTAAAAAAACAAAAACAGTTGCACAATATGTTTTGTGTGACTGCTAGCAGTTATAGAAAGTACCTATAGACAAATAGACTTTAGCGCCTTCACTTAAATGATGTAGTTTTAGATACCACTATCAGTCATTTAATTGGCATATAGAAGTGCTGGAGTAGAAAAAGATCTTTAAACCTAAATTGCTATTTGTTGCCACAAGTGTCATCTTTGTATCAAATGACGTAGGTAAATACCATCAATTTTTTACACCGGAAATAGTAGTTTATGTAACTGTTAAGTAATAAGGGTCCTTTAAACATGAGTGTGGTTTTATGAAACGAGCCGCAGGCGAGCTTCATAATAAGATCACACGAGTGTTTTAAGGCCTAAATACGTACAGTTGCATACACTGCTTTATCTACACTCATATTATTCATCCAAAATGCCGTATTCGGAAATCATACAATGGCCGCCATTGCACCGCCATGACCAACTCGATTGTGTCGGGGAGGCGCGTGTCGGGCTGTCGGCGGATGCGCGGGAGGGTGCAGGTGTACATTATGTTATCAAAACTCATAGCACATCAATATTTGAGCATGAAAAGTTAAAATTACGTTACTGCCACAGATAAAAGCTTATCATAGTAAAATCGGTCGTGGTAATGCTAGCCATTGCCTACCGTTTTCGAACACGTTTTAGAGAACTTACAATATGAGTGTAGATAAAGGTACTTTTTTGTGCTTTCTTCGGAACTAAGTATCACTTTTATGAACATGCGCCATGGGGCGTATCTTTTTATCACGTAACGTAGCAAATCTTGCGGTCCCCGCCCATACTTCGAGAACTGTCTCAAGAAAGTACAACCCTTGTTATAATGAAGGCCCGTATCTGCCACCATTTCTTTTAAATATGTTACTTTTATTATATGCAACATTACAGAACTGGGTTATACAATTCTCGGGCTTGTAATTACAAAACTGAATTTTAAGAACCCTCATTATATGACTGTAAAACCATTTTAAAACGCTGTACTTGTACTATGTCTTACCCTGAGCACTCCTTCAGCGTCCCTGGTCTGCTGCAGCAGCCGCAGCGTGGCCGAGGGGGCCCGGGTGCTGCGCTCCACGGACTCGCGCCTCCTTATAGCGGAGCCCACAACACTGCTGGAGCGACCGGTTCTGTAAAGAATGGTGTTACCTTGCTGGTAAAGATTGAGTGTTTCTTAAATTCACGACCCTTCCCAATAAACGTCCACAATTACTAATATTCGTAGACAAGTTTTCCTATAAATAAAAAATAGTTATTTGATTGGTCGATGAAAAAAAAAACATACGAAACCGAACCCAAACCGAAAAGGAAACAAACATTTGTTGATTGTGAATCTCGGCAATGCAATGTGATTGATACCTTTGCAGAATTTATGTGTGTAAGCCTAATATGTTTTAAATAATTAGTTTACCTCATGAACATTTTATATTTAAACGCATAATCTGATTGACAAATAATCGGACGAGCGGAACGTAAGCGAAGTGAAGTTCTTACAGACAACTTCGGACATACAGAACTGTGAGCTGGCTACCTAGACGTCTGTCTGTGCATTTCGATGGCTTTTTGATTTTGAATAGTTGTCGCGCGATAACTTTAGTAACCTTTTTCTGATCTATATGAAATTTGTTGGGGTTGTAGTAGAGCTCAATACAATTTGAGAGTTCGTTCATGAGCATGATCGATCAAGGGGTTATGGAGCTGGAAGGCTCGAAAAAAATTCATATTTGAATTTTTCAACAAATATAGCTGAATGTCGCTAGCAAAATCTTACCTGGTAGGACTGGTCTCCCTAGAGCCAGCGAGCGAGCGCGGGATCCCGGACGGCCGGCGTCGCGCACTCGCCAGCGACAGCGGGCCCGACGAGCGAGACGACGGCGACGACGAGCGAGATGTCGCTGCGGACAAACATTTTAATAGTAAGCTCATCTTACCGATTTTCAACCGAATTCAAGATATCGAAGGAGGATGTTATCAATTCGACGGGATCTTTGTTGTTGCTATTTTTTTTATTTATGTATGTTCACCGATTATTCGAAGACGACTGGACCGATTTGGAAAATTCTTTTTTGTTTGAAAGAGTATACTTCACAGTTGGTCCCATTGTCATCAGGTCAGGATCTCATGATGGGATCCTGGAGGAATCGAGGGAACTCTTTAACTTATAATAGGCACAACTATAGTGATTTCAGTATTTTTTACAGTAGCTCGGGCATTTCCTTTTGGAAGGGTGGAGGCTAAGTGAAGTCGGTTCTATTTTCTCTAAAATGATAAAGTATAGAACTTACGTTGTGACTGAGACACCCCGGGCCGGGAGCGCGAGCGCCCGACGGCCCGCTCGGGGCTCGGCGGGACCCCGCTGCCGCTCTGCGGCGACCTCTTCGCTCGGGCTGTGAACATTACAGTACATTACAGTCCATACAATGAAACACTCAACTCTGGAACATCACGGGATTACAACTCGCGTCCTTGGGATAGCCGGTACATTATATCTCCAGTAATCGTGGCTACCAGTCAGTTGAATCAAAGAGCGTAGGAAACTTGTTTTTTGGAATATTATTTGAACCGCTACTTCTACGGGGAGTGTAACGCTATGTTCTCCAAAATAAGGAGCTGCTGGCGTCAGATTTAATATGTAATGGGATCTAATATATTTAATCACTTTCATGATCTACTCCGGTAAGTATTACAATAGTCCTAGATTATTCGTTTTAGCTCCCAAGTTTCTATCAATTACTACTACAAAAAGGAACAAACACTCATACATACATACATACTGGTAAACACATTACCCTCCTTTGCGTCGCGTAGTCGGGTAAAAATAGCTTCTAGACTAAAATATCAAAATAATCGTATCTGTAAGCGTGTGTTTTATATAAAATAAAAATTGCTAGCTAATCCATTAAAATATACTCAAATAGTACAGCTTACAGCAAAAGTAGCTGCGCAGGCGAAGTATGCACAATGATCTTGACACGACTATGTCATCATATAAGAGCGTGTCAAGACCTTCTCTGTTCAACTGTTGCTACTCACTGTACAATGTGTGTTCTATCGCTTGTACAATGGGTTGTGCTCCGAAGAACTGTTTGATATGATGCCCACGGCAGCTTTTTATCACCGCACCGCTCGCCGCCGGCAGGGTGTTCATCCTCACACCCTGGAGCCCAAAGGGTCGCGCACAGTACGGTTCAAGAGGAATTTCCTCCCACGAACGCTGCGGCTGTGGAATGAACTCCCTGCCGAGGTTTTCCCAGCGGGCTACAGTATGAGGTTCTTCAAAAAAGGAGTGAATAGGTACCTAAAGGGTAGGCAACGCGCATGTGAATCCTCTGGGGTTGCAGGCGTCCATAGGCTACGGTAACTGCTTACCATCAGGTGGGCCGTATGCTTGTTTGCCACCGTCGTAGTATAAAAAAAAAAAAAATGCAACGAAAAATTGCGAGAAAATACTACTACGGATATTTGTGTATAATTAATAATTATTATAAAGTACCTTGTTGCGCCACTTCTCCCTCTAGTTGAATGCAAAAACAAATGTAAGTTTATTTACTAATTATAAAACAGTACATTTCTCATCAAATTTTAAATGTGGGAAAACCATCTTTCAAGACATTAAATCTAGCGAAATTCGGTGTAAATCCATGTTTCGCGAGCCAAAAGGGATAACTTCAGGCGTTGAGGCCGAAGGATGACCTTGGCTTGCAGCCTTTACTGAGTTCTCCCAAGCGTCCATACAAAAGTAGTTTAAGGCGAGGCCGAAGGCCGAGCTTCAGGAACTCCAAGCGTTCTAAGGCCTTTTAACCCTTTATAAGGCAAAAGGGTGTTAGACATTAGGCGAAATTGAACCCTATCACTTTGAGATAAAGTTCAAATAATGGTGGGAAATATATTCCCTCTGCCTTATAAAGGCTTAAAGCGTATTGGAGGCGCTCTAAGTTTTTCACTAGAAAGCAGCACCGTGGCGAGAGGTCTAGCTGTCATAAACCACCAATCGTGTTTAACCATATTTTTTTATTGGTGGATTTTGACAGCAGCTGTCATAAAGACCTCTCGTCACGGTGCTGCCATCTAGTGAATATCTCGATCGCGGAAACTCTCATCAGTGTAGCCGGAGAGACAGAGGCTCGACGGCGAAGCTTCAAGACAAGCGAGTGTTAAAGGCCGAGCTCCGGGTAGGGCCGAAGGCCCGGAGCGTCACGTGAGGCGCGCCTCCATGATACTTGGAGCTTAAACACGACCCAATAGTAAGTGTCCAGTGAACCGTGTGTGCTTCTGAAGAAGGTCAGGCACACCTCAATGGCCATTGACAAAACTACTCACTTGATTAAAATTTTATATTGAACTCTATTGTCTAAGCAATAAGGGTGACAGAGCTACCAAAATCAAATGACTGATTAAACTCGTATTTCAAATCACACGGGAAGAATGTAAGCAAACTTAACACAAGTTTTGTATTGCAATCCCCTGTATAAATACGAGTATCATGGAAGGAAGGATAAAATTTGTGTCATGTTTGTTTGCATTTTTTTCTGTATGATTTGAAATAAGAGTGTAGTGTGATGATGATGACGATGATGATTTCTTCCTATTATCCCTAATTAGGGACGTAGGGCTCACAGAAGAGTTTTCCATCTGTCACGAGCTTGAGCGTCTACTTCCAGCTCTTTGCAGCCGAGACCAATTGAGCCAACCTCCTCAACCGATCACCATGTAGTTCTGTCGCGTCCCGACCTTCTACTGCCAGTAGATTGCCAGCGGAGACTCTGCTTGGACAAGTGGTTGTCCGGCCGGTGGTATGGTTTACGAGTGTAGTGTAGTGTAGTGTAGTGTAGTGTAGTGTAGTGTATATACTCACGCAGGCTGGCGGTGCCGGGCGCGATCTTGGCGCGCGTCATGTGCGAGTAGAGCGCGCGCGCGCGGGCCCGCTGCGCCGCCGCCGCGTCCACGGCCGACACGGAGCGCGCCGCCACGCCGCCCGGCGACCGGTCTGCAACACCGGGGCAACACGGTACAATAGGCAAGTGTCCCAGGGTGTATACAAGTATAACCAACGTTAACACTTAAAGGGCTACTATTTTTTTTGCCGAAACCGAAACAGAAGGTTCGGCTCTGGGTCCAGTTTCGGCCGAAACCGAAACTTTGATAGACGTGTTAAAATAGTACATATTTATTTCAGTTACATGTCAGTAAGCCGTTGTACATTCACCATCAGATAAATCGGAGCGGCTAAGTTGGTCACAAATATCGGAACAACGAGGCCCTATTGTCAAGGCACTTTATCGTCTTGACAATAGGTTGTTCAGATATTTTTGAGTACATTGGCCGCTCTGATATATTTGATGGTTACTGTACAACGGCGATTTATCAGTTAAAAACGTTGTGACAGAACCTATGGTCAGATTAAGTACAATGGTAACAGTTTCGGCGCGGCCGAAGGGTTCGGCCGTTTTTTGGCCGAAACCGAACCTTGGGCCGAAACCGAAACTTCGGTCGGACACTACTTAGAACAGCTAATGTTTTTTTTTTTTTTTTCCTTCTTTTTTTAGCACTTTATATTTTCATAATTTCCATTCACCTCTCAATCTCATAGCAACCGTTATATGCGACATAGGCGGCCGCTCCTGCGATGCCCGATGCCGTCTCAAAGAATTGTTCCTTGTACTTATTCCAGATACTAGGTTTTCCGTTGAAGTTATTAATAATTAGATTATATTGATCAGACACTGTACACTGTCAGGGCGATGGGAGGTGTGGGAAAAATAAAAATGCACCGATCATGCAGATAGGTCTCTATCTATCTAGCTTAGCCACATAGTAGATGGCGTTAACATTAATAAATAATAAATATTATGGGACTTGCTCTTTTTGCCACTTCCTCCAGAAATCTTGCAACATCTTTTGCGTTCTGTCTACTAGATAGCTGGTGAATCTTGTAGTCTGTACAGTCATCATCAGAGATGCTAACGATCTGTTCAGATGTCAGAAAATGACCCGGTGTTAAAGGCTGTAGGGAGTCCGGATCGTCATTTAGCGGATATAAAAGTCGGGAGTTAAGACAACCTTCAATTTGGGAGAGTAAAATGATTTCTCATAAACTCGAAACATTTAGCAATCGGGAGCTTCAGTCGTAGCATTGTTTTGGTCTAGGCTACCGGTTTTTACCATCAACAGAACACCTCCAAAAATTAGGCTTCTTGTCACACTGTGCGGCGCAAGAAGTCTCGAAGGTAACGGTAATCCTGTATAGGTTGCTGAACGTCGTATCTCTAGACTATTCTTTGATAGTCGGTATCTGATTCATTAACATCAATCTGCCGATACATTTTAATGATATCTGCGACATAAGCAATTTTGTGTGTTCACCATCTTAGCAGTATATCGCGTAAATCTTTTTTGCAGAGTGGGGCCAGTGAGTAAATCATTTAGGGTAGCCCCGATAGATCCAGCACATGCCGCATTAAACACGACCTTTACCTTCGAATTGTCTGTCATCTCTTACAAGAGCGTGATGGGGTAGGTACACGAAATTCTCGAGTATCTCTTCACTAATCTACCTTTTCCATTTTTCAAATCGAAACACTCTTGTAAGACGTCGTTGTAATCTTTCTTCAAATCCATGGTTTTACTAATCTTCTTTCTAACGACATCCATCTCTTTACTGCTATCTCTCTTGAGTCACATGGGAACACAGGGGATTCTTCTCTGAATGGCAACGTGACCACGTAACGCCCATCTTCTCTTCTTTTGTGTCTTCTCATAAATGTTTTCTACCTTATCTTCGTCTGAGGTTAGTGTATTGCTCTCTTCTTCTATAGTTTCTAACTCCCTGAACTTCCTCAGCATGTTGTTAAGATCAACGTTAAGGTGCATGCCGACGATGTTTTTAGTGGCAGTGTGATCTATCCTCGCTTTCCGGAAACTATCCGTCCCAGGTGAGTATCTTATGCTATAGGTGTTCCTGAGGAGCCTTTGATCACGACAGGTTTCATAATTTCACTCTAAACTTCGACTCCTAATAGCAAGTTGATGTGACCTGGTGTGTGACATGTCATGTTGGATCTACGAGGCACAACTTCTCGATATGCTTCCAATTTTCGATATTCACTTCATTTTCATTTCAGGCTCGATTCTTGATGAGAACTATTTCAGCTTCATACTTAATAATTGCGTTTGCACACGACATAAAAAGATCAAATACGGCTTTTCGTGAACCGAAGATAGAAGAATAACAGCGTTGCAAATTGTGGGGTCAACTCGCAATTTCGCAACATTATGCTGAGTCTGAGCCTTTTCTATCGCGTACATTGCTGAAAACATTGTGAACTTCTGTAGTTACCTATACTCCTCCTATAGTGTTTACCTTTAGGTATGCATTTTTCAACCTCTGTTTTTTATGTTCTGTATAATTTATATCTATCTATATATGATTAACTATCTTGGCCACAAAGTAGATGGCGTAAACATTAATAATAATTTATGTAACTTGAACACACACACACACACTCACACACATTGCGTTGCATTGACGTGATGTGTCACTAATAAGCTACTGTCAAAAACTTCCAATGACTGATACAGTCTGTTTATTTTTGTTTTCGATTATAGGAAAAAGCTTTAGTAAGATCTTTTTTATTTTATTTTTTGTTATAATTGAAAAAATGTGCCAGTGGACGGAAAAGGGCCCACTTTGTCGATATAGAGTTATAAATACTTCCTAAAACTACACAATATACGCTATCTATATTAATGAAAAACTTAAGTGTCCTTGTAAATCAACCAAGTGAGCACTTTCACTAAACTCGTGCACAAATACTTGCGATGGACCATTCCTGAGAAGTGACCCGGTTTCAGGTTTTGTTCACAGGCCAAGGTCACATACAGCGTGTATTTTTTTATATAACCGCATACGCTAAGGGTAGTATGGACCCTATTAAATATGTTTTATTAAAATGTTAGGACATATTTTTTCATATAAAATATTTCAGCACTCAATGTTTCTTACCTACATGATTACTTTGCCTTCAAAACGTCACAATTGATAATGTGAGTCAAATGAGTGAATACGTAATACATTGAAAAAAAAAAACAAAAATTAAATACTCTCGTCTTAATTAACAGTTAACTAAATAGGGTAAATCGCCAGTAACTGGCCACCTATACTAAAATGAATTCTGTGTATAGGTGAATAGAACTCATTTTTGTAAGAGGCGGGCAGTTATTGAACGAGTGGCTAGTAGGCAAATCTCCAGTAACTGGCCATTTTCCTCATACTAAAATGAGTTCTTTTCACCTTTAAATAGAATTCATTTTTAGTATAGGTGGCCAATAACTAAAATGTGGCCAGTTATTGAAATTTTTACTTAATTTATACCTTATACTAAAATGAACTTTATTCACCTATAAATAGAGATCATAAGGTGGCCAGTTACTGGCGATTTACCCTATTTATTGCGATATCGATTTATAACATAGACATAGGACAAAAGCAATACCAAGATCGAACGGGTTGGTCTTATTAGTTATTACACTTTCAATAGGTACGACAGAGAAGGTGCTATTATTGTTGGTCCTTGTCATAGACTCTCATTTTTTTGTTACCCTCCAAGCCATTCCCAAGTAACACATCAAAGCAGTATAACGGCCGTCTTACAGCATATCTGTATGCTTTTAGCATTTTCAGTTCGTTTTATAGTAGCATTATAAACGTTTATAGTGCTGATATAGGTCTTAAATGGGCACGAATTACCCAGCTTGAGATCCTATACAGGTCATTTAATAGCATTACAGGCGCAATATGTTTTTTGTTTTTTTTTATACCACGACGGTGGCAAACAAGCATACGGCCCGCCTGGTGGTAAGCAGTTACCGTAGCCTATGGACGCCTGCAACCCCAGAGGATTTACATGCGCGTTGCCTACCCTTTAGGAACCTATACACTCCTTTTTTGAAGAACCTCATACTGTAGCCCACTGGGAAAACCTCGGCAGGGAGTTCATTCCACAGCAGCAGCGTTCGTGGGAGGAAATTCCTCTTAAATCGTACTGTGCGCGACCCATTGGGCTCCAGGGTGTGGGGATGAACACCCTGCCGGCGGCGAGCGGTGCGGTGATAAAAAGCTGCCGTGGGCATCATATCAAACAGTTCTTCAGAGCACAACCCATTGTACAAGCGATAGAACACGCATAAGGAGGCAAAGTCCCTCCTAAGACTCAAAGGTTCAATATCGCTCGTGAGTTTGGGATCGTCGACGATCCGCACAGCGCGCCTTTGCACCGAGTCAAAGGGCCCAAGCTGGTATCCAGGTGCTCCCGCCCAAAGGTGACAACAGTACTCCATGTGGGGTCTGACTTGCGACTTGTATAGGAGCAGTCTCTGCCCCGGAGTGAAGTATCGCCTCGCTCTATTGAGCACACCGAGCTTTTTGGATGCCAGCTTGGCCTGTCTGCGCTATTAGCATTATCGTTGTCATGGAAAGTGCCAATCGCATTAAAGAACCATTAGTACGCTCTATTAAGTTGCCAACTGCATTAAAGAAGCCTTAATACGGCCAAAAAACTTGCTAATCGCAGTAAAGAAGCATAAGTACTCTCGATTAACTTGCCAATCGCAATACAAAAGCATTTTACTAGCATAAGAGTGTAGTAAAATAAACCTTACGTCAATGCAAAAACGTCTCTAACACCGACGGAACAAATGTTATAATACAATGAACGTTGTGATTTAACTACTTTGTCTCGCAATATAAAATGGACGAAGACGGTACAAAAAACTGAATGAGTGACACGTCATATTTGTTTGCATCCTAACAAAATTTATAAAAGTTTTTGACTCTTTTACGTTATTATATCCTTTAAATATTACTGCGCAATGTAGTTTACTGTAAATGTGTATATAAGTTTCATTTAAAATTTTCACGCGCCTTTGTATTATTGTGGTTTTGCTATAAAATATTATAAAAAGATATGCATCAAATAAACAAAACAATTGTGTAATCCTCGTATAGAACGAGTTTTGCATTATTAACATAATAGTGTTGGTTGAGCAGTCTTCAATTAAGTAATTTCATTATTATATAGGTATTTTCCTTGTATAAATAGGTCCGCATGATTTAATTTTTAGGTTATTAATTATTTACAAAATGGCGTTGGTCTATATAGATGGAGAGCTAGCCACGTCGGATATGACACAATAATGAGAGCAACCAAACCCCTCTAGTGTGTTTGGTATACTATGCTTATTTCTAGATCTGGACATCTGGCAGCTTTAAAGTGGTGGACGTCAAAGAATGCAAACCATTTCAAGAAAATAAATCCTAGAGATCTGGGTTTGATGCAATATTATGAGAAACTATACAAATACTATACAATATTAAGAGAAATTATACAAAAGTAGAAAGTAGTGCCAAACGATGTATAATAAAATATAGTTCATAGTTTGTCGCCTACTGTTTTTGTTTCCGTAATAATCATACATCGGGGTTTTCGGTGCGGGTACGATTTGAGAAAGAGTAGAGATAAACAGATAGGTTGAGAGTTAGTCTGAGAAAATATCATATTATGCCTAATGAATAACTACCTCTCTGTGAATAGCTTACACACTATGATACGAGCTTTTTTTCTTAGAGGCATGTTTGTATTGACTATTATATACTTAGTATTTTAAAAATGCAATTGCATATCCGAAATTTATTAACTAGATCTACCTAAGACAAAGACACGGTATAATAAGTGTCAAATATTAATCTTGACGTCCGATATTTATGAACTATTTGATTAACTGAAGAGGTTGACAATGATCAGTCATTACATGAATTAATAAAAAATTACTTGAAAAAATCATAGGTGTATGTACCTACTTAATGCCTACTCTTTGGCTAATTTTAAACATTCCCGCACCGAAAACCCCGATGTATGGTAATAATACACAATATTTTTTGGTCTAACGTTTTTTTTTATCGATTTTTGACCAGTTTTGAGTCGATATTCCAACATATTCACTATAGATAGAATTATAAGGCAAACGACTATCGGTTTTTGAATCTTTTATCTCCATTCTGTAGAGCCGGATCTTGAAATAAATGAGCCGTTATTTTTTTATGATATTTTTAAAATATGGTATAAAAAAACACTTTTATCGATATTCGAATGGTGTAAAGAATCTTACATATACGTAATCTACATATTAGGGTTCCTCTTTGATGTCTCTAAAAACTGTAGAGAGATTTTAATCTTTAACTAATTAAAACAAATTTATGACCATAAAACCACTTTTTTAGCCTAAACCGGTTCGACTTTGATGTCAAATATCTCGAAGACAATGAATATTGAAGTAAATATAGGATACTATATTGTTTAAAGCCGTTACTGATAATATGATAAGCTATATAAATCATTAGAAAACTAAGGGAATCAGATCTAAGGTCGTTGGCGCCAGGGAGCCCCTTAAAATATAGGCCCTGTCCTTTATAACTGAGACAACTTCGGCAATTTTTACCTAGTTTGGTATTACTATTTTCCAATTAAAACATTTTGCTAGTCTGTCACTGTGACCTCCACCCATTAAAAGCTGCCAGATACCAGGATCTAGCAATAAGAATAGTATAGCAATCTAACCAGACGGGTTTTGTTGCTCTCATTATTGTGTCATATCTGACGTGGCTAGCTCTTAGTCCAATAGCAGCTCAGTGACCCTCAAAAAATGCCTTATTTATGCCTACAGCATTACACGTGAATAATTATGCTATTAAACAACATTAAGCATTTATTTATGCTATTGTAGAACCTAAGGCACTAAAACCGCTAAAAGCTGTATAGGGGCTGTTCATAAATTACGTCATCAATTTTTGATGATTTTTACCCCCCCCCCCCCTAAAATCATCCAACCCTCCCCCTGCCAAATAAAGTGACGTCATTAAAAAAATGCGTTTTAAGCTTAATTGTAAAATAAAAAACTATTTAGTAGATAATATTTTACAGCATTAAAAGTTTATAGAAACACGACTTTCATTCCTTTTTTTACACATTGATGATGTGATCTTCAGAATGACCGCCCCCCCCCCCCCCCTCCTACGTCATGCTACCATGAAATGACGTAATTTATGAACAGCCCCTTATAGTGAATTACTTGGCTTTATAATGGTTTATATTATTGCTATTATACTGCATTAGGAACGTATTACCTACTTATAAATGCTATTGTACACCCTAAGGCATTAAAAATAGCTGAAAGCTGTATAGCGAATTTACGTGGCATTATAGTGGCTAATATTCATGCTCTTCAACAGCATTAACCATTTATTTATGCTATTGTAGAACCTAAGGCACTAAACCAAACCGAAGCATTAGTGTAGCAAACCAAAACGCAACTGTACAGCATTCAGCTGTACAGGTGCATGTTGTTCGCTGCACTAAAACTAATGGCTAAACAAAAGCATTTACATATGACATTATACAACCGTTATACAGCGTAAAGCATCATAAAATGCTATTGTAGAACCTAAAGCACTAAAAACAGCTGAAAGCTATATACCGGATTTACGTGGCATTATAATGGCTAATATTCATGCTCATAAAAAGCATTAAGCATTTATTTATGCTATTGTAGAACCTAAGGCACTAAACCACACCGAAGCATTAGTGTAGCAAACCAAAACGCAACTGTACAGCATTCCGCTGTACAGTTGCATTTTGGCTCGCTGCACTAAAACTAAAGGCTTTAAAAAAGCATTTATACATGCCATTATACAACCGTTATACAGCTTAAAGCATTATATAATGCTATTGTAGAACCTAAAGCACTTAAGTGCTTTTAAACAGTCGAAAGCTGTACAGTTGCGTTGTGGTTTGCTGCACTAAAGCTAAAGGCTTTACAAAAGCATTTAGATATGCCATTATACAACCGTTATACAGCTCAAAGCATCATATAATGCGACAAGTTGCTCGGTGAACGTATATAAGAGTTTATACGGTCCTTAAGTTCGAAATAAGTTGACTATTCATATGTTATAATGCTTCCTGTGTTACTTGGGATTGCTTATAGCAGTGGAGGGTCACAAATAGATATAATTCGCGATCTCTTCAAGAATTTTTGTGTTTACTACGAGAAAACCTGATATTATTCTTAGAAAGTTGTGTCGGCTAAGGAAAACAATGGTAAATTGTTTTGTTTTGTGCTGTAGAAGTGATTTCAAATCCTGCATCTGGTTTCCTTTCGCGGTTATATCAGATACACTAACTAACTAACTTAATGGCGCACCGACCCAAAATGAGTCCTGGCCTCCGACACAAGTTTACGCCAGTTGTCTCGGTCTCGCGCAATCTCCCCCCAGTTAACGGCTTGGAGATCGCGCAGGTCCGATTCCACAGCGTCGCCCCAGCGATACCTGGGACGACCTATTGGCCTTCGTCCTGCTATGCGACCCAGGTAAGCCAACTTAGCACCGCGATCCTCCTCCATTCTGACAACGTGGCCGAGCTAACGGAGCCGGTGTGCCTTCGTCTCGCCGATAATATTGGGTGCAGCCACTATCTCCTCAATTTCAGCATTTTTATGGACTCGGACACTACCGTCTTCCATACTCACAGTACACGCAAACACAGACGCACGCAGTGGTTCTCAGATACACGCAGTATAATATTTCCATGTATTCACCTCTCATAGCGACCGGTATATGCGACATAGGCGGCCGCTCCTGAGAAGCGCGTCGCCGTCTCAATGAATTGTTCCTGCTCATACCAGATACTAGGTTTTCCGTTGAAGCTATTAATAGTTTAATAACAAACCGTATCCAAGGGCGGCGTGGAAAAAAAATGATAGGAATAAATAAATATGACTAAATAGATTGTCTCATATTAATCTCAATACCAGTCACCTGCAATAACATGATAAACAATGAAAGTTTCCGCGATCGAGTTTTTCAATAGATGTCAGCACCGTGACGAGGTCTTTTTGACAGCAGCTGTCAAAATCCACCAGTCAAAAAAAAAAGATTAAACATGATTGACCATGAGATACCCGTTTGAGCTCAAGATGGTGACAGCGTGTTTAGAATAGTTTTCTGCTCATTTACGTAGTTCAGTGTGTAATATTGATAGCTTATTGTGCGGTGACCTAACGAACAAGTGTGCAGCTAATTAAAAATTAGTCTCAAAACGCGCGTAACCACCCTTTAGTTGAACAAACGGTTATCCCTGTTCTCGGCCACCCACGTGTTTATAGGGAGGCTATCACCTTACAATTAGCAAGGCCTCAACCGAACAACGTTGCTTATAGTTTATGAAAAATTAAGATAATAAGTCCACACCTCGACATTTACAGAATTCACCTCGCCAAAATCGGCGAGGAGTAAAAGCCATATATTTAAAAAAAAACATGATTGGTGGATTATGACAGCTAGACATCTAGCCACGGTGCTGCCATCTATTGAAAAACTCTATTGCGCCCTCATGAAGCGCGCAAAAATATATTTAAAAAAAACATGATTGGTGGATTATGACAGCTAGACATCTAGCCACGGTGCTGCCATCTATTGAAAAACTCGATTGCGCCCTCATGAAGCGCGCAAAAATATATTTAAAAAAAACATGATTGGTGGATTATGACAGCTAGACATCTAGCCACGGTGCTGCCATCTATTGAAAAACTCGATTGCGCCCTCATGAAGCGCGCAAAAATATCGGACACAATCTTATTAGTTATTAGTATAGCCAAAGGGCGAGTTGATGGTATTTTTGCTGCCTTTTTAACCGACTTCAAGATTTCAAAAGAGGAGGTTCTCAATTCGGCGTGTATGTTTTTTTTTTTTTTTTGTTTTTTTTTTTTATGTTTGTTACTCCATAACTCCGTCATTTCTGAACCGATTTTGAAAATTATTTTTTTGATTGTAAGTATATATATACAGATTGGTCCCGTTTTTGTCAAAACGCAGTACTGATGATGGGATCCATGAGGAATCGAGGGAACTCCTCAAATCTTAAAGGCATACATACAGTGATTTTTATATTTTTATCAACAAATCCATCATTTTCATTCAAAACAGTGACATTTGAGGAAGTGGAACTGCTGATGATGATCAGAACGGAACTCTTCAACGACGCATAGTTCACGTTTGGCGATTTGTCCTCTCCGCTGCGTTTGTTAAGCAAGTTATTTCATTGTATGGAATCTAAGTGCACCATCTAGAATAATGCTTCACCGGCTACCCCCATGGAAGTCGGTTTTTTTTTATTAAAAATTATTTTAAATATTATTGCAGTTTATACAGGATGTAATAAAAATACTGGGGATCCGTTTAAGGGGCATAGTTGGTATCGCATTGCAACTATGAAAAAGTAGGACAAAAAAATTTAAGACGCCAAAAATAGTACATTATTGTCGAGGAGGTGAAGTAGCACATTGATGGCTGAGTATTACGTTTAAACGGACGACTTTAGGAGTCCGTTTAAACGTAATACGAAGCCAGCAATGGCCCTTCGCGCCGAGTCCAATATAGTGCTTTATTCAAAAATAATAAATAAACAGCCAACGTTGATGAACAACAAACAATATTGACATAAATAATATATTCAGGATAACTTCTAGGTTAAAAGAATGACCACTACCGCGAGCATCGAATTTCGATTCGAATCCTATAATTATCTCTTTTTCCATCGCTTCTCATTTTGAATGAGAGAGACAGATTTATTCGAAACTACAATTGTCTATGTTCGCGGTACACGCTCAGCTTTGCCGCCATTATATCTTTTTATTAAAATGTTTGAAGTCTATTTTTCTTCTGAATTTACCGTAAGCTATTTGAGATACTAAAAAGTCGCGGTACCAACATTTTAAATAACAAATACCAATGTTGTGTTTTGGCTGTTTAGGACCTTTGCCTTTATTTTTGTATGGCTGTTGAACTTTTTAAAAAGTTTGTACCTCGACAAAAATGGAATTTGTATGCAACATTTATGTCGCGAAATCGAGCCTGCAAATTCCGTAACTTTTTAATTTTTATTTGACCATAAACTAGGCACTTCGCCGCCTAGTTTTTAACCGTAAAAGTCAACCTTGCCGGACATTTTTGAATAAAATGTTTTTTCTGTTTGGTTTTTTTTTCGCGCATAATTTTTTTTTCTTAGTTTTTCATACTTAGAATACGATATGGTCTAAGAGCTGGCCACGCAGATATGACACAATAATGAGAGCAATGAAACCCATATAGTAAGATTGAAATACTATCCTTATTGCTAGATCCGGGCATCTGGCAGCTTTTAATGGGTGGAGGTTAGAGTGACAGACTAGGCAAGTTTTTGAATTGGAAAAAAGTAATACCAAAATAGGTTAAAACGGCCGAAGTTATTTATAGAGGACGGGGGCCTATATTTTAACAGTAGCACAAAAAACTTTGCATAATATTTCGGAAACAGAAACAGTAGGCGATAAACTATGAATTACATTATACATCGTTTTGGACTACATTGCTCCATCAGAAACCTTTGGCAATGACATGATCTAATTATTTATATAATTTTTCATAATACTGCATCAAAACCAGAACTCTAGGATTTGTATTCCTAAAGTGGTTTCCTCCAGCACTTTACAGCTGCCAGATGTCCGCTAGAAAGAAGCATAGTATAGCAAACTAACGACAGGGGTTTCGTCGCTCTCATTATTGTGTCATATCTGACGTGGCTAGCTCTCCGTCTAATACCAATTATGTCCTTAAACCTTTGATTATTAAACCTTAAACGGATCACCAGCATTTTGTTACACCCTGTAGACAATCCAACAAGAGCGATATTGTAATAAACACTAATAGACACCAAATGTGACAGTCCACATGAAAAGGTGCCATTTGACGGAAGGCACTTATTAATATTGTATTCGAGATGAAGTCGTAAGCGTCTGCTACCGAATGGTACCTTTTCATGTAGATTGTCACAAATCAAGTTTTCACAAAACTAATAGAAAGAAATAACAAGGCAAAATTAAATGTATAATTTAATACAACATTAAGGTTTAGGATTAGTAAAATTAAAAGTACTATTTGTACAGGTCTAAACTATTTTAGAAATTAGTTTTTTTAAATACTATAGTGTAATATGTTGAAAAAGCAAGCATAACACAGATCATTTTATACAGGTAAGCATTTTTAAAACGCATGCATTTAATACATCAATATTTAATATTGCACAATGTAGGAATATCGCTATATCGATATATATATATATATGTATATGGAATGCCTTTCGAACCACGAAAAATTGACAATTATAAGTATATTCATTAATGGAATTTATAATTAGTTACATACGTTTGGTACTACATACAGGGTGTCCCAAAAATATAATAGAAAATATTTTTATTACATTTAAAAATGTTAAGGTAACATAATAATTACAAAAAAATATATATTTTAAAAACTAAATTAATATAAAACTACTGTTAATTAGACTACTGTTTGTTCTATTCTTGACATCGCTTCACAGTTTGGACGTGGAGCTTTCGAAAATGCTTATACATTTTTTTAAATAGACTTCTTTCGTCCGACTTGACGTACTGAAAAGATTTAAAGCCAATTATGTTTTTTTTTTTTCAGGATTTACATATGAAATTACAACTACCTTTAATAGTGAAACTATAGGTACCTAATAGCAGTTTTGAATACGCTTGATATATCTATTAACTCTGATTAATAAAAAAATACTAAAAACTATGTAAATTAGCATTTTTACTGACGGCAAAAAATTTCGGTTTAAGAAAATGCAGGGTTTTTTCACAAATACTTTTGTCGACTATTAAAATGCGGAAAAATAGTACATTGATCGGAAAGATTATTCTATTTCCAAGTGTGAAATCAAATAGTTAAACGCTAATCGAAATATTTCGCAAATAGGCAAGATGCAATATTTTCATTTGAAAGAATTGCACGTAGAAAACACCACGAGTGTATTAAAAAATGAAAATACTATAATTTTTAGTCAAAAATTGTTGTTACAAACTGACAATTTAAATTTTCGCGCCTAAATGGATTTACAGTTCCTGTGACGTCACTAATGTGTGTCAATCGCCATATTTGTTCGTCCAGTGTCAAATTCTTGTTTTTTTTTTAATTTTTTGACCTGGATGCTAGCCCTTTAAGCCAAATCCTATAGACAGTTGCCAACCCCATTAGTTATCATAACAGGTGTAACGTCACCAGACGCTGATAGGTGGATTAAAACACGTTCCGTTTCACATTACTTCAAACCCGCCCGATTGTAGCTGTAAGATTCCGGTAATAAACAAAATTTTTATTTACAGATTTTTATAGACTTTTCCCTATATTCCTTTTGGGACACCCTGTATATGTACACCGTTTGTAAAGCATGCGTAATACAATGTGCTCACGAGGAAACCAAAAGATTTTAACAGTGTATTCTAGATAATCTTGAAGCAAATCAAATTATTTTGTTCAATATTTTTTGATTTGCAATTTTCAAGTAGTTACACTACTATATACGTCACGTACTATATACGTATAGGACGTCAGCCGCGAAAGCTGAAGACGCCAGTTCAAATCTGGCCTCGGACACCGGAGGGTTTGGTCACTTTTTCTGAAGTATATGACATCTATTTTCAGTGTATTCTAGATGTTTAGAAATGTCCGGTAAATGTTATTGTGTCTCAGTGCGAAACGCCTTTTTGATGACGATATCGTCACTTTGGGGCCTAATCTACATCCTTATTGAGATACATCAAAGGAACACTTTGCATAAACTAGTTTTGTGTCATTTATCTGATTTCTAGTCAATAATTGTACCAATTTTATTAATTTTAAGCTATACTTTTACCAAGAACATTTACATTTTATGTACAAAAACTCTCATAAAAATAAAAAAGTAATTTTTCCTTCTTTTGGCTTCAGGAATGCGTGGTTAAAATCTTTAAGTTTCCTCGTGGAACGTATATAATCAACACTACAAGCTAGCTACAAGCCTGTCACCTAACTCAGCGGATTGACTAGGCAATGAGGCCTTTGTAAGCGACTGAGTCAGGCGCAATACACACTTGTGCGGAATCCAGCTATTATAAACTTAACATGTCATATACACTCAGCAGCAGAAGTCGGTTAACGGGCGAGGTGTTCAAAATGAGCTGGACACGACGTCATTGTTAAGAATAAGAGCGTGTGAAGGTCATTTTTATTTTATTTATTTTATTTTATTTTGATACATGGAAAACCAACAGCGCTATACAGTATACATAAATTACAATAGAATCACAAAGCCAATTATAGGTTCTCACTTATAGAAATAAAATATATTACAAAAGGTTTTGCCCAACTTATGCAAGTTCCTAAAGCATAAGAACAAAGATCAATGTTTACAAAGATAAATGAAAAAAGAAGAAAGAAAATCTGTTAGTACACATTCAATAATGCACCGAGCCGAGTCATTTTAAAAATACTACAAAATCATCTAATATTTAGAGGACACAGTTCTGGTAGGAAAGCATTCACGTTTTGTGAAGCAGTCAGATTTGGATTTTATTATATATGTTTTCTTTTCAACCGACTTCAAGATTTCGAAGGAGGAGGTTATCAATTCGTCGGGATCTTTGTTTTTGCTAATTTTTTTTTTTTTTATGTATGTTCACCGATAATTCGAAGACGGCTGGACCGATTTGGAAAATTCTTTTTTAGTATGAAAGCGTATACTTCACAGTTGGTCCCATTGTAACCAGGTCAGGATCTGATGCTGGGATCCTGGAGAAATCGAGGGAACTCTCCAACTATTATAGGCACACCTATAGTGATTTGAGTATTTTTTACAGCAGCTCGAGCATTTCCTTTTGGAAAGGTGGATGCTAAGTGAAGTCGGTTCTTTTTTTTTTTGTTTAAAATTATAATGTGTCTTCTTGAAAAACTACGCATTATTGTGTATCTTTAAGATCTAATGTATAATAAGTTATTGTAAGTTTTAAGTTTAGTGTTAATTTGACTTCTTTGTATTATTTTGTATTTGTAATTATTGTATCTGTCATTTTGGAAATAAATCAGTTTGGTATATATATAAAAAATGTATTACTGTTTTGAAAAAATAAGTCCCGTTGAGTTTCTTGCCGGTCATAATACTTCTCGGGTCAGAGGTGTAGGGTTAGAACCGGTGGTAGTTTTTTTTTCTCTAACGCTCATAAGTGCATTGTAATGTGCCTAAATTGAAGAATAAATATCATTTATCTTCACCCGTTAAGCTACTTCTGCTGCCGACTGTACAAAGGCTGTGACCAAGGCCTCCTGTGCCTAGGACTGGGCAGTGGGCAGCTATTGGACAAAAAATCAACCACAAGTCGGAAATTCGTCTATGGTGTTTTTTTTGTATGGAGCCTTTAGTCACAATTCATTAGGAAGTTGTATTCTTCCGACTCATGTGTGATTTTTGTCTATGATAGCTGAAATCCGCTCAAGCATGTTTTGCGAGTTAAACGATGGTTGGTTTAAAACTAACCTGATACGCTGACGGATGGACTGCGGGGACTAGTGATCGTTCGCCTCTCTGAAACAATATATATCCATTACCACTAACGATATCGTCTAATCGAGCGACGAAATGCTCTCTCGGTCACTCTCTCGGTTACTCACGCAGTTACTCAGGTCTTTCACGCAGTCGCTCGCTCTCACTCAGTTCCAGGGCGGCCACTCAGTTTCTTTCTCTTGCTCTAATGGTAACTGACCTGTGCCGACATTGTTTAATAGAGTTTATAACATGAAGCTGATGAAGCCTGTAAGCCCCTTGCATTAAAGAAAAGTACACTGGATGATTGCTATTTATACCTGATGGATACAATTAAATGTCTAGAAGGCGTTGGTTGGGGGTCACAGTTCTAACCTAACCCACTCTTTTCGAGGGTGTACTTTTTTAGCAGTCAATCGGGTTGGTTGGGAGTCACAGTTCTAACCTAACCTAACCCACTTTTTTACCATAATAATGACACGTATAACAAGTTTACATGCGACTATCAGAGCCAAGAAAAGGTTGACGCTGCCGACGTTTCGTTCCCTCTCCAGCAGTTTCTGGGCCGCTGCTGCGTCCAAGCGACCAATGCCTCTGAAAAACTCGCCCACTTACTCGCTAGGTCACTCGTTCATCCCCATCCCACGCTCGGTCCCTCCCTCACCCTTCTCCGACGGTCACTAACACGGTCACTCTCGTGCATCTGGTCACTCACATATACCCCTGGCGTTCACTCGCTTATCTCGCCCTTCTCAGGCGGTCACTAACACGGCCACTCACATTCATCTGGTCACTCACACATACCCTGGCGGTCACTCACGCGGTCACTCACTATGTAAACACTAACTAACCTGTGCCAACGTGCTGTAAACTGTCCACGCTGCCCACGTTTCGTTCCCGCTCCAATTGTTTCTGCGCGGCCGCGTCCAAGCGAGCGAACAACTGCTCCGCGTCGGCCGGGAACGCTCGCTTGTACGCCCAGTACGCTCTGGAAATTAGGTTGTTATTAATGTATAGTCTTGAATTCCAGTTACGGGTACAAAGAAAGACTGGGGAAGTACCTCCACCTTACAGAAAACCACAGCCAAATAGCACTAGACCCTACTCATAGTGTTGTGTTCCTGCTGGTGAGTAAGGTTGCCAAAGAGCTCAAAGAGGACCCAGTGCGTTGACGATGAGGGACCTTCTTGTTCCTTTAGTCGTCAACACAGTGAATCCTCCTTTTTGTAAAGGGTCGGCAACGCGCTTGTGACTCCTTTGGAGTTACAGGCGTCCATAGGTTACGGTAGCTGCTTACCATCAGGCGGGCCGTATGCTTGTTTGCCACCGTCGTGGTATAAAAAAAAAAAAAAAAAAAAAAAAAAAAGAAATCAAATTCGGTCAAAATGCGAGACTTTGGACTCTGGTAACATGTGAAATGTTAAGAGGCTGACAACACCAGATGACCTTCAAATTGACTTTACTCAAACAGTTTTTTTAGCTGTTACTACTTGTTTTGAGAAACTAAAAAAAAATATATGTTGTTATTCGATATATTTGGAAGAACTTCGTTAATTCCGATACACCATTGGCCGAAATCGGCTCGATAGAAAATAATTCCTAAGTTACATCTTAAAATTTGCTTGAAACAGTTGTATGTCTTTAGTTTCTTGACTTATACGTCTGTATTTAAGGACAAAACTCCACCGCACTAATACTAAAAACTTCGTTGTTTTATATTTCTCAATTAATGCGTAGTTTTTTTTTAATTCATAATTTTGCAAAATTTGCAATGAGCTCCCATACTAATCGTAACACAGTGTTTCTCTTTCACTCGCGCTGAAAAAGATAGGGAGGGAATTAGTAGTCAGTAGTAGGCGCTTTGTTTTGCCATACATCTGCAAACTTTTGATGCTGCTGCCACTGACAAGGCCACGCACGGGGGCTTGCAGCACCGCATTATCGTGTAGCCCTCCCCCTCCCCTGCTTCCAAGAACAAAGGAAATCTAGGAGACTTATCAGACTAGAAACTAGAAAAAAGATTTTTCAAAAAAATATAAAATACGCCGCCACTTTTTTGTATTGCAGCATCAGCATTTCGTGTTCCCCCATTAAAGACGTGACTAATAACGGCCTCCTAGCCTAGTTGGTAGTGACCCTGCCTATGAAGCAGGAGGTCCCGGGTTCGAATCCTGGTCAGGGCATTTATTTGTGTGTTTATCACGGATATTTGTTCCTGAGTTATGGATGTTTTCTATGTATTTAAGTATTTATCTATTATATATATCGTCGCCTAGTACCCACAACACAAGCCTTATTGAGCTTACCGTGGGACTAGGTTGATTTGTGTAAGATTGTCCCATAATATTTATTTATTTATTTAATTATATATATATCTCATCTAGGAGACTTATCGAACTTGGTTCAGTGTCGTGGGCTCTTATACTACAAGGACGGTAGAGTGTGGTGCCATAGAACTTTAAAGGGGTGCAGTTAAAAAAATTATGAGAAAAAAAAATGGTATGGGGTTGATTTGTCGATAAAATTTATCTATAGTATGATAAATTTTATCGACAAATGCGCGACAAACGTGGTTAACGGCTCCAACATAGATAGCCATACACATTGTATAATGCACATATTTTATATGTGAAATATAGATGCGAAATCTTAAGCGTCATACCTGCGTCCAAACACGCGCGTCTATACACGCGCGTCTATACACGCGCGGCGTATCGCGTCTCGCACTACGGGTAGGTAGGTCTCTACGGCCGGCTGCGACTTCTCTTATATAGTTTTGTATATGACATATGGCGACAAGTGTTTTCAGCCTACTTCAAGATTTCGAAGATATTATCAATTCGTCGGGATCTTTGACCCTCAGTAGGATCAGGGACAGCCCCAATAGAATCCTGAGCATTGTATCACAGAGGTGGGACAGTCCACTGATAAGGCATTGGCTCCGCCTCCATGCGCCAGTGCCACAATACAAACGGGCCATTGATTAATGTTTTATTTAATTTATTTAGCTTTTAAGTGTGTGATTATAATTTAGTGTTTGTGTTAATCTTACTAATAATATTTTTTATCTACACTCATACTGTAAGTACTCTAAAATGCGTTCAAAAACCGTAGACAATGACAAGCATTACAACAAACGATTTAACTATGATAAGTTTCTTATCTGCGGCAGTAACGTAATTTTAACTATGCATGCTCAAATATTGTTAAGCAATGAGTTTCAAATTTGGAACATCGAATTTGATAACATAATGTTATCGCCATGGCCAACTCGATTGGTCCCGCGCGAGCGCCGGCACAATCGAGTAGGCCATGACGGTACAATGGCGGTCATTCTATGGTTTCCGAACAATTAATTTAATATATATAATATGAGTGTAGATAAAGCAGTGTATGCAACTGTACGTAATTAGGCCTTAAAACACTCGTGTGATCTTATTATGAAATTCGCCTGCGGCTCATTTCATAAAACCACACTCATGTTTTAAGGTCCCTTATTACGTAACAGTTACATAAACTACTATTAAGCCTTGTTTGTATGTGTAATTAACCCTGATGGACATTTGTCTGAATTTATTTTTTTTGCTATTTTTTTTTTCAATGTATGTTCACCGATTATTCGAAGACGGCTGGATCGATTTGGATAATTATTTTTTTTGTTTGAATGAGTATACTTCACAGTTGGTCCCATTGTAACCAGGTCGGGATCTGTTAATGGGATCCTGGAGAAATCTAGGGAACTCTTCAACTATTATAGGCACACCTGTAGTGATTTGAGTATTTTTTACAGCAGCTCGAGCATATGCTGTAGGAAAGGTGGAGGCTAATTGAAGTCGGTTCTTTTTTGTTTAAAATTATTGTTTTTCAACTTTGATATTTAGGAAATAAGACCGCAGGTATACGGGCGAATTACTTTCCATTGTTCTGTGTTTTTGTTGCATTCTGTGCTATGTCGGTTAAACTTTTTCAGGCTGTTTATGATTTTGAAAATGATGAGTGTCAACAGTGTTAAGCGTCATACCTGCGGGCATACGTCCTAGCGGTGCTGTCGGCGTCTATACACGCGCGGCGTATCGCGTCTCGTACTACGGGTAGTTGTTTCTCGACGGCTTGCTGCGACCACTTCTCTAGAAGTAATACTAGGACCTCACTGTAATAAAAAAAAAGTTCCGATTAGTGTCTGAACCGTCTGACCGAATTTGAGATTTCAGCTAAAAACCGACCGAAAAAAATCGATATCTAGACATAGACATAGATTTTTTTTATTTAACATCACATGGAATTACAATTTTACAGATAATGCAGTACTAAAAAATCCTTAAAACTAATATTTAAAACAGGGACTGATTTCGATTACGGTTTTACCGGTATGAAACCGGTATTCCATTACGATCCCGTAATGGTGTAAAGGTTACGCGCGCCGCGCCAACATAACGGTACCGTAACCGTTTAGAAATATCGGTTACCAGTAATCGATTTAAAGGTAACCGAAACCTTCAAAATACCGGTTCTAAACCGGTATAATAACGGTTACCGAAAAAAATAAGCGGAAAGACAAAACGGCAGCGCCGGCGGTTTGGCAACGACGCCAAAATCGAAATATCGGTAACCTTTAAAAATCGGTTAAGGTACCGGAAAAATAAAGGTTACCGTTATATTTCGATAGCGAAATATAAAGGTTCCGCTACCGAAACCGCTATTTGAAAACCGTTATGACGTCATATCGGTTATAAAATATACCGGTATATTTCGGTTATGCAGTCCCTGATTTAAAAGTACAAAGAATGAGTTTTACATGTAGATGAATAGTATAAATGTATGATGTTAAAAAGGAGCTTGCCTCAGCATGATATTGTAGCGAGCTTAGTTTACTACAACGCTGATTTTCAGGCAGACCCTTGGTACATTAACCTATTTACTTTATTGCTGTTCGTCTGGTGACTCTTGAAGTACTTTCCGCACTTGCATCAATATCTACTATTTTTTAATCGTATATATATCCATACTAATATTATAAATGGGAAAGTGTATGTGTTTGTTTGTTTGTTTGTCCGTCTTTCACGGCAAAACGGGGCGACGAATTGACGTGATTTTTTAAGTGGAGATAGTTGAAGGGATGGATAGTCACATAGGCTACTTTTTGTCTCTTTCTAACCCCCCACTTCCGTAAAATGGGGGGTGGAAGTTTGTATGGAGCATTCCGGGGGGCAAAGGGGAACCATGTTACCCCGAATTTAACGCGAGCGAAGCCGCGGGCAAAAGCTAGTTTCTAATAACTTTCGCATTTAATACGATTAATGTTAATTTTGGAAAACGAGACACATTGTCCTTCCGGATGCATCCCGGCGACTGGGAAAAAGAGGCAGCAGATCGTGACTGCTGGAAGAAGACTGAGTACGGGCGTAGTCGCGAATGATAAGGCATGGTTCGACCTACTATCTACAAAACGTGAACCGAGGCACCACCCGGCACACGTTTTAGCTGTCACATGCGGCCGCGGTTGTCGGTCGCGCACCGGCCTTGCGAGCCATTTGCGCAAGAGTTACTCTTCTATGGACACCGTTTAAATCATCACTATTGATGAAAGAGGCCTACGATGACGAATAGTATTTTTACCTCAAGGTGGAGCGGATCTCCTTAGACTTGTTGGACGTGAGGTTGGTCGCTATGACGGGCACGAGGCGCGGGCAGTGCACGTGCGTCACGATGTAGCGCACGCACACCGTGCCCGCTGATGATACCACCTGAAAAATATTACTCATGTTTATATCACTACATACTATAAAACAAACTCGCTTTCCGCTGTCTGTCCCAATCAAGGATGATATAGATAGACATGGATTGACAATGCCTATACAATATCGCGTTCCTCGAACCTTCAGGTTATACGTCTGTTTTCGGTACTAAGTGCCACAGCGCCATCTGTCGAATCTGGAGTCGAGTTATTCTGTCAGCGTTAAGCGACGAACAAAATATTAGAAACTAGAATTTAAGTGTCCGTGGTAACCGATAGATGACGCTAGTGGTTTAACCTGGAATAAGGGAACGCAATTTTGTTTTAATCATCCTTGGTCCCTATGTATGCTTAGATTTTTACAACTTCACAACGGTATTTGATGCGGTTTTTTTTTTAATAGATAGAGTGATTAAAGAGGAAGGTATAATACATACATAATATAGTGGAGAAACACTGATAATTTTAGACGTTTCTAATGTGATATCGTAAATAAACACATTTTTTGCGCTTACATTGCAAACGCTGGCGGAACCCTACGAGATTAAAATAATGTACTACAGTATTGTACACCTTAAAAAGGTCTACAAAAAAGTCAGCAATTGTATATGTCTATCTCTTAGGGATAACCCACAATAACCATTATTTATTCCGTACGAAGCCGGAGCGGCTCGATACTATGAAATAAAACACTCTTTAAAATATACAAGTAGTCCGCCTCGAACTTAGAACTCGCGATTTCCTTGCAAACGACTGACCAATATAACAAGACCCTTATGATGATTTTTTCGCGCCTTCTAGCTCCATGACCCCTTGGTCGATCCTGCTCGTATACATACTCTCAAATTATATGCACCTCTGCTACAAACCCAACAAATTTCATGAAGATCAGAAAAGCGTTACTAAAGTTATCGCGGAACAAACTCTCAAAATCAAAAAGCCATCGAAATGCCGAGAAGTCCCAGTAGCCTAAAGTTGTTTGAAGAACTTGCTTCGCTTACGGCGCTCGTTCGATTAATAATCGAATGGAAATGCTTTTCAACTGACTTCAAGATTTCGAAGAAGGTTCTCAATTCGTCGAGATCTTTGTTTTTGCTATTTTTAGGGTTCCGTACCTCGAAAAGAAAAAACGGAACCCTTATAGGATCACTTTGTTGTCCGTCTGTCTGTCTGTCTGTCTGTCTGTCAAGACCATTTTTCTCAGGAACGCGTGGAGGTATCAAGCTGAAATTTATATCAAATACTCAGGCATATTGTCCCTTGGAGCTGTAAAAAAATCAAACTTAAAAGCCAACGCAATCAAAAGATACAGTCGTGTATGCTGCAAATTTTACGAGTTTCGGCACTCGCAAAACCTATGGGGTACTTCCCGTGAACTCAGAAACTTGAAATTTGGCACGAGGCAACGTCATATTGCATAGACAATGGAAAAATTACAAAAAGTAGACATTTTTAGTAAAATGATACAAAAACATATTATTTTAAATTTTAAACTTACTACCTTTTTCCTCGTAAACGCGTGGATGTATTAAATTGAAATTCATGTCAAATACTCAGGGCTATAGGACCTTTCAGATGTAGCAAAACCAAACTTTTATATCAACGCAATCAAAAGAAATAGCAATTTAAGTCGCATATTTTAAAACTGAGTACTTACTCGCAAGAAACTCGAAACCTAAAGGGTACTTCGCTAAGTGTGGTAGGGCACGTTCAGCAAATGTCATCGCTCAAATCTGGAGCAGAGCCCGACTGGGGAAGTACCTCCACCTTACAGAAAACCACAGCCAAATAGCACTAGACCCTACTCATAGTGTTGTGTTCCTGCTGGTGAGTAAGGTTGCCAAAGAGCTCAAAGAGGACCCAGTGTGTTGACGATGAGGGACCTTCTTGTTCCTTTAGTCGTCAACACAGTGAATCCTCCTTTTTGTAAAGGGTCGGCAACGCGCATGTGACGCCTTTGGAGTTGCAGGCGTCCACAGGTTACGGTAGCTGCTTACCATCAGGCGGGCCGTATGCTTGTTTGCCACCGTCGTGGCATAAAAAAAAAAAACTTCCCGTAAACTCAGAAACTTGAAACTTGGCACGAAGAAACTTCATATAGCACAGACAAAGGAAAAATTACGAAAAGTAGACATTTTTAGTAAAATCATACAATTTTTTTTTAAATTTTAAACTTACTACCTTTTTCCTCGTAAACGCGTAGAGGTATTAAATTGAAATTCATATCAAATACTCAGGTCTATAATACCTTTAAGTTGTAAAGGTTTGTACGGAACCCTCGGTGCGCGAGTCCGACTCGCACTTGGCCGGTATTTTTATATATGTTTAACGATTATTCGAAGACGGTTGAACCAATTTGATTTTTTTTTTGTTTAAGAGTATACTTCACAGTTGGTACCATTGTAACCAGGTCAGGATCTGATGATGAGAAATCGAGGGAACTCTTCAACTATTATAGGCACACCTATAGTGATTTGAGTATTTTTTACAGCAGCTCGAGCATTTGCGTTTGGAAAGGTGGAGGCTAAGTGAAGTCGCTTCTTTTTTTGTCTTAACTTGTACCCACCTTGGCAGCATTCTGTATGAGATTGATGAGCTCCTGCAGTATATACAAGCTGAACTGTTCCAACTTGTTCTTGAGCACTTTGGCCATGTGCGCGATGGTGATGCACGCTTCTCGGACCACCTGTTGAAATACACACGTTAGAGTAGGTACATATTTATACGAGGGGGGTTCAAAAATCCGCGGAACGAAGCAGAAGGAGGTAAAATGTTGCAAAACCTTTTTGCTCATTGTGTATGAGAACTCTTTAGAAAAAAATAAGTCAAATGTCAAGCCAAAACCGTCATTTGTTTTTAAAATATTGCCTTTCACACGAATTATTTCGGAATAAACGTGCGAATATGGAGCAAATTGAATATCGTGCTGTGATAAAAATCCTATCTAAGCAAGGAAAGCCTCCGCAAATTATAATGAATGAAATGGTAGCTGTCTACGGCGACCAGTGCCCTGGTAAAACCATGATTTACAAGTGGCCTAGCCTCTTCAAACATGGCAGAGAGTCAATTGAAGATGACCCTCGCCCAGGAAGGCCTATTGAAGCCACATCGTCTGATATCGTACAAAAAGTTGAAAAATTCGTACAAGAAGATGCTCGTCTTAAAAAGAAACAATTAGCTGCATTAGTTGGAGTATCAGATACAACAATATTAAGGATCTTACATAACCATCTTGGCATGACAAAAGTGAGTGCAAGGTGGGTACCGCGAATGCTTAAACCGCTGCAGATGGAAGACCCTGTTGATGCGTCCAAGCTTTTTATAAACTTATGCGGAGATCACCCTGCCCACATATTGGAACGAATTGTGACTGGAGATGAAACTTGGGTTCATCACTTTGAACCTGAGTCGACGCTAGAGTCTATGCAGTGGCATAAGAAGGGTGCACCCCCTCCGAAAAAGTTCAGGGTGTCAGAATCGGCTGGAAAGCTGATGGCTACTATTTTTTGGGATTCAAAAGGGATTCTTATGATCGACTACAAAGATAAGGGTGTCACCATAACTGGGACATATTACGCAACACTATTAGAAAGACTACGAGAAGCCATTAAAGAAAAAAGGCGGGGAAAGCTGTCGAAGGGTGTGTTGCTATTACATGACAATGCACCGGTTCACAAGAGCCATATTGCGATTGCTGCTCTTAACAAGTGCGGCTTCGAACCGCTGGTTCACCCACCCTACAGCCCGGACCTGGCTCCCAGCGACTATTATTTGTTCCCAAATTTAAAAAAAGAACTACGAGGAAGAAAATTTCATACCGATGAAGAAGTGAAGGAGGCAATTTCGGCTCATTTTGAGGGCAAAAAAATATTTTTTTGATGGTTTATAGATTATTAATTGCCCGATCAAAAAAGTGCATTAAACTCGAGGGTAATTATATTGAAAAAGAAAAATACTTCCATTGTTTCATTTACATTGCAATCATTTTATTTCGCGAATTTTTGAACCCCCCTCGTATGATCTACTTACCTACTCAAATCGTGCGTAAAGTTTGATTTTACGCACGATTTGCAGATCAGAATTTTAAATAAATGAGTATTATGCGAGACCCGCTTATAAATGACCCACCTGAACAACGCGCGATTGGGCATAAAGGAGTATTATGCGAGACCCAATAGTATTACTTGAACAACGCGCGATTGAATGAAGCTGTCTTTCGTACACTGACAGAATATAAATGTAATTTTATTTCATTGTAGTTTCTTCGCAATTGTATTAAAAAAGTTTCTGAACATGTCACCCGACTAAAACGATTTTAAAGACGTTATCACGTCAAAACGTTGTTCGACACACGTGCGGAAGTGTCATTTTCACTACTTCTCGCACTTGTATCTAAAACTACTATTTTTACGCGAAAAGAAATGGTTTCGTACGGAGGGTTGGCCGGCTGGAACGTCAGGTCCCATACAGAAAAAAATTTCTTCGCGTCCAAAAATTTTTTTCCTGTTTTTTTGTTAATCGCAATACGATTATGCCCTTAAACGCATGGACAGTAGTTTTTGTTACATCCTGTATATAGGACACTGGGCACTGCTAAGATGCGAGTATACCTGACTCCTAAGGTCCTTCACAACTAGACAACACTCGGAGAGCTAATGTCCCCAATCTCTTTAAAGTGAAGTGAAATCCCGATGTCCTATATATAGGACATTGGGCAGTGCTAGGATAATGTGAGTATACCTGACTCCTAAGGTCCTTTATGACGACTAGAAAAGGCACGGAGAGCTCCTTGAGTTGCGCCGCGAATTCTGTGGGGTATTGTGTGTGAGCGTTGGCTGCTAGGAGAGAGCGGATTTTCTTTAACTGAAAGAAAAAGTGAAAATTACGTTTTTAACTCGTTCTGAATTTTCAACTAATGCTGAATTAAGACTCTGTAGAACGAATTACAAAAGCTCAGTTAGTATACTTTTCGACGGAGCTACAGACCTTTAAGAATCCATACTAATATTATAAATGGGAAAGTGTATGTATGTGTTTGTTTGTTTGTCCGTCTTTCACGGCAAAACGGGGCGACGAATTAACGTAATTTTTTAAGTGGAGATAGTTGAAGGGATGGAGAGTGACATAGGCTACTTTTTATCTCTTACTAACCCCCCACTTCCCTAAAATGGGGGGAGAAAGTTTGTATGGAGCATTACGCAATTTTCAAGGTAGAAAGCTAAAAATTGGTATGCGGACTATTTGTGTGCGGTTTATTCTGTTCCGAGTTCTCTTCTGTGTTTTAAATCAGGAAAGGGGCACCGAGTTACCCCGAATTTAACGCGAGCGAATCCGCGGGCAAAAGCTAGTTTATTATACAACGCTAGAGAGAACAGTAATGAATATCGATCAATCAAGTGCATGATAAGTCAGTTGTTGATTATAAAAAAACAAGTGCGAGTCGAACTCGCGCACCGAGGGTTCCGTACAAACCTATAACAAGCAAAAGTTGTATGTTTATTACTAATTTCAATTTAATAACTCTACGCGTTTACGAGGAAAAAGGTAGTAAGTATAAAAATTTTCAAAATATTTTTTGTATGATTTTACTAAAAATGTCTACTTTTCGTAATTTTTCCTTTGTCTGTGCCATATGAAGTTTCTTCGTGCCAAGTTTCAAGTTTCTGAGTTCACGGGAAGGTTTGCGTAGGTTTTGCGAGTGCCGAAAAACTCTAAAATTTGCAGCATAAACGACTGTATATTTTGATTGCGTTGGCTTTTAAGTTTGATTTTTTTACAGCTCCAAGGGACAATAAACTTGAGTATTTGATATAAATTTCAGCTTGATACCGCCACGCGTTCCTGAGAAAAATGGTCTTGACAGACAGACAGACAGACAGACGGACAACAAAGTGATCCTATTAGGGGTCCCTTTTTTCCTTTCGAGGTACGGAATCCTAAAAACATATTATAGAGATATATGTAGAATCGAAATTGTGGAGTCAAATTGTAGCGACACAGGTCGTCAAGGCCGGAGGTTTATAGGCGGCCTCGCCGGCCTCACACAACTTACAGCGTCGACTCTCCTCTCCCACTCGGCGCCCTTGTCGCCCAGCAAGGCCGCGGCGTGGCGACACAGGTCGTCGAGGCCGCGCGCCCCGTACACGGCGGCGGGGGCCACGGAGGCGAAGGCGGCCTCGAAGGCCTCGCACGACACCGCGCCGGCCTCGCCGCCCGCGCTGCTAGCGCCCGATGACACTGTACGAAAATATAGCTTTTAAACGTACGTAAACCATGAAATATTTTACATTTTGATCAGTGTAAAACGACCTAAAAATCCACAACAATAAAAACTTGTCACTTTTTATGGGGATCAATGTTACTCTACGTCCGTAGGAAACACCTTAGACAACCCTACATGTGATCCCTGGGTGGTGCTAAAAGAGTAACAAACTTGGCAGCTGCACTGTCCCATCTGGACCTCGCAGCACTCACTGGATTTTCATTATTATCTGCTTTCCCACTACTACTACTGCAGGGAAGAAATGCCGGTCTATATAAAGTGACATGTAGCTATACGATAAATAAAATAACTTTTTATGGAAATTCTATGCAGTGACTAGTTTTTTCATTGCACATTTGGATTAGGACATTAGGGGCCATTGCGTTTATTTTTTTGGTAACATGCCCGCGTGACTTCAGAAATCCTCCCCCGTTTTTAAATGACGTGTTTAATAAATAAGCCCTCAATATATTTTTTTACTTACCGCTAGTGGCACTATTGAGTTTAGTCGGCGGCGGCGGTTTCCTACTCGCCGACGGCAGACTATAAAGCCCAGGGACGGTCCTCTTTGGTACTTCGCACGCTATATATGTCAATGTATATGGAAGATATATATGATATGTATAATGCGCATACATTATTGGATACATAAATTAGTAATTAAGTAAATAAAGTAGTATAGAATTTCATTGAATCACCGGAAAAAACAGAAAATGTAAAAATCGAGTGTACAAGTGATTGATTTTCCCATAGACATTTTTATTATTATTTTTAGGTGAATTTTGATGCATTTTTGAAAAAAACGATATGAATAGATAATATAAGAATAGAATAGAAAAAAAGATAGATTATTTGTCATAGACGATAGTTACAAGTGCCAATGAAATTAATATGAAATATAAATGATAAATTAATATATAATTATGGTGATGTCCCTCGTTGGATGGATTAGTCGCAGTCGGTTAACGGTGAGCGGCCCCCGGTGAACATGTTAGGAAAAGAGAGGTTATGCGTTAGATCAGCTTGAAAGAAGTATAACTAAATTAAGTTTTAAAATTGAGGTTTTAGTTTGATGTAAATTAAATTAACAACATTTCTTTTTATTGCAATAAAATGTAATACAAAAAGAATTATTTTTTATGGAAATGCGCCAAAATGTTGTTAATTGCGTTGAATAACAATCTAAATTAGAAATGTATATATTGTATTGTTAATGTTTTGACATGTAATGCTGTGTGATGTTTATCAAAATAAATAAAACATTACATTAAAAAAAAAAAAAAAAAAAAAAAAAAAAAAAAAAAAAAAAAAAAAAAATTTGAAATAATGTTGAATGATAAACCCAAGAAATGAAGGTATTGGACAGTTCTATTAAAAAGCCTTGCCATAATGGCCAAACTGTTAAAACGAATGAACACATAGTTTAAATTAAAAGAGTCGTGGGTACAGATCCCGGTTCATAGCAACAGCTTTAGAAACTTATGTACGAATTATCATTTAACTCATTTCATATCTATTAGGCGTTTTTCGGCGAAGCGAAACATCGTATGAAACCAAACCAAAGGCCAAAATAAGGCTTCAAATCATTACAGGAGTTTTCACAGGCCACTACGCTGTGAAAGGAGACTGTGAAATGGGACTGTCAGATAACACTGATTGTAGAATGTGTGACAAAGAGGAAGAAACAATGAAACACTTAATGAGTTAATGTCACGCTCTAGCCAGACAGAGAATGAAAGACTTTGGAACTGGCTATCCAGATTCAGAGGAACTCAAAGCACTACCCTTGAGCTCCATTATCTAACACATAGAGATGGTTGAAAAAGCTCTTGAGTAGGTGTACTAGGGGGCAATTACACAAAAGATCGCTTTGGGTCGAAGTGTATCCATATGGGCCCCCGAATCAATTAAGATAAGATAAACTAATACTAATCACTACCTAATAGTTTCTCTTTTTTTTATAGTTTCTCTGGGCTTAAAGTTTCCGTAAAATTTTGACATAAAATCCCGGTGTCCTAAAATTAGGACATTGGGTATTATGAGGGCAATGTGAGTATACCTGACTCAAGTGCCTACTTTAATTCTTAGGGTTAGGGTGCAGACCGTATTTAACGACCGATATCAAATGAAAGATGATGGTTTTGTGTTTCACACTGCTGACACTATAGTTATAATACTAAAAGCCGTCAGATTTTATCATTTTACATCTAAATATATAAAAGAAGAAACTGACTGACTGACTGACTGATTGACTGACTGACTGACTGACTGACATATCAACGCACAGCCCAAACCGCTGGTTATAGATTCCAAATTTGGCACGTAGGTTCCTTGTAAGGTTTAGGGATGCACTAAGAAAGGAATTTTCAAAATTCACCCCCTAAGGGGGTAAAATGGGGGTCCAAAGTTTGTATGGTGAATCAAGATTTGTTAGACTATTTTATTCGAAACTTCACAGGAATATTCCTAACGATAAGTGAGTAAACACGTGTTTCAGGTGTTTTGAAAATTCAACCCCCAAAAGGGGCAAATGTGGTCATAAAGTCTGAAAATCAACATGGGTATCGTATCCTTTTTGAGTACTTACAGTATGCGGGCGACGCCGCGGGAAAAGGCTAGTTTTTAATATAGATCCCGACGAATGGGGAAGACCGGTGAAAACTTTTTGTAGAGGGCGCCGTTCTAGATTCCATACAATCAGAGAAAGAGACACTGACAATGGTCCTTAACTAATGCAGTCAAAAAGCTTTTCTTACGAAAAAACCTTCTGTATGGTGTTAATCTACAGTATTTTAATTTAGTGTTATGTTATAAGTGTATTTCAGGTTTTGTGTGTATTAGTGTATTTCAGAAACCGGTGGATTTCAATTCCGGAGTAACTCGAGACAAAACATTGAGTCATTTCGCGAAAAAAATAAAAAAAAATTACGTCGCGCCATAAAAATCTAGCTTTTTTTAAGGAGCAATGTCAGTTTGACAGTCGCCTTCCCCATAGAGAACCTCGTCCTCTGCAAGTGGGTACAAGTGTCTGACCTGGCGTGGGCGGGCCGGAGTCTGGGTCCCGCTCCCGCTCCCGCTCCCGCTCCCGCTCGCGGGCGCGGGCGGAGGCGGGCAGCGCGAACTGCCGCCGCGCCGTCGTCCGCGACACGAAGTCCGCCTCGTCCACCCCCGCGTTCGCTGCAACACACACCGTCAACCGACCTTTATCTACACCCATATCATAAATACTCTATTCTGCGTTCGGAAACCATATGTAATTACATCAATGTAACATCAGTGTATTATCTGTGACCGTGTGGTAAAAACATATGAAAATTCATTACCACATCCATATATCAGTAACGTAATGAAAATCCAACCCTCCTCCCCGACCGCGGTTGCCCTCCTCCCCGACAGCAGTCGCCCCCCTCCCCGACCACCGGGACAATCCAGTTGGCCATGGCGGTGCAATGGCGGTCATTCTAAAGGCTCGAACAAACAGCACCGCCGCGGTCGCGCGGCCTGCGCGCGACGGGCGCGCAGCGCGATGTTTCCATACAAACCGCTAGCGTGGTCAAACAGGCTGCGCCCCGCCGGCATCGCGCCCCGCTTCTGTCGCGTCCCGCCAGCGCAGACCGTCGCGCGCAGGCCGCGCGACCGCGACGGGCGCGCCGCGCGAATCACGCGAATGTCAGTGTGACGTCACAGCGCAGCGCGCGGTTGGGTGTGGTATTTTATAATATAGGTCTGATCTGATCTATCATTTTTGTTTGTTCGATTTAAACTTATAAAACATAGTACTTAAATAATAAATACAAACCTCAAACAAATCGCTTTATAAGACTGATTGTAAGTGAGTTTACTTAATTATAAATTATAGCGTTAAGGAAATAATAAATACAAACCTAAAATTAAACAAATCGCTATATACTTCAGACTGATTGTAAGTGAGATTACTTAATTATATTATAAATCATAGTGTTAAGGAAATAATCAAATAATAAGTACGAACCTCAAACAAATCGCTAGTCTTTCCTTTGTGAAGCTGAAGCTAGCAGACTCTCCAGCGGCGGGATAGACGTAGTACGTAAAATTTGTGAACGCAATTTCTGGCTTGTATGAATAAAAGTATTTTCCCAGCAATTTCGATATTTCTTCCAAATTTTCATTATTATTACGGTAAATAAAGTATTAAACAGGTGCCAGACAATATTTTCAAGTAGGTAGGGCAATCAGTAGGGTAAACGGTGTCTTCGAATTTCACTCACATAAACTTTTCTCTTAGCCTTCGAAACGACATTTCTCCGAATTTTTCGAGTGTTTTCACTATGTTATAATAACATGCGAGTAAGGAAAGTAAAATTAGAAGGGTACCCATCACCATATTAAATCGTCGTCGTATTCACATATAAATGCGTTTTTCGCGATTACACCTACAAAAACTTTTTTCCTAGCTTTCGAAACGAAATTTCTCCGAATGTTTCGACTGTTTTCATTATATTATAACAACATGCGAGTAAGGAAAGTAAAATAAGAAGGGTACCCAGCATTATTTTAAATATTCGATAAGGGAAAGTTAATGAGTAAAATCTACTTTTAAGTAACTCAAAAAAACTTGAATCCTAGCTTTCGAAACGAAATTTCTCCGAAACTATCGACTGTTTTCACTAAAATATTACAGTATGCAAGTAAAAAAAATAGAATTAAAAAAGTACCCATTGTCATATTAAAGAAAACGTGTCGTCGAATTCACATATTAAGACGTTTTTCGCGACTACTCCTACAAAAACTTTCTTTCTAACTTTCGAAACGAAATTTCTCCGTAAGTTTCGGCTGTTTTCACTAAATTATAACAACATGCGAGTAAGTAAGTAAAATAGGAAGGGTACCCATCATCATATCAAAGAAACGGTGTCGTCGAAATCACATATTAAGACGTTTTACGCGACTACTCCTACAAAAACTTTCTTCCTAGCTTTCGAAACGAAATATCTCTTTAACTTTAGGCTGTTTTCACTAAATTATAACAACATGCGAGTAAGGAAAGTAAAATAGGAAGGGTACCCAGCATTATTTTAAATATTCGATAAGAGAAAGTTAATGAGTAAAATCTACTTTTAAATAACTCAAAAAAACTTGAATCCTAGCTATCGAAACGAAATTTCTCCGAATTTATCGACTGTTTTCTCTAAGATATTACAGCATGCGAGTAAAAAAAATAGAATTAAAAGGGTACCCATCATCATATCAAAGAAAACGTGTCGTCGAATTCACATATTAAGACGTTTTTCGCGACTACTCCTACAAAAATTTTCTTCCTAGCTTTCGAAACGAAATTTCACCGAATATTTTGATTGATTTCGCTAAGTAATTAACACATACCAGTCCGAAAAATATAATTAGAAGGGTACCCATCGCCATTACCAGGATACCAATCGGTGCGTCTGAATTCACATATAACAATGTTTTTTTACTGTTTCACTCTGAAAAACATTTCTCCTAGCTTTCGAAACGAAATTTCTCCGAATGTATCGACTGTTTTCACTAAAATATTACAGCATGCGAGTAAAAAACTAGATTTGGGAGGGTACCCATCATCATATCAAAGAAACGGTGTCGTCGAAATCACATATTAACCTATTGACCGCAACAGTCGGATGTGGCCGACATAAAAAAGTTGTGCCATGGACGCCAACGACGGCTACAGCCGACAGGCTTTGTAATGCAATAGGGTCCTACGCAAGCTTCCGCAAAGTTTAATTTCGCTTGACAAAACGCGATTACGTGGCGTCGGTGGCGCGTCATTTTTGTTCAATGCTTGGCGGTCAAAAGGTTAAGACGTTTTACGCGACTACTTCTACAAAAACTTTCTCTCTAGCTTTCGAAACGAAATTTCTCCGTAAGTTTCTGCTGTTTTCACTATGTTATAACAACATGCGAGTAAGGAAAGTAAAATAGGAAGGGTATCTTAAATATTCGATAAGGGAAAGTTAAGGAGTAAAACTCACTTTTAAGTAACTCAAGAAAACTTGCATCCTAGCTTTTGAAGCGAAATTTCTCCGAATGTTTCGAATGTTTTCTCTGAGATATTACAGCATGCGAGTAAAAAAATTTGAATTGAAAGGGTACCCATCATCATATCAAAGAAACGGTGTCGTCGAATCCACATATCAAGACGTTTTTCGCGACTACTCCTACAAAAACTTTCTTCCTAGCTTTCGAAACGAAAATTCACCGAATATTTTGATTGTTTTCTCTAAGTAATTAACACATACTAGTCAGAAAAATATAATTAAAAGGGTACCCATCGCCATTACCAGGATACCAATCGGTGTCTTTGAATTCACACATAACAATATTTTTTACTATTTCACTCTGAAAAACATTTCTCCTAGCTTTTGAAACGAAATTTTTCCGAATGTTTCGACAGTTTTCACTAAGATATTACAGCATGCAAGTAAAAAAAATAGATTTGGAAGGGTACTCATCATCATATCAAAGAAACGGTGTCGTAGAATTCACATATTAAGAATTCACATATTATGAATTCGACTACACCGTTTCTTTGATATGATGATGGGTACCCTTTGAATTTTACTTTCCTTACTCGCATGTTGTTATAATTTAGTGAAAACAGCCGAAACTTACGGAGAAATTTCGTTTCGGAAGTTAGAAAGAAAGTTTTTGTAGGAGTAGTCGCGAAAAACGTATTTATATGTGAATTCGACGACATCGATTCTTTAATATGGTGATGGGTACCCTTCCAATTTTACGATCCTAACTCGCATGTTGTTATAACATAGTGAAAACAGCCGAAACTTACGGAGAAATTTCGTTTCGAAAGCTAGGAAGAAAGTTTTTTCGCGACTACTCCTACGAGTAGTCGCGAAAAACGTCTTAATATGTGAATTCGACGAAACCGTTTCTTTGATATGATGATGGGTACCCTTTCAATTCAAATGTTTTTACTCGCATGCTGTAATATCTTAGTGAAAGCAGTCGAAACATTCGGAGAAATTTCGTTTCGAAAGCTAGGAAGAAAGTTTTTGTAGGAGTAGTCGCGTAAAACGTCTTAATATGTGATTTCGACGACATCGATTCTTTAATATGGTGATGGGTACCCTTTCAATTCAAATGTTTTTACTCGCATGCTGTAATATCTTAGTGAAAGCAGTCGAAACATTCGGAGAAATTTCGTTTCGAAAGCTAGGAAGAAAGTTTTTGTAGGAGTAGTCGCGTAAAACGTCTTAATATGTGATTTCGACGACACCGTTTCTTTGATATGATGATGGGTACCCTTTCAATTTTACTTTCCTTACTCGCATGTTGTTATAATTTAGTGAAAACAGCCGAAAGTTAAGGAGAAATTTCGTTTCGAAAGCTAGGAAGAAAGTTTTTGTAGGAGTAGTCGCGTAAAACGACTTAATATGTGATTTCGACGACACCGTTTCATTGATATGATGATGGGTACCCTTTCAATTCAAATGTTTTTACTTGCATGCTGTAATATCTTAGTGAAAGCAGTCGAAACATTCGGAGAAATAACGTTTCGAAAGCTAGGAAGAAAGTTTTTGTAGGAGTAGTCGCGTGAAACGTCTTAATATGTGATTTCGACGACATCGATTCTTTAATATGGTGATGGGTACCGTTTCAATTCAAATGTTTTTACTCGCATGCTGTAATATCTTAGTGAAAGCAGTCGAAACATTCGGAGAAATTTCGTTTCGAAAGCTAGGAAGAAAGTTTTGTAGGAGTAGTCGCGTAAAACGTCTTAATATGTGATTTCGACGACACCATTTCTTTGATATGATGATGGGTACCCTTTCAATTCAAATGTTTTTACTCGCATGCTGTAATATCTTAGTGAAAGCAGTCGAAACATTCGGAGAAATTTCGTTTCGAAAGCTAGGAAGAAAGCTTTTGTAGGAGTAGTCGCGTAAAACGTCTTAATATGTAATTTCGACGACACCGTTTCTTTGATATGATGATGGGTAACCCTTTCAATTAATTATTTTTTACTCGCATGCTGTAATATCTTATTGAAAACAGTCGAAACATTCGGAGAAATTTCGTTTCAAAAAAAGAAAGCAAGGAAGAAAGTTTTTGTAGGAGTAGTCGCGTAAAACGTCTTAATATGTGATTTCGACGACATCGATTCTTTAATATGGTGATGGGTACCCTTTCAATTCAAATGTTTTTACTCGCATGCTGTAATATCTTAGTGAAAGCAGTCGAAACATTCAGAGAAATTTCGTTTCGAAAGCTAGGAAGAAAGTTTTGTAGGAGTAGTCGCGTAAAACGTCTTAATATGTGATTTCGACGACACCATTTCTTTGATATGATGATGGGTACCCTTTCAATTCAAATGTTTTTACTCGCATGCTGTAATATCTTAGTGAAAGCAGTCGAAACATGCGGAGAAATTTCGTTTCGAAAGCTAGGAAGAAAGCTTTTGTAGGAGTAGTCGCGTAAAACGTCTTAATATGTAATTTCGACGACACCGTTTCTTTGATATGATGATGGGTACCCTTTCAATTTTACTTTCCTTACTCGCATGTTGTTATAATTTAGTGAAAACAGCCGAAAGTTAAGGAGAAATTTCGTTTCGAAAGCTAGGAAGAAAGTTTTTGGAGGAGTAGTCGCGTAAAACGTCTTAATATGTGATTTCGACGACACCGTTTCATTGATATGATGATGGGTACCCTTTCAATTCAAATGTTTTTACTCGCATGCTGTAATATCTTAGTGAAAGCAGTCGAAACATTCGGAGAAATTTCGTTTCGAAAGCTAGGAAGAAAGTTTTTGTAGGAGTAGTCGCGTAAAACGTCTTAATATGTGATTTTGACGACACCATTTCTTTGATATGATGATGGGTACCCTTTCAATTCAAATGTTTTTACTCGCAAGCTGTAATATCTTAGTGAAAGCAGTCGAAACATTCAGAGAAATTTCGTTTCGATAGCTAGGAAGAAAGTTTTTGTAGGAGTAGTCGCGTAAAACGTCTTAATATGTGATTTCGACGACATCGATTCTTTAATATGGTGATGGGTACCCTTTCAATTCAAATGTTTTTACTCGCATGCTGTAATATCTTAGTGAAAGCAGTCGAAACATTCGGAGAAATTTCGTTCCGAAAGCTAGGAAGAAAGTTTTTGTAGGAGTAGTCGCGTAAAACGTCTTAATATGTGATTTCGACGACACCGTTTCTTTGATATGATGATGGGTACCCTTTCAATTTTACTTTCCTTACTAGCATGTTGTTATAGCATAGTGAACACAGCCGAACGTTAAGGAGAAATTTGGTTTCGAAAGCTAGGAAGAAAGCTTTTGTAGGAGTAGTCGCGTAAAACGTCTTAATATGTAATTTCGACGACACCGTTTCTTTGATATGATGATGGGTACCCTTTCAATTTTACTTTCCTTACTCGCATGTTGTTATAATTTAGTGAAAACAGCCGAAAGTTAAGGAGAAATTTCGTTTCGAAAGCTAGGAAGAAAGTTTTTGTAGGAGTAGTCGCGTAAAACGCCTTAATATGTGATTTCGAGGACACCGTTTATTTGATATGATGATGGGTACCCTTTTAATTCTATTTTTTTTACTTGCATGCTGTAATATTTTAGTGAAAACAGTCGATACATTCGAAGAAATTTCGTTTCGAAAGCTAGGATTCAAGTTTTCTTGAGTTACTTAAAAGTAGATTTTACTCATTAACTTTCCCTTATCGAATATTTAAAATAATGCTGGGTACCCTTCCTATTTTACTTTCCTTACTAGCATGTTGTTATAGCATAGTGAAAACAGCCGAAAGTTAAGGAGAAATTTGGTTTCGAAAGCTAGGAAGAAAGCTTTTGTAGGAGGAAGGACAATCATTTATTGACCAAATGGTAAACATACAGACAAATAAAACATATTTCGGTGGAACTAAGCAATAAATATAAAATGTCAGTCGGAGTGTGGAAGCGCAGCACCATCATCGAAGCCAAAGAGTTTTGCTACTGGCTTCCATTTATGGCGGGTACCTCGGATGCACATGCTCGTCGCTCTAATTATAGAGGTAGTTATACGGGCCCTGAGCCAGCCTAAAACACTGGACAGGGATCTATTCCAGCGAGATGCTAGTGCTTCCCCGAGGTGTTTTACGAAGGTGGCCAGTTATGGGGCAAAAACTCCATCCACAGAGGTGACGAGGGGTGTAAAGGTGGCATGACGTGACTCGCAGGCATTCGAGTATTTTTTTTGTTTTTCTGATTCAGCAGATTTCAAGACAGAAATAACAGGGCGTGATATGTAAGAGGGAGCGTCGGTGTCAACAACACGGATATCGAATAACGCCTCCCTCTGTGCAACCCACACGCCTCGGCATGCTAAATCTCCTCGTAGACCAGTGTCACCTTCAGTGATTATGGGTTCTTTGACAACATTTCCCCATGCATGTTGACATAGTTCGCAGAAGAGATCCCTTAATTCATTGTGTCGTCTCGTGATGAGACCGCCGGTTTTACAACACAGGGCATGATCGATGTTGAAATCGTTATTACCGCATCCATCACAAGATTTTGGCATTGAAATCGGTGTTCGATGGTAACGTATTGAAAGGGCATCTCGGAATTCATGTGGAGAAAGGTCAAAATGGTCTTTGCTTGTAGGTATAACGGATAGCCAACTGGAGGATTTTGTTTTCATTTTGGTTGCTATTGACCTTTCTATGGCTCTTTTTTTGATGGGTGGGAGATAGGTTAAAATCGAGTCTAAAAAAAGCTTTTGTAGGAGTAGTCGCGTAAAACGTCTTAATATGTAATTTCGACGACACCGTTTCTTTGATATGATGATGGGTACCCTTTCAATTTTACTTTCCTTACTCGCATGTTGTTATAATTTAGTGAAATCAGCCGAAAGTTAAGGAGAAATTTCGTTTCGAAAGCTAGGAAGAAAGTTTTTGTAGGAGTTGTCGCGTAAAACGACTTAATATGTGATTTCGACGACACCGTTTCATTGATATGATGATGGGTACCCTTTCAATTCAAATGTTTTTACTCGCATGCTGTAATATCTTAGTGAAAGCAGTCGAAACATTCGGAGAAATTTCGTTTCGAAAGCTAGGAAGAAAGTTTTTGTAGGAGTAGTCGCGTGAAACGTCTTAATATGTGATTTCGACGACATCGATTCTTTAATATGGTGATGGGTACCCTTTCAATTCAAATGTTTTTACTCGCATGCTGTAATATGTTAGTGAAAGCAGTCGAAACATTCGGAGAAATTTCGTTTCGAAAGCTAGGAAGAAAGTTTTTGTAGGAGTAGTCGCGTAAAACGTCTTAATATGTAATTTCGACGACACCGTTTCTTTGATATGATGATGGGTACCCTTTCAATTTTACTTTCCTTACTCGCACGTTGTTATACAAGGGCTGCTATTTATATATCCGGAAACCGGGATTACAATCTTCTTAAATAGCATATTTGACGTCCATGGTAAAATTTGAACTTTTTTAAGTACTGGCCGGTATATTTTTTCTTTCTTATTAACGCTCGTGTTTTGTTTTTGACGGGTTTTAAATGTCATCTCGCAGCAAGAATGGAACTCACTCGTGAAAATATTCGTGCTATGATTTATTATGATTTTCGGCGTGGTTTAACGCAACAACAGTGCATAGATCAACTAACTTCAACTTTTGGTGATGAAGCCCCATCTAAAACTACTGTGTATCACTGGTTTAGTGAGTTCAATCGTGGACGTAGTATGCTTACGGACGAAGTTAAGGCAGGTCGCCCGAAATCGGTCGTTGTACAACAAAATATCGAGGCTGTGCGAAAACTTATAATGGACGACCGACATGTTACGTACCGCGAGATAGAGGCGACTCTGGGTATTTCTATGACCAGCATTAATAGCATATTACATAATTATTTGGCTGTAAAAAAAATTTGTTCGCGTTGGATACCCCACAACTTAACAAAATAGCAAAAAGATGCTCGCGTCGAATGGTGCAATAAAATGTTAAAAAAATATAACCGTGGTGACTCAAAAGCCGTTTATAACATCTATACAGGTGACGAATCCTGGATCTATGCATACGATCCCGAAACGAAGCAACAATCAACGGTATGGGTGTTTCAAAATGAGCCGAACCCTACGAAAGTTACTCGTGCAAAAAGTACATTGAAACAAATGGTGGCCTGCTTCTTCGGTATTAATGGCCATGTAGCTACAGTGCCACTAGAAAACCGTAGAACGGTTAATTCAGAGTGGTACACGAACATTTGCTTACCGGAAGTATTTGAACAAATTCGTAAAACTAACCAGCGACGAAGAATCATTCTTCATCATGACAATGCCAGCTGTCATACGTCACGCGAAACAACTCTATTTTTGGAGGGTCAAAATGTGGAATTAACGGGTCATCCGCCGTACAGCCCTGACTGGCACCCAACGATTTTTATTTATTTCCAAATATAAAGAATAAATTACGCGGTCAACGATTTTCGACCGCTGAAGATGCTGTCGACGCATTCAAACAACACGTTATGGAGGTACCTCAGGCGGAGTGGCAGAAGTGCTTTAAAAATTGGTTCACGCGAATGCAAAAGTGCATAGATCATCAAGGGGAATACTTTGAAAAACAATAAAACCATTTTCAGCCGTGTACGTTTGTTTGTTTTTTTGTTTCCGGATATATAAGTAGCAACCCTCGTAATTTAGTGAAAACGGCCGAAAGTTAAGGAGAAATTTCGTTTCGAAAGCTATGAAGAAAGTTTTTGTAGGAGTAGTCGCGTAAAACGTCTTAATATGTGATTTCGACGACACCGTTTCATTGATATGATGATGGGTACCCTTTCAATTCAAATGTTTTTACTCGCATGCTGTAATATCTTAGTGAAAGCAGTCGAAACATTCGGAGAAATTTCGTTTCGAAAGCTAGGAAGAAAGTTTTTGTAGGAGTTGTCGCGTAAAACGTCTTAATATGTGATTTCGACGACACCGTTTCTTTGATATGATGATGGGTACCCTTTCAATTCAATTTTTTTTACTCGCATGCTGTAATATCTTATTGAAAACAGTCGAAACATTCGGAGAAATTTCGTTTCAAAAGCTAGGAGAAATGTTTTTCAGAGTGAAATAGTAAAAAACATTGTTATATGTGAATTCAAAGACACCTATTGGTATCCCGGTAATGGCGATGGGTACCCTTCTAATTCAATTTTTCTGACTGGTATGTGTTAATTACTTAGCGAAATCAATCAAAATATTCGGTGAAATTTCGTTTCGAAAGCTAGGAAGAAAGTTTTTGTAGGAGTAGTCGCGAAAAACGTCTTAATATGTGAATTCGACGACACGTTTTCTTTGATATGATGATGGGTACCCTTTCAATTTTACTTTCCTTACCAGCATGTTGTTATAGCATAGTGAAAACAGCCGAAAGTTAAGGATAAATTTGGTTTCGAAAGCTAGGAAGAAAGCTTTTGTAGGAGTAGGCGCGTAAAACGTCTTAATATGTAATTTCGACGACACCGTTTCTTTGATATGATGATGGGTACCCTTTCAATTTTACTTTCCTTACTCGCATGTTGTTATAATTTAGTGAAAACAGCCGAAAGTTAAGGAGAAATTTCGTTTCGAAAGCTAGGAAGAAAGTTTTTGTAGGAGTAGTCGCGTAAAACGTCTTAATATGTGAATTCGACGACACGTTTTCTTTGATATGATGATGGGTACCCTTTCAATTCATTTTTTTTTACTTGCATGCTGTAATATCTTATTGAAAACAGTCGAAACATTCGGAGAAATTTCGTTTCCAAAGCTAGGAGAAATGTTTTTCAGAGTGAAATAGTAAAAAACATTGTTATATGTGAATTCAAAGACACCTATTGGTATCCCGGTAATGGCGATGGGTACCCTGCTAATTCAATTTTTCTGACTGTTATGTGTTAATTACTTAGCGAAATCAATCAAAATATTCGGTGAAATTTCGTTTCGAAAGCTAGGAAGAAAGTTTTTGTAAGAGTAGTCGCGAAAAACGTCTTAATATGTGAATTCGACGACACGTTTTCTTTGATATGATGATGGGTACACTTTCAATTTTACTTTCCTTACTAGCATGTTGTTATAGCATAGTGAAAACAGCCGAAAGTTAAGGAGAAATTTGGTTTCGAAAGCTAGGAAGAAAGCTTTTGTAGGAGTAGTCGCGTAAAACGTCTTAATATGTAATTTCGACGACACCATTTCTTTGATATGATGATGGGTACCCTTTCAATTCAAATGTTTTTACTCGCATGCTGTAATATCTTAGTGAAAGCAGTCGAAACATTCGGAGAAATTTCGTTTTGAAAGCTAGGAAGAAAGTTTTTGTAGGAGTAGTCGCGTAAAACGTCTTAATATGTGATTTCGACGACATCGATTCTTTAATATGGTGATGGGTACCGTTTCAATTCAAATGTTTTTACTCGCATGCTGTAATATCTTAGTGAAAGCAGTCGAAACATTCGGAGAAATTTCGTTTCGAAAGCTAGAAAGAAAGTTTTTGTAGGAGTAGTCGCGTAAAACGTCTTAATATGTGATTTCGACGACACCGTTTCTTTGATATGATGATGGGTACCCTTTCAATTCAATTTTTTTTACTCGCATGCTTTAATATCTTATTGAAAACAATCGAAACATTCGGAGAAATTTCGTTTCAAAAGCTAGGAGAAATGTTTTTCAGAGTGAAATAGTAAAAAACATTGTTATATGTGAATTCAAAGACACCTATTGGTATACCGGTAATGGCGATGGGTACCCTTCTAATTCTATTTTTTTGACTGGTATGTGTTAATTACTTAGCGACATCAATCAAAATATTCGGTGAAATTTCGTTTCGAAAGCTAGGAAGAAAGTTTTTGTAGGAGTAGTCGCGAAAAACGTCCTAATATGTGAATTCGACGACACGTTTCTTTGATATGATGATGGGTACCCTTTCAATTTTACTTTCCTTACTCGCATGTTGTTATAGTTTAGTGGAAACAGCCGAAAGTTAAGGAGAAATTTCGTTTCGAAAGCTAGGAAGAAAGTTTTTGTAGGAGTAGTCGCGTAAAACGTCTTAATATGTGATTTCGACGACACCGTTTCTTTGATATGATGATGGGTACCCTTTCAATTCAATTTTTTTTACTCGCATGTTGTAATACTTTAGTGAAAACCGTCGAAACATTCGGAGAAATTTCGTTTCGAAAGCTAGGAAAAAAGTTTTTGTAGGTGTAATCGCGAAAAACGTATTTATATGTGAATACGACGACACCGATTCTTTAATATGGTGATGGGTACCCTTCTAATTTTACTTTCCTTACTCGCATGTTATTATAACATACTGAAAACACTCGAAAAATTCGGAGAAATGTCGTTTCGAAGGCTAGAAAAGTTTTTGTGAGTGAAATTCGAAGACACCGTTTACCCTACCGATTACCCTACCTACTTGAAAATATTGTCTGGCACCTGTTTAATACTTCATTTACCGTAATAATAATCAAAATTTGGAAGAAATATCGAAATTGCTGGGAAAATACTTTTTTTCATACAAGCAAGAAATTGCGTTCTCAAATTTTACGTACTACGTCTATCCCGCGCTGGAGAGTCTGCTAGCTTCAGCTTCACCTTTCCTTTGAGCTAATAGCCCGTCTCCAGTTTGTGTCGCGTTTTGTTATAACTGGCTCTAATAATGTATGTAATTCTTCGAAGGTTGTTTTTGACATACGGAACTATTTAAAAAACTTTTCTTCGTCAGATAACGACTCACAGCACAGCCTATTATATTCGCCGTATTCCAGTCTTTTCTGGCTTATAGGATGAATCCACTGTCTTTTACGCTTCCTAGAAGCGGCTGCCAATAATAACAGCACAGCTACGTCAGAATCTTCAGTTTAATTTAAAATTCTTGACAACCTTGATAGCGACATTCTCGTAACGATGCTTCGAAACGAATGACCAAACCAAACCACAACGAGCGAGCGGGTGTGCGCGATGCGGGCGGGACCCGCGCGCGATGCGGGCGCGTTGCTGGCGGGTTGATGGCGCGAGGCCAGCGCGATGCGCGCTTGCTCTGTGTGACCGGGCATCCCGCCGGCATCACGCCCTCATCAAGCCCCGCTACCGTCCCGCTGGCAGTCTGTTCGAGCCTTAATGGTTACCGATCACGTCATTTAAGATATATAATATGTATAATATGAGTATAGATAAAGCAGTGTATGCAACTATACGTAATTAGGCCTTAAAACACTCGTGTGATCTTATTATGAAACGAGCCGCACTCGTATTTTAAGGACTCTTATTACGTAACAGTTACATAAACTTCTATTACGTCACTCCGTCAGCGACTAATCTCACTTCACACCCAGGAGAAGCCGTAAAATTGTGTACACACCACGGACAGTAATACAGAAGCCCTCTGATCACGTCCCTCACCTTCGGTTCGGGCCTCAAATGCCCGCGATCTGAGCCGTTTTTTATTTGACCGCCCTGAGTGCGTTACTGTACAAAATGCGCGATAAACGCCTTCTTGAAACTAAAGCGCAAATCTCTTATTCTTTAGATTATTCAGCCGAGCAGACCCCAGCTCAATTGAACCGTAACAAAAAAATAACGCTCCCCTCTTCACTCTCGTTTCCTCATGACTGAGGGTCGTGACAGCAATCATCGGCAACTTTTTTCACGAAAGCTTTCCATACAGTTCTATCTTCAGCTTCTCGGATAGGTGTCTGCAGATTTGCTTGACAGGATTCCTCTACCGTGTCGGTCCATCGGGTGGGTGATCTTCCACGGCTTCTTTTACCTTCCACTTGGCCGACAACCCATCTGGATCGGGTCGGGCCACGTGACCAAAGTACTGAAGAAGTCGTTGCATACAGATAGTTGACAGACGAGTTCTAATGCTGAGTTCCTTCAAGATGTTGATGATGTTGTCTGTGTGTTGAAGAAGACTGTTTGATATGATGCCCACGGCAGCTTTTTATCACCGCACCGCTCGCCGCCGGCAGGGTGTTCATCCTCACACCCTGGAGCCTAAGGGGTCGCGCACAGTACGGTTTAAGAGGAATTTCTTCCCACGAACGCTGCGGCTGTGGAATGAACTCCCTGCCAAGGTTTTCCCAGCGGGCTACAGTACTGATGAGGTTCTTCAAAAAAGGAGTGTATAGGTTTGGTCCAGTGTTCTGTCTAATAATGCTAGGAATATGATATTTACCTGTTGGTAGTAATAGACCCGCTTCCCGGACCTCGTCAAACTTGCTCTCAAGCAGCGCCAGCTTCTGTGCTGGCACCAGTTCCTTCTTCTTCAAGTCGGATCTCAGTCTTTCTCCTGCGGGGAGTAGAATTTGCATTACGTATGATTATAATTTTAAACAAAAAAGAACCGACTTTACTTAAGACTCCGCCTTTCCAAAAGGAAATGCCAGAGCTACTGTAATAGTACATTACTTACCAAGGACTGTAAAAGGAAGAAAGCCCGAAATCGCAGGTATTTGTAGCCCGAGCCGCAGGCGAGGGTTGTAAATATGCGATAGAGGGCTTTCTTTTTTACTGCCCGTGGTGACTGCACAATTTTACGTCTCCACCTGGCCATAATGCGAATTTTACCGTACGTGTAGCGTGCGGTAAAACTCACATTATGGCCAGGTGTGACGTAAAGATATTTAAATCACTATAGACACCTATAGTAGTTGAAGAGCTCCCTCGATTTCTCCAGGATCCCATCATCAGATCCTGACCTGGTTACAATGGGACCAACTGTGAAGTATACTCTTTCAAAAAAAAAAGAATTTTCCAAATCGGTAAATTACATAGACATGCTCTAAATACACTATTTCGAATAATATTGTTACTAAATTGACTAAGAGAGCAGTGAGGTATGGTACGGCGGTGGGTTGACACCTTTTTTGAGAGAAATATAGTATTTTTTAAACCTACATGAGAAAAATATAGTACACCTTGTTGTTACCTCATGAGACGTACCAAAAATGTGTGGGAACACTCACCAACATGTCGGTACATGTCGACCAGTAGTTGCATCGCTGCGTCCCTCACCGCGCTACTGGGGTCACCCATAAGCGCGGCGAGGTTGGGCACGGCGGCTCGCGTATGTGTGGGAACACTCACCAACATGTCGGTACATGTCGACCAGTAGTTGCATCGCTGCGTCCCTCACCGCGCTACTGGGATCACCCATAAGCGCGGCCAGGTTGGGCACGGCGGCTCGCGTATGTGTGGGAACACTCACCAACATGTCGGTACATGTCGACCAGTAGTTGCATCGCTGCGTCCCTCACCGCGCTACTGGGGTCACCCATAAGCGCGGCGAGGTTGGGCACGGCGGCTCGCGTATGTGTGGGAACACTCACCAACATGTCGGTACATGTCGACCAGTAGTTGCATCGCTGCGTCCCTCACCGCGCTACTGGGGTCACCCATAAGCGCGGCCAGGTTGGGCACGGCGGCTCGCGTATGTGTGGGAACACTCACCAACATGTCGGTACATGTCGACCAGTAGTTGCATCGCTGCGTCCCTCACCGCGCTACTGGGGTCACCCATAAGCGCGGCCAGGTTGGGCACGGCGGCTCGCGTATGTGTGGGAACACTCACCAACATGTCGGTACATGTCGACCAGTAGTTGCATCGCTGCGTCCCTCACCGCGCTACTGGGGTCACCCATAAGCGCGGCCAGGTTGGGCACGGCGGCTCGCGTATGTGTGGGAACACTCACCAACATGTCGGTACATGTCGACCAGTAGTTGCATCGCTACGTCCCTCACCGCGCTACTGGGATCACCCATAAGCGCGGCCAGGTTGGGCACGGCGGCTCGCGTATGTGTGGGAACACTCACCAACATGTCGGTACATGTCGACCAGTAGTTGCATCGCTGCGTCCCTCACCGCGCTACTGGGGTCACCCATAAGCGCGGCCAGGTTGGGCACGGCGGCTCGCGAATGTGTGGGAACACTCACCAACATGTCGGTACATGTCGACCAGTAGTTGCATCGCTGCGTCCCTCACCGCGCTACTGGGGTCACCCATAAGCGCGGCCAGGTTGGGCACGGCGGCTCGCGTATGTGTGGGAACACTCACCAACATGTCGGTACATGTAGACCAGTAGTTGCATCGCTGCGTCCCTCACCGCGCTACTGGGGTCACCCATAAGCGCGGCCAGGTTGGGCACGGCGGCTCGCGTATGTGTGGGAACACTCACCAACATGTCGGTACATGTCGACCAGTAGTTGCATCGCTGCGTCCCTCACCACGCTACTAGGGTCACCTATAAGCGCGGCAAGGTTAGGCACGGCGGCTCGCGTATGTGTGGGAACACTCACCAACATGTCGGTACATGTCGACCAGTAGTTGCATCGCTGCGTCCCTCACCGCGCTACTGGGGTCACCCATAAGCGCGGCCAGGTTGGGCACGGCGGCTCGCGTATGTGTGGGAACACTCACCAACATGTCGGTACATGTCGACCAGTAGTTGCATCGCTGCGTCCCTCACCGCGCTACTGGGGTCACCCATAAGCGCGGCGAAGTTGGGCACGGCGGCTCGCGTATGTGTGGGAACACTCACCAACATGTCGGTACATGTCGACCAGTAGTTGCATCGCTGCGTCCCTCACCGCGATACTGGGGTCACCCATAAGCGCGGCGAGGTTGGGCACGGCGGCTCGCGTATGTGTGGGAACACTCACCAACATGTCGGTACATGTCGACCAGTAGTTGCATCGCTGCGTCCCTCACCGCGCTACTGGGGTCACCCATAAGCGCGGCCAGATTGGGCACGGCGGCTCGCGTATGAGTGGGAACACTCACCAACATGTCGGTACATGTCGACCAGTAGTTGCATCGCTGCGTCCCTCACCGCGCTACTGGGATCACCCATAAGCGCGGCCAGGTTGGGCACGGCGGCTCGCGTATGTGTGGGAACACTCACCAACATGTCGGTACACGTCGACCAGTAGTTGCATCGCTGCGTCCCTCACCGCGCTACTGGGATCACCCATAAGCGCGGCCAGGTTGGGCACGGCGGCTCGCGTATGTGTGGGAACACTCACCAACATGTCGGTACATGTCGACCAGTAGTTGCATCGCTGCGTCCCTCACCGCGCTACTGGGATCACCCATAAGCGCGGCCAGGTTGGGCACGGCGGCTCGCGTATGTGTGGGAACACTCACCAACATGTCGGTACATGTCGACCAGTAGTTGCATCGCTACGTCCCTCACCGCGCTACTGGGATCACCCATAAGCGCGGCCAGGTTGGGCACGGCGGCTCGCGTATGTGTGGGAACACTCACCAACATGTCGGTACATGTCGACCAGTAGTTGCATCGCTGCGTCCCTCACCGCGCTACTGGGGTCACCCATAAGCGCGGCCAGGTTGGGCACGGCGGCTCGCGTATGTGTGGGAACACTCACCAACATGTCGGTACATGTCGACCAGTAGTTGCATCGCTGCGTCCCTCACCGCGCTACTGGGATCACCCATAAGCGCGGCCAGGTTGGGCACGGCGGCTCGCGTATGTGTGGGAACACTCACCAACATGTCGGTACATGTCGACCAGTAGTTGCATCGCTGCGTCCCTCACCGCGCTACTGGGGTCACCCATAAGCGCGGCCAGGTTGGGCACGGCGGCTCGCAGTTGCAACTCTTGCGCGCCGTGACTGAAATGTACAAAATATCGTTCAAATGTATGGATAAAATAATGCTAAAAAACCGGCCAAGAGCGTGTCGGGCCACGCTCAGTGTAGGGTTCCGTAGTTTTCCGTCCGTCACAGTAAGTGTCCCCACTTAAGAGTTAATAACACCGCCATGTAGGATATGATACGAGAGTTCCACGTACAGCGACATCTATCGGCAAATTAAGTAAACTATTGCACGCGAGCTTAAAGTATGGAAGATGATTTTTATGGAATAATTCTTTATTGCGTGAACCGATTTTCACCGTTTTTACTTTATTTGAAAGCACGTCATTTCATTTTAATTTTGTAGAAATTACAGGTACAATAAACACCTGCTTATACGGTTAAATTACAAACTTAGTTCAGAAATTATTTTGTAATTTTTTTTCAAAAACTATTCATCCTATCAAGTTCAAAATAATTTTCCTAGAAAGTTTTTATAAAGTTCTATTTTTGAGATTTTTTTCATATCTTTAAAACTTATGGTTCAAAAGTTAGAGGGGGGGGGGGGGGGGGGACGCATATTTTTTTACTTCTGGAGCGATTATTTCCGAAAATATTTACATTATCGAAAAATGATTTTAGTAAACCCCTATTCATTTTTAAATACCTATCCAACAATATATCACACAATAGGGTTGAAATGAAAAAAAAAAATCACTCCCCACTTTACGTATAGGGGAGGTACCCTAATAAAAAAAAAATTCCATTTTTTATTTTACCACTTTGTCGGCGTGATTGATATACATATTAGTACCAAATTTCAGCTTTCTAGTGCTAACGGTCACTGAGATTATCCGCGGACGGACGGACGGACGGACGGACGGACGGGCAGACATGGCGAAACTATAAGGGTTCCTAGTTGACTACGAAATCCTAAAAAAGCGCTGACTTTTGACAACTGAAGTAAATGGCGCTGTATTAAATCTTATCTTATCGTATCTTTCCCGTGGTATCGTAAATTTCATATTTCTGTGGCCACCCCTACAAACGAGAAATTCGTCAAATTTGAATATGCGCAATTAATGTTTTGCAATCAATAGGCATGGTGAATTTTTTTCATGTATGGTATCAATCGATTCGTTTTGTTGTGAGGATCAAATGTCTATATGCGGCCAATTGCGTTAAAGCAACACAAAAGTCTGAAATTAGACTAAGGGCCTGTTTCACAATCTCCAGATAAACTTATCTGCCAGTTAAAATTATTGCTATCCTTTTCTCCAGTCATATAAAAGAAAAGGACAGCAAACATTTATCTGACAGATATGCTTTAACTGGAGATTGTGAAACAGGTCATTAGTCTGAGATTTGCATTTGTTTCTCGAAACGCTCCTAACAAAATGACGTGCAAAAGTGACGTCACGATCATATAGTTGACCTGTTTAAAGTATGGAAAAATTATGAAATTGTTATTTTTACAGTGAAATTTTGCGTTCATGTGTATGGTTACTATACATTTTTTTTTAAATTCTGTACTTTAAAAAATTGAAAAAATTAGACAGCATGATATATATGATAGCAAGAAATTTTGAAGCATGATATCTTTGAACCATTTCAATAGATTTTTTTTAATTTTCACTTTATTTGGATATATTGGTAATTCTGCATCCTATCAACTAAATTTTATTGCATAATTCAACATGTGTTATCAATGTCATCATCCCTATTGCCACAGAGGGATGAAATTTCATAGGAGAGAGATAACGTTTGGGCATATCGTTTTCCACATCATACAAAACTCATAAAACAAATGCCATCCGATTTCAATGAGTGTAAGTGCGTTTTTCCTAAGTTCTCCTCCACCGATCGAAAAATTCACCTTGCGTCTGGCTTCCAACTCTGATGGTTCGATAACTGCCCGGCCTGGGCGGATGACAATTTGTTTACGGTGTCTGTATGTGATGAAGACATGCATGCTAATTTTCAAGCGGTTGCCCAACAATTTTTTTTTTCTTCGCTCTCGTACAGGGCGCAAGTTCAACCAGGAGGGATGGCATTAAAATTTTGTTATATAACCAGCGTACATTCTTTCAGGCAACCGCTGTTTCAATAGGTTGCCTCGCGATAAAAAAAATCAATCGTCGAAATTAATCGCGATAATTTATTAAATTTCAATTAAATTAATCGCCCAGTTGTTCGACTAACAATTAAATGAATCGTCAATTTATTTGATTAAATTTCATGCTTAAATTAATGAGATGCTCAGTTTTTGTTACAAAAAAAATATGTCTTGGGTACGGAATGCAATCTTGTTCTCGCGAGATCTCGAAACCGCACCCGCAGTCAAGAATCGAGAGCATCAATGTGAGCCTGGGGTCCACTTAGGAACTTGATTTAAATTTTTACTAGTTTCGTACCTGAAGTCAGTTGAGTCGCCTTTTTTTTTTTCTTGTCGGAGTGGGAAATGCGTTACGCACTCCTATCACCACACCTTCGAGAACAAGAAGCGGGAAGGAGCATACCCACTAAAAACAACTCCGGCGCTCACCTGCTTGCCGATGTCTGAGGATGCCGAGGATTCGACCGTGACGTAGTCTAGTAGTAGTATACTCACGTGTCTAACAGCGCCTGTATGGTCCTCAGAGCCTCCTCCCTCGTGTGAGGCGCCTTGTGCTGCGTGGCGGGGGTGAGGCGCGCGAGCAGCGCGCGGGGCGGGGCGGCGCGGGACTCCCCGAGTGCCGCGATACACACGCGCGCCATGTGACGGACGCCCTCCTTCGTGTCCGCCAGTCTGTGGGATTAATAACCAATATAAATAATTAAATTTAAACTTTCGTGAGACATACTATCACTATAAAATATAACGGTTACACTCACGTCACCAACCAACCCGTGTTGGTTTTATAGTAATATGAAATACTATCATATTCTAATTTTTCTTAAACAATAAACTTTTCACCCCCTTATTATTATTGTTTAGAATATTTATTGTTTTACTAACCTATTTTTTTTTTTTATACTACGACGGTGGCAAACAAGCATACGACCCACCTGATGGTAAGCAGTTACCGTAGCCTATGGACGCCTGCAACCCCAGAGGATTCACATGCGCGTTGCCTACCCTTTAGGTACCTATTCACTCCTTTTTTGAAGAACCTCATACTGTAGCCCGCTGGGAAAACCTCGGCAGGGAGTTCATTCCACAGCCGCAGCGTTCGTGGGAGGAAATTCCTCTTGAACCGTACTGTGCGCGACCCTTTGGGCTCCAGGGTGTGAGGATGAACACCCTGCCGACGGCGAGCGGTGCGGTGATAAAAAGCTGCCGTGGGCATCATATCAAACAGTTCTTCGGAGCACAACCCATTGTACAAGCGATAGAACACACATAAGGAGGCAAAGTCTCTCCTTAGACTCAAAGGTTCAATATCATTCGTGAGTTTGGGATCGTCGGCGATCCGCACAGCGCGCTTTTGTACCGAGTCAAAGGGCCCCAGCTGGGATCCAGGTGCTCCCGCCCAAAGGTGACAACAGTACTCCATGTGGGGTCTGACTTGCGACTTGTATAGAAGCAGTCTCTGCCCCGGAGTGAAGTATCTCCTCGCTCTGTTGAGCACACCGAGCTTTTTGGATGCCAGCTTGGCCTTCCCTTCAAGGTGACTACGGAACCAACGGTACGCTAGGGTATTTTAACCAACTAGTAGGCCGCCTCGAACTCAGAACTCGCGATTTCCTTGCAAACGAGATGACCAATATAACAACACCCTTATGATTTTTTCGCGCCTTCTAGCTCTGTGACCCCATGGTCGATTCTGCTCATATACGAACTCTCAAATTATATGTATCTTTGCTACAATACAACCCCAACACATTTCATGAAGATCTCAACTCTCCATATCAAAAAGCCATCGAAATGCCGAGACGTCCCACTAGCCAAAAGTTGTTGTAAGAACTTGCTTCGCTTACGCTCTGCTCGTTCGATAATCGTTTCCCTTTCTATCACTTTGACAGTTGTTTGTTAGAAGCAAACAAAACAAATTAACTAAATGAGAATTGTAAAACGTAGTAACAGTAGTGGTAATAGTACATTACTGCAGAGACCAGTAAGTAAGCTTTCCTGGCTGAGTATTTAGTAGCCTCGTCTTCGACTCGGACGGCTACAATACGAAGCCAGGTAAGCTGATTACGGTCGAAGCATGTATAGTGCTTTTCTCAAACATGTAAGGAAATAAAATTACTTGTTTAGTGCTTCAGTTACTGGCTGAGTGATTTAATGTTGTATGAAAATCCTTTACGTACGTCGCGCTGAACCTGCCTTGGAATAGAGTCCCTACTGGTCTCTAATTACTAACGTAACAGGAACATTTCCGAGCATGTTTGAGAAAAACACTTTAATGCACAAACAAGTACATGAACAACAAAAATATAGTGAGTGTGTACTAAGGGGAACTTATCCCTTTTAGGGATCTCTTCCAGCTAACCTTTAAGCAACTGAGAGAAATCGGTCAGACATGATAGACAAATATTTGTTCATTACTCAGATGACGGCAAAACGTTTATGAATAATGCGGTAAACCAATAATGGACCTATTTGTTATTGAAATAAAAACTGGAATAAATCGTATACACTCACTTTTATTATTTTGCCTACATTTATTTAAACTTGTAGTCCGCCTCGAACTCAGAACTCGTGATTTCCTTGCAAACGAAATTACCAATATAACAAGACACTTATGATGATTTTTTTGCGCCTTCTACGACGATCCGAACTCTCAAATTATATGCATCTCTGCTACAACCATAAAAAATTTCATAAAGATCAGAAAAACGTTACTACAGTATCGCGGAACAAACTCTCAAAATTAAAAAGCCATCGAAATACCGAGACGGCCCAGTAGCCGAAGTTGTTTGTAAGAACTCGCTTCGCTTACGCTCCGCTCGCTCGAAAATGAGTGAAAAAGTTTAAATCGTGTGTTTTACACGTTTTCCACGGCTCTTAAATGTAAACAAAGATAAAACATACCTCCAGCTCTAAATCATAACCTCCATTATGTAACGCTCCACTAACTAGGCCTCTAAGCTAATGATGTCATCGCGACTAGAGATCTCGTACCTATGCTAAGTGGACATGAAAGTACGCGTATACATTAAACTACATAGCCTAACTAAACATGAATTTCCGAAAAAATATATACAAATTTTAAAGAAAAAAATTTTGAGGATTTTTCTCAGGCTACTCCAGAGTTGGGCACTCATGATTGAAAATTGATGAAAATTTTTCATGATTAAATCGGTGTTTTTTTTTATACCACGACGGTGGCAAACAAGCATACACTGGCATACAAGCATGGACTGGTGGTAAGAAGCTACCGTAACCTATGGACGCCTGCAACTCCAAAGGAGTCATGCGCGTTGTCGACCCTTTACAAAAAGGAGGATTCACTGTGTTGATGGCTAAAGGAACAAGTAGGTCCCTCATCGTCAACGCACTGGGTTCTCTTTGAGCTCTTTGGCAACCTTACTCACCAGCAACAAAAATATACAAATATATATATTATAAAGAAAAAAAAGAGCCGTTTTCCCTTATGCTACTCTACCTTTCCAAACAGAGTTGGGCACTCATTATTGATATCAGTGATTTGATTAAAATGTCTCAAGATTAAATCATAACACAAAACAATCAAGTAATCTCGCCTAGAATAAATCATTAACGACGGGCGCTGATTGAAACTAAAGTAACGCCAATCAACTAAAGGCTAATTATGATTTGTATACTGATTGACGAATTCTTCTCTAAGGTCCCTTTTGATTTGGATTGTCACATATTCTTGGCGTTCATAGGGTTCAACGTGGTCTTATTAAAAGTTGAATTTACCTGTCGATGATGTGCGGCAGTACTGTGGGCACGTAGCAGGAGAACTCTGGTCCGAGCCGCTCGGCGAGCGCCGCGATAGTTTCCAGTCCGTTCTGGGCCACCTGCAACCAGACTACACATTAAAAAGCGGCCGAGAGCATGTTGGGTTATACTCAAGCACAGAATAAAATAATAGTATTTCATACAGAATGGCCACGCTCCGCCCCGCCTCGAATGACCTCACCCCGCGGTGGAAGATTGGTAGGGAACTAGTAGGCTAATCCGTCAGGTTGGCAGCGCATCGATATTGCAAAATGTCGGTGTATTGTCAAACGTCATTTACGACAGCGGAAACAGCGCCCTAAGACGCACGCACATAGAAGCGTGTAGCGTGTACAGATGTGACGTGCACACGAAGGCGTTCAAACGAGTTTTATAGTATGACGTGTCCGCCCTGTGACTTAGGGCAAGTGGGCACCAAACGCTTTTGACATATTCATCAGCGTCACCCGGCAGTGTACTATGAAAATTTTCACACAATATAATTTTGCGAACGATTGGTGACTTTTAGTGTAGGACAGTAGCCGTTACGATATATTTCCATCTGAGCCCGCGCGTGCGAGGCGTGGTTGTGTAGGGATACACAGCCGTTAACCACAAACAAAACTCAGATAAAAAAAATTAAATAAAAAATAACCGACTTCACTTAGACTACACCTTTCCAAAAGGAAATGCCCGAGCTATCTATGCTACGAGCTTCCTACCAATATTTGCGACGCGCAGCCACACAAAGTTTCCAAAAGTAGGTATTAGGGAACGTACCCATAATACGTGACCTGTTTAGGGAGGGGGAGGGGGGTCGTCAAAATACTACTCTTGGTCACAAGGGGGATGGGGGGGTTTAGGTTTACGTCACGTAATCAATAATTATTATAATTATGCTCTAGGGAAATCTCGCGCAAATATTTTTTTCACTTTTTAATTATGGTTTGCACGCACCTTGAGGCGTTACGCGGCAACCGCCGTTTTAATAAATACAAATATGCGCCAAATTATGATTTTTTTACTTTCTGTTTGCAAAAAAACAATATTAAGAATTACTACGTGACAACCAGAGGGGAGGGGGGGGGGATCTTGGCATATACTACGGTTGGTCACCGAGGGGAGGGGGGAGGGGGTGAAAATTGTAAAAAAATTGGTCACGTAGTATGGGTACGTTCCCTTACCTGATGTCAAGTAGCCGTAATCCTCAAGTCCATGTCATCACTGTCACTAGTAACTCACCAGCTGTCCGTGAACACGACTAATACACTATGCGACTACGGCGGAACTATTCTGATGGGGTAATTACTAGTAGTCCACCTCTAACTGAGAACTCGCGATTTCCTTGCAAATGAGTCGACCAATATAACAAGACCTCGCGCCTTCTAGGTCCATAACCCCTTGATCGATCATGCTCATATACGAACTCTGAAATTATATTGATTTCTGCTACGCTCCCAAAAAAATTCATAAAGATCAGAAAAACGTTACTAAAGTTATCGCGGAACAACTATTCAAAGTTAAAAAGCCATAGAAATGCATAGACGTCTAGGTAGCCAGCTGACAGTTCCGTTCTTTCCGAAGTTGTGTGTAAGAACTTCACTTCGCTTACGCTCCGCTCGTTCGATAATGTAATATATTTTATCAGTGAACTGTCAAATAATGCGTTAAATTTTTTAACACTAGTGGTCTGTGTCGAACTCAGAACTCGCGATTTCCTTGCAAACGAGATGACCAATATAAGAAAACCCTTATGATGATTTTTTCGCGCCTTCTAGCTCCATCACCCCTTGGTCGATCCTGCTCATATACGAACTCTCAAATTATATGTACCTCTGCTACAACCCGAACAAATTTCATGAAGATCAGAAAAGCGTTACTAAAGTTATCGCGGAACAAACTCTCAAAATCAAAAAGCCATCGAAATGTCGAGACGTCCCAGTAGCCAGAAGTTGTTTGTAAGAACTTGCTTCGCTTACGCTCCGCTCGTTCGATAAAAGAAATATTATTATGAAGATATAAAATCAAGGTGCCTATCAGAATAGTCGGTGTGCAATGGGCCATGTCGAAATGTCGAGCAATCAGAGTGTGCATGATACATATGACGTGTACAAGAGATCATTTTCTTAGTACGGATTCCGATGCGATATTATTGTTTAATCGGGAGATTAGAATGGGCGTAGCATTATCAACGGACTTCAAGATTTCGAAGGAGGAGGTTAATCTATTCGTCGGGATCTTTGTTTTTGCTAATTTTTTTTATGTATGTTCAAGATTCAAGATTCAAGATATTTATTCACGATTTACACAATATTACATACAAACAAAATAAAGACGTATAGGTGTAGCACCACGAAATGGACCCTGCTCAGCAAAATGCTAGCTAGTATGTCAGCTATCGCTGGTCTTCCGTAGGGCCCACTTGGTGATGCCACGACAGATAACACAAACTGAAGACAAAAAATAGATAACAAAGTTATACTTAACACAAACTCAATGAAAAAAACTAGACGTGTACAGGAGAATACAAAATACATATGGGATAGTATAAAAACATATAAGGGACATATACTACAGGTAAAAACATTAATTTATGTACTTATTTACTAAATGCAACTAGTGTCGTGACTCAAAGTTTCCTGCTTCTGCTGGTGATCGAAGATAATTTTTTTAAGTTTATTCCTAAAACTAACAACGTTTTGCAGGTTCCTAATTGGTGGTGGGATGTTATTCCAGCATTTAGTCGCTGCATAGCGGAAACTTCCACGAAAAGCAGCTGAAGCATGACTAGGTGGTAATAACTGTATAGCACACCGTCGACGTTCACGTAACTGGATGACAGTCAACTTTTTGAAGAGATATGCCGGCGTATTGAACTTGAGGACTCCAAAAAGAAGACATGCTAAATGAAGTTTTCGTCGATGCTGCATTTTCAAAATGTTGTGGCTGTTCAGATATGGAGTGACATGCGATCTCCAAGGAATGTCAAAACAGAAGCGAGCACAGGCATTTTGAACGCGCTGAATAAGTTTTTTTGTTTTTGCAAGTAGTCTCGGACCGTACAAAGCATCAACATAGTTAAGTTTTGATAAAACTAATGATTCTACTAGTCGAATGCGCAAATTTTCGTTAATAAATGGCCTGATCTTATACAAGACTCTAAGCTTATAAAAATGTTCAGCTTCACCGATTATTCGAAGACGGCTGGACCGATTTGGAAAATTATTTTTTTGTTTGAAAGAGTATACTTCACAGCTGGTCCCATAGTAACCCTCCCATTGGTCCCTCGTTTTCTCCAGGATCCCATCACCAGGTCAGGATTTAATGATGGGATTATGGATAGTGTTTTGAGTATTTTTAGGGTTCCGTAGTCAACTAGGAACCCTTATAGTTTCGCCATGTCTGCCCGTCCGTCCGTCCGTCCGTCCGCGGATAATCTCAGTGACCGTTAGCACTAGAAAGCTGAAATTTGGTACTAATATGTATATCAATCACGCCGACAAAGTGGTAAAATAAAAAGTGGAATTTTTTTTTTATTAGGGTACCTCCCCTATACGTAAAGTGGGGAGTGATTTTTTTTTTCATTTCAACCCTAACGTGTGATATATTGTTGGATAGGTATTTAAAAATGAATAGGGGTTTACTAAAATCTTTTTTCGATAATGTAAATATTTTCGCAAATAATCGCTCCAGAAGTAAAAAAATATGCGTCCTCCCCCCTCTAACTTTTGAACCATAAGTTTTAAAAATATGAAAAAAATCTCAAAAGTAGAACTTTATAAAAACTTTCTAGGAAAATTATTTTGAACTTGATAGGATGAATAGTTTTTGAAAAAAAATTACAAAATAATTTCTGAATTAAGTTTGTAATTTAACCGTATAAGCAGGTGTTTATTGTACCTGTGATTTCTACAAAATTACAATGAAATGACGTGCTTTCAAATAAAGTAAAAACGGTGAAAATCGGTTCACGCAATAAAGAATTATTCCATAAAAATCATCTCCCATACTTTAAGCTCGCGCGCAATAGTTTACTTAATTTGCCGATAGATGTCGCTGTACGTGGAACTCTCATATCATATCCTACATGGCGGTGTTATTAACTCTTAAGTGGGGACACTTACTGTGACGGACGGAAAACTACGGAACCCTACACTGAGCGTGGCCCGACACGCTCTTGGCCGGTTTTTTACAGTGAAGTCGGTTCTTTTTGGTTTAAAATTTCTTATTATTATCAAGGTTATCTAACCCTACCAAACTATAAATAAAATATAAACATAGCAAACTTCTGTTAAATTTTGTCACTATCAACGGTAAGGAGTGTACTGTCGACTACAAACAGATGTATCCACTTTTTCACTTTATCGCATTGTAATAAGGTACTGGAGGCGCTCGTAGTCCACTGTGCCCGCTTGGCGGGCTGTATTCTGGTTTAACGGGGCACAGAATAAATAATAGTATTTCATACAGAATGGCCACGCTACGCCCCGCCCCGATCGGAATTACCTCACCCCGCGGCGGCCGATTAGTACGGAACTAGTAGGCTAATCCATCAGGTGGGCAGCGCATCGATGAAAAGCAAAATGGCGGTGTATGAACGGCGGTGAAACGTCATTTAAGCCAGCGCTCTAAGACGCACGTACACATTGAAGCGTGTACAGATGTGCCGTGCACACAAAGGCTCTCAAACGAGTTTTGTAGTATGACGTGAACGGGGTATAAAAGAGTCATTGAGGGTCATATTTCTTCCCGTTATAACACAAGTTTTTTTTACTGAAACTTGAAGTATTCCCCCATTTAACTAATGCTCTAACGCGTCTAGCTGTCTAGCAGTTGAGTATCTATAGGTATCCTGTTCGATCTCCGGTGCCCTCCACACCAACAGTGCCCTACACTCTTGAGCTAGGATATAAGTTACGACGATACCTTGAAGTTGCCCCCATTGAGCCAGTGCACCAGCGCGTCCAGGAGCTGGGCAGCTATGTCTTGCTCAAACTCCGGTCCCCTCCACACCAACTGTGTCCTACACTCTTCAGCTAGGATATAAGTTACGACCATACCTTGAAGTTGCCCCCATTGAGCCAGTGCACCAGTGCGTCCAGGAGCTGGGCAGCTATGTCTTGCTCGATCTCCGGTTCCCTCCGCACCAGCGCCGGCAGCTGCTCGCCGAGCTGTTGGCGGAGACGGAGGTCCGGCTTCACCATCAGCGGCAGCGCCGCCTCCAGGGACGTTGGTTGGGGGAAGTGGGCCATCTGTGGAACAATTTAGAATAGAATATAGTTTATTCGTGTACACACACACAGACAATACATTGAGAAAGAGGTAGAAAAAAAAAGTGTCACGAAATGGCCTCATCTCAGCATGGTGCTAGCGATTGCTAGCGCTGATCTTCCGATGAGACCATCCGGTGAGAAAATCACGACAGGTAACACAAAGAAAGAGTAATATGATACAATAAAACAAGGAATTAATCAACATACAGTGAACAGCTCATCAAAACCAAATACAACATGAAAATTTAGCATTTATACAGCAATCTTGCATCTGTCTTGGCCCAGCATTATGCCGGAGCGACCACGGCAGCTGCACATTTAAGGGTTTAAATTAAGATAAAAACACACAGATTATAATAAACCGACCGCGTGAGTCCTTGGCGTTAGAGTGAGAGCTATATACCTCTCTCACTCTAAAAAATAGCAGCATTCTTATCGGTTCGTGTCCGGCCCGAACCGAATCTCACCGTCTGTTACTTTACGGCTATTAGAATGCCCGCCGCCCGCACCTTGCTTGCCCTTGTCGTCCTACCCCCGGGCCCCTGTGCTACGCAAGCTAGGACCTTACGCAGTCGGTTTATAATAATACTTATTAACCACCTTTGTAGCATTGTCTGACGTTTTCCCGAGGTCTAGAGACTACCATACTGTATGGATTTGACTTCTGAATCATATCTCACTCAACTGATATAATAGAACTCAACTGAATAATAGTCAGCATTCGCTTGACTCTCTTTGGCATCGGGGGTTGTATTAGGAGTAGGACCTCTTTTTCAACCGACTTCAAGATTTCGAAGGACCAGGTTCTTAATTCGTTGGGATTTTTGTTTTTTTTATGTATGTCCACCGATTATTCAAAGACGGCTGGAACGATTTGGAAAATTCTTTTGAAAGAGTACTTCACAGTTGGTCCCATTGTCACCAGGTCAGGATCTGATGATGGGATCCTGGAGAAATTGAGGGAACTCTTCAAATATTATAGGCACACCTATAGTGATTCGAGTATTTTTTTACAGTAGCTCGGACATTTGCTTTTGGAAAGGTGGAGTCTAAGTGAAGTCGGTTCTTTTCAACCCACTTTAAGATTTCAAAAGAGATTCTCAATTCGTTGGAATCTTTGTTTTTGCTATTTTTTTTGGTTAAACTTATCTGTACCACTTTTGCGTGGTGTAATTCTCTTAATATTATGAATTCAATAAGATTTGTTATTTAAAATTACCAACCTTGTAAACCTAATCAATCGACGACCTCTGTCGTAACGCAAACTGTCCAACGTTCAGCTATCATCTCACACTGCACACTGCACTCCGATATCCAGTTTGACACTATTTATCACTAACTATCACTAACACTGAACTGCACTTGACACTGGTAGTGCTAAGGCACTTGTCACATGGCTGTGTTACCTGTAAAGAAAAATATAGTTTTAGAAAAAAAAAATGTGTTTGAAGTTTAGGGAACGTACCCATACTACGTGACTCGTTTAGGGGGAAGGGGGGTCGTCAAAATACTAGGTTGTTTGTATTTTGACGACCCCCCTAGGGGGCTTAGGTTTCGTCACGTAGCCAATAATTACGCTCAAATCTCACACTTATTCGAGCTATATTCTAATATGGTTTGTCAAACTCAAGCCATAGGATACTTGGTGACGCGTTTAAATTATAGGTTCGTATGCACTCTTGACGTCAAGCGGCAAGTGTCGGGTTAATAAAGCCAAAAATAAGCAAAATAATACTTTCTGTTTCCAAAACATCATTCAAAGCCAAATTTGTGAGTTACTACGTTACAACTAGAGGGCGGGGGGGGGGGGGGGGCCGTTGGCAATGGGGGTCAAAAATTTACAGAAATGACACGTAATATGGGTACGTTCCCTTATCTAGAAAGTGATTTAATTTAACAGTATTAGGGCGGGTTGCAAATTTTAAGTATGACAATGACATGAACGTTTTGGTGCAGCCAGCCGGTTTAGTTCTAAAATATACAATCAGCTTGATGGTAGGCGATCAACATAGCCTATGGATGCTTACAATGCCAGTTGTACTGATTTACCCAGGGGTGTTACTTTGCAGACCCTACTTTTTCTTCCTAGCGTTTGTCTCGGCTTGAGGTCCGCTTGACAACCTAATTCCATGAATTGACGTAGGCACTAGATATCACGAAAGTGACTGCCATCTGACCTTCCAACCCAGAGGGGAACTAGGCCTTATCGGGATTAGATTCGGTTTCCTTACGCTGTTTTCCTTCACTAAAAAGCGACTGGTAAATATCAAATGATATTCCGTACATAATTTCCGGAAAACTCAGTGGTACGAGCCCGGGTTTGAACCCGAGACCTCCGGATTGAAAGTCGGACGTCTTACCGCCTGGCTACTAGCGCTCTTGGTACTTCGCGGACCCTAAAGTTAGTTTCAATAATTGGCCATCTGATAACTCATTTCCGTTAACATTATCCTCCTACTATAGTTACTAGATTAGGAAAGTTTTTTCAATGGTTTTCCTGTAGTAAAAAAATAATTATAATGTTATTAAAGAGTATGTATGAATGGGGAAGGCCGCTGCAATTTTGTTGTAGGGGGGGCTGTTCCATATTCCATACAATGACGAAAAGAGACACATACAATGAGAGAAAGAGACAGTAGACGAATGATCCTTAACTAGTATGCAGTCAAAAAGCATTTCTTAGGGAAAACCTTCCCTATAGCGTTAATCTACAGTATTTTAATTTAAGTGTATTCCAGAAACCGGTGGATTTCAATTTCGAAGCAATTCGAGACAAAACATTGACCCATTTTCACGAAAATAAATAAAAACTACTTCGCGCCAGAGTTGGGCACACTTGATTTAAATCGGTGATTGATTACTAATCATCGCTGATTGAATAACCGCTGATTAAATCATAACACAAACCAATCAAGTGATTTCGCAATGAGTAAATCATTAACGACGGGCGCTGATTGAAACTAAAGTAACGCTAATCAACTAAGGCTAATCATGATTTGTTCAATGTGATTGACGAATATATGATTAGAATGTTCTTAAGCTGATTTATGTTATTACTAGAATAAGGCGTCTGTTTTGAATTTCACATATTGAATTAGATACCTACAAAAAAAAAAAAATAATAATAAACTAAAAATCGACATGATTTACTCATGTTGGTGCTCAATCAAGTTAAAAAGCATGATTGCATTCGTAATCATGTTCCTGTGATTATGAGTAACGTTCTCATTTTTAACTTTAGTTTCAATCACATTAATTTTTGCCCAACTCTGCTTCGCGCCATGCAACTTTAGCTTTTCTAAGGACCAATGTTGGAGATGTCACGTTGACAGTTGCCTTCCCTGTTGGGTGACATCTACAGTAGCCATCAAATATATCGGAGCGGCCAAGGTACTCAAAAATATCTGAGCATGCCCTTTATCGCCTTGACAATAGAGGCGTTGTTCAGTATTTATGACCTCCTTGGCCGCTCCGATATATCTGACGGTGACTGTGCTTACAAAAGATATTTTTTATTAAGTATTTATTCTTCAATCAGCAGATATTTAGATATTCAGTCATCAGCAGAAGTTAATAAAGACTCAAGCAAGACAGATAAATATGTCTATTTTTGTTGGTAACCACACTAACCACCAAATTAACCTAAGTTGAACCACTTTTAAGCAACCGTTTAGTTTCCAAACATCAAAGGAATGTATAAATAGGTAAAGTTATTGCCCTCATAAATTATGACATATTTATCAGATAAGATTTATATCTTCCTGATTTGAACTAAATATGTAACATAAACATAAGTCATATCTAGTTGGATACCTTCCTTTGAACTTTAATTGGTGGTATATAACTCAATTATTCGAGGTTTATAATATTGACGAAGTTTATTGGAAAAAAATATGTGTACACATGACCTTAATTCCATAACAATTAAGGTTTATTTATTTATTTAATCTTTATTGCATAAAAAGAGCACTTATCGTACAAAAGGCGAACTTAATGCCATGAGGCATTCTCTACCAGATAACCTTAGGGTCAATCAGAAAGATTGTAGTTAATCCCGTAACTACACTCGCGATCAAAAAAATCGACTCAAACTAATTTTTGGTTTCATCGTTTAATATCTCAGGAACCAATCATGAGATCAAAAAAGCAACGGTACCATTTTAGAGCTAACAGTGTCAGCTTTCAATACGAGCATGTTTTTCAGGCGAAAAATTTCAGTTCATGAAAAACAAGCTAGCATACCAAGGAGGTGTAAAATTTGGGTGCAAAAATGACCTTAACAACGAAAGAAAAAACATTTTCATGAACGAATAACAATTTATTTTTATCTTTAATACCTGGTGTTACCACCAAAAACCTTTTTCACACATGCCATGCGTCTCTTCATTGACCTTATCAGCTTCCTGATGGTATCCTGGGGGCATGCTTCCCACTCTTCGACCAAAGCTTCTTTCAGGGCCAAAATTGTCTCCGGAGCAGGATTGCGAGCTCGAACCTTGCGTTTCAGGTAATCCCATAAGTGCTCGATAGGATTTAAATCAGGACTCAGAGGTGGCCACTTCAGAGTCGGGATGCCAACTGCGTCAAGGTACTCCTTTGTGACGCGGGCGGTATGACAAGGGGCGTTGTCTTGCATGAAATGGAACCCCTCGTCAAAGAACCCGGCGTAGGGGACGACATGGTCTTGCAGGATGTCGGTGATGTACCTGTCTGCATTCAAACCACCGCCTCGACCCCCGCCATCAACAAAAACCAGCTCGGTCCGCCCCTCCATGGAAATCCCCGCCCACATCATGACGGAACCTCCACCGTAGGCGACTGTTTCAGCGAAGCAACACTGGGCGAACCTCTCTCCAGGTCTTCGGTACACCCGTCCTCTTCTGTCGCTGCCATGGAGACACACTCTGCACTCGTCGCTGAAGAGTACGCGGCTCCATTGGTCGTAGGTCCAATTTTCGTAGGTCGCCACGAATTCCTTCCGAGCGTCCCGATGCCTCTGAGTCAGTTTGGGCCCAGTAGCAGGTCTTCTTGGGGTAAGGTTGGCTTCCTCGAGTCTCCGCCGAACTGTTGAGGTGCTAACAGGCACAACCCGGTTCCGCATCAGGTCTTGCTGGATGGCAACAGCGGTACGGTGGCGATTACGAAGACTGGAGGTGGCGATGAAGCGGTCATCCCTCTCCGATGTGCACCGCTGACGGCCAGATCCTTGTTTCCGTTTCAAGGTTCCAAACCGACAAAACCGACGATAAACTCTGGAGACAGCAGACTGGCTTAAATTCAGCTGCTCAGCAACAGAACGCTGCGAGAATCCTCGATTCACCAAGGTGACGACTTCGGTGGCTTCAGCTTCGGTGGTATCCATTTTTCGAAGGTGATTCCGGTGTAAGATTGCGAGGAGATGTGCACTGGTCAACTTCTGATAAGCGAATGATAAGAAATACTACTACCAGTGTCATCTTACACTCCCCTTGGGGGGGGCGTGAGGAGGCCATCTCAGGGTTTTTAGCCCTCTTTGGCTGTTTCTGTCGCGTGTCGTTACTACGACACGGGCTGTCTTGCGCGATTTTTAAAATCGGCATGGTTGTTTCTTTCTCGCTCTCGACCATCTTCTTCATACTGGCTGGTTGGTGGCCATCATAGCTGTCATGGTGGCCTTTCTGCGGCTTGGTGGATTTCCTCAGGAATCTTGTGTGGGCACGAGCTCTCGTGGTTGGGCTCGCGCTCTGCGGGCATCTGTGGGGCGGGTATGCAAGGGGGCTATCCCTCGCAGCAGCTGGTGTTGGGAGTTATCGGCTGCGGCGAACATCCTGTGCGCGAGCTGTCCGATGAACTCGTCCAGTGTCTCGATCTCGTAGTCCTTGTATATTGTCCTGTTCCGTACGTAGCGAGGGGCTCTGGCGATGGTCCTAAGGCTTAGCGTCTCCTGCGCCCTGAGTCTCCGCCTGTTTGACTCTGCCGTCCTGGCATACCAGGCGGGAGCCGCGTATGTCAGTCTGGACCTGACATAAGCCTTGTAGATCCCCAGCTTTGTACGGAACGGTAGGCTGCTGTTGAGCACCGGACGTAGTTTTACGCGCGCAGTTCTCGCTCTGCTCACCACTTCGTCCACGTGCTGCTTCATTGTGAGGCCCCTGTCGATGGTGACCCCGAGGTATCTTGCCTTCTGCTGCCATTCTATCTCCTCGCCGAGGAGTCGGAGCGGCGGTGGTGTAGGTTTGGTGCCCGTCAGGAGCGCCTGTGTCTTCCCCACGTTCACCGAGAGCCTCCATTTGGTCAGCCACTCGGGTAGGACGTCAAGCTGGCGCTGAATTTTGCGCGCAGCGTGTGCAGGTGTGATAGACGATGTGTAGTAGGCCGCATCGTCTGCGAATAGTCCCAGCTTGACGCCACCGACCACCGGGATGTCATCGGTGAACCAGGCGTAACATGCTGGAGACAGGCAGCTCCCTTGGGGGACGCCCGCGAGGATCGGGCGCTCTGTGGACAGGGCCTCTTCCACGGCCACTTGGAAGAGGCGCTCGGTGAGGAAGGAGCGGATGACTCTGATGATCCGGCGTGGGGCTGAAGACGCCGACAGTTTGACTAGCAGGCCCTCGTGCCAGACCCTGTCGAACGCCTTCTCCATGTCCAGGAACACCGCGACGATATGCTCCTTCTGCGTCATGCGCTCCGCCATAAAGGAGAGCACCCTGGTTAGTTGCAGCGTGGTTGAGTGTTCGGAGCGGAAGCCGAACTGCTCTGGTCTTGGAACTATGTGCGGCTGGAGTCTTCCGAGGAGGAGCTTCTCGAACGTCTTGGAGAGAGTACTGAGCAGTGTAATGGGTCTGTAGCTGCCCGGTCTTCTCCTGTCCTTTCCTGTCTTCGGCAATACGATGACCCGGCCAAGTTTCCAGGTCTTCGGGAAATGTCCCGAGCGCATGATCCCATTGAACAGGCGTGTCACTGCCACAACGGTGTGCTGTGGCAGGTGACGGAGTGCCATGTTCGGGATCGAGTCGGCGCCCGGGGCCTTCTTGGGGTTGGATCTTGCCAGTGTTCTTCTGACTTGGCCGGGTGTGAAGAAGATCGGGTCTTCCTCCGCTTCCAGCTGCTGCTCGAAGTACCCCCTCAGTCGTTGCTCCACCTCCCTGGTATGGGCTTCGTCTTCAGTGGGGTTCGGGGTGAACGCGGCCTCCAGGCTGTCCGCGAACAGCTCAGCTCGCTCCTCTGCTCTGTACCGCAGCGTTCCTCCTTCGTCAAATAATGGTCTGACAGCTTCCTTGGTTTCTCCCAGTTGCCTGCACAGGCGATGGATTGAGGGCACGTCATCGCCTATGCTTGCAACGTGGGCCTCCCATTCTTCTGCTGCGTGGTTTCTTAGCTTCATTCTCACTTCCTCTACTAACTTGTTGAGCTCGTGCTTTGTTGTTGGGCATCTGGTGTGTTGCCATCTCCTTCGCGTCTGGCGTTTTCGCAATATTAAGTTTCTTATCTCCGCCGGGAGGGGTTTGCACCTCTCTCCGACGGGGATAGTGCGCGATGATGATTTCAATGCCGCCTGGATGCTCCGGGTGATGGTAGTTGTTGCTGTTTCCACTTCTTCCGGAGTGGAGACTGGCCCAATTGCCGGGTTGGTAAGTGCTGCTGAGAAGGCCTCCCAGTCGGTCTTCCTTCTTGGTGTTCTCCTTGGGGCGGAGTAGGGTGCTGAGTCCAGGGTGATGAGAACTGGCCGGTGGTCCGATGGTAAGTCGGGCAGCACCTCCAGGTGCAGAGTTGCTTGGATGCTCTTGTGGACTACAAAGTCTATGACATCGCAGGTTGCTTGAGCGTCGGCGAAGTGTGTGGGCTCTTCTGGTCCCGCAATGTCACAGTTGTAGTCCATTGTTGCTTGGTGGATTGCTCTCCCCGGTGTATCTATCCTCGTAGCATTCCATGCCAGGTGCTTGGCATTCCAGTCCCCTGCCAGGATGGTCGGCCCTGGGGGCTGGAATAGCGCCCGCAGGTCTGCTCGTAGGCTGCTGTCGGTCGGGCTTGTTGGTGGTCGGTACACGGAGTAGAGCCGGAGGTCGCCATCTGCCACCCTGATGTCGACTCCGAGCGCCGAGATGGAGTCGTGGTGCACGAAGTCGACAGGCTGGTGGACTATGGTTCTACGGACCATCACGGCTAGCCCGCGGTACGAGTGTCTCTGCTGGTTTGTCTCGTTATGCTGGTAAACCGCGTATCCCCCCATCTTCAAGTCCTTCTTCAGATAGGTTTCTTGGACCAGCAGGATATCCACGTTTTGCTCGTGGAGGAAGTTCTTGAGCAGGGCCCCTTTTCTGTTTAACGACTGGGCGTTCCAACAGACCACCCTCAGCCTTCGGCTGGGTGTGCTGGGGATGGCAGGAGAGCTGCCTTCTTCAGCGCGCTTCGGACCGCCTCCGTTCCTTGGCGTGCTGCTGCTTGGAGGAGGGCTGCGATCATTGCGCCCATGTCCTCTTCTGGAGTTTCTGGAGCCGGTTTGTGTGCAGGGGTCTGCACCGATGCTGCGTCGGCGCCGGGAGTCGGCACCGTTGGCTTCTTCTTCTTTTTGTTCTTCTTTTTCGCCTTGGTGTTCTGGTTGGACGAGGGCGGCTGTGCTCCCCTTTGTGGGGGAGGGTTCGCCGGCGCCATTAGGGAGGCGGGCGCCGATTCTTCCACCGTGGGCTTCTGAACGGCTGCCTTCGTCACTGGGCCTGGTGTTTTTGGAACTGCGTGCGCTTTGGTGCCCGCCTTCTTCCAGTTTCTGGCCTCGCGAATGAAAGTTGGGCATTTCCTGTAGTTTGCGGGGTGGGGACCCCCGCAGTTGGCGCAAGTGCAGGGCTGTTCCTTGGGCCTCGTGCATTCGCTGGCCGGATGGCTCCCGGCGCAGCGGACGCATTTCTGCCGCCTGTGGCACCCCTGGGAGTGGTGGCGGAAGCCCTGGCACCTGTGGCACTGGGGTGGGCCGCTCTTTCCTCTCCATGCTTCTATTTTTATTGTATTCAGATACAGGAGCTCCTTGATCCCGTATATCGCTGTGTAGTCCTTCGGGGGACCGGTCAGCTGCACGAAGTAAATGCAGCCTGGCCGGCCCCCCCTGGCGTTTATCTGCTTCACGTGTGCTACGGGATATCCGAGCTCCGTGCATGCTGCTTTTATCTCTTCGAGAGGTGTGTCTGCGGGCAGCCCCCTCAGTGCCACCTTCATTTGTTTCATGTCGTCTTTTGCGTACACGTGCCACTCCATTTCATGTGCGCGTTCTTCCCCCAGGGATGCCTCTAATTTTTCCAGGTAATCATATGTGGCTCTGTATTCTTCTCCCGTCTTTGGTGTGAACAGGAGCCCTTTTCCGATAGATTTGGAGTTCACCGCATGTCCCAGTATTTGGTGGAGCTCCTTCAATATCTTGGTCCAGCCGGGAAGTAGCGGGGCCACTATTGGCGGGTACTTCTCCTGCTTGGTCTTGGTCTTGGGTTGCTGTGTGGCTTCTTCTTCTTTTCTCTCTTGCTGGGAAGGAGTGGCCGTCTTCGCTGCATAAGTAGAGTGCGACGCTTCGTTTGGTGGTTGGTCCACCGTGGCGGGCTTTGTGAATGTTGCTTCAGCCGGGGCTGGGGCTGAGGGCGGTGGTTTCTGGGGCTCCGCTGGGGCGGGGCTTGGTTGCGAGTGGGGCTTGAATGTCACTCTTGCGGCGTACGTCGGTGCGAGTAGGGCTTGTGGCTGCGGAAGAACCGCTGCTCCTTCCTCTCCTACTTGTGGCTGGGGCGCTGTGGTGGAACTCTTTGGAAGCCGCTCCACTTGTGCTGGTCTCTGCTGCTTTGCTATCTCCGCCTGGGTGGCGGGGGTGCTGGCGATTTCCTTTGCCGGCTCTTGCTGGGCTGTGGCGAAGTCAAAAAGGTTTCTTTGCACCACCTGGAGGCCCACGATGTTCTGTGGGTTCCCTGGTGTTGGTGGTCTCCATGGGGCGGTGGCGGCGCGAGTGGTCACCTCTGCCGATTTGGACCTGCAGCGTGATCTCGGGGCTTGTGGTGTGCGCTTTCTGCACTGGCGCTTCTCCTGGGTGCCGTCGTCGGCGGCTGGGCTGGGTCTTGAGCGTTTCTCGGGACGAAACACATCCGGGTTTTCCTTGAGGAATTTAAGGAATGCTGCGTCTTCTGCTAGGAGCACAGTTGGCTTGCCCAACTGGTGGCTGCTTATTCTGATAAAGGCGTCCAGCCACGCCCTTAGGCCCGCCGATGGGTTGCTCCATTCCATCCATCGGGCAACTAGAATGGAATCATATTCCAGTTGTTCCATGGGGGTCTGGGGCTGGTCGGCGGGCGATATGGGCGAGAATAGATGCTTTTCAGGTGGCGGCAAGGCTGAGATAATTCTGTCCAGCTCTGCTGCTACGTCTTCTTCTTCTTGACCTCCGGGGGTGGGGGTCATGATGCGGGGTGCGGGGGCGTCGCCTGCGGTTTCTTCGGCGCTTCCATAGTCCTCGCTGCCTGCCAGGGATCCGAGTCCCGAGAGGGTGGGTAGGTCCAGATGCCGATTTTCTGGTCTACCGTCCCCCTCCCCGGGGGGCGGCGGTTGAGTTCCCCCTTCGCTTGGTGCTGGTGTAGTCACTCGGGGAGGGATGGGTAGGTCGCCATTTCCGAAGTCCAGGCTACCCGCCCCCTCTCCGGGCGTGATGTTTCTTCTAGAGCTTGATCTCGAAGTGGTGGGTAGGTTTCGAAGTCGATTTCTCGACCTACCCTGCCGAGTTTTGGTAGAGTCCTCCATTGCTGAAGGGTCTATGTCGGGGGCTCTGCGACGCATTCGTGGTCGGCTTAGGCCAATCTCCGCATTCCCTAGCCCGGGGCGTCCGTTTTAGCGGGACCGGGTTCGGGAGATGCAGCGAGGGCAAACCGACCGCGATGCTGCTGTGATTTGCGTAGTCCCCTCCGGCTAAGAGCCGGGCCGCTGTATCCGGCTGGTTATTTTCTTAAAAAATAACACTGGATGCGCGAAAGAGAGAGTGCGTCCGAACAGTACTAGATCCGATGCGGTTCCAAAAGATAAGAAATAACCGGTTACACCGGTTTTTATTGGTCTCAAGAGGGCACAACTCGTGCATATCATAACCATGTAAAATGCCATTTTGTACAAAAACTGCGATAACCTAAAAACTACGCAACTGAGATCGATGTCTTTTACTGTTTTTTGTAGCTGAATAAATTCGTAATAAAATTGCATTCAAAGTTTTATTAAAATATTTCCCGCTTTCCGGAAATACGACCAAAAGTAAAAAATGTTGCTTGAGTCGATTTTTTTGATCGCGAGTGTATAAGGTTTATTTATTTATTTAATCTTTATTGCACAAAAAGAAAACTTATCGTACAAAAGGCTAACTTAATGCCATGAGGCATTCTCTACCAGTCAACCTTTGAGCCAAGCAGAATTATTGTAGTTAATCCCATAAGAATAGCCATAACAGGATACTGCTATGATATCATAATGGCATCCTTGTTATACTGTGTTTTATGACATTATACATACACGGTGCCCGTGAGCATTGCGAGAGACTTTAACAGTGTATTCATGATCATATTTAGAGAACAAAATGTCCTTTAAACTTTTCCGAAATTCGCCATAGGTTCAGAGTAAATACTACTTACAAAAAATTGCATTTTGAATTGTTTCTCAGTGTAAAATGATTTTTTGATGGCGATCTCACCGGTATGGGGCATAGTCTAGACATCTCTTATTGACTGATATCAAAGACCTAAGAAACACTTTTCATGGACTAGTTTTTACGAGAAAAAATGTAGCAATTTACTTTTTCCGTTACTTTTTTCTAATGACATTTACTTTTTATGTAGAACAGCATTCCAAAAAACTGAAAAAAAAAAAAAAAAATTTTTTTTTGGGGTTTTACAACAAAAGTCATATAATGTTTTTTCATTCTTTTGACCTCAGAAATGCGTGGTTAAAATCTCTCGCAATGCTCACGGGCACGTTGTATGTGTAGCAGCATCATTATAATCATACTATGTACTAGTCGGCCGGAGAAACTATCAATATTAGTGAATTGTTGATTAGGCGTGTTCACATTTGATGAGGAATTTGTCAGGTGTGGCCACGCCTATTAACAAACAAAATAATTATATACAACTTTAATATTTTATTTAGTGTTATGTTATGTTACAGTTGAGTGTAAAAAAAGCTGCTCTCAAATTTGAATGTGTTAATTAGTATATTTCCCATAACTTTCATACAAACAATGAGGTTTCTGTGAGAAAATACATGATTTACAAATTATTGTCATATGCTTTTAGACATTCCACTTTAAACAAACGATTACACATGATCTCTTGTAATTATTATATAGTAGGGTGAATGAAGCAATAATTTTTATTTTTATATATTTGTGATGGACTGTTTAGGGATTATAAGTGGAAGCTTATGGATTTTATCTGACGTAACATTAATGTTTATTGATTCTTAAAATTTTTGAATTACAAATTAAAGACATAAAAAAAATGGTCATAATTATTGCATTTCCATGAATGCCGGTGGTGCATTTTATAGTACAGTAGGACCTCGCTAATCCGGATCGGCAAAAAGCTGGCCTTTGACAGATTTGAGAGGTTTTTGGATTATAGTCAGCTGGATTCTAGGGAATCTGGATTAGAGAGGTCCTGCTGTATAAAATTATATTTTTAACTGGATTAACAACGAAGAATTGTTATTTTTTTTTTATACCACGGCGGTGGCAAACAATCATACGGCCCGCCTGATGGTAAGCAGCTACCGTAAACTATGGACGCCTGCAACTACAAAGGAGTCACATGCGCGTTGCCGACCCTTTACAAAAAGGAGGATTCAGTGTGTTGATGGCTAAAGGAACAAGAGGGTCCCTCATCGTCAACACACTGGGTCCTCTTTGACCTCTTTTATTTAATTAACAATGGTTTTAGTTTTAAATCCTTTCTTTTCCTCCTCCTGCATCCTTTGCATCCCTTTTGGTGCTCTGTACTTTAGGATTAAGATGTAAATAGTTTAAGTTTATATGTAATTATTAATTTTTGTACCACCAAATAAACAATTACTATTCTATTCTATTCTAAATGGGCTCTTTGGAAGATCACTACCAATAAGGCTCTAGTTTTCGTCTACAGGATCCAGTAAAGCAGTGAACAGGTTTTAAAAGGTTCTGCAATTTGCATGTAGCTCCCTTAAAGCTACAGGTCTTCATAGGCTATGGGTGATTGTTACTTTCCGGTAGATGGTTTGTTTGGTTTAAAAAACCGGCCAACTGTGTGGCGGACCTCGCATAATAGAGGTTCTGTACCTTTAATGGAATAAGAACCAATCATAACTCAAAAATGGCTGAACTGATAATATCCGAAACAATTTTCATAGAGACTATGTGATGAGGCACATATCCATTTTTTTTCATTTTTTTTGAAGTGATTATTTCTGAAAATATACATGTTGGGGATACACACCCTCAATATTATTTTAAAGACCTATCGATTGATGTGCAACATGTTGATAGGCATTTGGTAAAAATTTTTTTTTTAAATTTAGTTATATGTATGGAGCCCTAAAAATATTTGACGGACTGATGGACGGACAGCCATGACAAGATAAGAGTTCCGTTTTTACCATTTTGGCTACAGAACCCTAAAAAGGAATTTGGCATTTGAGTTGAATGTTACCTTCATAAAATACATGACTATGACACATTAAGGTTTCACCGGATTATGAATTCATAGATTAACCATAGATAGTATATCTATACAACTCTCTTATTTAATAAGATTATCTGAAGCCATACTTTTAACACCAGAGACTCAATTTATTTTCCCCTGATTGATTAATGAGAAAGCGCTGGTAGCCTGGCGGTAAGACATCAGACTTTCAATCCGGAGGTCTCGGGTTCAAACCCGGCTCGTACCATGGAGTTACACTGAACTTATGTCCGGAATATCATTTGATAATTTACCAGTCGCTTTTCGGTGAAGGAAAACATCGTAAGGAAACCGGACCTAGTCCCGATAAGGCCTAGTTTCCCCTCTGGGTTGGAAGGTCAGATGGCAGTCGCTTTCGTAAAAACTAGTGCCTACGCCAATTCATGGGATTAGGTTGTCAAGCGGACCCCAAGCCAGGATAAACGCTAGAAGGAAGAATGAGACTGATTGATTGTCTTAAAACCGTACCAATAAGTAGTACATATTGTTTACATATACGTCTGAATGTACGTAGGCATTATATCCGTAGTGATGTCATCGTACCAACGACCAATTGAAGCCAGTTGGAGAAAAATTAACTCGTTTGTTACTGACGACAATCAGCCTTGTATGACACTACAACACCCATACGAAATAAATGCAAATTTATGCAATATTCCCATGACCTAAATCAAAATAACAACTAGTTTCGATTTTAAAATGAGGAGAGCGTTCTTTTTAAGGTCGCCGCTAATAAAAAACCTTGGATTCATCAACGAAATAAGCGAAGATGTCTCGACAAAAGATGTCAAATCAAACTGCAACGAGATTCGCAAACCCCAAATGCGACCGTTACGACGCAATTTTACCGATGTAAATACGTAAATAACTCACCATCCCCAACAGCGATTAGATGAGAAAGTGAGTCACGAGCAAAACAAAGAATTTGTCAAGATATCCACCGCAAAAATACCATTTGGAGGAGACATTACCTTTTTCAGAAACTGACCTTTGCGAAGTAACACTTCCTTGCACAATTCAATTTGAAACACAAACACTTTCGACACTCGAGTATTTATGCACTTTAATTGTAATTTAGGTTCGTATTTGAGTATTTTATAACAATTTTCTCCGCGAAAAAGTCCATAGTTTCAAAATCACTTGTAAAATTCGTGATCTCGCGCATGCCCGACAAAAATTTACATCACGTGACCTGTCATGGCGTCATGAAAGTGTATTTTTTTCGTCTTCACAAAGTGACATTGGAATGATATCATACAGCCAGCGTGTTTAAGTAGCTGCTTTACAAGTTAAGAAATTAGAGAGGTTTAGGTTGAATTAACGTACTTATTCGTTTATTATTCGTTGTTTGTTTTCAAAAATATGCATATAGTCCGGCCAGCCAACGAATGCAGTAGCAATGTACAGCGAACAAAAGTATGACAACATTAAGAATCAGTGAAAAAAGCAACAATGATCATCAAATTATATGATTAGATTAGATTAGATTTATTCATTTCTTATAGAAAATCACACAGTATTTTACATCATAAAATAATATTGATTCACTAAAAGATCGTCACTTAAAATACAATAAAATAATAATCAATCAAAAAAATGTACAGAAAAAGAAAATGTCATTAGTAAAATATAAAGAATGTCAACAGGGATTTTGTTTATGTATACATGTCTAGAGACCCTAGGTAGTGGTATACATATAAATATTATAAAATAAAAGAATAATGTCAAAACCTAAAACAAAGTCAATCAATTAAAAAAAAAACAATATAAACAAAAATATTACGTAAAAATACTCTATAAAAATAATTAACATTTTGCAGTTCTTTTAAATTCTGCAGTGAATTCTTCGACAGAATATAAATTCCTAGACAATAAAAGTTCCTTTAGTCGGTGTTCAAATTTATTATCGGAAGTTTCATTTCTGAGAGTTGCTGGTAGACTTTCATAAAATTCCGGGCCTATTACACGCGGGCACTTGTCGAGTAATGCAAGTCGATGCTGGACGGGCTGTAGTCGCCCGGTCTGGCGGGTTATTCTGCCGGGCATATTTATACGCTGAAATGAATTTATATTTCGACGCGTGAACATTATAATCTCATAGACATACAGTGAGTAATGTGTCAGTATTTTGTATTTTTTGAATAACTCTCGACATGGGTACCTTAGGTGTACACCAGCTAATGTTCGTACGGCTCGTTTTTGTAATAAAAACACTCTTTTCGAGTCTGTCGAGTTCCCATACAAAATAATACCGTATGACATCAGCGAAAAAAAATATGCGTAGTAAATTTGAAGCAGTGCGTCACTAGATAAAATCGGTTTTAATTTGATTAACGCAAAAATAGCACTGCCCAGCCTGGCACAAAGATTTTTAACGTGCTCTTTCCAGTTCAGGTTAACGTCAATTGTAAATCCAAGGAACTGGCATGAAACACAGCTCGGCATCGGACTCTGAATTAGCGGGATGTCTGTGTTCCCTCCGGCTGAGAACAACATTACGTTGGACTTCGTGACGTTGAGGATGAGCCCGTTCGCCGAGAACCACTCGTGAAGTTGGTTGCATGTCTGCGTTATTTTTTGTTCGAGCTGTGAGTACGTAGGTGCATTTACTATTACAGTGGTGTCATCGGCAAACAGTACTGCCACCCCTTCAGAAATGGTAGCAGGAAGGTCGTTTATGAACATCAAGAAAAGGGTATTCCCGAGCGACGAACCCTGTGGTATTCCTAGCTCAAGAGAACCTACCCCAGACTTCATACTTTTACCTTCAATTTTTACCTCCACCGTTTGCTGCCTATTCTTAAGAAACGATGCGAATAGTTTTTGAACGTTGTTTTTGATTCCATACCGCCCTATCTTTTTTATCAAGAGTTCATGACTAATCACATCGAACGCTTTAGATAAGTCACAGAATACCCCTGCTACTTTATTTTTTATATCCAACGCTGTTGATATACAATCGTGAATCTGTAACGCAGCTGTAGTGGTGGACCTATTTTTTCTATACGCAAATTGTCTGTCTGTTAGTAAGTCATTTGTCTCGACATGTTGCATTAGGGATTGTGATAATATAGATTCGATTAATTTTGAAATATTTGGTACAATCGTGATCGGTCTATAATTGTCAACGGCACACTTTTCTCCCTTACCCTTATAAACTGGACACACTCGGGTACTCTTCAGAACATCGGGGTATATACCGCATGTAAACATAGTGTTTATCAATTTTACTAATAAACCCGCGATGACCGGCCAGACACACTCGAGTATGTTCAGAGACATGTCATAAATGTCTACGGTAGCACGACTTTTTAGCATCGATTTCAAAGTACGGTTTAAATCTGTAAGTGTAACCGTTGGCAAAACTAGACCGGGTACGTCGGTATTCTTTAAATAACGATCTAGGTACAGTGCTGAGTCCAATTTTTTGTCATTGTTTAATTTGTACTTTTTGGCTATTGTAAGAAAATGCTGGTTTAGGTGATCTGGTATTTTGCGTGGAGGTACTTCAGTTCCGTATTCATCCTGTAGTGACATTTGATGTTGTAAGGGTTTTTTGGATATTTCGTTATTGACCACACGCCACATTTCCTTTGAATGGTTTTTACTACTTATTATACGGTTGGCATAATAATCTCGGCGGGCAGATAAGGATTCAGATTTAATTCGGTCTGCTTGGTGTTTAATGCGTTCCGCGAGGTGTGTAAGGTCAGGATATTGGCGTTTAATTTCTGTCAGGTCATTATAGTTTTTTACAAGTTGTGAGATATGTTTTTAACATTAGGTGGTATTTCCGCCCCTTTCATTAGGTGACATTTACGGTGTGTAAAAAGGAGACGGATATATTTCGTCTGATCTGTCATCAACTGCAACAGATAATCTGGTTGTGGCAATTGACATATGGCTTAAAAATGAATTAAAAAATTGGGAACGTTGCAGGAGTTCTATCTCACTCGCGCTTAAGATGAGAGAGTGAAATGCACTAGAAACAAATTCACTGTGAATTGAAATGTTCGTCATGAAATACGGTGTCTCGACACAAAGGGTTGCCACATGTACGTATTTTGAATTTGCCGCGCGTTTCTACTGACAGAAATGGTTTGCCAGACTATATCTACCAAATATATACAAATAAGTAGGTATGTACTGCATCATTTTGATATAGATATTCGTTGTAAATACATATTACAAAAACGTTCCGTACCCGTACCTTCAACGCAATAAAACAAATAAAAGCCAACCGGAGCGGAGTCGCCTTTGACGGGCGTTCCCCTCTGAAGAAACCATATGACCAGTGGTCATACGTTACGTGGTACGTTACGTACGAACTACGAATAGCCAATACATTTGACGTTCCCCTCCCCCGCAAAAATCGGCAGACTTTTTTTGTATAGAAAATGACAGACATGGCTACTCCATCCGGGTCGAATTCTCTAAGGCCGGATAGTCCCCCCCCCCCCCACAGATAATGCAAAATTAGGGCTAAGTAGGCCGACTTACGCACTAAAGAGGTTGGTGCTCTGTGGTCTCCCCTCTCTCGGAAACTGCCACAGATCTAGTATAGTAAGATGGATTGACAACGATCAAAAGTGCGACGAAAACTGAATTGCAAGTGTGTGTGTAAATTGTCGATGTGAGCGTAGAAAATAGTGATGACAAATACAACAGGTCAATTTTTTATCGATATTTGACTTTCTTATCGATAAGTTGCAACGTTAAATTTATATTCATGTTTTAAAATTCTGGGCATATTAAAATTCTATTAGACTAAAGTATATTTAGCTAACAAAACCGGCCAAGTGCGAGTCGGACTCGCGCACCGAGGGTTCCGTCCAACCTGTAGGTATATAGGGGTAGTAACTTTAAAATTATTAAAAATATTTTTATTACATGATGTAACTAAAAATTTATGGTTTTCGCAATTTTTCCTTTATCTGTGCTATAAGACGTTGCTTCGTACCTAATTTCAAGATTCTGAGTTCACGGGAAGTACCCTGTAGGTTTTGATTCACTTGCGAGCGAAAATTTGCCGAAATTTGCGGCATAAACGCCTGTATCTTTTGATTGCGTTGGCTTAGAAGTCTGATTTTTTCACAGCTCCAAGGGACAGTAGACCTGAGTATTTGATATAAATTTCAGCTTGATACCTCCACGCGTTCCTGAGAAAAATGGTCTCGACAGACAGACAGACAGACGGACAACAAAGTGATCCTATAAGGGTTCCATTTTTCCTTTCGAGGTACGGAACCCTAAAAACTAGGTAGCGGTCATTAGCGGCACATAAAAAAACACCTCTATCTAGTTAATTTCATCAATACACGCTTTTTTATATTTATGGCTGTGATATACGAGCCCCAATGCATATTAGATCGTCTAGTCACACTTAAAAATAGGATATTTTTTTAAAGACTGCTATTTAAATCCGGATTGACTTTGATGATTAAAGGAATACGCTACATACAAAGTCATTGAAAGCAGTTTAATGTTGCGTTGTACAAAGTGTAATAATGTTATTTAATTTAGAGTAATTGTATCGTAAAGTTAACATTAAGCAAGCAAAAAATTACGTCCAGTTCATATTTTAGGCAAAATAGGTTGTCTGTATAAGATAAAAACTGTTTTTTAAGAAGTTTAATATTTAATTATATTTCAAATTGAATATAGAATATTCTCTGTTATCTAAAATGACAGATGGCTATATAAAAACGCAATTGCAGTGCAAATCTTCATTACTTTATAATCATTATTCTATCGAGATGGTGCGAGGTAAACCAGTGACTGAAGAAGTGCGGAAAATTATAATTTCCTGTAACAATAACGGCAAATCTATTTACCAAATATCCAAGGAGATGTCGTTGCCACGATCTACAATTCAAACAATTATCGAGCATCACCGAAAACATGGAACAATGTCCTGTTTAAATAAATCTGGCCGTCGACGAATAACCTCCAAGGCATAAAATAGGATGTTGAAGAAGATTATCAAGAAAAATCGTCGTGCAAGAGCAGGAGAACATACCGTATTGTGACGGGACGCTATTAAAAAAAAAACATTTCAGTCGATACCTGCAAGAGAGTAATGAAGAGAATGGGCTATAGTTTTTACACTGCTAAAGAGAAACCGTTACTTACTAAAAAACAGAAAACCAACAGATTGAAATTCGCTAATAAATACAAAACTGGACTGTTAATCAGTGGCGAAAAATAATATGGAGTGATGAATCCAAATTTAAAGTCACAGTTGGTGACGAACGAAGTAAAGTCATTCGGGAAAAAGGAGAGGCATTTCATAAAGACTGCCTCAAGCGAAAGGTGAAGTTTCCAGCATCTTTAATGATTTGGGGCTGTATTTCGGCACAGGGCGTGGGCCGTCTGCAATTTATAGATGGAACCGTCAATGCCGAGAAATACCAAAGCATCCTGCAAGAGAGTTTGTTGCCGTCTATACGGCAGTTAAAATATAAAAATGCATTTACTTTTCAACAAGACGGTGCTGCATGCCATACCGCGAAGACAACGATGGCGTAGCTGAAGTCCAAAAAAATCCCTATCATGCCATGGCCGTCCAGCAGCCCGGACTTGTCTCCCATAGAAACTTTGTGGTGGAAAATGAAGAAAAGCTGCGAAAGGACCCTTCTAGATCTAAATCTTATCTTAAGGAGAAACTTACCTGTGTCTGGAATGAAATAACCACCGAAGAGTGTAAGAGAGTTGGTAGATTCAATGCCGCTCAGGATCAAAGCCGTTTTGGATGCAAAAAGCGATACCACCAAGTGGTAGACGGTCTATTATGCATCGGCTAAACTGAAGACGAACTTTTTTGCGAATATCGCATTTGGCAAAACAATGATTTTTTTATCACTGTGGAAAGTTGTTATTTTTTTCATTCGATACATAAAGTATTATTCATTTTATATGTTGTTTTTATATTACGTATGATCTTCTAAACATCGCTGTCATCCTGAATTTTTAGGTTAAAGTTAGGTTGGTACATTTTTTACCTGCTAGACGAACTCATTTGCATTGGGGCTCGTAGGGTCTGTCCCTACGGACAGACTGACATGACAAAGCTATAAGGATTCCATTTTTGCCATTTTGACTACGGAACTCTAAAAAGAGGATATAGATCGTGTCTTACAAATAAGTAAATGTAATTAATAATAATAAATAAGCCCCTAAAATCGGGTATTAGAGTTTAAATTTACTACTTATCGTTTGTCCGAAAAGAGATGTGTCGTGGTTTATATGGGAGCTCCTACATTCTACGACACTTCTCTTTCCGGACAGGCTCTATCATGCAAGATTCAAAACGGGTACAAAAATACAATAAGAACACAATTTAACATTCATTCTTAATGACATAATGTTTTATTTATACAAGATTTATTTATTTATTATAATTCTTTCGAAACTATAACAGACATAGACATATATCGAACAGTTATCGATATAATTATATCCTTACGATATTTTGTCAAACCCTAGTGTAGAATAACAATTTCGATTTTTACACAAAATAATCTTTAATATTAACTATTATTATAAAATATTCACATGCAGTAAAATAAACATTAATGTTTAATCGTATTAAACGGTTACTTACACGATTTATATGGCTATTTTGATAAAATATGAGTTCAAAAACATCGATCGGAATATCATATTTGCCCTCAGAGAAATAAACCAATGGAGTGGTAATTGTCAGGCGTCCCCCTCTGCCAAAAGTACAAGACCACTGGTCGTAGCGGTTATATAAAACTAGTTGTCGCGCGTCAAACGCCATTCAATGAATGTCAGTCAGCCCGGAACGATCTGAGGTAAAAATGCCGAATAGCTGCGTGTTTTCATGTAAGAAAAGATCTGAATTATCTAGTTTACATAAGGATAACGTTTCTTTTCATCTGTAAGTATAATTACGTCTAAATATCATCACATAGTGCACGAAATTAGCAAAAAACTAAAAAATATTGTCAATCAAAAAGTGTTGCCACTTAATGGTACTACATCTGCTTTAGGGTAATTTTTAAACTTGACTCTTCATAGTACATTGTACCATCGGGTTCATAATTGCATACCCAATTTATCAATGAATTAATTCATAAATTGGGTATGCAATTATGAACACGATTACATCGAGGGAGGTAAGTGAAATATTGCAAACAAGAGTAATCGACTCCAGTTCGACAGAAATACGTCCGCCATTATGTCATTCATTGTTATGACAGGTTAGGCAATACACTTAAAAGATACTCCGTGGGTTAGGCAGAGACCCATTCGGTATACAGCCATAATTGTAAAGCATTGCTCTGTTAAAAAAGCAGTGTGTCTGTGTGTGTGTGTGTGTTGTTATTAAATTGTTTCTAAACATATTTTTATCGACTTTTAAATTATTCAAATTACATATTATTTTTAATCATTAACAAAAATGAAAAGATCAACGTCAGTACTTCAAAGGTAAAACTCATTCACACGCATAGCTTTTTAAATTATATATGTCGTCGAGGACTGCCGAGGGCAGGGCTGTAAGGTGGTTTGGAACTCAAAAAACGGACACTATCAGGATAAACTAGCCTATACTCGTAGCACATTACGCACGGACGCACGGTAATGAAATAAAACATAAACACTGGTTTAACAACTGTATTGAAATCAAATCTTTTTAAAACCGTATTATGGGAAGGGCAATAAACTACTACTGGTTCGGAAAGGAGCCCCAACTGAGAAGAACCAGCGTAAGAAACTCAGCGTATGTGTGCTTGTAGTACGGCACAATAGCTGAAATTTGTCTATGGTCTCAAAAATACAGCTACCATAAACAAATTTCCGTTTTAATAGACAAATTTCAGCTAGTGTGCTGAATTCCGCTCTAATGTGTGGCGCCCTTTAAGTGACACCTTTTGGCACAGCTTCACTCGGCTAAAAGATTTGGTAAGTTTTGGAAAGAAACCAGTAAATTAAGTCCAAAGTCGAGGGCCCCGATGAGCGTCGATGGGTTGACCGAGCCCAGGGAAATAGCCAATCTTTTTGTAAAAAATTTCAAAATGGACTCTCCGTTGGGTCCCTCTGTAAATTGTAGTGCCAAAGAAGGACCAGTTGCAGGAAATCGAGTCTCGAGTGTTCCGAGCCTAGTTACTGCCAAAAAAGTGACCAGTATAATTAGACACATGGCTAGGGGCAAGTCACCGGGGCACGATAGCCTTAGTATCGAGCACCTTAAGTACGCGGGTGTACATCTACCGCGGGTACTGGCCATGTTATTCACCTTATGTATCGGACATTCCTACCTACCACAAGATCTGATGAAAACTGTAGTCGTCCCAATGGTAAAGAACAGGACAGGGAATGTCTCCGACAGAGGTAATGTCTACGGAGTCAGCCGTGCTGTGCCTGAAGCACACCGTCCAGTACTATGCTAAAGCGGATTCACCCGTGTACGCTTGCTTTTTGGATTTATCGAAAGCGTTTGATCTGGTGTCGTACGACGTACTTTGGCATAAGATTAGGCATGAGACTAAGCTTCCCTCAGACCTCCTGTCTATTTTTAAGTACTGGTACGGCAACCAGACAAACGTTGTGAGATGGTCAGGTCAACTTTCAGACACATACAGGTTGGAGTGCGGGGTGAGGCAGGGGGGGTTGTCTTCGCCGTTGCTCTTCAACCTGTACGTGAACGGGCTGATAGGTGAGCTCAGCAGCGCCGGAGTCGGATGTTCAATCGGTGGTAAGTTCGTTAACAACATAAGTTACGCCGACGATATGGTGCTGCTGTGCCCATCAGTCAATGCTCTGCAAAAGTTGATTAACATCTGTGAGAAATATGCCGTGACACATAGACTCAAGTACAATGAAACGAAAAGCGAGCTTCTTGTTTTTAAGGCAGGGAATAAAATATATTCGAAAGTCCCACCAGTAACGCTCAACGGCAACCCGCTTGTTAGAGTAAGAAAATTCAAATACTTGGGTCACTGGGTCACGGATGATCTCACAGATGATCTGGATATGAAGAGAGAGCGGAGAGCGCTGGCAGTACGCTGCAATATGCTGGCACGCAGGTTCGCAAGGTGTACCAAAGAGGTAAAAGTCGTATTGTTCAAGGCTTACTGCCAGTCCATGTACACTTGCGCCCTGTGGACCAGATATACGCAGAAATCTTACAGCGCTCTCCGCATCCAATACAACAATGCTTTCAGGGTGCTGATGGGGTTGAGGAGACATTGCAGTGCATCAGGGATGTTTGCGGAGGCTCGAGCGGATTGTTTTTACACAATAATTCGTAAACGAGTCGCATCTCTGATGCACAGGGTGTGGGACAGCCCCAACAGCTTCCTGAAAGCCATTGCTGAAAGATGGGACAACCCTATATTATTTTTCTGGGTGAAAATGCACTCGACATCCAAGTGCATCCCCCCAAAATTTTATTATAATATGTAGATAGTGTTTAGAATAGTTTTACTAACCAATAGGAAATAATGATGTATGTAATTACTAACAAAAATATGGATCTTTTATAATCCGAAATAAATATTATTCATTCTTAAGTGAAATATACTTGTAGATGCTTGAAATAACGATATTCCTGTTTAGAAATTAATTCGTTCCTTTATTTTCACCATACATTTTATGTAGCATTTTAATTTTGTATGGATTATACTTTATTTATTATAAGGTACGGTATACACACTTATCCCCTTAAATAGGCATTTTTAATTTCTGACTCTGGTATCACTGTACACCTAACAGGTGAGTTTTAGTGATGGGACAGCACAAAAATAAATGTCGATATTAACATTAGCAGTATGTTATACGGGTGACTGGTAATTCGTCGTATTCCTTCAAGGGGGTTATTCTACAGCTTATTTGGAGTGATTTAAGTCCAGTCAAGCAGGGGTCAAAACTCATTGGTTTTCAAGTTATTCAAGATTTTAGATTTTTTTAATAAATACCCGCTTTTTGTCCTAAAACTAGTATTTTTTTTTTAACTACGTATTTTTCAAATAAAAAAAAAGATTTTCCGAATAGCCAATGAATCACTGATTACGTAAAATAATAAAAAAAGTACAAAACATATCAAAATTTTGCAAATAAAAGCATCTGAAGTCAGAAGTTTTTGATTTTTTTTTCAAATCTTGTTACATTTTAAGGCATAACTAAAAAAAAAGTAATAACACTTCGCGTACAAATTACAAAATTTATTTCCTCAGTTCATAAGCTTTCTAAAAAGGTACAATTTATGACATTTTATGCTCATTTTTTACAATTAATAATAATAATACCAGAGCAGGTACAGGACTTAGCGTACTTGACTTTACTTGTTTGTGTCGTTTTAAACTCGCCGAAGGCATACTTTGTCTCCAGTTTCTTATCTTATCTTATTCCTTGAGGTAGTAGGCACTGCAGATTGCCTTTGGTGAAACAAACAAACTGATTAAGGGTCGTTAGCTAATGAGCTAATGAAGTTAAATTACTTTAATTAGTTTGTTTGTGTCACTTTAATTCTTACGGCGGGTTTTTCGCCTTCTGTTCCTTATCTTATCTTAATTTTATTGGGTGGCGATGCTACTCATGGGGTGGGGGTGAGACTAACCAGGTTTAAATAGGTCATGTAGTAATTAATCAGTTAGTTACTTTCAACTTTCTTTCCAATTCGGACGATATTGATAACTAAGTTTTTTCTCAAATGGCTACTTACGAATTTGAAGAATACGCAGATATCATTTATTGTTACGGACTCTGTGATGGTGACGCCGCTGCAGCTAGAAGGGAGTACCAACTTCGTTACCCTAACCGCCGTTTACCTCACGTAAGCGTGTTTGGTTCATCGTACCGTCTTATTCTGTCCTCGAAATAAAAAACGGATGGGGTAACTTTTCACCGTTAAGTAAACAATTCATTGCATAATCATATTAAATATCAGTAAATTCGTATACTATTAACTTCACGGTAGCGGTGTTGCCAGGTGGTTGAATAGGGAAACTTCCCAAACGTAAGGGAGCCTATAATCGCCGCGATATGTTAATTGTCAACACGATATTGACGTCCCCACTCCCAACTAGACGTTTTATTTCATGCACGTTTTCAACGAATATTAACACGTTACCTAATAGTTAATAACTTTCATGGTTTTGTAAGCAAATTATATTCTTTATTATTATTTGAACAATATTTGTAAATAAATAAAATTATATATTTCTTAAAATTATTCCAAAAACTTCGCAAAACAAAAAGCCCATTTTAATCGTAGATTGAACGCGCGAAGTTACGTCACCATTTCTGATCTGTCTAACTTTCGTCTCATTCTAACTATCGCTCCCTCTCACTCTGAGAGGCTGACTAGTCGCTTCAGTAATCGACTGGTCAAGCGATTAGAACGAGATGGAACTATAGTTAGAATGAGAGGTTAGCTCTCAAGTCAAACCGATTGTGTTGATCGATCGAGGAGCATTTTTAACCAACTTCAAAAAAAGGAGGTTTTCAGTTTGATCTGTATGTTTCTATGTATGTATGTATGTTTGTTCGTGATTATCTCGCGTTTGGTTGAACCGATTTTGATGCAGTTTTCAAATTTTTTTGTTACATTCTAAACAAGATTTAGTAAAAAATAAGGTGTCGTTCATTGATTACGACAGACATTTTTTGCCAGAGACCCCCTTCCACCCCTACGTAAGAAAAAAAAATCCTCCTCTCTGAAGTAGAAGTAAGACATGGTCAATTCCCCTCCCCCCTAAATCGTGTTACGTGATAAATGAATACGTAATAACACACTTTTAGTTGTGTTCGTCTTAGCGGGGGCACTGCCGTGCCTCCAGATAGAAACGTATACAGTATGCTTAAAATAATAGTATTGGGACGACAAGAGACCCACCACACTCAACAGTAGTCGTGTACTTTAAATAGTATATTTAGATTTTTAATTCTTTTTCCTTTTAGTCGCCTCTTCAGAAATATATTTCATCAAATTTATTAAAACAGGTGCTTATTAATTCTATTGAACCATATATATTAATAATCTATTTTTTTAGTCGTTATCCTGTTTCCCAGGATGAGTTAAACGCCGTCAAGCTGATGCTGGAAGACCTCAACAATACGATCCTGCTGAAGAAGAAGAAATCTTGCACTTTTTCCGGGCAGACGGTACTACTTCGACGAGAATTATGGCTAACCGGCTCGGTATGTCTCAGTGGAAGGTGTGGTTTACCCTGCACTCAGCTCGACAGTATCCGTATCATTACACTCCAGTACACGCTATTGAAGAGGGAGACCCAGCAAGAAGGATGGATTTCTGCAGATTTTTAATTAATGCTGATATCGAAGATCCCGAATACCTAAAGAGAATTTTGTGGACGGACGAATCTAATTTCGACCGTGACGGGATAACAAATTACCACAATCTGCACTTTTGGGCTCCCAAAGATCAAAACCCAAAGAAATCAAACGAAGGAGCTCACCAACAAAGATTTTCTTAATCGATAATTTAATCGGACCTTTTTTTCTGCCAGCTCGATTAACCGGCATCGCGTATGAAACTTTTTTGAGGGATGAGCTACCGACGCTACTGGAAGATGTGCCGCTTGCGACAAGAATTAACATGATTTATCAGCACGATGGCTGCCCTGCTCACTTTTACCGGGGTGTGCGGCATTGGATGGATGAAAACTACCCAAGAAGATGGATTGGTCGAGGTGGCCCAACCCCTTGGCCAGCCAGGAGCCCAGATTTAACTCCGTGTGATTTCTACATCTGGGGTCACATGAAGGCGTTGGTCTACGACAGACCGATACGTGACGTAGAAGACCTACGGCAAAAAATCCTAGCAGCTGCACAGACGATGAAAGACGGGCTTTCGAGGCGAGTGACAATCACTGAAGTACGAAGAAGGCTTCGTTCTTGCATACGCAGGCAGGGCAAACAGTTCGAGCAAGATTTATAATTTTTCCTTTTTAAGATTAAATTTTATTTAATAATGAAACTGTATTTTTCCTATTTTTCTTATTCCCCTACTTAATTACTTACCAAAGTATCACCCCGGCCAAATTAAAGTCTCAGAAGATAAGAAACTGGAGACAAAGTATGCCTTCGGCGAGTTTAAAACGACACAAACAAGTAAAGTCAAGTACGCTGAGTCCTGTACCTGCTCTGGTATTATTATTATTAATTGTAAAAAATGAGCATAAAATGTCATAAATTGTACCTTTTTAGAAAGCTTATGAACTGAGGAAATAAATTCTGTAATTTGTACGCGAAGTGTAATTACTCTTAGTTATGCCTTAAAATGTAACAAGATTTGAAAAAAAAATCAAAAACTTCTGACTTCAGATGCTTTTATTTGCAAAATTTTGATATGTTTTGTACTTTTTTCATTATTTTACGTAATCAGTGATTCATTGCCTATTCGGAAAATCTTTATTTTTATTTGAAAAATATGTAGTTTAAAAAAAAATACTAGTTTTAGGTCAAAAAGCGGGTATTTATTAAAAAAATCTAAAATCTTGAATAACTTGAAAACCAATGAGTTTTGACCCCTGCTTGACTGAACTTAAATCACTCCAAATAAGCTGTAGAATAACCCCCTTGAAGGAATACGACGAATTACCAGTCACCCTGTACGTTTTATTTATAATAGAAAATGAAGAAGAGATAATAGAAATAGAAACAAAAATTGGAAACAGATGCCCATTACAATCAAAATATCAACTGCGAAGGACTCTGGAACATCACGATGTCGCTAGTGACTGATTCATCATTGTTCATTACAGTGAAAAATTCACTGAGGTGGATAGAGGAACGTCTAGTGTAATTGGAAGCACATTGTAACGGTAATCTAAACACGTGGGTTCGAATCCCGTGATGTTCCAGAGTTCTTTGCAATTCAATGTTTCATTGTTTTAATGTTTATTAATAAAAACCACTCTTATTTAGAAGTTTTAATTATCTTTTACCAAAACTTGTAATTTACATATATCATGTCGGACACGCCTTAAACTCTCTTCGTTTGACAGTTGCCACAGAGTATATATAGATTGATTTTATACAGAGTATACAACATTCCTTGGTCTTCCTCTCCCTCTTTTTCCATTTATTTTCCCCTCTATGATATTCCTGATGAAGTAGTCATGTCGTAACAGGTGGCCAATCATTTTTCCTCTTCTGTTTTTAATAATCTGTAGCAAACTTCTCTTTTCCTTCACTCTTTCTAAGACGGCTTCATTAGTTACTTTTTCGGTCCAACTTATTCCTTCCATTCTTCGCCAACACCACATCTCGAATGCTTGTAAATATTCTTCTTCTCTCTTGTTCAGCGTCCATGTCTCACACGCATATAATGCGATAGACCATATATATGTCTTAACAAATCTCTTCCGAGTGTGTAAGGATATTCTTGATTTAAATAGGTTTTTCTTCTTATAGAACGTCTGTTTAGCCATTGCAATTCTTGCTTCAATGTCTTGAGTACATCTTGAGTCTTCTGTTATGATACTTCCTAAATATTTAAAAGTTTTGACTTGTTCCATATTTCTTCCTTCCAATTTTATGACACTCTTTATATTGCCACTATTAGAGACTTCCATAAATTTAGTTTTATTGATATTGATTTTTAATCCAAATTCCATAAATATTTTATTCGTTGTGTTTATCAGCTTGTGGCCGTGTCGTACCAGGATACTAAACGGCTGGCTATGGATCGACAAAAGTGGAGGCAACTTCATCAAGCTGCACCGACAAGAGCCCAGCTCTTAAATTGAAGAAGAAGATACAACATTCGTCCCTTTTAAAAAACTTAGTACTAAGTGTTTTAAGCAAAACAAAATAAAATAATAACAAAAACAAATAGTCTTCTAAGGAACAATTTGAAACATTTTTATGTTAATTAAGTACCAATTATGTCACTAAAAATGATTTTAAATTTATCAGTCATGTACATCTAAACTTAAAGACATTAAGAAATCCTAACTTACAAATCTAATCGTTCAGGAGCTTTTCTTACTCTAACTGACCTCCTGAGAACTGGTGATGGAGACCTGAATGGAAGATTTGAATCATCCATTAAGTTATTTCCCGTCTGCTCACTAGTATGCTCATACTCCGTTTCATTTGTATTATTTTCATCTTCTTTATGATAGTTACTATTATCTGCATTTGTATTGTCCAACCCCACAGGTGTTGTAACTATTTCCTGTCTTAATGGTAAGGATTCATTTCTCAAGGTGTCCTGCACTAGCTCAGGTCCATTATGTAATTCAGTTTCGAAATCTACAGTACACTCAGATTTACAAGGTCTAAGAGAAGATGCATGATATTGCCTATTTACTCCTTCAACTCTTACTATATATCGGACTTCACTTAATCTTTCTATAATTTTTCCCTTCAACCAACCTTTTCCACTACTAAGATTTTTACACCAAACTAGGTCTCCTTCATTCAACAGCATAATTTTTTCCCCAGTGCTCGTAAAATTTTTCTTTGTAATTACATTATGAGGTTTCATCAAATCAAATCTAGTGCGCGTTTTTTGTTTGAATAAAATTTCGTTTGGAGACATGCCTGTTGCATTAGGTGAATTTCTGTATATAAAAAGAAAATTTTGTAAAAGTACTTCAGGGCTTAATGATGAGTTTCCTTTTTTCAATCTACTAAGACCGTTTTTTACAGTTTGCACTGTTCTTTCTGCCATCCCATTTGACTCGGGATGATATGGGGGAGTTTTTACTACTTTACATCCATTAGCATTCAAAAATTTTATGAATTCTGAGGAATTGAAAGGGGGACCATTATCACTAGCTAAAGTAGCGGGAATACCAGTAATTGCAACAGTTTTACATAATTTTTCGATGACATTTGATGCTGTAGTGTTCTGCATGATATGCACATCTAACCATTTTGACCGTGAATCAACAATTAAAAAGTATGTAATAGCTCCTACATGAAAAAAATCCACATGGACTCTTTCAAAATTTGTTTCAGTTTTGTTTCAATTTATCAGTGGGCATGTATTTGTAAAATTCCTAGTAGTCTGACAAATATCACAAGCCTGTATAACTTTTTCTATATCTGTTCCTAAATTTGGCCACCAACAATATTCCCTCATTAACATTTTAGACGCTACCATTCCTTGGTGAGACTCATGAAACATGCTTAAAACTTTTGATCTTAATTTAGCTGGTATAATGACTCTACATCCCCATAACAAACATTTTTGTTCTATACTTAATTCAGCACGCTTTAAAAAATAGGGTTTTAACTCATTCTCATTTATACTGTTTGGCCATCCGGAATTAACATACTCATAAACCTTACATAAAATTGGATCAGTTCGGGTAGCGAAGGCAATATCTTTAAAATCTAACGGAAAATTTTCAGAAAAATTTAAGAAATGTATAGTGTCCGTTACATCAGCTTCTTTGGGTAAAGGTAACCGAGCCAAAGCATCTGCATTACCTAATAAAGTGCCTTTTCTATAAACAATCTCATATGAGTATCCAGATAAAAAGAGAGCCCATCTTTGAAGTCTAGCATTTGCTGTAACCGGTATTTTCTTCAGAGGGTCAAAAATGAATTTTAAAGGCTGATGATCTGTGACCAAAATAAATTTTCGACCATAAAAAATTTATGAAACTTTTTTATAGAGAAAATTATAGCCAATGCCTCTTTTTCTACCTGTGCATAGTTTTTTTGCGCACAGTTTAATGTTGCTGATGCAAAGCTGATGGGTTCCCCGTCTATTTTATGACTAAGAACACACCCTACACCGTACTCACTTGCGTCTGTGGTCAAATATAATTCTTTACTACTGTCATAATGAGCTAATAACTGATTATCTATCAACAATTGCTTGCTACTCACAAACGCTTTCTCACACTCCTTTGTCCAATTAAAATTACAATTTTTTTTTAACAATTCATGGAGTGGTTTCAATAACTCTGATAATCTGGGTAGAAATTTACAATAATAATTCAAAAGTCCAAGATAAGCTTGTAACTGAGTAACTGTTTTAGGAGCTGGAGCTTTAACAATAGCTTCAATTTTCTCCGGTAAAGGTTTTATTCCTTCTTTACAAATTCCATGACCTAAAAATTTTATTTCCCTACAGAAAAATTGACATTTCTCTAAATTTACTCTTACATTGTAATCCATTAAACGGTCTAACACTTTAATCAGATGGTTATAACAGTCTAAAACATTATCTCCTTTTATTACTACATCATCAATGAAACATTTTACATTTTTCAATCCTTGTAATATTTGGTCCATGGCACATTGAAACACAGAGGGACCACTTGATACTCCAAATTGTAATCTAGTCAGTCGGAACAGACCTAAATGTGTATTTATTGTCATATATTCCCTAGCAGACTCCTCTAACAATAACTGTTGATAGGCTCCAGTTAAATCTAAGACACAGAAAACACTACCTCCATTTAGCGCGGTAAAAATGTCCTCAGGTATTGGCAAGGGATAGTGATCCATGTCTAGAACTGGATTGAGTGTTACCTTATAATCAACACAGACCCGCAATTTTTTATCACCTCGCTGAGCTAATACTATTGGACTTGCCCACTTACTATGTCTCACTTTTTCGATAATTCCTGCTCTTTCTAAATTTGTTAGTTCTTTTTCTACTTCTTCCTTTTTAGAATATGGAATGGTATATGCTTTGTGAAAGACTGGTTCAGCTCCCGGTTTAAGTTTTAAACAAGCTTTCATATTCACTATATGAGACGACCGGTCTTTCTCAAAAATCTTTTTATATTTATTCTTACACATTTGTATTAATTTCTTTTCTAAATTATCTTCCACTAACCCTATCCGATCCGCATCTATCTGTTTAACATGACCCAATTTAAAAAACTTTCTCCAGTTTGGAAACAACACTTTTAACCAATTTCGTCCCATTAACGGGTTAAAATACTTTTGACAATCGATCACAATTAAGTACATACATTTTTTAATGGAACTCATCCAAACCTTTACAGCTCCTATTACTTTTAAATTTTCTCCTGAAACTGAGTTTAGTTTATAATGACACACCCTTAAATCATGTTTCGAAAAATACTTTTCATAATCTCTTCTATGAATAACCGACTTACACGCACCTGTATCTACTTCTATTTCAAAAAATTGTCCATTTTTTAGTCACAATGGCATCTTGAAAGCCGCCTCCTCCCCTTCAGATATTTGCTGAATACTGCCCAAAATAATTTCTTCTGCCTCTTGCTGTTCCTCTATACCTTGTTGTTCCTCGACTTGTTTTACTCGGAACTGACATTTTCTTGCTAAGTGCCCCTGACGGTTGCAGTGATAACAATTCCATTCTTTTTTAAAGCACTTATCAGCAGTGTGTGTTGTTCCACCACAACGGGTACACTCGGTCCTGTTAGCAGTATAAGTATACTGTGCATGTGAGTCTCGAGGGCGCTCCGGCGCACGTGATTGAGGCCGTCTTCCATTCTGCTTGTGCACAACCTGCACACTACTAGTCTCAGGCTGTATTTTTCTCATTTCTTTTTCTGCACTCTCGTATGCAGTTGCCACTTTAACTGCCTCCTTGAACGACAGACTGTCACCAATGGTTAGTAATTTTTTTATGAGTTGTTCCTTTAGTAGTCCACAGACTAATCTGTCCCTTAATGCCTCATCCAAAAAACTCCCAAAATTGCAAAAGGCTGCCTTTCTTTTAATTTCAACTATGAAATCGTTTACGTTTTGACCTTCTTTTTGTCTACACGCGTAAAATTCGTAACGACCGGCAACTGCAGACTTTTTTGTTACGTAATGCAGTGTAAGTACTTCAATCAACTTGCCATAATTTAAAGTCGATGGTTTGGCTGGAGACACTAAATTCTTTAGTACATTATACGTCTCCGGCCCGATCAATGTTATTAACATCGGAACTTTCATCGTTTCATCCACTTGATTGACTAGCAAAAATTGCTCCATTCTTTCACTATAGTCTAGAAACTCTTGTTTCTCTGGATCAAAATGTTCTATGTTCCCTATTAACGCCATTGTTCTCGTCGCCAATTTAATGTTTATTAATAAAAACCACTCTTATTTAGAAGTTTTAATTATCTTTTACCAAAACTTGTAATTTACATATATCATGTCGGACACGCCTTAAACTCTCTTCGTTTGACAGTTGCCACAGAGTATATATAGATTGATTTTATACAGAGTATACAACATTCCTTGGTCTTCCTCTCCCTCTTTTTCCATTTATTTTCCCCTCTATGATATTCCTGATGAAGTAGTCATGTCGTAACAGGTGGCCAATCATTTTTCCTCTTCTGTTTTTAATAATCTGTAGCAAACTTCTCTTTTCCTTCACTCTTTCTAAGACGGCTTCATTAGTTACTTTTTCGGTCCAACTTATTCCTTCCATTCTTCGCCAACACCACATCTCGAATGCTTGTAAATATTCTTCTTCTCTCTTGTTCAGCGTCCATGTCTCACACGCATATAATGCGATAGACCATATATATGTCTTAACAAATCTCTTCCGAGTGTGTAAGGATATTCTTGATTTAAATAGGTTTTTCTTCTTATAGAACGTCTGTTTAGCCATTGCAATTCTTGCTTCAATGTCTTGAGTACATCTTGAGTCTTCTGTTATGATACTTCCTAAATATTTAAAAGTTTTGACTTGTTCCATATTTCTTCCTTCCAATTTTATGACACTCTTTATATTGCCACTATTAGAGACTTCCATAAATTTAGTTTTATTGATATTGATTTTTAATCCAAATTCCATAAATATTTTATTCGTTGTGTTTATCAGCTTGTGGCCGTGTCGTACCAGGATACTAAACGGCTGGCTATGGATCGACAAAAGTGGAGGCAACTTCATCAAGCTGCACCGACAAGAGCCCAGCTCTTAAATTGAAGAAGAAGATACAACATTCGTCCCTTTTAAAAAACTTAGTACTAAGTGTTTTAAGCAAAACAAAATAAAATAATAACAAAAACAAATAGTCTTCTAAGGAACAATTTGAAACATTTTTATGTTAATTAAGTACCAATTATGTCACTAAAAATGATTTTAAATTTATCAGTCATGTACATCTAAACTTAAAGACATTAAGAAATCCTAACTTACAAATCTAATCGTTCAGGAGCTTTTCTTACTCTAACTGACCTCCTGAGAACTGGTGATGGAGACCTGAATGGAAGATTTGAATCATCCATTAAGTTATTTCCCGTCTGCTCACTAGTATGCTCATACTCCGTTTCATTTGTATTATTTTCATCTTCTTTATGATAGTTACTATTATCTGCATTTGTATTGTCCAACCCCACAGGTGTTGTAACTATTTCCTGTCTTAATGGTAAGGATTCATTTCTCAAGGTGTCCTGCACTAGCTCAGGTCCATTATGTAATTCAGTTTCGAAATCTACAGTACACTCAGATTTACAAGGTCTAAGAGAAGATGCATGATATTGCCTATTTACTCCTTCAACTCTTACTATATATCGGACTTCACTTAATCTTTCTATAATTTTTCCCTTCAACCAACCTTTTCCACTACTAAGATTTTTACACCAAACTAGGTCTCCTTCATTCAACAGCATAATTTTTTCCCCAGTGCTCGTAAAATTTTTCTTTGTAATTACATTATGAGGTTTCATCAAATCAAATCTAGTGCGCGTTTTTTGTTTGAATAAAATTTCGTTTGGAGACATGCCTGTTGCATTAGGTGAATTTCTGTATATAAAAAGAAAATTTTGTAAAAGTACTTCAGGGCTTAATGATGAGTTTCCTTTTTTCAATCTACTAAGACCGTTTTTTACAGTTTGCACTGTTCTTTCTGCCATCCCATTTGACTCGGGATGATATGGGGGAGTTTTTACTACTTTACATCCATTAGCATTCAAAAATTTTATGAATTCTGAGGAATTGAAAGGGGGACCATTATCACTAGCTAAAGTAGCGGGAATACCAGTAATTGCAACAGTTTTACATAATTTTTCGATGACATTTGATGCTGTAGTGTTCTGCATGATATGCACATCTAACCATTTTGACCGTGAATCAACAATTAAAAAGTATGTAATAGCTCCTACATGAAAAAAATCCACATGGACTCTTTCAAAATTTGTTTCAGTTTTGTTTCAATTTATCAGTGGGCATGTATTTGTAAAATTCCTAGTAGTCTGACAAATATCACAAGCCTGTATAACTTTTTCTATATCTGTTCCTAAATTTGGCCACCAACAATATTCCCTCATTAACATTTTAGACGCTACCATTCCTTGGTGAGACTCATGAAACATGCTTAAAACTTTTGATCTTAATTTAGCTGGTATAATGACTCTACATCCCCATAACAAACATTTTTGTTCTATACTTAATTCAGCACGCTTTAAAAAATAGGGTTTTAACTCATTCTCATTTATACTGTTTGGCCATCCGGAATTAACATACTCATAAACCTTACATAAAATTGGATCAGTTCGGGTAGCGAAGGCAATATCTTTAAAATCTAACGGAAAATTTTCAGAAAAATTTAAGAAATGTATAGTGTCCGTTACATCAGCTTCTTTGGGTAAAGGTAACCGAGCCAAAGCATCTGCATTACCTAATAAAGTGCCTTTTCTATAAACAATCTCATATGAGTATCCAGATAAAAAGAGAGCCCATCTTTGAAGTCTAGCATTTGCTGTAACCGGTATTTTCTTCAGAGGGTCAAAAATGAATTTTAAAGGCTGATGATCTGTGACCAAAATAAATTTTCGACCATAAAAAATTTATGAAACTTTTTTATAGAGAAAATTATAGCCAATGCCTCTTTTTCTACCTGTGCATAGTTTTTTTGCGCACAGTTTAATGTTGCTGATGCAAAGCTGATGGGTTCCCCGTCTATTTTATGACTAAGAACACACCCTACACCGTACTCACTTGCGTCTGTGGTCAAATATAATTCTTTACTACTGTCATAATGAGCTAATAACTGATTATCTATCAACAATTGCTTGCTACTCACAAACGCTTTCTCACACTCCTTTGTCCAATTAAAATTACAATTTTTTTTTAACAATTCATGGAGTGGTTTCAATAACTCTGATAATCTGGGTAGAAATTTACAATAATAATTCAAAAGTCCAAGATAAGCTTGTAACTGAGTAACTGTTTTAGGAGCTGGAGCTTTAACAATAGCTTCAATTTTCTCCGGTAAAGGTTTTATTCCTTCTTTACAAATTCCATGACCTAAAAATTTTATTTCCCTACAGAAAAATTGACATTTCTCTAAATTTACTCTTACATTGTAATCCATTAAACGGTCTAACACTTTAATCAGATGGTTATAACAGTCTAAAACATTATCTCCTTTTATTACTACATCATCAATGAAACATTTTACATTTTTCAATCCTTGTAATATTTGGTCCATGGCACATTGAAACACAGAGGGACCACTTGATACTCCAAATTGTAATCTAGTCAGTCGGAACAGACCTAAATGTGTATTTATTGTCATATATTCCCTAGCAGACTCCTCTAACAATAACTGTTGATAGGCTCCAGTTAAATCTAAGACACAGAAAACACTACCTCCATTTAGCGCGGTAAAAATGTCCTCAGGTATTGGCAAGGGATAGTGATCCATGTCTAGAACTGGATTGAGTGTTACCTTATAATCAACACAGACCCGCAATTTTTTATCACCTCGCTGAGCTAATACTATTGGACTTGCCCACTTACTATGTCTCACTTTTTCGATAATTCCTGCTCTTTCTAAATTTGTTAGTTCTTTTTCTACTTCTTCCTTTTTAGAATATGGAATGGTATATGCTTTGTGAAAGACTGGTTCAGCTCCCGGTTTAAGTTTTAAACAAGCTTTCATATTCACTATATGAGACGACCGGTCTTTCTCAAAAATCTTTTTATATTTATTCTTACACATTTGTATTAATTTCTTTTCTAAATTATCTTCCACTAACCCTATCCGATCCGCATCTATCTGTTTAACATGACCCAATTTAAAAAACTTTCTCCAGTTTGGAAACAACACTTTTAACCAATTTCGTCCCATTAACGGGTTAAAATACTTTTGACAATCGATCACAATTAAGTACATACATTTTTTAATGGAACTCATCCAAACCTTTACAGCTCCTATTACTTTTAAATTTTCTCCTGAAACTGAGTTTAGTTTATAATGACACACCCTTAAATCATGTTTCGAAAAATACTTTTCATAATCTCTTCTATGAATAACCGACTTACACGCACCTGTATCTACTTCTATTTCAAAAAATTGTCCATTTTTTAGTCACAATGGCATCTTGAAAGCCGCCTCCTCCCCTTCAGATATTTGCTGAATACTGCCCAAAATAATTTCTTCTGCCTCTTGCTGTTCCTCTATACCTTGTTGTTCCTCGACTTGTTTTACTCGGAACTGACATTTTCTTGCTAAGTGCCCCTGACGGTTGCAGTGATAACAATTCCATTCTTTTTTAAAGCACTTATCAGCAGTGTGTGTTGTTCCACCACAACGGGTACACTCGGTCCTGTTAGCAGTATAAGTATACTGTGCATGTGAGTCTCGAGGGCGCTCCGGCGCACGTGATTGAGGCCGTCTTCCATTCTGCTTGTGCACAACCTGCACACTACTAGTCTCAGGCTGTATTTTTCTCATTTCTTTTTCTGCACTCTCGTATGCAGTTGCCACTTTAACTGCCTCCTTGAACGACAGACTGTCACCAATGGTTAGTAATTTTTTTATGAGTTGTTCCTTTAGTAGTCCACAGACTAATCTGTCCCTTAATGCCTCATCCAAAAAACTCCCAAAATTGCAAAAGGCTGCCTTTCTTTTAATTTCAACTATGAAATCGTTTACGTTTTGACCTTCTTTTTGTCTACACGCGTAAAATTCGTAACGACCGGCAACTGCAGACTTTTTTGTTACGTAATGCAGTGTAAGTACTTCAATCAACTTGCCATAATTTAAAGTCGATGGTTTGGCTGGAGACACTAAATTCTTTAGTACATTATACGTCTCCGGCCCGATCAATGTTATTAACATCGGAACTTTCATCGTTTCATCCACTTGATTGACTAGCAAAAATTGCTCCATTCTTTCACTATAGTCTAGAAACTCTTGTTTCTCTGGATCAAAATGTTCTATGTTCCCTATTAACGCCATTGTTCTCGTCGCCAATTTAATGTTTATTAATAAAAACCACTCTTATTTAGAAGTTTTAATTATCTTTTACCAAAACTTGTAATTTACATATATCATGTCGGACACGCCTTAAACTCTCTTCGTTTGACAGTTGCCACAGAGTATATATAGATTGATTTTATACAGAGTATACAACAATTGTAATAGTTATTTGTTTCCAATTTGTAGTATTTTCCACTAAATTTAAAAGCAAATACACATCAAAATATTAAATTGATAATATAAAAGTTATTCTAAATTAGCTTGCAAGATTTATCCTGAACAAATAGACAAACTAACTTACGTAGAATACTAACATTGTAAGTAATATGCTGGTAGAAAAACTTGATATTTAATCACAACTTAACATTATAATTTTATCAATAGCTAAACCTTATACTTGGTAAAGAAACAAAAATATATAACTAACCTACGATCAATGTTTCTCTGCGTCCGTAGGAAACACCTTAGACAACCCTACACGTAATCCCTGGGTGGTGCTAAAAGAGTTACAAACTTGGCAGCTCTACTGTCCTACCTGGACCTCGCAACGCTCACTGGATTTTCTTCATCATCTGCTTTCCCACTACCCTAGGGAAGAAATGCCTATCTATATCCAGTGAAATGTAGGCATACGATAAATAAATCTACGATAAAATGTGACATTTTCAAGTCAAAGGTACATCATTATCGGTTGTCAATAAGGCGTTACCATAAAAAAATAATTTAGAAGTTAACTCTATTAACAACCGACAATGATGTAACTTTGACTTGAAAACGTCACAAATATCGATACTTAAGTATATTATTAACGACGCGTGCCTCGCACTATATAAGTTTACTTAAAGATGACATTATCTCGTTCACGCACAGGTTGTCTGTGTAGGTGTTTGTACTTGTGTGAGTATATTTTATGCTAGTGTTTGATAATTTTATCGTGTGCGTGTGTAGCGACGTCAATGGAAAATGCATTAGTGTTAACAGTATTTGTGTGCGTTTCCTCGTCCCCCGCACCGAAATTGGCAGACTTTTTCTGATAGAAATTAGTGCGCGTCTCGCATCCGGTTGGTTTAATTATCAAAGTATTTGCCTGTGAAACGAGTGATTGCCTAGGTTTTTCCTTTGAGTAGTTGTGCAATCCGGGACGCAACACGACACCATTCTTCTTTTGTTTCATTCCAGGTAAATGAACAGCGGATAATATTATATTTTTCAAGATTAAATATGAGCACTCACGACGCAGGTGTTAGTGTAAAGAGAGACGTCAAAAGTCGTCCTGCTAGGAGACTGATCATGTATCTCTTTCGCACTCGCGGAATGTTAATATACGTGTTGGTTTCTCTTTTGCGCACTTCGTTTGTCTTTTAGCAAAGCGCTATTTTAGGTCTGTGGAAACTGCAGACTAAAATTTTGAAAAAATACAGAAATCTATGGTCAAGCGTGAGTTGGACTTAAGAAAAAGACTGTAAAACACGTTGAAATTGTAAGATGTACGGAACCCGTAAGGCGCGAGCCTGACTCACACTTGACCGTTTTTTATATATAGTCTGGCAAACCATATCTGTCAGTATAAAAGCGCGGCAAATTCAAAATACGTACATGTGGCAACCCTTTGTTATGAGACACCTTTGATAAATATAAAGGGAATAGATATGGTACCAGGCGCACGATCGTGTGCCATCAAATATAGGTTCCGGCGCCTATATTGAATCAGTCGTGTCATGGCCGCCGAAGCGCATGCTTTCAAGAATAACGAATCAAGAAGACCCGTAAATCATGCCAAATTGTGCCTTTTTCGAGTGCTTTAATAGCTCAAAACATAAAAACAAAGCTCACGGAATAACTTTTCATTCGTAAGTACTGTTTTAAATACGTAAACATATTTTTTTATCAAAATTTATCAAAAACATTTTTGTTATTGAGTAAGCGAGACAGCTAAATAGGCAGTACCCACGCGTGAAACACGTATGTCCGAGTGTCATGCTCCTTTGTGTAGCGTCAGCAAATAATATGCTGATAAAAATGCACTTGTATTTCATTCTGTTCTCCTAGTACTTGAAACCGTTACCAAGCTAAACTTTTGTAAGAATTACTACGCGTATGTCATTTTTTTATTTATACTTCTGAACGAGCCTGTTGCATGACAATTTGTGAATTGTAATATTTGCTGAATGTAGGGTTCCGTAGTTGCCGTCACAATACACCCAATCAAAATGTATTTTTTATAGGATATTTTACGGCACTTACGTCCTTTTACTATGATATTTCAACTTTTTGAAATAACTTAAAAATCGCTCAAATAACTCAAAAATCGCTCAAATATTGGGACCCGGGGTATGTCCTTAAACTACGTCCGGACCTGGGTATGTCCTTAAACTACGCCAAAAAGAGAGGTATGGGCACTGCGAATGGCATCTCGCTAAGTGTGGTAGGGCACGTTCAGCGAATGTCATCGCTCAAATCTGGAGCAGAGCCCGACTGGGGAAGTACCTCCACCTTACAGAAAACCACAGCCAAATAGCACTAGACCCTACTCATAGTGTTGTGTTCCTGCTGGTGAGTAAGGTTGCCAAAGAGCTCAAAGAGGACCCAGTGTGTTGACGATGAGGGACCTTCTTGTTCCTTTAGTCGTCAACACAGTGAATCCTCCTTTTTGTAAAGGGTCGGCAACGCGCATGTGACGCCTTTGGAGTTGCAGGCGTCCATAGGTTACGGTAGCTGCTTACCATCAGGCGGGCCGTATGCTTGTTTGCCACCGTCGTGGTATAAAAAAAAAAAAAAATAACTCAATAGTTTTTCAATATAGTTTTCATTGAAAGTAATTATCAGGCGCTCTTGAATTTTCCCATATTCAAAAGTTAGAAGGAGACACATTTTTTTTGGATTTTTGAAGCTATTATATCCGCGAAAGGCTTGACTTTATCATAAAATAGTCTCCAAAGACCCCTATTCTTTTTTAAAGACCTATCCAACCACACACTACACAATAGTGTTCAATCGATAATAAAGCGATAAGGAAACAACGGCCAAGTGCGTGTCGGACTCCGCATAATAGAGGGTTCCGTACCTTCAATGGAATAAGAACCAAACTAATACCAAACGGTCGTATCTGATGCCTATGGAAGAAGTTTTTTGGAGATAACTCAAAAATGGCTGAACCGATAATGTTCAAAACAATCATCTTTTCAAAAATTTGGGCGGGGACACAATTTTTCTAACTTACGAAGAAATTATTTCTGAAAATATTTACTTAATCATAAAATGTTCAAAAACACCTCGATGGTTTTTTGTAGACCTATCGATTGATGTGCAATATATTGATATTAGGAAAAAAATGTTATATGTATGGGGCGCCTCCCTTAAAATTTTTTTTTTTTTGTAATTTCACTACATAACTAAATAGCGGCAAGCAAAATACACCTTATGTTTACATTTAATTAGGATACGTCTTATAGTTTCCTAGTAAAATGGTTATGACATACGGACGAACCGATGGACGGACGGACGGACAGACAAACATGACGAAACTATATGGGTTCCGTTTTTGCCATTTAGGCTCCAGAACCCTAAAAATCACCCTATTTCATGTGTACGGGAGCGAACCCAATTTTTTATTTTATGATTTAATATATGTACCATTTTTTTAGTGCTAAAGATCACTGAGGCAAGCCACGGACAAACAGACAGACAGACGGATATGGCGAAACTATAAGCTCCTATGGCGAATCCTACTTGACTACGGAACCCTAAAAACAGCAGTTTATTATAGCATTATTATACACAATAATTTTTACTGCCGTAACGTGAATTTTATTTATGAAAAAATTATGAATTTTATAGCAGTTGCGTTTCAAATTAGTGACGTAGGTATATTATGTAGTAGGTAGAGGTAATACAATAACTTCGTGTACAGGTTTCCTGCTGATGAATTATGGAGAAGCAAGTGGCTTACTGTTGTCCGAAATCAAAGAAGGGATCCAGAGTGGACATCTACCAAAAATAGTAGAATATGTTCAATACATTTTAAACCGGAACATATGTATACCACAAACAAAGGCAGAAGAAGAATAACAAAAGGCGCTATTCCTTACTTTCGGGTACTGATTATAAGTATTTATAAGATTATAAGGATAAGTATTTAAATGTAGTCCGAATTCACACCCTTGAGTGGAATTAAGAACGAAATTCAGATGGCGTAGGCAAATTTCCGCCTTCTGCTTATACCGACCGAATTCCGCTGTGTTTTGCGCCTTACACATTGGGAGCGTTCATAAATTACGTATCAAATTACGTTCAAAATATTAAGTGGTTTATCTTCTGGTGAGATTTAATGAGATTGGTTAAAACCACCGTCCAATTCTACGAGTAAATTAAATATATTATATGAATATGTTATTAGAGGAGGTATTTCTAAATTAAAGTTTTAGTGAAATACGTTCTTCTGAGCTAGATTAGGTGTTTTGTTTATGTTGAATTTTTAACAAAATACTACATATAAATTTAAGATATGCCTTAGATATGTAAAAAAGATTAAAATTCAACCATTACAATTTTTTTCTAGTAATTCATGAGTGCTCCTTGTGGCAACATAAAATTCGTCATATTTTCCGAGTGTCCCATCTCGCCCACGTGAGATTTAGTGAGGTTTGGCTAGTGTTCTAAAGGACTCAAGCTTTTAGCTCTTTTTTTAAGGCTGGCCTTGATTTTGTCGCCTCGAGGGCTAAAAACCTATAAAGCTCTTTAGACCCCAAGCCTAGTCAAATTTAGCAGCCTAGATTGCTTTATAAAAGTATGTAAGGCTTACAAATTATTTATTCTGTAAGTAGGCCACTAGGGAACTTTTACAAGTTACATTTAAAAAAAGGCTACAATCTTTAAAAAGGCTTAAGCCCTTGAAAAGCCTAAAACCTTTAAAAATCCTATAGAGTTTTTTTAAGACTAAGGCCTTATTAAAACCACCAGCTCTAAGAAGAGCTGCAAGAGCAGCTTCGGAACCCATTCCATTAAGCCAGCTCTAAAAAGAGCTCCGGAGCTGTCAAATTTGGGCTAAAAGGCTCGAGTCCTATGGAACACTAGGTTTGGCTCGACTCTCCCCCTCGCCTAAAGAACGCTCCCTTTATTTGTATCTCGTTATTATTTTTGTTTATAGTTATTTTATTAAACGTAGGTATAGATAGAATTTTTAAGATTTTGGAATGTGTAGTGTTCTGTATTAACATTCTGATGTCTTAAAAATCTTACTTTATGTGACATTATTTTGCTAAAGGTATCATTTGGCCGGCGTTTTCTCGTACGCTGAACAGACTCAGTATTGCATTCGAGCAAAAAAAGCTTGAGCGTCGGCTGCCAAGTCGTACCTTTACCAAAATAATGTTGTAAGTTGAGCAAACAGAAGGTTCCCAAATCATTTTCTTGAGCATTGCTGCAAAATAATTGCCGAGCAAAACTCATATTTTCCGAGGTATTGAAACAATTAATTCAACATAATTTTAGGCCGGCATGAGATGCATGACACCGAATTCTTTGGAAAACGTAAATATTTCGGATATGGAATCCATCTTCGAGAGTCCCCGCAAGGCATATTTGAAACAGCGACTACGCAAAACTGAAAAATCTAAAGCTAAATTGGCTAAGCAAAACAAAACCTTGAAGCAAAAAAACAAAAGACTTAAACAAAAATGCGATAGCCTACGAGACGCATTAGTGAATTTAAAGAGGAAAATGAAGATTCCTGAAGACCATTTTAGAGAAGTTTGGTTAAAAGCAGAAGCTGTGGATTTATACAAAAGAATGAAGAAAAATAAAAATAAGAATCGCAGAATGCCATTTGGCCCGAATTTGAGAAAATTCGCTTTAACATTAAACTTTTACTCCCCTATGGGCTATAAATATGTCGTCTGTGTGAAGTATCTTTAACATAGCTGGGCATTAACTCGTTAATCCGTTAATCGTTAATTAACGAAGTTAACATTTTGATTAACGGATTAACTTTTAAGTTAACTTTTAAAAATGTTAACGGACACGTTAACTTCCGTTAATATGCAGAAGTCCGTTAATCGTTAATCCAATGCCTACTATTTACCGCACGGCACCGCGGCGCGGCGCGAAAAGCAGGTTCAGACAAGTATGAAACGAACGACAAGTGCCGGGCGGCACGTGGCAGCGAGTGAAACAAAAACAAAACTAGATATATTTTGCCGGCGCGTGCGAGTGAGAAAACTGCGAAGAGATTTGTTTCGTTTGATCATTTCATTACTTAGCGCCGGTGCTTAGAGTGACGACTGTTTTGTTTGTTGTTATTATAAATTACAGAATCTTAACCAACAGGTTTTATAAGTTCACTAATGAAAAGATATAAAAATGCAATTTTACACATATTAACGGATTAACGATTAACGTTAACTTGCGTTAATTCTTCCGAAATGTAACGCTTTAACGTTTAACGAAGCTAACTTTTTTTGTAGCGGATTAACGATTAACGAAGTTAACTATTTGATTAACGGTGCCCAGCTATGATCTTTAACAATGCCCTTCCTCATCCACGAACCCTTAGTAAATGGTATGAGAAAACGGATGCTTCTCCAGGCTTTACAACAGAAGCTTTTGAATTGTTAAAGAAAAAATATACAGGTTCTGGAGAGAGATTGATATGCACTCTAATGGTTGATGAAATGGCCATACGTCGACAACCATTATGGAATGGCCGGAAGTCAATGGGGTTAGTCGACCAAGGGATTGGAAGCTTAGTTAACGACAAAATTGCATCACAGGCTTATGTAATGATGTTAGTAAGCCTTAACGAAAATGGGAAATTACCAGTAGGCTATTATTTTGTCCACGGCCTAACGGCCGAATGTCGCGCTAACCTGATATCAATGTGCTTAGTTAAGTGTTGGGAAGTTGGCGTAGATGTCGTAGCTTTAACTTTCGATGGTTGCCGTAGCAATATAAACGCTGCAAATCTGTTGGGATGTCAACTAGACCGTATTCAAAACTTAAAAACAACATTTAGACATCCATCACCGGCATGTGACTTGGACGTGGCAGTGTTTTTAGATCCTTGCCACATGATTAAACTTGTACGGAACACTTTTGAGTCTAAAAGGTTGATCTTGGACGGAGAAGGCGGTGAAATAAAGTGGCAGTATTTATTGAATTTATTAAAACTCCAGGAAAATGAGAACCTAAATTTTGCGAATAAATTAAGTTTAAGACACATAGAATTCCGTAACCAAATAATGAAAGTGAAACTCGCTACACAACTTTTAAGCCAAAGCGTTGCCATTGCATTAAAAATGTGTAACGAGTTGCTTTATTCTTCAAAATTTGAAAAAACGGAAGCAACAGTAAGGTTTATTGAAAATTTTAATAATATTTTCGATATAATGAACTCAAGGAAACGAGGTCGATTTCAATATAAAAAACCCATTTGTCCGGATAATAGAAATGATTTCTTTAGATTTTTGATGAAATTAAAACATACATATGTTCCTTGCGAATACTTGCAAAGAGCAAGCGAACCACTAGAAAAAAAATTACATTGAAAATAACAAAACCAAAAATAATAGACGCAACATGTAAAACGGGATTCATTGGGTTCATTATTTGTATTGAGAGCTTAAAACATTTATATGAAACACTAGTTGAAACTAATAAATTAAGATACCTAGCGACTTATAAATTGAGTCAGGACCATTAAGAGTTGTTCTTTGGAGTAATCCGCCGACAAGGTGGCTATAATAACAACCCAAATGTGTCACAATTTAAGGGAAGTTATCGTAAGGTTTTAGGACACTTGGAATTACGTTCTTCATTTTCTGGGAATTGTATTCCGCTTGACAATTTTCCCCTATTGACATGTTCTTCGGCCACGGCAAGCATTAACCAAAGCTTAGATAGAAATGTATTTAGTGACTTCGATGCCGAGGAACAAGCGGTATGTGGTAGCTTTGAAAAACATAAAGTTACTCAAGCTGGTACATATCTGCGCGTAAAAAAAATTAAAAGTAAAATAGAACAAAGTGATTCAACTGCAGAGGAAAATGTGTATGCACTTAATGAACTTCTAAACAATCCCTCCAGTTTGTCGGTCGCTGCCGAGCAAATTGTTGGGTACATCGCCGGATGGGTAGCACGGTCCCTCATAAAAATAATTAAATGTGAGACATGTTGCAGCGCCCTTATAACGAATCTGAAACTCGGCTTTCATAAGCTCATCTCAATCAAGGATATGGGAGGATTGTGCTACCCATCCTATGATCTATTTCAAATATGCGCCAAAGCGGAAAACACTATTAAACTGTTTGTGACCGAAAACAAATCTACCCATTTTGTACGTGAAAGTCAAATAACTAAATTAAAAATCAATATATTAAAATCTTTTGTTCATTCAAATAATATGTTATTTGCCTTGAGAGATCACGCTTTCGACCAGCCAGCTACTTTAAACCACAGATTACTACTTTTAAAAGCAATAATTGACAAATATTGCGATGTCAGGATACATTATTTACATAAAATTGAGCCCGCCTTGTCAAAAACAACAAAACGTCAAAAGCGAAACAAACTGTCTTTGTTTGAGGGTACATAATTATTAAAGCGATATTAGTCAGCCATAAGTACAATAAAGATTATTCAAGTCGTTTTAATTTAACCCTCCATTCGGTTTGTTACGAATAGTCTAAAACGAAGTATTTACTATCTCACTAAAATTGTACATTCTCCACACGAACTATACAACTCTCTTTTAACCTCCTTCGTCCGTATGTCACAGACTCACAGCCCTTTTACTTGTAACATTAATGAAATTTTACTGCAGGTACACTGAGCTGTTATTTAGTTTTTTTTGTTAAATTGCTGGATTAGTTAGTGGTTTAACTAGTTAGTTAGTTTTAGTTATAATATAATTGTCAAAAAGTCTTAACAATTGACATTCAGATAGATACTTCAGTTATGTTGTTATGTATATGTAATTACTAATCACTCTCAAGTTGTATTAGAAGGATACTTGCTAAAAAAACTATAGACGTTATTCATACACAATAAACTCAAAATAAACATAAAAAAGTGATAATTTATCAAATAGGTTTGAGATTGAGCTTATTTCTACTTTTATGATGCATCACCTTGTTTAACTCATTGTGTCGCAAGTAAAGTAAGTAACGCTTTTTATTTGCATTAAATGTGTTTGACAAAAAGTCTTTATTATTATTATTATAATTTTAAAATTATCACACATTTTGCTGAAATGCAGCACGCAAAATGTATATCTTAAATCTAAAAGTCTCTTATAGAATACAACATGTAAACAATATTGTGTGATTGAGATATCCATTATCCAAGAGTTGAGAGCAAAAAAATATAATTAATCATATATCTTCTGTTTTTTAGTCCCAGGTGATAACTTGTTAATTGGTTAGGGGCGATGTATAATGAAGCCTTGTGAAGATCAGCTGACGCTCCGTTGGTGGGTTGAGGAGCCGGCTGTATCGAGGTGGAAAGACCATCAGCTGATGCCTTGAAGATCGTATATTCACGTGACCAGCTGACGGTCTTTTCACTGCGATACCGACTAATGATTTTTTATATTTATAATAGGATATGAAAATGAAAATGAAAATTTATTGCATTGCAGATCATGCGTAATACATAATATTTTATGTGGTCTTATATATATATTTAGAAGGTCGTCATGTCTTACTGTTATACAGCATACAAATGTGAGAGATATGGCATTAAATTACGCATTACACTACGTCAACTACACTAAAATTACATGTCTTAATATTATTTACATATATATACATTGTTACGTGATGTCAAAACTCATGATTCAAATATTCAGTCAAGGAGTAAAAACAATTGTCAAGAGGCATTGCGTTTATATTTTTTTTAAATTCGTTTATATTGAGATCTTTGTAGATGTTAGGCAGCTTAGTATAGACTTTGACACAAATGTACGCCACGTTTTTCTTATAAATATACTTATTAAGTCATGCTATCCGAAGAGATTGGACTCTTTTGAACAAATGGGAGGTTTTGTTTGACAAAAAGGCATATTTACTTTATATTATATATATAAACTTTCATATTGATATAAACTTTATTCTGACAAAGTTTCAATCGGGACACGATGACCATTTTTTTTTTCAATTAATTAAATCCTCAACCCACCAACGGAGAGGCAGCTGACCTTCACGAGGCTTCATTACATATCACCCTTAACCACTTGGCAAGTTATCGCCTGGGACGCGATGACCAACGAAATTTGTTCCTGGCTTACGGTCTATACTATGTACTTATTACTTAAGCCTAATAGGTATTATAACTTATTTCTTTTTACTTGAAACATCTGTAAATAAGAAAACATGCATAGTTTTCTAGTCTAGACATAAAATTCGATTCTTTATGTCAATACCTTTTAAGCAATTATCTTTAATACCAGAGAATAAAAACGTTTCTCGTAAATATAATTTGTCAGGTGACAACCAAAACTGCAATAAAATTATTAAACTATAATCAATGTTGTTTTATTACTAATATGGTTAATTACGGCTATAAACTTGTAATAGTAATTAGTGAGTTTTGGGTGTTACCCGATTAATGTAAGCAATTATCTTTAATACCCGAATTACCCGATAATAACAACGTTTCTAGAAAGTATATTACTTAAATTTCTAATAGTTTTATTTGCTCTTGTTCCTTTAGCCGTGAACACAGTGCATTCTCCTTTTTGTAAATGGTCGGCAAGGCGCATATGACACCTCTGGAGTTATAGGCGTCCATAGGTTACGGTAGCTGCTTACCATCAGGCGGGCCGTATGCTTGTTTGCCACCGTCGTGGTATTTAAAAAGTTTATTTGCTGTCGCTACCTATCAAATTAGGCTCCTAGCGCTGATTCCCGAGACTTACAAACCGTTCAGGATAAGTGAATCTTGTTTACCATTATAACTATGCACAATCAGAGATCACACCTTTACATTGGTGTTTTTGAGTCGTGCGCGAGGTAGGCGATGGAAATGTAAGTACTAGGACCACAGGGATCATTGCGTAGTGCAATATAACTGTCGCTTACCATGCGCGTCTCTTTTGACAAACCATTATTGCATTAAAAAGAGAAACCTCTAGATCCGTAATAGCTACGCGTAATCGTAGATGCCTTTATACTGGTTTTCTTAGACGATGGTTCGTTACCTATTTCGTTGAACACTGGAATATTCGACTAGAGCACCAGAAGTTTAGATTAGATTAGAACAGAGATTTATTTACATTTTAAAAATATAGTAGCTATTGACTTGACATTTAATTTTCTATCTCGGTCCATCTCGCCCGCTTTCATATTGATGCGACAAGGACTTACTACGATCAATATAAATTCATGATTAAATTTTTTTCAAACCCAAATGACTCTTTTTACTTCTATACGTCATTGTTAGAAATATGACGATCTTGCCTACACTACTGTAAATTATATTAGTTGGTCTCTGTCACACTTTGTGCAATGCGCAAAATATGGAAATCTCGCTTACACTCCCGTGTTAAGTATATTGGTGTATCTCTTTTACCCCAGATGCACATGTACATTATAGCATTTATAGCAGTGTGTAAGCATTTACAAGTGTTGGGTGCCGGAACACATTTCAGTTTTGTCAGCTATGAACGTCAGGTATCTTCCTCTTTTTACTTTAATCAAAGTGAGACACCGTATTTCGTGACGAACATTGCCATTCACATTTCTTTTACATTGAATTTGTTTCTAGTGCATTTCACTCTCTCATCTTAAACGCGAGTGAGATAGTTCAAGTGCTACATTGAATTTAAATTCATTTTTAAGGCGTATCGTATGTCAATTCCTTAACCAGATTATTTGTTGCAGTTGATGACAGATCAGACGAAATATATCCGTCTCCTTTTTACACACCGTAAATGTCACCTAATGAAACAAGAGGAAATACCAACTAAAATTAAAAACATAAAATTTTATAATCATTGCTGCTTTTATCACTGATTCTTAGTGTTGTTATACTTTTGTTCGCTGTACATTGCTACTGCGTTCGTTGGCTGGCCAGACTATATAATGGAAAGCACGGATTTCTTATAAACTCAATGATGGAAAGACACAAATGTTGTATTTGTTTTATTTGGTATACATAGTAGTTTTCAGAAATACCTATACATGCAATCCATATGCGGGTGATACGGCACATTGTAATAACAATCATCGTCTCTGTCACATGTTTCACAATAACCTTGGTCAGCAACATGTCGCCCTCTAGTACGTCGTTCTTCTGGACATTCTGTGGAGAAGCGTGGACCATCGCGGGCTCTTGCCGCTGCTCTGACCCTCGCTCCAGGATGATCATGTGGTATTTGCTGATCTTCAATTTGTTCAGGATCAGCCTGTTTAGCTAACTCTCTAACAGAAACATTTTGTTGATTATCCGGTCCTCTATGAAGTGTTTGAGGTCCACGAACTGGAGACTGTTCAGGTAGTATTTGGTGTTCAACGATTTGTTCATTTCCTCTAAAAGATCGCTCAGCGAACTCTCTAACAGAGAGGTTTTCTTGATTCTTCGGTGTTCTGTTAAGTGTTTGAGGTGCACGGACTGGAGATTGATAAGTGTATGAGTAATTTGTCAAATTGAATGATGGAGGAGGTAAAGGATATGGTCGTATATTAATGGCAGAGGAACGGTAGTAGACTGGAAGTTGAGACTCAACTTGTGGTAGAAATTGTAGCGGTAGACTTTGCCGAAAATCTGGCGTTCTTTCAAGCCTTGGAGCTGGGAGAGACGTGGATAAAGGTGAAGGATATCTCCGAGGACCTGAAAAAGGTTTTGGACAAGAATTTTGTGGGTGAGGAGGATGCACAGGCAGAGAATGGCGTCTTAATGCAGGGGCTGAGGGCAATTTGTTAACAACGAGGGAATTTGGCTCCGAATGTCTTCTCTGTTTAGCTGAATGAAGAGGACGTTCCACTTTCGATAATTCGCAAACCAAGCGATTAGCTGCTAGTAACGGATCTCCGTCTTGGTCATTTAGTTCGTTCATTAATGCATCTTTTATTTTTAACTTGTGGAACTCTTGGCTTTCAAAATCTTTATGATTTTCGTAATGTATGAAGTCTTCTAAAATAGAATTTTGCGTGTTTTGACTAATTTTAGATGAATGAAAACTCGATATTGTTTGTTTTAGCTTTTTCTTATAAAGTTCTCGACCCGTTGCCTCTTGGACTAAAGGTCTTATAGTTAAAAGCGCATTTATGAGTTGGTATTTTCTATAGTTCCTTCCACGTTGTGCCTCCCAGTAGGCCCGATTATTGCTTAGCTCAGTAAGAATACGTTCTAACTCGAGATTCAAATGGTGCTCGAATAATCCTTCATTGTTTAACGTATTAGGTCGAAAGTACAATTCCTTTACGAATTGGATTAATCTTTGTACAATGAGTAGCTTGGTGCGTTTAACTACATTATTTTCATCTGCGACACCATAACGCAATGGCAGCTGTGCACACCAGTCACTTATAGTCTTGTACGTTAGAAATTCGAGTTGTTCTAACGATGCACCGCAACCATCACAGGCACCACAAGAAGGTCCAGCAATTGGACCTTTATTTGCTTTAGATATGCCTAACTCATCAGATTTTAGCTTAGACAATGTTTCTTTTGCAACAGCGAGATTCTCTGATTCCCCATGTCTTTGACACTTCCTTGAATCTGCCGATGCCTTTAAAAGACACATGAGTAATTGGGAATATTTAGGTATGTTTTTATTCTCTCCCGATATTAGAGGTAGTTTGTCTATCCATTTATTAATTTCCATTATAATTTTTTCGTCTGCATCCGATTCTTCTTGTCTTTCGATATAAAACAATATTTTACTTAATATAGTCAGTATTTGATCACGTTCCAATACTTGGTGAAAATTTAAGGCCTCCTTTATCGGTAATTCGTTTGACCACACTTCAATTGCACATCTAAGTTTTATATGTTCAATTTCATCAACTATTACATCTTCACTAGGTGGGCAGGTAGAATAAAAAACGCTTTTTATATCATTCATTATCTCATCTTTATCTGCTGGTAAATTATTTCTTTTTTTAATTTCTTCGGATAGGGAGTCAATTTCCTCGGAAAGTATTTTTTTGTATTTCAGGGAGTGAAAGTCAACAGCGTAATCGTAGTTTTCTAGAAGCCAAAGCATTACCACTCGCTTTTTGTATAATTCATATGCGGGATCATGTTTAGGAGATCGATGAACAGCATTAGGCAATGCAGCGTCTATACTGTTTTCAAGTTCCTGAACATAACCATCACCAGCAGTTACGTCCTGAATTAAGGTTTTTATTTCCATTATTTTCCCGACCAATTCATCTTTTAAACTTTCTTTATTTTCGCTGACACTTTTATGATCTGACAAATTTTGTAACTGCTCTTCAATTTCATTACTTAACGTATTTTTAAGCTTTTGATTATCGTTAACGAATCGAGGGTCACCATTAAGGGATCCAACTATTTGAAATATATTTGTTGCTACTTGTTTCTTTACAGCATTTCTAGCTTCATCATCGGCTTCGTTTATTGGCAAATTGTTAGACCAGTTTTCGATGGTCTCTACTATCTGCTCTCCTGGATCTTGTTTATGTTCGTTCGATTTTAACTGACGACTGTGCCTGAAATGAGATTGTGATATGTTTATTATTCTAAGGTTAGGTTTCTTTTTGTTATTATTAGCTAGATTTATTCAGCATAAATGTTCACTATAATTTTAAAATTCAACTTTATTCTCAACTAAAACTTGTAAAAAATGTGGCCATAACATGAGCATTACCATTTCTAACATTAATCGTAAAGTTATAGACTTATAGCATAACTTTAACGTCAAAGTTTCTAGCTTGCTTATTCTAGTAAGGTTCATGCTTAAAATTAGTTAGAGCTCTGAGCCGCACTATTACTTACATATGTATATTGAAAAATTACCTGATAAATCCATGCGCCGAAAACCGTTGTGGCGCCTGATCCTGTTTTTGTGTCCATTTGACAAACTCCAACCCACTCCTGAGTTGCGAAATCAGCGCAAGGACATTAACGTTAGCCCCTTTCTCGAACTGCAACTGGGATATCCAAACAGCTATGTAGTCCTCTAAATCATCATCAGCTTGTTTATCGGAAGGGTTTTCAGCTTTCCTTTCTTCGGTTTCTACTACTTTTTGTAACAGTTCCTGCATCTTATTCTTTCTTATATGTTCTTCTTCGCTGTTTTTTGGCGGTACTACGGGGAGACCGTGTAGCCAATCATGAATGGTAACGTTATATTTTAATTCCAACTTAAATTTGAAAACAGAATCGTTACGCGGTAAAGGTATCATTTCGAGTGCCTTTTCTACATCGGCGCGGGAGAAAGCGGGATTTGCGAGCTGCAACTTCCTTAGCTGTTCTAATATCCGGCGATGCCATAATAATTTCTTTAGATAATCTTTTGATAATATAGCATGATACTGAGCCATATATTGATTAATCATTTTACTTAGTTCATTACCTTTATCGTCATAGTTCCGTAGATGAGATATTTGCAAACAAAGTTGGCCTACGTGATGTCCTAATGTACGCTTGTCTTCATCATTATCTATTTGGTTATATTTCTCTAGCATATACATTTCTATATCATTACGTAACCACGAAGTGTAATCCATTCTATCAGGATTTTCAAGTCTTTCCATTTCTATATCAGTAATATTACGTGCAAGTGTGTGAACAAATTCTGTGACTTCTGACCCCGGTTTAAGCAAGTGATAATAAAATGGTATATTTTTTAGCCAGTCATGGATCAGTTTTGCAATTTTAAGTTCCATGTGAAACTCATCATTATTGAAAACCTCATTACTTTCATTTTTATATATCTCTTCCCTAGTTGATGGACTTAATTTGTATAACTCTCTCTTTAACATAAGTTTTAAAACACCATTTACAACATCATCGTCCATATTATGTTTGCGTATATATTCGTCAATAAACTCATTTAGTTGCTTGTCAGCCTCAGTGAATTCATGGGTGTGTTCTTCAGATTTAGTCAAATGTACTGGTGTTTCTTGCGAAGCGTTCATCCTCTTCTGATGTGTTCTGCCAAGACTCTCATCTTGAGGTAGTTTAGTAATCCTATTTTTTAGACTTTCTGCTAGCCCATCAACATTTCTTTGCACTTGTGGTGTTACTATTTTATTTAACCATTGCTTTAATTCCTTTTTTATTGTACGGTCAGACTTTCTTCTTCCCGTTTTTTCTTGTATATTAGTAGTAAGTTCTCGCAATAATTTGTTTCTAGTCGGTTTGTCTATAGGTTTATATATATCAGATGGTTGTTCGTTCATCCAAACAGATATATTATCTTCCAATATATCTAACGCTTTAGGTTGGTAATATTCTTTGTGTTCCTTATTCCACCCTTCAATATTTCTAAACTTTATATTTGCCATGGCTTGTCTGTTGCCGTGTTGTGGTTCTAATAAAGCAGATTTGTCTAATAGATCACCAGTATCTAAAGCCAAGATACGTCGTCGAAGATCTACGACCTGTGATGACTCGTCCGTCATAGGTTTTGTAAATAAGTCATACTTCCTTATCCCTTTCAATATTATTTCATTAAATTTTCCTTCAGCTACTCTTAAACCATCCGGCATTTGTATCTGGACAACTTCTTTCACGACAGTGTGAACATCATTCGTTATATCATCAACCACTGTTTCTTTATATTTTCGCTCTTCTGCTGTCTTAAAAGACGCGTCAGTATTATTAAGCCAAGTTCTAATGATTGTTTTTACTTTTTCAATAAAAAGTTTTTCTGCCTTGTTGAGAGTCGGGATTTCCCTTCTTTGTTTTTGAGTTGAGTGATATGGAGGAGTTTTGTTTGATAGATTTTGCTCTGAGGTTAATACCAGAAACGAACTAGAATGACTGCCTTTGTCTTTTGTTTTGTAAACTTCTTCCTTGTGATAGTTGCTTTTTGTTATCAAAGTGTTGGCTACACTTGACGCTTCAGAATCAGAAATTTTACATGATGACTTAAGTATACGATGTATTTCTTTAACAAAATTACGTCTATTGTCATACAAAGCTAAATCATCATATCGGAACAGAACATCAGTGATATGACTTATAGCATCATCTTCTGTTTTATCGAATAATTGATAATCATTTGGTTCATTTTCTTTCTGTAGTTTATATGCAGCGCTAACATTATATTTATCGTCTGATTTTCTTAATAGTTTTGTTAAATCACTAGCCAGTGTATTGATATATACTTTTTTATCTTGAGGCAATTGCATGTAAGGGGAAATTTCTTCTAAGATATTGACAATCTCAGCTTTAATAACTCGTTTTTCGTTATTTCCGCATTCCAGAAGGTCTCTTATTTTCTTTATTAGTTTTTTAGTTACGATGACTTGTGTATTGGATGTTTTAAGATTATTTTCTACCCAATTGATTATTTCATTTTCCATATTTTCATTTCTCTTATTTTTAACATTTGGTAATGTGCTCCTTGGATCAGTTTCTAAATTCACTTCATTAATTCTGTGCCAATTTTCATTAAAAGTCTTTATTAAAGTAAACAGTGTGTCCTTCAGGCAGTTTTTGAAACCATTTTTAGTTTGCTTTGATTGTGGTTCCCACATAGGCAAGACACGTAAACATTCATCAATCTCTTGTGACACTTTATCATAGTAATCTCCATCATTAGTAAATATAAATAGATCAGCAATTTTATCAACAAAATCATCAATAATTTTTAATCGTTTTTGCTTAACTGTATCACTTGTATTTGGGAAGACTGGAATATCGTGAAAGAATTCATGGATTACCCGGTTAAGTCTCTCCCTATACCCATTACTTCTTAATGAAACGTCATGTATATCACATGGTTTTGTTGGAATACGGTCGTGTATAATTTCACTAGTTTCAGGTTTAAAAGGAACGATGTCATCGCATTTTTTTTCTTTCTCAGCTTTATTAGCTTCTTTATTTTGTCCAGGGTCAGCATTTCCATTAAAGGTCACATCAGTTTGAGCTGACTGTACTTCAGAAGTGTCTTTTCCAGTAGGAATGTAATCTTTAAAGGTTAAACTAGCTTGCGCTGAATGACTTTTTGACTTTTTTTTAACAGAACTGATACGGCGAGCCGTTACTCCAACTGATGATTTTCTTGCAGTGGACGATGTTTGGTCACTAATGCGTTTTACTGAAAGAGACCAACATGTTAGGAATAACTATAAACGGGCAAAGCTAAGTTAAGTAGTGTACGTTTGAAATCAGCTGTGGATTTAAAAAAAGAAACTATTTATTATGTTCATAGAGTTTATACACACATAGATAAGCGGTAATTGAGCTGCAATTGTCAAAATAGAAAACAGCTGTTTGGATTCATAAAAAAAAAACAAATTAAGCAATACAACTGTGTAGGCTTTTTTTTTGTTCGAAGGTAATTAAAACACATTAGTAAATAACTACATAATACATATTCTGTGCGTTTTTAATAAATTTTCACCCCACTACAGGTAATCCGCACTGACCAAATCTAAATTGAATTCTTACTATTTACAAAAACGGGCTAATGCCATTACATAGTTCCTTATAAGGTCTAAAGGTGCGCTAAGAAAGGATTTTTCAAAATTCATCCCCTAAGGGGGTGAAATGGGGGTCCAAAGTTTGTATGGGGAAACAAGATTAGTTAGTCTATTTTATTCTAAACTTCACAGAAGTATTCCTAACAATAAATGAGTAAATACGTGTTGCAGGTTTTTTGAGAATTCAACCCCTAAAAGGGGGAAATGTGGTCAAAAAGTCTGAAAATCAACATGGGTATTGTTTCTATGGTTTATCGGGTCGTTGATTACGAAAACAACAACGATTTTAAAATCCGACGTGGCGGACGTGAAATACCATCTCCCCTGTTAGGGTACAATGGGGTTGAAATGTCTAAATATCCATATGGGTGTCGTTTTTGTGATTTTTTGGGACGTTAATTAAGAAAATGGCATCGATTTTGAAATTTAATATTGTGGACATGAAAATTCTTGAAAGTATTTGTGCCAAATTGCAATCTTCTAAATATATAAAAGAAGAATCCGACTGACATATCAACGCACAGCCCAAACCGCTGGTTCTAGAGATTCCAAATGTGGTACGTAGGCTCCTTATAAGGCATAAGGATGCACTTAGAAATAATTTTTAAAAATTTACCTCCTAAGGGGGGAAATGGGGTTCAAAGTTTGTATGGGAAACGAGATTAGTTCAACTATTTTATTCGAAACTTTACAGGAGTATTCCTAACGATAAATGAGAAAACAAGTGTTTCAGCTTTTTTGAGAATTCAACCCATAAGGGGGAAATGTGGTGACAAAATTTAAATATCAACATGGGTATTGTTTCTATGGTTTATCGGGTCGCTGATTACGAAATCAACACTTAAGGGGGTGAAATGGGGGTTGATAGTTTGTATGGGGAATTTTTAAACGTTGAACCAATTTAGATGAAACTTGGTATAGAGATAGTTTGTGTACCGGGAAACGACATGGGACAGTTTTTATCTCGAAAATCAATCTTAAAGGGGGTGAAATGGGGGTTGGAGGTTTGTATGAAGATTTTTTTACCGCCAACCGATTTAGATAATTTTGTTGTGGATATAGTTTGAGTCCCAGGAAACAATATAGAAATTTTTTAAGCCGAAAATCAATCTTAGAGGGGTAGAAAACATGTTGGTAGTTTGTATGGTGAATTATTAACCGCTGAACAGACGATTGAAATGAAACTTGGTACATATTATATAGATTGAGTCTCGGTAAACAATATAGGATAGTTTTTATCTCGAAAATCAACCCTCTAGGGGGTGAAACGGCGGTTGAAAGTTTGTATGGGAAATTAATAACCGTTGAACCTATTTAGATGATTTGGTGTGGAGATATGTTGCGTTCTGGAGAAGGATATATAATAGTTGTTATCCCAGAAGTCATTCCTTAAGCGGGTAAGGAGGGTGGATTACTAATTCCACGCAAATGAAGTCGCAGGGAAAAGCTTCTATTCAAGAGTAGAAATCTGTATTAATCATAATCTCTCGGTAGTAAGTCGTTGATGGCGTAACAATTAAACAATTATTGCAATAATTTCTTTAAAATAAAAAATGAGGGAACCGCCGTCTTCAAAACGTGGTATACCGAAACCTCCAGAATGTAACGAATACTCTTCCGAAAACCGCTTCTAAATCAGTTCAGCGAAACGCAAGATGATCGCGGACAAACATACATTCCTACATACAAACATACGAGTCTAACTGAGAACCTCCTTTTTTAGTACTTTTAGAACGCGGGCGAAGCCGCGGGAAAAAGCTAGTTAAAAATATAATTCATAAATTTACCTCAAATCAAATTATATTTAATTCAAATTCAAAAATCAATAAATTTACCTTGAGGTTTAACAGTCAGTGTCTGAAAAGAAAATAATGTCTTATAATAATCCGACTATTTAAAGCACCCCTAAGTTACAAGACAGGTTTTTATTATAAGACTCGGAAGGGAACCATTTACTAGTTACACGTTACACGCAAAATCCGCTTAGGAATGAACACAGTAGAACCCGTTTAATACAATCACGTTGAATACAATTGCATAATATTCATAGACATAAACAAAAAGAAAGATGCGTGATGTTCATAGTAAACAAAACTGAAATGTGGTCCAGCGCCTACACACTTGTAAAATGCTACACACCGCTTTAATGTATGTGCATCATGGGCAAAAGAGATAAACCTATATAGTTAACACGGGTATGCAAGGGAGACCTCCATATTTTGCGCATTGCACAAAGTGTGACTGAGAGACTCTGCCACACGACTAATTCAATATAGGCCCCGGAACCTATATTTGATGGCACACAATCGAGCGCCTGGTACCATATCTCCCTTTTTGTATAAATCAATGATAATATTCCATTTTTTATCCGTCCCTGCAACTTAATATGTCCCGCAGAACTCCCGTACAAGTTTGCGTTTTCACTTCCACCAGAGATGAGCGAGAAATGTGTTTATAAGAACCAATAAAATCCTGAAACCAATAAAGACCTTACGCGCACTACCGTAAGGGATACATAGATGACGATAAAATCACTTCTACAGCACAAAACAAAACAATCTACCATTGTAATTGATTTAATATACTGTATTTTACTAGATGTGACATCTAGAGCAAATTTTGTGCGCCATGTTTGGCGGTTTACAGCTATGACTGAATGACTGAAGAAAGTTGTATAGACTTGTAGTGATTTTCACTACAAGTTTTGGGACATAAAAATTCTTAGGGATGTCATCTCCTGTTACTGAATGACCATTGTTTTCGTTAGCCGACACAACTTTCTAACAAAAATATCAGGTTTTCTCGTAGTAAAGACAGAAATTCTTGAAGAAATCGCAAATTATATCTGTTTGTGACCCTCCACTGCTATAAGAAATGGTGTGGAGGGTAATACAAAAATGTAAGTCTATGACAAGGACCAACGATAATAGCACCTTCTCTGTCGTACATATTGAAAGTGTAATAAGTAACTAATAAGACAAGACCATCCCGTTCGATTTTGGTATTGTTATTACCATGCCCTGTCTATATCTTGTATCCTAAGTTTATGGTTTATAAGAACCAATAGAATCACGTCATTTACTTATCCTCGCACACCGCAGCTCTACGATTGGTTAACAAACACATTCCTCACAACGCATCCTCGCTCATCTCTGGTGGAAACGCAGCCTTACCTAACCTAACCTCAACCCCTAGATAAAGTCTGGCAAACCATTTCTGTCAGTAGAAACGCGCGGCAAATTCAAAATACGTACATGTGGCAACCCTTTGTGATGAGACATCGTATTTCATGACTAGGGCTTCCATTCCGTAATTACGTAATTACGCAATAACGGAATTACGCATGATTTTTAAGCTTCTCATAAATACGTAATTCAAATTTTGAAATACGTAATTACGTTATTTTTTACTTTCAGTATCACATACGTTCCGTTGTACATTTTTAGTATTTTTTTGCTAAAACACGTCCACTAGATGCGCTTTAAACATAATTCGACACTTGCGGGCACGGGACTTCCCCGTCTTGGGCCTACTTCAGTCAGTTGCGTTGGTTATTATAGGACTCGGTAATTCCCCGTATAACAACACAGGTAAAATAAATATTGAACAATAATATGTTCTTTCATGCAAGAAATAAATATCAATATTGTCTACAGAGTACATAAGGGAGGGACTTCCTAAAGTTTCAAAAAAGAAAGTCCCTTATTGGGGATGGGGAATCCCTGATTGTATTATAAATATTATTTGAAACGGGGTATTTACCATGTATAATAGGGATGATGATGGATATTGAATTTTGTAATAAAATTTAGTTGAATGGATGGAAAATGATCAATATATCCTACTAAATTTAAAATGAAAGAAATCTGTCGAAATAGTTCAAAGGCTTCAAAGTTTCAAAATTTAACGATTTTTAAAAGCACAAAAAAGACAATGACAGCATTAGATTTCTCATATATTACTGAAATATAAATTGTACAGCGAATATATACATAAACGCAATATTTCACTGTCAAAATAACAATTTCATAATTTTTCCATACTTTGAACAGGGCGACTATGCAATCGTGACGTCACTGTTGCATATCATTTTGTTAGGAGCGTTTTGAGAAACAAAAGCGAGTGCCAGATTTTGAATCTCATACCTGACTTTTGTGTTGCGATAACGCAATTGGCCCCATACCATATAGACATTTGATCCTCACAACAAAACGAATCGATTGATACCATACATGAAAACAATGCAACATGCCTATTAATACCCCGTTTCAAATAATATTTATAATGTGAATTACCATGTGAGTTTGAAATCGTTTATTAATCCCTGATCGCGTTCGAAGATGTTCGGATATCATATTTGAAATAGGAGGAGTTTAGTGGTCAGTCGGCAGTCATCCGGGACACTATTATTACAAACTACAATGTGCATGTGTGTATATTTGTACATTGCTGTTAATTGTAGTAAATAATAAACAAAAGAACTTTCATGAGGGCTAATTTTCAGGAGAAATAACAATAAATAAAGAATATTGAAGTTGTTCAAATATATGTTGATTTTCTTTGCCATTTATGTTTGCAATTGTAAAATAATGTCTTTTATAATGTCTGAAAAGTTGTTGTTTTCATTGATACAACTGAAAATATAGCTATTTTAAGTAAGATAGGAAAAATTACGTAATTACGGAATTGCGTAATTTAAACAAATAAATCCGTTACCAATAACGTAATTGATATATCCGTAATTTTGGAAGCCCTATTCATGACGAACATTTAAATTCACATTGAATTTGTTTCTAGTGCATTTCACCCTCTCATCTTAAGTGCGAGTGAGATAGAACTCCTGCAACGTTTCCAATTAAATTTAAATTCAGTTTTAAGGCATATCTCAATTGCCCCAACCAGATTATTTGTTGCAGTTGGTGACAGATCAGACGAAATAAGTCCGTCTCCGTTTTACACACCGAAATGTCACTAAATGAAAGGAGCGGAAATACCAACTAAAATTAAAAACATAAAATTTGATGATCATTGCTGCTTTTTTCACTGATTCTTAGTGTTGTCATACTTTTGTTCGCTGTACATTGCTACTGCGTTCGTTGGCTGGCCAGACTATACATCATAAGTACAACTCGAGCGAAACTCACACATAGGCGCTGCGGTACTAATTTAGTATGAGAGCATGACCACTTATTTCAGTTGAGTTAACGTTTTTGATCATTACTCGTGGGAACCAAAAATATCCACAAAAGTCAAGTTATAGGGGTGAACCTGGAATGTTATACTAAAAAATGGTGTAGAATACTAAGCTATTAAGATGTACTGTTTAAAGCGTAGAAAATTACGAATAAAGTTGAGCTAAGGTGTGGTGACCTCGTGCTCGTTGTAAAAGCTTAAACAGGTATTAGACATTGCAATTTGTAGGGCCCAACCTGTTGTGTACCCTGTCTCTCTCTCCCCCTCCTTCAGCTCCCTAAAGTGCTTGTTACACTTGTCCTAGTTAGCTTCCTAAATGAGTTAGTTTCTAAATTTAGTCAGGTGTAGTGTAACCGCATTCAGCAAGTAGTTTCCTAAAAAGTAACCTAGTTAGGAAGCTAGGCTGGTCACTGACGAACTTATTGAGTTAGCATCCTAATTAGGACGGAAGAAAGTAAAGTGTAACAGCGTTTAGTCGCCAGTTGACCTAAATGTCAGATTTTTTTATCTGTTCTTTTTCTAAAACTTTAATCGCAGACTGATTCCGTTTATTGTGAATTTAGGATCCTTAGTTAGGATACTAGTTAGGACAAGTGTGACTGGGAGATATATTTAGGAAACTAATTAGGATGCTAGTTAGGTCACTAAAAAAAGTAAAGTATAAAGGGGCTTTAAGGGCCCTAACTCTTATTACACCTGCCAACCTGACAGATTAGGCCCTACAAATTGCAATGTCTAATACCGGTTTTAACCTGTCCGATCCCACGACCCGAAAACTATTTTTGTCGTTGTCTCCCAAGACCCAAATATGTGCCCAAAATATCAGCACCCTCTGTTTCCCAAGCACTGCAAGATGCCCGAACTCCGTATTTCCCACGAGTTTTTGAGCGAGTCGAGCGTACGACTTACGTGTTGTTTATCGCTTGTGGGACTGAAGTGTTTATACATAAATAAGAATATTGTATATTTTTATTAAGAGGATGAATTAAGCTTTATGTTGATGTCTTAAAAAAAACTTCACTAGCGCCTAATTCATTCTATATACCTTATGAATTCCCGAGAAAGAAGAAAAATGGGACCTTGTTGAATAGAATCACTAAAATAAAGAGTTTTTGTAATCAAATTACATTTGTATGTTATTATTCCACCGTCAAATAATATATTCTAACTATAATTGGAATAATTACATAATATGACCTTTGTGAACATCTTTTATTTTCACTTCAAAATTCCACCGAGACACTTTCCCGTTGGTATAAACATGAAGTTCGAACTTTGACTGGTCGTAACGTGTTCTGTTTATGTTGAGTGAATGAATGATAAGGTATCATTCTGCAGGGAATTTTATTAGAAATCGAATGAAAGTTAGTCCAATTGAATTAATGCCGTATATTTTCACAAATAAGGTTTTAAATGGCATAAGGTATTGGGGCACAAATTTGAGGCGTGGGATATATAGGTGTACGAAATCGCGGGCACACATTTGAGTCGTGGGAGTTGACGGAGCGTAAGGTTTTGAAGGTCGTGGGAGATCTGGATATTTTATTTGCGGCACATATTTGGGCCCTTGGGATCGGACAGGTTAATGATGAGGTGTCTGTATAGTCTGTGGTCTCTTTAAAATCGTCTTAAGCGAGTTTTACTGTATCATTCATTGAGTAACAGGAGATGACATCCCTAAGAAATCCTTTGTCCCAAAAGTTGTAGTGAAAATCACTACAAGTCTATACTACTCTATGATTCTGTCATAGCTGTCAACTGCCAAATATGGCGCACAAAAATTGTTCTAGATGTCACATCTAGTAGAATACGTAATAAATCAATGGTATCATTATTGTCCCATGCCGCTGGTCCGTCGCTACTAGGGCTTCCAAAATTACGGATATATCAATTACGTTATTGGTAACGGATTTATTTGTTTAAATTACGCAATTCCGTAATTACGTAATTTTTCCTATCTTACTTAAAATAGCTATATTTTCAGTTGTATCAATGAAAACAACAACTTTTCAGACATTATAAAAGACATTATTTTACAATTGCAAACATAAATGGCAAAGAAAATCAACATATATTTGAACAACTTCAATATTCTTTATTTATTGTTATTTCTCCTGAAAATTAGCCCTCATGAAAGTTCTTTTGTTTATTATTTACTACAATTAACAGCAATGTACAAATATACACACATGAACATTGTAGTTTGTAATAATAGTGTCCCGGATGACTGCCGACTGACCACTAAACTCCTTCTATTTCAAATATGATATCCGAACATCTTCGAACGCGATCAGGGATTAATATACGATTTCAAACTCACATGGTAATTCACATTATAAATATTATTTGAAACGGGGTATTAATAGGCATGTTGCATTGTTTTCATGTATGGTATCAATCGATTCGTTTTGTTGTGAGGATCAAATGTCTATATGGGGCCAATTGCGTTAAAGCAACACAAAAGTCAGAAATGAGATTCAAAATCTGACACTCGCTTTTGTTTCTCAAAACGCTCCTAACAAAATGATATGCAACAGTGACGTCACGATTGCATAGTCGCCCTGTTCAAAGTATGGAAAAATTATGAAATTGTTATTTTGACAGTGAAATATTGCGTTTATGTATATATTCGCTGTACAATTTATATTTCAGTAATATATGAGAAATCTAATGCTGTCATTGTTTTTTTTTGTGCTTTTAAAAATCGTTAAATTTTGAAACTTTGAAGCCTTTGAACTATTTCGACAGATTTCTTTCATTTTAAATTTAGTAGGATATATTGATCATTTTCCATCCATTCAACTAAATTTTATTACAAAATTCAATATCCATCATCATCCCTATTATACATGGTAAATACCCCGTTTCAAATAATATTTATAATACAATCAGGGATTCCCCATCCCCAATAAGGGACTTTCTTTTTTGAAACTTTAGGAAGTCCCTCCCTTATGTACTCTGTAGACAATATTGATATTTATTTCTTGCATGAAAGAACATATTATTGTTCAATATTTATTTTACCTGTGTTGTTATACGGGGAATTACCGAGTCCTATAATAACCAACGCAACTGACTGAAGTAGGCCCAAGACGGGGAAGTCCCGTGCCCGCAAGTGTCGAATTATGTTTAAAGCGCATCTAGTGGACGTGTTTTAGCAAAAAAATACTAAAAATGTACAACGGAACGTATGTGATACTGAAAGTAAAAAATAACGTAATTACGTATTTCAAAATTTGAATTACGTATCACAGTGTGGTATTTTCGATCAGATTTGACTATTTTCATTGTTTATTTCATCGCATTAGTCTCGTCAAATAAAAGGTCAGAATGAAACTCCCAAATTTCTATCATGCGTAGTTTTGGAGATAATCAAAAACTTGAGAAATGTTCATAGAAAACATAGAAACGAAATTTCTTATTTTACGTGCACCTTTTTTGTGTGAATCTAATTTAGATCTATTAAGGATATATTGAAGTATACATTTCGTCAAAATAAAGTTAAAATTTATTATTCTGGGTGGCGATATAATTTTTTTATACATATTGAAAAAAAATTTTTTTGTCGATAATCCTACAATTCTAGCATTTTATTTCTAAACGAAACTGTTCTATGCTATAAGAGGCAGTACTGAAAAAAAAATTGAATGAAAATAACGCAGGATTGCCGAGATATGCATTTTTTAATATTTGGGTCAGGGCTGTCACCTACAACTCCGGTGGTGTACCTAGGTAGGTAACTGGGTACCTACATAGTTACAATGTCTGGAAATCCAATGAATTATAATGATTAATCTTAATTGTTTTGATATTTAAGCATTTATTCAGTACATTAAGTATTTAGAAGATACATTTTTACACCACAAGGGATGTGTTGTTATAATACTAACCAACATAGTCTTGCCTAAAAGCCTTTGCACGGACAGCATTCTCAGATGGGAATAGAAAAGCATTTGCACAAATTTTAGGCATAGCTGAATGGCTTGTAGACGATCTGCACACAATTTTGGTCGCACTCTCGAGTGGGTTACCAATAGATGCAAACAAGTTTCGTGCGTTTTGTTGGTCTTTGGCTGAAAAATATGTAAAAAATTACAAGTGGTTCTACATGTCAGTCACTTTGCATAAAATACTTATTCACGGTTGGCAAATAATTATAAACAGCCCATTACCCATCGGAATACTGTCCGAACAGGCCGGTGAATCCAGAAACAAATTCTGGCGTTATGACAGAGAGCACCACACGAGGAAAATCAATAGGCAAATTACACTCCTAGATCTTTTTCGGCGTGTGTTAGAGTCTTCTGATCCTTACATTTCACATTTATCTCTGAAAGACCGTTTAAGTAAACAGAAGCGTCAGCCTATTCCGGCAAAAGTTTTGACCATTTTAAAACCAATCGAACCAAATTCTTCCATTGCAACAGAGGAGTCGGATTTGTCGGAATTGGGGTTAAGCACGGACTTAATTCTCCCTACAGAAGAAATTCTAATTAATTCGGATGATGATGATGATGAAGTTGACGACTGAAGATCGTCTTCTCTTTTTTCACTTCGATTGCGAGAAAATAAGATAAAAATAATTATTATTTACACACAATAACTAAACTAAGGTGAAATTATGGTTTAACTTGACGGTCTTTTAATTTTTTTAACTTCTTTGACATAGATACAAAATATAAACACCGCAAATAAATGCCACAGACAACGGTATAATTTTATAGCTCTTTAAACAGTTTAAACACGCTTTAAAGCGCTTCCATAAAATAAATAAAAATCTTTGTAATGATTGTGAAGTAGGGACTAAAAAACACCTCATGTTTTGAGAAATAGATTGCGTTTCCTGATTGGTCAATTTTAACATTGCTGTATTCTGATTGGTTGATATTAATTACAATGTTTTTTTAAAGGACTTAAATTATTTACACAGTATACGCACCAAAAAATTATCTAGCGTTCCGATTAACTTCGATATGTGTTGTGATTGGTGGATTTAATATGGTGAAGTGTTCCGATTGGTCAATTTAAAATGTTTTGCAAATCATAAATATGTATAGGTACATATTAGCCCTAGAGGCTAAATGTACTACTTTAGTCCGCCTTGGTAAGCATAATATGACACATTTTTTGAGCATGAGAAGTGAAAAAACTATATTACGGTATTATGTCTTAAAGTCAATCATGACAACCCTATTTCCATAGAAATCGGTAAAAAACTTAGAAATGTTATAAATCCTAAATCCCGCAATATTAGCTTTTGAAATTTTGAGAAATTATAGTTAACCATATTTTAAATACACTTAATAAAAATAAAACGCTAATATTGGAAAATATAGGAGAAATAAAAAAAAATGTTTGAAAACTTTAGTAACTTCTAACTTTTAACTGAATGGTACTAAGATGCTGAATTTTTTGCACAATTAATGAGTATCTCTCACTAAAACTCAGAAATAAAAATTGGAACTATAGTGACGGTACTTCAGTAATTATGCCAATAAACATGTTTTCTTAAGGTCATTGACCTTGTCAACAAAAAAATATTATGCATTAACTACGCCAGATAATCATTCGGGAGTTTTACACTGGGATGCAGGATATTATAATGCGCATTATAAAAATATAAAACGAGGGTGGTCAAAACTGATCGAAAATCCCACACTGTGCGTATTTATGAGAAGCTTAAAAATCATGCGTAATTCCGTTATTGCGTAATTACGTAATTACGGAATGGAAGCCCTAGTCGCTACTGAGTCGTACACTTACCCTCTCTCGGCTCGGTCCTCCGTCGACCCTTGATGCTGGGCAGCTCAGCCTATGGTGTTCCAGGCGCTCCTTCATATTTGAACACAAATTCGTCTTGCAGCAGGACTAAGGAAACAAATAACAGGATTCTAACTTTAAAACACGTTAACTTTTAAACAGAAAACCACAAAGCACTAGAGGTACTAGACCCTACCATGTGTAGACCATAGTGTTGTGTTCCTGCTGGTGAGTAAAGTCACCAGGGCTCTCCCTTAAAGTATGCAGTGTGTTGACGAAGGGGGAGGGGGACCCTCTCCTTTTGTCTCTTTAAGGTATCTCCCATCTATCGACGCGGATTCGGCAAAATCCGGTGGAATAAAGCTTTATGTCCACGCAATAAGAGCTAACAAGGGACGGTCCGGCTCGGATCGGCTCGGGCGACGCCTGCCGACGCGTCGACGTCTTTTTCGCTCTTATTCCGTGGACATAAAGCTTTTTTCCACTGGATTTTGCCGAATCCGCGTCGATAGATGGGGGAAAACCATGGGAAAACCCTTAGCCGTGAACACAGTAAATCCTCTTTTCTAAAGGGTCGGCAACGCAGCTATGGAGTTGCAGGCATCCATAGGATGCGGTAACTGCTTATCAGACGGGTCATATGTTTGTTTTCCACCGTTATTGTATAAAAATGCATGTTACCGTCGGTTGCCCCAGCTCAAACAGCTCTCTACACACTCTAGTGCGCCATCCACCTCGATTCGCCTCTTCGCATCGCCAAATATTCACCGTATTTCTGTTTCGCTTGGTGGCCATCTTGTTTTTCTGAAAGTTGATATAGTCTGGCTAACCAAAAAGTGCAATAACAGTGGAAGCTATACTCATACCTTTTTTAACAGAAATAGAAATATCTTTATTCGTGACAATACAGAAAGAACAAATAAATTACAGATAATTGTAGCGTAAGACAAGTGTCACGAAATGGTCTCTTCTCAGCATGTTAATAGCGTTAGCCAGCGCTGATCTTCCGAAAGCACCATCCGGTGAAAAATATAGTGGTGAGATACTAGCGTAAGATAAAGACTGTATGATTATCTCTGCCTATACTTGAAGTGAGACAGTCCCTGCCTAAAGTATAGTTATTACATATAAATACTAGTAGTCCGCCTTGAACTGAGAACTGGCAATTTACTTGCAAACGAATGACCAATATTACAAGACCTTTCTGAAGATTTATTTATCCTTTTCTACCATTGATGTGTTATGTATTCTACTAGATGAGCTACCTAGAACAAATTTTGTGCGCCATGTTTGGCGGTTGACAGCTGTCACTGAATCAAAGAGTAGCTTTAACAAAAAAGACCTGACACTGTTTTGACATAAGTAATTCATATTCTGCCTAAACAAATTTTGTAAGGCAACGTAATTAACTAAATAATTGTTTTATTTGTATCTAATGTTTATTTTGCTCCTTACCCTACAGTTTAAGGAACGAATGGATAAAAAAACAATTTTTGCCGACAAGCGCCTTTCAATACGAACTTCGAGGGTTAATAATCCTAGATATTTACTTAAAATGACATTGATTTCCTCGCACGAATGAAAAAAAAACATTGTGTAAGTAGGTACAACATGGATGATATTAAGATATTTAAGTTTTAAATTCAAATAATAAAAATCATTACTATGTATTTTACTCGCATTAACAATTTTAGCAAATTCGCCTTGTTGTGAAATAAAATATGTTTAATGAACTAAATATGGCTAACGTACATATTTAAAATATGTTTATTACGTAAATATGTTTATGCTGAGTACTACTAAACAAATAATGTAGGTAAATCAAGTGTAGGCACATATGTTGTTACTTCTGCGACATTAATCTGTGCGCCAAGGAATATGGCGTCGCAACGCCAACATTAATATTTTAAATTAGTGTAACACCAATCTTTGCCCTTACTTACCTATGAAATATAATTCCATGGCTTTATTACTATTTTTAGAAATATTTTTACAGTTTGTTATCATGCAAAAAGCCTTTACGTTTAGTATTTGATTTTTAAAATTGTTTGACACTTGCGTGTAATCATGTCAGTGGTCCAACAGCCAATGTCAGACTTCTAGTGATTTTCACTAAAACTCATGGTACAAATAATTTCTTAGGGATGTCATCTCCTGTTACTCAATGTTTTCTACATACAAGCAAACAGCTAACGCCAACACACGTATATGGAACTATCATATTTTACAGTAGTTTGCAACGAAACAATGAAAAAAGAAAACTAATTTAAGCTCACAGTTGCCGCCAACACACTTGTACGAGTAGGTATATGCGGTTTAAAAAAATAGTTAATTGTTGATAATCTCATAAAGATTATAAATTATAATTTTCAGTTCTATTCAGGTGACTATTGATTTTACGCATTAACGAAGTCAAGTTAGTTATTTTGACAAACACGGTACTCAATCGCGTACACTTACTTTTATTCTTCCTGACGTTTTTAGCGTGTCGTAACGCTCGTGGTCGCAGCAGACTGGCGAGGAATTGTGTTTACATCTCCTAGCTGCGCGGGTTTTTCGAACTACCCGCAGTTGGTTTCGATTATGCACATTCAAGGGTTGTCAATTTGCCTACACACAACACTCACGATATCTGATGGTTTGGAAATGCAAGTATTTGCACGCTTACATTTGCTGATCACTGGATTCCACGAAGACGAGATCCCCTATCCCTCGTTCTGGTTGAAATTCTAATGCTTCCTAATTTCAAGTTAGTTGTCTATGAATGTATCTGCAATATATGGCAGTCTTACCTGAAATTGTAATCCCCTTTTTCTACAAATCTGCTAGCCTCCGCATTGCAAAGTTTCTCTGTGTTTAAGCTCTCTGTTAAGAGTTGGAAGAACAAGTCCTACATAACTTAGGACACACAACAGCTGCTGATGAAACTAGGATAATACCAATTGTGGTAACAATGTACAGTAACATATCATTGGTCTTGCGATTTGAGTTAGGGTTTGGTCATGGATTTCTTTAGTGTTTTTGTGCATTTTTAAAATAGGATAAAATACGGATCAAAGACATGATTTGTTGATAGTTCGTAATATTGTAAGTGCATGTGACAGCTGATAGATGGTTTGTCAGTTATAATTAGTCTTTGGTTTGATAGTTCGTAATATTGTAAGTGCATGTGACAGCTGATAGATGGTTTGTCAGTTATAATTAGTCTTTGGTTTTTTTTTACCCATGGATTTATACGAGGTGGATCTAATTCTTCGGTGAGTGAGCTAAAAAAGTGAGGCCGAAAGAAAGGTTATATTGAGGACTGTGTCTCGTCTCGTTTTGACTAAGGAAGTAATGACGTCACCCGACAATCAAAATGTCAATATGTGTCAAATGCATTGATTTATACAAAAAGGGAGATATGGTACCAGGCGCTCGATTGTGTGCCATCAAATATAGGTTCCGGCACCTATATTGAATTGGTCGTGTGGCAGAGTCTCTCAGTCACACTTTCTGCAATGCGCAAAATATGGAGGTCTCTCTTGCATACCCGTGTTAACTATATAGGTTTATCTATTTTGCTCATGATGCATATACATTATAGCGGTGTGTAGCATTTTACAAGTTTTAGGTGCTGGAACACATTTCAGTATTATTTACTATGAACGTCACTCATCTTCCTTTTTGTTTATGTCTATGGTCAAATGTGACAGTTGTGTAACGATTGCAAGTGAGACACCGCCCCCTACATATGCTCTCTATCGGACCGTTTTTACTACTTTTTACTAGTCACCTATAAACGACTGTTTTGCTCGGTAATAAGGTTCAACTGTGGTTAGGGAAATAGAGTAAGAGTAATATCCGGTTTCTCTCTTGATCCGTGGTATAGATCCGTGATCCAAATATTTAAATAAATACTGTTTACAGTTTTTACCTTCCTCAATAGCAGGAACCGTGACAGAATATTTTGTCAAATTCTGTCAAATTTTGCTGTCATGTATTTGCATAATGTCCTAAAATTCTAAATTTTCTATGTACTAAATTATTAGGAATCTGTCTACTTTAAATTATTAATTAAATTTGAAATTCGCCTACCTATATGTAGAATAAGTTTTGAACACACTGTGTACCTCGGTCACGGGCCATGTAAGTTATATACTAAGTAAATTATTCCAAAAGATTTTGTAGAAAACAAAACAACACAAAAATGTACGCAAAAAAATCCATTCCCATCACGGCGCGGCGCAAAGGTGCTCATCATAATGCTAGTATTTTTACGCTAAATGGAACATTTGCACCAGAAACGACTTTATACAAGATGTAACAAAAATACTCGTAATCCGTTTAAGGGCATCGTATTCTAAGTATGAAACACTAAGCAAAAAAAACAAACGACGTGTCCCATCCCATACAAAAAAAAATCGCGTCGAAAAAAAATTTTCCTACTTTTTCTTAATTGCAATCACGCGATGCAAGTACGCGAATAGTTTTGAGCTTCGATAACTCCCAAATGCGATTTTCTTTTTTTAGTTAGAGAATATGATATGATTAGGTACATAGAGTAAAAAATATTTTCTAACAGTTTTTGACGTCGCGCTAGGTATTATATATATATTTGTTAATAACAACAAGAAAAGATTAAATTATAATATTAAATTTATTTTGATAACCATCACACAGAAAAGATTATCAAGATATATTTTCCTTTACCATACTATTGCATTCATCTATTTCAACATCATCTGTCATTTTATAACAGTTTGGTCAATAGATTATGTGAGCATAATAGAAAACAATTTGTATTTAAACAATTTTTATATAAGTGACATTGAATTCTAAACGAATTACAAATGGCTAAGACGACATATGCTCTTGACAAAACCGTTATAAAATGTGAAGTTATGGTTGCAATAGTAAAAAGCGATAGCCTGGTGGAGAAAAATAAAACTTACATAATCTGTTCTATGTGTAGCAAACATGTATTATACCTAGCGCAATGCTAACAATTGTTAGAAAATATTTATTATTATTAGTACTTAACGTATTCTAACAGGTCACAAAATAAAATCGGACTTGTGATTCATGTCATTTTTCAACCGACTTCAAGATTTCGAAGGAGGAGGTTATCAATTCGTCGGGATCTTTGTTTTTGCTATTTTTTTATTTTTTTTTATATGTATGTTCACCGATTATTCGAAGACGGCTGGACCGATTTGGAAAATTCTTTTTTTTGTATGAAAGCGTATTCTTCACAGTTGGTCCCATTGTAACCATGTCAGGATCTGATGATGGAATCCTGGAGAAATCGAGGGAACTCTTCAACTATTATAGGCACACCTATGGTGATTTGAGTATTTTTTACAGCAGATCGAGCATTTGGTGTCGGAAAGGTGGATGCTTAGTGAAGTCGGTTCTTTTTTGTTTATTGTTTAAAATTATATAGGTTAAAAAGGCGGTTCCCGTACTCCACTATTATGCCCACCAACGGATCACTGGAATTTTTGTTACATCCTGTATAGGCGGAGTAGACGACGGAACGCGTAATATACACTTGTAACAATGCTTAGAAAAAATAGAAAAGTAGAAAAATCCACTGCCTCAGGCGAGACTCCAACTCGCGACTCTGGGATACATGCCCATCGCTCTGACCAACTGAGCTACTGAGACACACCTGATGGCTGCGAATTTCTCCACTATATCCCATATGCGTCTTAGGGAGGGTGGGAGTTCGAGTCTCGCCTGAGGCAGTGGATTTTTCTACTTTTCCATTTTTTCTAAGCATTGTGGTATCGTTAGCAGACGTTCTGCTTAATACAAAATTAATACCCTTGTAAGTTGTAATGGCCCACAAGGTCGCTTTTCACTTTTTCACATCCCAAAAAAATGTTGGAAATATTTATGAACAGCCAAAATTTTTTTGTGATTACGGAGTTGGTCCCATAGAAAAGGTGTTCAGCATGGTCCACCTAATCACCTCACACAATATGACTGAAAAAACGCCCTGTATTACTCGTACGTTGCATTTGATTAAAAGCCCTGTTACACTTATCTAGTTAGCTTTAAGTTTCTGAAGTTAGTCAAGTCTAACCGCATTTAGCAAGTACATTTAACTATTGAAAAAAGTTAGGATCCTAATTAGGATGCTAGTTAGGACACTAAAAAAAGTAAAGTGTAACAGGCCTTTAACCGTGCGTTAACCTTTTAACGCCAAGAGCCACTAACTGGGTCGTGTGCTATCGTGCCTGCCACGCCAGCGACCACTAAAGTGGTCATGGCGGACGCTGTCAAAGCAATTGTCCTGCTGACAGATAAGGTTTATATTCGTTATTCACTAGTGTGTATATATTGGCGTGTAGGCCACGTCTTGACGCGAGACGATAAGCCAGTAGATAGATTACCACTAGTAGCAAGGATGATTAAGACATGGATTTACAATGCCTATACAAAATCGCGTTCCCTTATTTCAGGCTAAAACACTAGAGTCATCTATCGGTCACCACAAACACTAAATTCCTACTTAACCTTTCTGTTAAGCCCATTGGTTGACTGGTAGAGAATGCCTTATGGCATTAAGTCCGCCATTTGTACCATCTTATTTTGTACAATTAAGATTAAATAAATAAATTCTAGTTTCTAATATTTTGTTCGGCGATTAACGCTGACAGAATAACTCGACTCCAGACTCAACAGATGGCGCTGTGGCACTTAGTACCGAAAACAAACGTATAGCCTGAAGGTTCGAGGAACGCGATTTTGTATAGTCGACTAGTAGTAACATGGGAAATATAGTAACCCCCATATATTGAGCGTCAACTCAGTTTCCACCGTTTGGCAAATTTTCAGGCTTGAAGACAGCGAAACGCATGACTGTTACCGGCCCAATCTGTTTAGTTTCGTCGCGAAGTGGCTCAAATTAATGGTAATTCACGATAAGGCCGCGTTTCCACCAGAGATGAGCAAGGATGCGTTGCGAGGAATGTGTTTGTTAAGAACCTATAGAATCACTTCATTTACACATCCTCGCACATCGCATCTCCAGGATTGGTTCTTAAGGGGTGACAACAGCTAAATTACATCCATATCTTTTTCAGCGCTAGCTAAAAAAAACTACGTATTAATGTAGAAATATAAAATAATGAAGTTTTGACGTGACAACGTCTTATAATTCGATGGAGCCGGCTGCACGCACGAAAAAACATGACTCATGCGGCGTTACCTCGCTCTGAGACGTTCCATTTAAGGCTTGAAGTGCAAGCGAGAGCGCGGAACGAGCGACAAAGAGGCACAATCGGCCTTCGCGTTCGGCAGCGTTCGACATCTGTCTCTCTCCTACTTGAGTGAGTGATGCGTCCGCGTGGACAGCTGCTATACAATGAAATTAAAATTTTCTTTTGAAAAATGCAACTAGTCCATCAGTATTTTCTTATGACGTTGTCACGTTCTCACGTTCAACTATCGTCAGTAAAGCGACTTTACAGGAAACCGATTTTTAGTATTAGTGTGGTGGAATTTCGTCCTTAATTACAGACGTAAAAATCAAGAAACTAAAGACATATAGTGGTAATTTTTTAAGATGTCGGAATCTTACTAAGGAGTTCACCGGCAATCCCGACATCTTAAAAAAATCCTACTATATAACTGTTTAAAGCTTATTTTAAGATGTAACTTTGGAATTATTTTCTATCGAGCCGATTTCGTCCAATCGTATACACGATTGGACGGAATTAACAAAGTTCTTCCAAATTAATGGATATTAATATCATAGACATATAAAATAAGGAGACGGAATCCCACGAAGATAAAACTGTGATTCCATAATAAGCCGCGATCTCGTGCACACACACTCACTTTTGACGTTTGAACCAATCACCGCGCGTCCACGAGTTGTATATGTGTGCGTGTCGCGCGTAAGCACGAAGAACTCGGCTTATTATGGAATCACAGTTTTGTCTTCACGGCGCTACGTCTTCTTATTTTATATGTCTATGATTAATATATATTTTTTATTTTCCCAAAACAAGTAGTTATAGCTAAAACGGTTTAAGTAAAGTCAATTTGAAGGTCATCGGGTGTTGTCAGCCTCTTAACAAAAGACATCCCTCCGACAAGCTTTTCCCGCCGACGCCGACTGTACTTTTCTTGCTCAACGAGATGATTCTAACAAGTCTAAACACAATGAACTTCCATTATTTAATCACAGAGTTATGACCACCGTCTCCATCCTCACACCAGCTCGATGGTACCAAAATATTGTACAAATTACGTAGGTAGGTTGGACATTAGGAACTGGTCCAAACCTGGATTTACCAACAAACTAACTGACAAAACACTGTGATTTTTAAGGGGCTGACCAGAGCTAAATTCCCTCTCTATCTTTTTCAGCGCGAGTGAAAGAGAAACACTGTGTTACGATTAGTATGGAAGCCCATTGCAAATTTTGCAAAATGATGAATTAAAAAGAACTACGCATTAATTGAGAAATATAAAACAACGAAGTTTTTAATATTAGTGTGGTGGAATTTTGTCCTTATTTACAGACGTCAGAGTCAAGGAACTAAAGACATACAACTGTTTAAAGCTAATTTTAAGATGTAACTTTGGAATTATTTTCTATCGAGCCGATTTTGTCCACGATTGGACAAATAAACGAAGTTCTTCCAAATATAACGAATATTAACATATATATTTTTTACTTTCTCACAACAAGTAGTTATAGCTAAAAATCTGTTTAAGACTTAAACTTTAAGTAACGTTAATTTGAAGGTCATCGGGTGTTGTCAGCCTCTTAAATGAAAGTTTCTAAAAATACTTAAATATTTACCCATAACCCCAAATATTTATTTAATGTTGCGATTACACTTGCGCGCGAGTGACGAGCCGATCACGACGACGAGGCGAATAGCGGACGAGCGGTTTACATATGCGGTCTCGGTTTCGCGCGCATACTCGCGTGTAGGGTCAGGGAGGGAACAGTCGCTAGGATTTTTTCAACAGGCTGTTGCATGAAAAATATAAATCCCTGAACCAATTGTTGCAAGCACAAAGCACCGTGCATTATTACACTTTCATATGTAGCAAATATATTTGCTGTTACTTTCACCAAAAAAGATATATCCATTCTTTTTTAGAAATTGGGAATCGAGCCGCTGTGTACCGGTTGCTGTACACAGTGACTAGGACCCGCTAGTACACAGTGGTTCTAACAGTACACAGTGGCTCGAGTCACTGTATACTACGCCCTGTAAACAGTAGTTCTAACAGTACACAATTGCTAGGTACGTAGGAATCGAACCTAAATTATATAACAAATAACATTTTTGTTGAATAAAACGGTAATTAGAATAGGTAAGCACAACCCCCGGAATAATCGTTCCTGATTTCATTCTTGATTTAAAATAGGTACCTACCTAAATGTCGCATGATTTATTCACTTTCATTTTATTTAAAAAAAAGAGTGCCTGAATTACTTTTAATAATCACAGAATTTTTATTCTTATTCATATTGAAGTAAATTTTAGTCCAACTCTGTAAGGTGCACAGTGGTTCGCGAGCCACCGTGTACTTTTCCAAAACGAACGTCTGTTGACCTTGGCGTCAATTTGTATTTTAGTTCAAATTAAAAACACAAACAAACACCTAGGGCCTTGAATTATCAGCCAATACTAAGTAGATTAGACACACTCTTCGATAATAACATAAGTAATTGAAAATCTCGTACGAGTTAAGAAAAAAGAGGAGTGAAACTGATCTGGAAATGTAATTTTGATAGCATTAAACACAAAAACGCACCATAACATATTCGCATGGTGCCGGAGCGCCTCACTAACTAGTTCGTACGTGGTCGGGTACGGAACGGTTCCGATTGATGTAGAGGACAGACATAAAGCTCTTTCTGTTTCTCGCACAGCACATTCGAGTCACTGTTCCCACCGAGCGACTGTTCCCTCCCTGACCCTACACATAGATACGTGCGTTCTCGCGTCGGGGAGTTTGTTCGGGAGACGAATAGTTGAACGGACATTTGTGTTGGCAGAACTTGGCACTCGTATGCGAATGATTCGTCGAGTTATTCGACAGGCACCGACGCGAGTTATGTACATACCAGTGTAAAAGCCGTATCCATACTTGGCTGGCCGTTAGCAGTCAATTTACTTCACAAAAAATCTTGCGGTCTGCACGTATGGCCCCCGTAGCATATACAAGGCTTTTACATGTCTGTATCCGCGCCTGCACGGCTAGCACGTCTTGCGCGCGACTGGCGCGACAAGAGACAGATCTGCGCGACTTCATGCCTTGTCGCTAGTTGGCAGCACAACTTGCGCGTGAAAGGTGCGACAGACTCGCGATCAAATGCCACTGTCATAAAATGACGGTGACTCGCGACTTTGAACCAAAATTCTTAGCAGAACTTTGAGTTCTCTTCGCGTCAGTTGCAGCCGCGAGTGCATATTATGCTATCGGAAAGCGAGATTTTTGACAGGCAGAAGATTTTCCCTACTCCCGGCTTTAGTCGCTCTTGCAAGACGTGCTAGGCGTGCTGATCGCAGTATGTTTTATGTTACAGAACAGCCTATATACCGTGCTAAGATGGAAGCAGAGCACTTGATGCAGGCCGTACTGCAAAGCTTCCTCGATGCAGACTTGCAGGTAAATATAGTATAGACTGGATTTATTGTTGACAAATGTTATATAAATTTAGGTCAATTTCGCCAAAAAAAAAATTTTGCTTTATTTTTTTTCGATTGTTTAAATGCTTTTGAACATATAAAAACATAAATTTGATTGTTAAAACTGTCGATTAAAATAAATTAGTAAATGTTTTTTCGTAAAAAATAGTTTACGTAAAGTAATCCTTGGCACTTTGATATCTGTCAATAAGAATGTCTAGACTAGACCCCATAAAGGGTGAAATCGCCATCAAAAAAGCGTTTTGCACTGAGTCACAACAATAAATGTTTTTTTATTTAGTTGGTAGTAACTCTGAAACTAGGCCAATTCCAGAAAAGTTTATACGACATTTTAGTCTCCAATTATGATCAGGAATTTATGGTTAAAATCTGTCGGGTTACTCAGATTCACCGTGTATAACGTGAAGCTACTTACCTTGGGAGATATCTAAAGTTGGGGGCAGACGGCATACAACCACAGCCCTCTGCCACGAGACCTTGGCAGAAAACAGAGATTTTAAACCATGTAGCCAGTGGTTGGTGCCAAATTCTACATGACTTTTAAACGCCCTTGGTGGCTAGGTGTGTCAACCGTTGGCAGAAGCGGTTGGTTGGTTGTCAGCCATCTAGCCGCTCGCTTCAACTCGCTCCAACCAACGTCACGTGGCAGAATCTGCGGCTATCTGCCGTCTGGCCCCAACTTATTTCCAGTAGATGAACCAACGTCTTAATCCACCACACTGTACTTCACTACTCCGCTCCACCTTTCTGACAAACGACGGTGGCAAACAAGCATACGGCCCGCCTAATGGTAAGCAGCTACCGTAGCCTATGGACGCCTGCAACTCCAGAGTTGTCACCTGCGCGTTGCCGAACCTTTACAAAACGGAAGATTCACTGTGTTGACGGCTAAAGGAACAACACTGTCCCTCGTCGTCAACACACTGGATCCTCTTTGAGCTCTTTGGTAAGCTTACTTACCAGCAGGAACACAACACTATGAGTAGAGTCTAGTGCTATTTGGTTGTAGTTTTCTGTAAGGTGGAGGTACTTCCCCAGTAGCGCTCTGCTCCAGATTTGAGCGAGATGACATACGCTGTGCTGTGCCCTACCACACACGAGATGTTATTCGCAGTACCCATACCTCTCTTTTGGACGTCTTTTGGAAGTGCTGTGAATACAGGGTGTGTTTTCCCTACAGTAGGGAAACAAACTGATGTAAAGATGATTTGAATTGTAGGTGGAAGTAGTGCCGAGATTGGGTGATACATGCCAGGGGAGAACAGCTAACATCGGCACGGGGCCAAGTTACGATGCCACCACTCAGGCCAACGGACGGCTCACCATGAACTACAAGGTAACCTAACCTAACCTTTAACTTTACTTCTAAATATATAAATAAAAGAAGAAACTGACTGACTGACTGACTGATTGACTGACTGACTGACTGACATATCAACGCACAGCTCAAACCGCTGATTCTAGAGATTCCGAATTTGGCACGTAGGTTCCTTATAAGGTCTAGGGGTGCACTAAGAAAGGATTTTTCAAAGTTCACCCCCTAAGGGGGTAAAATGGGGGTCCAAAGTTTGTATGGCGAATCAAGATTTGTTAGACTATTTTATTCGAAACTTCCCAGGGCACTAAAAGGGGCAAATGTGATCACAAAGTCTGAAAATCAACATGGGTATCGTATCCTTTTTGAGTACTTATAGTACGCGGGCGAAGCCGCGGGAAAAGGCTAGTTACCTATACAGGGAGGGGGGCAACTGGGGCAATTGCCCTCCCCCCGCCCCCTGAAACGCAAATCTCGTATTCTACAGGGGCGGACCGCGAGATTTTTTGTGAAGGAAATTGCTTCCCCCCCCCCCCCCCCCTCCCCCCCTCCCCCCCTAAACAAAATCCTGGATCCGCGCCTTGTGACTTAGGGCGTCCGCTAACTGTGCAAAAGCTAGTCGTAAATAGAGGGTGAGTTGAAGCAAAGAGGAAGTCAGTGAGGTAGTTGAGCTCGCCAAACCTCATGTGAAATTTGGGTCGACCCCTCCCGCCCCCTAAACGCCTTGTGGAAATAATCAACGACCCCTAATAGTACGAGCGGCGCTCATTGGCGCAGACGCGTGCGAGTGCGACAGATTTTCTTTGATAAGCCGTGGTCCGAATCACGCTTACAGCACTCACAGCGCGTTAACGGGCGGACCGAATCACGCTCACAGCGCCAACATAGATCTCGTGACGTCATTAAATGATATCACTTGACAGCTTTGATTATTAAACCAACAGGATGCGAGACGCGCACTAATTTCTATCAGAAAAAGTCTGCCAATTTCGGCGCGGGGGACGAGGAAACGCACACAAATACTTTTAACACTAATGCATTTTCCATTGACGTCGCTACACGCGCACACGATAAAATTATCAAACACTAGCATAAAATATACTCACACAAGTACAAACACAGGCACAGACAACCTGTCCGTGAACGAGATAATGTCATCTTTAAGTAAACGTACCCTGTGCGAGGAACGCGTCGATAATAATATACTTAAGTATCGATATTTGTGACGTTTTCAAGTCAAAGGTACATCATTGTCGGTTGTTAATAGAGTTAATTTCTAAATGATTTTTTTATGGTAACGCCTTATTGACAACCGATAATGATGTACCTTTGACTTGAAAAGGTCACATTTTATCGTAGATTTATTTATCGTATGCCTACATGTCACAGGATATAGATAGGCATTTCTTCCCTAGGGTAGTGGGAAAGCAGATGATGAAGAAAATTCAGTGAGTGCTGCGAGGTCCAGGTAGGACAGTAGGGCTGCCAAGTTTGTAACTCTTTTAGCACCACCCAGGGATCACGTGTAGGGTTGTCTAAGGTGTTTCCTACGGACGCAGAGAAACATTGATCGTAGGTTAGTTATATATTTTTGTTCCTTTACCAAGTATAAGGTTTAGCTATTGATAAAATTATAATGTTAAGTTGTGATTAAATATCAAGTTTTTCTACCAGAATATTACTTACAATGTTAGTATTCTACGTAAGTTAGTTTATCTATTTGTTCAGGAAAAATCTTGCAAGCTGATTTAGAATAACTTTTATATTATCAATTTAATATTTTGATGTCTATTTGCTTTTATACAATACAATTCCATTTGGTTAGTAAGTAACACACAAAAACAAAAACAAAGATTATATTACTAATGTTAGTACTTACTTGCTAAAAACTTATCAACTAAATAATACTATCTACAACTACGGGGAGCGCGAAACGTGCAGCTGCGTCTATCTACGCAGCAACGCGGATTCCCCGCGGAGGGTTTTATATTTAGTGGAAAATACTACAAATTGGAAACAAAGAACTATTACAATGAAACAATTAACTGCAAAGAACTCTGGAACATCACGGGATTCGAACCCACGTGTTTAGATTACCGTTCCAATGTGCTTCCAATTACACTAGACGTTCCTCTATCCACCTCAGTGAATTTTTCACTGCAATGAACAATGATGAACCAGTCACTAGCGACATCGTGATATTCCAGAGTCCTTCGCAGTTGATATTTTGATTATAATGGGCATCTGTTTCCAATTTGTGTTTCTATTTCTATTATCTCTTCTTCATTTTCTATTATAAATAAAAGTATAACATACTGCTAATGTTAATATCGACATTTATTTTTGTGCTGTCCCATCACTAAAACTTACCTGTTAAGTACAGTGATAACAGAGTCAGAAATTAAAAGTGCCTATTTAAGGGGATAAGTGTGTATAACGTACCTTATAATAAATAAAGTATAATACTATACAAAATTAAAATGCTACATAAAATGTATGGTGAAAATAAAGGAACGAATTAATTTCTAAACAGGAATATAACACATTCGAGCGGAATTCAGTGCGGAATTCATTACACTAGCTGAAATTTGTCTATTAAAACGGAAATTTGTTTATGGTAGCTGTATTTTTGAGACCATAGACAAATTTCAGCTATAGTGCCGTACAGCACACATACGCTGAGTTTCTTACGATGGTTCTTATCATTTGGGGCTCCTTTCCGAACCAGTAGTAGTTTATTGCCCTTCCCATAATACGGTTTTAAAAAGATTTGAATTCAATACAGTTGTTAAACCAGTGTTTATGTTTTATTTCATTACCGTGCGTCCGTGCGTAATGTGCGCTAGGTTATCTTTATAGTGTCAGTTTTTTTGAGTTCCAAACCACCTTACTGCCCTGCCCTTGGCGGTCCTCGACGACATATATAATTTAAAAAACTATGCGTGTGAATGAGTTTTACCTTTGAAGTACTGACGTTAATCTTTTCATTTTTTCAATATGTAATTTGAATAATTTAAAAGTCGACTAAAATATGTTTAGAAACAATTTAATAACAACACACACACAGAGACACACTGCTTTTTTAACAGAGCAATGCTTTACAATTATGGCTGTATGCCGAATGGGTCTCTGCCTAACCCACGGAGTATCTTTTAAGTGTATTGCCTAACCTGTCATAACAATGACAATGATTGACATAATGGCGGACGTATTTCTGCCGCACTGTAGTCGATTACTCTTGTTTGCAATATTTCACTTACCTCCCTCGATGTAATCGTGTTCATAATTGCATACCCAATTTATGAATGAATTCATTGATAAATTGGGCATGCAATTATGAACCCGATGGTACAATGCACTATGAAGAGTCAAGTTAAAAAATTACCCTAAAGCAGATGTAGTACCATTAAGTGGCAACACATTTTGATTGACAATATTTTTTAGTTTTTTGCTAATTTCGTGCACTATTTGATGATATTTAGACGTAATTATACTTACAGATGAAAAGAAACGTTATCCTTCTGTAAACTAAATAATTCAGATCTTTTCTTATATAAAAACACGCAGCAATTCGGCATTTTTACCTCAGATCGTTCCGCGCTGACTGACATTCATTGAATGGCGTTTGACGCGCGACAACTAGTTTTATATAACCGCTACGACCAGTGGTCTTGTACGTTTGGCAGAGGGGGACGCCTGACAATTACCACTCCATTGGTTTATTTCTCTGAGCTTGACAGCGTTTACAGTGCTCACGGTCCTAGGCGTAAGCACCTTGAGCACAAACGTCAAGTTGACCTTTGGCATACGTTTGACACATGATTTTCATTAAATTGACGTTGACAGCGCTTACGCAGCCGTTTACGGTGGTCCGAATCAAAACACTACTTACGCGGCCTTGAGCGCGCTAATAATTCGGACCAACTATCAGCACTTTTAGCGTTGTGATGTGAGCGTTGTAAGCGTGATTCGGACCACGGCTATATGTAGTGTGGGAAACCGGACCGGTCGTTGTACGGAAACTTCGCATTAATTCCTCAGTCGTTGTTTTTTTTTGCTGGGTTATAAGTTTGCAATAAAGACAATGGTATAAGGTATCAGATGGTTTAAATCATAATGCCAACTTTGGATAACAGGTTTTTATTTAATCGACTAAATTGGCAAGGAAGTCTTATATTAATAAATTGTTTTTCTTACAATCACAACTTATTTGTTAACTTATAAGAGTAGTGAACAGCTTGACAATCCAAAGCAAATAGAGACCGATTATCAGTTATTCGATTCTTTTATACCTGGCAAAATGGCGCCACCATGATCGGACGTGACGTCACGATCAGTCGATGTAACGAACCACGTGTTCTCGTATTTTGTTAATCAATACATTTACTATTTACGAGAACAAGTGTTACTTTGCGACTAATATTATAAAATAATTATTTCTAACATTCGGCCTTTCCTGACACTAAGTTTGTCCCAAACTTACTCAACTGACAATCAAGATCTTTTAACTTTAAAACATATACATATTTATAATGTGATTTATTTATTTGTACACATGGACTTTTCCATTAAATCAATACTTATATTCCACCAAACAAGTGAACCACAAAATATTACACACATTACGACAGCAATAAACGACTTATTATGATTCTTATGACTCTTAATTTCACAATATCAACCTTTTTTTTTTTTTTTTATAACTGCATCGACAACATCATCCACATTATTCATTATAATCACTCCATACTAACCTTACTAACCATACTACCTTACTACTTTACTATCCTTACTAACTATACTATACTAATCATCAGATTAATTTCACTATTTTTAAGCTTTACTAACTGATTTATTGTTTGAACGCAACTTGATAGCCATTTTACTTTACCTAACCTACCTAACCGAACACACATATATCGATTTAAAAAAAAATATCATTACTCATTATATCCATACTTATTAAATCGTGCACAAAAAAAATTCCTCAATTTTCATTTTTACCACTTTCAGATTCGGAACCACTCGTACTTTCATCACTGTCATCATTATTTTGTGTGGTTATCCAGGGCTTTATACGATCAGCCGCCCATACGTTACAATATTTTTTTTGCGTGATATTAGACCCCAAGATACTAGAAATTTCATACCTATCATTCTCGAGAACTTTTGTAACTCTAAATGGACCTGTAAATTTGGGGAGTAGTTTTTTACTTTGGCCGTCATTACTTGGAGTTGGTTTTAGTATCTTTACAAGATCTCCTATCTTATAGATTCTAGCTTTCATTTTATTACTGTCATATCTTATCTTTTGAGCCGCTTGATCTTTTTCAATGTGTGAACTTATCTCTGCTCTAATGTCATCTACAGTACCAACTTGACGTGTTTCAGATAAAATTTCTGCAAACGCATTTTCGCTTTTACTAACCATTCTAACTCCGAACATTGCTTCTGAAGGTGTTTTGCCTATCCCCTTATTAATGGTATTATTTAAGCCCCATTGCACCTTTCCTAACACAGTGTCCCAAAAACGCTCTCCTAACTTGTTTGAATACGCCGTTAATGAATCAAGTATCGTCCGATTATATCGTTCTACTTGTCCATTAGCACGAGGAGTACATACGGAATTGAGTATATGTTTAAATTTCGATTGCTCACAAAATTTCTTAAATTCTTTTGAAGTAAACGACGTCCCTCGATCCGAAATCAATCTATCAGGATAACCGAATGTCGTAAAGACATCCTCTAAGGCACGAATCCTTAAGTTAGACTTAAGATTGCGAAGTGGTCTCAGCAAACAAAATTTCGTAAATGCGTCTACACATACGAGTAAATACGACTGACTCCTTGCACTTTTTACAAAAGGCCCTAAATGATCAATATGTACAGTGTCAAAGGGTCTGTCGATCTTATGGATCGGATGTAATAACCCCTCCTTAGGACCCGTTGGCTCTTTACTGTATGCGCATTCAATACATGCCCGGACATACTTGGTTATAAAACGTCTCATCTTAGGAAACCAAAAGTCTTGTTTTATTTTTTCTAAAGTTTTCTCAACGCTAAAATGACCAATGTCATCATAATTTAACTTACAAAGCTGAAATCTTGCACTTTTCGGAACAACCCATTTTAACTCACTTCCTACTTTCCTAAATAATTTATTGTCTTTAACCAAATAGTTTTCTTTTATATCCGAATATTCTTTATCTTCAAGGATTTTACGTATGCGCTGGATTTCACTATCATTTAATTGTAGACTGAGAAGCCAATCTTCTTGTGTGATTCTTAAGACTGAAGGTATTAGGTCTTGAATTGGTTCCGGTCCACTAGGCTGAGGGTTCCTACTGAGTGCATCAACATGAGACATAGTATGTCCTGGCCTATATTGAATCTCAAAATCGAATTCCTGCATTGCGATCCACCATCGTGCTACTCGAGGTATGAGATCTCTTTTAGCAAAAGTTGCTCTTAACGCGCTACAATCGGTAACAAGTGTGAACTTTATACCTACTAAATACACTCTAAACCTTTGTAACGCACAGATAGCCGCTAATGTTTCCAGTTCATACGCATGGTCATTTTGTTCTTCTAGGCTAGTTTTGCGGCTGAAATAAGCGACAGGTCGTAAACTGCCCGTTTTATAGTCTCTTTGCATTAAGATTCCACCTAATCCGTACTTGCTAGCATCCGTATGGACCTGAGTCTCGCTTTGTGGGTCATAAATACCTAACAAGGGTCGTTGTGTAAGTGACTCTTTCAGCTGAAGAAAAGCTTGCTCGTGTTCCGTTGTCCAACACCAAAAACAGTCCTTTCTGGTCAAATCGGTTAGTGGTCTGGCAATAAGTGCAAATCCCTTAATAAATTTTCTAAAGTAGCTCGCTAAACCGACAAACTGTCTCACTTCATGCACGTTTTGTGGTGTTGGAAAACGTGCAACGGCAGCAATCTTATCTTTTCCCGGTTTAATTCCCTTCTCGCTTATTTCATAACCCAAGTATTATAATTCTTCTTGAAGAAAATTGCATTTCTGTAGATTTAAAGTCAATCCTGCATCTAGCAGCATTTTAAATGTATTTTCTAATCTTACTATTTGTTCATTAAAGTCTTTTCCCAGTATAAGTATATCATCCATGTAAGCGAGTGTGGAATTAAATCGTGAGTTGCCTAATATCTTATTAATGGTACGCTGAAATACAGCTGGTGAGTTAGCAAGACCAAAGGGCATTTTTTTAAATTGATATAATCCATCAGGAGTAATAAACGAAGTAAATGGTCTACAATCTTTACGAATAGGGATTTGGTAATAACCACTAGCAAGATCTAAGCTTGAATAGTACTTATTTCCATTCAACATGTCTAATTGGTCCTCAATTCTAGGCATCGGGTAATGATCTTTGACAGTTTTTTGATTTAACGCCCTAAAGTCTACACAGAGTCTTTGCCCACCGTTCTTCTTCGCAACTAATAAAATAGGACTCGCGTATGGAGAGTTTCATTCTTCAGCAATGTCATTATCAATAAGTTCCTTCACCATATCTCTAACTGTCTGTCTTTCTGAATAACTCAATCTATATGGTCGGTAAACAACAGGCGTTTGATCTTTAAGCTCAATTACCATTTCTGATGCATGCGTACATCCTAACTCGGATAAATTTTGGGCAAAACACGGCCTATACTCATTAATCAAATCAACTAGGATCTTTGATTGTGCGTCCGAAAGGTTTGGATTCATTTTAATATCATCTTTATCGATTGGTGTGAGAGTAGACTGATCGGTTATTCTATTGCATGAAACTAATTTCGATTCATCAATAGACTCCACTACCGAGACCGTATCAGCTCGTACAAACAAAGATCCAGCCTTCAACGATATTGGTTCCGTAGACTGATTTAATACCGCAACTTTGCAATCTCCGTTATGTAAACTATAAACTCCCCCCACGACACAATAGTCTTTGTTATCCTGAGATCGCAAACTATCTTGCACCAAAATATCGCAATCGCTTGGCTCGTTACTTTTGCAGTCCACAAAATCAAACGCGTCTACCTTAGTATCAGTAACAATCCTAAGAACTACTTTGTCTCCAGTAGGTTCAGCGTTATTAGGTAAGGTTGCCCAATCAACGTTAGTTGTGTCACATTTTAGTATATCAAGACGGTTATATGTTTTGAGTGCTACAAGTTCAGGTAGTTCCGTAAAGTCCTGTCCAATTAAAATTTCTTCGGACACTACAGTAGAATCGACTATATAAGCGTTTACGTCGGCTGTAACTTCCCCTAATGTTAAGCTGAACTTCGAACGTCCTAAGGGTGTATATACATTGGGTCCAAATCTTATATTTGATGAGTCATGATCAGATTTTGGTAAAGAATACCTATCAACAACTTCTTGTTTGATCAAAGTACAATCGCTTCCAAAATCAACGAAACTCTGTAGTTCAATATTTTTATTTATAACTACGCGCTTATAATATTTCGAATCTGGTGTACCGCTTTGTGTAAACATTGTCTTTTTATCCGTAATTTTAGCATTCAATTTATTTCGAAAGCAATCACTTGATTTATGACCCATCAAGTTACAGTTATCACACTTAACAATCGGTTTTGGACATTTAGTAGAAATGTGCCCTTTATCTTTGCAATTAAAGCATTTAACTTCAGTTCTGTTAGGATTTTGACAATTATTCGCACGATGCCCGGCTTTGTTACATTTAAAACAGACTATTTCATTGGAAGCGTTTGTATTTGGTCGTTTCAACGTTCGCTGACTATTTTCCTTACAAAAATCCTTCAAGAATTTTAACAAATCTTCCGGATCCGTAAGTCTAGCTGCCATAGCACTTGAACGCAAGATTCTGTCATCTATCGAATAAACTAAACAATCGACGGCCTGTTTATCCTTGATACCGCATGCGTTAAGCAAAATCATTTTGTCATAATAATATTCGTCAACCGACTCACCGTGTTTTAAGGACCTATCTAACATTTCCATTAATAAAGCGGCGTAATTTGTTTCTGAAGGAAACGCTTTAATCAATCGCTCCTGCCATTCTGTCCATGTCATAAGAATTGACTGCAGCCCTTCGTACCACTTCTTAGCATAGCCAGATAATTTAGGTAACGCGAAATGCGAAGTTTGTTCATCTGTCCAGTTATAAATTTTAGCACACTCATTTACCTTGGCTATCCAATTTTCTATTTTTTGGTTCTTTTGTGCAGGATCAAAGTTTGGAATAATGTTTTTATCGTATGTCATTTTATGTGTGTTCGATTTTAACAAATTTTGAAAAAACAAAGCAAAATCATTCAAACTAAGGGGTAGCTGATCTTTCGGTACCTCGATACAATCTCGCGAAGCCGCTGGGGTAGCTTCCTGTCTCTCCGACGACTGCGACGCCGGCTGCTCTACTACATCTTCATCTTGTCGATGTGTAGGGGCCGCACCTGACCTATGCCTCAACCCAGCACTTCTTAACCTCTTCCTCTGTTCCGTGGTAGATTCTTGCTGAAATTCATAACATAGTGCCTTACTACTTTGTCTTAACAAAGATATCATTAGAACACAACAATTGCCAAGTATACTCGAATTATTAATTATATGTGCTTGTTTCGTCACTTAACATTGTGAATGTTAATGTCAATCAAGACCTTTCGAACAAGACAGCCTTTATGCAGTAACAATAGTTTAAAAAAAACTATAAAAACTTTTTGTTGAAAGCAATTAATAATTTCGTTCGCAAATGAAACCTTTAATCGAAAATAATAATAAATAAAAAAACATGAACTTTTATGGCACTACTTTCTCTTTTCACTTCCCTTAATCTAGCAACAGCGTTAATTAAATCTTAAACAGTTGTAACACAGTAATTATTAATCGGAAACCATGTTAATCTCCTTAAAATCTTAATTCCATTATGTTAGGCAGGTATAATTCAACAACAAAAAAAACTAAACATAAAAAAAATCGAAAAATGTATTGCTATAATTGTAGTCACTCGCCTGTATGATTTCTCTCGCTGGTGTGTAACTCTGCCGGTCACGAATGGAAGCATGCGGGGACCGATCTCGTACTGAACTTTCACGATGTAACCGCCTTCGCTTCGACGGTGACCTGCGCTGCGTAGAACGTGACCTCCGTTTTGGACTGTGGTAACTTGGCGTCCTAGACCTTGTAGCTCGGTCTCTGCTACTATGATGTCTCCGTTTGCGTCGGCTCGTCTTTTGTCGGGATGTACCGTGCGCTGCATCCTCGCGGCGTGAACGTCGGTCTCTCGAACGGGATGTGCGACCCGTCATGTTTACACTTGTCACTTTATGCCCACTTCTGATATAAGGTATCAGATGGTTTAAATCATAATGCCAACTTTGGATAACAGGTTTTTATTTAATCGACTAAATTGGCAAGGAAGTCTTATATTAATAAATTGTTTTTCTTACAATCACAACTTATTTGTTAACTTATAAGAGTAGTGAACAGCTTGACAATCCAAAGCAAATAGAGACCGATTATCAGTTATTCGATTCTTTTATACCTGGCAAAATGGCGCCACCATGACCGGACGTGACGTCACGATCAGTCGATGTAACGAACCACGTGTTCTCGTATTTTGTTAATCAATACATTTACTATTTACGAGAACAAGTGTTACTTTGCGACTAATATTATAAAATAATTATTTCTAACAATGGTAGTTTTGGTATTTTGGTATTTCACCAAAATGTACAAAAAGCTTAACAGTATAAATTGGAATATTCCTCAGGCATTTTTTTTACCAAACTAGTTATTTTTGATTACTGACGGATACTGTAAAAAGTTAAAAACGACTAAAAACTCGTAATTTTGTTTGGACTCGCTCAGTGCAATCGCGCCAGCACGGACGCCCTAGTCATCGTGCAGGCCGGGGAGACACGAAACCCGGAATCATACTTTGCAATTTCTCGGGCCAACCTGTTGGATAAGGATAGAGAGGTGTAGGTAATAAAACTTATAAAAGTTAGGGCGCTTAAAAATTAGATGGAGGGTAGGGAGAGGCAGGGTACACGACAAATGGGGCCCGAGAAATTGTAAAGTATAATACTGGTATTAGACATTACAATTTGTAGGGCCCAGTCCGTCAGGTTGGGAGGTGTAATAAGAGTTAGGGCCCTTAGGGCGCTGAAGGAGGGCAGCGAGAGGCAGGGTACACAACAGATTGGGGCCTAGAAATTGCAATGTCTAATACCGGTTTTACACATTGCCTAAATCGGGCCCTAAAGACAAGGACGCTGCAATACGTCCAAACCAAACGTGTCTAACGTAATGCAGCGTCCTTATCGTTAGTGCGCGATTTAGGCAGGTGTAATATCGGCATTAAAGTGGTCGGGCTATTATTTTGCTGTTTAATGTGTTTTGTAGCGTCCTGAGCTGGCCCGGGTGAATTCCTACCCGGGCCACCAAGCCGATAGCACCACACAGGCCGTCGATGGACAGTACGCCACCGTATAATTCGTATAGAAATACCTTACCTTACCTTAGCATTTACAAAGATTGCATATACACGGGAAAATTCGACCGGTGCGGCTGTCACCCGGGTGGCCAAGTGGTTAAGGCGTCTGCCGCGAATGCAGAAGACGCTGGTTCGATCCCAGCCCTGGGCACCGGAGGCCTAGGTCACTTTTACTTTTGTATATGACATCTATATAAATTTAGAAATTATTTATTATATATTTGATAAATCTTACAGCTATCATTACAGTAGCCCAATGCGATAGTGTAGGCCTTCTAAAAGCATAATAATAATAGTATAATGGAGTCATTGACGACTAAATGACCGTTCTATTCGATTGCAGAATTTCTACCGATTTCTTCCCCCGGTATACAACTTTTGCCGACAGATGTCGCTAGGCGTTCGCCTAAGATACCCCTCCCTCCTCCTTGTGTCGTGTTCCTCATTGCTGAGGGTCGTGGCCTCCATGAATCAATTTGCGGACAACCGCTTTCCACTTATTGCGGTCTTCGGCAGCATGTAGGGCATCGTGAACCTTTGTTTTTGTACCGTCACGTATCTGATCCGTCCAACGCATTGGGCTTTTTCCTCTCGGTCGCCTTCCCTGGACTTTACCCGTCACCATGAGCATTTCCAGGTTGTCATTTTTCTTCCTGGCTATGTGCCCGAAGAATTCACAAATCCTACGGAGACAAATCGTAGACAGCCTAAGATACATATGAAGGATACTTGGCACTTTTAATTTATTCAGTAAACTGACTCTAGGTCCACCACTGTAAGATGACCCCAACCTCGCCAACGCCGATGCCCTCAGAGTTCCCGCCCCAGCGGCCCGATGTCGCCTATGGTTTGTACCATTTATGGCCTTCTCCGCGACGGAATAGATAAAGTGGTACCGCGCTACACCTACAAGTTTCGCCGGCGTGCAACCTGAGCGTATCAAGAGCGAAGCAAGAGCGAATTCGTGCAGCGCGGATCCGCGATTTCGTTTCCGTACTTGATTCGCTCTCGATTAATGGCCACACACAACACAACAATACAATGCGTTGTGCTCTGAAGAAAAGAGATAAGAGAGATCTTTATTGCGACCAAAAATACATAATATAATGTACATGGATCCACATAGGCAACATAAATTGGTAACACAAATACACATTCATGTCTAACTATGTACTTATAATTATAACTAATAATACTCATAACGGTTTTTGTATAATATACAGACACTCAGCCACAGGTTTGATATGATGCCCACGGCAGCTTTTTATCACCGCACCGCTCACCGCCGGCAGGGTGTTCATCTTCACACCCTGGCCCATAATGGATCGCGCACTGATGTACGGTTTAAGAGGAATTTCCTCCCACGAACGCTGCGGCTGTGGAATGAACTCCCTGCCTAGATTTTCCCAGCGGGCTAAGTATGAGGTTCTTCAAAAAAGGAGTGTGAATCCTCTGGGGTCGCAGGCTACGGTAACTGCTTACCATCAGGCGGGCCGTATGCTTGTTTGCCACCGTCGTGGTATTAAAAAAAACATGGCGAAGCGTGTAGCGACAAACCGCGCAACGCGGTATCGTTTCCGCCGCGGAGATGTGCAAAGAGAATTACGTAAAGATCATCCATTTACGGCTGTGTTTTCACCAGTATGAAGAACCAATAGAATCACTTCATTTACCTAGCTGTAGGATTGGTTCTTAACAAACACATTCCTCACAATGCATCCTCGCTCATCTCTGGTGGAAATGCAGCCTAAATGTCACCATTTAACAGAATGGATCAAAATAGCCCCTGCGAACGGTCTCATAGCGGAAGCCCTGAGCAACACCTTGAGAGACTTTCGCTACGAGGTTGTGGTTGGATCAAAGGTCAGATACAGAAGGCGGTTATCCTGGACACGGCGCGCAAGTTGTAAAATGGGGAAGGGGAAACGTATATAACATTGTGTAGTTGCTCGTCTAAAATGGGTCGGTATGTTTTACTCCATAACGTGGTGCTTACATGAGTCACATTAAAGTTAGGGCCAGACGGCATACAACCACAGCCCTCTACCACGAGACCTTGGCAGAAAACAGAGATTTTAAACCATGTGGCCCGTGGCTGATGCCAAATTCTACATGACCTTTAAACGCCCTTGGTGGCTAGGCGTGCTCTGCCAACCATTGGCTGGCCACGCTTTGAACACACTGAAGTTGGGAGCTTGTGGTCAACCATGTAGACGCTCGCTTCAACCAGTTTAACCAAGGTCACGTGGCAGAATCTGCGGCTATCTGCCGTCTGGCCCTTCTTTAAGAAAGTGGCGAAAGATATGAAGATAGACAATAGAATGTGGTGTGATGTGTGATATCGTCAGCAGCATAAAAAACGCGGTTCAAAATGAATTCAAACTTTTTTATCCATTATTTTTATATTTGCTCTTAAGAATAAAGTTGTAGCATACAGCATTTTAGAGCTACGTCTACTGCTGTGACCTTGAACCTGTGTATAAGTAGCGGGCTTGGCGTTAAAAAATATCTCTCTTTTATCTTATCTCCACGCGCTTTTATTCTCTTAGGGCCTGTTTCACAATCTCCAGATAAACTTATCTGCCAGGAGGTTCTCTGTGGCCAGTTAAAATTATTGCTATGCTTTTCTCCAGTCATATAAAAGAAAAGGACAGCAAACATTTATCTGACAGATATGAACCTAGAGATAGACCTGGAGATTGTGAAACAGGCCATTAAACTCTTATCCCCTTATTTATGGATGGTACAAGAAGGATATAAATCTCTATGTTACAAAAGTGTCCGTCAAAAGGCGATAAACTGATGGCGCCACAATGATATTAAATTTGATTAAATTAATTTTGAAATTAAATCCAAAATAATTATTTGCGGAGATGAAAAACACTCTGAATATTAATTTTACTTAGAAAGTCATATAAGTATTAAATATCGGTAATTCATTTCAAATGCTGAACTATACCTAGCGCCACCCGGAGATATTTGGAACTATTGTTTAGTGCTTACCACTGGACACTTTTTCGACCGTTTTCCTAGAAGAGAGTTCCATCCTTGCTATACCATCCATACCCTTATTCATAAACGGCCACTAAAGTTAAGAGATCGCTGATAATTGTTTGTCCCTTTCCCTCATATAAGTTGGACGGAAAGGGACAAACGATTGTCAGAGGCCTCTTAACTTTAGTAGACGTTTATGAATAAGGGGGTTAAATAATAACGTGATGATAATATCTGTTTGAAATACACCCGCTAACCTCCTCGGATTCGGATAGCTGGGAGAGAAACCTCATGCGGGCAAAGTTATCTAATTCAAGGGCCCTCGCCCTGCTAGATGGGTAGCCCATGTAATGAGGCCATGCGCTTACCTATCGGGGGATAAAAGCCTGTAGGTAGAGGAAACTGGGCAACAGAAGAACATGATGTCACGATTCTCAGTACTAGGGAACGACTGATGATGATGAGATACATCTGCTATAGTCCCCTTTAATTAAACGTTATATTCTCAGGATGTGACAACTTCCAAGTCGGTGGGACGGGGAGTGGGGAAACTGGTGGTGCGCCACTCAAGGCGTCCAGCTACCGTGGAGCCGGCCTGAATTGGCCTAGCAGAGGTAGTGTTGAGTTACTCACTCGTGAATGACTTTATTTCTACCGTTAATCAGGTTTTTTGGCGCAACTGAGACCTACTATAGTATGTATGTATAGGATGACTCACACCAGCTGAGACCACCCAGCACGAATCGATAATAATTAATTGTTAATTTTCCTAATGTAATATGATACCATGTAACTTGATATTGTAAACATTTAAATAATATTCTATTTTCTCTAACCTTGTACTTTGGACACACGACGAGAACAAAGGATTGAGTTTACCTATAAAAGTCCGTATGTTTTCTAGACAATTACACTTATACTCCGACTGTTGCGTGTATCATTTACCTGCGCTCCACGTCCATTACCACACTACTACCTACTCTTACAGAGGTGCGTAGGTCTAAGTGTAATTTCCTATTCGTGTTTTTGAAAATATAACTACTTATAGGTCACAGGAAGCGCTGGTGGCCTGGCGGTAAAACGTTATACTTTCAATCCGAAGGTTTTAAACCCTGGCTCGTACCCTTGAGTTTTTCGGAACTTATGTACGAAATATCATTTGATGTTTACCAGTCGCTTTTCGGTGAAGGAAAACATCGTGATAAAACCGGATCTAATTCCAACAAGGCCTAGTTTCCCCTCTTGGTTGAAAGGTCGGATGGCAGTCGCTCTCGTAAAAACTAGTGCCTACGCCAATTTCTGGGATTAAGTTGCCGAGCGGACCCCAGGTTCAATAGAGCAATAGCTGAGTAAAACGCTAGGAGGAAAAGAAGAACTACTTAGGTCACGGACTTGATGCTCACGAAGTCGCAAGCTCGCGACCGGCGGCGCGAATTGCGGCGCGGCGAGACGAGCGGCCGCCGCTGTCATCAAAAACAGCTCCATTCAATTCTATAGATTTTGATCGAGTCGTTTGGAACGGTAGGCGCCAGCGGCAGGTTCGCGCGACTAGATTAAAATGTATTAACTTAAGTCACTTTAGTCATTTCGCGCGACATGTTACGGAGAGTTTAGGTCTCTACCTTCAAGCACTAAGAGTGCTATTTGAACCGGCCCGTAGCGCGTACTGCAGATCACAGAGCCGCAGTTAATTAACGCGCGCGGGACTGCCGACAGGTGTGCGGGATGATGATGAGAACCAGCCTGCAAATATCTGTCAGTGTGTCGTGTCGTTTGTTTATCGTCGCTCATGTCGGATGAACCAAATACGCTGCAAAACACATTAGCAGCGCCGGCGCAAGATCACCCTCAACAAGCTCTGTCAGAGCGCGCGACACACGCGGCACGCCGCGCCGGAAGCAGCCCGGCAGTCGGCAACGCGACATGCAACTGCGCTACGGCCAAGCGCAAATAGCACTCTTAGTGCTTGAAGATGGAGACCTAAGCTCTCCGAAACATGTCGCGCGAAGTGACTAAAGCGACGTGAGTGCAACCCTTATATTTTATAGTGTTAGTATATCTCACTAAAGTTTAAATTTATTGTATTAACTTGAATGAGGCTGCTTTGGATGTCATTAAGTCTAATGTATTGAATCAGTTACCAATCAATGTGTTTATGACATAATATTTCCGGCAGAATTTTCATTAATGTTATAGATGAAGTGTACACCCGGAGGTTATCGCGGTGCTCGGACTCCTTCGCGAGGTCCTTACGGCAGTACCCGTCCATGACCCCAGAACGCTCCGCTGAGGTCCTGGAGCGCCTGGTGACCTACGCCATGCCGAGGACTTGTAAGTGTCGTTTTCCATTTTGACTCCGAGGTCCACCACCGTATAACTACCAGGTGTCTCACCTACGCGATATTAAGGACATGTAAGTTTGTCGTTTTTCATTTTGACTCCGAGTTCCACCACCGCATAACTGCCAGGCGCCTTCACCTACGCGATTCAAAGGTCTTGTCCACCACCAGGTGTCTTCAACCAAAGCTACGACTACGTGGGCTTGTAAGTTAGTCATTTTCCATTTTGAGTTGACTCTGAGGTCCACCTCCAGATTACTGTCAGGCGCCTTTGTCGACACTATGACAAGGACTTGTGAGTTTGTTTGGACCTCCCACTCTGAGATTTTCCACCACCAGCCACTTAACTGCCAGGCATCTTCACTTACATACACCTTGTGAGAGTTGGGAGTTTGCCTTGGTTTCGATTTTGATTGGATCTCTGAGGTCCACCACCGCATAACTGAAACATAAGAATGTAATGTTCAAAATTTCAAGATTCTACTTTCAGTGATTTAGGCTGCTTGCTGTTTAAGTATTTGTAACAACTCAAAAGTCAAAACGAACCCGCTCAACATAATGCTCTTATTAGCTTGGGTCTGACCATAAACCATAGCACTGGTGATGCCACGACATATAACACAAAAACCAAAATATAAATACTTGAAAGTTTCATCAAGATATCTATGCCGCACGAATTTTTTTAGTTCGCACTTGAACTTTCAGACCGTTCCCCCCGCCACTCCCCGCACCGCAGCCCGCAGCGGGAGGTGGCCAGCCGCAAGTATGAGGACTACAGGCCTAGGGCGCCCGAGGAGGACCCGACTAGAGACAGGCGCGAGGAGTTCAGTCATTTCAGGTGATTCTCATGCTATTTTCTAACAAGTATCAAGTTTCTGAACTGCAGGGTCTGTGCAGTGCCATCTACCGCAAATGGTCTCAGTTACTTGTGGTCGCTGTAAAAAAAAAACTCAACTTCTTTTCAATAGATGGCACTACGATATCGAAAACGGAGGTATAGATAGACGCACCACACACTTAGCGGAATTCAGCTACTATAGAGAAAAAAACAGCAGGAGTGCGATTTTTGAATCTCACCAAGTGACTAATTCTCACCGATGTGAGTGATTTCCGAAAGTAAATCACTCACATCGGTGAGAATTAGTCACTTGGTGAGATTCAAAAATCGCACTCCTGGATGACGGTTATCCGGCTGAAAATTGTATGTGGTTCCATAAAAAACCTCAGCTACAAATTTCCTACTTTTTTCACACATTAGCTTGAACCCGAATAATTTATGGTGTGCTTCAAATATTTGTAAGTTAAATTTCAACCACTTTCCGGTGTCTGATTGAGCTGAAATTTGGTATACGTAAGTTTTCGTAATTTACATGACAAGCTATCTACTAGGTACTGTCAGCAATAAAAGTGTGTACCAATCTGACCATGTCTAATGAATGACTATAATATGTGTAACAAAAAATATATATTTTGGAGTGTTTTTTTTTCTATGATGTCTACGAGTAGCTGAATTCCGCTCAAAAATGTGATCCTGAATTTTGGGGTTACGCGATTTTGCATAGACACGGTCAGAGACCGTCCCTCCGCCACTCCTCGCACCGCAGCCCGCAGCGGGAGGCGGTCAGCCCCAAGTATGAGGACTACAGGCCTAGGGCGTCCGAGGAGGGCCCGACTAGGGATAGGCGTGAGGAGTTCACTCATTTCAGGTGATTCTCATGTTATTTTGTAACAAGCATCATCGAGGAGTATACAGGATCCTAAAGAGTTGGAAACGCGCATGTGACACCTCTGGAGTTACAGGCGTTGCGGTAGCTGCTTACCACCAAGCGAGCCATATACTTGTTTGCCACCGTGGTTGTTTTAAGAAAAAACCGACCAAGTGTGAGTCGGACTCGCGCACCGAGGGTTCCGTACAAACCTGTAGGTATAACTTTAAAATTATTAAAAATATTTTTATTATATGATGAATATGATGATGTAACTAAAAATTTACGGTTTTCGCAATTTTTCCTTTATCTGTGCTATAAGACGTCGCTTCGTACTAAGATTCTGAGTTCACGGGAAGTGCCCTTTAGGATTTGAGTTTCTTGCGAGTACTCAGTTTCAAAATATGCGACTTAAATAGCTATTTCTTTTGATTGCGTTGACATAAAAGTTTGGTTTTGCTACATCTGAAAGGTCCTATAGCCCTGAGTATTTGACATGAATTTCAATTTAATACCTCCACGCGTTTACGAGGAAAAAGGTAGTAAGTAAGTTTAAAATTTAAAAAAATATTTTATTGTATGATTTTACTTTTTTACTAAAAATGTTTACTTTTTGTAATTTTTCCATTGTCTATGCTATATGACGTTGCTACGTGCCAAACTTCAAGTTTCTGAGTTCACGGGAAGTACCCCGTAGGTTTTGCGAGTGCCAAAAACAAAACAAACAAAAACTCTAAAATTTGCAGCATAAACGACTGTATCTTTTGATTGCGTTGGCTTTTAAGTTTGATTTTTTTCACAGCTCCAAGGGTCAATAGACTTGAGTATTTGATATAAATCTCAGCTTGATACCTCCACGCGTTGCGTTCCTGAGAAAAATGGTCTTGACAGACAGACACACAAACAGACAGACAGACAGACAGACGGACAACAAAGTGATCCTATAAGGGTTCCGTTTTTTCTTTCGAGGTACGGAACCCTAAAAAGCTACATATAATACCAGGGGCCCGTTCCTCAAAAGCTTGTGACTTGTAATACAAGCATGTCACTTTTCGACATCTTTTGCTAGAAACTGCAAGGTCTATACACGCGCCATCTATCGCGTCACTAACGCAACTTGGTCTCATAGTTCGTAGTAGTAGTTATATACATTTTGTTATCGCTGTCAAAAAAAAATCTTCTCGCGTCCCTTCAATAGATGGCGCTGTGGTACCAGATACTGAAAATAAAGGTATGTTATTTTATTTACATAAAGCTCTATAAATGGAGTACGCTTCGCCTCATCTTTCCAAACAAAAAAGTCTGCCAAAATCTGAGGAGGGCGAGGTAGCACGCATGTGAAGTTTTCAAGTCAAAGGTACATCGTTGTCGGTTATTAATACAGTTTATTTCTAAATGATTTTTTATGGCAGCAACGCTTTATTGACAACCGACAAAGATGTACCTTTGACTTGAAAACACAAAAAATATTTGACATTATTTTTATACTTCATAACACTAAATGGAGCAATAGATAGTCGACTGTACAAATGTTAACATATGGTTCATTATTGGATGCAGTCTTTGCAAATGTCAAACAAAAAAGCCAAGGATCATTTTTGATTGTATTTTCAAACAACATATAGAGAGGCCTTATTCCCATGAACGTTCCTCAATTTCATGAAATCTTACTCGATAGATGGCGGTAGCGCTCAGTACGCGACCGCTGGCAATGATCGACGATCGAACGATCTTGATCGTTTTCAACTTCAATTACAAGTAATAGTACATTACGTACCACGGACTGTAAAAGAAAGAAAGCCCGAAATCGCAAGTATTTGTGACCCGAGCCGCAGGCGAGGGTTGTAAATATGCGATAGAGGGCTTTCTTTTTTACTGCCCGTGGTGAGTACACAATTTTACGTCTCCACCTGGCCATAATGCGAGTTTTACCGTACGCGTTGCGTGCGGTAATACTCACATTATGGCCAGGTGTGACGTAAAATTCTTTTTACGCATAAGTTACACACAGGCTATTTATTTTCTTTTATATGGAAGATACTACTAATTAAAGTATGTAGTAGGGACTGTTGGGGATACTTTTCGAATTAAAAGTATAATAAATTTCGAATTTCGAAAATTAGGTTTATTTAGTATTGTATAGACTGTTTTACACTTATGTTTCATTTTTTACCCTCCTTCAATATGCCTTTATTCGATAGGAAATATTTTATTACTTATACATACATAGGTGGTATTTTTTTTATTCCAATATGGCTGAAATTTTTTTTTTGTAGAAATGGTCATGGTTGCAAATTTCGACTACTTCGGGTGTGTAGATTACGAAAATGATCATCGTCATGGTAGTCATTTTCGACTAACTCAGGATGTGCAGAATTTAAAAATAATGGTTATTTTAAAAACAAAGATGGCGGTCATACACTTTATGGTAAAAATCGTTATGGTAGTAATTTCCGATTAATTCAGGGGTGTAGATTTCGGAAAAAAGGACGGTTTTAAAATCAATGATGGCGGAAACGGAAAATTCTGTCAAAATCGTCATGGTAGTCATTTCCGACTAATTCGGGTAAGCAGATATCGAAAATAATGTCTATTTTGAAATCCAAGATGGCGGTCATACACTTTTTTTGTAAAAATCGTCATGGTAGTCATTTCCGATTAATTCAGAGGTGTAGATTTCGAAAATAAGGTCCGTTTTAAAATCAAAGATGGCGGAAACGGAAAATTCTGTCAAAATCGTCATGGTAGTCATTTCCGACTAATTCGGGTAAGCAAATATCGAAAATAATGTCTATTTTGAAATCCAAGATGGCGGTCATACACTTTTTTTGTAAAAATCGTTATGGTAGTCATTTTAGATTAATTCAGGGTTGTAGATTTCGAAAATAAGGTCCTTTTTAAAATCGAAGATGGCGGAAACGGAAAATTCTGTCAAAATCGTCATGGTAGTCATTTCTGACTAATTCGGGTAAGCAAATATCGAAAATAATGTCTATTTCGAAATCCAAGATGGCGGTCATACACTTTTTTGTAAAAATCGTTATGGTAGTCATTTTCGATTAATTCAGGGGACTAGATTTCGAAAATAAGGACCGTTTTAAAATCAAAGATGGCGGAAACGGAAAATTTTGTCAAAATCGTCATGGTAGTCATTTCCGACTAATTCGTGTAAGCAGATATCGAAAATAATGTCTATTTTGAAATCCAAGATGGCGGTCAAACACTTTTTTGGTAAAAATCGTTATGGTAGTCATTTTCGGTTAATTTAGGGGTGTAGATTTCGAAAATAAGGTCCGTTTTAAAATCGAAGATGGCGGAAACGGAAAATTCTGTCAAAATCGTCATGGTAGTCATTTCCGACTAATTCGGGTAAGCAGATATCGAAAATAATGTCTATTTTGAAATCCAAGATGGCGGTCATACACTTTTTTGTAAAAATCGTTATGGTAGTCATTTTCGATTAATTAAGGTGTGTAGATTTCGAAAACAAGGACCGTTTTAAAATCAAAGATGGCGGAAACGGAAAATTCTGTCAAAATCGTCATGGTAGTCGTCTTCGACTAATTCGGGGGTGTAGATCTCGAAAATGATGTCTATTTTGAAATCGAAGATGGCGGTCATACACTTTTTTGTAAAAATCGTTATGGTAGTCATTTTCGATTAATGCAGGGGTGTAGATTTCGCAAATAAGGCCGTTTTAAAATAAAAGATGGCGGAAACGGAAAATTCTGTCAAAATCGTCATGGTAGTCATTCCGACTAATTTGGGTAAGCAGATATCGAAAATAATGTCTATTTCGAAATCGAAATGTTGGTTATACACTTTTTTTGTAAAAATCGTTAAATTTGTCATGGTAGTCATTTTCGACTAATTAGGGTGTGCAGATTTCGAAAATAATGTCTATTTAGAAATCCAAGATGGCGGTCAAACACTTTATGGTAAAAATAGTTATGGTAGTCATATCCGATTAATTCAGGGGTGTAGATTTCGGAAAAAAGGACGGTTTGAAAATCAAAGATGGCGGAAACGGAAAATTTTGGTCATAATCGTCATGGTAGTCATTTCCGACTAATTCGGGTGTGCAGATTTCGAAACTAATGTCTATTTAGAAATCCAAGATGGCGGTCAGACACTTTTTTGGTAAAAATCGTTATGGTAGTCATTTTCGATTAATTCAGGGGTGTAGATTTCGAAAATAAGGTGCGTTTTAAAATCAAAGATGGCGGAAACAGAAAATTCTGTCAAAATCGTCATGGTAGTCATTTCCGACTAATTCGGGTAAGCAGATATCGAAAATAATGTCTATTTTGAAATCCAAGATGGCGGTCAAACACTTTTTTGGTAAAAAATCGTTATGGTAGTCATTTTCGGTTAAGTTAGGGGTGCAGATTTCGAAAATAAGGTCCTTTTTAAAATCGAAGATGGCGGAAATGGAAAATTCTGTCAAAATCGTCATGGTAGTCATTTCCGACTAATTCGGGTAAGCAGATATCGAAAATAATGTCTATTTTGAAATCGAAGATGGCGGTCATACACTTTTTTTTGTAAAAATCGTTACAGTAGTCATCTTCGACTACTGCAGGGATATATATTTCAAAAAAAAGACCGTTTTAAAATACAAGATGGCAGAAATAGTAAATTTTGTCAAAATCTTCATGGTAGTCATTTTCGACTAATAAGGGTGTGCAGATTTCTAAAATGATGTCTATTTTGAAATCCAAGACCGCGGTCATACACTTTTTTAGTAAAAATCATCATGTTAGTCGTTTTCAATTAATTCAGGGGTGTAGATTTCGATATAAGGACCGATTTGAGATCCAATATGGGTGTTAAAGGACAATTATTGTAAAGATCGTCATGGTAGTCATTTTTACTAATTTACGTGTGTAGATTTATAAAATGAGGACCCTTTTAAAATCAAAGATGGCGGAAACGGAAAATTCTGTCAAAATCGTCATGGTAGTCATTTTTGACTAATTCGGGTAAGCAGATCGATATCATTATTTTCGATAAAATAATGTCTATTTTGAAATCCAAGATGGCGGTCATACACCTTTTTGGTAAAAATCGTTACAGTAGTCATTTTAGACTACTGCAGGGATGTACATTTCAAAAATAAAGACCGTTTTAAAATTCAAGATGGCAGAAATGGTAAATTTTGTGAAAATCGTCATGGTAGTCATTTTGACTAATTTGGGTGTGCAGATTTCGAAAATAATGTCTATTTTGAAATCCAAGATGGCGGCCATACACTTTTTACTTGAAAATCGTAATGGACGTCATTTCTAATCAATTCTGGGATGAATAATTCGAAAATAAGGACCGTTTTAAACTCAAAGATGGGGGAACTGAAAATTTTGTCAAAATCGTCATGGTTGTCGTCTTTGACTAATTTGGGTGTGCAGATTTTGAAAATAATGTCTGCTTTAAAATCCAAGATGGCGATCAAACACTTTTTGGTGAAAATCCATATGGTAGTCATTTCCGATTAATTCAAGTGTGTAGATTTCGAAAATAAGGACCGTTTTAAAATCAAAGATGGCGGAAATGAAAAATTATAAATTCGTCATGGAAGTCGTTTTCGACTATTTCGGTAATTGTGGAAAATAATGTCTATTTTGAAAGCCAAGATGGCGATCACACACTTTACTTGTTATTTTAGCCATTTTCGATTAATTCAGGCGTGTAGATTTCAAAAATAAAGTCCGTTTCAAAATCCAAGATGGCAGAAATGGTCATTAATTTATAAAAATCGTTGGTATTCAGATATGTCGATTTCAAAAACAAATTCTGTTTTATAATTCAAGACTGCTGCCATATACTTTTTTGTATCCCCGATTGAATCGAAAAGGACTACCATAACGACAAATTGAACGATTTTTACAAAAAAAGTGTACGACCACCATTTGGATTTCAAAATAGACATTATTTTCGAAATCTGCACACCCTAATTAGTCGGAAATGACTACAATGACGGATTTGACAGAATTTTCCGTTTCCGCCATCTTTGATTTTAAAAAGGTCCTTATTTTCGAAATCTACACCCCTGAATTAATCGAAAATGACTACCATAACGATTTTTACAAAAAAAGTGTATGACCGCCATCTTGGATTTCAAAATAGACATTATTTTCGATATCTGCTTACCCGAATTAGTCGGAAATGACTACCATGACGATTCTGACAGAATTTTCCATTTCCGCCATCTTTGATTTTAAAACGGACCTTAGTTTCGAAATCTACACCCCTGAATTAATCGAAAATGACTACCATAACGATTTTTACAAAAAAGTGTATGACCGCCATCTTGGATTTCAAAATAGACATTATTTTCGATATCTGCTTACCCGAATTAGTCGGAAATGACTACCATGACGATTCTGAAAAAATTTTCCGTTTCCGCCATCTTTGATTTTAAAACGGTCCTTATTTGCGAAATCTACACCCCTGAATTAATCAGAAATGTCTACCATAACGATTTTTACAAAAAAAGTGTTTGACCGCCATCTTGGATGTCTAAATAGACATTATTTTCGAAATCTGCACACCCTAATTAGTCGGAAATGACTACCATGACGATTTTGACAGAATTTTCCGTTTCCGCCATCTTTGATTTTAAAACGGACCTTATTTTCGAAATCTACACCCCTGAATTAATCGAAAATGACTACCATAACGATTTTTACCAAAAAAGTGTTTGACCGCCATCTTGGATTTCTAAATAGATATTAGTTTCGAAATCTGCACACCCGAATTAGTCGGAAATGACTACCATGACGATTATGACCAAAATTTTCCGTTTCCGCCATCTTTGATTTTCAAACCGTCCTTTTTTCCGAAATCTACACCCCTGAATTAATCGGATATGACTACCGTAACGATTTTTATCATAAAGTGTTTGACCGCCATCTTGGATTTCTAAATAGACATTATTTTCGAAATCTGCACACCCTAATTAGTCGAAAATGACTACCATGACAAATTTAACGATTTTTACAAAAAAAGTGTATAACCAACATTTCGATTTCGAAATAGACATTATTTTCGATATCTGCTTACCCAAATTAGTCGGAATGACTACCATGACGATTTTGACAGAATTTTCCGTTTCCGCCATCTTTTATTTTAAAACGGCCTTATTTGCGAAATCTACACCCCTGCATTAATCGAAAATGACTACCATAACGATTTTTACAAAAAAGTGTATGACCGCCATCTTCGATTTCAAAATAGACATCATTTTCGAGATCTACACCCCCGAATTAGTCGAAGACGATTACCATGACGATTTTGACAGAATTTTCCGTTTCCGCCATCTTTGATTTTAAAACGGTCCTTGTTTTCGAAATCTACACACCTTAATTAATCGAAAATGACTACCATAACGATTTTTACAAAAAAGTGTATGACCGCCATCTTGGATTTCAAAATAGACATTATTTTCGATATCTGCTTACCCGAATTAGTCGGAAATGACTACCATGACGATTTTGACAGAATTTTCCGTTTCCGCCATCTTCGATTTTAAAACGGACCTTATTTTCGAAATCTACACCCCTAAATTAACCGAAAATGACTACCATAACGATTTTTACCAAAAAAGTGTTTGACCGCCATCTTGGATTTCAAAATAGACATTATTTTCGATATCTGCTTACACGATTTAGTCGGAAATGACTACCATGACGATTTTGACAGAATTTTCCGTTTCCGCCATCTTTTATTTTAAAACGGTCCTTATTTGCGAAATCTACACCCCTGCATTAATCGAAAATGACTACCATAACGATTTTTACAAAAAAGTGTATGAGCGCCATCTTCGATTTCAAAATAGACATCATTTTCGAAATCTACACCCCCGAATTAGTCGAAGACGACTACCATGACGATTTTGACAGAATTTTCCGTTTCCGCCATCTTCGATTTTAAAACGGACCTTATTTTCGAAATCTACACCACTAAATTAACCGAAAATGACTACCATAACGATTTTTACCAAAAAAGTGTTTGGCCGCCATCTTGGATTTCAAAATCGACACTATTTTCGATATCTGCTTACCCGAATTAGTCGGAAATGACTACCATGACGATTTTGACAGAATTTTCCGTTTCCGCCATCTTTGATTTTAAAACGGACCTTATTTTCGAAATCTACACCCCTGAATTAATCGAAAATGACTACCATAACGATTTTTACAAAAAAGTGTATGACCGCCATCTTGGATTTGAAAATAGACAATATTTTCGAAATCTGCACACCCAAATTAGTCGAAAATGGCTACCGTGACAAATTTAACGGATTTTACACAAAAAGTGTTTGACCGCCATCTTGGATGTCTAAATAGATATTATTTTCGAAATCTGCACACCCTAATTAGTCGGAAATGACTACCATGACGATTTTGACAGAATTTTCCGTTTCCGCCATCTTTGATTTTAAAACGGTCCTTATTTGCGAAATCTACACCCCTGAATTAATCGAAAATGACTAACATAACGATTTTTACAAAAAAAGTGTATGACCGCCATCTTGGATTTCAAAATAGACATTATTTTCGATATCTGCTTACCCGAATTAGTCGGAAATGACTACCATGACGATTCTGACAAAATTTTCCGTTTCCGCCATCTTTGATTTTAAAACGGTCCTTATTTGCGAAATCTACACCCCTGAATTAATCGGAAATGTCTACCATAACGATTTTTACAAAAAAAGTGTTTGACCGCCATCTTGGATTTCTAAATAGACATTAGTTTCGAAATCTGCACACCCGAATTAGTCGGAAATGACTACAATGACGGATTTGACAGAATTTTCCGTTTCCGCCATCTTTGATTTTAAAAAGGTCCTTATTTTCGAAATCTACACCCCTGAATTAATCGAAAATGACTACCATAACGATTTTTACAAAAAAAGTGTATGACCGCCATCTTGGATTTCAAAATAGACATTATTTTCGATATCTGCTTACCCGAATTAGTCGGAAATGACTACCATGACGATTCTGACAGAATTTTCCATTTCCGCCATCTTTGATTTTAAAACGGACCTTAGTTTCGAAATCTACACCCCTGAATTAATCGAAAATGACTACCATAACGATTTTTACAAAAAAGTGTATGACCGCCATCTTGGATTTCAAAATAGACATTATTTTCGATATCTGCTTACCCGAATTAGTCGGAAATGACTACCATGACGATTCTGACAAAATTTTCCGTTTCCGTCATCTTTGATTTTAAAACGGTCCTTATTTGCGAAATCTACACCCCTGAATTAATCAGAAATGTCTACCATAACGATTTTTACAAAAAAAGTGTTTGACCGCCATCTTGGATGTCTAAATAGATATTATTTTCGAAATCTGCACACCCTAATTAGTCGGAAATGACTACCATGACGATTTTGACAGAATTTTCCGTTTCCGCCATCTTTGATTTTAAAACGGACCTTATTTTCGAAATCTACACCCCTGAATTAATCGAAAATGACTACCATAACGATTTTTACCAAAAAAGTGTTTGACCGCCATCTTGGATTTCTAAATAGATATTAGTTTCGAAATCTGCACACCCGAATTAGTCGGAAATGACTACCATGACGATTATGACCAAAATTTTCCGTTTCCGCCATCTTTGATTTTCAAACCGTCCTTTTTTCCGAAATCTACACCCCTGAATTAATCGGATATGACTACCATAACGATTTTTATCATAAAGTGTTTGACCGCCATCTTGGATTTCTAAATAGACATTATTTTCGAAATCTGCACACCCTAATTAGTCGTAAATGACTACCATGACAAATTTAACGATTTTTACAAAAAAAGTGTATAACCAACATTTCGATTTCGAAATAGACATTATTTTCGATATCTGCTTACCCAAATTAGTCGGAATGACTACCATGACGATTTTGACAGAATTTTCCGTTTCCGCCATCTTTTATTTTAAAACGGCCTTATTTGCGAAATCTACACCCCTGCATTAATCGAAAATGACTACCATAACGATTTTTACAAAAAAGTGTATGACCGCCATCTTCGATTTCAAAATAGACATCATTTTCGAGATCTACACCCCCGAATTAGTCGAAGACGACTACCATGACGATTTTGACAGAATTTTCCGTTTCCGCCATCTTTGATTTTAAAACGGTCCTTGTTTTCGAAATCTACACACCTTAATTAATCGAAAATGACTACCATAACGATTTTTACAAAAAAGTGTATGACCGCCATCTTGGATTTCAAAATAGACATTATTTTCGATATCTGCTTACCCGAATTAGTCGGAAATGACTACCATGAAGATTTTGACAGAATTTTCCGTTTCCGCCATCTTCGATTTTAAAACGGACCTTATTTTCGAAATCTACACCCCTAAATTAACCGAAAATGACTACCATAACGATTTTTACCAAAAAAGTGTTTGACCGCCATCTTGGATTTCAAAATAGACATTATTTTCGATATCTGCTTACACGATTTAGTCGGAAATGACTACCATGACGATTTTGACAGAATTTTCCGTTTCCGCCATCTTTTATTTTAAAACGGTCCTTATTTGCGAAATCTACACCCCTGCATTAATCGAAAATGACTACCATAACGATTTTTACAAAAAAGTGTATGAGCGCCATCTTCGATTTCAAAATAGACATCATTTTCGAAATCTACACCCCCGAATTAGTCGAAGACGACTACCATGACGATTTTGACAGAATTTTCCGTTTCCGCCATCTTCGATTTTAAAACGGACCTTATTTTCGAAATCTACACCACTAAATTAACCGAAAATGACTACCATAACGATTTTTACCAAAAAAGTGTTTGGCCGCCATCTTGGATTTCAAAATCGACACTATTTTCGATATCTGCTTACCCGAATTAGTCGGAAATGACTACCATGACGATTTTGACAGAATTTTCCGTTTCCGCCATCTTTGATTTTAAAACGGACCTTATTTTCGAAATCTACACCCCTGAATTAATCGAAAATGACTACCATAACGATTTTTACAAAAAAGTGTATGACCGCCATCTTGGATTTGAAAATAGACAATATTTTCGAAATCTGCACACCCAAATTAGTCGAAAATGGCTACCGTGACAAATTTAACGGATTTTACACAAAAAGTGTTTGACCGCCATCTTGGATGTCTAAATAGATATTATTTTCGAAATCTGCACACCCTAATTAGTCGGAAATGACTACCATGACGATTTTGACAGAATTTTCCGTTTCCGCCATCTTTGATTTTAAAACGGTCCTTATTTGCGAAATCTACACCCCTGAATTAATGGAAAATGACTAACAAAACGATTTTTACAAAAAAAGTGTATGACCGCCATCTTGGATTTCAAAATAGACATTATTTTCGATATCTGCTTACCCGAATTAGTCGGAAATGACTACCATGACGATTCTGACAAAATTTTCCGTTTCCGCCATCTTTGATTTTAAAACGGTCCTTATTTGCGAAATCTACACCCCTGAATTAATCGGAAATGTCTACCATAACGATTTTTACAAAAAAAGTGTTTGACCGCCATCTTGGATTTCTAAATAGACATTAGTTTCGAAATCTGCACACCCGAATTAGTCGAAAATGACTACCATGACAAATTTAACGATTTTTACAAAAAAAGTGTATAACCAACATTTCGATTTCAAAATAGACATTATTTTCGATATCTGCTTACCCAAATTAGTCGGAAATGAATACCATGACGATTTTGACAGAATTTTCCGTTTCCGCCATCTTTTATTTTAAAACGGTCCTTATTTGCGAAATCTACACCCCTGCATTAATCGAAAATGACTACCATAACGATTTTTACAAAAAAGTGTATGACCGCCATCTTCGATTTCAAAATAGACATCATTTTCGAAATCTACACCCCCGAATTAGTCGAAGACGACTACCATGACGATTTTGACAGAATTTTCCGTTTCTGCCATCTTTGATTTTAAAACGGTCCTTATTTTCGAAATCTACACACCTAAATTAATCGAAAATGACTACCATAACGATTTTTACAAAAAAGTGTATGACCGCCATCTTGGATTTCAGAATAGACATTATTTTCGATATCTGCTTACCCGAATTAGTCGGAAATGACTACCATGACAATTTTGACAGAATTTTCCGTTTCCGCCATCTTCGATTTTAAAACGGACCTTAGTTTCGAAATCTACACCCCTAAATTAACCGAAAATGACTACCATAACGATTTTTACCAAAAAAGTATTTGACCGCCATCTTGGATTTCAAAATCGACATTATTTTCGATATCTGCTTACCCGAATTAGTCGGAAATGACTACCACGACGATTTTGCAGAATTTTCCGTTTCCGCCATCTTTGATTTTAAAACGGACCTTATTTTCGAAATCTACACCCCTGAATTAATCGAAAATGACTACCATAACGATTTTTACAAAAAAGTGTATGACCGCCATCTTCGATTTCAAAATAGACATCATTTTCGAAATCGACACCCCCGAATTAGTCGAAGACGACTACCATGACGATTTTGACAAAATTTTCCATTTCCGCCATCATGTATTTTAAAACGGTCTTTATTTTCGATTTAACGATTTTTACCAAAAAAGTGTATAACCGCCATCTTGGATTTCAAAATAGACAATATTTTCGAAATCTGCACACCCAAATTAGTCGAAAATGGCTACCGTGACAAATTTAACGGATTTTACCAAAAAAGTGTATGACCGCCATTTGGATTTCAAAATAGACATTATTTTCGATATCTGCTTACCCGAATTAGTCGGAAATGACTACCATGACGATTTTGACAGAATCTTCCGTTTCCGCCATCTTCGATTTTAAAACGGACCTTATTTTCGAAATCTACACCCCTAAATTAACCGAAAATGACTACCATAACGATTTTTACCAAAAAAGTGTTTGACCGCCATCTTGGATTTCAAAATAGACATTAGTTTCGATATCTGCTTACCCGAATTAGTCGGAAATGAGTACCATGACGATTTTGACAGAATTTTCCGTTTCCGCCATCTTTGATTTTAAAACGGACCTTAATTTCGAAATCTACACCCCTGAATTAATCGAAAATGACTACCATAACGATTTTTACAAAAAAGTGTATGACCGCCATCTTCGATTTCAAAATAGACATCATTTTCGAAATCGACACCCCCGAATTAGTCGAAGACGACTACCATGACGATTTTGACAAAATTTTCCATTTCCGCCATCTTGTATTTTAAAACGGTCTTTATTTTCGATTTAACGATTTTTACCAAAAAAGTGTATAACCGCCATCTTGGATTTCAAAATAGACAATATTTTCGAAATCTGCACACCCAAATTAGTCGAAAATGGCTACCGTGACAAATTTAACGGATTTTACCAAAAAAGTGTATGACCGCCATTTGGATTTCAAAATAGACATTATTTTCGATATCTGCTTACCCGAATTAGTCGGAAATGACTACCATGACGATTTTGACAGAATTTTCAGTTTCCGCCGTCTTTGATTTTAAAACGGTCCTCATTTTCGAAATCTACACCCCTGAATTAATCGAAAATGACTACCATAACGATTTTTACAAAAAAAGTGTTTGACCGCCATCTTGGATTTCAAAATAGACATTATTTTTGTTATTTACTTACCCGAATTAGTCGGAAATGACTACCATGACGATTTTGACAGAATTTTCCGTTTCCGCCATCTTTGATTTTAAAACGGACCTTATTTTCGAAATCTACACCCCTGAATTAATCGGAAATGACTACCATAAGGATTTTTACAAAAAAAGTGTATGACCGCCATCTTGGATTTCAAAATAGACATTATTTTCGATATCTGCTTACCCAAATTAGTCGGAAATGACTACCATGACGATTTTGACAGAATTTTCCGTTTCCGCCATCATTGATTTTAAAACCGTCCTTTTTTCCGAAATCTACACCCCTGAATTAATTGGAAATTACTACCATAACGATTTTTCCATAAAGTGTATGACCGCCATCTTTGTTTTTAAAATAACCATTATTTTTAAATTCTGCACATCCTGAGTTAGTCGAAAATGACTACCATGACGATATTGACAAAATTGTCTAGTTTTCAAATAAAAAATCATTTTACGTCACACCTGGCCATAATGTGAGTTTTACCGCACGCTTCGCTAATTGTGTACTCACCACGGGCAGTAAAAAAGAAAGCCCTCTATCGCATATTTACAACCCTCGCCTGCGGCTCGGGCCACAAATACCTGCGATTTCGGGCTTTCTTTCTTTTACAGTCCTTGGTAAGTTATATACTATAATAATATTAAAGTAAAGTAACAATCTTTTATTTCAAGGATCTTTATAATTCAATCGCACTTCTCGCAACTATAGGGCAATGGAAACCGGTCACTACGTGTTGGGGATTTCATACAACGTTACCCGTTTTAGTGGCCTCTTGGTGTATCTAGCTGGCAAACTTACGTAATGCGCGTAGGACGATTTAGCACAGGTCCGTCGTCTGTGAGCTCTCGTTCCATACTGAGCTAGAGGCGACGGCGCGATGTGTTTTGTCAAGTTTTTAACCGATTTAGAGTCATCTTCAAAAAATTACACTTTATTTAAATTTTGCGTTACAGTAATGATTTTTTTTTTCGTGGTAGATCTATAGCTGAACTTTAATATATTAATATCTTTAGGGCAGAATATTTATAGGACTTCCGTGAAAAAAATTAAATGTAAACCTGTTTTCATCAAAAAAATTGCAATATTCAGAAGGTATTTTGTCTATTATCCAAGATGAATCTTCAATTTTTCTTACCATGGCCGTCTTGAACATGATATACTGAATTGAATTGTATTCAAATTTTATGAGAAAGGTTCCCTTTATTTGAGTAATCTGAAAAAAAACCAGACGTCTAACTGCAAACTCTGAAGAGGCCTGCCAAGAGAAGCCATGTTTTTCAGGTTTTTTTCTCAAAAATGTAATATTTTTTCCCATGGCCGTCTAGATAAAGGAACGGACTATTATATGCATTAAAAGTTAATTTAAAAACACAAAGCATTTTCGCTATAACCTCCGAAGAAAATGATGCATTTCGCAAATTACGCGCATTTTGGGAATAAGGCCTCTTAAGCGCGTTAAATATGGAGAAGTGTCAAACGTCAAATAGTTACTGCCCGTCAGAAAGAAAACGATTGTCTTTAAATCGATTCTGTAAACGAAGCTTGATTTTCGATTTAGGTTAAATCTTTTATTACGGAAGTAATGATACATAAGTAAAACTGTACTTACATCTGAAATGGTGTTTCATCTTTTTGTAAACTAGACGAAATATAACATTTTTTACATCCAAAAACAGCGCATAAGTGCATTTTCACGGAGCTTGTTATCCATTGACAGCGATGACGAAAATGCGTGACATCGATTATTGAAATAGTTTTTATAGATGTACTAGACCTTCCTGCCAATCCTTTTGACAGAGGCCTAAGGCCTCTCCTGGTTTAGAACTCTCTGGTTATTTATAATCCCAATTTTCTTATTTGAAGTTTATTTTCAACAGACTTCAAGATTTCGAAGGAGGTTCTCAATTCGACGGGATCTTTGTTTTTGATATTTTTTTATGAATGTTTAACGATTATTCGACGGCTGGCCGATTTGGAAAATTCTTTTTTTAGGGTTCCGTAGTCAACTAGGAACCCTTATAGTTTCGCCATGTCTGTCCGTCCGTCCGTCCGTCCGCGGATAATCTCAGTGACCGTTAGCACTAGAAAGCTGAAATTTAGTACTAATATGTATATCGATCACGCCGACAAAGTGGTAAAATAAAAAGTGGAAAAAAATGTTTTATTAGGGCACCTCCCCTATATGTAAAGTGGGAGTGTTTTTTTTTCATTTCAACCCTAACGTGTGATATATTGTTGGATAGGTATTTAAAAATGAATAGGGGTTTACTCAAATAATTTTTTGATAATGTAAATATTTTCGGAAATAATCGCTCCAGAAGTTAAAAAAAATGTGTCAAACTTTTGAACCATAAGTTTTAAAAATATGAAAAAAATCTCAAAAGTAGAACTTTATAAAAACTTTCTAGGAAAATTATGTTGAACTTGATAGGTTAAATAGTTTTTGAAAAAAAAAAATACAAAATAATTTCTGAACTAAGTTTGTAATTTAACCGTATAAGCAGGTGTTTATTGTACCTATAATTTCTACAAAATTACAATGAAATGACGTGCTTTCATATAAAGTAAAAACGGTGAAAATCGGTTCACGCAATAAAGAATTATCCCATAAAAATCATCTTTCATACTTTAAGCTCGCGCGCAATAGTTTACTTAATTTGCCGATAGATGTCACTGTACGTGGAACGCTCATATCATATCCTACATGGCGGTGTTATTTTAACTCTTAAGTGGGGACACTTACTGTGACGGACGGATAACTACGGAACCCTACACTGAGCGTGGCCCGACACGCTCTTGGCCGGTTTTTGTTTGAAAGAGTAGATATACTTCACAGTTGGTCCCATTGTCACCAGGTCAGGATCTGATGATGGGATTTCAGTATTTTTTACTGCAGCTCGAGCATTTGCTTTTGGAAAGGTGGAGGCTAAGTTAAGTCGGTTCTTTATTGTTTAAAATTACATTACAAAATATAAATATAAAGTATAACGCATTGTCTATTTGTATCACTTTTTCAAATATGAAATATCGCTCTTGCAGACGGAGCTAACGAAATTTGGACTTTCGAAGTCCGCGGTAGGCCCGTGCGCGGTATTTCTATACAAAATCGTGTTCCTGTTAATCCACGCAAACGCACTAGCGCCATCTATCGCGTGACTATCACAGCAGTTCTCTGTTACATACATTTAATTAGGCGATTTGACACTGTCAATATCAATACACCGTGTTTTTTTATTTCCTTTAATTGCAAGGGTACATTCCTGAGTTTAGAGTAAGTATATTATTATATTTCTCAAAGACGGTTCTCCTAAATAACATACTCGTAGTAAACAATTATAGTATGAGCAAAAAATAAAACGAATTTATAAGAACTAACTATGCCAATTCGTTTCCTTAATCGTACTTAACCATATGCTTAAATTAACGGAAATAAAAACACGGTGTATAACTCAACTTTCCTTTAATAGATGGCGCTATCGCTATCGGCGCTGACGCACCAGATACGGAAAACAGGAAAAATCCAAAATTTTGGAGTAGCGCGGATTTGTATAGACATCAGAGGCGGAGCGACCGTACAACTCGATTCCTAGCGGCTTCCCTAACTTTCTGACAAATGAGTATGAGCACTTCTTGGAACTCTAAAAGAAAAGGTAAGCCAAACGAACTCGAGGTTTTCAAAGGTTTTCTTCAGACTGCTAAGCACTACATTTTTGTGGTATCATTAATTGGACCCGGGTATAAAAGAGAACTATGGGTACTGTAGAGGGGGTGGTGTAGCTTCAGTTAAACACAGGGGTAGAGCTTGATAATCTTGATTTATTTGGAGTTTATTTTAAGGAACAAGCGCGCGTGGCCACGAGGCTAGGAGCCTCGATGGCAACTGATTTTCATATTTTATTCATTATTTACATTGACTTTTAATTTGAATAAATACTATTTGACATAAAACAACCAGTAATGTAGAGGTTTCTATCCAACCTCTACAGTACTGCAAATGTCATCTCGCTAAGTGTGGTAGGGCACAGCACAACGAATGTCATCTCGCTCAAATCTGGAGCAGAGCCCGACTCGGGAAGTACCTCCACCTTACAGAAAACCACAGCCAAATAGCACTAGACCCTACTCATAGTGTTGTGTTCCTGCTGGTGAGTAAGGTTTCCAAAGAGCTCAAAGAGGACCGACCCAGTGTGTTGACGATGAGGGACCCTCTTGTTTCTTTAGCCGTCAACACAGTGAGTCCTCCTTTTTGTAAAGGGTCGGCAACGCGCATGTGACGCCTTCTAGTCGTCCATAGGCTACGGTAGCTGCTTACTATCAGGCGGGCCGTATGCTTGTTTGCCACTGTCGCGGTATAAAAAGAAATGGAAAATAGAGGCAAAATAATCGTCATTTATGAAATCGAAGGGAACGTCATAATGGTAATCATTCAACATAATAGTACATTACTTACCAAAGACTGTAAAAAAAAGAAAGCCCGAAATCGCAGGTATTTGGGACCCGAGCCGCAGGCGAGGGGTGTAAATATGCGATAGAGGGCTTTCTTTTTTACTGCCCGTGGTGAGTACACAATTTTACGTCTTCACCGGGCCATAATGCGAGTTAAAAACTACGCGTACGGTAAAGCTCACATTATGGCCAGGTGTGACGTAATAGTAGATTGTACAACAAGTGCATATAACGTACGATTTTACGCGAGGATTGATATAAAGTCGAGTGTAAAATGGGTTTTAACTTCAATTGCGAGGAAATTATTTATCGGTAATCGTAAAACAATTTCAAGTTGTAATAAAAATATTACAATGACAACAAATATGGTTCTCACCAATTAATTTTTTAATGTTTTTTTTTTTAATTTTCAACATGTGAATTTAGGCATAGATACTTGTTTTCTGCCAAGTCATAAAAACATTTCGGGGCATTTCTAAACTAATATTAATTCCTATTTTATTTGATTTCATTTATTTAATTATAGAAAACACGCAATTCAAATAAAATTATAGCAAGAATATAATAAAAGAACAAGTTTCAGTATTCTACGAAATTTTACTGCTCAATTAAATTGTGCAATATATTTTGAGTCCGTTTGGCTCTTGAGCCACATTCTTAGTCTTAGAAGAAAATTTTACTTTATGCCCTAAAGCTTAAAATGCGATTTTATGTCGTCCACGCACGACTTAAAGTCGAACTTTACGAGCATGAGAAGTGAAAATCATTTTTTAACCGAATTTTCATCGCAAATTGTAAAATTACAGTTAGTCCTCTTGTTTAACTCGTCCATGGTGTCATATTATTTATCATATGGCTACATGTCACTGGATATAGACCGGCATTTCTTCCCTGGGGTAGTAGTAGTGGGAAAGCAGATGATAATGAAAATCCAGTGAGTACTGCGAGGTCCAGATGGGACAGTGTAGCTGCCAAGTTTGTTACTCTTTTAGCACCACCCAGAGATCACGTGGTCGTGTAGGGTTGTCTAAGGTATTTCCAACGGACGCAGAGGAACTCATGACTCATCATCATGGTCATGGTCAATGGATCTTAGATTTACGGAATGTATCTTGCCAGCAGACAAGCCAACAAGCAAGCGTTCGCGAAGCAAGAAGACATCAGAAACATACGAGAGATGTCTAGAAGACTACGGAAGAGCCTGAAAAGTATATCTTCTTATGTAAGTGTACGGCAACCACAAAAGCTTACTTTCCTCTCTCAATAGCTGACCAGACGCTGTCAGTAATAATGACATTATTTCTCTACTCATTCTTCATATACATAGAAAAGGACGGGTACAGACATAATGACATTATACTGACAGTGTCTGGCCCGCTAATATGTGTCCTAGCTGAAGCCTGAACCTCCGCATGTTAAAACACAGGAGTGACAAAAATACTAGTGATCCGTTTAAGGGCATAATCGGTATAGTATTGCGACTAATAAAAAGTAGGAAACAAATCTTTTGGACACGAATAAATTTTTTTTGTATGAGGAACTTCGTCCCGGCCGGATAACCCTCCATACAAAACCATTTTTTAGATTACGATACCAAATACGCCTTTAAACGGACCACACCACATTTTTGTTACACATTGTAGATCGTATTAAGGAAAATAAGGATAATTCTCCGCAAATCCCTTGGCCCAACGCAAAGACCCGACGGCAGCTGGAGAATCCCCAAAAATGCCGAAATTGAAGAAATAATGGCTGAACTAAATATCATTGGTATCACAAAGGTTCAAAGGCTTCGATGGCTCCGCGTCCTAAAGCGAATAGGAGGTGAACGAGTGGTGGAAAAGATCGTATGAGGGAGATATTCGTCCCCTCCTCGCCGTATCCGGCGACAGCGACTCCGTCAATTACATATTCCCTCCCGTATGGAAGACTTGGAAAGCTAAATTTCATCTTAACGAAGCGGTCACACGAGGCGAAGTGAAGTTGACCAGCTGGGTTGTACGTGTATATGTAAAAAGGCTTAGGGTGAGTCTTTCTTATATGCCGTCTAGCATCCAGGTCTTCTAAACACTGGTGTTCATATTGTACCACTTTTTTAAGAAAAGTAGATTGCTATTCCGACCGCTGCAGAGCCATCTCTTCCCAACGTTCAAACGGTATACGGCAAGCAGTGAGGTATACGATTTCAAGCTCACATGGTCATTCACATTATAAATACTATTTGAAACGGGGTATTTACCATGTATATTGAGAGTTTTTAAGCACCCGATATTTCGGCACAGTTGCATGCGCCATTATCACGGAGTAACTGACATTGCGGAGAGTTTTAATAGTTTCCCCACTCACCATGTCAGTTACTCCGTCCGTGATGATGGCGCATGCAACTGCGCCGAAATATCGGGTTCTCGGCTGCTACAAAATACCCCGTTTCAAATAATATGTATAAAGCAGTAAGGTGGCGTTTAAGAACATCTTTGTGCCGCAACAACAGCTGAAGCACCATCTGAACCGGTAACATTGGTCCAGATGGCGCTTCTGCATAATGTATGAGGGAGTACAGCGCCATCTAGAAAAGCTATCAAACTTGGAGCCTCAAAGCAGACTGCTTCTCTATTTATATACATCTTTGATACGATCCTTGGATTATTTCATGTGTTCGCAGACACACACACAAACACTCTCGACATACATGGACGGCGCTGGCGTCGACCGTGAGTGCGACACGCCCATATTAGAGACCTCGGAGACTGAGCATGAAGATCAGCCCGCTTCGTATGTGAGTCAATAGTACCATCTATTATCATAACAAACTCGGTGCTCATGAGGAACGCAAATAATTTTGCCAGCGTATTTTTCTGGAATTCGCCTAGTTTCAGAGTTACTAAAAGCGTTGCGTTTTGCACTGAGTCACAATAAAAAACATTTTTTATTGTGACTCAGTGCAGTGCAGTGTAGTACAGCCCAGGTTTCGATCGAGTCGAAGGCTTTCTCGTAGTCCACGAACGCTAAGCAGAGGGGCAGGTTATACTCTTCAGTCTTCTGTATAACCTGACGGAGCGTATGGATGTGGTCTACGGTACTAAAGCCTCTTCGGAAACCGGCTTGTTCGGGAGGCTGGAAGTCATCTAGCCTGCGTGCGAGACGGTTCGTAATGACTCTTGAAAACAGCTTATAGACATGGCTCAGAAGTGAAATGGGTCGGTAGATCTTCAGTAACGCGTTATCGCCCTTTTTAAAGAACAATACTACCGCACCTTTGTTCCATGCCTTAGGCGTTCTCTGTAAAATCTAGTAAAACGGAGTCGACCAACTTCTGAAGGACCATAAGGACCGGTTTACCACCCGCCTTCAGAAGTTCGGCTGTAATTCCGTCTTCACCAGGTGCCTTATTGTTTTTGAGCTGTTTAAGAGCCATTCTAATCTCGTACAGGCTGATGTCCGGGATGTCTTCGGTATAATGTCGGGTCAGTCTAGCTCTAGGGTCTTCCGCCAGATCAACTTCAGGTCTGCTAGTTGATGTGTACAGCTGTCCATAAAAGTCCTCTATCTCCCCCAGAAGCTCGGGTCTGGATGAAACGATTCTACCATCCTCAGTTTTTAATTTGGCGAGCTGGCTCTGCCCAATAGACAGATCCCTTGCGAAAACTTTAGAGCCCTTATTCTGCTCAATGGCCTTCTTCAATACGATTTGTATTGAATTGGCGCAAATCACGGGTAAGGGACTTAGAGATCCGTTTATTGAGCTGCCGGTATAATGACGCATCTCCTGAGGATTTCAGAACCATTTCTCTCCTTTCCTCGATGAGTTTCTGAGTGGAGTCAGAGAGCCTTTCGGTTCTGTTGCTCCGCTGGGCCTTAAAAAACTTAGACCCAGTGCTATGGACAGCTTCCACAAACCCGTTGTTGAATTCGTCCACATCGCCGCCTAGACAATCGAAACGGTTTTGGAGTTCCAGCTGGAAGCTCTCAGGGTTTTGGATTTGAAGTGCTGCTGGACGGAGCGTAGACTTCATCAGTCGAGAGCGCTCTAGCTTAACACATATATTCAATGTGCCTCTCACCAGACGGTGATCACTTCCGGTTTTAACCGTATTGATCACAGAGACATCATTGAATATATGCGTACTCGTTGACATGATGAAGTCAATCTCGTTTTTAGTTGCACCGTCGGGGCTCATCCAGGTCCACTTCCTGTGCTCACGTTTCTTGAAGAAGGAGTTCATCATGTAGAGTCCCTCCTTCTCCAAGAAGCCAGCCAGTAGTTGGCCCCGGTGGTTCCGACTTCCAAATCCAAATTGCCCCACTCTCAGCTCTTCACCATCTCTCTTGCCCAGTTTCGCGTTGAAGTCCCCCATAACAACGGTGAAGTAGGTTTTGGAGCTATGCATGGCCTTCGATATATCCTCATACATAGCCTCCACCTCGTCATCGGAGTGTGCCGAAGTCGGCGCATACACCTGTATGACCTTCAACGAGTACTCATGATACTCTGAGTATAAGGTACGCCACCCTAGTCGACACACTCTCGATCTTCACCACGTTGTTCACAAGGGACTTATGGACGATGAACCCGACACCTCCCTGGCACTGTTGGTCGCCCTCCCGGAAATAAAGCAAGTTGCCGGACTTTAGGATTATCGTTGCCTCCCCCTCTCTTCGGACTTCAGATAACCCTATGACATCCCAACGCAACTTGCTCAATCCTTCCTCCAGTTCCACTATCTTTTCGTCGGTCCGCAGTGTACGCGTGTTATAAGTTGCCAGGGCCAAAAGTGGTCGGTGGTGGTAGCCGGATCTTCGCCGGAGATTCGTAGCACCCCTGACCCCGCTAGTACCCTGGCCGCTACCATAACCAGGGCACCGGGGGTCGCCGGACACTCGGGGCCGTGGTTTTTGTGTTCTCATCATGGGGGGTGAATGCCGTAATCGCCACGCTTGGCATGCGGGTTGGCGATCGCAGTATCTCCACCGCACTCCGAGGATGCTGCTGCCCATCCCCCGGTGGTCTTGGCCGTAGTTTTAGGACATACTCCGGGTCCAACCGGGACCTAAACTCATATAACATTTATTACTCCTTATGACCTCAGGAATTCGTGGTTAAAATCTCTTGCAATGCTCACTAGCACCGTGTATACTGAGTACATTGAGGGAGCCGCAAGGCGACCATAATAAGAGCGTTCGGTGGCACGCTCTGTATGTCGGGCTTCGCCTGATTTCAAGTTAGGGCAGATAACCGCAAGTTGAAACGAGTTGTTGAAGCGAGCGTCTACATGGTTGACACCAAGCGCCCAACTTCAGTGTGTTCGAAGCGGGGCCAGCCAATGGTTGGCAGAGCACGCCTAGCCACCAAGGGCGTTTAAAGGTCGTGTAGAATTTGGCATCAACCACGGACTAAAGGTTGAACACGCCAAAACTTGGGCACGCAAAATTTGTCTTTAAACCAGTTTGAAAATAAATAACTACATTAGGTATGAATACCACATTAAATGACAAATTTAATGAATTCTAAAATCACATTTTTAATTTTAATTAATGTTTACACAGTAAGCCATAGATCGAACTTTTCTACGCACACGGCTCATAAGACTTTGCACCATCTCTTTAGAAAAGATTTTTGTCGCCCAGGTCCATATTTTTTGTAGCTCAGGGACCGATTTTACTTCTCCGCCTTTCTTTTTAGGGTTCCGTAGTCAACTAGGAACCCTTATAGTTTCGCCATGTCTGCCCGTCCGTCCGTCCGTCCGTCCGCGGATAATCTCAGTGACCGTTAGCACTAGAAAGCTGAAATTTGGTACTAATATGTATATCAATCACGCCGACAAAGTGGTAAAATAAAAAGTGGAAATTTTTTTTAAATTAGGGTACCTCCCCTATACGTAAAGTGGGGAGTGATTTTTTTTTTCATTTTAACCCTAACGTGTGATATATTGTTGGATAGGTATTTAAAAATGAATAGGGGTTTACTAAAATCATTTTTCGATAATGTAAATATTTTCGGAAATAATCGCTCCAGAAGTAAAAAAATATGCGTCCCCCCCCCTCTAACTTTTGAACCATAAGTTTTAAAAATATGAAAAAAATCTCAAAAGTAGAACTTTATAAAAACTTTCTAGGAAAATTATTTTGAACTTGATAGGATGAATAGTTTTTGAAAAAAAATTACAAAATAATTTCTGAACTAAGTTTGTAATTTAACCGTATAAGCAGGTGTTTATTGTACCTGTAATTTCTACAAAATTACAATGCAATGACGTGCTTTCAAATAAAGTAAAAACGGTGAAAATCGGTTCACGCAATAAAGAATTATTCCATAAAAATCATCTTCCATACTTTAAGCTCGCGCGCAATAGTTTACTTAATTTGCCGATAGATGTCGCTGTACGTGGAACTCTCGTATCATATCCTACATGGCGGTGTTATTAACTCTTAAGTGGGGACACTTACTGTGACGGACGGAAAACTACGGAACCCTACACTGAGCGTGGCCCGACACGCTCTTGGCCGGTTTTTTTTAGAATTCCTTTCATAATACTCCAGTACTCTTCAACAGGCCGCAGTTCCGGACTATTTGCGGATTGCATATTTTGGGTACCACCATTATCCTGTTGGCGTTGTACCATTCCATAACTGATTTTGCGTATTAGCAACTGGCTAGATCTGGCCAAAACAGCGGTGGTGAGGCATGCTGTCTTATAAAAGGCAGCAAACGCTTCTGTAAACAATCTTTCTGATAAATATCGCCGTTTATTGTCCCGGTGGTGATAAACGAGCGACTTCTTTTACCACAGCTACATATTGCCTGCCAAAGAAGGTATTTTTTTGGAAATTGACCTCATTTTTTTAATTCAGAATCTTCAGGAGTATCTGTTCGAGATTTGCTAGTTTAAAACTCTTGACCAGGTATTTGTTTGCAATCCAATTTTATATACGTCTCGTCGTCCATCACCGCGCATTTAAATTTTGTAAGAAAATCTTCATAGAGTTGTCGCGACCGTATCTTTGCGGATAAGTTCTGTTTTGAGTCTCGATCTGGTGCGGCCTGGGCTTTATAACACCTCAGTCCTGCCATCTATTTCACTTTTTGGACATAGGACAGAGACATTTCCACTTTTTTAGCAACATCACGAGATGAAATCGTATGATTTGAGGCAAAAATCTTTAAAATACTCTTTCCTGTTTCTTATTCTTGACTCCCTGCAACCCACCACTTACTGGCTGTCTATCTATTGTCAAGCGTTCACGGAAACTTTTTAATACGTGACCAACAGTAGATTGTGGATATTTCAGCCTTTTCGCGATATCTATGTAGCTTAACATGGGATTTTTTACATGTTCGTGCAAAATGCGTTCACGTTTTTGATATTGTACGCTCGACATTTTGCCAACGAATAAATAAAAGAAGATAAAACTATCATCATTTTATAGCCCAGTTCCTTGTGAGAAAATTGTTGTTTCGAATGTTTAAATATCTCCATTTTTCGAATAACTATAGCTATTTTTATATGCCCAGGTTTTGGCGTGTTCAACCTTTACATGGTTTAGAATCTCTGTTTTCTGCCAAGGTCTCGTGGCAGAGGGCTGTGGTTGTAGCCGTCTGGCCCTAACTTTAGATATTGAGGGAGCCACAGGCGACCATAGTAAGAGCGCACGTTGGCACATTCTGTATGTCGGGCTCCGCCCGATTTTATACCTTAAGGGAGCCGCAGGCAATAGTATAGTAAGTCTCGGCTTAAAGGCTTGTTACACTTGTCCTAGTTAGCTTCCTAAATGGTTTAGTTTCTAAATTTAGCCAAGTCTAACCGCATTTAGCATGTAAATTTAGTATGAAAACTAGTTAGGATCCTAATTAGGATGCTAGTTAGGACACTAAAAAAAGTAAAGTGTAACAGGGCCTTTAGTACTAAATAAGGTTTTTAAAATCCATACATGTCAATATAGAGGTGGAAACAAGTCAAGCGATCTCCAACTTTTGCTTCAATTTTAGTTCAGATTCAGATTAAATTAAAATTTGACTTACATTGTTTCAGACCTACCCGGTGAATACGACAGTGCAAGGTAAAACATCAAGTCACTTGATTGGTATTTATTTGCTTAGGTTATGACATTTATTTATTAACAATTTCCTCTGATTTCAGCCGTCGTGCCCACCACCTCGCTTGGGGTGGAGGCTAAGCCGCTGCCGATAAGCAATCGTACAGTAAGTGTGCTTTCACATTATCCGATCCGATATCGGATGTCGGATAGGACTACGAAGAAGACAAATTAATAATTTTAAACAAAAAAGAACCGACTTCACTTAGTATCCACCTTTCCAAAAGCACATGCTCGAGAAGCTGTAAAAAATACTCAAATCACTATAGGTGCGCCTATAATAGTTGAAGAGTTCTCTTGATTTCTCCAGGATATCATCATCAGATCCTGACCTGGTTGCAATGGGACCAACTGTGAAGTATACTCTTTCAAACTAAAAAGAATTTTCCAAATCGATCCAGCCGTCTTCGAATAATCGGTGAACATACAAAAAAAAGCAAAATCAAATCAACGAATTGATAACCTCCTCCTTCGAAATCTTGAAGTCGGTTGAAAATGTCTGCATTTCTATATTTTTTCTTAAATTACCAGATGTCCATTGCTCACAAGAAATCACTAACGCAAAAAAGGTGGACTTAATGCCAAAGGTCAAATTCCCTTTTTGCGTAGATGGTGATATTTGTTCTCTAGATAACCTCACTCCTCCTACAGATAGCCGTCCCCCTCACCCCCACACCGTCCAGACTAGTCACACAAACAGACGCCCCACACGCAGCCGGCAAGTCTGTGGCCCCGACGACCACGCTGGGTATTGATGCCAGACCATTGTCGACAAGCCGAACGCGTACAGTAAGTAAATAGTTGAATTTATCATTATATTTTTACAAACAAGCACAGAGCCTGCCTGATGCTAAGCAACTTCCGCATCTTATGGATACCTGTAACTTGAGATGTGTCACATGTGCGTTGCCGACCCTTTAGAAAGAAGAATTCACTGTGTTGAAATCTAAAGAAAAGAAGATCCCTTACTCACCGGCAGAAACACAACACTATGAGTAGGGTCTAGTGCTATTCGGCTGTGGTTTTCTGTAAGGTGGAGATACTTTCCCATTCGAGCTCTACTCTAGATTTATGCGCAATGAAATTCGCTGCGCTGTGTCCTACAATACTTAACGAGATGACATTTGCAGTGCCTATACCTCTCTTTGGGACGTATTTAAGGACATTCGAGAATCCAAAAAGTAAAAACCGTGTTTTTGCAGATAGCGGTGCCGGTTTCTCCGACTTCATCCAGGCTCGCCACACGAGCCCACGACTTTTCCAGCTCCCTCGTCACCAGGTCCGTTCAGACGTTCCGCTTCCCAGGAAGATCAGTAGAAACCGTCACCAGTACCACAGAACTGCCGAAACACGAGTCTGTTAAAATCATTGTGAAGAAAAGCAAGAGTGTTAGTGACTTTAGACTGTATAGGGACTTCAAAAGTGAGATTATAGCTTGGTTGGATGACAATAATGATCCTAAAATAGATAAATTAAAGGAGGTTGTGTTAAAGGACTTGACTTTTAGGTTGCAAGGAGTATCTACTGCAGGATTTGATAAGATTAATGTAAAGATAGGTAATTGTTTGAAATCTTGCGGCAAAAGAGATATAAAAAAGCCATTGAGATATGAGTTTAATAAAAAGAAAAGATGTGACTGTACACAAAACCACAATGTATTGAATGCCACAGAGGCTAAGCTTGTAATGGATCAGAACGAATTTAAAGACGTTATAAAGGGATCGTTACCTAACATATCTGTAAAGAACCATGATTTTATGTCGCGACTCGTGCAAAAAGATAAAATTTTGGATACTTTTATAGACCGATTAAATAATTTGGCAATCGAAAAGTCTAAACATTGTGGTGAACAGACAACGAGAGAAGGCATTTTGAGAATTCTTGACAAGTTACTATTTGAAGTCAACACTTGTGATAAAACAGCATTTCTTGACAAACTTACGGACTATCTGATGTGTGAATTAGAAACGCCTTTACTGGGTGACTCTAAAACTGAACCTAGCCCGTGTAATGTTATTGATAACTCTAATACAAATGAAACTCGAACTGATGTTGAAGTTACGGAAAAAAGAATAAAGGATGTTGTAGAAAACGAAATGAAAGAGGGTCTAAATCCTGATGTGATAAAGCAAGCAATAGAAGATTTGGTAGATATTTTAAAAGATTCATTAAATAATAACATTGAATTAGAAGCAAAAGCTAATAAATTACATAAAACCACGGAAAAAGTTGAGAACTGTGGAGATATGCATTACAAAAAATATTCAACGAATTTTACAACACAGCCACTAACTGTTTTTATGGTTCAGAATTTTTCAAGAAATTTAGTTAAGAAACCATCAGGCGCCAGCATATCTCAACACAGGCTTGAGGCTAATTTAAACCGATATAAGACACAACTTGCAGAGCACATAGACCAATGGCTTTCGGATCTAACAATATTACGAGCAGAAGATACAAACTTTAGACGAGCTGTAGTTCTTGACTTAGCAAGTGACATAGTCGACAGACAGAAATATTTACAATTTAACAAAAATATGCATTCATATATAGATGAAATTGAGCATTTGAAGTATCTTATATTTAAATGGATAAAGAGGTACGTTGGCGAAGAGAACATGGAAACTGTAAACCATGCTGTAGAATTGATGAAAATGATCAGGAATATCCCAGTACCAGAGTTGAGCAGATCCCAAGATCTTTTGAATAAATGTAACAGTCGTAAAAAGGATCAATTTGAATCTGGCCCTTCTACTGACATTGGTAAAAATAATGTGTATAATTCTAAGTCAGATTCTGGTATTCATGACCGTGGAGGATCTCAAAGTGATTCAGCACATTCACGTCCCGTAATAGGTAATGTATGTAGCAAACCTAATTTAGGTCGCAGTGTAAGTAACAATTCCGTTTCTTCAAAATGTAACGAAACACTAAAAAACAATCAGAATCTTAAAAGAATATTCTCCCAAACTCAGAATAGTTTTGATGCTAACAATATAATAACCAAAAATGTTGTTCCTAATATTAGACAATCCAACAATATAAACAAAGAAGAACATTCCAGCCAAGATAGTTTCGTATCAAGCAGATCTAAGGATAATCTGCAAGAGGCATGTAGCGATACACGTTGTAACTGTAATGATGATGCAAAACCTGGTACTACAACTGACATGAGTAAAGATGACACAAATATGCCCATGTCGAATTATAACAAAAACAACAACCAAAAAAATTTTAGATACACAAGCTATTTATTTCATAAGTTTTTACCAACCAATACAAATGAAAGGCGTAATAAAAGGGAAGATAAACACAAACGAAATAGTGTAAATAATTCTAGTAAAAAATCAGAAGATTTAGAAAAATGTGAACCAAGTTGTTCTAAACCAGGTTTTAAACCTACCAACTGTTGTAAAAATGTTACTCCAGTACCTTCTCAGGCTGGTAAGCCTTCCAGCGCCGTTGCTCAACTAATGGCAGACTGGCGACCACCTCCAGTGTTCACTCCCCCGCCACCTGGACGCCCACTACGCGATCAGGTATACGAAGAATTTAAGGAATACCTCAAGAAATGGTGTCAACAAATACCTATACCTGCCAATACCACCGAGGAGATCGAAGCAGCAGAAAAATATAGATTAGGCATTATAAACGGCGTTTGGAAAATGTTAACGAAATTAAAAACGCAACCGGCGGTGTTTCAGAACAAATTCTATTATGAAGACGTGTTAGGAAAAGAGATAGATGGATTACTAGAGTGCTTACCGCAAACGCAGGAGTTACAGGAAAAGAAGTACCCCCTAAAAGCACAACTTCTTGAAAAAATATCGGATATGAATGATTTAATTAAGGAAATAGAAATGCCGGATAACTATAAGGAAATAATAGCCCAGAGAGAAAAAATATTAAAAGATCAACATCGTCGCGGTTTCATCAGACAAACTGTCAGATCAGACCGCGAGGATCCAGAAAAGATTATGGAAGAGATGTTCAAGTACTGCATCCTCGACGATTTCTTAAAGCTCATTGATTATAAAGAGACCAATAAATTTTTAGCAAAAGCATATAAAAATCGATTACTGAAAAGAATTCAAGAATACCTAAATGAAGTTAAGACATCTCACGGTAAAAACATTGAGGAACTTTGCGATTGCTGGCAGGAAGATGATATATTTCAAGAACTTAAAAAAGTACCCATACCTACAGAAAACAACACAAAGGCAGAAGCTGATGAGATCCTTCTAGGACTCGAAATTGAGCAGTGGATGTTAGATTTACCTATCGTTAAGAACGATGATGAAAATGAACAGCGTCATCGTGCAAGGTTAAGAGATGAATTAACGAAAAACATAAAAGAAATGGATAAAAGAGTCGACATTTCTGAGTGTTGTGGTGACGCCCAATTAAGGCATGAGATTTCTTACTTTCTAGATATGGTCCCACTTGAAAAAGATCAAGATTTGAAAATTAATGAGATGGTTGAGGACCTTACTAATAGATTAAACAGGCATAAATCTGGTGGTAGAAGAAAATCGGTAGCGTTCCAAGATGGGAGTCTATACCAACATGGAAATCAATCAAACAGATTAATAAACAGAAATCATCTTAGTTTCAAACCTGCGGCATCATCGTATATTTACTCACCTAAGGAGCAACGGATGTTTGGAGAAAACGACGATGTCCAAATCAGAGGCCATGTCCAAGATGCCCCTTTATGTTCTACCAGAATTGAGCAACCCCTCGAATGGGAAAACGAAGACGAGCCATACAGAGCTTTCAGAGAAGGTGCGGCTGCGGCGTCTTCTTTCATCGAACCACGAAGTGGCTTCCAATTTGCAACCCCTCATAACTCATCAAATTTTCATCACTCAATAGACCAAGAACCACATTTCGATTTTCCTCCCGCAAAGTTGCATGAAAGTGCTCGAGGCTCGCTTAGTCACTCTCATCATGGTTCGCATCCTGAAGAAAGCTATCATTATCCTAATGTAATGGGATCCCCAATACAGAACGCTGCCATATCAGACAGCCAATACCAATCGTTACAAGAGGAACATAGCTCTATACCTGCAGAACATCCTCAATATATACCCGCAGTAGATCATCGAGGGACTCCGAGAGTGAGACGAGCATGGTCACAGAGAGATTCTTCATTCAAATCGATGCTTGAGGTCGGTGCACCGAGATATCCCGCGCAGATGTCCCCTGCACCATGTGCCTCACACGGACCAGCAGTCTGTTCACGTCATCGGTCACAAATACATCCCAACAAGTCACTGCCACAGGAAGAGAGATCATCCCAAGGATACACATCGATGATAAGCCACCAAGCTCCGCAACTGCCTGGTGAAGTTCAACAACCATCTTTCCATTCTGCTCGAAATGATCCTTTTGTTGAACCACAACAACATCCACCATCGTTTCATTCCTCTCGAAATGAGCTTTACGTCGAACCACAACCTTATATTGAACCACAACAGCAGTCACGATCTTTTCATTCTCCTCGAAATGAGCCTTTTGATGAACCACAACTATACATTGAACCACAACAACAGTCACCATCTTATCATTCTCCTCAAAATGATCCTTATATCGAACCAGAACCTTACATTGAACTACAACAGCAGCCACCATCTTTTCATTCTTCTCGAAATGAACGTTACCTCGAACCACAACCTTTTGTAGAACCACAACCGGCTTACACCCGCGACCAGCCTCGTTTTCCTAGAGAACCAAGATCGCATAGAAAACCTTGTCCTAGTATGTGTCAAGAACAGGAAGATAGTGTTCCAACTGTTTATAGTAGGGATACACCAGAACCTCTTGAGGTAGCTGTTCAAGTTCACGAAGCTCCACGTCCACGACCAGCATCCCCAAGATTTATATCTGCCGTAAGCCAACAACGACCAATCGAACAGCCTTTGGAAACTTCTCGAAATCTCCGGCCACCCATGGACCCCAACTCCGGCCAACCTTCCATAAGACTTACGCCAGCTCGAGACCAGGACGAAATACAGCAGGCACCGGAAAGCTTCCATAGATCCCATGTCATCCATCGCCAAGGTCCAGTGCCAAGTCGGCAAACGACTCGTAACCAAGCTAGCAGAGAACCATCGCAGCGACCTGGAATGCTAGCTTCCAACGCGCCGAGCTCAGAAATAAGCAATCGTCCAAACTATTATTCCACTCCTAATCGCGACGCTATTCCTCCACCACACAACATGAGAGAGCGTCGGCAGTTAGAAAAAGAAAGACCTAGAAGGATCGACATGGATGCAGAAGAAGCGGGGGAGGAAAGATGTCACTGCCGGGCTAGATTTAGAGAATGGAGTGCAAGACCGAATTGCCACACATGTGACGATTGTATCCAAGGACGGTACTTTCCTTATCCGTTCCCGTACCCCCACCCGCCGCCGAATATGTATCAGCCTTATATGTTCCCACCGTTCGGTAGGCCACCGCACCCCCCACATTGTAGAAGATAAATAATCAAGCATGAAAAGTCATAATCGGAACTTCAAACGCACTTACTTCTAGAATCAATAACAGCTAGTGGCGCGGCAAGTCCAACTTTCGTAGGAAAAAACTAATTTGGCTTTCCATTTCTTTAAAATGAGTTGTAAATAAGTGTATCGGTTAGAAATAAGGCAAAATTATTCAGGTAGGAATCGATTTTTATGGACGCTTCGCCATAAATAAGTAAAGTAACGGTAAAAAATGTTTTTGTCAGCAAAAAAAATAGATGGTCGGCAAGGATTAGTTTAGGTTAGACTTTTGCTGACCAAGGAGATACAGTTTCAAATAAGAATTACAGGTTTTTTTTTAATTCCACGACGGTGCAAACAAGCATTAGGAACCTATTCACTCCTTTTTTGAAGAACCTCATACTGTAGCCCGCTGGGAAAACCTCGGCAGGGAGTTCATTCCACAGCTGCAGCGTTCGTGGAAGGAAATCCCTCTTGAACCGTACTGCGTGACCCAGGGTGTGAGGATGAACACCCTGCCGGCGGCGAGCGGTGCGGTGATAAAAAGCTGCCGTGGGCATCATATCAAACAGTTCTTCAGAGCACAACCCATTGTACAAGCGATAGAACAACACACATACTCATCAGGAGGCAAAGTCTCTCCTTAGACTCAAAGGTTCAATATTGCTCGTGAGTTTGGGATCGTCGATGATCCGCACAGCGCGCCTTTTGCACCGAGTCAAAGGGTTCAAGCCCTTTGATGGCTCCTGAAAATGTGTAACCGGCCAGTCTTATACCTTAATTAATAAGACTGTCAAAGAAAGTACCGCACGAGTCGTTCTTGCTATTGTGGGGCCATTTTTTGGGGCTGATTGTGTATCCCTAGTATTTGATTGGTGGGCCAACTGATTTTTCTGTTGACCTAAACATATATTTTTTGCGGATTATTTAAATCGTACCCATTAGTAACTGCTGCCTTCTAATTAATTAAATAAACAAATAGTAGAAATTTCAATTATACAGGGTGTAACAAAATACTGGTGATCTGTCTAAGGGCATAATTGGTATCGTAATGCGACTAAAAATAAGTAGGAAAAACATTTTTAGGAGGCGAAAAAAAAATTCTTTTCATCTCCTGTTCGGAAAGTTTTATTTTCCTGGGTAGATAGCCGGGTTGAAAATTGCTTTTCCATCCCTAGGGTGGAAAGTAATTAGCTGTGTTAATTGTGGAATGAGCCGGTGCCCACCCGGATGCCCTGCTCCCCGACCACCGGCAAAACATTGAATTGGCCTTTTTAAATTGTTCAAATTTTACTTAACATTTTTATAAACTATTCTTCATATACATACCTGTTTTATAAAATGTGCGTGTATTGTACTTTCCTCGCAGTCGAAATGAAAAGCAGAGTGTTTAACTCGGGTGAAATTACTCATTTCACCCTCGAACTATTGGCGCTCTCACTTCGTTCGAGCGCCAGAAATATCTCAGGTGTCACTTTCAACCCTTGGTTAACAATCTACTATTGTATGGGATGGGACACGTCGTCCCAGACGGCCAACCCTCCTTACACAATTTTTTTCACGCGATAATTAAGTTTTTTATAATTAGAATACGATAAAATATGCGCTTACAAGTATCAACAGCATTTTTGTTACACTCCGTATTGGCAAGGTGCAAAAAGAAAAAAAAAAGACAAATTTTGGTCAAATTTTAAAACGTGTATAAATAAAAGTTTATTTTCGAAACTGTTTACCTAATACACTTTATTTATTTGTTATCTTGTTCGTTAATATTAATAAATATAATAAAAAACAACAACAATAACCAATAACATGTTTTTTTTACACATTTATGTTAACTCTTTTACTAACTGACTGATTTACTTAATTCTACCTACTTACTTTATTACCCTTCCTTTTCTATGTAAAGCCTGACCAGAAATATATGATCATGCGCCATGTTGCGGAATTTCATTGGAACTAATTTCTTACACTGGCAATAATTTTAATGACAGGATGATTACGCATGCGTGAGTGCATGATAGGCTGTCACTGTCATTGTGGCAGTTTACTTGAATAATAATAAAGTGTTGAATATTAAATAATAATCGACAAAAAGATCCCAAAATTATCCACAGTCAAGAGCGAAACATTGTAAATTGTGTACTTATATAATAAACTGCTGTAAATAATACGCTCGAGAAATGAAACTATTTAGCTGTGAAACATTTTCAAAATAACATCAGAGCTGACAGGTAAACAAATCAAGATGTCACTATACCATAGAGAATAATACGCTCTATGATTATACTGAACTGTTGCCTTATAAATGAGGGTAATAGCGCCCTCTTGACAATCTATATATATAAATGTCTTTGTCCTGACTGACTGACTGACTGATCCACGCAGAGCCGAAACTACAGAAACTAGAAAGTTGAAAATTTCAGGTCTGGTTACATTTATAACGTGTACAGGTAATAAGAAGCGATTTTGAAAAATTCAACCCCAAAGGGAGTAAAAAGGGGGTTGGAAGTTTGTATGGATGGGGCTTAAATATTAAGGTTAGAGATTTGAAACTTCGTCCATTTACTGATAATTAAAAAACAATAAAAGTGTATTCAGCGTTTTTCAAAATTCAACCTCTAACGGGGTTAAAAAAGGGTTGAAAGTTTGTATGGAGATTACTAGTTTTTTTGTGACAGAGTTAAAATTTCTAATGCGGGCTACTAACTTAGAAACGAAAAAACTGATTTCACCGTTTTTCAAAATCCCACCCCAGAGGAGTTGAAACGGGGTTCAAAAGTTTGTATTAAAGCGAGGCCGTAACAACTGAAGCTAGAAAGTTGTAATTTGCAGGTCGGGTTACATTTATAATTTGTACAAAAAATAAGAAGCTATTTTGAAAAATTCATCCCCTAAGACGATAAAAAGGGGGTTAAAAGTTTGTATGTATAGGATTTTAAATTAGAAGTTAGAGACTTGAAACTTCGTACGTTCACTAATATTTAAAAAATAATAAAAGTGATGTCAGCGTTTTGGACAATCCCACCCCTGGGGGGTTATATAGGGGTGCAAAATTTGTATGCGGGAAACTTCTTTCTTTGAGATAGAGACTTCTAACTTTGTGGAAATATTACTTATTAGAATACAAAAAAGTACTTTCAGCGTTTAAGATAATTTCACCCCTGAGGGGGTTAAAAAGAGGTGCAAAGTTTGTATTGGCGAAATGTTTTTTTTTGTGCTAGAAACTTTTAACTTTGTAGGAAGATTCAAATACAATTAAAGCACTTTTAGCGTTTTGGATTATTTCACCCCTGAGGGGGTTAAAAAGGTGTGCAAAGTTTGTATTGGGGAAATGATTTTTTTTGAGCTAGAGACTTTTAACTTTGTATGAAGATTACTTATTAAAATACAATAAAAGTAAAGCCTGACCAGAAATATATGATCATGCGCCATGTGACGGAATTTCATTGGAACTAATTTCTTGCACTGGCAATCATTTTACTGACAGAATGATATGCATGTGTGAGTGTATGTGATAGGCTGTCAGTTTCATTGTCGTGGTTTATTTGAATTACAGTAAAGTGTTGAATATTAAATAATAAAAGACAAAATTATCCCAAAATTATTCATAGTCAAGAGCGAAACATTGTAAATAGTGTATGTAATAAACAGCTGTAAATAGTTCATAGTGTATTACTCGGGAAATGGAACTATTTCGCTGTGAAACATTTTCAAATTAACATCAGAGCTGACAGGTAAACAAATCAAGATGTCACCATACCATAGAGAATAATACGCTCTATGGCTATACTGAGCTGTTGCCATATAAATGAGAATAATAGCGCCCTCTTGACAATAATCATATATTTCTGGTCAGGCTTTACTTTCAGCGTTTTGGCAAATTCCACTCCTGAGAGGGTTAAATAGGAGTGCTGACTCTGTATGGCGGAAATTTCTTTTTTTAAACTAGAGAATTTAAACTATGTGGGAATATTACTTATTAATACAGAATAAAACTACTTTCAGTGTTTTGGAAAATTCCACCCCTTCCTTAAATAGGGGTATGAAGTTTGCGTGAGGGAAATTACTTTTTTGAGCTAGAGACTTTTAAATTTGTGGGAAGATAACTTATTAAAATACAATATAAGTCCTTTCAGCGTCATGGAAAATTCTAGCCCTGAGGGGGTTAAATAGGGGTGCGAAGGTGTTATTATACGCGGACGAAGTCGCGGGGCGGAAAGCTAGTAATCATATATTTCTGGTCAGGCTTTATATGAATGAGAAGGATGAGAAGAGAAATAATGACATTATTACTGACAGTGTCCGGTCAGCTACAAATTTGCAGTTTCATATCAATAATTTTAAACAAAAAAGAACCGACTTCACTTAGCCTCCACCTTTCCAAAAGGAAATGTTCGAGCTGCTGTACAAAATACTCAAATCACTATAGATGTGCCTATAATAGTTGAAGAGTTCCCTATTTCTCCAGGATCCCATCATCAGCTCCTGACCTGGTTACAATGGGACCAACTGTGAAGTATACTCTCAAACAAAAAAAGAATTTTCCAAAAGCCGTCTTTGAATGAACATACATAAAAAAATTGCAAAAACAAAGATCCCGACGAATTGATAACCTCCTCCTTCGAAATCTTGAAGTCGTTTGAAACTTACGCGACTTTTCCTTCACTCTCATTTCGGCGCATTACTTTTCGATTGACCTTGACGACAACCAATTGTCTTGACCCCTTAGTTATATAAATATTGGACCGTTAACCATTATAGTGTTGAGATAATAGATAATATACTAGCGCGGGTCAAGAGGTGACTGCCAACGGTTGGTATAACGGTATTTTGCGAGCAATATGGCCGACTTTCAGACTTTGTATTTGACAGATGAATTATGAATTTGTATGATTAATTATGTTAGATTTTATTCCTTTCTGTTATAAAACTTATAAATATCCTCGAAAGGCCTAAAAGTCTATTTTTGGGACAGAAAAATGTAGTCTAGAAAAATGTAGTTAAGGCTATTCCTCTTTATTTATATACTAGCTTTCCGCCCGCGACTTCGTCCGCGTATAATACGGTTCCTCATACAGAGTTTCATCCAATTTTGTCTTCTTAACTAACTGTTGTTAATCCCCGAACCATCTTCTTAATCTATTTATACTTATAGCCATTTTGGAGAAAAAACGGGTAAAGTAGACATAGTTTCATTTACAAATAAGTGTTAATATGCAAATAATAACGTAAATTATTTGCGTAATTTCTTTGTGTACTATATTGTGCTGGTTTTATTTGGCGATACGATGACCAAACTATTGTAAGAGCTCACTCTGGAACATGGAAATGGTACGGAAATAGGAACAATTTATTATTATTATTATTATTTAGCTTCTTTCCCACATTAGTGGTCCCCAAGGGTATAAGCCTCCTCCATCTGTCTCCACCTCTCTTTGTCGGTGGCAACATCCATCCATTTTTTTCCCGCAGCCTGTACGATGTCATCTGCCCATCTTTTTCTTTGCCTTCCCGCTCTTCTTTTTCCAGCTGGGCCTGGCCATTTGGTTACAAGATTTGTCCACCTTTGATCCTTATATCTTGCTATATGACCTGCCCACCTCCACTTTTGTTTTAAACTAAACTGCAGGGCGTCTATTATCTTTGTTCTCTTGCGGATATCTATATTTCTTGTTTTTTGTATTCTTCTTAAATTTAAAATACTTCTTTCCATTGCATGTTGGCAAGATAGAATTTTGTTCTTTGTTCTTTCCGTGTAAACCCATGTTTGGCATGCATATGTCAAACTTGGAAGAATACAAGAGTCCATTATGATCTTTTTCATGTTAAGATTGTAATTGCCTTTGAGAATTTCTTTTTGTGCCCAGTATTTCTTCCAGGTTGTGTTTATTCTTCTATTAATTTCATTTTCATTACTGTTTGTTTCTAAAGATACTAATTTTCCCAGATATACATAGTCTTCCACATAATCTATGGGTTTTTCCTCGATTTTGATAGGCTTCTTGCTGTAGTTTGACATGATCTTAGTTTTAGATGCATTCATGTGTAGGCCAATTTTTTTGCTTTCAAAGTCTAGTTCTTGTAGCATTTTTTCCATGTCTTTTGCTGATTCACTAAAGATGGCTATGTCATCAGCAAATCTCAGATGCGTTAGTTTTTTGTTTGATATCCATATTCCTTTTCGATTCCAGTCCATCTTCTTGAAAATATCCTCCAGAACCGCTATAAATAGTTTTGGAGAGAGTGGGTCACCTTGTCTCACTCCTCTCCCAATTGTGAATGGTTCGCCTTGCCTTTCCAGTTTAACTCTGCTTGTGCTTTTTGAATAGATATTATTTATTATGTTTATATATGTGTTGTTGATGTTATTGTTTCTTAGGGCAAGCAATATGGATGACTGTGTTATACTATCAAAAGCTTTCGAGTAGTCCACAAAAGCTATATATAGTGGCCTATTAAATTCTTTGTATTTTTCAATAACCTGTTCCATGGTGTGAATGTGGTCAGTTGTAGAATAGTGTGGTCTGAATCCTGCCTGTTCAACCGGTTGATTTTTGTCGATATTTGGAGCTATTCTACTCAGAATTATTGATGAGAAGAGTTTGTATGTTGTTGATAGTAGGCTTATAGGTCTGTAGTTGCTGATGTCAAGCGGGTTCCCTTTCTTGTAGAGTAGTGTTATGTTGGATTCACACCATTGGTTTGGTACTTCCTTGTTTTTCAAAACTAAGTTGAACAGTTTTACTAGATATGTGATTAAAATTGGAGCACCTATTTTTAAGGCTTCATTCGAGATGTTGTCCGCTCCTGAGCTTTTCTCAGGTTTTAATTTTTTTATATGTTTTAAGATCTCATTTATAGTTATTTGCTCTGGGATTGTTTCTGAAGTGTCTTCTTTATTATAGTTATAGTTACTTTCTTCCTCTTGTAATGGTTTTTTGTAAAGTTCAGCATAGAAAGTTGTGGCATGTTTCACTATATCATCTCTTTCCCTAGTTTCTCCCTTTTCATCATTCAAAGATTGTATCCAATTTTTGTAAGTAGCAAGTTCTTTAAAAGCTCTCTTTGAGCTTCTGAACTTTGACATGTTCCTTTCTATTACTGTTTGTCTGTGGCTATCATAGTCTTTTCGAATTGCCTTATTGGTTTGTTTGAATATCACCTTTAATTCTTCTTTAATTTCTCTGGTTCTTGGCTTCTTGGTCAATAATTCATATCGTCTAGAGATTAGACTAAGTGTTTGATCGGTAAGAATTCTGTGTTGGGTAGTGCTTGGTTTTTTAGTAGATTGTAGACTTTTTGTTATTATTGTTTCTAATTTATTACTTAGGGATTGGACATCTTCGGACTCTATCAGTGAATTTTCTGACGCTGTTACATAGTTTTCTAGATTTTGAATATAGTTACTTCGTTCTATAACACTCTTCAGCTTGTTGGGTACTGTATTAAACACTCTCCGACTGACTTTAGGTTTTTCTGTATTAAGAGTACATCTTACGAGTCTATGATCCGAGGGAAAGCTTACATTGTTCATCACCTCTATGTTTTTTATACTATTTGGGTTAGGGCTGAGAATAAAGTCGATTTCATTTTTTGTGTTGTTATCAGGTGAGACCCATGTCCATCTTCGAGATGCTTTCTTTTTGAAGTATGTATTCATTATAGATAGTTTGTTCTCATATGCATACTGTATTAGGCGTTCGCCCCTGGCATTTCTTTCCCCATATCCATGCTTTCCCATTATGGTGTTTTCTTCGGGTTTTGGATGTCCAATTTTAGCATTGAAGTCCCCGATGATGATTATGTTTTTATCAGCTAAGCTTTGTGCTTCCGATAGATCATTATAAAATTTAGTGATGTCTTCTTCACTTGAGCTCTCAGTAGGGGAATAAACTTGTATTATTGACAGTGGTCCATCTTCAAATTTCATTCGTAGCAATGCAACTCTCTCTGATATTGCCTTGAAACTTAAAATATTGTTCTTTAATGATTTTTGAATGATGAAACCCACTCCATAGAGGCCCTTAGTTTCACCCTTATAGCACATTATATATTCTGTATGTTCTTCAATAGCACATCCCAGTTTTCTCGTTTCTGCAAGTCCTATGATGTCCCATTTAATTTTTTCTAATGCTTGGTTTAGGTCAAGCATTCTTTCTTTTGTTGATAGTGACCTTACATTATAAGTGCACACTTTAAGATAGTTATCCTTTTTTGATATTGTTTTCTCTTGTGGTTTGATGCGGTTAGTGTTGATGGTGTTTGTCTTTTGGTGTTTAGAATTAAATTTTGTTGATTTTTTGTTGGATGGAGGGTAATAGTCATCTTCCCCCACGGTGACAAGCCGGGTTGGGGTGCTTAGGTTTTTTGAACTTAATTTGGTTGTGATTGCAGTAGTTGTTGTTGGGTTGTTCCGGTGGTATTGGTTCTTTGGTTGCTATTGAATTTTGTCGTTTTCCGAGTTGTTGTTAGGTCTCCATTGTGAAAATGCATTTGTTTTTGTTACTTTTTTAGGGTTGTTTGTAGAGCCTTCGTCTGTATTTGGCACAGTGGAGGGTGAGGTAGTTGGAGATCTCTTCCGTTTTTCATTTGGATTGTCCCGTACAATTAGTTTGTCATAGCGCACATATGCAATTTTTCCTTTGCTTATTTAAATTTAAATAGGAACAATAATTCCTGGTAAATCTCAAACCAAAAAAATTTTAAATCTCTATACGAACTTTCAACCCCTTTTTAGCCCCGTTCTAGGTTGAATTTTGAAAAACGTTGAAATTGCATTTTTTACTTATTTATTATTAGTAAACGTACGAAGTTTCAACACGGATCAGAATACAATCCGGATAGTACTTTTACTATATTCCCCTAACCACAGTTGAACCTTATTACCGAGCAAAACAGTCGTTCATAGGTCACTAGTAAAAAGTAATAAAAACGGTCCGATAGAGAGCATAATGTAGGGGGCGGTGTCTCACTCGCACAATGCTGCCAATTTATGAAACTTACCAATGTGGTTTTATTATATACATTTATTTTAGTAACACACTAGAAGTTACTTCCTACTTATAATAATTTATTGCAAGATTTTGAATTAATACTTTGTTCCCTTTTAGCTGCTTTGAATTTTTTTACGTCGTAAATATTATTCATTCATTAAATTAAAGAATTGCAATTAATATTGCAGACAGTAGTAAGTTTTGTAATATTTAAAATACGGTCTGGTATCCCCATCCCATCAGTCCCATCACTGACATAATATGTCACTGATATTATTTCAAATGACGCCGCTCAGCTCAACATTTCGTAACAACATTTTTAAGTAAAAATGGTCAAGATATGTTGCGTAAAAGGGTGCAGGGGTGAGACTTTACAATAAAGTAGACTTTCCTTTCACCGGTAATCCACAATCACTCAATTTTACGATTTAACAACAAGTTAAGATTGTCAAACAATAGGGTGACTATGATGTCGGCAAGCTGCGGGTCGGTTTTGCTGTTTTTACAGAAATGTACATAAGTACATGGTCTGTTCCTAAGTATTACTTACACAGGACAGGAGTGGCCCGCGGGTCGTTTTAGGCCCTTTCGAAAGGGTCCTAAAATGGCACAAGGCCATACAAAAAATGGTAGTAGTGGCAGTATAATAAATAAATATTATGGGACAATCTTACACAAATCAACCTAGTCCCACAGTAAGCTCAATAAGGCTTGTGTTGTGGGTACTAGACGACGATATACGTACCTAATAGATATATACATATAAATACTTAAATACATAGAAAACATCTATAACTCAGGAACAAATATCCGTGATAAACACACAAATAAATGCCCTGACCAGGATTCGAACCCGGGGCCTCCTGCTTCATAGGCAGGGTCACTACCGACTAGGCTAATAGGAGGCCATTAAAATATACTTTATAGTACAACATTTGTACAACAAAGAAAAATGCAACAGGAAGAATATACAATATTTGTACATGGAAGAGATCTCTTCCAGTCAACCATTGAGCAGTTTGATGTATTGATGTTTTCTTTATTTACCTTTAAGTATATTAAAGTCGAAGAACTGTCCACATCAGATATGACGCAAACTATTGCTCACTAGAGAGCCACGAATCCCCTGTACTTACTTAGTTTTAGTTTGCTACACTAACTATCCCCTATTTTAAGACGCGGACATCTGGCAATTGTTCATCGTTGTTATGCAAACGAGTTGTAAGAAATAGTTCTAGGTTTGATGCAGTGCAGTATCATGTAATTAATAAGATTATATCATTTTCAGGAGTTTCTGTTGGGGGAAAATAGTGCAAAATGAGGTTACGTTAATGTATTGTTTGTCGCCTACCTACTGTTTTTTTTCCGTAGCGATACGCAATGTTTTTACTTTTTTGTTATTATATTAGCGATAGGTTTCGACAGTTTTTACCTATTAACTGAAATATTTTGCTGGTCTGTCACTCTGACGTCCTCCGATAAATAGCTGCCAGATGCCTGGATCTAGCAATAAGTTTAAAATAGTAAAGTAACTAGAGGGGTTCTCTGCTCCCATTATTGCGCCAACGTATCTGAAGTGGCCAGCTCCTTAAGTCAGTAGAATGTATGTTCCCATATGAACTCATTGAGACTTCTCTTTCTGGACAATAATTACTAGACGACAAGCATATTTTATATTTATCTTCATACTATCCCAATCCCACATACATCATAGTACATATGGTCACCCTACTTAGAATGAGACGCAGCCCCCCACATTACCCTCTCTTTCGCCCTCACTTTGTGGTCGAAGTATGATCTCCAGATTGTATTTAACTTCATGAGTTTCAAATCTCTAACTCCAAATTTTAAACCCCACCGATACAAACTTTTACCCCCTTAGGGGTTGAATTTTTCGAAATCGCTTTCTTATTAGTTGTACAAATTGTAAATTTAACTCGTCCTGCAAATTATAACTTTCTAGCTTCAGTAGTTACGGCCTCTCTTTAATACAAACTTTTAACCTCGTTTCAACCCCTCTGGGGTGGAATTTTAAAAAACGCCGAAATTGGTTTTTTTGCCTTGAAGTAAGTAGCTTACAAACGAACTTTCAAGTCTGTCACAAAAAAAAATAATCTTTATACAAACTTTGAACCCCTTTTTTACCCTGTTAGAGGTTGAATTTTTAAAAACGCTGAACTTACTTTTATTGTTTTCTAATTATTAGTAAACCTACGTAGTTTCAAATCTCTAACTCAAAATTTTAAACCCTATCCATACAAACTTTCAACCCTCTTTTTACCCCTTTAGGGGATGAATTTTGAAAAACCCCTTCTTAGTGGATACTAACGTTATAATAACTACCTATTGTGAAAAATTCAGCTCTCTAGGTCCAACGGTTCGGGCTGGGCGTTGATTTAAGTGAGTCAGTCAGGACTTTTACATTTATATATATACTAGCTTTCCACCCCGCGACTTCGTCCGCGTATGATAGCACCTTCGCACCACTATTTAACCCCCTCAGGGTAAGAATTTTCCATAACGCTGAAAGGACTTTTATTGTATTTTAATAAGTTACCTTCCCACAAAGTTAAAAGTCTCTAGCTCAAAAAAATAAATTTCCCCCATACAATATTTGAACCCCTTTTTAACCCCCTCAGGGGCGGAATTATCAAAAACGCTAAAAGTACTTTTATTGTGTTTGAATAAGTAATCTTCCTACAAAGTTAAAAGATTCTAGCTCAAAAAAACAAATTTCCCCGATACAAACTTTGCACCCCTATTTAACCCCCTCAGGGGAGAAATTATCCTAAACGCTGAAAGTGCTTTTTGTGTATTCTAATAAGTAATATTCCTACAAAGTTGTAATTCTCTAGCTCAAAGAAAAAAGTTTTCCGCATACAAACTTTGCACCCCTATTTACCCCCCTCAGGGGCGCAATTATCTAAAACGCTGAAATCACTTTTATATTTTTATAAATATCAGAAACCGTACGAAGTTTCTAACTTAAAATTTACTACACATACAAACTTTTAAACCCCTTTTTACCCCCTTATGGGTGGAATTTTTCAAAATCGCTTCTTATTACTTGAAAACGTTATAAATGTAACCCGACCTGCAAATTACAACTTTCTAGCTTCAGTTGTTAAGGCCTCGCTTTAATACAAACTTTTCAACCCCGTTTCAACCCCTCTCGGGTGGAATTTTGAAAAACACTGAAATTAGTTTTTTTGCTTTTAAGTTAGTAGCCTGCAAACGAAATTTCAAGTCTGTCACAAAAAAAATTGTAATCTCTATACAAACTTTCAACCCCTTTTTTACCCCGTTAGAGGATGAATTTCAAAAAACGCTGAAATTATTTTTATAACTTTTTAATTAGCAGAAAGCGTACAAAGTTTCAAACCTCTAACCTTAAATTTTAAGCCCTATCCATACAAACTTTCAACCCCTTTTTTACCCCCTTACTTGTACACATTACAAATGTAACCAGACCTGAAATTTTCAACTTTCTATCTTCAGTAGTTTCGGCTCTGCGTGGATCAGTCAGTCAGTCAGTCAGTCAGTCAGTCAGTCAGTCAGTCAGTCAGGACAATATATAGATATAGATTACAGGATGTGATAAAAATACTGGAGATCCGTTCAAGGGCAAAATTGGTATCGTATTGCGACTAATAAAAAGTAGGAGAAAAATTTTTTGGACGCCAAAAAAAATTGTAAGGGACACGTGGTCCTACTCCTAGCCGGCCAACCCTCCATACAAAACATTTTTTTTCTCGCAAACATTTTTTTTTCTTCGTTTTTCATAATTAGAAGTATTAGAACACGACACCAATTATGCCCTTTAACAGCTTGTACACACATATATATATATATATATATATATATATTTATTTATTTATTTCCTTACATGTTTGTTATTAATAGTTACACTTATACTTACTAACTGCATTTTTATTTTATTTTTAGGGTTCCGTAGCCAAATGGCAAAAAACGGAACCCTTATACCCAAGTAACACATCAAAGCAGTATAACGGCCGTCTTACAGCATATCTGTATGCTTTAAGCATTTTGAGTTCGTTTTATAGTAGCATTATAAACGTTTATAGTGCTGATATAGGTCTTAAATGGGCACAAATTACCCAGCTTGAGATCCTATACAGGTCATTTAATAGCATTGCAGGCGCATTATGTCTGCGCTATTAGCATTATCGTTGTCATGGAAAGTGCCAATCGCCTCAAAGAAGCATTAGTACGCTCTATTAAGTTGCCGACTGCATTAAAGAAGCCTTAATACGGCCAAAAAACTTGCTAATCGCAGTAAAGAAGCATAAGTACTCTCGATTAACTTGCCAATCGCAATACAAACGCATTATACTAGCATAAGAGTGTAGTAAAATAAACCTTACGTCAATGCAAAAACGTCTCTAATACCGAAGGAACAAATGTTATAATACAATGAACGTTGGGTTTAACTACTTTGTCTCGCAATATAAAATGGACGAAGACTGTACAAAAAACTGAATGAGTGACACGTCATATTTGTTTGCATCCTAAGAAAATTTATAAAAGTTTTTGACACTTTTACGTTATTATATCCTTCAAATATTACTGCGCAATGTAGTTTACTGTAAATGTGTATATAAGTTTCATTGAAAATTTTCACGCGCCTTTGATTTATTGTGGTTTTGCTATAAAATATTATAAAAAGATATGCGTCAAATAAACAAAACAATTGTGTAATCCTCGTATAGAACGAGTTTTGCATTATTAACATAATAGTGTTGGTTGAGCAGTCTTAAATTAAGTAATTTCTTTATTATATAGGTATTTTCCTTGTATAAATAGGTCCGCATGATTTTATTTTTAGGTTATTAATTATTTACAAAATGGCGTTGGTCTATATAGACGGAGAGCTAGCCCCGTCCACGTCGGATATGACAATAATGAGAGCAACCAAACCCCTCTAGTCAGTTTGGTATATTATGCTTATTTCTAGATCTGGACATCTGGCAGCTTTAAAGTAGTGGAGGTCAAAGAATGCAAACCATTTCAAGAAAATAAATCCTAGAGATCTGGGTTTGATGCAATATTATGAGAAACTATACAATATTAAGAGAAATTATACAAAAGTTTATGTTGGGAGAAAGTATTGCCAAACGATGTATAATAAAATATAGTTCATAGTTTTCGCCTACGGTTTTTGTTTCCGTAATAATCATACATCGGAGTTTTCGGTGCGGGAACGATTTGAGAAAGAGTAGAGATAAACAGATAGGTTGAGAGTTAGTTTGAGAAAATATCATATTATGCTTAATGAATAACTACCTCTCTGTGAATAGCTTACACACTATGATACGAGCTTTTTTTCTTAGAGGCATGTTTGTATTGAGTATTATATACTTAGTATTTTAAATATGCAATTGCATATCCGAAATTGATTAACTAGATCTACCTAAGACAAAGATACGGTATAATAAGTGTCAAATATTAATCTTGACGTCCGATATTTATGAACTATTTGATTAACTGAAGAGGTTGACAATTATCAGTCATTACATGAATTAATAAAAAAATACTTGAAAAAATCATAGGTTTATGTATCTACAATATATATACATAATAGTCAGCTGCCTATTACATATAAATTGTATATACTTATGATTTTTTCGATCAATTATTCATTAGGTAGAAACGTGCTAGAGTACATTCTGTTTTTTAAGTTAATGCCTACTCTTTGGCTAATGTCAAACATCCCCGCACCGAAAACCCCGATGTATGGTAATATTACACAATATTTTTTGGTCTAACGTTTTTTTTTATCGATTTTTGACCAGTTTTGAGTCGATATTCCAACATATTCACTATAGATAGAATTATAAGGCAAACGACTATCGGTTTTTGAATCTTTTATCTCCATTCTGTAGAGCCGGATCTTGAAATAAATGAGCCGTTATTTTTTTATGATATTTTTAAAATATGGTCTAAAAAAACACTTTTATCGATATTCGAATGGTGTAAAGAATCTTACATATACGTAATCTACATATTAGGGTTCCTCTTTGATGTCTCTAAAAACTGTAGAGAGATTTTAATTTTTAACTAATTAAAACAAAATGTATGAGCATAAAACCACTTTTTTAGCCTAAGCCGGTTCGACTTTGATGTCAAATATCTCGTGGACAATGAATATTGAAGTAAATATAGGATACTATATTGTTTAAGGCCGTTACTGATAATATGATAAGCTATATAAATAATTAGAAAACTAAGGGAATCAGATCCAAGGTCGTTGGTGCCAGGGAGCCCCTTAAAATATAGGCCCTGTCCTTTATAACTGAGACAACTTCGGCAATTTTTACCTAGTTTGGTATTACTATTTTCCAATTAAAACATTTTGCTAGTCTGTCACTGTGACCTCCACCCATTAAAAGCTGCCAGATGCCAGGATCTAGCAATAAGAATAGTATAGCAATCTAACCAGACGGGTTTTGTTGCTCTCATTATTGTGTCATATCTGACGTGGCTAGCTCTTAGTCCAATAGCAGCTCAGTGACCCTTAAAAAATGCCTTATTTATGCCTACAGCATTACACGTGAATAATTATGCTATTAAACAACATTAAGCATTTATTTATGCTATTGTAGAACCTAAGGCAATAAAACCGCTAAAAGCTGTATAGGGGCTGTTCATAAATTACGTCATCAATTTTTGATAGTAAAGCTGCCAAATAAAGTGACGTCATTAAAAAAAAATGCGTTTTAAGCTTAATTGTAAAATAAAAAACTATTTAGTAGATAATATTTTATAGCATTAAAAGTTTATAGAAACACGACTTTCATTCCTTTTTTACACATTGATGATGTGATCTTCGGAATGACCCCCCCCCCCTCCTAGGTTATGCTACCATCATCCGATGTCCAGACCCCCCCCCCCCATTTGAAATGACGTAATTTATGAACAGCCCCTTATAGTGAATTACTTGGCTTTATAATGGTTTATATTATTGCTATTATACTGCTTTAGGAACGTATTACCTACTTATAAATGCTATTGTACACCCTAAGGCATTAGAAATAGCTGAAAGCTGTATAGCGAATTTACGTGGCATTATAATGGCTAATATTCATGCTCTTAAACAGCATTACGCATTTATTTATGCTATTGTAGAACCTAAGGCACTAAACCAAACCGAAGCATTAGTGTAGCAAACCAAAACGCAACTGTACAGCATTCAGCTTTACAGTTGCATGTTGTTCGCTGCACTAAAACTAATGGCTAAACAAAAGCATTTACATATGCCATTATACAACCGTTATACAGCGTAAAGCATCATAAAATGCTATTGTAGAACCTAAAGCACTAAAAACAGCTGAAAGCTGTATACCGGATTTACGTGGCATTATAATGGCTAATATTCATGCTCTTAAACAGCATTAAGCATTTATTTATGCTATTGTAGAACCTAAGGCACTAAACCACACCGAAGCATTAGTGTAGCAAATCAAAACGCAACTGTACAGCATTCAGCTGTACAGTTGCATTTTGGTTCGCTGTACTAAAACTAAAGGCTTTAAAAAAGCATTTATACATGCCATTATACAACCGTTATACAGCTTAAAGCATTATATAATGCTATTGTAGAACCTAAAGCACTTAAGTGCTTTTAAACAGTCGAAAGCTGTACAGTTGCGTTGTGGTTTGCTGCACTAAAGCTAAAGGCTTTACAAAAGCATTTAGATATGTCATTATATAACCGTTATACAGCTCAAAGCATCATATAATGCGACAAGTTGCTTGGTGAACGTATATAAGAGTTTATACGGTCCTTAAGTTCGAAATAAGTTAACTATTCATATGTTATGTTATAATGCTTCCTGTGTTACTTGGGTAGATTCGTCATGTCTGTCTGTCTGTCAGTCTGTCCGTCCGTATGTCACAGCCATTTTACTCGGAAACTATACGACGTATCTGAATAAAATTTACACATAAGGTGTATTTTGTATGCCGCTACTTAGTTATGTAGTTAAATTTGAAAAAAAAAAAATTTAGGGGGGCGCTCCATAGATGTAACTAAATTTAAAAAAAAATTTTTTAACCAAATATCAACATGTGACACATCAATCGATAGGTCTTTAAAAATAACATTGAGGTTTCTTTGACTATTTTGTGATTAAGTGAATATTTTCTGAAATAATCGCTTCGAAAGTCAGAAAAATTGTGTCCCCCCCTGTAACTTTTGAACCGTAAGTCCAAAAAATATGAAAAATATGAGGCGATCTGCCTTATCATATACTTTCTACGAAAATTATTTTGAACATTATCGGTTCAGCCATTTTTGAGTTATCTCCAAAAAACTTCTTCCATAGGCATCAGATACGACCTTTTGGTATTCGTTTGTTTCTTATTACATTGAAGGTACGGAACCCGGAATTGGGATCTCGAATGTTCTTTTAAAGTGTCAAGAGAGTACATTTTTATAACATTTTTAAGATTTATATCCTTCTTGTACCATCCATAATAAATGGATCAATGTCAGTAAAAAACTCATTATAGTTTTGCTGGTTTTGCATTTGTTGCTTATGGAGGTTAGTCCATAACATAGGTGTAACATTTATAAGGTACAGTCACGGACTTTAATTGTTGAGCCATTTACGTTTCAAGCTATATTCTTTTGTTTCATACTTACTCTATGAAAGGTCCAATTTAAAGTGAACCGTAAATGGCTCACAATTAAAGTCCGTGACCGTACCTACAATAATATATCATGGACATCATGGTATATTTATAAGGCGAGTAGGTATAGCACTTACTACGTCGTAGACTGATACCCTTTTGTATCTTATGATCTTTAAATTTTGGGGTAATTTTAAGGGGCTGACAACACCCGATGACCTTCAAATGGACTTTATTTAAACAGTTTTTTAGCTATAACTACTTGTTTCAGGAAAGTAAAAAAAATATACGTTAAAATTCATTATATTTGGAAGAACTTTGTTAATTCCAATACACGATTGGGCGAAATCTGCTCGATAGAAAAGAATTCCAAAGTTACATCTTAAAATAAGCTTTAAACAGTTGTATGCCTTTAGTTTCTTGACTTATACGTCTGTAATTAAAGACAAAATTCTACCACATTTTATATTTCTCAATTAATGCGTAGTTTTTTTTAAATTTATCATTTTGCAAAATGTGCAATGAGCTCCCATACTAATCGTAACACAGTGTTTCTTTTTCACTCGCGCTGATAAAGATAGGGATGGAATTTTGCTGTTGTCATCCCCTTAACTCAATGGATGTAGCCGCCTTGCGGAGTGGTCCAAGTTTATCATTTCCCGCTCTTAAGAAATATTTGAAAAAAAGTTTAATGTCAAAGGGTTATTACAGGGTCGAGGACTATATGACGGACAAGCATGCATGGCCCAAACCAGAAACTACTACAAAATCATTTAACATTTAGAGGACACAGTTCAGATAGGAAAGCATATCAAACTTTTTGTGAAGCAATCAGATTTGGATTTTATTATTATTTTATTTTAATTAAACAATACGTACATTGTATGTCTCTCAAGCTGTTTTGATATGTCTTCTTATAGAACTACGCATTATTGTGTATCTTTAAGATATAATATTACTGTATTACTGTTTTGAAAAAATAAGTCCTGCCGAGTTTCTTGCCGGTCATAAATAATACTGCTCGGGTCAGAGGTGTAGGGTTAGAACCGGTGGTAGTTTTTCTTTTTCTCTCTGACGTTCATAAGTGCATTGTAATGTGCCTAAATTGACGAATAAATATCTTTTATCGTTTTTTATCTTTTTTAGGTTCACCAGAGTTGCAAAATATGCAGAATCCACTAACCCACATCCACATCCAATAATTTAGTCTAAATTATCCCAAAATTTAAGGTTTAAAAACCGAAGTGGTGTATGCGACGTCGGGAATGCCTCGTTTTCTTATACCATTAATAATATGTAAATCGTAAATCTTGAGCAGGGGCCGTATTCTAAGTTTAAAACACGTTATGACACGACCCAACTTCAATACAACGCCAATGCATTATAACGACTGCATCAGAAATGTCAGAAATTGCTTGAAAATTATACCGATGCAACTCCCATGGGGAGAAATCAAATCAAAGAAATCAAAAAGATAAGTCACTTGCTCATCCGGTCCTCCGGTCCAGTGACCGTAGGGCTGGCTCGTTCCTCGCCCAGCCAATCAGTATCGCCATCCAGCGAGGCAACGCAGCTAGCCTTATGGGCACCTTGCCAAGTGGCAGCGATATAGGGGACATTTGTATATATAGCTTAGGTACCAATAGTTTTAAATTAACGTGGTAAGTTGTAGATTTGTTTTAATAATTAATGTTTTTTTTTCTTAATAGAAAAAGGAATAAATGTTGATAAACTCCAATACAACTTCAATATTGGTTGATGATTTGTTGTGTTGAAGTTATGTTTGAGATAGGTTGTGTTTTCAACCGACTTCAAGATTTCGAAGGAGGAGGTTATCAATTCGTCGGGATCTTTGTTTTGCTATTTTTTTTTTTTTTTTTTTTTTTATGTATGTTCACCGATTATTCGAAGACGGCTGGACCGATTTGGAAAATTCTTTTTTTGTTTGTAAGAGTATACTTCACAGTTGGTCCCATTGTAACCAGGTCAGGATCTGATGATGGGATCCTGGAGAAATCGAGGGAAATCTTCAACTATTATAGGCACACCTGTAGTGATTTGAGTATTTTTTACAGCAGCTCGAGTATTTGGTGTTGGAAAGGTGGATTGCTTAGTGAAGTCGGTTCTTTTTTGTTTAAAATTATTAATATATTGTGTATGTATTTTTAACTTAGAACACGGCACCAGAAACCGCTTCGCCTTGGTGTTCGGTAACTATGTTATAGCACTTATAGCAAACAACTATGTAGAATTATAGACGCAACACTGCCTTGAACATTCACTACATATAGTAGGAAATACTTCAATGTATTTTATTACCTGATGTGTCCAATTACAATCGTAGCTATTATGAACAATACATAATAGTTATTATTAGACAAGGGATAAGGGAGTTATTAGATTAAGGGGTTTCAAGTCATTTCAACGGCCTCCTAGCCTAGTCGGTAGTGACGCTGCCTATGAAGCAGGAGGTCCCGGGTTCGAATCCTGGTCAGGGCATTTATTTGTGTGTTTATCACGGATATTTGTTCCATAGTTATGGATGTTTTCTATGTATTTAAGTATTTATATACCTATCTATTATACAATATTGTCGCACACCCACAACACAAGCCTTATTGAGCTTACTGTGGGACTAGGTTGATTTGTGTAAGATTGTCCCATAATATTTATTTATTTAAGGGAGCAAAGTTGTTTTACCGCTCGTGTTTTTCTTGAGAAATGACCAGACCCCGGACTTTTGTCGCAATGACCTCACAATAGGGTAGTTTGGGGAGTAAATGGAGCGGTATTTAATAATACGGCTGTGTTAAATAATCAAAAAAGTAATAGCCAGGCATTTACGATAAAAAATACCTCGTAATTATAAAAAAAAAATATCAATATTATCTTTTAGTATATTACTGCAAACCATACATTATCTTACCATACGTACTTAGTTTTTCGTATAAATTAACACCATTTACTCCCCAAACTACCCTTATTGTGACGTCATTGAGACAAAAGTCCGGCGTCTAGAAATGACTTAAATGAGTCGAAGGATTCCAAAATTAAATTTGAAAAGTGGAATCATGAGCGTTGCAATCACTACACCATCGAGAGGAAAATATTACAAATGTATTCCAAATTAATGTTATTAAATTCTTATCACTCACATAAAATGATGAATTGGTGAGGCAGTTGCTAAATCCTTAAAGTAAATATATGGCTTTAATTGACAGACAGTAAGGACACAGCGTGCAGCGATTATAGAAGTAAGGGCTCATCCAGAAATCATATACTATCATCAGTGATCGTAGATTTTTCAGCAAAACCGGTGCCTATGACGTTTTTGTGTGAAATTGTTATTTAATTACTAACCATCTCTACATAATTACCTAGTTCTGAATGGCTTTGATTTTATTTGATTCTTGATTCAAACATTTAATAGCCTTAAAATAATAATATCCCTAGCAATGCACCAAAAATGCCGGAAAATTACGATCACTGACTATCATACAACTAGTAGTCCGCCTCGAACTCAGAACTCGCGATTTACTTGCAAACAAGCTGACCAATATAACAAGACCCATGTGATGATTTTTTCGCGCCTTCTAGCTCCATAACCCATTGACCGATCCTGCTCATATACGAACTCTCAAATTATATTGATCGCTGCTACAACCCCAACAAATTTCATAAAGATCAGAAAAACGTTACTAAAGTTATCGCGGAACAAACTCTCAAAATCAAAAAGCCATCGAAATGCTGAAACGTCCCAGTAGCCGAAGTTGTTTGTAAGAACTCACTTCGCTCGTTCGACTACGCGATCAACTCACCAAAAACCACGACGGGAGAGATGGGGGTCAAAAAGTGGTAAAAATACGATTACGTGATTTCTGGATGACCCCTATGAGCATAAATTTCGTTAAAAAAAAATACGTTATGGAGAATGCATCTCCTTTAGTTTCTTAACTTAGTATTTGTACCTACCGCCTAATGTACAATATAAATTTAAACCCCGGATTTTTGGGGGCAGAAATCATTTACACTAGCCAAAAAATAGGTTAAAACTGTAAAACAAGAAACTATTTGAACATTTCTAAGCCCGTTTGGATCTTACTAACTATTTTTTATTCATAGTTTGGTAACTATTTTACAATAAACAAAGTTATAAACACACGAGATCATTTCTGCCCCCAAAAATCCGGGGTATTTATATAATGCACTTTTGGTTGCTATGGAATTTTTCAGCAAAGCAACGCGCCTGCGTATAAAGAACAAATGTAAAAAAATCGTTAAAAGATTTGTTTTTTTTATGCTAGTAGCGTGTATTAGGGTAATTTCGGAAGAAAATAATAGAAAGAAAAGATACTTCCAAAAATCATTCGAACATCACTTGTATCCCATTGTAATAAGAGTCAACCCTAAAACTGTCGTAATTTACCTTAAACGCACGTTCTACAACAAATACTAAGATTACAATATTACAATAACCCTTTCCTTGTGAAATCTACAAGCAAATTCTTTGCATCACCCATGTAGCAACTAGCAACTATCGTCTGAAAGACATTTTTTATGCACAAAATTAAATGTACAAAAAACACAGATTTAGTTTTTTTTATAAAACCGTTATGGCGTTTTGATTCAAATAAAACAAGTTTTATTATGCCGTTCCTTAATTTATTTGTAGTTCTTATTGAACACATATAAGGTTGTTTTTTCTGTGGCATCTATTTACAAGTTGAAATAGTCCGTTTGTTGCGGTATTGCATTCCAATGTTTGATGTTGACATAAGTTTTCGGATTGTGGGTGTATAATATAATAACCGTACATATTTATAAATATTTATTATTGGTTTGAGTAGATTGTGAATATGTGAGGATAATTCTTTAATAAGGTTTTGGTCCTTCGAGCCAGATGTATAATTAGCAGACCTAGGAATCCGTGGGACAAATTTTGTTGAGAGTTAGGGACTTCCTATATCGAGAAATTAAATTATCGGTGTTCTTTCTATATACTAGTGATCACTCAAGGGTTTGCTTGTAAAAATATGTTTTTATTTAAAGTAAAAAATAATAATTAAATAATAACTCAATACTCTTCCTCGTTTTTAAAGACAATTTATAAGATTGAGATAATTATAATTATTAACTATTTTGTAGTGCAATAGGTATTACACCCTATCTTTATATAAGTAACCTAGCGATTATTTAAAATATATGCTATGTTGAACAATAGATCAAGAAACACACAATATTGGGGGCGATCACTAGTATATAGAAAGAACACCGATAATTTAATTTGTCGATATAGGAGGTCCCTACCTCTCAACAAAATTTGCCCCACGGATTCCTAGGTCTGATAATTAGTAAAAGTATAAGTTAACTATAATGAGGAACTGAAGAACTCCTCCGCCAGCCAGAACCAGTTTTACTTACGTATTTATTTAAAATCTACCTTTTTTCCTCGTTGTTTTTACGTGAAATCAATATTATCAGTCTTCAATCTTATGGCAATATGATACTCGTAATCCGTTATACTGAATGTAAACAACACCGTATAACACTAGGTTTCTCCAAGCAACATTATTATCTTCTATCTTCTTAAATATATAAAAGAAGAAACTGACTGACTGACTGACTGACTGACTGACTGACTGACTGACTGACTGACTGATTGACTGACTGACTGACTGACATATCAACGCACAGCCCAAACCGCTGGTTCTAGAGATTCCAAATTTGGCACGTAGGTTCCTTATATAGTCTAGGGGTGCACTAAGAAAGGATTTTTCAAAATTCACTCCCTAAGGGGGTAAAATGGGGCTCCAAAGTTTGTATGGCGAAACAAGATTTGTTAGACTATTTTATTCGAAACTTCACAGGAGTATTCCTAACGATAAATGAGTAAACACGTGTTTCAGGTTTTTTGAAAGTTCAACCCCTAAAAGGGGAAAATATGGTACATACAAACATATCAGTCTAACTGAGAACCTCCTTTTTGAGTACTTATAGTACGCGGGCGAAGCCGCGGGAAAAGCTAGTTATAATAGAATATAATAGAAATTGTTTAAGTGTGTTCAGTTTCACGAAAAAGTTATATTTAAAACCCTATTTTAAGCCGGTTTTGTAATGTTAATGACCATGTTAGCTTAAAATCTTTTCAAGTAGATATTATTATTGCGATATTTTTACATAGGAATTTTTACCGTATTTCTAAATTCTCACGAATACCTAATAATATTCGGCGAATACGAATTTCTTAAAAACACTGATATTCACTGAATACGAATATTTGTAAGTATTCGTTGCATCACTAGTGGTGAGAATATTAGCGTAAGAAAATGACAGTCCAATTCTCTCTGTCTATGCCCGAAGTGAGAATGTCCCTGGCCAAACTATACGTAGCCATTTAAATAAGTATTGTTTATATTATATTAGCGATCCAGTTAAACAGATCTGCGGCCGTATATGCAGACAACCTCACTGGCCACTAGTTTAGTTCTCATATCGCCGCGAGAGGCACAGGCCGCGCGCGTTCAGCCAAGCGACAAGTTTGTTTTCAAAGCCACAACGGCCGGTTTTTAAAAACAAAAGTGACAGTTGACCTGTTTAACGTTGATAACTAACTTGACATCGGTTTTGAAAACATTTGAACAAGTGTTTTAATTGCAAGGACATTGTACTCGTGCTGTGTAGTATGATTTCGTAATTAAAATAATACAAAATGGAGGACGTTTATACAATTAAAGTGAGAACTAAGCCTGATACGAGGAATTTGTATCCTTCTGAACGAAGATATTCAGCTTCCACAGTGTCAGGGTTGGCGTGGGTGCATTTAGCTTTGGCAGCAACTTCCTTCCTCCTAGCATGTTTAGCCTTAGTCAGCCCACACTCAGGAATCAAGAGAATGACTTTAAATGACACTGAAGAGCGAATTGTCAACAAAAGCGAGCTGATATTTAATTTAACGGAGTCCGTCGAGACGAATGATTATGAAAACAAAACCAATGAACCGCCTTATGATACTCAAGAGAACAGCTATATATTGGTTCTAGCGCCAACTTTAATAACAGTATTTGCAACTGCGGCCGGCATTGCCTCTATAATGGCTTCTGTGAGGTGGTACATAGACCATAATATAACCTGGCTATTTATAATGTCTATATTATCGACCATAATAGCGTTTGTGTCGTTCACAATGATCATAGTTTGGTTTATTACAACATCGAATACGGATTTTTCGGAATTTTACAAAGATAAAATACCATTTAAAGACCATTTGGTTGTGAGACATACTGATGTCCTAATTAAGAACAAAACGCATTTAGTTATAGCTTTAAATTCGCCGAAAGACGAAGATGAAGAGGCGTACAGCTTCACCAAACGAGTTCTATCTATAAATATCATGATAGCTGCATTTCTAGAGCTACTCTGGTCGATTTTAAGCATGAAAATATCTTTTATAGGCATGAGAACGAACTATAAAGACGATACGGAACCAAGAAGCAACTGCATATCAGTAGTAACAACAATTAAAGGAAATAACACAAAAAAACTACCACGCAATGCTAAAATACTCCCCCCAAAACCGGATCTGGTCGAGCATTACCCAAGCAGAAAGATTAAAAAGATATTCTTAGCGCAGAGCGATAACGGTTTTTATTTAAAAGACCAGAATTCGAAACAACAAAATGAAGACACGAATTCCGAATTGTACAAAGAAAGAATGATGAATTTCTTGAATCACTGCGCTCCCTCTGAAGTGTCCAATCCGGAACAGCCCAGTGTACACTCGGACGCTTTAAATACTATTCAGGAAGTCACTAATGTACAAATAAATGAACATCGGGCCACGCCCGTCAGTTGGGGCGACACGCCAGATCACACCATTTACAATCAAAACAATATTAACTTTGAGAAGATTTTCAACTTTGGTAATGAGAATGAAAACGAAGATACGAATGAAAATGTACCCTAAAAATAACCCTAAGTAAATAGTGTACCTACTCGTACTTATTGGAAATACAGCTAAAATATTGACTGAGAAGATTTTCAAAGAGGAAAGCGAAACAAGTGAAAATGTGCATTAAGTTAACGGTAAAAAAAGTAGAAAGTGTTGTGGAGTGAAGCATTGGACGATAATTGTACGGTCTTGTGCAGTATGATTACTTACTCATTATGGATTGGAAAGACTAATAGAATGCTCGCACTTTGTCTGCGATGTTAAAATAACTATTATGAGTGTAGTTTTATTGGCTTCGTTTAATCTGACTCTGAGCAGGTTAAGTGAAAATTATACCTTACTTAATTATAGTATGGAGAGATGCCGATAGCATAAACTTTAGGCGTATTCCATACTTACGGTAGTACTATTAGTTATTCTGTGCTTAAGCTGAATTCAGCATATACAGATAAAAAATCTGCTTGACTGCCGCCATGCTATTAAATATAACTTGTTGATTGATTTAATTTACAACCTGAATTAAGCGCTGAATTCAGCTCAAGTACCTATATAGAAAGCTCTTTAGGTATATGAAAATATTACGGTGACAGTGCCACACTTTGTCGCAGTGCAATGCAGTGACTGACTCAGGCGCGGATATAGGGAGGGGGGCAACGGGCGCAATTGCCCCCCAGACTTGCAAACCTCGTATACTACGGGAGCCATAGGTGCGGACCGCAAGGTTTTTTGTGAAATAAATTGCCCCCCCTCCCCTGAATGAAATCCTGAATCCACGCCTGAACTGACTCTAGCTAGACTACAATAAACCTTTAAAAGTTGGTTGCGAAATTATTGAACCAAACCAGAAGGCGGTGTCAATGACATTTGGAAATGAAACCCACGGATGAATTGTCATGTCATGTCCAAAGAAGTGGCGTATGATGGACAAGGTCATCCACGTGATAAGGAAACGTAATTTTAACACCGGATTAAAAGAGGATCGATTGTCACACATTCATACAAGTGGGAACCTTCTGATAATGGTTTCAAATGTCACTGATTTCACCCCAACGGAAGAAGTCTACCATTTAATTGAGGCGGTGGGACCTAAACAAACAAGCATGGTCCTAAATATATACGTTTTTGTTACAAACTATTTGCTATCCTTACCTTTAAGCGTGAAAAAGTAAGTGTAAAAACTGTTGCAATTGGCAATGACCTAAACAAAATGGCCGTTAAAAGAAAGAAACGGTTAGTGTGGCCAATTGATTGTATTCATGTGTATTGTATGCAACGAATGTTGTAAGACTGTAAAATGTAGATGTAGTTAATATAGAGCGAGCAAGGAAATAAGTCGAAGGAAACTGACATGACGTGCGATAATCGCCTTTTGTTTATCTAATAAGGTCACATAATATTACGGAGCGTGTATTTGTGTAAACAGAGATTTTTTAAATAAAACCAGCCGCCTGCGGCTTCATCCATATATGTAGTTAAAACTTTTAACCCCGCTTTTACCCCATTTGAGGTTAAAAATCAAAAAATCGTTATCAACCGACTTCAAGATTTATTTATTTATTTAACCTTATTGCACACAACAGAAAAATTAACAAATGACGGATTTAATGCCTACAGTATTTTTTTTTCCGTTAGCCAATGGGCTAAAACGAGACAGAAGAAGGAGGAGGATTTTTAATTCGTCGGGATCTTTGTTTTTGATTGTATTTTTTTGTCTTCACCGATTGTTCGAAGACGGCTGGGTCGATTTGGAAAATTATTTTAGGGTTCCGTACCTCGGAAGGAAAAAACGGAACCCTTATAGGACCACTTTGTTGTCCGTCTGTCTGTCTGTCTGTCAAGACCATTTTTCTCAGGAACGCGTGGAGGTATCAAGCTGAAATTTATATCAAATACTCAGGTCTATTGTCCCTTAGAGCTGTGAAAATATCAAACTTAAAAGCCTACGCAATCAAAAGATACAGTTGTTTATGCTGCAAATATTAGTTTTTCGGCACTCGCAAAACCGGGGTACTTCCCGTGAACTCAGAAACTTGAAATTTGGCAGGAAGCAACGTTATATAGCATAGACAATGGAAAAATTACGAAAAGTAGACATTTTTAATAAAATCATACAAAAAATATTTTTTTTAATTTTAAACTTACTACCTTTTTCCTCGTAAACGCGTAGAGGTATTAAATTGAAATTCATATCAAATACTCAGGTCTATAATACCTTTAAGCTGTAAAGGTTTGTACGGAACCCTCGGTGCGCGAGTCCGACTCGCACTTGGCCGGTTTTTTTTCTTTTGAAAGAGTATACTTCACAGTTGGCCCCATTGTCATCAGGTTGATCTGATGGTGGGGTCCTGGAGAAATCGAGGGAACTCTTCGACTATTATAGGCATACCCGTAGTGATTTGAGTATTTTTTACAGCAGATCGAGCATTTGCTTTTGGAAAGGTGGAAGCTAGATAAGTGAAGTCGGTTCTTTTTAGGGTTCCGTAGCCAAATGGCAAAAAAGGAACCCTTATGGATTCGTCATGTCTGTCTGTCTGTCCGTCCGTATGTCACAGCCATTTTACTCGGAAACTATACGACCTATCTGAATAAAATTTACACAGGTGTATTTTGTATGCCGCTATTTAGTTATGTAGTTAAATTTACGAAACCCTCCTATGCGTGGTCCGGCACGCACTTGGCCGGTTTTTGTTTAAAATTATTGTAGTTTTACGACTTATAACAGTTGGGCATCGTCAGTCAGTCTATGGAAGGAGGTTGTAGGTACATATATATTATATATATATTTTAAACATACACATAAATATTATGAAGGTAAATGCGGCGCGGTGCCACACCTGCGAGCCACCCCTTAGTTAATGGTAGAAATGGGTAGGTGTGGACTCGCAACTTAATCCATTAAGAATTTAGGGGAAACGATGAGTTTATTTTCCCTTTGCTGCGGCAAAGGCAAAAGAAGGTCACCATTTTTGACTTTAGTCTATTTCGAAATGAAATACATTTGTGGTATTCATTTACGTTTCCGATTTTGGCGATTTTGGCTTGACCTGCCCCAAATTCTCACGAGAGATTTTAAAAAGGCCAGGTTTTGTGAAAATAAATATAGTCGTACTTACGTTCATTACCTTGGGTTTTTACACAATAACAAAAATAAGATCAATGACAGCTCTAGATATGTACAAAATCTTCGAATATTATTTTTATTTCAAAATTTCTTCAAAATGTATTTATGTCGTGTTTTGGAAAGAAAATGGCCAATTAGTAGTAGTAGTGAAACACTTTATTGTACAAGAAAACACAACGAAAGACATATAACACAACATATACCTACAAAGGTTCGCCTTATCTATTTAAGGGATTTCTTCCAGTTAACCTTTGAGCAATTGAGAGTTGGTGAAAGTTGGAAGTGCTAGGCAGACTTAGGTACTGTACGATACGGTAAAATGAGCCCAGATCCTTCCCTCTCTCTAGAGATTTTGTTTGACCACCTCCTAACCTAATGTATGGAGGTTCCCTTTGAACCTGATCTGATCCCCGTTAAGCTTTTTGCACCATCAGCAAAAATGCCGTCTGTGGTGGTTCAATATGACAAGGTTATCTATACTCTGTATCTTTAGGTATTTAAATAAAAGTAAATAAGATCTACCCTCAAATGGCTCCTTAAGCCAGTTGAGGGTAGATGAAAACATTACACGATCAAATAATATTGGTAAAAGCCAGGTCGTTAAGTGACAGATCCAGGCAGTTTTGTATTTGATTGGTTAACCAATAAAAGTTATAACTACCCGAAAATGTAAAAATTGTTTATTTACTTTTATTTAAATACCTAAAGACATAGAGTATAGTTAAGCTCCAGTTAGCAACTCACCAGTATAACGGCTGGTTTGTTAATTATGGGGAAGACCGGTGAAACTTTTTGTAGGGGCGCTGTTCCAGATTCCATACAATGTGAGAAAGAGATACATATAATGTGAGAAAGAGACACGCTTTTCTTAGGCAAAAACCTTCCCTATGGCGTTAATCTACAGCTTTTTAAATTTAGTGTATTTCAGAAACGGGTGGATTTCAATTTCGGAGCAATTCGAGACAAAACATTGACTCATTTTCGTGAAAATAAATAAAAACTACTTCGCGCCATACAAATTTAGCTTTTCTAAGGACCAATGTTGGAGATGTCACTTTGACAGTTGCTTTATTCCTCATTGTGTTATGTAATATGTTATACTGTTAATTACTGCAAAGGCGCCAATCATAAATGATTCTCTCTCTGTCTGTAATAAATTAATTAAATTTAATAAATAAAAATAAATAAATAAATAAAATAAATTAAAGCCATAACAGACGGTGAGATTCGGTTCGGGCCGGACTACGGACCGATAAGGACGCTGCTATTTGTTAGAGTGAGAGAGGTATATAGCCTATATATCGAACCGAATTTCACCGTCTGTCACGGCTTTTACGTAGGACTATTTTGGGGGAGGGGGTTGACCGAGTCTTTTTTACGATAGGAGATTTTTAATCTTCGTTTTTCTTACGAAGGGGGGAGGGGGTCAAAAAGTGAAAATAAAAATCTTACGTAATAAATGAATGACGCCACACTTCTACGTCATAATGAAGTCGGTTAAAAACCGCATTAGGGGTAGAAGGGGATCAAAAAGTGGCAAAAAAATAATTGTCTTACGTAATAAATGAACGACCCCCTTTTTGTATACTAAAACCTTCTCCAGAATGTAACAAATACTTTTTTTAAATTGGTTCAGCCAAACGCGAGATAATCGCTAAAAAATACAAACAACCGTGTCGACGTACGGGTGAAACTGAGAACCTCTTTTTTTTTTGAAGTCCTTAAGGGGGCGTCCATTAATCGCGTCATACGTTTTTGGCTCGTTTTAGACCCCCCCTCCCCCATGGTGATCTTTGGTGATATTTTCAGGACCCCTCCCCCCCTGTCCAATATGACGTGTAATTATTTGCCGACTAAAAAAAAGTACAGTTTTCTAACACGTGAACCTACTTACGTAACGTTCGTCGTACACGTAAAGGGTAAACAAATTAAACTACATGTATACATATATAATAAAATTATTTTTAATAGAAAAAAAACCGGCGAAGTGCGTGTCGGACCACGCGGTTTTGTACCTACTATCGAAAAAGTAATATCGAAAGGTCGTATCTACGTATGAAATGAGTTTTTAGGAGATAACTCAATAATTCCTAAACCGATAATGTTCTCAATTTTTGTCATATTTTTTGGATTCGGGTTCAAAAGTGACAGGGGACACACAAGTTTTTTTAGACTTACGGGGTGATTTTTTCTTAAGATATTCACTAAATTAAAAAAAAAATCAAACAGACCTCAATGTTTTTTTTTTATTGATGTTCAGGACAACAAGACAAGAGTTATTTTGAAAGACCTGTCGAGTGATGTGCATCATGTCGATATTTGGCAAACAAAAAAATTTTGACAAATAATTACATGTATGGAGTAGTGCTCCTCCTTAAAATATCTTTTTCAGCAATTTTACTACAAAACTAAGTAGCGGCATACAAAAACACACCTTACATTTAAATATTTATTAAGATATACGTTTTATAGTTTCCGAGTAAAATGGCTGTGATATACGGACGGACGGACAGACGGACATAACGAAACTATAAGGATTACGTTTTTGCCACTTTGGCTACAGAACCCTAAAATCCTACTTCAGAAAATAATATGTCAAATGCCATTAAAAATTATTTACAATCATTGCTAGTGTAATTTTACTCTGCTTTTGATAGATTGATTCATTTCAAAGTTGATAATTTTTATTTTATTGACCATAATACAGATAGCACAAGGAACAAAAAAATTACACGTGATATGTGTCCCGACCCCCCTCCCCCCTGTGGTGATCATTGGTGATTTTTTCTTGACCCCCTCCCCCCCCTAAGCAATATGACGCGATTAATGGACGCCCCCTAAGAAACCTTTTTTAACCAGGTTCAACGCTCTAATTTGTGTTATTGAATTATAAACTCTACGCCTGTAGACATTCGATTTATAATAAACAAGGAGATATAAAGAATCTTGCATCTTTTGTCTATAGCATTAGAGTTCAATTTTCACGCCTTAAACTTTTTTATGGCGACTCCGGAGTGCAGTTTCGCTTCGAGTACAATAATGATCATGAATCACGTAGTATCCACTTGTTGTATACCTATACCAAAACCTTCTCGTGAATTCCACAACAAAAATTTAGAATTCTTTTTTGAAGTCGGTTAACAAATGAGCTCACAATTCTCACAAATCAGTGGGTGAGTTTTACATCATTATTTTTTACTCGTCGACTATAATGCTTGAATTAAGACTTTGTAGACCGGACTACTAGCGAATACTTTTCGATGGAGCTTTTATGGTCGCAAATGTAGCATCGTCGCGGATGCTGAAATGGATTTTCATACAATATTATACAATGGTCGGTCGGAGGACGGTCCTCCTCCCCGACCGCCGGTACGATGCAGCGGGAGATCGATGTTTCTAAATTGTATAAAGGGAGCAGGTTGTGTAAGGCTTTCGTCAAACTTAATTCTTACCCGCTTGCCTATTTTGAGCACTCGTAGAAAAAATATTGTATACAATAGTGACATAATAAGCTTTTCAATCTCGTACCTTACTTAGGCCACGAAGCTTGTCACGATTGTATACTAATAAAAAAAACCGGCCAAGTGCGAGTCGGACTCGCGCACCGACGGTCCCGTACAAACCTGTAGGTATATAGGGGTAAATAGTAACTTTAAAATTATTAAAAATATTTTTATTATATGATATAACTAAAAATTTACGGATTTCGCAATTTTTTCCTTTATCTGTGCTATAAGACGTTTTGCTTCGCACCAAATTTCAAGATTCTGAGTTCACGGGAAGTACTCTGTATGTTTTAATTCCCTTGCGAGTTTCGAAAATTTGCGGCATAAACGGCGGTATCTTTTAATTGCGTTGGCTTAGAAGTTTGATTTTTTCACAGCTCCAAGGGACAGTAGACCTGAGTATTTGATATAAATTTCAGCTTTGATACCTCCACGCATTCCTGAGAAAAAGGGTCTTGACGGACGGACGGACGGACAACAAAGTGATCCTATATGGGTTCCGTTTTTTCCTTTCGAGGTACGGAAACCTAAAAACTAATTTGATACGACTTTAATACTTATGTACTTACATATTTAAATAGTTATGTGAATTAGAACGCGTGAAGGTCATTTTACTTCTAGTCGTGCGTAAAAGTACACACGTATATGCCCTGTTATCCTTTTTAGGTAACATTTATAAATGGTAAAAATCATTGACGGGTCACTGTTGAAAGGCGGCGTGTAGGTCTAGAACTGGTTTAGTGTACATAGATTATAAATAGGCAGCCTGGAAAACGGTATAATGGTAGGAACGATCACTCGGGCATTTACCTTTACTTATCTAATCATTTTAAAAGACAGATTCGTTATGTAAAGGCAATGCCAAAAATATGTACTTACACAATTTTGAAGATGATTACAATTTTGAATATGTATAGGTACAATTTTGAGTATGTACACAATTTTGAATATGTATACAATTTTGAATATGTACACAATTTTGAATATGTATACAATTTTGAATATGTATACAATTTTGAATATGTATACAATTTTGAATATGTACACAATTTTGAATATGTACACAATTTTGAATATGTATACAATTTTGAATATGTACACAATTTTGAATATGTATACAATTTTGAATATGTATACAATTTTCAATATGTATACAATTTTGAATATGTATACAATTTTGAATATGTATACAATTTTGAAGTAAGGTGCAAAACTATACAGGGTGTAACAAAAATGCTGGTGATCCGTTTAGGGTTTAATTGGTGTCATATTTTAATTACGAAAACGAAAGAAAAAAAAAAATTACGCGAAAAAACAATTGGTTTTGTAGGTTATTAAAATGTATTACGTTAAATAATACAATATAATATAAAAAATAACAACATAAGCAGAAGAGGAATCTAGTGTTCTATGGTGGGTATTCCACAGCCGTCTTCGCATCCAAATCTTTCTATTCTTCTTCTCGTTCCTCTAATTCTCATAGAGACCGCTCTGATGGAGTTTTGTATGGAGGTTTGACCGGGTCCCATACAAAAAAAGTTTTTTCGCGTCCAAAATATGTTCCTCTTACTTTTTCTTAGTCTCAATACCATACCATTATGCCCTTAAACGGATCACTAGTATTTTTGTTAACCCCTGTATACATATTTTTGGCCTTGACTGTACTCTGTGTACCTATTCATAAACGTCGTACATGTCGCATTTAGTTAATTTATGTTTTATCAGACAAACGATAATTAGACAAAAGGAGGCTTCCAAGATATTTAAGAATGAGGGGGTAAGAGACAAACAGTTGGAAACAATCATAATATTTATTTAATATTGGACGAAATCGGCTCCAAACAAAATAATTCCAAAGTTACATCTTACAATTAGCTTAAACAGTTATATGCCTTTGTTTTCTTGACTTATACGTCTGTAATTAAGGTCAAAATTCCAACCCAAAAAAAAAACCTTAAAATTTTGGCATAATTACAACAAGGGCAAGGTGGAAACTTCCTATTAAATAAAAAATACCTGTATCAGGAAGTCTCGCTCCTCCATAGCAAAGAGTCATACATGTTTTTATCTACACTCATACTGTAAGTACTCTAAAATGCGTTCAAAAACCGTAGACAATGACAAGCATTACAACAAACGATTTAACTATGATAAGTTTCTTATCTGCGGCAGTAACGTAATTTTAACTATGCATGCTCAAATATTGTTAAGCAATGAGTTTCAAATTTGGAACATCGAATTTGATAACATAATGTTACCGCCATGGCCAACTCGATTGGTCCCGCGCGAGCGCCGGCACAATCGAGTAGGCCATGACGTGACGGTACAATGGCGGTCATTCTATGGTTTCCGAACAATTAATTTAATATATATAATATGATATTCAATCAAATACAAACACTGAAAACATTGAAAAAATTGAAAAAATAATCAACCCAGCCGGACTTGAACCTGGCATCGATACGCCTTACCGGGGCTCGATCGCTTTACCAATTAAGCTATGGGTTCAGTTACTGAGTTGACGAAATTCTCAATGCCTTCAATCATCTTTTTGCATTTATTTTTACATCGACTTTATAGCAGCCGTAAGCGACATCTAGGTGCTAACTACTAGAGTTAGATACCCTTCCCGCCGACCCTTTTACAAGTGTCACAACGGAAATAATAGATGGCGCTGCTATCAACTCATAATTATTTTACATGATTTTTAAAGTGGGGCATTCCACTCATACAATAGTATGTTATTCAATCAAATACAAACACTGAAAACATTGAAAAAATAATCAACCCAGCCGGACTTGAACCTGGCATCGATACGCCTTACCGGGGCTCGATCGCTTTACCAATTAAGCTATGGGTTCAGTTACTGAGTTGACGAAATTCTCAATGCCTTCAATCATCTTTTTGCATTTATTTTTACATCGACTTTATAGCAGCCGTAAGCGACATCTAGGTGCTAACTACTAGAGTTAGATACCCTTCCCGCTTATATAATATGAGTGTAGATAAAGCAGTGTATGCAACTGTACGTAATTAGGCCTTAAAACACTCGTGTGATCTTATTATGAAATTCGCCTGCGGCTCATTTCATAAAACCACACTCATGTTTTAAGGACCCTTATTACGTAACAGTTACATAAACTACTATTTTAAAGTAAAATAAACAACAAGGCGTTTTCATACATTACTAAATTAAATTAGATTCTAGATGATATTGTGTGTGTGTGTGTGCGCGCGTGCGTATGTGTGTGTGTATGTTTTTATTTACACTTATCATGATTATTATACATGACTAATACTAAAAGCTTCATTATTTTATATTTCTCAATTAATGCGTAGTTTTATATAATTCATCATTTTGCCGCAATGAGCTCCCATACTAATCGTAATACAGTGTTTCTCTTTCACTCGCGCTGAAAAAGATTGGGATGGAATTTTGCTGATGTCACCCCAATTAGGTTTACAAACTGTATACGGACGATGAGGTTTATACTAATGAAAGTAATGAAATATGGAAAAACTTGAGTGGCGGCCATAGACATAAACAAAAAGGAAGATGAGTGACGTTCATAGTAAACAAAACTGAAATGTGGTCCTGCACCTACACACTTGTAAAATGCTACACACCGCTATAATGTATGTGTATCATGGGCAAAAAAGATAAACCTATATAGTTAACACGGGTATGCAAGGGAGACCTCCATATTTTGCGCATTGCACAAAGTATGACTGAGAGACTCTGCCACACGACTAATTCAATATAGGTCCCAGAACCTATATTTGATGGCACACAATCGAGCGCCTGGTACCATATCTCCCTTTTTGTATAAATCAATGGTGGCGGCGTGTCAAAACTAGCGTTGAGAAGCCGGAGCTCGGCTTTCATTTTCTCCACAGACGATAGTTAATGTAGGGGAGGTAAGCCTAAATCGGGTAAGCTAAGGGAGATCTGAATTAAAACATATTTAAAAACGTAAATGTACCAAACATTTTTATTACAAGACACGTTCATCTAATAAAGTATTAAAAAATAAAAACAAACATAATCTTTCTCTTCAATAATCTTAGAAAAACACAATATAGAAAACCCTTCCAATTACCCGTATTGCCCTTATGGGGGGCCTAAATCGGGTAATGCGTCTGGGCAAAATGGGTAAAGGGTAAATAATGAGATCGATCAACAAAATAACATGTTTTAAAAGTTATAAAACTTTTTTGTAACATAATAATACTTACATTTGCTCATTTAAGCCAATTGAATAACGTGGATAAGTTTATACCGTACCTACTTCTTATCCGCACTATTCACCGAGGTTTCACCAGCTTTTTACATAGCAAGTTTCATGACTTCCTCGTCCCATAATGCATTAGGTTTTCATTTACATTTTTTTAGCCATCTAGAAATTATAAGAAATAAAAAAAATTAAAACTCCATCTCCACTACCCAAACCACCTACACGAGCATACCCGTTTTGCCCCTACCCGTTATGCCCAAAAGCACGTTTTTGTTTTCAGCCGCCATAACCCCAAAACAGAACGCAAGACCAACAACGAGTTTTCGAAATTTAGAAGCACATTCCTTGCAAATTCACAACACAAAACTTAAGTAAACATATTACATACAATATTTGAGTATTCAGAGTTTGATTACTTCTATTTTTTTTATTAATAACATTCATTGAGTAACAGGAGATGACATCCCTAAGAAATTATTTGTCCCATGTGTTGTAGTGAAAATCACTAAAAGTCTGACATTGGCTGTTAGACCACTGACATGATTACACGCAGGTGTCAATATTTTTTAAAAATCAAATACTAAACGTAAAGGCTTTTTGCATGATAACAAACTGTAAAAATAATTCTAAAAATAGTAATAAAAGCCATGGAATTACGTTTCATAGGTAAGTAAGTGCAAAGATTGGTGTTACACTAATTTAAAATATTAATGTTGGCGTTGCGACGCCATATTCCTTGGCGCACAGATTAATGTCGCAGAAGTAACAACATATGTGCCTACACTTAATTTACCTACATTATTGTTTAATAGTACTCAGCATAAACATATTTACGTAATAAACATGTTTTAGATAGGTACGTTAGGTAATGTTTAGTTCATTAAACATATTTTTATTTTACAACGAGGGCGAATTTGCTAAAATTGTTAATGCGAGTAAAATATATAGCAAAATTTTTTACGATTTCAATTTAAAACTTAAATATCTAAATATCACCCATGTTATACATACTTACACAATGTTTTATTTCACCCGTGCGAGGAAATCAATGTCATTTTAAGTAAATATCAAGGATCATTCAACCCTCAAAGTTCGTATTTAAAGGCACTTGTCGGCAAAAATTGTATTTTTCTCCATTCGTTCCTTAAACTCTAGGGTAAGGAGCAAAATAAACATTAGATACAAATAAAACAATTATTTAGTTAATTACGTTTCCTTACAAAATGTGTTTAGGCAGAATATGAATTTTGTCAAAACAGTGTCACGTCTGTTTTGTTAAAGCTACTCTTTGATTCAGTGACTGCTGTCAACCGCCAAACATGGGGCACAAAATTTGTTCTAGATAGCTCATCTAGTAGAATACATAATACATCAATGATAACATTTAAAAAAATGTTTTTCGTCTTACCTTGCCAGCGCTTGCGTCACAGCGGGGACCCGACTGCCTGTGATTGGGTTACAATCACGCCACCGCACCGCACTCTTACATTCTCAATAACAGCCGTAATACGCAAACTAACAAGCTTACCCGTTTTAGGCGAGCTACCCGTTTTAGGCTTACCTCCCCTACTTAACTGGCTAAAAATTAGGCAAGCCGGTGAATGCGAGTTTTATTGCCGCTTCGCCGCTGAAGAACTTAGAATGAATGCATATGAGATTTTATTTCTTATGTTATGAATGTATACCTACTCATTATACTTATAGTTACTTAAATGTGACCATGACTTTTTGCAATGCTAATTAAAGTAGGTATTATTTTGCAATTGTTGTATTTTTTTAATGACACCGAAGACACGTTTCTAATGTGATGACGTCACGAGTCGTGATACGCATTTAATGTTTGTGATGACATGAGAGCTGTCTTTTATTTAGTTCATGACAAAACATGGTTTTAATTTTAATTAGGTTGTCTGACGTCGCCATCAGATATATCGGAGCGGCCAAGGTGGTTACAAATATCTGAACAATGCCTCTATTGTCAAGGCGCTAAAGTCCATGTTCAAATATTTTTGAGTACTCAGCCAGCGGCCAGGCCAGGGTGGCCGCTCTGATATATTTGATGGCGACTGTACACTAGCGATTGCCTAGAGTCCGTCTGCACCAAGTTCGCACCGATGTGGCAGTGGAAATAAATGGGATAATATAAAATATGTACATGTTATAACTAGGTTGGACGGAGACGAATTGGACCGTAGGGCGAAACGGATCAACACGGATTTTTGTCAAATTCATAAGACAGAGCCAATCAGCGTCCCGCATTGGGTTTCACCTTCCCGCACGCCTTGTGCCGCGGATTTGTTAATGTGACAAAAATATCTTAATTAGATACTTTTCGCAAAAACATAATCGAAGGCGAAATTGAGGAAAAAAGAGGTAGAGAACCCAGAACATCATGGTGCGATAATATAAGGGTTTGGACTGGTATTGCTGACGCTGCCACTCTGGGTACAGTGGCAAAACACAGAGAGGACTTTCGCAGGGTGATCGCCGACATCCGTTACGATATGGCACGTTAAAGAAGATCCTTTTCGCCCTGCGGTCCGATTCGCCTTGTTCCCTACCATACTCATAACATAAATTGTGACCCATTTTCACTGTCTTCGAGTGTATAAGTCTAAGGGTAATAATTGTTATTTTCAAGTCGGGGAAGCCATGACACAATGGAAGTATCTAATGACATCATTATGCCGTAATCGGTTTTAAATAAAAGATAATCGCAATTTGAATGACATAATATTGATATAAAAAAATGTAACAATAGACAACATTCTCCATACACGTTTCAGTCTCGTTCAGTTTAAGGGGTTATCCATTTACTACGACCAAGGATGATATAGACATGGATGGACAATATCCACACAAATTCGCATTCCCTTATTTCAGGTTAAAGCACTAGCGTCATCTATCGGTCACACCAGACACTAAATCCTAGTTTCTAATACTTTGTTCGTCGCTTAACGCTGACAGAATAACTCGACTCCAGACTCGACAGATGGCGCTGTGGCACTTAGTACCGCAAACAGACGTATAACCTGAAGGTTCGAGGAACACGATTTTGTATAGGCATCAAGGATGATTAAGACATGGATTGACAATGCCTATACAAAATCGCGTTCAGGCTATACGTCTGTTTTCGGTACTAAGTGCTACAGCGCCATCTGTCGAGTCTGGAGTCGAGTTAACCTGTCAGCGTTAAGCGACGAACAAAGTATTAGAAACTAGGATTTAGTGTCTGGTGTGACCGATAGATGACGCTAGTGCTTTAACCTGCAATAAGGGAACGCGATTTTGTATGGGTATTGTCCATCCATGTCTATATCATCCTTGATTACGACACACGTTAAAGGGGGGCATTGTGGAGTCACATATGTAGTTAAAACAATGGCGCGTAGTTTCAGTGTCCGCGAGGCAACGATGGCTGTCGTGTTGTTAAATCACCCTGTGCAGCCCGAACTGACTCACGTTGGGCTTTGTTTTTCATCTCCCCCCCCCTCATTTTTTTCCGGTTTCCAACTCTGAGCTGAGGGATCGATAACCGACTATCCAGTGTGAATAGCAATTCGCATGCTCGTTCTTCATCACATAAATATACTGGAAATTAAGATGAAAAACCAAGTCCAACGTGGGTCAGTTCGAGTTACACAGAGTGGTTCCACAACACGTAGCTAGGGAGTACTGAAACTACCCGACATTGCTCTGAATAGTATAATTAGTTAGTGTTGTGTTCCTGCTGGTGAGTAAGGTTGCCAAAGAGCTCAGATGACCTTGCAGATGACCCGTGTGTTGACGATGAGGGACCTTCTTGTTCCTTTAGGCCCTGGGTTTTCTGACCACCCGTCGCCGGCGGCCGGCGACCGACGCAATACAAAACATCGGATGTTTGTATTGCGTCGGTCGCCGGCCGTCGGCGACGGGTGGTCAGAAAACCCAGGGCCTTAGGCATCAACACAGTGAATCCTCCTTTCTGTAAAGGGTCGGCAACGTGCATGTGACTCCTTTGGAGTTGCAGGCGTCCATAGGTTACGGTAGCTGCTTACCGTCAGGCGGGCCGTATGCTTGTTTGCCACCGCCGTGGTATATAAAAAAGTTATCTACAAGTTACAAATGGACAGGATATTATGTCCTTAAACTGCGTCCAAAATAGAGGTATGCGAATGTCATCATGTTGTGTGGTAGGGCACAGCAGAGCGAATGTCATGTCGCTCAAATCTGGAGCAGAGCCCGACTGGGGAAGTACCTCCACCTTACAGAAAACCACAGCCAAATAGCACTAGACCCTACTCATAGTGTTGTGTTCCTGCTGGTAAGGTCTCTAGAACCCAAAGAGGACCCAGTGTGTTGACGACAAGAGACCCTCTTGTCTCTTTAGCCGTCAACACAGTGAACCCTTTATATTCAATGATCGGCAACGCGCATGTGACACCTCTGGAATTAAAGGCGTCCATAGGCTACGTTCGCTGGTAACCATCAGGCTGGCCGTGTGCTTGTTTGCCACCGTCTTTGTGGTATTCAAAAAAAAAGGCAATCTTTTACTTACAATATTCAAGGTATGCAGAGAAAATGAGCTACAGGTGTGTTATCAGTTAAAATAACCGTATAATTGACGTCAAAAATATGTTTACAGTTTTGCACTTTACTCCCTTGGAATAAGGTCCAAAGGTGTTCACATATTTTTGACGCCTACTGCACCTACATACCTAAGTAGTTGGTTACGTGTGAGCTAAATAGGTAGGAATAATTTGAGTCGTAATGGTCAAAGATGGCGGAAATTGCAGGATGTGAGATGCTGGTGTTATAATAATTACATCATTATTTCATACTAGTTCCGTTATCTACCTTTTCTTACAAAGTTGGTGGCAAACAAAAACAAGCATATATCTATATATAAACACAGATAACCTCAACCACTGGATAGATCATAAGTACAACTCGAGGTCACCACACATCAGCGCTCCCGTACTAATTTAGTATGAGAGCGCGACCGCTTATTTCAGTTGAGTTAACGTTTTGGATCATTCATTACTCATGTGAATTAAAAATATCCACAAAAATCAAGTTATAGGGACTAACCTGGATTGTTATACTACAAAATGGTGAAGAAAGTATTCTTCACCATTTTGTAATTGGAGAATTTCATTAGTAATTGGAGATGTGCTGTTCGAATCGTAGAAATTTACAAATAAAATTGAGCTTATGTGTGGTGACCTCGTGCATCTTGTAAGAGCTTAATGATGAGTAGTCTGTGCTATGTATGTAAATTACAGAAGTATACCCAGCTCAACCAGGTACCGGAAAGTGGTTGAAAACATACAAAATTTGAAGCTTATAAAAATATTGGGTCAAACTACATAATAAGTAATAATAACAGAGAGTATATAATAGAACAGCACAGTCTAAGGACTTTTTGAAGCTGTACGCTACTTGTTACGAGATGGCGCTGTAGCGCAATGTCATTTTGAAAGAAAGAAAGAAACATTTTATTTTAAAAGCACACACTACCGAACAAAAAAATACAAGACAAAATTAAACACAAAACAGAATATTAAAAAGATGACTTGAAAAGGAACACGCATTAAATTTTCTACTATTTTTGTATCTTTGGATTGCTCTCATCCAGATGGCGCTTCAGATTTGAGCCACAAAAAGTTCGCCTGTGGCTGTCTATATTATTTATAGTCTCTGGTAATTATGTGTAAAAAACTAGCATAGCTAACTTCAGCTTGCAAGCGCCATCTATCGTCAACTTAGTGAACTAGACCAGTCACGCAGAGAAAACGCAACTATTATCGTTCTCGTGAAACTAAGCACTTACAATATTATTAGTATTATTACACGTATAAATTACTATTGTATAGTAAGGGGTCGTCCGCAAATTACGTGTTTTTTAATGAACTGCCTGAGTGATAGGTGTAAATAAAACAGAATCGAAATACAAAAATAATTTTATTTGGCGACAATTCAAAAAGGAACATCAATTCTTGTACAATTATCTTGATCATTAATTATTATCATTAATTAATACTTAATACTAAAAATGCGGTTGTATCAAAAATACTTAATAATCATTAATTATAATAAAATAGAAACTAAAATTATGTACTTAACATCATTGCATTTCTTCGCATCGCAAACCTAAATTTAAGTAACTTAACAATTTTTAAACTATTTATTAATAGTAAAGCTCAATTGACAACATTTCACCTTATTTTACAATTAGGGTTTTCGCGATAGTTTTCCAATAGATGGCACCACCGTGACAGCAGCTGTCAAAATCCACCAATAAAAAATGTTTTTTTTTAAACATTAGATGGATTATGACAGCTAGACCTCTCGCCACGGTGCTGCCATCTAGTGAATATCTCGATCGCAGAACCCTCATTTCTTACAAACAGAAAATATATGAGCGAGGAATTTTGTATAGAACATATTTCTTTCGGTTAAAATGTGGCTGACGCCATTGACACTTCATTTTAAAAGAAGGAATTTCTTTACAAGTCTACAGGATGGATTACTAGATTGGAGCTACTAGATTGTCGCTAGCGAAAATGATCTGAACCCCGCTCCTACTGAATAAGTTTATGGCAAGTGCCATTTAAGGATATAAAAAAAGTACAGTGAGAAAGTCGGAATGAATAAAAAAAGCGAATTCGATTTTGGCCTAAAACCAGAGTTCGAAATTATCAAGAAAATGATGATCTCTGATATTTATTGTGATTAATTATCCGATAAATATCCCGGTAAGGTTTTTTTTATTATAGTTACAAATACTAACGTTGAAAATCATGCGCGATATTTTTTTGTGCCTTCGGTCTTTACAAATTTAGGGTTATCAATTATTATGAAATCGATAATTATCAGACATAAAAATCACGATAATTATCATTGATAATTATCCTTTCGAATCGAACCCTGCGTTAAAAGACCGAATTTGAAACTAAACCTTAATTTTGGTATACAAAGGGAATATGTAACATATTTATTTAGGTGTACAAGATACGGAAACTAAAAACTGTAATATTTTTTTGAAATTTCACACGAAATGTAGTAAACTGGGAACTTGAAGGGACAAGTGTTAATAACGCAAAAATGGAAAATTTTCCAAATTTCAATAAGTGGAATATCACGCAATGGAAAGTTTCTATTAGGGGCTGCTCATGAATTACGTCATTTCAAATGGGGGGGGGGGGGGGTCTGGACATCGGATGATGGTAGCATGACGTCGAAGGGGGGGGGGGGGGTGTCATTCCGAAGATAACATCATCTCTCGCATCTTTAATAAAGTGCTTCAATGAGTAAAAAAAGGAATGAAATTCGTGTTTCTATAAACTGTTAATGCTATAAAACATTATCTACTAAATAGTTTTTTATAGTACAATTAAGCTAAAAAAAAAATGCATTTTTTAGGAAATTACATCATTTTATTTGACAGAGGGGCGAGGGAGGGGGGTTCTTTTGAATTATGGTGGTTGGATGATTTTAGGGAAGGGGTCAAAACTCATCAAAAATGGATGACGTAATTTATGAACAGCCCTAGTTTATCAATAGTGTTATTTGTGGTGCTACGTGAGGGGCTCGTCGGTGAAGTAAGGGTGCTCCAAGCAGTCCAGCGCTGTGAGCCGCTTGGCCGGGTCGAACACCAACATACGCTGCCAAAAAAAAAAAATATAATGTCCCGCAATAGACGTCACGTCACGTCACGTCAGATCTGACAAAATAATGATAGCAACGAAACCCTTCTATTTCTAGATCCGGACATCTGGCAGCTGTAAAGTAGTGGAGGTCAAAGAATGAAAATAACTTGAAGAAAACAAATCCTAGAGGTCTGGGTTTGAAGAAATATTATGGGAAGTATTAGGGGGTTATTTAGGGGGAAACAACGTATTGGCCGTGTGCACTATATACCCACTTGTACGTAGAAATAAAAATTGCATTGTGTTTAAATTTAAGTTACTATTCGTACACTGTCAATCTCTGTATAACTAATATTATTTTTTAAATTTCTCTAGATAAGTGAATAATAATGTTCTCTTAGAGAAATAAATTCATAAACCATAACCATAAATTCTTAAACCATAAAGTAGTGCCAAATGATGTATAATGCAATTTTTAGTTATTCGCCTACTGTTTTTGTTACCGCAATAATAGACAATGGTTTTTAATCTAATGTTAAAATATAGAGCCTATATTTTAAATGACACAACTTTGGCAGTTTTTACCTATTTTGGTATTTTAAACTTTTTTCCAACTTAAAAACTTTGTTGGTCTATCACTCTGACCTCCACCCATTAAAAGCTGCCAGATGCCCGGATCTAGCAATAAGGATGGTAAAGCAGTCTAACTAGACAGGTTTCATTGCTCGCATTATTGTGTCATATTCAGATGTACAGATTTGCCTAAGTGAGAAAGAGAACTTGCCATGCGTTAAGAAGGGACAACATGATTCGTAACGTCAAGGAGGGATCTCTGTATAGTACTATAGTTCTGTATAATCTAATTATTTATATAACTAGCCTTTTCCCGCGGCTTCGCCCGCGTACTATATTTAAGAACTCAAAAAAGATACGATACCCATGTTGATTTTCAGTTTTTGTGACCACACTTGCCCCTTTTAGGGGTTAAATTTTCAAAAAACCTGAAACACGTGTTTACTCATTTATCGTTAGGAATACTCCTGTGAAGTTTCGAATAAAATAGTCTAACAAATCTTGATTCTCCATACAAACTTTGGACCCCCATTTTACCCCCTTAGGGGGTGAATTTTGAAAAATCCTTTCTTAGTGCACCCCTAGACTTTATAAGGAACCTACATGCCAAATTTGGAATCTCTAGAACCAGGGGTTTGGGCTGTGCGTTGATATGTCAGTCAGTCAATCAGTCAGTCAGTCAGTCAGTTTCTTCTTTTATATATTTAGATAGAAGATTTCTTATAATACTGCATCAAAACCTCTAGGATTTGTATTCTTACAGTGGTTTGCATTCTTTGACCTCCACCACTTTACAGCTGCCAGATGTCCGGATCTAGAAACAAGCATAGTATAGCAAACTGACTAGAAGGGTTTCGTCGCTCTCATTATTGTGTCATATCTGACGTGGCTAGCTCTCCGTCTATAACTTATGTCAGCTCGATATGAAATTGCCATCTCTCATCATCTGACTTTGCTGTCTCTCCGTTTGTAAGTATATTGAATACTATTTAATTTTTAATTTCTTGCTGTGTACGAAAAATTACAAGTTGCGGCCAGACGGCATACAACCACAGCCGTCTGCCACAAGACCTTGGCAGAAAACAGAGATTTTAAACCATGTAGCCCGTGGTTGGTGCCCAATTCTACATGACCTTTAAACGCCCTTGGTGGCTTGGCATGCTCTGCCAACCGCAGAAGCAGTTGGTTGGTTGTCAGTCATGTAGCCGCTCGCTTCAACTCGCTCCAACCAAGGTCACGTGGCAGAATCTGCCGTCTGGCCACAACTTAAAACCAATTCAAGTTTGAGATGAACTCACCCGTATAAGATCCAACGCGTGCGGATGTATCCTCGGCAGGACATCAGCCAGGTCCTGCGCCGGGTACTCCGGGAAGCTGTCCGCCACGATGGACACGTTCTCCGGCCACTCTTCCCGCGGAGGTCGACCGATCAATCTAAAAATCACGCATAAATTACTATCGAAAAAAAGCTTTGTGACTTCACTTTACCTAAATGCTAGCAGTTCTTAACCTATCCTTAAAATTTTAGTTTAAAATTCCAAGGTTACCCGAATAAACCAGTTGATGGCTTAAAGTAAATATGACTTTACCCCACCTAATTGCCAGCAGTTCCTAGCCTATCCTGAAAATATCAGCACAAGTTCCCAAGTTTTCATAAGGAAACCAGTCACCAACTTAAAATAACTTAAATAACCATGTGACTTCATCCTACCTAATCGCCAGCAGTTCCTAGTCGATCCTCAAAATTCCAGCTCAAAACTCTTAAGTTTGTAGAAGAAACCAGTCAGCAGCTAACCTGAAGATGCAGTGTAGCTGGTCGGAGTCGGAGGCCCCGGGCAGCAGCGGCGCGCGCGAGTGGAGCTGCGCGAGCACGCAGGCCGCCGACCACACGTCCACGCCCGTGTTGTACGACACGCCCAGGAGTACTTCCGGAGGCCGGTACCAGAGGGTCACCACCTGGGACCAACCATTATCTATTCTGATACTTTTAGAGCCTGATTTTGTATTATTCAGAGACATGTGCTAAATATACTATAATATAACCAATTCCCAAAATCTCCTTTTTTTTAACAAACCAGTCTGTAACTTGAAGCTCCACACGTTTTTTAGGGTTCCGTAGCCAAAATGGCAAAAACGGAACCCTTATAGTTTCGTCATGTCCGTCTGTCCGTCCGTATGTCACAGCAATTTTACTCGGAAACTATAAGACGTATCTTAATAAAATTTAGACAAGAGTTGTATTTCATATGCTGCTATTTAATTATGTAGTGAAATTGCAGATAAAAATATTCTCAGGGGAGGCGCTCCATACATGTAGCTAAATCTAAAAAAAAAAAACAAATACTGACCCTCTTTTTACCAAATATCAACATGTTGCACATCAATCGATAGATCTTTAAAAATAACATTGAGGTTTCTTCAAACATTTTGTGATTAAGTAAATATTTTTAGAAATAATAGCTTCGAAAATCAGAAAAATAGCGTTCCCCCCCCTGTAACTTTTGAACCCTAAGTCCACAAAATATAAAAAAATTTGAGAAGATGCGCTTTAGCATATACTTTCTACGAAAATTGTTTTGAACGTTATCGGCCCAGTCATTTTTGAGTTATTTCCAAAAAACTACTTCCATAGGCACCAGATACGACCTTTTGGCATTAGTTTGGTTCTTATAGCATTGAAGCTACGGAACCCTCCATTATGCGTGGTCCGACACGCACTTGGCCGGTTTTTTATTGATTGATTTTTGACCAGTTTTGACTCGATATTCCAACATTTTCACTACAGATAGAATTATAAGACAAACTGCTGTAGGTTCTTGAATCTTTTATCTCCATTCTGTAGAGCCGGATTATGAAATAAATGAGCATTTATTTATTTATGATTTTTTTAAAATATGGTCTAAAAAAACACTTTTATCGATATTCGAAGGCTGTAAAGAATCTTACATTATACGAAATCTACATATTAGGGTTCCTTTTTCACGTCTTAAAACTGAGGGGGCATTTTACACTAATTAACACAAAAATTATGACCCGAAAACTACTTTTTTAGCCAAAAATTGTTCGACTTTGATGTCAAATATCTCGAAGACAATGAATATTGAAGTAAATATAGGATACTATATTGTTTAAGTTACTCATAATATGATAAGCTAAAAAAAAAATTAGAAAACGAAGGGATTCAGATCGAAGGTCATTGGCGCCAAGGAGCCCCTTAAGTCAATATGCCATGTAACTTTATCTCCACCTAATTTCCAGCAGTTTCTAAGCTATTCTCAAAATCGCAGCTCAAAAGTTCCCAAAGAAACCTACCAACCACTTATGGTACCATGCAATGAAACTACCCCACCTAATTGCCAGCAGTTCCTAGCCTATCCTCAAAATCCCAGCTCAAAAATTCCCAAAGAAACCTATCACCCACTTATGGTACCATGCAATGAAACTACCCCACCTAATTGCCAGCAGTTCCTAGCCTATCCTCAAAATCCTAGCTCAAAACTCCAAACTTTACAGAACAAACCAGTCACCAACTTCACTCACCACGCTCGTAAGCTTCATGTCGGTATCGTATGTCTTGGCGAGGCCGAAGTCCGCGAGCTTCACGCGTCCTTCAGCTGTCACCAGCAGGTTGTGAGGCTTCAGGTCTCGGTGGACTATGCGGTGGGAGTGAAGGAAGTCTACCCCGGAGAGGATGTCGTAGGACATGCTCTGGAAATGTATAAATTGTGGATAAGTTTAGTAAAAGGGTCCACTTTGTCAATTTACTTAAACACTTTGTAAAACCACAGAATAAATAATAGTATTTCATACAGAATGGCCGCGGCGACCGATTGGTAGCGAACTAGTAGGCTAATCCGTCAGGTTGGCAGTGCATCGATAAAAAACAAACTTTTTTTTCTTTTAATTAATGGCTTTTACTCCTCGCCTATTTTAGCGAGGTGAATTCTGCCAATGTCAAGGTACACTTATGATTTCATTCATTTAAGTAAAATAAAATAAAATAAAAGCAACGTTGTTCGGTTAAGGCCTTGTTGATTGTAAAGTGATAGCCTACTTACAAACACGTGGGTGGCCGGGACCCCGGATAACCGTTTGTTCAACTAAAGGGTGGTTACTCGCGTTTTGGGACTAATTTTTCATTAGCTGCACACTTGTTCGTTAGGTCACCGCAAAATAAGCTATCAATATTACACACTGAACTACGTAAATGAGCAAAAAACAAAAAACTATTCTAAAGACGACGTAGCCATCTTGTAGCTCAAACGGAAAACAAATTGGCGGTATATTGTCAAACGTCATTACGACAGCGGAAACAGAGGCCTAAGACGCACGCACACATTGAAGCGTGTACAGATGTGCGGTGCACACAAAGGCGCGAAAACGAGTTGTGTAGTATGACATGTCCACTCTGTCTTAAAAGTGTAATAGTGTATACCTGTTCTCAGCTAGAAGTCCAGGTGCTCACTTGAGATACGAGTCCAGGTCCTGCTCCACAAGACCTGGAACAGCACCAGCTGCTCGCTCCATGAAGTGCCCGCCGTGTTTAGTTCTTGCACTTATAATACTCACCCGGATCCTATTCTCAGCCAGTGGTCCAGGTGCTCGCTTGAGATACGAGTCCAGATCCTGCTCTACATGCTCGAACACCAGGAACAAGACCAGCTGCTCGCGCTCCATGGAGTGCCCGCCGTGGCACACGTCCAGAAGCCTGGAAAACACATTAGTATGGTCAGAATTTAATATGACGATAGGAACTATTTAAGAAGGAAAATGATAAGAAGAGTTTTCATAACATTTGTATCTTAATTTAAATATCAGGGTTATTATCAATGATAGTTATCTCGATAATTGTCGTGATTTTTATATCCTGATAATTATCAATTTGTTAATAACCTAAAATGTTTGAATGTGAAAATGTTCAAACAAATTTGAATTTGAATAGGCGTGTCCGTCCACACCGGACGCACCGCCTCGCGAGGAAATTGCCGCGCGAGGCAGCTCCGCTAGTGTGGACGTGCCTCGCCCGAGGCAAACGCAAACGCGGCCGCAATGCCTCGGGCGAGACACGTCCACACTAGCCGAGCTGCCACGCGCGGCAATTTCCTCGCGAGACGGTGCGTCCGGTGTGGACACGCCTAATGCATTTGAACTAGAAAGGAAAATAAACAAAGCACCATCTATACCTGGGATCTTAGAGAATTCAACCAACCGGAGCGGCCATTGACAGGCGTTCCCCTCTGCCGAAAACATATTGATTGTATGAACTGACGTTTATTTGACGTGGCTATTTGTACGTTACGTACGAATAGCCATACATTTGACGTTCCTCACCCCCACAAAAATCGGCAACTTTTTTTGTATAGGAAATGACAGACATGTTTGGTTGAATTCTCTAAGTCTGTTCTTTATCTCGAATCCTGTTAAATATCAACTCTAACTATACGGCTAGTTCTATTAACCAGTTGCTCTTTTTAAAAAAAGTGAGGAAACCAAATATAATCACATTAAAAGCCTAGTTCCCACTCTGGGTTGGAAGATTGCAGTCACTTTAATAAAAGGTCCACTCGGCAATCTCATCCCACAAAGTGTTTATGCCCACTTAGTTAGGATTACAGAATATACTGATATGATATGGCTTCCATCCCTTACCTCACTATGTTTGGGTGTTTGTATGCCCCAAGTTGCTGCAGCAGTGCAATCTCCCGGAGAGTGGACAGCGGGATCCCATCCTCGGTCAGAGCCACCTTCACCTTCTTCATGGCGACTATCTGCCCGCCCTTCAGCAGGTCACGGGCTTTGTAGACGGTTCCATAGGCACCTGTAAGCATTGCAAAGTTTTTGCATATACAACTAGAGATGAGATCACATTATTTTCAACCGACTTCAAGATTTCGAAGGAGGAGGTTCTGAAATCGTCGGGATCTTTGTTTTTACTTGTTTTATTTTTGTTTTTTATGTATGTTCACCAATTATTCGAAGATGGCTGAAACGATTTAGAGAATACTTTTTGTTAGTCTCATTGTCATCAGGTCAGGATCTGATGGTGGGATCCTGGAGAAATCGAGGGAACTCTCGAATATAATAGGCATACCTATAGTGATTTGAGTATTTTTTACAGCAGTTCGGGCAATTGCTTTTAGAAAGGTGGAGGCTAAGTGAACTCCGTTCTTTATTGTTTAAAAGTATATTATATATTTTAGTTTCTTATCAACCGATTTCAAGATTTCCAAGTAGGAGGTTCACCAATTATTTGAAGACGGCCGGACAGCTTTGGAGGATAATTTTTTGTTTGAAAGAGTATATATGACTGGTAGTCCCAAAGTCATCACTCTCATCAGGTCAGAATCTGATGATGGGTTCCTGGAGAACTCATATAAAAAAAAACTATAACTCCATATTTTTAATAACAATAACATACATTGTCTACCTGTAACATGTATTGTTACCTGTCGCTTACTTAACATGCCTTTATTTATTTATATATTTATATCATTTATGGTATATATTTATGTTCATTGTTTTATGTACTTAGTCTCCAGCTACCCAAAGGTTGTCTGGAAGAGATCGCTTTTAAGCGATAAGACCGCCTGTTGTTACCTAGTTTTAATTTAGATTTTCTGTTTGTTTATTTCTACTTTATGGTGCACAATAAAGAATATATTATTATTATTGTCTGTGGTGTTTCAGATAGCTCTCAGTAATTTTAAAGGTGTTATTTTATATCGTTATAAATATCAGATTTTAGAATTTAAAGTCACGTATAAAAGTATGCGTAAAATGTAATCGACCTAACAAAACCCCGGCACATGGGCGACGAAACTATTTAGGTTACAATATACAGTTACAACGGTTTTCAAAGATACCTTACCCGTGCCAATGACATTCAACTCTTCATATTTCTTCGCAGATTCGAACAGTCCACTGACTTCATTTATTGAGACAAGAGGAGCTGATTTTGAACTACTACAAGCTGAGTCCGACATTTTTGTTGTTTCGCACTATTTTAACTCACTAAACACTTAACTATATCACAGATCACATATACACAGTCTTCATGACTGTCTCAAGGTTTTACTTAAGCATTTATATGAACAAAGTTCTCTATTTTGTCTTTAAACTTGTTTAAAAGTTTGTTTTATTTCAGCGTAAACTTTACAAGTGCAAGCTTTGAAGGGCGGGGGGGGGGGAGGTGCAGTGCAACTGTAATCAAAGAACACCTGTCGTATAAGCCAACTATATTCAGAACATGAAATAAAACCTGTCTGTAGAATGCAAGTAACGACTTTTTGATTCGGTCGAGTTCTTGTACGAGTTGTGCTCCTTATAACGCTATCTAGCGTAAAGTTAGAGAACTAATACATGCTGTACCGAACCGTACTTAGTTACGTTTATAAGTTATAGGTGGCAGCACATGTTTAATTAGGTCAAAGCTTTTCTTGAAACCGTTCTAAACATGTTATAAAACTTCAAAATAAATATTGAGGACTCAATCTTTTTATTTTTATGTACGTAAGTAATACATTGAAGAATTATATAAAGTTGTAGATCTTGTTTAAAAGTATTAGTAAGACTTTGCCTTCAGCGGGGTAAAAAAATAATGCTTCTGCAGCATAACTCATAAATTCATAATAAAAAAATTGTGTGATAAAAAAAGGACAATTGCCGGGCTCGTCCGGGATTTGAACCCGGGACCTCTCGCACCCGAAGCGAGAATCATACCCCTAGACCAACGAGCCATGTTGATGAATGGCGAAATACATTATCACTCTACACTACTGATGACGTCATTAGTTTTAAAAAGGCAAATCTAAACTTTGATAAGTTTATTATCAAAATATGAAGTTTCCGAGGATACCTTTGAAATCATTGGTCACCAAATACCGTTTATTGCTGGTAAAAGAAAACGATTTTCGACTCTTGTTTGCTAAATTGTAGGTATAGGTACTTCAAAGTGAGTGCAGTAAATTAGGTTACTCATGTTCATCATTTCATTAATCTTTCTAGTTTGACGTAAGTTTCATGCCGTGCCGTGTTACACATTTCGTGTAAAACGTACTCTTGTAAGCATTACATTTTCAAAGACGCTGCAGTGCGTCACAGTTTTTGTTTTTAGCAATAAACTTTGCATTTTCTAATAAATTCCTGTATTTTTTAATAATTTTGATAGCGCTACAATTAACTTACAAGCAAAACTACGCTTTACGACTAGGTGATAAGAAAGAAAACTGCTTGAGATGTTTTAGAAAGTTGACGCGGGAGAGGAGAAAAAAAAATACCGCTACATGACACCTCTAACCGTCTCCGTCTTTCCCGTAAATATCGTATGCTCTCTCCTTCACGCTTACGGCACGCTCGAATACATTTTGAATGAAGCCAGTCGTGTGTTGTATACTGCGCGCGCATGTTCGAAATATGCCCGATATTTTGTAATATAAACAATTTGAATACTTTTATAAATTGAAAAACTTTAATATCGACTTTTTAGTGTCGTGTTAGTGATTATAAATAGTTATTTATTGTGAATATAGTTGTAATTGACTACTTAAGTGTTAAGACGTGTGCCGTGTAAATGTGAAAGTTGGTTTCTTTTAAGAAAAGACTGTGTTCTTTTTTGCAAGTTTATCCTACTTTTTTTATTTGAACAGCTGTTTTTATTGCTAATTAAGCTGAGGTAAGTTTCCTTTATAAATAATAATTAAGCTAATTATTTAGATTTATGGTGGGTAGTTTTCCTTAAATAATTTTAATTTCGATTTATATTCTTCGGATACTAGCGATTTTACATAGGTATGACACTGGTGGCCTCAGAGAAATAAACCAATGGAGTGGTAATTGTCAGGCGTCCCCCTCTGCCAAAAGTACAAGACCACTGGTCGTAGCGGTTATATAAAACTAGTTGTCGCGCGTCAAACGCCATTCAATGAATGTCTGTCAGCCCAGAACGATCTGAGGTAAAAATGCCGAATTGCTGCGTGTTTTCATGTAAGAAAAGATCTGAATTATCTAGTTTACATAAGGATAACGTTTCTTTTCATCTGTAAGTATAATTACGTCTAAATATCATCAAATAGTGCACGAAATTAGCACGAAACTAAAAAATATTGTCAATCAAAAAGTATTGCCACTTAATGGTACTACATCTGCTTTAGGGTAATTTTTAAACTTGACTCTTCATAGTACATTGTACCATCGGGTTCATAATTGCATACCCAATTTATCAATGAATTCATTTATAAATTGGGTATGCAATTATGAACACGATTACATCGAGGGAGGTAAGTGAAATATTGCAAACAAGAGTAATAGACTCCAGTGCGGCAGAAATACGTCCGCCATTATGTCATTCATTGTCATTGTTATGACAGGTTAGGCAATACACTTAAAAGATACTCCGTGGGTTAGGCAGAGACCCATTCGGCATACAGCCATAATTGTAAAGCATTGCTCTGTTAAAAAAGCAGTGTGTCTCTGTGTGTGTGTTGTTATGAAATTGTTTCTAAACATATTTTAGTCGACTTTTAAATTATTCAAATTACATATTGAAAAAATGAAAAGATTAACGTCAGTACTTCAAAGGTAAAATTCATTCACACGCATAGCTTTTTAAATTATATATGTCGTCGAGGACCGCCGAGGGCAGGGCTGTAAGGTGGTTTGGAACTCAAAAAACTGATTCTATCAGGATAAACTAGCCTATAGCACATTACGCACGGTAATGAAATAAAACATAAACACTGCACTGGTTTAACAACTGTATTGAAATCAAATCTTTTTAAAACCGTATTATGGGAAGGGCAATAAACTACTACTGGTTCGGAAAGGAGCCCCAACTGAGAAGAACCAGCGGAAGAAACTCAGCGTATGTGTGCTTGTAGTACGGTACAATAGCTGAAATTTGTCTATGGTCTCAAAAATACAGCTACCATAAACAAATTTCCGTTTTAATAGACAAATTTCAGCTAGTGTGCTAAATTCCGCACTGAATTCCGCTCTAATGTGTGGCGCCCCTTAAGTGAAATATACTTGTAAATGCTTGAAATAACGATATTCCTGTTTAGAAATTAATTCGTTCCTTTATTTTCACCATACATTTTATGTAGCGTTTTAATTTTGTATGGATTATACTTTATTTATTATAAGGTACGGTATACACACTTATACCCTTAAATAGGCATTTTTAATTTCTGACTCTGGTATCACTGTACACCTAACAGGTGAGTTTTAGTGATGGGACAGCACAAAAATAAATGTCGATATTAACATTAGCAGTATGTCATACTTTTTATTTATAATAGAAAGTGAAGAAGAGATAATAGAAATAGAAACACAAATTGGAAACAGATGCCCATTACAATCAAAATATCAACTGCGAGGGACTCTGGAACATCACGATGTCGCTAGTGACTGATTCATCATTGTTCATTACAGTGAAAAATTCACTGAGGTGGATAGAGGAACGTCTAGTGTAATTGGAAGCACATTGGAACGGTAATCTAAACACGTGGGTTCGAATCCCGTGATGTTCCAGAGTTCTTTGCAGTTCAATGTTTCATTGTAATAGTTATTTGTTTCCAATTTGTAGTATTTTCCACTAAATTTAAAAGCAAATACACATCAAAATATTAAATTGATAATATAAAAGTTATTTTAAATCAGCTTGCAACATTTGTCCTGAACAAATAGACAAACTAACTTACGTAGAATACTAACATTGTAAGTAATATGCTGGTAGAAAAACTTGATATTTAATCACAACTTAACATTATAATTTTATCAATGGCTAAACCTTATACTTGGTAAAGAAATAAAAATATAAAACTAACCTACGATCAATGTTTCTCTGCGTCCGTAGGAAACACCTTAGACAACCCTACACGTAATCCCTGGGTGGTGCTAAAAGAGTTACAAACTTGGCAGCTCTACTGTCCTACCTGCACCTCGCAGCACTCACTGGATTTTCTTCATCATCTGCTTTCAAACTACCCTAGGGAAGAAATGCCTATCTATATCCAGTGACATGTAGGCATAGGGACGATAAATAAATCTACGATAAGATGTGACATTTTCAAGTCAAAGGTACATCATTATCGGTTGTCAATAAGGCGTTACCATAAAAAAAATCATTTAGAAATTAACTCTATTAACAACCGAGAATGATGTACCTTTGACTTGAAAACGTCACAAATATCGATACTTAAGTAGGTATATTATTATCGACGCGTTCCTCGCACTGTGTACGTTCACTTAAAGATGACATTATCTCGTTCACGGACAGGTTGTCTGTGCTGTGTTTATACTTGTGTGAGTATATTTTATGCTAGTGTTTGAAAATTTTATCGTGTGCGTGTGTAGCGACGTCAATGGAAAATGCATTAGTGTTAACAGTATTTGTGTGCGTTTCCTCGTCCCCCGCGCCGAAATTGGCAGACTTTTTCTGATAGAAATTAGTGCGCGTCTCGCATCCGGTTGGTTTAATAATCAAAGCTGGTGGCAATAATAGGCACTGTGAATTTATTTCATGTATGGTATGGTATCAATCGAGTCGTTTTATTGTAAGGATCAAATGTGTATATGGGGCTAATTGTGTCAAAGCAACACAAGAGTCAGAAATTAGATTCAAAATCTGTCACTCGTTTTTGTTTCTTAAAACGCTTCTATTCTAACAAAATGATATGCAACAGTGACGTCACTGTTGCATAGTCGCCCTGTTTAAAGTATGGAAAAATGATGAAATTGCTATTTTGACGGTAAAATATTCCATTTATGTGTATGGTTGCCATACAATTTATTTGACGATAAAATGTAAGAAATCGAATGGTGTCATTGTTTTTTCGAATTTCATATATTTTAAAAATCGTAAAATTTTAGAATTTTGAAGTCTCGTATCTATATACGAACCATTTCAAAAGATTTTTTAAAATTTTACCTTATTAGGATATATTTATCATTTTGCATCCATTCAACTTAATTTTATTACAAAATTTAACATGTGTCTTCATCCCTATTGCCAATGCATCAGATACTGCATATATAAAATAGGTACATACAAAACATATAGGTACTATAGGTAGGTATATTTTAATTAAAGCTTTTTCTACTCAACTACGTAAATCATTTTCCTGTATCTCATTGCCTGAATAGTTTACTGGAAGAGAATATCAGTCCTAGGTACAACCTACCTTATAACCTACGCCGACACTTTATGGTACAAATAATTGTAAAGAAAAAGAACCGACTTTACTTAATAGGCTATAAGAGTACCTACACCTTACCAATATCAAATCGGGTGATTATCTGATTAATGATTATGCTAGTTTCCCGTGCTCTATAGTGTACCGTCTACCTGATTAAATTGCTTCGAATAGCATAAATTACGTGCTGAATTATTGTATATGCAAAAATAAAAGTCGTAAATTTTAATATAATTTGAAACAAAAAAGAACCTTCACTTAGCCTCCACCTTTCCAAAAGCAAATGCCCGAGCTGCTGTAAATATACTATAGGTGTGCCTATAATAGTTGAAGAGTTCCCTTGATTTCTCCAGGATCCCATCATCAGATTGACCTGATGACAATGGGACAAACTGTGAAGTATACTCTTTCAAACATAAAATAATTTTCCAATTCGAAGACGGCTGTCTTCGAATAATCGGTGAACATACATTAAAAAAATGCAAAAACAAAGATCAGATTCCGACGAATTGATAACTTCCTCCTTCGAAATTTTGAAGTCGGTTGAAAACATAATGAAACTATGTTTATTAGGTACTTTATTTATCGAATTCCTTTATGAAGATAACTTTTTTAAATCCCGGGTAACGATATATGATAGTTTATATCACGAAAATCATCCCTTAAAAGTGGGTAAAAAAAGTGAGGAATCTTAATTTATTTTATTTTATTAATTAGACTAAGCGTTTGCCAACGATTTCGTACTCGCCTAAATAAAGTCTAATCAATAAAATAAAATAAAATTAGAGGACGTAAAATTCCTCCCCATTTTACCCTCTTTTAGATGATTTTCTTGACATAAACTATAGGTATCCTATATCGTTACCGCGCGCGCGCGCGCATAAAATTAGTTATCTCCATAGGTATAGGAAATACCCGGATTTAGCTAAATACCTTGAGTACCTAATATAAGGGGCACCACACTTAGAGCGGAACTCAGCTATTCATAGACAAAAGCGGATATTTGTCTATGGTAGCATAATTTTTGTATGGAAGCCATAGACAAATTTCCGCTACCAATAGAGAAATCCAAGAGAAAAAAGCGCTTGTAGCCTGGCGGTAAGACGTCTGACTTTCAATCCGGAGGTCTCGGGTTCAAACCCCGGCTCGTACCACTGAGTTTTCGGAACTTATGTACGGAATATCATTTGATATTTACCAGTCGCTTTTCGCTGAAGGAAAACATCGTTTAACGGCCTCCTTAGCCCAGTCGGTAGTGACCCTGCCTACGAAGCAGGAGGTCCCGGGTTCGAATCCTGGTCAGGGCATTTATTTGTGTGTTTATCACAGATATTTGTTCCTGAGTTATGGATGTTTTCTATGTATTTAAGTATTTATCCATATTTATCTATTATATATATCGTCGTCTAGTACCCATAACACAAGCCTTATTGAGCTTACTGTGGGCCTAGGTCGATTTGTGTAAGATTGTCCTATAATATTTATTTATTATTTATTTATTTTATCGTGAGGAGTTCCCCTCTGGGTTGAAAGGTCAGATTGCAGTCGCTTTCGTAAAAATTAGTGCCTACGTCAATTCCTGGGATTGGGTTGCCGAGCGAACCCCAGGCTCTATACAGCAAAAAGCTGGAACAAACGATAGAAGGAAGAATAGAGAAATTTCCACTATTGTCTATGAATTGCTGAATTCCGCGCTGTGTTGTACCCCTAACTATAGTTCCGGTTAGACAATATAGTTGTCTCTCTCTTAACCTATATCTATTCATGTCTATATCTGATGGCGAGTAAGTCGTGAAGGTCGCTCCTAACCGAACCGGTTCTTCGACTGGGTCAGGCAGGCGTCGGACCCTTAGAACATGTTTGTGTTAGGCACAGCACACACCTGAGCGGAATTCAGCAGTCATATACAAAAATCAGCTAGATGTCGATTCGTGTATGGTAGCTGAATTTCAGTATGGAGAGCTGATAGCAGTATTCAGCTGGATTTCCGTCTTAAATAAATAAATAATAAATAAATATTATGGGATGGGACAATCTTACACAAATCAACCTAATCCCACGGTAAGCTCAATAAGGCTTGAGTTGTGGGTACTAAGCGATGAGAAAGGTTGCCCTTCAGTATCGTCTTCATGGGCTAGACGAAGCTCTTCCAGGCGTTTACGATACGGCGATCGATTTCTGTGAACTACTTATATAACAGATATATACATATAAATACTTAAATACATAGAAAACATCCATAACTCAGGAACAAATATCTGTGATAAACACACAAATAAATGCCCTGACCAGGATTCGAACCCGGCAGGGTGCTTCGTAGGCAGGGTCACTACCGACTAGGCTAGGAGGCCGTTAAAGTCTTATTATGGCTGATTTTTATCTATGATAGTTAAATTCTGCGCTGAATTCCGCTACGTGTGTTGAACGCTTACAAGATTTAGTGAAGACACGTTTGTACACTTTGTTCAGTTAGAACGAGGCAGCATTCCATCGCAAAATGTTTATTTGATGTAGGTAAAGTACGTGTACCTCTTGTACGAGTATGGAGGTAACGAAAGGTTGGAATTCCGGTAAATAGTTCTTGAACATTGTTATTTATTTATAGTATGACTACATGTCACTAGATATCTATATCCAGGCATTTCTTCCCTGGAGTGGTAGTAGTGGGAAAGCAGATGATAAAGAAAATCCAGTGAGTGCTGCGAGGTCCAGATGGGACAGTGCAGCTGCCAAGTTTGTTACTCTTTTAGCACCACCCAGGGATCACGTGTAGGGTTGTTTTAGGTGTTTCCTACGGACGTAGAGTAACATTGATCCCCTTCAGTATTGTTGATAGTTTAAAAACAATACAATAGGTATTAAAAATCGTAATTGTTATGTTACCTATTGCCCACCAAAAAATCTAAATACAACAAAAAGAAACGTTTCTTCCTTGACAGAAAATGGATTGAAAATTTTTAGTAAAAAACCCCATTAATTTGGGTAATTGAAAATTGCTGTAGGTATAAATAAAAAAACCGGCCAAGAGCGTGTCGGGCCACGCTCAGTGTAGGATTCCGTAGTCTTCCGTCCGTCACAGTAAGTGTCCCCACTTAAGAGTTTTTGAAAGCACGTCATTTCATTGTGATTTTGTAGAAATTACAGGTACAATAAACACCTGCTTATACGGTTAAATTACAAACTTAGTTCAGAAATTATTCAGTATTTTTTTTTCAAAAACTATTCAACCTATCAAGTTCAAAATAATTTTCCTAGAAAGTTTTTATAAAGTTCTACTTTTGAGATTTTTTTCATATTTCAAAAGTTAGAGGGGGACACATGTTTTTTTACTTCTGGACCGATTATTTCCGAAAATATTTACATTATCAAAAAATAATTTTAGTAAACCCCTATTCATTTTCAAATACCTATCCAACAATATATCACACGTTAGGGTTGAAATGAAAAAAAGTCACTCCCCACTTTATGTATAGGGGAGGTACCCTAATAAAAAAAAAAATCCACTTTTTATTTTACCACTTTGTCGGCGTGATTGATATACATATTAGTACCAAATTTCAGCTTTCTAGTGCTAACGGTCACTGAGATTATCCGCGGACGGACGGACGGACGGACAGACATGGTGAAACTATAAGGGGTCCTAGTTGACTACGGAACCCTAAAAAAGTAAATTTTTAAACGAGCGGAGCGTAAGCGAAGCGAGTTCTTACAAACAACTTCTGGCTACTGGGACGTCTCGAAATTTCGATGGCTTTTTGATTTTGAGAGTTTGTTCCGCGATAAGTTTAGTAACGCTTTTCTGATCTTCATGAAATTCGTTGGGGTTGTAGCAGAGATACATATAATTTGAGAGTTCGTATATGAGCAGGATCGACCAAGGGGTCATGTAGGTAGAAGGTGCGAAAAAATCATCATAGAGGTCTTGTTATATTGGTCATCTCGTTTGCATGGAAATCGCGAGTTCTGAGTTCGAGGCGGACTACTAGTTATTTCTGAAACTATATCTATGAGAAAGGTTGCCCTTCAGTATCGTCTTCATGGGCTAGACGAAGCTCTTCCAGGCGTTTACGATACGGCGATCGATTTCTGTGAACTGTCTGTTTTTGAAGGCCCTGGCCCAACTAGTTAGATCTAAATCACTCTATATTTTACGCAGTTGCTAATCAGCTTGGCTTTGCTCCTATTTTTGATCGACTTCAAGGTTCTCAGAGATTAAAAGTTAATAACGGCAAATAATCAAATCATATGAAATTATTGGAATAATAACTAAGATTCTTATTTATTTTACGTCACACCTGGCCATAATGTGAGTTTTATCGCACCCTACGCGTACGGTAAAACTCGCATTATGGCCAGGTGGAGACGTAAAATTGTGTACTCACCACGGGCAGTAAAAAAGAAAGCCCTCTATCGCATATTTACCAATACCTGCAATTTCGGGCTTTCTTTCTTTTACAGTTCTTGGTAAGTAATGTACTATTGTTGTCAAATGAAATGAAATTAATGAAAAATTAGTAAGAATGCGGGCATGCGGGGCATGCCAATATGTGTGCCATTTTTTGTGTTGTATTGCAGGCGCATTGGGTAGAGTGGCCTCGTAGCAGTCCCCATCCGCCATGCATGTTGTGCTTGCAGCGGCCAACCTGAGATCTGAGCCTGTTCAGGGTCTTCCAGATGGACCATGGTTCTCTAGCCAGACATATTCGGCACAAAGTGTGTTCGAGCATAAAAATACCCGCCGAATAAATTTCACAGACCCCTTATAATATAAGTGCACTAATTTTATTTTTATTTTATTTTATTATATCCATTACATTGATAGGCTTACAGTAGGATACCAAATCGCCTACAATGCTAGAAACATACTAACTAAACTACTAACTAACTGACTAAATAAATACGTAAACATAACAGATATGTGCTGCTAAGTGAATTCATTACACATCGATTTTATTTTTGTAAGCAATGAGTGCCAGCTATCAGCGAACACGTTGGCATCCAGATTCAACACGAGTTGGTTAAGCAGCACCGGTGCCCGAGCACCGGGCGCGTTGTCGGCGCGGCGTGTGCGCGGCCCCGCCGTCGGCGCAACAAAAAGTGGGCGGCGGCGGCGCCCCGCACGACAGTATTGCTCGGGGACAAACAGACGAAGACCTTCCAACGCCACGGGGTTGTCTATTTGTCCTCTTAGCAGTAAGCTATAGTGGACTGCGAGATGCAGCTTACGTCTATAATGGAGGGTCTCGAGTCCGACCATACCTGCCACAAAAAGTGACGGATATAGAAAAGGGTAAAATCCGTACTGCCTTTTGTAGAGATACCGTGCAAATTTCCTTTGTACTCTTTCAAGTAAGAGCTTATAAACCTTTTCAAATGGATCCCATACTATAGAATTCTACTCCAGTTTACTAATACGTACGTATGCATTATACAATACTATTGGTACAGCTATGCTAGTATAAACTGGGGCGCAGTACGCATTACAAATCCAAGCGTTTTATTTGTACTCTTTACCACTGTATTTATATGGCTGTGAAAATCTAAGCTAGTATCTAGCTCAAGGCCTAGTTATAGTTTGGACGCGCTCAATAACCTCCCCACCCCACCAAGTTGGTAGTTATGAGCTAACGGGTTGGCTTAAAGTAATGAGAATTTTCATATTGGAGAATCGAAAAATAAAGTCAATAGCTACAGGTTAATAAGTTGTATTTCCATAAACTAGAACATATTCAACATTACAAACAAACATTAAAATATAGGAAAAGTCCTTCCATCTTCAAACTTTCGTAACTTGCTTCTGGCTGTTCCACTCACACCTTGGACATCATACAAATTGACTTTTTGAAATTTAATATGTACTTATCCAAAATTGTATTTGATTGGTAAATTGGCTTCCTACGCATCTTACCATTCTTTTGAAAATTGCCAAATAATCTCTGATTGTTCGACGTTTAGAGACGTCACACTAGATTAAGCAAACTCTAAGTATGCCAAAAATAGTCAAAATTGTTTAAAAAGCAATCCCATACATTTTGTATCAAAAGATGCCAACCCAGCAAAAGTCCCTAAAGCTCGACCAATCGAAGCTTCATGGGATATTTGTAGTAGGTTAGTATAAGGTTACGGGCAGGATGCCAGTTCTCCGAAACCATTAGAATTAAGGATAATATGGACAATTAAGAAATGTTGTCCAAGGTATGATGCGTATGGTCAGAAGCACGTTACAAAAGATCGAAGCTGGAGGGCCTTTTTCTATATAGTAGTGATTGTTTGTAATGTCTAATATGTTCTATAATTCCTCGTAAAAAAATCCATTAACCTGTAGCTATTGACTTTATTTTTAAATTTTTCAATGTGAAATTTCTAATTACTTTAAGCCAACCCGTTATTGGGCTTTTGCTCCTGCTAAACGTGATTATTTTACACTTTTTGCCATTAAAGAGCAAATAATTTGCTTGGCTCCATTGCGCAACCGCGTTAATATCACGCTGTAATGTCTCACAATCAGGGACCGAACTAACAGCGTGGAACAATTTGAGGTCATCGGCAAACAGCAAGCACCTGACACAGCTAACAGCCGAAGGCAGGTCATTGATCATCACCAGGAATAAAGTAGGCCCCAGCGTGCTGCCTTGACTAACTCCAGACCTGGTGAAATACTCCTTAGACTGGTAGCCCGACAACTGTAAGTACTGTATGTGTAATAAATACAGCGTCAATCGAAAAATAAAATAAGGTAAAAAAAAGCATTTACCTTCATTGTTTCGCAATCATGGTTTCATTGTCAGCTTATACATACACCTAAACTTGTTAAAGCCTGACCAGAAATATATGATCATTCGCCATGTTGCGGAATTTCATCGGAACTAATTTGTTGCACTGGCAATAATTTAAATGATGGGTTGTCTCTGTTTTAATTGTCATTGTGGCATTTGTGGCGGTTTAATTCAATAATAGTAAAGTGTTGAATATTAAATAATAAATGTCAAGAAATGCCCAAAACTATTCATAGTCAAGAGCAAAACATTGTAAATAATGTATGTAATAAACTACTGGAAATAAAACGCTCGGGAAATGAAACAATTTCGCTACGAAACATTTACAAATTAACACCAGAGCTGACAGGTAAGCTGGCATGACATCATACCATACAGAATATGTACTTTTGACTATACTGAACGAGAATAATAGCGCCCCCTTGACAATGATCATATATTTCTGGTCACGCTTTACCTTATTTATTATTTTTTTAATATATTTACATTATACACGGTGCTCGTGAGCATTGCGAGAGATTTTAACCACGAATTTCTGAGGTCATAAGGAGTAATAAATGTTATATAAATTTAGGTCAATTTCGCCAAAAAAAAATTTTTTTTTTTGTTTTTTTTTTTCGATTTTTTTATGATTTTGAACATGAAAACATTAATGTTATTGGTAAAACTATCGATTAAAATAAATTAGTACATTTTTTTTCGTAAAAAATAGTTTACGTAAAGTATTCCTTGGCACTTTGATATCTGTCAATAAGAATGTCTAGACTAGACCCCATAAAGGGTGAAATCGCCATCAAAAAAGCGTTTTGCACTGAGTCACAATAAAAAATATTTTTTTATTTAATTGATAGTAACTCTGAAACTAGGCGAATTCCAGAAAAGTTTATACGACATTTTAGTCTCCAATTATGATCAGGAATGCACTGTTAAAGTCTCTCGCAATCCTCACGAGCACCGTGTATGTATTACTTCTCTAATAATATTTTGTCATGTGTCAAATACTTTTTTTGCCTAGAAATGCAGCCATATTTGTTTACTGTACTCATAGACATAAACAAAAGAGAAGATGAGTGACGTTCATAGTAAACAAAACTGAAATGCGAGGTCCACACTTGTAAAATGCTACACACCGCTATAATGTATGTGTATCATGGGCAAAAGAGATAAACCTATATAGTTAACACGGGTATGCAAGGGGGACCTCCATATTTTGTGCATTGCACAAAGTGTGACTGAGATACTCTGCAACACGACTAATTCAATATAGGTCCCGGAACCTATATTTGATGGCACACAATCGAGCGCCTGCTACCATATCTCCCTTTTTGTATAAATCAATGACTGTACTCGTATTTTATTTTTAGATTCCCATGCAACCCGCATGGAAAACCATTAAAAAGTGAAAACCGATAAGCTGGCATGTTTAACCCATTCCGAACGAGCTACATAAGCTACATTACAATATCTTGACGAGCAACGGTGTTGAGCTCGGGCCAGGGCCGTACCTAGAGTACTTTTAGTGGGGCAATGACCTACCTTAAAATTCCAATACCCTACCTTGAAATGAAATACCATCAATAGTGGAGTACGGGAACGCCTTTTTAACCTATAAAAAAACCGGCCAAGAGCGTGTCGGGCCACGCTCAGTGTAGGGTTCCGTAGTTTTCCGTCCGTCACAGTAAGTGTCCCCACTTAAGAGTTAAATTAACACCACCATGTAGGATATGAGCGTTCCACGTACAGCGACATCTATCGGCAAATTAAGTAAACTATTGCGCGCGAGTTTAAAGTATGGAAGATGATTTTTATGGGATAATTCTTTATTGCGTGAACCGATTTTCACCGTTTTTACTTTATTTGAAAGCACGTCATTTCATTGTGATTTTGTAGAAATTACAGGTACAATAAACACCTGTTGATGCGGTTAAATTACAAACTTAGTTCAGAAACTATTTTGTAATTTTTTTTTTTGTTAAATATTCAACCTATCAAGTTCAAAATAATTTTCCTAGAAAGATTTTATAAAGTTCTACTTTTGAGATTTTTTCATATTTTTAAAACTTATGGTTCAAAAGTTAGAGGGGGGGACACATTTTTTTTTACTTCTGGAGCGATTATTTCCGAAAATATTTACATTATCAAAAAATGATTTTACTAAACCCCTATTCATTTTTAAATACCTATCCAAAAATATATCATACGTTAGGGTTGAAATGAAAAAAAAATCACTCCCCACTTTACGTATAGGGTAGGTACCCTAATAAAACATTTTTTTCCACTTTTTATTTTACCACTTTGTCGGCGTGATTGATATACATATTAGTACCAAATTTCAGCTTTCTAGTGCTAACCGTCACTGAGATTATCCGCGGACGGACGGACGGACGGACAGACATGGCGAAACTATAAGGGTTCCTAGTTGACTACGGAACCCTAAAAATGACATAAATCACAAGTCCGATTTTATTTTGTGACCTGTTAGAATACGTTAAGTACTAATAATAATAAAAAAATCTAACTATTGTTAGCATTGCGCTAGGTATAATACATGTATTTGTTTGCTACACATAGAAAAGATTATGTAAGTTTTATTTTTCTCCACCGCTTTTTACTATTGCAATATAACTTCACATTTTATAACGGTTTTGTCAAGAGAATATGTCGTCTTAGCCATTTGTAATTCGTTTAGAAATCAAGGTCACTTATATTTTGACAAATTGTTTTCGATTATGCTCACATAATCCACTGACCAAACTGTTATAAAATGACAGATAATGTTGAAATAGTTGAATGCAATAGTATGGTAAAGGAAAATACATTATATCTTGTATAATCTGTTCCTGTTGTTATTAACAAATATCTATACACCGTGGGCCCATATAACTAGACAGATTTTAACAGTGTATTCCTGATCATATTTAGATACTTACTGTTGAGGCCTAGGCTCCTATTGTAGCTGATGCAGGGATGCCTAAGTGGATCTTCAATGAAGACTTGTTATTTAAATTTATGTACAATTTTTATTGCTAGAACTATGGTCTAATTTACAGCTTGGTATACGTGTTGGTCGTTCAATGGATTTGAAGTGATTGTCGTTGCTGGCTGTCGGCGGCGGTTATCCCGATCCGTTGCCGATCTTCAAAATTCGGAAGCGAACGGCCGTCCGTGACGTCACTTCGGATGCGTTCTGAACACTTACTAAAATGTCCTATAAACTTTTCTGGAATACGCCTAGTTTCAGAGTTTTTTTACCAGACCAATTTAAAAAAAATACACTTTTTACTATAACTCATCACAAAACGCCTTTCTAATGGCGTTGTTACCACTATTGGATATAGTTTACACGTCCTTATTGACAGATATTAAAATGACAAGGAAAACTTAGCAGAAACTAAATTTTTACAAAAAAAATGTACCAATTTGTTTTAGGCAATAATTTTATTAATAATATTTGCTTTTCATGTGCAATAAACATTCAAAAATGGAAAAAAAAACGAAAAAAATTTTTTTTTTTGCGAAATTGACCTAAAGACATAATATTTTTTCCTTCTTTTGCTTTTAGAAATTCATGATTAAGATCTGGTCGGGTTATTCCAGCCCACGGTGTATAATATCTAGTACGACGTCAAAAACTGTAAGAAAATATTTTTTATTATGAAATGAAATGAAATGAAAGCATTTATTTCGGACCACGATACATCCATATTATGTTAGTATAAGAACTTATATTAAGAGTAAAATTATGTTATTAAGAACTTATATCTATAGGAAAGCATAATTATAATTGGCATTGACATGCAATGACATCCAATGATCCATCCAAATAGGGCTGTCCACCCTCTCCGCGATCACCTTCAGGAGAGTGTTGGTACTGCTCCGTACGCGTTCACCCAGTATTAAAAGTAATCAGTAGTATTATAAGTAATCATATCATATTATCTAACTAAAAAATAAAATCGCACTTGTGAGTTATCGAAGCTCAAAACTGTTCGCGTACTGTAAAGTACCAGTAATTACCAATTCCCTGCCTTAAATTCAACTCTATGGCTACAGCCCTGCCCTGGCTCGGGCAATAGTCAGACAAAAGATATCCCTCGATATCCGAATATCAAGAAGATTGGTCAAGGACTATATTATAATGTCTGGACATTTTCCAGTTTTTATTCTACCACTTTGTCGGCGTGATTAATGCACATATTGATACCAAATTTCAGCTTTCTAGTGCTGACGGTCACTGAGCTAGACCGCGGAAAGACGGACAGACGAATGGTTGAACATGGCGAAACTATAAGGGTTCCTAGTTGACTACGGAACCCTAAAAAACCAGGTTATCGGGTATAACCCGGAGTTTATCATACTACTAATAAAATAATTTAAAACAAAAAATAACCGACTTCACTTAGCCTCCACCTTTCCAAAAGCAAATGCTCGAGCTACTGCAAAAATACTCAAATCACTATAGGTGTACCTATAATAGTTGAAGAGTTCCCTCGATTTCTCCAGGATCCCATCATCAGATCCTGACCTGGTTACAATGGGACCAACTGTGAAGACTCTTTCAAACAAAAAAATAATTTTCCAAATTGCAATGATAACCTTCTCCTTCGAAATCTTGAAGTCTGTTGATAAAACCCGGGTTCCATTTTCTAGCCACAGCGCAACCTTTTGAAGGCAGTAGCGACGTAATAGACAATTTTAGTATTATTTTTCTGGATGGAGTCGGGGTCTCATTTCTCTGGTGGTGGTTACTCACCTGGCCTGTGCATTCGCAATCTCACACCCAGCTAGAATACCCACTAGTCTTACTGAGCTGCATCTAGGTTGAAAATTGCAGGTCTAGGCCTAGAATTAACCTGTTTGCCATTGGACGGGAATAACTTTGTATGAAATCGTAGACATATAAAATAGAAAGGCGTTGGTCCCAAGTAGATAGAACGGTGATTTCATAATACTTAAGCCGTGGTCTCGTGCACACTCACTCACTTTTGAATTTTGATATTTGAACCAATGACCGCTCATCCACGAGTTGTATATGTGTGCGAGTCCCGTGTAAACACGAATGTTGTCTTCACTGTGGTCTTAACGGCACCGCGTCTTCTTATTTTATATGTCTACTAGCTGTGCCCGCGGCTCCGCCCGCGTGGAATTCGGTCTGTGTCAGTAAGCGGCCAATTCACGCCTAATTTCTCTCCCGCTACCCTGGAGGCGGAACTTGAAGTAAAGGCTAGAGGACAGTAGTCCTAATAAAATATTTTACAATTACTACTAAATGAAACTACCTTTAAAAAATGAATACTTTTTTTTATCCTATAAATTTTTTTTGGCATGATTTAAACGACAGGGTAGTAGGTGTATATCGGACGATACAGGACCAATTTTGTATTTATACGTTCATGTCTACGGCAAACATCATCTCCAAATCGATCCTCCCGTCAAATCAGTCTAAGCATGAAAGGTAAGAACAGGCGCGGTTGAAATGGGGGGGGGGGGGTCACAAATGCAGAAATGATTTTTTTATATTTGAGGTGCACTTGGAAGGGGGGGGGGGGGGTCCATGACCATGCAAATTTAACTCAATCATACGTTTTTACCACACTGTCACAGATAATATACTGATGTTACGTTACTGGTTGCAATAGTGGTGGTAATTACATACGGTTCCGAACAAGGAATAGAGGATTTATGATATTGGTGTAGATCAAGATATTTATTCTTCAATGTAAGCACATTACAATGCACTAATGAACAGTGATCGGAATTGGTAGTGCCATTTCGCGGGACATCGGTGCGTAAGCTTAGTATGGATATAGTTTTTAACCCCGGGATTTGATATGAAAATTTTAAAGTTTGTGTTTGGTTTAAAAAATGTTTTAAAGAACCGCGGGCCTAACGTAAGTATGAAAATGTGGTTTCAGTTAGATATCGGACGTCAAAAGAAATAGATTTACAGTAGAAAATATTGATAAAAAATATGGTTTGCTACTATAATTTCAAAGAAAGTAATTATTTAATTATGTTAAATTAATACAATGTTTCGTATTTTATTTTATGATTTTATTATTGTTAACTGTAACTGTTAAACGAAAGTAATTTTAAATGAATGATGTATTTATAATGACTTTTTTTTACTTTTGCGTATGGTAGAAAATTTTCTGTGAGAAATACGAGTCGAAGAATCTCAAGTCTTATCCATGTTCTTTACAATGTTTAAGGTCATTCACCCGAAATGGCACCACCTATTCCGATCACTGCTAATGAACGTCAGAGAAAAATAAAATACGTGAGTGTCGTGGAACACTCGGTTGGAACGAAGTTATGTGATATAATTTTATTAATTTTTTTACTTTTTCGTAAATTTTGTGGCTTCAATTTTTTTTGTATTTTTTTGAAATCTTGGAGATTTTGGAAATTTTTCGTGACGGTCACGTGACTTTTTTTCGCCTAGCCCCCCATCCGCGAACCTTCCGATAAGGAACTTCGTTCCAAAACTACCACCGGTTCTAACCCTACACCTCTGGCCCAAGAAGTATTATGACCGAAAAGAAACTCGACGGGACTTATTTTTTTCAAAACAGTAATACATTATTAAATCTTAAAGATAAAAAATAATGCGTAGTTCTTCAAGAAGACATATCAAAACAGCTTGAGAGACAGATAATGTACCTATTGTTTAATTATAAAGAAAAACAAATCCCAATCTGACTGCTTCACAAAACGTTTGATATGTTTTCCTACCTAAACGGTGTCCTATAAATGTTCGATGATTTTGTAGTAGTTTTTTGGTTTGGGCCATGCATCTTTGTCCGTCATATATAGTCCTTGAACCTGCAATAACCCTTTGACATTCATGACATTTTCAAATATTTCTTAAGAGCGGGTAAAGGTAAATTTAAAGCATCGACGGGTAACATGATATAAATATGAACACCTTGACCAAAAAATTACAAATTATTTCAATACCAAATTTCATCTAAATACGTACAGCGGTTATTGGTTGTTTCTTCCCCATATAAACTTCCACCCCTTTTGCATCCGCTTAAGGGATAATTTCCGAGATAAAACTATTTTATTTCCTTTTCCAGAGCTCAAATTATCTCCATACCAAATTTTATCTGAATCGATTCTGCGGTTAATAATTCCCTATACAAATTTCCAACTCCCTTTTCACCCTTTAGGGTTGATTTTCGGGTTGAAACTATCCTTTGTCCTTTCTCGAGACCCATACTATCTCTATACCAAATTTCATCTTTATCAGTTCAGCGGTAAAAAAATCCTCATACCAACTTCCAACCCCCTCTCCACCCCCAGAAGGGTTTATTTTCGGGATTCTGTCGTTTCTCGGGACTCATATTATCTCCATACTAATTTCTATTAAAAATTCTCCATACAAACTTTGAACCCCATTTTCACCCCCCCTCCCGGGTTGATTTTCGGGATTAAAACTATATATTATCCTTTCCCGGGACTCAAACTATCTCTATACAAAATTTAATCCAAATTCGTTCAGCCGTTTTCATGTGATGCGCGGTCAAATAAACAGACAAACAGATAAACAGACAAAAATTCTAAAAATTGTTGGAACGTGTTCTGTTATCGATTCTAAGTATCCCCAGCCAACTTTTTTTCGATTATCTTCCATGTACAGACTTTCGACCCTCTTCAGCTTTATTATATGTATAGATGTATAGATGCATTTAATATGTTATAAATAGGGAATTGGTGCTAGTAGATAGGTACATAATAGTAGCTACATAAAATATTTAGTTTTGTTTCAGGAAAGCAATCAATTATTACTTCGATGATTCTAGAATCCAGAGCGAAGCGAGACATTGGTCATATGACTGTTATTACTGTAATTATAAATAAGGAGATTACCTACTCAAATGATTTCAGTAAACTTACGTAAATTTCTTATAGTGCTCGACAGTCTAATTCCAATAATTGTCACGGACCCGTTTGAAACAATCATTCTCTATAAAATTGATTTTTTTTTAAATTATTTTCTGTACTGTAATTTATAGATTTAATTGTTATTTATACCCAGTTGCAAAGCCTGCAACTTATCTGCTTTGCCCAAATGTTGACTGGTAGTAGAGAACACTCTATAGCATTAATTCCGCCTGTGCGATTGTGTTTTTCTATGTGATAAAGATTAAAAATAAAATAAAGAATTATTCGTTTGGTCATCTGTTAATAATTTATTGAAACATGCGTTACTTTGCGGGAGTCAATATTATTAACGATAATAAAATAACTATTATAGTTACAAAGCATATTTGAATTAAGAGTGTATTTATTTTTGTAGTTTTAGAATATGTAATGCAAGTATCAAACCCAATTAAAACCACTCTTACCAGAATATGCAGTGCTCCACTGCGCTGCATCTTGGTTGTAAATTACTGGCCTAGGCCTAGAATTATGCATCTTCCCATGGGACTGACTTGATACACTTTCTATGGCGCAATTTGTACGTAGTGCATAGGGATAATGACAGCTTCTATGGCATTTTGAATTCAGAGCGAAGTGAGAGTAAAGTAATGGTTGGTACGGGAAAGTTACACCGATGAATAGCTGCCAGATGCCCGGATCTAGCAATAAGGATAGTATAAGCAAACTAATTACGCAGGATTCGTTGCTCCCATTATTGTGTCATATTTGACGTAGCCAGCTCTTAGTCTATTGCGACATTTGAAATTTTCTATTGTCAAAATTTTCATAGGAATTTGACTTTCATATTTTGTCAAAGCTTTTTCTTAAATGACCATTACACGTTATTTATTAACCTATAGTGAATTCATTCTTACTCGTGTTTTTACGTAAACAAACATTTCTCAAAGACATCACACTGTTCTCTAAGATTATCGCTTAAAATCTTGTTACATAGCTTAAAGAAAGTCACTAAGTATTGAATTCAACAACCACTGAAAAATCTAATGAAATTTTCTTCAATCATCGAAGTAACGAACGAATATACTGAAAAATAAATGACAGTACAATGGCTCGCGAGCCGCATGCGGCTCTTTGAACGGTCAGTTGTGGCTCTGAGAGTTCCCCTCAGTTTTATTTAAAATCATTTATTACTGTAAAAAAACATAAAACAGACAACTGCGGCTCTATAAGCTTCTTAAAAAAAAACATATTTTTTCGCAATCAGGCTCTTTGTCAAAAAAGTTTGCCAACCCCTGCACTATTGCAATTAGTACTCCAATCAACGAAGATGTCAGATAACACTCACCAATTACGAATTTACAAATGGCCGCCGAGCGCTTCGAGCGTATAACGGTTTGACAGGTGTACGACCCACATACTAGTACCGCAGACCCTTCGGCCGAGACATACAGGCCATAGAATGTATGGCATACATTATACATACAAACAACCTTGAATGTATTTGCCAGGGACCATTATAATACTTGGACTGAATTTAATGTCTACACAAAGTGTAGACATTAAATCAGTCCAAGTATTATAATGGTCCCTGGCAAACTTAAGTTCTTGAAGTCTAAATTGCAAGAACTCTACTCATATTTACGGGACTCTGAGTTTAAAAGACTTCCGAGTCTTTTGAGTCGTAAGTCGAGTCTGTTTTCAAGTCTATATCGAGTCCTGTAGTCACAACTCAAGCTTTAGAAAAGACTCAAGCCATCATATATTTTATAGTCCTTTTTCAACTTTAGTCCTTTGTCAAAAAGACTCGAGTCCTATAATGAAGACGCACTTTTGAAGTTTATATAAAAAATAAAAGATGATGAAAATGAGAATGAGTATGAGGATGAGGATAAGACAACATTTTTATTTATTTACTTATCCTCATCTTCATCCTGTACCCATATGGGTATGGGTGAGGATATCCTCACACTCACATAATTTTATTCTCGTTCTCATTACATTTTATTCGCATGACATATTGCGCAATATTATGGCTTGTGACGAGTTTTCGTGACGGTTACATATTTCGCAATAGTATGGCTTGTCACGGGGTTTCGTGACGGTCACGTGACTTTTTTTCGCCTGGCCCCCATCTGCGAACCGTCCGATAAGGAACTAGGAACTTTGTTCCAAAAATATGTGTTGTAATAAATTAAGGAAACCATATAAACAGACATAATACAAAACCAAAAAGAATACTGATTGCTACGCTACTTTACTAATAAGGTCGCGTAATCTCAAGTGTTCCTATAAGTCCAGTTGAGTTGAGTTCTAATAATAACTCAGTTGTTCTAAAAGCCTTAAGTGTCACAAAACACTCGAGTCGAATACAGAAAACTTGAGTCTCTATAGAAAACTCAAGTCCCTCCAAGATAAAAAGAACTCAAGCTTTGATTAAATGACTAGAGTCAAAAAAACTAAGTCGAGTCTTAGAAATGGAGACTTGAAGGACTTGAGTCTTTACCAACACTAACACAAAGTCACGTTCAAATAGTGATTTGAGTATTTTTTACAGCAGCTCGAGCATTTGGAAAGGTGGAGGCTGAAGTCGGTTCTTATTTGTTTAAAATTATTAAGTTTCAGCTGTAAATAACAAAAAACATTGTGTGAGTTGCCGAAATTTTGTATGTTTGGTGACTAATTAATTTTTTTACGGATTACGAAATATGTAAAAACTCTTGCATGATCTGCATCTGCATATCGAAGATTTTAAATTTCCAATTGCGTAATAAAATAATAAAAAGTTACTACTTAATAAATTAAGATGCATATTATACAGTTCCAATATGTCCGACGTTCGATTACATATTATTTACGTAAATCCGATATAAATATGTATCTTCAGAACTTTTCCTGACTGTTTATTATTTTGACTTAGCCGATATAGACGCTGGCCACGTCAGATATGACACAATAATGAGAGCAACGAAAGCCCTCTAGTTAGTTTGCTATACTAAGCTTGTTTCTAGATCCGGACATCTGGCAGCTGTAAAGTGGTGGAGGTCAATGCAAATAACTTTAAGAAAACAAATCCTACAATTCTGGTTTTGATGCAATATTATGGGAAATTATTTAATTAATTAGATTATAAAATAGCCAGAAGTTTCTGTTCGGGGAAAGTAGTGCCAAATGCAGTGTTGGCCGTTAATTTCAATTAGAATTGAAAATTGATCAATAAGATTGAAGATTAATTCCGTAACTAATCAATTACACTAACATCAATTTTTACTAACGTTAGTTCGCATTGATTTAGTGACGTCGTCAATTACACTAACCGTCAATTAGAATTAACCTATTAGTTACACTAACGTCTCGAAAATTTAATAAGAATTACAGTTAATTAGATTAACGTTAGTGTAACTAAATTAATCCTGTCTTACACTAATAATTAATTTTAAAACTGCATCTCGGGTTCGGAAGTCGGGACCAATATCACAAGATGGAGCTCATGCTGGACCCTAGGGCTACCTACTGGATCTCGGGTTTGGCGCATCATAGACTCATGCTGTTTGGGATCATTCGACTTGTACTGATGAGCAGATGGTACCGGTATCAAAATCTGGAGCTCATGCTGGACCCTGGGGATCCCTACTGGATCTCGGGTTTGGCGTATCATAGACTCATGCTGTTTGGGCTCATTCGACTTGTACTAATGAGCAGATGGTACCAGTATCAAAATCTGGAGCTCATGCTGGACCCTGGGGATCCCTACTGGATCTCGGGTTTGGCGCATCATAGACTCATGCTGTTTGGGCTCATTCGACTTGTACTGATGAGCAGATGGCACCGGTATCAAAATCTGGAGCTCATGCTGGACCCTGGAGATCCCTACTGGATCTCGGGTTTGGCGCATCATAGACTCATGCTGTTTGGGCTCATTCGACTTGTACTGATGAGCAGATGGTACCGGTATCAAAATCTGGAGCTCATGCTGGACCCTGGGGATCCCTACTGGATCTCGGGTTTGGCGCATCATAGACTCATGCTGTTTGGGCTCATTCTACTTGTACTGATGAGCAGATGGTACCGGTATCAAAATCTGGAGCTCATGCTGGACCCTGGGGATCCCTACTGGATGTCGGGTTTAGCGCATCATAGACTCATGCTGTTTGGGCTCATTCGACCTGTACTGATGAGCAGATGGTATCAAAATCTGGAGCTCTACTTTTACTTTTACTTAAAAAAAAATATTTTTATTTTATTTCATGCTTCAGCAACGCGACTACGACCAGAGCTATATACGAATAGCTAGCTAGTTTAAATTTAGTAAAACACCAAACAACCCACTGATAATAAGGTTAAAATAACCCAAAGAAAACCCTTAAATATCCCGATAGGGTATTGAGCTTAACCGTATTAAAGGTTACGGTTTCCGCTTCAATGAGGTTACCGTTATTATTGGGTAACCTTATGATGCGGTTACCTTATCAATAAAACGAAATAAAATTATTATATATTATTGTTTGTGAAATGGTGATATGATTTTTTTATCAAAATATTATTCACATTTAAAAAAAAAAAATTACTAGTTTAAGAATGAAACCTGCCATATATATTATTTTCTACGCCATTAAACTACAATTGGTGACTGGAATTAAGTGTTCGATGTCTTCCTCACTGTCTTCAATTAAGTGCATATTTATGTTATAAAATAAATGGACTATGGCACACTTGTTCCTGGTTTTTCGAAGTAAATCGGTTTCTTAATTTATTGAAGACCCATTTATGTGTGGAAAATGATCGCTCTACATGTACCGATGTCATGATTGCGTGTTTTAGGACTTCTTTATAATTTTCCATTGAAGCCATATTCCTTAATTCGTCAACATCTGGGTTTCTATCCAGAACCAATTTGAGTTTATTTCGCACGGTTTCACTTTCTTGCAGGCTTAAAGTACTCCTAACTATAACTATTATCAGAAAACTTTTTCTATCGGAATTATAGTGCATTCTTACTAGAAAAGTATAATTATAAGTGTAGTAGATAGAAAATCGATTCTGGTATAATTTCATAACACTCTTTTATAAATAAATAAATAAATATTATGGGACAATCATACACAAATCAACCTAGTCCCACAGTAAGCTCAATAAGGCTTGTGTTGTGGGTACTAGGCGGCGATATATGTAATAGATATATACAAATAAATACTTAAATACATAGAAAACATCCATAACTCAGGAACAAATATCCGTGATAAACACGAAAATAAATCCCCCTGACCAGGATTCGAACCCGGGACCTCCTGCTTCATAGGCAGGGTCACTACCCACTAGGCTAGGAGGCCGTTAAAAAAACATTTGATAAAGCTTAACTTGTTTTTTAAATTGACATTTTTAAACAACTCTTGGGCTTTTCTGATAGCAATAGCTTCTTTACTGTTCAATTGCATTACAACATTTTTAATCACGTCAAAATGTGTACTGTAATAAATACTTGCATTTAACCAAGTACCACGTAGAGTGATAATGGGTTCCGCCGGACTGATTTCGTTACCGTATAAACGGTACGGTAGCGCTATGGAATAACGATATCGTAATGTTTTAAAGGTAGAGCTATACCGGTTGAAATATAATGGTACGCTACCGTTATAAAATTACAATAGAGCTATTTTCCGTTATGATACCTCTACCCAGGGACCGGAAAACTCCTCTTTAGGCTTAATCCTATCGATTCGGTAACCCAATCAGTGCGGTGCGGTAACTTCATGATAAGGTAACCGCATCATAAGGCTACCCAATAATAACGGTAACCTCGTTGAAGCGGAAACAATAACCTTTAATACGGTTAAGCTCAATACCCTATCGCGATAGGGTTTTTTAAGGGTTTTCTTTGGGTTATTTTAACCTTATTATCAGTGGGTTGTTTGGTGTTTTACTAAATTTAAACTAGCTAGCTCTGGTCGTAGTCGCGTTGCTGAAGCATGAAATAAAAAAAGTAAAAATTAAATAAAAACTAAATAAAAATTAAGTACAAAAAAATGTAAAATAAAAATTAAACAAAATAAAAAATTAATAAAACATTGAATAAAATTTAAGAAAAAGTAAAAGTAGAAGTAGAAGTAGAAGTAGAAGTAGAAGTAGAAGTAGTAGTAGAAGTAGAAGTAGAATTCGAAGTCGAAGTCGAAGTCGAAGTCGAAGTCGAAGTCGAAGTAGAAGTAGAAGTAGAAGTAGAAGTAGAAGTAGAAGTAGAAGTAAAAGCAATAGTAAAAGTGTAAGCTATAGATTTTGATACCGGTACCATCTGCTCATCATTACAGGTCGTATGAGCCCAAATAGCATGAGTCTATGATGCGCCAAATCCGAGATCCAGTAGGGATCCTCAGGGTCCAGCATGAGCTCCAGATTTTGATACCGGTACCATCTGCTCATCAGTACAAGTCGAATGAGCCCAAACAGCATGAGTCTATGATGCGCCAAACCCGAGATCCAGTAGGGATCCCCAGGGTCCAGCATGAGCTCCAGATTTTGATACCGGTACCATCTGCTCATCAGTACAAGTCGAACGAGCCCAAACAGCATGAGTCTATGATGCACCAAACCCGAGATCCAGTAGGGATCCCCAGGGTCCAGCATGACTTGCATCTTAGGATACCGGTCTCATTGCTTATTAATACAAGCCCCCGAGTACAGAGTCAAAATCGAAACAAAAATCAAAACCTCGTAGCTTAACCTAAATTCGCGTTTAGTTAGGTAAATTATTAATGTCAATTACCAATTCAATCTACACTAAAAATTTAATTAATGTTTCAATTTTTGAGAAAGACTAAAAATTAAATATCTTCAATTATTAGTTATTTGCAAAGGATTAACACGTTAGTTACAATTAATTTCAATTCTAATTGATATCAATTTGCACTAAACTATTAGTGTTCAATTTTAACTAACGTGTTTCAATCTTCAATTTTTAATTTTCAATTACACTAACGTTCGGCCAACACTGGCCAAATGACGCATAATGCGATTCATAGTTTGTCGCCTACTGTTTTTGTTTCCACGATAATACGCAATGTTTTTTGTTCTAATGTTAAAATAAAGGCCCTGCCCTCTATAAATGACACAACTGCGGCATTTTTTACCTATTTTGATATTACTTTTTTCCAACTCAAATTTTTTGTTGGTCCATCACTCTGACCACCACCCATTAAAAGCTGCCAGATGCCCGGATCTATCAATAAGGATGGTAAAGCAATCTAACTAGTGAAATTGCTGAAAAAAAAATGTAGGGGGGGGGGCAATCCATACATGTAACTAATAGTCAAAAAAAAATTTTCTACCAAATATCAACATGATGCATATGAATCGATAGGTCTTGAAAAATAACATTGAGGTTCCTTTGAACATTTTTGACTGATATATTCAGAAATAATCACTCCGAAAGTCAAAATAGTTGTATCCCCCCCATGTAACTTTTGAACCGTAGGTCTAAAAATTATGAAAAAATTCAAGAAGATACATCTTTGAATATTCTTTCCACGAAAATTATATTGAACATTATCGGTTTAGACGTTTTTTTAACTCCAAAAAACTACGTACATAGGCAGATACGACCTTCCGATATAATTTTTTTCGATAGCCGGTACGGAACCCTCCATTATGCGTGGTCCGACACGCACTTGGCCGATTTTTTTATTTTTTATAAATATAATCTTTTTTTCCTTTTGCTTGTTTCGACTAAAGTATATAATCTACTTTAATTCACTTAACCACTTTTTGTTAAAAAAAAAATAGTTTCTAATTATAAATTATTGTATTATTTAACTTCACATATTGTAAATACACTGTTTAATTTTTAATACTGCTATATAAAGATATTTTAATTAGCCGTGGTTACCTATAGGTAACCACGGCTAATTATAATTAGATAAATATCTACCTGTTATATTTTTTTTTTAATACTACGACGGTGGCAAACAAGCATACGGCCCACCTGATGGTAAGCAGTTACCGTAGCCTATGGACGCCTGCAACCCCAGAGGATTCACATGCGCGTTGCCTACTCATTAGGTACCTATTCACTCCTTTTTTGAAGAACCTTATAGTTCAGTTAAATTGTACTCTAAAGGGCTCCTAGTGAGAAAGTTTTGGGGTAGTTCTGATTTCTTTCATTCCTTATGTATTTTAGGGTGCTGAATCCGAATCTGAGGTTTGCGGACAAAATTTCGTGACGCATCATAAAAAAAATCGCAAAAAGAGCGAAAAAATTCAGCTTTTTTTCCGATTTTTTGCTTAAAACTCGAAAACTATTAACTTTCAGTAAATGGCCTGTTTACAAAAATTAAAGTACTTAAAAGTCGCCACATACATCACTTTTTAGTTTTTTATTTCAGATGAACCGTTCGGTCTCAAGTGCGAGTTGAAAATTGCCAATTTTCAGCGGTCACTATTTTGTTACTGCAATTTTCTTATTATCTGTGAAAAGTTATTATAGCTTCTTTAAGATATCAAAATCGAAGTGGTGGTGGAAAAAAACTAGTAGTTATCTCGTGCTGTGCTAACCACTTTGGACCCTGCATCAAACTCAATACTCCGGTACATGATGGAAATCCAGCCAAAGTGTGGAAATTTTTGAAAGGTCTCGGAGTTGGCAAATCTCAACAGGCAACCAATTTAAACAATATTAGCGTTGACCAGCTTAACCAGCATTTTTCATCGTCCACCTGTTTCAGTGGTCCTAAGAAATCTAACTCACTTCATCATCTTTCATCACTTCCTGCCTTAGATTTCTCTTCTTTCTATTTTAGCCATTTCTGTGAGAGTGATGTTAGGAAGGGTATATTGTCTATATTGAATATCACTTCTAACGCCGTTGGTGTTGACTGTGTTAGCCGAAATATGATACTCCCTCTCCTTGATTTGTTTGTTCCTATTATCACCGGTATTCTGAATTTTTCCATTTCATCAAGTACTTTTCCCAGTCTGTGGAAGGATGCCAATATTATTCCTGTACCCAAAAAATCCAACCCCAGTTCCTTCTCTGACTATCGCCCCATCTCCATTCTTCCTTTCCTATCCAAAGTCCTCGAATGGCTAGTGCATCAGCAACTAACTTCCTTCCTGAATAGAAATGACCTCCTAAACCCATTTCAATCTGGTTTTCGTCCGGGCCATAGTACTACCTCGGCTCTTGTCAAGGTTACCGATGACATCCGTTTGGGTATGAATGACCAGAAGCTTACAGTTCTTGCACTTCTAGATTTCAGTAATGCCTTTAACACGGTCGATTTTGACATTTTGCTCGCGTTCTTACAGTCTCTAAACATATCGGCTGCAGCGATTGACTGGTTCCGCAGCTATTTGGTTGGTCGTCGGCAAATAATAAAACTAGATTCTTCGTGTTCTTCCTGGTGCAGCACATCAGCTGGTGTTCCACAGGGTGGTGTGCTGTCTCCTCTTTTATTTTCTATCTTCATTAATTCCATAACTCTTGATCTCTCCTCTTCGTATCACCTCTATGCCGACGACCTTCAAATATATTCGCAGGGTATGCATAGCGATCTCAATTCAGTTATAGAAGCCACGAATCTTGATCTGCTCCGCATATCAAATTGGAGTCAAAATTACGGTTTAAAAGTAAACCCCCTAAAGTCACAGGTAATTGTGATGGGTAGCGCTAAACAAATCTCCAAAATTGACTTTCTCAGGCTCCCTCCGATAGTCTTCGATGGTATCCAAATTCCTTTTTCCAACCAAGTGAAAAATCTTGGCGTAATCATGGATCGTTGTCTATCATGGGTGCCTCAGGTGAGTGAAGTGAGCAGGAAGATGTTTGCTGCCATAGGGTCTCTCAGACGGCTCCGGAATTTCCTGCCAAATGCTACTAAAATTGCGCTTGCTCAGTCGTTACTTCTCCCCATTCTTGATTATGCAGATATCTCCTATTTAGACCTAACCGTGGAGCAACTTAATAAGCTTGAGCGTATTCAAAATGCCTGCATTCGGTTCATTTTCGGATTACGCAAATTCGACCATGTTTCTAGTTTTCGTTCTAAACTCAAATGGCTCCCTATCCGTCACCGCCGTAACTCTCACATACTTTCTTTACTCTTTTCTATACTTTTTAACCCTGCAACTCCCCGCTACCTCAAAGAGCGTTTCTCTTATCTTAATTCTATTAGATCCTCTCAAAAATTGCTCCTAAAAGTGCCATCTTCATCTTCCAAATTTTATAATTGCTCATTTACGTTCCAGGCCGTTCGTTTGTGGAATTCTCTCCCTCTCAACATTAAACGCGCGCAATCTATTGGTAGCTTTAAATCGCAACTTAAGGAATACTATTTATCTCTTCCTTAGGTTTTTAAGTTGACACTGTTGTTTCTTATTGTGTGTATTATATATGTATATATGTACGTATATGTATGTTTATTTTGTATTTATTTAAGTATGTATATTCATATGAATGTGCTGTGTTATCTATTTCGTCTCTTTTGTTTCTATGCACCACCTACTGCTTATTGTTTTTCTCTAGTCTCCACTACCCAAAGGTTGTCTGGAAGAAATCGCTCATATAGCGATAAGACCGCCTGTTGTTACCTCTACCTAAATTTATCTAATTGTAAAATTTGTGCTTGTAACTGTATGAGGTGTGCAATAAAGAGTATTTATTATTATTATTATTTGTATCTCCTTTGAGAATCACGGGCCTTTATATCCCGGTCTTTTGATAGGCTTGCGTGGGGATACAGATCCAACACGCAGAGGCCCCTTGGAGAAATTTGCTATGTTATACACCTGCTAGAGCCCATTCACGGGTACATTAATAGATACCCGTGAACCGGTTCCAGCAGGCGTTGTAGATATTGTAAATAAAATGGACAGAGTAAAGGGCTATGGTATTGAAGTTTGGCTGGTCAAATATTAGGCTATTGTAAAGAGGTCCGGACACCTGCCATAACAATTTTATAACATGTTATCGAGGCAGGCGGTGACTCGCCGCCAACTAGATGGGCCCCTGAAACTGCCGTTGCAAAAACGACCAGGAGCAACATCGGTGTGAGCAGCTCAGGGTGTGGAGAGGTGTACACCGCTTTCTGCCAGTGACTGTAGGAAGCCCAGCCACTGTACCAACTCGCGACTTATGCAAATTTCACTTCCACCCTGCGAGCATATAGCTCTGACGGCTCCTCTCTGGACGGCCAATTAAGGCAAGCCAGAGCTGAGAGTCCTGCGGGTCCCCTTGAGGTCCACTCCGACCGACGAAGACACGCCGGAGACGGAGACCCTGATCGACTCTCTGGAGCACTCGGGTCCGCGGGGTCGTCACTCCCCGACAGCTCGCCACAAGCTGCCCTGCCCCATTATTATTATTATTTGTATCTCCTTTGAGAATCACGGGTCTTTATATCCCGGTCTTTTGATAGGCTTGCGTGGGGATACAGATCCAACACGCAGAGGCCCCTTGGAGAAATTTGCTATGTTATACACCTGCTAGAACCCATTCACGGGTACATTAATAGATACCCGTGAACCGGTTCCAGCAGGCGTTGTAGATATTGTAAATAAAATGGACAGAGTAATTATTATTACATTTCATGTAAATGTAAAAAGGGCCGCCAACGCATTTGTGGATTCAGGAAGGCGGGCCTCCATTGTTCCCCAATCTGCGAAGGACTGTGTGACAATGTTGAGCCTCCCGAAGACAGCTCTGACATAGATATAGAAAATAATGAAGAAAGAGACAGAGGTATGTTGAATCTCACTACAAGCCAGGTCCTGAGTCAGGACCCGAAGCCATCGAAGAACCTCAGCAAGATGCGGAAGGTTTGTTTAATCTCACAATCTATTTTGCAATCCTCATCTCTCCATGAGAAATGACACCACCTCTTTATTTTCCAGAGCAAGCTAAATATTTACCGGGACCCATCGCCACCGAAGAACCTCAGCCAGAACCTTTTAAAAGACAACGGCTCATATAATAGTATGGGCGGGGACCGTATGATCTGCTACCTATGTACGTTACCACATTTTTATGTAGGTACAGAAAAACCCAGTCTGTCAGTTCCTGTATGACCGGGAGTGCCCGGCAGACTGGTTCAAAAGTGACGTAAATTTGGGGTCAAACTTGTTACTTTTGATTTGAACCTGTCAGCCGGGCACTTCCGGCCATACAGGAACTGGCAGACTAGGTTTTTCTGTACCCACATACGAATTGCTATTTGTTGCCACAATTGTTATGTGCCATGGGACTTATCTTTGTATCACGTAACGTAGCAGATCATACGGTCCCCGTCCGTATCATTATATGAGCCGTTATCTTTTTAAAGGTCCTGGCTGAGGTTCTTCGGTGGCGATGGGTCCCGGTAAATATTCTGCTTATTCTGGAAAATAAAGAGGTGGTGTCATTTCTCAAGGAGGGATGAGGATTGTAAAATATATTGTGAAATTAAACATACCATCCGAATCTTGCTGAGTTTCTTCGATGGCATCGGGTCCTGGCTCAGGGTCTGATTGCTCCATGGTCATCGTCGGGGGTCGTTGTCCTAGAAAAAAAAGAGGTGGTGAGACACTAACTTGTTATAATATATCTAGGAGAGATGAATGATTACACAATAACTTGTGATATTGCACATACCTCTGTCTCTTTCTTCAGTCTTTTCTATGTCTATGTCAAAGCTGTCTTTCGGAGAATCAACGTTGTCACACAGTCCTTCGCATGATGTGCAGATTGGGGAACAATGGAGGCCCGCCTTCCTGCATCCACAATTGCGTTGGCAGCCCTTTTTACATTATTAATGTACCGGAGTATTGAGTTTGGTGTAGGGTCCAAAGTGGTTGGCACTGGCACGAGAGAACTACTGGTTTTTTCCACCCTCACTGCGATTTTGATATCTTAAAGAAGCTATAATAACTTTTTCACAGATAATAAGAAATTTGCAGTAACAAAACAGTGACCGCTGAAAATTGCCAATTTTCAACTCGCACTTGAGACCGAACGGTTCATCTGAAATAAAAATCTAAATAGTGATGTATGTAGATAATTTTAAGTACTTTAATTTCTGTAAACAGGCCATTTACTAAATAAAAGTTAATAGTTTTCGAGTTTTAAGTAAAAAACCGGAAAAAAGCTGGATTTTTTCGCCCTTTTTGCGATTTTTTTTATGTTGCGTCACGAAATTTTGTCCGCAAACCTCAGATTCGGATTCAGCACCCCAAAATACATAAGGAATGAAAGAAACCATAACTACCCCAAAACTTTCCTAGTAAAAACACAATGTAACTGGATCATTATATAATTTAATATATGAATTAATTAAGCATGATGATCTGTTGGTGATCCTAAATAAAATAAAAGTAAAAAACCGGCCAAGAGCGTGTCGGGCCACGCTCAGTGTAGGGTTCCGTAGTTTTCCGTCCGTCACAGTAAGTGTCCCCACTTAAGAGTTAAAATAACACCGCCATGTAGGATATGATATGAGCGTTCCACGTACAGCGACATCTATCGGCAAATTAAGTAAACTATTGCGTGCGAGCTTAAAGTATGGGAGATGATTTTTATGGGATAATTCTTTATTGGGTGAACCGATTTTCACCGTTTTTACTTTATTTGAAAGCACGTCATTTCATTGTGATTTTGTACAAATTACGGGTACAATAAACACCTGCTTATACGGTTAAATTACAAAATTAGTTCAGATATTATTTTGTAATTTTTTTTCAAAAACTATTCAACTTATCAAGTTCAAAATAATTATTCTAGAAAGTTTTTATAAAGTTCTACTTATGAGATTTTTTTCATATTTTTAAAACTTATGATTCAAAAGTTAGAGGGGGGGGGGGACACATTTTTTTTTACTACTTGAGCGATTATTTCCGAAAATATTTACATTATCAAAAAATGATTTTAGTAAACCCCTATTCATTTTTAAATACCTATCCAACAATATATCACACGTTAGGGTTGAAATGAAAAAAAAAATCACTCCCCACTTTACGTATAGGGGAGGTACCCTAATAAAACATTTTTTCCTACTTTTTATTTTACCACTTTGTCGGCGTGATTGATATACATATAAGTACCAAATTTCAGCTTTCTAGTGCTAACGGTCACTGAGATTATCCGCGGACGGACGGACGGACGGGCAGACATGGCGAAACTATAAGGGTTCCTAGTTGACTACGGAACCCTAAAAAGGGGAAAGTGGAAGTGGCAGAAAGTCAATTTTTTGTTGTGATTGGCTAAACCGAGCCCAAAACCAGGATTATGTATGTTATGATATGATCGAGACCCAAATATTCGATCGGACACTACAGTTTAGAGTTTAGATACTCTGAAATTATATGTAATCAACTAATCAGGCAGAGGCTGTTAACTTACATAATAAATATATAAAAAACATGCATATCAAAATAACTGCTTAAGTGTGTTATTTCTTACTTATGTAATAATTAATATCTAATAAGAAATTTCATTTGCGTCGCGAAGTGCGACGATCGCATATATTTACATACATTGTTTATGTAACAGCAATTTGACAGTCGGGTCATTGAACCCAACGGTATCTTATCATTAACTAGTTATTTAAGTGCCTGTTTTACAACTTTTTACAAAACAGTTACATCGTAAAATAGAGATGGCTTGGTATGCGTACGCGCATTCGAAGTTCTTGAAAAACCAGATTAAATAAATTAAATTACCAATATCTCTCCCACAAATACAGTGTACGCTCAGATTCAAAATTGCATGGACAATTTATAAATGAATGCATTCATAATGTGTCCATGCAATTTTGAATCTCACTGTACAGTCACCGGCAATAGTATCTTCCTACACGAAGGCCGCAAAAATATGTGACGCTCTTATTTGTAGGGCCATAAGAGGGTGGAAGATACTATTTATTGCCGGTAACTGTACACTATGATTCGATGGAGTTTAAACCATTTTCAAGCCAGATAAAACGTAGCTATAGTCACCAATGTTACCATTTTACCATTGTACTTATCTTAAACTTCAAAACAAGTTATGTTTTTATTTTTCAAGTAGGTAGGGGGCTATTTTATGGAAAGTGTAAACTCAAACTCAAACATTAATTCAGTAAGTAGGCCACAAGGGCACTTTTACAGGTCAGGTCAGAGAAAAAAAAAACAAAACTACACCGGTTCTGTATGTTCACCGATTATTCGAAGACAGCTGGACCGATTTGGAAAATTCTTTTTTGTTTGAAAGGTTATACTTCACAGTTAGTCCAATAGTCACCAGGTCAGGATCTGATGACGGGATCTTGGAGAAATCGAGGGAACTCTTCAAATATTAGAGGCACACCTATAGTGATTTAAATTTTTTTTACAGTAGCTCGGGCATTTCCTTTTGGAAAGGTGGAATCTAAGTGAAGTCGATTCGAATCCTGGTCAGGGCATTTATTTGTGTGGGTATCACAGATATTTGTACCTGAAATGTGTGATCAATGTGTGACGAATCGTCATCACAATCGAAAGGTCATTGACATTGACAGTTACTTAATTTACTTTTTTTTTTCTTATTAAAATATTTGTACGTAGCTTACTGCTACCCAAGCCGATCCTAGCTTATTTATTAAAGCTATAGACTAATAAAATCTAAACCTCAGCACAGGACCGTAGCCCGAGCGCTCACAAGGGACCTCTACGCTTTCTGGTTGACTTGACAATTAGTTGTCAATCAGTGAAATGTTTGTAAATAAGAGTTTTATTCAACAAATCGAGTAGTAACAACAAACGTTTGTATTGTTTACTAGTGCCGTCCATATTACGTACCTAAAGTTAGTGCATTAAAATATATCGTTATCCCGTAATAACGTGAGAGACAAATTCCCCATCTTTTTTTACGGAGTCCATCCAAAAGCACCATCTCATCAGCATATTACGGCTGATACTCCGGCATAAAGGCCCTTTACCCCCGGTACCCCTTCGTTCGAAGACTGGACACCGCAAAGACAATATATATAGTGTTACATAATACTTTTTTTTTGTGTTTTTTTATAATCTTTACCTTTTTATCCTAATTTTAATTAGTTTTAAAAGTTAGTCTAAGTTTTTATATTGTACATATATTTTACCTCTCGTTGATGTCCCTTTCCTGCCCTACTCCAGTTACTGCGTCATCGGAAAACTTTGTCCGCTGCCCCGAATGTCTGGAACCGCGGTTTTTCAAAGGCCCCAGAGGCCTCAAAATTCACATTACCAGAAAACATCGCCAGAATCTCAGTCAACCGACACCCTGTGCGGCGCCACGGCTCGGTTCCTCAGCGCCAGCCCAATCGCAGGTACCTAACCCAGACATACCGTTTTGGAAAACCCTCAGCGATTTAAAAAATACACGGCCAGTTTTAAAACGGATCCCACGGGGTGCCCGCATTTCTGTCGCTAAATTTCTATGTAATTTAATAACCGCAATTAAATCAGACAATTCACCTGCTAACTGGGAAAAATTATTAACCTTTTCTTATCACGTGCTGCACATTTTACCGGATCAAAATTCTAAATCTTTAACCAATTTAGTCAAGGACAATTGCCTTTCTTATTCTTCGCTTCCCGAAGCTGAATACAGACCTAGACCATTGAGTAATAATTTGTTTAAAAAAGTAGAAACCAAAGTTTCCGACGGCGACATTAAAGGGGCCGCCCGCCTACTTTTTTTCCGATGATGCGGTTGCCCCCGCAAATTCAGAAACTCTAACAGCACTTCTGGCTAAACATCCACCTTCGGACGTGAATCTTCGCCTTCCCGAACCCCCACAACCTGACGATCCTACCCTCACCACCACTACCGAGGCCATCTTCGCAGCCATTATGTCTTTTCCTAATGGTTCCGCAGGCGGGCTCGATGGACTGGCACCGCAGCATCTGAAAGATCTTCTCTATTGCGGATGTGGCGACACAAAAGAACTTGTCTTAAAAAGCCTGACCGCCTTAATTAATATAATGCTGGCTGGCAAAGTACCTGAAGCAATCACAGATATCCTGTACGGAGCGAATTTATGCGCTCTCCAAAAGAAAGACGGTGGCATTCGCCCCATCGCAGTGGGCACTACATTTCGCCGTCTCGCCGCCAAAATTGCTTGCCGCTCTATACTCGGAGACCTAAGTGCGGAATTACAACCTGTGCAGTTAGGATTCGGGTCTAAGAGTGGCTGCGAAGCCGCCGTCCACACCGTGCGTACATACCTCGAGCATCAGTCGGGAGAAGTTGTTTTGAAGGTGGTTGTATCGAACGCCTTCAATTCCGTAGACAGGGGCGCCTTGTTGTCACATATTAAAGAAAAAATCCCCACAACATACCAATTTTTGTGGCAATGCTACAGTTCACCATCCAAACTGTTGTACAAAACAAATGTTCTCGATTCTTCTGTAGGCTGTCAACAAGGCGACCCTTTAGGTCCAGCAATTTTCAGTCTCGCGATTCATCCCTCTATTAAAGATCTAAATTCAAAATTAAACATTTGGTACTTGGACGATGGCACCCTGGGTGGTGATGCGACTACAGTTTTAAATGATCTCGAAACTTTAATCGCCAGTTTTGGTAGTATTGGTCTCTCACTCAACTATTCAAAATGTGAACTCTACGTCACAGATTCATGTTTAGATAAAGACCGAACAACAGAATTATTTAAACAATTAGCTCCCGGCATTAAGATCGTAGATAAAGAGTCGCTTCACCTCCTAGGCTGCCCTATTTTTGATCAATCCTTTGAAAATTTTATTAATGTTAAAATTCAAAATTTTAAAGCAACCTCACATCGTTTAAACAAAATTAACATGCATTCGGCTTACGCGATCATGAAACACTGTCTTTTCGTTCCAAAATTTACCTATATTCTTCGCGGATCCCACCTTTGGAAACACCCTATATTGCTTTTAAATTTGGATTCTATAATTTTGGACACCCTCACTTCCGTATTTAACATATCTTTTGGCGAGTTAACATGGACCCAGGCCACCCTACCCATTAGGTTTGGCGGCCTGGGTATCCGCAAAATTTCGAGTATAGCTCTTCCTGCTTTCTTGGCCTCGGTTCATGGCGCTCAGATCCTCATTGGGAAAATTTTAGCCCCATCCATTGGGGTCCTAGAGGCTGCGCACTGTGCCGAGGCCAAGAACGTATGGTCACTCACATGCCCTACCACAGACTTTCCGGATAACCTCGGTTCGCAGAGGCAATGGGACGAGCCCCTCTGCAGACTGACAAGGAACCAGCTCCTGGAATTAGCAACCAGTCCGATAGACCGGGCTCGTCTCATTGCGTCAGCTGAATGGGAGGCTGGTCTGTGGCTGCAGGCACTTCCATCTACAACGATTGGAACATTGCTGGACAACACCACTTTCCGTCTGGCCACATGTCTAAGGATAGGGGCATCGACTGACTTACCGCACCGCTGTATATGCGGGGTAATGGTGAACAATCTTGGTCACCACGGCCTGTCATGTCAGCGAAGCGCAGGCAGGATCCCACGACACGCCAGCATTAACGACGTCATCCGTCGGGCCCTTGTCAGCGCCAAGGTGCCTGCGATCCTTGAGCCAAACGGACTGATGATAGAGGATAGCAAGCGGCCCGACGGGATGACGCTGGTGCCCTGGAGTATGGGTAGGCCGCTTGTATGGGACGCTACGTGTGTAGATACCTTGGCGCCGACCCATATCCCGGGCACCAAAGTTGCTGCTGGTGCAGCTGCGTCCGAGGCTGAAATCCTCAAACGTCGCAAATATGCTGCCCTAGGAGGGAGTTACTTATTTGCGGCGTTTGGGGTAGAAACCCTTGGACCGTGGGGTCCAAATGCACGACGCCTCTATAAGGAAATATCGACCCGACTTATAGAGACGTCTGGTGACCAGAGGGCTGGTCACTATTTCGCCCAGCGGGTAAGCATTGCTATCCAGCGGGGCAATGCGGCCAGCCTTCTGGGCACCCTACCCAGAGACAGCGGTGCGGACCTCGGCCAAATTTTTTATTTATAAGTTTTATATATTCATTATAAGTTTTTTTTTAATGTTTTTATTTTCTTTGTAAATTGTTTTGCGAAAATAAACGAATTCTTTTTTGTTTAATTTTATTGATATGTAATATCCACCCAGAATCACGAGTTCTTGAAGAGAAAATAAGTATTTTTTCCTTTTCGTTCCCATTTTTCATTAATGGAGATCTCGCCACACCTTTTCTCGTACTCCGTTCGAATTTGCAAATAAAAAACAAATTATAATTTGATGGAAATTTCGTGAACCTTGGCGAAATGAGAAAACTAGGTACCTAAAGATACACAATTTGATAATAGATTATTTTTTATTTTCTGTCCCATAGCCTACCGCGTATAGACGGAGTTCGGTTCGGTATAATGTTATTCATAGCTTGTCGTATACTTACTTTATTTGTTACCGTAATAATACGTAATGTTTTTTATTCTAATGTTAAAATATAAGCTGCCCTCCATAATTGATACAATTTCGACAGTATTTGTTTTTGACTGAAAAGTTTTCCTGGCCTGTTTGTTGCGCTTTCACATTATCCGATCCGATGTTGGATGTCGGATATAACCACGAATAAGACAAATATAAGACGTGTGCCTTTCTATAGTTTTATCTTAAAATACCAAATCTTCATTGTTCAAAAGAAAGCACTAACGCAAAAAAGACGGATCGGACGGTGTAAAAACACTCTTACACTGGTCAGTGTAAGAGTGTTTTTACATTCCATTGACCTACCACTGACTGGTCTCGGAATGTTTGGGCAAATCTCGAAAACAATACACGAAATGAATTGACACCAAAACCAGTCTGCAAAAAGATATAGCTGCACTAAAAAACTAAGAAAGGACCTTGCACCTTGCGCGGCACCCTATAACAGTACCCAACTGTATTGGAAACCTCATAAGGCAGGTATGCCGTGCGACGTGCGCGCGCGCATAAGTGGGGCAGCCGGCGATTGAATAATAAGCGGGTAACAGTTTTACGACTTTTACGCTCCTGCGCGGATTGCTGGAAGTGTCATGAATGAAGCTAACGTATACCTACTTACATAATGTGACATGTAGTTAGAACACGCTTCGCTACCGACTTCGCAAATGACATACAAATATACAGCCCAACTGATGGAAAGTAGTCAAATAGCCTATAAGTAGCGCCGCCTAAAACCAATTTCCAACTAATTTGGCTTTATTTTCCATGACCTGTAGATAAATCGCTCCGGGAAGAAATAAAAGGTCAAGTTCAGGTCGTACAGGGTGGTTCCACGTCCTACAACACGTCGGGAGCTCAAATACCGTGACCACAGGGCGGACACGTCATATTACAAAACCCGATTGAGCGCCTTTGTGTGCACGGCACATCTGTACCATGAAGTTAAATACAATCTGGAGGTCATACTTCAACCACAAAGTGAGGCCGAAAGAGAGGGTAATGTAGGGGGCTGCATCTCATTCTAAGTAGAGTGACCATATGTACTATGATGTATGTGGGATTGGGATAGTATGAAGATAAATATAAAATAAAATATGCTTGTCGTCTAGTAAGTATTGTCCAGAAAGAGAAGTCTCATAGTTCTAATGGGAACTTATACATTCTACCTAGTCGGTTAACCAGTTCTGTTACTAGAGTTATCGCTAAATAAATAGGAATAGGTAGCAACAATTAATTATTCATGTACATCATTTAAAAGCTTATTTAATAGTCAATATATTACAATATATTTAATTGAAAATTATTGTCGCAGTTTTTCAGAATTCTTTATAACACTCGGAAAAAGGCGTGAAAAATAAACGTCAAAATTACACTCCTTGTTCATATTGATTTTAAATCCTATTTATTTTTAATCACGTTTAAGACGCATCAGTCTTGGACAATTCGGTAGCTATATTCTTTAGCTTCAATTTGGTATATGTATAGTTCACGTGGGTCTATCCAATAAAATACTAGACTATACGTTGCAAGTCTGCTTGTTCCATAGCAGTCTAAATCTATGTCTTTTGTGCAAAACTTAAAAATAGGCAATGTTTCAAATGGGAATATCTGTGGGATAAAATCGCAAGAAAATTAAATGGTGGTCACGCAATTACCTCTAATAAACAGGTTTCTTACAAACAAGCAATGGAACCTTCTAAACAAAGGTGCAATATTTATTTCATGCACTTTTGTAAAGTGTAATTTTCTTAAATTTACCGCGTGTTTGCGTCTTCAGGCAATCTTGTCCTTTACAAGGATTTTCAATAAATTTCCCATTTGATTTGCATATTATTATACCATATTATGTTCATTAGAAATTAGGCTATTAAATAATTACTTAATTTTTTTATTTAAAACTTTATTTTATATTTTATTAGTCAGAAATCTGGTAACAGAACTTAGTAACCAACTAGGTACTGACTTAAGGAGCTGGCCACCTCAGATACGTTGGCGCGGTAGTGAGAGTAGAGACCTACTCTAATTAGTTTACTATTTTAAACTTATTGCTAGATCCAGGCATCTGGCAGCTATTTATCGGAGGACGTCAGAGTGACAGACCAGCAAAATATTTCAGTTAATAGGTAAAAACTGTCTACTATCGCTAATATAATAATAAAAAATTAAAAACATTGCGTATCGCTACGGAAAAAAACAGTCGGTAGGCGACAAACAATACATTAACGTAACGTCATTTTGCACTATTTTCCCCCAACAGAAACTCCTGAAAATGATATAATCTTATTAATTACATGATACTGCACTGCATCCAACCTAGAGCTGTAAGATATTTATTTCTTACAACTCGTTTGCATAACACCGATGAACAATTGCCAGATGTCCGCGTCTTAAAATAGGGGATAGTTAGTGTAGCAAACTAAAACTAAGTAAGTACAGGGGGTTCGTGGCTCTCACTATTGCGTCATGTCTGATGTGGACAGTTCTCCGACTTTAATATACTTAAAGGTAAATAAAGAAAACATCAATAACATCGAACTGCTCAATGGTTGACTGGAAGAGATCTCTTCCATGTACAAATATTGTATATTCTTCCTGTTGTATTTTTCTTTGTTGTACAAATGTTGTACAATAAAGTATATTTTAACGGTCTCCTAGCCTAGTCGGTAGTGACCCTGCCTATGAAGCAGGTCCCGGGTTCGAATCCTGGTCAGGGCATTTATTTGTGTCTTTATCACGGATATTTGTTCCTGAGTTATGGATGTTTTCTATGTATTTAAGTATTTATATGTATATATCTATTACATATATCGTCGTCTAGTACCCACAACACAAGCCTTATTGAGCTTACCGTGGGACTAGGTTGATTTGTGTAAGATTGTCCCATAATATTTATTTATTTATTTATTATACTGCCACTACTACAATTTTTTGTATGGCCTTGTGCCATTTTACGACCATTTCGAAAGGGCCTGAAAAGACCCGCGGGCCACTCCTGTCCTGTGTAAGTAATACTTAGGAACAGACCATGTACTTATGTACATTTCTGTAAAAACAACAAAACCGACCCGTAGCTTGCCGACATCATAGTCACCCTATTGTTTGACAATCTTAACTTGTTAAATCGTAAAATTGAATGATTGTGGATTACCGGTGAAAGGAAAGTCTACTTTATTGTAAAGTCTCACCCCTGCACCCTTTTACGCAACATATCTTGACCATTTTTACTTAAAAATGTTGTTACGAAATGTTGTTGAGCTGAGCGGCGTCATTTGAAATAATATCAGTGACATATTATGTCAGTGATGGGACTGATGGGATGGGGATACCAGACCGTATTTTAAATATTACAAAACTTACTACTGTCGGCAATATTAAATGCAATTCTTTAATTTAATGAATAAATAATATTTACGTCGTAAAAAAATTCAAAGCAGCTAAAAGGGATCAAAGTATTAATTCTAGTATTAAATCTTGCAATAAATTATTATAAGTAGGAAGTAACTTCTAGTGTGTTACTAAAATAAATGTATATAAATAAAACCACATTGGTAAGTTTCATAAGTTGGCAGCATTGTGCGAGTGAGACACCGCCCCCTACATTATGCTCTCTATCGGACCGTTTTTATTACTTTTTACTAGTGACCTATGAACGACTGTTTTGCTCGGTAATAAGGTTCAACTGTGGTTAGGGAAATATAGTAAAAATACTATCCGGATTGTCTTATGATCCGTGATCTGTACACGCTCCAATGTGTGCGTGCGTCTTAGGGCGCTGTTTCCGCTGTCGTAATGACGTTTGACAATACACCACCATTTTGCTTTTTATAGATGCGCTGCCAACCTGACAGATACTATGTAGTTCCCTACCAAGCGGCCGCCGCGGGTTAAGGTCATTCCGTACGGGGCGGGGCGTAGCGTGGCTCTTGGATATTGAAACTACGCGTCATTGCTCTGAACATGGCTCATGGCGGAAATGAACATGAGATCCGGCTTCCTAACATCTTTTAGACCCAACGTCACTGATGCTTAGAAGTTAGAAGTTAGGATCTATCTAGGTAATCTATATCTTCGTGTTATGGTTTCTTTGGCACGCGTCCACTCAAGCGTTACAAGCCATAAGTAGCTGTAAAGTCACCGGCAATAGTATCTTCCTACATGAAGGCGCAAAAATATGTGACGCTCTTATTTGTAGGGCCATAAGAGCGTGTCACATATTTTTGCGGCCTTCGTGTAGGAAGATACTATTGCGGGTCACTGTACACTGACGCTGTGTCATTTGCCAGGCACACGCTTTTTTATACCTTTTTAATCGACACTGTCCCAATCCCAATAGTGGACACCACTAAAGATGAGAAGACTATTAAAATTATAAAATACTTATTGTTTTTCAGTAAACATAATGCATAACTGAAATATCTGTCGGATCCCAAACTAGGCTGGTAGTGGGATGGGACTAGTGGGCCATCTTGGGACCCTGCGGCCTATTTAATTATAAGCTACAAGGGACAATTTACAAACGGAAGTCTCTTTCTAACCCCATGTGTGAGAAACAGACTACCGCGTGTAAATTGTCACAGAATTTATTATTAAGTACGTATCTCAAGTAGGTCTTTAAAGTGCAATTTTATAATGTATGTAATTATCTAAATGTGATTTGAGCGAAAGCTTGATTTTTTTTTTTTAAGAGCACCAACGCATTTTCGGTATTAAATGCAATAAGGGTAGATCCTAATTTTCTTCCTAGCGTTATGACCCCGTTGCTTTATTGAGCCCGGGGTCCACTCGGCAACCTAATCCCAGGAATTGGCGAAGGCACTAGTTTTTTTTTTGTAAGTTCTTAATACAACTCGAAATTCACTCGTGTTCCTTTTTTCCTACTCACTATTTCTTTCCATTCAGAAAATATATCCCTACTGTATACTTGTTGATTTAACCTTCGAACAACAATATTCGTCCGTTTCCTTGCGAGTCTCAATAGAAAGTTCCGCAGGGTTCCCCCAATTTCGTAACCCCTATGTTGTGTTACGTTTTAAAGTTGCGCTCACGCAAGCGACGTCGCGACGATTGGGCAACGCGTCCGGGTTGACTCACCAAACGTTGAGAGGGTTAAGAATGACGTCAATGATACAAGTTTCAGCTCAAATTATAATTATTTTATTGTGTTACCGAATGCAGGATGCGAGTTGGTTATCCTCGATTTTACTTTAGTTTATTGTAGATAAATACTTTCTATACAAGGTGCTTGCGAGGAAACCGCATAATTTTAACAGCGTACTCCTGAGGCCAAAAGAAGTAAAAAATATCATGACTTTTGGACAATTCCGCCAAAAAAAAATTTTTTTTTTGTTTTTTTTTTTCTAGTTTTCTGAACGTATTCTTAAATTAAAAATAAATGTTAATGACAAAACTATGCCTAAAAACAAATAAAACTACTTTTTTTTTCTTAAAATCAAAGTTAAAGCAAAGTGTTTCCTGTTACTTTGATGTCTGTCAACAGGGATGCCTATAATGAGTTCCATAGTAGTAAAATTGCTGTTAAGAAAGCGTTCAGTCCTGAGTTATAATCAAAAAATTTTATTTTTTTAATCGGTTATAACTCCGAAACAAGATGAATTTCAGAAAAGTTTATTTGACATTTTAGTCTCTAAATAAGGTCGGGATAACGCTGTTATAATTATGCGGTTTCCTCGCGAGCACGTTGTATAATTATGTTTAAGAAAAATATAAGGTAGACACAACCTAAGTGGTTAGGATTTTATTTTATTTGCGAGACAATATTCCGGCTGATGTCAAGTTAACAGATGAGAACTTCAACCAAACGGATGAGATTTTACTGTTATTGGGATCAAATGTGTTCTTCCAGGTGATGTATCATGCCCTCCCGCTATAATAATATATCTTTATAGTTATGAAATAAAGAATAATCTTTATTGACTAAAAAACCTAATACAAGGTAAGTAACATTTCAACAGTACCCTAATACTTTAAGATAAACTTATGTATTAGGTTTGATACAGTTTCATCGGAACTGAGCCTCTGGTCTCCCGAACTAGGCGGTTGCCTGTGAGTCCTGTGACTCGTAAGTCAAAAAATGTTTGTGTAGCTAGGTATATACGTCATATGATTAAATAAATAAAACGCGATTATTTATTTATTTATTCTACTCCCTATACTAACTTAGTTTATAAATAACTTTAAAAAAACAAACCACTTTTCCGATATCAATTTAAGGCAAAATCGGTGAAAATCAGTGAAATTTAATGTGCCCTAATGAAACATTTGCTAAGTATTACAAATAGTATTTAACCGCGAACAAAATCTTCTAAGTATGTAGGTAATATAAATGGCATCAAACTTGGGTAATTTTAACGACAAAAAAACCTTTAAGTACATATCTTTTTATAAAATAAACTACCTAGAATAGAACGGTGTACAAACATATATAAATAAATGAAATAAATAAATAAATATTATGGGACAATCTTACACAAATCCACCTAGTCCCACAGTAAGGTCAATAAGGCTTGTGTTGTGGGTACTAGACGACGATATATGTAAATATGTAATAGATATATATATATTTATAAATACTTAAATACATAAAAAACATCTATAACTCAGGAACTATCTGTGATAAACACACAAATAAATGCCCTGACCAGGATTCGAACCCGGGACCTCCTGCTTCATAGGCACGGTCACTACCGACTAGGCTAGGAGGCCGTTTATAGAAGAATATAGAAGTTAATATTTGTAAGTAGATAACAAACCTTCTAGTTACAATTTTTTTGTTGAAATTTGTCTTAAATAAGTCGACCTTCAAAATCTCATTTCATTTCCACAAAAGTGTGACTTACGTTGTTTTGCTGGGGGCGCCGTCGGACTGTGATGTGACACAGAAAAGTAACCATTCTTTTGCGTCAAGTTGTAGTGTTGGTGTTGAAACTTCGCGGCCTCCATCTGGCCTACATCTAGTGAGATGAATCACCTGCGGACATCCTAAAGCTATGAACGAAGGCACACTTTGCATACTACATAATACGATATAGGTATGCAAGGAATTTAAAACCATTATTTTGCGTCTAGTGTTGACGTACGTACCTACCTCTAAAATGATGGACTGGACTGAAGCCTAGTTTCTATATATATATATATAGGGATATGTGCTTATTTAAGGGCCTTTCTCAATTCTTATAAGATAAGCCACGCCCACCCGTTAGAGACACGTTTATGGTTCCCGTGCACAAAAAAAGAGATGCAGCGCTCTTAAGGATCAGACTTTTTGAACAAATTACGAAAAATACGCGAATCTATAGTTTGGCTAATTTTGCTTGTGTGAGTTTTTAGATAAATCAGAATGCTATATTTTTTACTGGGTATATAATACCTTAGTTTACGGAAGCTAAGGAAAATATGGGAAACGTAGTGTAGTAATGGGACTTAACCGCGTATATAATTTTAAAATTACCTTCGACATTTCGAGGACGACATTGTCCTCGTCGTCCCGAAGAAAGTCATACCACGGAGACAAGGGACAATGTCCTCCGTGAAGCCACGAAGGTAATTTTAAAATTATATACGCGGTTAAGTCCCGTTACTATAAATAGATATGAGTTAGGATATGTTTGCCCATATCAATGAAACGATCAGAAATGTTTAGCCATATCATGAAGTGATAAATTCTAAGATCAAAGTTGTCATTTTATAATCACGCAACAACCTGCTGCTATAATAGGACTGTTTGACCACGTCAGCGAATAAGACTTCACCTCGTTCGGTCGATTTCATCAAGCTTTTTACCTTGTTCCAGGCACAAATGTGAGCGCCCAAGAAGGGCAATGAAGAGCGGATGGACAACAGACTGAGTGCACAAGATGGCCGCCGACACGACAAGATGGCGGACCAAGTGCCGCGGCGCGGTGCTGTTCGCTATGCTCCTGCAACTTGTACACGGTCAGTTTGCTTTTATATCTGACTAGCTTTTGCCCGCGACTTCTTTTGCGTCTACGTAGCATATAAGATTCCGCCTCCTTTTTACTTAGGGTTCCGTAGCCAGAAAACGGAACCCTTATAGTTTTTGTCATGTCCGTCTATCCGTCCGTCCGTATGTCACAGCCATTTTACTCGGAAACTATAAAACGTATCTTAGACATAAGGTGTAGTTTGTATGCCGCTATTTTACATGTACCTAACTATATTTCATGTAAAAACTTGTTTACCAAATATCAACATGTTGCACATCAATCGATAGGTCTTTAAAAATAACATTGAGGTTTTTTTGAACATTTTGTGATTAAGTGAATAGTTTCAGAAATAATCGCTTCGAAAGTCCCCCCCCCCCCCCTTTAACTTTTGAACCCAAAAAATATGAAAAAATTAGAGATGATGCGCGTTATCATATACTTTCTACGAAAATTGTTTTGAACATTATCGGTTTAGCCATTTTTGAGTTATTTCCAAAAAACTTCTTCCATAGGACGAATACGACCTTTTGGCATTAGTCTGGTTCTTATTCCATTGAAACTACGGAACCCTCCATTATGCATGGTCCGACACGCACTTGGTTTTTACCCCCTTAAAAAGTTGATTTCCGTGATAACAACAGACAGTCAAACAGAATGACAGACAGGTAAACAGAATGGCAGACAGAGTAATCCGACAAGATTATTACCTGTGCCGTTTTTTGAGTTAAAACATATTTAAGAACCATCTTGACAGGATACAAGACTTTTTAATTAAAAACCGCACTGAATTAACAATTTGACACGTCGCGTAGCGAGTTCGTAACTTCGTATTCTGCTCAAAATGTTACCTATAATACCGACTGCATTTTTAAAACCGAAGACAATTTTGTAGCGACTCCAAATTTTTTTGGACTTAAATATAATAAAGAAGCTCGTGCAAGTTTTTACTTGGAGGTGCTATTCTTACTGCTTAGCGAGCTAATCGAATGTTCAGCTCAGCTACTACCAACGATATATAAATTTTACCTAATAGCACCAACTCACTTCGTGTGACAAGAATCAAGAATATTGATTGGATGGTTATGGGTATTTTACAATGGTCTTATAAATGTTTACGTCACACCTGGCCATAATGTGAGTTTTACCGCACGGTACGCTTACGGTAAAACTCGCATTATGGCCAGGTGGAGACGTAAAATCGTGTAATCACCACGGGCAGTAAAAAAGAAAGCCCTCTATCGCATATTTACAACCCTCGCCTGCGGCTCGGGTCACAAATACCTGCGATTTCGGGATTTCTTTCTTTTACAGTCCTTGGTAAGTAATGTACTATTGAAGTTCTCCATATCCTGCCTTACAAAGGCGTACAATATAGGCTCATTATTTTACATCTAACTCTATGTCATTATGGAGATTCTATATGTCATTCTTGCCAAGGATACAGGACATTGAGTGACAGGAGATGACATCACTAAGAAATTCTTTGTCCCAAAAGTTGAAGTGAATATCACTACAAGTATATACTACTCTTTGATTCTGTCATAGCTGTCAACCGCCAAACATGGCGCACAAAATTTGTTCTAGATGTCACATCTAGCGGAAATTCTACCAAATGTAGAATACATAATAAATCTATGGATCGCGAACTGTTCTTTGCTCCATACTAAAATACCGGTAATTTCGTTCTGTTCTCGTTCTTTTGTTTGCTGTTTCATTTTTAATGAGGCAATCTAATAAAACCAAAGCAATATCTAAATACAATGTTGAATTCTACATGAAGCCAGTAAAATAATTAAATATATTGATACAATCAATATACAATCAACTTCAATGTCACCTGTCACGCTTTTTTATTGCTCGCTAAATGAATAGTTTTTTTGTTGATTTTACTATCTGATTTGTTTTAAATTGTGCATAAAAGGAACTTTTCATCGTCCGTGAGGCGCAGCATTGTGGACAACACGAAACAACCCGGAAATAATTTAAAATAACCGAGTATAGATTCCCTGTCACAAGTGACGTACCTACTAAAGATAAACTAAACCGCTAGTGACTGACTTGAAGCATCTTGGTCCACCGGCTACGCCAACGACTACGCCAACACCTATTCGGCACGTTCTCCGTGGATACATCCTCTGTCAGCATCCTGCGTCGGCAGGCCGATCACATTCGGCTCAATCCAGTTCTCGCCCCGACAGTATAGCGCCGATATACTTCGACTCTTCGGCGACTACGGTCCCTGAAACCAGCACCTCCTGCGTGACAGCTTGTTCCTACTCATCTATAAAGTATATTGAATAGTGTACCTACTACTTAAACTGTTTATATCGGTTTCATGTGTAACTAAAGCGCGCGATGACTTTCTATATACGATTATTTTTTATCCCTTATTATTATTATGTTAATTTTAGTTAGATATTAGTACATATTTTTTTAGGTTGTGTAGATCACATTTGTATTTTAGCTAGTTATTTTTATTTTTAAATTAAATGCAGACTGCGACCCATTCCTTGTGTCCCCAGTGCCCTAACTCCTTACGTACTTTCTCCGCGCGTGGGCTGAAGATACATATAGGGCACTGCCACAAAAATACGCCCCGAGCAACCTCTACTGACTCTTCACAGCCCCAGCAGCATCAGCAAACTCCTTCAGACAACAACGGTAATGTTGATTTTGATGACCTTGCCACTCTTAAACAATCTGTGCGAGTACTACGCCATATTCCCAAAGGGGCGCGAAATCTAGCGGCTGATAAATTGTGCGATGTTATCAACAAATGTATCAATGGCAACGGCACGTTAGAATGGTTCGCTTTACTCTCATTTGCTTATTCCGCTTTGAAGGCGCCCGAAACAGCTAGCAAGGGCAACCTAACCACAAAAGTCAAGCGAAACATTGAATCGTCTTGTGCCATTGATTCCCTCTTTGTTGAAGCACAGACAGCGGCCCTGAAACCACCGTCGATTCTAAGAACAATTGAATCCAAAGTTTACGAGGGCGATCTCAGGGGATCTGTTCGTGTCTTGATGTCGGATGACGGAGTAGCGCCGTCTAACCCCGAAACCCTCGCCAGCCTAGTTTCAAAGCACTCGGCCCCATCCCGACCACTGATGTTCCCTCCTGACCCAGACAGATCCTGTCCTGCTATCTCTGCCAGGCCCGAGGAAGTTGCACAGGCTTTAAGCACATTTAGCAATAGTTCGGCCGCTGGCTTAGATGGCTTACGCCCGTCACACCCGAAGGAACTTACTTCTGGCTCTGCCGGCGATAGCGGCCTCCGGTTGTTAGAATGCTTGACAAAACTGTGCAACTTCCTCCTTAGTGGCCAATTGAACCCCGCGGTTTGCCCATATATATATGGTGCATCTCTATGTGCACTCTCAAAAAAGGACGGTGGCATACGTTCGATCGCAATCGGCAGCATATTTCGCCGACTAACCGCTAAGTTAGGATGTCGTGCCGTACGTGACGAAATGTCGGCTTTTTTACAACCACACCAATTGGGTTTTGGCACAAAACTAGGTTGTGAAGCCGCCATTCACGCCACCCGAGCCTTCGTTCTAGACCCAAACAACTCGGACTCCATCGTCATCAAACTTGACATTAAGAATGCCTTTAACACCTTAGAGCGAGATGTACTTCTTTCTGAAGTCAGAGAGAAAGTCAAGCATACTCTGCTCCATCTAAGCTTTTCTACAACGAATCCCTCTTAGTATCTCAGGTTGGGGCTCAGCAAGGGGACCCACTGGGCCCTCTGATCTTCAGCCTGTATAGCAATACATAAAACCATATCCAGACCTCTATCCCCGCTTAACGTTTGGTATCTAGACGATGGTACTCTCGGGGGTAAGCCGGCAGAAGTTCTTCGAGATTTGCACACATTACTCCCACTTCTCGGCGAACTGGGCCTTGAAGTCAACACTAACAAATGCGAATTCTTCCCTTGCAGCACCCTTTCTCATCCCTCCTTTACCTCATTTAGCACCCTACTTCCCGGCCTCAAAGAACTGTCGCCTCAAAATTTTAACCTTTTGGGTTCTCCGATTTTTCCTGATGCCGTCCCTGAAGCCTTTCAGTTAAGAGAGCAACTACTAATGTCTGCAAGAGAAAGGCTTAAAAACCTCTCTGCACATGTAGCCCTTACCCTACTGAAATCCTGCTTTGCCGTTCCAAAGATAATGTACTTTCTGCGTACGGTACCTGCTTGGCTTCATCCCACACACGTTGACTCCTTTGATTTTGTTTTAAAGGAAACAATAGAATGTTTGATTAATGTGTCTTTAAACGAAGAGCAATGGGTCTTGGCTTCGCTGCCCATACGCAACGGTGGATTGGGCATACGCCGCGCACGAGACGTGAGCCTTCCGGCCTTCTTGGCGTCGACGGCGGGTGTTGTGGACCTTGTCACTAAAATCTTATCACTGCATGGTGCCAAGGCCACAATACCCTATGCCTCCGATGCTTTGTCGGCCTGGAGGGCTCTCAATTCTGACGCGCCTCTACCCGAAAAGCCTTACCACCAACGCCTATGGGATGACGTCGGTGTAAAGCATTTATGGAACGGACTAATTAGGAATACGACTGGCGCCGATAGAGCCAGGTTGAACGCAGTTTCAAAGCCGGAATCCGGGGCCTGGCTGCACGCCCTTCCCTCCCCGAACTTAGGCACCCTGCTCGACAACGACTCGATGAGGGTGGCTGTTGCTCTTCGCCTGGGCTGTGATGTTTGCCAACCACATCAATGCATCTGCGGCTCCAGAGTAGAGAGCAACGGTCACCACGCCTTGAGTTGTTGTCGATGTGCTGGGAGATTCCCACGGCACCACGCGTTAAATGACATCATAAGAAGGGCATTAGTGTCAGCTAATGTGCCTTGTATGCTTGAGCCGCCAGGCCTCTGTCGATCAGATGGCAAAAGACCTGACGGCTTAACGCTGGTCCCGTGGGAAAGGGGTAAATGCCTACTCTGGGACGCCACATGCGTCAGCACTTTTGCTGCCTCCCACCTCAGCCGCACTATGCGGTCGGCAGGTGCAGCCGCTGAGCATGCGGCGTCCCTTAAAAAGGACAAATATGCTGCCCTCTCGGCATATCTCTTTGTCCCTCTGGCGGTAGAGACCTCAGGGTGCTGGTGCGCGGAGGGAAGGGTTTTCCTTCGGGAATTGGGTCGCCGCCTGCAGCAGAGGGGTCTTGACCCCCGCTCTGGGTCGTTCCTGCTGCAAAGGTTGTCCATCGCGATCCAACGCGGAAACGCAGCGAGCGTGATGGGCACCTTTGCACCGGGAGCAGCTCGGAGTGGGTTTCTTGTTGATTAGTATTATTTTATAAGTTTAGAATTATTGTATTTTTAAGTTATTTAGATTTGTACCTATTTAATATTTAATTTTTGTCTTTCTTTGTTAATTACAATTAAGTACGAAAGTTCCATTAAATCAATACATCTCATTAAATATATCACAATTACTTCGGTTTAAAAAAAACCGGTTAAGATCCCTGTTCTGGGCATGGCGAAATGAAACCAGGACTGTAATGTTTACACAAAACCGCGTTTCCCTAATTCAGACAAGTCGCAAATTTAATGCTATAGCTAATTCTGACTTACACACTGTGATTTGTTACGGATTTGTCATCGAAATTGTACTATTTTCATCAAACTTTTTGTTTCAACCGAGATCCTGCCAACTAATTCTAACATATGTTATAGATATATCTTAATATGAAAACATTTGTATTTTACCACTTGGGCAAACCAAGATTGTAAAATTAGAATTAAAATATAAAATCTCTGCGTTAGAGCGTTTGAGGCAAGGGCATATTCAATACAATTCAATTATTCTTCATAAGTTCATAACACATTTCAAACAACAACATCATAGGAGAGAGACTAAGTAACATGAGTGTAGAGGTTAAACAGGCGGTCTTATCGCTAAAATACGATCTCTTCCAATGAACTTATGTGTAGTAGAGTGGCATAATTATGTTCATCATAGTAGATGAACATAATTTATTATTCAGTTGATTTTGATTTGCTCAGGTATCAAATTCGTGTCAAATAGATACAACATCAATACGATATTATAATAGGTTTAGATGTTATTTTGATGACAGAAGAAGATCATATTGATAACAAATGAAAATTTAAAAGTTAGATATCTCTCAGGCTCGCCCATTCTTGATAAGCGATTGAAATAACTTTTGATTGTTGAAGCCTCATCTCAAGCCTCAAGGCCGCGCGGTCAGTGCCTCTAATTCCCAAATAGATCGATAAGTAACGGTACCGCAGATTCCAAACTTAAACATGTTTTTATAACAGGTAGGTATTTACGAAGATTTCATAGAAATTTCTAGAGATCTACAACAAGCGTTAACGTTCTTTGGAACGGATGCTTCGGTATTTCTTTCAAGTAAAATTTCAGGGAAGTCTTTGCAAGTCTGTAATGCTAATATAAGGTAGACAGCGTTATACAACTTATCAACTTGGCTAGCAAGCATACAGTCCGCCTGATGCTAAACGATCAAGTACTGTAGCCTAAGGATGCTTCTAATACCACCTATCTTACCCATAGACATATAAATAAGAAGACGCGGTGCCGTAAAGACCATAGTGAAGACAAAATGGTGATTCCATAATAAGCCGATTTCCTCGTGTTTACGCGCGACACGCACACATATACAACTCGTGGACGAGCGGTGGTTGGTTCAAACGTCAAAAGTGAGTGTGTGCACGAGACCGCGGCTTATTATGGAATTACAGTTGTGAATTGGAATCTTTGTGGGACCACGTCTTCCTATTTTATATGTCTATGATCTCACCTATCACATTAACTGTAATGTGCGTGTATTCTATTGCACTTACTTAACAATAAGTAATCAAACGTTTTATCTGTCAAATAAACTAATGGCTACAATAAACCCGAAACGCACTATTTGATACGCAGTTAACTAACTGTCTGCGTATGCGCAGGGCAATTAACAGAGCTGTATACACTGCATGCTCCAACGGCCAACATGGCGGCTCTGCGGTGTTACGGCTTATTAATTAATGAGATTCAAAACACCAGTCAAGTACCTATTGTATGGACAGTGGATCGGGCTCTAAAAGCTGAGGATACACGGATCTGTCCGGTGATAAATGGATCCGATCTGTCTGGTGGAGGTGGTGTCTGCGTGTGTGGCAAAATCGCACATTATATTTAACCCTACGTGTCAAGGAGCTTAAATCCCATACAATCCTAGTAACGAGTTTGACCCCAAATTTACGTCACTTTTAAACCAGTCTGCCGGGCACTTCCGGGCCTTCCGGCCATGCAGGACCTGGCAGACTGGGTTTTTCTGAACGGTCAACCAATTTGATTCCTAGGCCACTGTAGAACCTTGTCGTAATGACACTTGCCCCTGGATACGTATAAACGTTTAGCTATTCCCTACCAAACTAGCTATTGTGACAAGGTTCTAGAGTGGCCTAGGAATCAAATTGGTTGACTGTACCTACATTCAAATTGATATTGGTTGCTAGAAGTGTAATCTTTGTATCAAATGATGTAAGTGAAAAACATCCATTTTTTACACTGGAAGTGGTACTTTTGTGTGCTTTCGGCCAATTCTAACTTTTTTAACTATTTTTTCGGAACTCAGCATCACTTTTATGAACATGTGCCATTGGACTAAGAGCTGGCCACGTCAGATATGACACAATAGTGAGAGCAACAAAACCCGTCAGGTTAGATTGCTATACTATCCTTATTGCTAGGTCCCGGCCCGTACTATTATGAAAGTAGAAGATTAAAGCATATTTCGAAACCCATATTTAGTTGACTTACAAGTCTGTGCTTCAGCTATTCTCCTCCTGAACCTTAATGTATTTTTCAGTGTTGAGCAAAACGCGAATATTTTGCTGCCATACATCAAGGTAGTCTTCCAAAATTGTGTATACCAGCCTTCTTGTTAGTCAGACCCACGATAATTATGTATTAAAATGAAGGTAAAAGATCAAGCTAATGCTGTATGCAAGCCTGCATGAAGCCTCTTAAAATTGAATAAAAATAATTACGGTCTAAAATCAATTAGAACGAGGCGCATGTTTTTGACGTGGTTAATTGTGCTTTTTAGAATGTTACAAGGCATTGTGTAAAACTGCAACAACTGTTTGCATTAAATAATATCGTTAACACTGTTAAACAGGCTTTTTAACTATATATTGAAATAGTAAGCAATCGCTTACAGTTCCTATTTTACCAGTCAAAACAAAACCCTAGACACAACTTATAACCTGATTAAGTAGCTATGTACTCATCTAAGTGTGTATATGTATCTATATGTATTTCGTAGCTCATTACCCACATCAGTAGCTTTGCTTAGTTTTAAATTAGATCAATTTGTGTTGATATACACAGACGCGTCAGAAATATTCGTTTGGAATACCCAGAGCGAAAGGGGGGGCAACAAGTTTTGTATACTACGGGGCCCATAGGTGCGGATCGCTAGATTTTTTGTGAAGGAAATTGCCCCCCCCCCCTGAACGAAAACCTGGATCCCCGCCTGCCAGCTGTGGCACAAGTGCTTATCTGTATGAAAATTAAGCAAACTCGTAGGGATCGAGTTCTATAGACGCCCCAGTGTTCATTCATTACTTCACATTGCACCTCATCGAAGAAACCAAATGAAGAAAACGAGCCGTAGAAGTATGTAGGCCTCACCGTTACAGCGCCGATTGTGTGTATAGAAAACGTGTACTTAACGTGTGGACGTAAGGACGTATCTCCTATCAAGTTTCAGAGACAGTTAAGACCCGTTGAAAGTAAAATAGAAACACATTACTGTGTACCACAAGAGGACGTATCATCTAAGAAGTTTCATACACTGTTAAGACGTTTTGGAAGTAAGATTGGAAACACCGTCTTACTGGGTGAGACAGGTCGTATGTTCAGACCAGTTTCATAGTTACTTGCAAGTCTTGAAACCTTTTGAATTTAAGGTTGGGAACACGCACCTTATAGGAATAGGAGTGTCGTATCTGCTAACCGGCGGGCCTATGATGGTTGCGTTTTTTCGATAAAAGTGCAACCATCACATCTATAGGGGACGATGGGGGAATTACGGACGCTGAAAGTAAATCATACACCACTACTATACTCTTAGCAATAATCAATCTGACTTTATTAATTATTAAACTCTGGTTATACTCCTACAAAATTAACATTAATTATGATACGAGATCAATAAACAATAATACATTTTTAATCAAAAACAAAATCTTGTCAGTCCGTAATTACCCGTAGCTTTTGGGGTAAACACGGACGGTTGCTGGGTTAATTACGGACATCATGGGTATTTACGAACTAGGTCCCACATTATACACAAAAGTCACAAGTAAAGGCTTTGGAAGAACTTTCAGCAGTGCAGTTCTCATGAGCACACTTCTTACATTTTGAATATATAATCCAGTCTTCGCTTGGTGGGTCGCTGTCCTTTTCTTCACAATAAATACAAAAATATTCGTCATCTTCTTGTTTAGTTTCAAAATTCTTTAGATTTCTGACTCCTTTTGAGCGTTTTTCTGTAGTTTTTTTCGGTTTCTTTTGCTTATTGTTAACAGTGTTTTTCTCTTCTTTATTCTGTGCTTTTCTTTTCCTGTCAATTCTTTTTTTTTCGTTTTCTTCTAGATTAGCTTTTTCCGGCGTACTGGTGAAAATGACCGAATGTTTTTTCTTCACTGAAAGTTTGCTGCGATGGGGTTGCAGAATTGGTACCTTTACTATGTATGGTTTTTTTCTTATGTAGTTTCGAGGCATCTGAAAATTTGCAGTAATTGGTTAATGTTTTGTTAGTGACGAGAGCTCGGGTTAATTGCGGACGTCTATAAATACCCCAGAGGCCTTGTCTGCATTTATCCCGACCGATTTAAAAATAAACAACAAAAATTTTCTTTAGGTTGTCAAAACGTGTCATCGAAACAAACATTTGCAATTCATACTCCATTAGCGAGGGAACACATACAAAATATCACTATTTACCAACACTTACTATACAGTTCTGTCACTCAAATTAGTATACACCCGAAATTAGACGTAAATCCACGAAAAAAAATGATTTAACTTACCTTGAAAACCGTGCGCAGCCGTCCGTCGTGAATATTAGCGTGACACTAAAGATGGCGGAAAGTAACACGTGATTGCATCGGGAGTGCGCGGGGGAAAGGGATTGAGTAGATATTGGTATGTCCGTATTTAACCCGCGTCCGTATTTCCCCCATCGTCCCCTAATAATAACAATTTTTAAGGTAGGACAAGTACCTTTTTTTATATACCACGACGGTGGCAAAACATACGGCCTGCCTGATGGTAAGCAGTTACCGTAGTCCATGGACGCCTGCAACTCCAGAGGATTCACATGCCTTTTTGCCTAATACCATTTAAGAACCTACATATACACTCATTTTTAGGGTTCCGTAGTCAACTGAGAACCAGCCCCGGAGTCGTTGTACTCGTTGTGACGCCGTGACGGTGACCTCCTCCCCGACCACCGGCAAAACATTTGAATTTGTCTTTTTCAAATTATTCACGTTTTACTTTAAATTTTAATTGATTATTCCTTAATTACCTGTTTTATAAATTGTGCGTGTAGTATTTTACTCTAATTACAGTCGAAATGAAAAGTAGAGTGTTTAACTCGGGGGAAATTATTCATTTCACCTTTCAACTATTGGAACCAGAAATATCTCGGGTGTGTACTTTCAATTCAACCCTTGATTAACAATCTATTATAATATGTTATTCTGTAGATAATCAGTGCGTAGGTACAAATCGCTGAATACATGACAATATATCACTATGTATTGTTCAAAGTTATTAATTCAGATCAGAAAAGTTAACACAATAACATTTAATTACACGGGAAAACTTTTGTAGGAAAATCATTGTTAAGGAAATTATATCATTATTATTTTTGAAATCTATATAGGTACAAAAAAAGTTTTGAAAAATAAGAATTATTCTTGAGCCAAATTTTTATCGCATCTGTACCCGCCAGGGACAGATAATAAAATGTCCTTGAAACTTGTAGAAGGTTCCGTTCCAACACAAAATACAGTTGGAATCAATGATGTTTTTGAATTTTAACCTCATAAGAGGTATGGGTACTACGAGTGTCATCTCGCTATGTGTGGTAGGGCACAGCTCAGCGAATATCATCTCGCTCAAATCTGGAGCAGAGCCCGACTGGGGAAGTACTTCCACCTGACAGAAAACCACAGCCAAATAACACAAGACTCTACTCATAGTGTTGTGTTCCTGTCGGTGAGTAAGGCCAAGGAGCTCAAAGAGTAGGACCCAGTGTGCTGACAACGAGGGACCCTCTTTTTCCTTTAGTCTTCAACACATACGCATTGAGTCCTCCTATTTGTAAAGGGTTGGCAACGCGCGCCCATGTGACACCTCTGGATTTCGACGATATGGTGCTGCTGAGCCCATCTATCGGTAGCTTGATAACACTGTTACGCAAATGTGAGGCTTATTCTGCGGCTCATGGACTTCGTTATAATGCCAAAAAGAGCGAGTTCATGGTTTTTAAGTCCGGGACTCTAACTTACTCTCAGTTACCTGAAGTTAAGCTCTGCGGTACTCCTCTGTCTAGGGTGGATAAGTTTAAATATCTGGGCCATTGGGTCACTGAGGATTTGAGGGATAATTGTGATCTTGAACGAGAACGTAGGTCGCTGGCTGCCCGATGCAATATGATGGCCCGCGGATTTGCACGTTGTTCAAAACAAGTTAAACTGTTGCTATTCAAATCATACTGCCAAGCTCTATACACGTGCAGTCTGTGGGTTTCATTTACGCAGAGGGCATACAGCGACCTACGGGTTCAATATAACAATGCGTTTAGGGTGCTGCTGGGGTTGCCCTGGCGCTGCAGTGCGTCGGGGATGTTCGCGGAGGCACGGACCGACGGCTTTGCTGCCCTCATGAGGAACTGATGTGCGTCCGCTAATACGCGACTCCGACACAGCTCCAATAGCATCCTAAGCGTGTTCTCGGATAGGTGGGATTCACCCTTGATAATAAAGTGGATCCAAATTCACACAAAATCTAGTATGTAAGTTTAGTTTTTTAGTACTAACTCATTCTTTTAAATATTTTATTTTTGTGTTTTGTTTTCTGTACTAACATATATGGATGTTTCATCTGAATTAAATAAATTGATTGATTGATTGATTGATAGGCTAAGATAGCTGCTTACCGTCAGGCGGGCTGTATGCTAGTTTGCTACCGTCGTGGTATAAAAAATAATTCAATCGTCGCACACCTAGGGCCGTATTCTAACTTTAGCATTTTAACCATCCACCTAAACATCTGAATCGGAAATATCAGAATTTGCTTGAAAAATATCCCGATGTACCTCCAATATAACTTCAATCAATATTGGTTGATTATTTATTAATCAGCAACAAATTGTGTTGTGTGTTGGAGTTATGTTTGAGATAGATTGTGTTAGATTGCGTCGACCGTCCAGTGGCGCCCTCATTGGGGGGATTGTATTTCCTAATAAACGAATCAATTTCTGTATAATCCATCATGTTAAGTTGTAGTCCTACTGATTCCGCAACTTATGATCTATGTGATACAGTTTTATATTCCTTACTTTTGGCTTCATCACCTAAACGGAAAAAATTGGCCACCATTTGCCATTTAGGTAATGAAGCAAAAAATACGCAAAATGAAACTATGTGACAAAGATCAAAAGTTGCGTAATCAGTAGGAATATAACTTTACACTGAGGGATTATACATAAATTGATTCGTTTATGAGGAAATACAATCTCCCCAATGAGGCCGCAACTGGACGGTTGACACAGTCTAATATATTGATGTATTTTAAAATTAGAACATGGCACTGTTGTTGTTTTTACCCATAATTAACATAAAACACAAGATATGTAACTATTATTCGAAATGTTCATAATACTAATAAGTAGCATAGTTTTCGCGCAAAACCATCTCAATTAGACGTACTTTCACTGTTTCTAGTCACGATACTTATCCACTTTCGTTTCATTTTATTCGAGTTTGAATGATTCGGATTCTTGATCAAATATGGCTAAAACGCGAATTTTTCCAAACATCGCGTGATTTCAAGATATAAATATCTTTAAAAGTATTTTAGATTCATTAATTTCATTAGATATGTATGTCAATCAAAATATGAATCGACTCGCATTCAATTGGAGATATATACTTTGCACTAGTAGGGGAGCCCATGATGTTAAATTTGCAGTTAGTCGAGCGTCGTCAGGACCTAGACCAATTTGAATACTAGGTACATCGTAAAAAGAAAAATAATGTGAGACATATACATATACTTTCATCGGTGGGGGTAGCTTCTATTAAGCTTTCAAAATTTTAAACAAACTAAGCATCAACTTGGAACAAAATCCACAATCCACAATCTACCAATCAATTCTTCACCAACCAACTCACCAAAGTCGCCGGCTAAAAGTAGTCGAGGGAGATTTTCACGGGTTGCAAGATATCATCTTAATCTGACGCGCTCGAGTTACCTACTCCAAAAATCTCTTGGGCGCCTCTACCAAAATAATTATAAATACAAAGTGTAACAAAAATGCCAGTGATCCTTTTAACCCTTTGAACGCCAAGAGCCACTAAATGGGGCGTGTGCTGTCGTGCCTGCCACGCCAGCGACCACTAAAGTGGTCATGGCGGACGCTGTCAAAGCAATTGTCCCGCTGACAGATAAGGTTTATATTCGTTATTCACTAGTCGAGATATTGGCGTGTAGGCCATGTCTTGACGCGAGAGGATAAGCGTTCAAAAGGTTAAGGGCGTAATTAGTATCGTATCCTAATTATGAAAAACCGGCCAAGTGCGAGTCGGACTCGCGCACCGAGGGTTCCGTACAAACCTGTAGGTATATAGGGGTAGTAACTTTAAAATATTTTTATTGTATGATGTAACTAAAAATTTACGGTTTTCGCAATTTTTCCTTTATCTGTGCCATAAGACGTTGCTTCGTACCAAATTTCAAGATTCTGAGTTCACGGGAAGTACCCTGTAGGTTTTGATTCCCTTGCGAGCGAAAATTTGCGGAAATTTGCGGCATAAACGGCTGTATCTTTTGATTGCGTTGGCTCAGATGTCTGATATTTTCACAGCTCCAAGGGACAGTAGACCTGAGTATTTGATATAAATTTCAGCTTGATACCTTAACGCGTTCCTGAGAAAAATGGTCTTGACAGACAGACAGACAGACAGACAGACAACAAAGTGATCCTATAAGGGTTCCGTTTTTCCCTTTCGAGGTACGGGACCCAAAAACCGAAGGAAAAGAAAAACTTTAATAATAATACGAACATGACTATTTATAAAACAAAGGAAAAATTTACCCGAAAAAAAAAAAAAAATATTTCTATGGAGGGTTGGCCGGCTGGGACGACGTGCCCCTTAGGCCCTGGGTTTTCTGACCACCCGTCGCCGGCGGCCGGCGACCGACGCAATACAAACATCCGATGTTTTGTATTGCGTCGGTCGCCGGCCGCCGGCGACGGGTGGTCAGAAAACCCAGGGCCTAACAATCTTTTTTTTCGCGTCTAAAATTTTTTCACCTACTTTTTATTAGTCGCAATACGATACCAACTAAGCCGTTAAACGGATCACCAGTATATTTGTAATATCCTGTATGCTAACAATCTAATTTAAGTAAAGGAGGCCTTAGTCCCATGAACGTTCCTCAATTTCACGAAATCTTACTCGATAGATGGCGTTAGCGCTCATTACGCGACCGCTGGCAATGATCGGAGATCGAAAGATCCTGATCGTTTTCAACTTCAAATACAAGTAAAATTATTTTTAGGCATAAGTTATACACAGACGTTTTATTTTCTTTTAGGAAATGGAAAAACGTTTTATTTTCTTTTAGAAATTTCTTTATGGAAATTACTACTAATTAGAGTATGTTTCAAGGAAATATCCAGACCACCATCCACCAGACTTCCATCATCTTGTAAAAAATGTATACTCAGAAATAGCACAAAATTCGACAGCACCTGTGACCTGTGACTATGTATGTATGTATGAACGTGTGTAAGTATTATGATGTCGACCATCGTCTCCAAAACCCGGCACAATCATTGCAATTGTGCTGTCATGTACACTGCAGACAATGCGACAGTGACGTAACCGAGAGTACTTTCACTCAAGTAATAGTCTACTGGAGATTTATGCATAACTAATGGGTTATGCCGCGAATCTGACTTAGTTATAAAAGGTTATTGAATTAAAACAATAAAAACAATAACGAATGGTTATCCTGATTCTTATTGAATTAAACTTTTTGAGATCGCGATAAACGATTCATTATCGCACCTGGCGGCTTAGAATAACATGCGTTGTCGCGCGCGACTTCATACTTTGAGTCGCACATGAAGTATAGAGAGAGTCGCGCGATAGTGTAAGTCATGCTAGCAGGGCTGAAGTTTGCCGTGACATATATAGGACAGTGTCGAGAATCGGAAGTTTACAAACGATTTGTAAACGAAAATCGCTAATAATGAAATAACGCACATTAATTGCATTTGATAAGATATTGTTGTTGGAAAAAATACGTTTGGTCCACATATATTATTATTTAGTAACCGAAAATAATTCTTACAGAGCTTGTTTGGTGAAGACGTTGACTCATGCTTTGTCACTTGATTTTTTATTATTATTATTTTAGCCCCCTAATATGTATTATATTATTTGATTAAAGCATAAAGTCGAGATTATTTCTACATTTTTATTTTTATTTAATATTTTAATGCATTGCCAAAAATAACATCTAAACATTGGGATTTTTTCTTAAAATTGCTCTAAACATACCCTTAGGTACTTAAATATTCTATATGAAAATGAAAAAAACTGTTCTACTTATTTCTTGGGCGACTTATTTTCCAACGTATTTATATATTTTACTTACTAGTTCAACATAATCTTAATCAATAAAAGTCTTACCTTTTTCACTTCCCCAAGCGAAACAGCTGTTAGATTACGGTAAATATTCCGGTCGTATGAATTTTAATTTTTACTGTCGATTTATTATATAATTTTAATGATAAGCACAAAAAAGGGGGAAATCCCACCTCACCCCGTACCCGTAGTTGGGGTTGGTAGGTATAGCAATGGTGAGGTAGGTACATATTAAACAATTAAACACATCTTTAACAAGTCAAGCAATTGCAAAGTTGCTAAAATTGCTAGGATTTACATTTTTGGATTATGAACATTGCAATTGCTTGACTTGTTAAGACAATATTTTATTTGCGTAGCGATTTAACAACTACCTTGGTCAATAAACACCAACTCGCCCCTCTAGCATCCCTACTCTCCCCATTCATGTCCCAACTGCTCACGTCATCTCTTCTTATCCCGTACTAGCCTTTTCCCGCGGCTTCGCCCGCGTACTATAAGTACTCAAAAAGGATACGATACCCATGTTAATTTTCAGACTTTGTGACCACATTTACCCCTTTTAGGGGTTGAATTTTCAAATAACCTGAAACAGCCCTGTTTGGGCTGTGCGTTGATATGTCAGTCAGTCAGTCAGTCAGTCATTCAGTTTCTTCTTTTATATATTTAGATTTACGGTGTGTTTAATTGTTTAATATGTTATTTATTTATTTGCATATCACGAAACAACTTACTTTCATAATGACGTGGTTTCCGCATCGTCTCGCTTTCGTATTTTAATGGACATTTTAATTCTTAATGATGACTCTGAATTTTATAATAAAGAGTAAAAGTATATTTGTATAAAGGTTTACGGTGTGTACCTTACCTATTTAGAACCACTAAACTAAATAGCTAATAGGTAAGGTAATTTAGTAGTCTACATACTGGTACAGTCGCCATCAAATATATCGGAGCGGCCAAGGTACTCAAAAATATCTGAGCATGCACTTTATCGCCTTGAAAATAGAGGCCTTGTTCAGATATTTGTGACCACCTTGGCCGCTCCGATATATCTGATGGCGACTACCTAATAAATAGTGGCGGTGCGCGCATTCCAATCCAAATACTAATTCGTAGGCTATTTTTGCTTTTCACTTGTATATAATGTTTAAAGTGTTAAACGGCCTGAGAATTAGGCAAGCCGGTTGGAATTGAGGTCCATGGTCGCCCTTCCACTGCTAACAAGGCACTTACATGATGTTTGAGGGTCCTGCAATATCTTACGCAACTAAGACCGCAAAAATATGTGACACGCTCCTGGTTGTACAAATAAGATTGTGTCAGATATTTTTGCATGCTTCGTTGTATAAGACATTATTGGAGGTATCTGTATGTAGAATTTGAGAAATTTGAACGCGTATTAGTGCTCATTTCTGACTGTTAATCAGGGTTAAAAAGGATAATCATCGTGATGTTTATAGACTGATGTGCATAAAAAAAACCCGTGAATTGGGAAGAAAATCCATCCATACCTGGAATAATTATGCAATAGTTATCGGATATTAATCTGATAATTATCAAATACCGTTATTATCTTGATATATTCAACCATGCCTTTAATGATTATATTTATTTATTGGGGTTGCTAAAATATCTTCCGTAATTTAAAGCCAGCATTCATAATACCAAGAATCATCATCATCATCATAGCAAAAAACGTCCCTCCAACTACTTAGTATTTTCTACTACTTATACAACAAGCATCCACGAGTAATATGATTAATGATTACTTACAAATGTATTTCTCTTCCAATTTCAGGTTACGAAGATCTCTACACGATATCGCAACTATCTCCAAAATCTAACTCCGTCGAGCTACCGGAGGACGTCGTCCTTCACACCACCCAGTCAGACAACCTAGCCTTTAGGATAGAATCCAGCGTCGCTAGATACGATGACCTAGATAACCTAGAACCAGAAGACATAGTCACTGATGAAGAAACTGAGAAACATGCAATTGTAGCTAGATCCGCAGATCCTAATGATAGAGAATCTAGATCTATACATTTCGATGAAATACCATCATCAAACAACGAGATAGACAACGAAATTGAACTACATAATAAGAGAGCCTACTATGACATACATCCAACGAAAACTACAGGGTTTAGCCACGAGAATGAGGTTCTTATGTCCTCGGAAGGAGATAGATTTGAGTTTAACTTTCCGGGGGAAGCCAGGAGGGCTCCAAAGGCCAGGGCTTTGCCGCCTTTGGGGCCCAGAATACGGCCTACTGCCGTGCAGCCGATGTATGCCACGATCAACCCTAATGAAGGAAGACAGAACACAGAAATACAGAATATAATAACTGGTATAGTCAAGCTTCTAAACGGCAATGTCAACGTACAAGCCAATACGCAGCTCCTCAGGCCAGGCAGACCTATGAATTCAAGGATAAATAATAGAGGACCACCTCGGATATCCGATGTACCACCTTTACCTGACTTCGATAAACCTATAACCCCTCCAACTCACGCCTTCCATCCTACAAAAACGCCTCCGCCTTACCCCTTCGATAGACCCCATCATGGTGTTAATTTGCCTGAACAAATTGTACCACCACTGAACCCTCACAGACCAGGGTTCCACAGACCTAACATCCCCCCTTGGCAACGGCCTAGACCTAGGCCTCCTAATATGCCAGGCAGAAGGCCTAACCCTGGTCTACCTATATACAAACCTACACCACCTCCTATGCCTGTTGATATACCAAACTTAGATGAAGAGGAAGAAGCGGAAAATGAAACAAATCATGATAACCACCTTGTTCAAGACGAGAAAGAGACGATACCTTTAGTTAATCTACCTGTATCTAACACTACCGAAGAGAACGAGAAAGAAGACAACAAACTAACCACAGCCCCTGAAACCACAAGCAGTACAACGACTACAACCACAACAACAACGGAGAAAACAACAACATCCACAGAAAAAACAACAACGGAACCACCGAAAACTACAACAGAAAAAGCTAAAACCACAACTGAAAAAGCAAAAACTACAACTACGACAGAAAAGCCAAAAACAACAACAGAACGCAAACCTACCACTGAAAAGGCAAAAACTACAACTGAGACCAAAACTACAACTGAGAAAACTAAAGTTGAAAAGAAACCAGAAAAGAAGAAAGAGCCTTTAGCTGACAAGAAAGACAAATACAAGATCGATGAGAAACCAGTTAATAAGACAAAGATTGAGACTATAATAGACATGATCGAGTCGTCAATAGATGAATACAAAGCTTCGTCAGCTGCTGCTGCGGCGGCGACTCCAACTGAAGGTCTAATCTCTCATGCACCGACGTCGAGTGTCTCAGAAAGTCCACACAGCGTTGTCAAAACGTCTTCTATCAACGCTCAGCCTTTACCATGTAAGTTCACGTGTTATTATAGTTTTCCTTTCTTTAAGTATTATATTTATAAATTATAAACGATTTTATAATTTAAGAGATGTTCGGGGTGAACAGCATTTTAGCTTCAACTTCAAGGGTTATTTCTTCCTATTAATATTGTAATTTCTTTCCTATAAAAAAGTGGAATTAATAACGAATATAAGATGCAAGAAACGGCCTCTTAGCCCAGTCGGTAGTGACACTGCCTACGAAGCAGGAGGTCAGGAAACAGGAGGGTTCGAATCCTGGTCAGGGCATTTATTTGTGTGTTTATCACAGATATTTATACATGAGTTATGGATGTTTTCTATGTATTTAAGTATTTATCTATATCTATCTATTATATATATCGTCGTCTAGTATCCACAACACAAGCCTTATTGAGCTTACTGTGGGACTAGGTCGATTTGTGTAAGATTGTCCTATAATATTTATTTATTTATAAAAAAAAAAGATGCTTGTTGCAACTGCGCTTTCACATTATTCGATCCGATATCGGATGTCAGATAAGGACCACGATAAAGACAAATTTAAAATATGTGCATTTCTATATTTTTTTCTTAAAATACCAAATGTCCATTGTTCAAAAGAAAGAACGCAATAAACGTGGACTTAATGCCTTACGATACTCTCTAGCAGCTGATTTTCTCATTTGGCTGGCTGGATCGGATAATATGAAAACGCTCTTAGTCGGGTCAGTAACGGTTGATGGAATATCTCTGGGGTTGCAGAGTCCCATAGTGTTGCCCCACGCTGTTCCCATCAACGTGTTATAATAACAATTTTCTTCAACAGCATCCCAAACCCCGTACCGGCCGTACCGCCGTCCCGGGATCGTGCTGGACGACCCGGACTTCAAGCCGTCCGGTCGGCCGCGGCCGGACGCCTCCGTGCTGACGGCTCCGGCGCCGGTTTACGGCGAGATCTTCGACGTCACGGTGTCCGCCATACAGGGGCCTGGCGAGAAGGGGGGCGCTTCTGGTAAGTTATCTGTATTTAAACGTATATAAATGTCATATACAAAAGAAAAAGTGACCTAGGCCTCCGGTGCCCAGGGCTGGGATCTCTCGCTTTCAATGAACTCCTAAGAGTTCGGATAGGAGGTACGGACTCATAATGTTCTACCTTAGATGATTGGCTGAAATGCGCCTTAGCATTTACAAAGATTGCATATACACGGGAAAATTCAACCGGTGCTGCTGTGACCCGGGTGGCCAAGTGGTCAAGGCGTCTGCCGCGAATGCAGAAGACGCTGGTTCGATCCCAGCCCTGGGCACCGGAGGCCTAGGTCACTTTTTCCTTTGTATATGACATCTATATACGTTTATAATTTATATAGTAGTGTGTCTACTTAAAATAAACAAATCAAAATATTTATTAAAATAATTTGATTTGTTCTTCAGTTTTTCTGTATTTGTCTTAAAAGTTTTGTGACAAAACTGAAGGAATTGCCTATGGCTCCCTCAAGGCGTAGAATCGGGCGAAGTGCGCTCTTACTAACGCCTGGGGCTCGCTCAACTCTCTCAAGATATATAATCGGGCGAAACCCAACACCCAAGCATGGACGCCTGTGGTTTGCTAAAGGCATGTAACGGACTAAGTTCGAAGTTCACGTGCGCGAAGCGCGCTCTTACCATGGAAGCCTGCGGCTTCCTCACAGCATATAATCGGGTAAAGCCCGACGTTCAAGTGCGCTCTTACGATGGACGCTTGCGGCTTGTAAGTATACAAGCATTGCGAGAAATGAAATGAAATGAAATATTTATTTGCGAGAATACGTAAAAATAAGGTCTTAAAAGGTACATTGAACCAGTATTCTGTCGATATAAAATCAACGTGCAAATTAGATACATAAATTATAAGTTAGATATAAAAACAATTATGTCAACAAAATCATCATTATTCGATTCTAGTAACTAGAAAATAACTGTAATAATAATGAAAAGTATACATGTAAAATAGTCAATAGAAATTTCAATAGTTATAAAAATCATTTTAAATAGGGGAACAATATTAACAAGTTAACCACTAAAGCTTTAATAGTTCTGAATCTTATAAAATCATTTTTCCTGCAGCCATTTATTCAATTTTGACTTAAATTCATTGTCATCAATTGTCTTTAACTCTTTTGGAAGTTGATTATATACAACAATGAATGAGAGTTTTAAACCACGCATTTCTGAGGTCATAAGAAGGAAAAAACATTATGTAAAGTTGTATAACGTCAAAAAAAATTGTTTTTTCTTTTTTTTAAACTTTTTTGGAATGCTGTTCTACAAAAAATGTATGTCATTGGAAAAAAGTAACGGTAAAAATATATTACTACATTTTTTCTCGTGAAAAAAAAACAGTGCAAAGTGTTTCTTAGGTCTTTGACATAAGTTAATAAGAGATGTCTAGACTATGCCCCATATTGGTGAGATCGCCATAAAAAAAGCATTTTACACTGAGTAACAATTCAAAATGTAATTTTTTGTAAGTAGTATTTACTCTGAAACTATGGCAAATTTTGGAAAAATTTATAGGACATTTTTTCTTTAAATATGATTATGAATACACTGGTCTCTCGCAATGCTCACGGGCACCGTGTATAGTCGGGCGATGACCGTAGCTCCTTCAAGCTAGCCATATGATTTAATGTAATACTTATAAATGCTTTTTCCAGTCCATATCGAGCACGTGAACCCTCTCTCTGGTCACGAAGACGACATCATCGTGTCCCCGTCCGGCGAGCAAGGTTTCGTCTCCATCGACGGCAAGAGGACTTATCTGAACTTGTTCGATACTTCCAGCAGCCATGTGGAGCCGACCAGGGTGCAGAGCATCCAGCATTCTGGTGAGAACCACGTCTTTTTATTGACTTCTTAGTCCCAGTTTTTTTTCAATGGACGTCGTTTTGTGACACGACACAACGGAAACATATCGTCATAAAACGAAGCGATATCGCTTTGTTACACAATGGACGTGTCGTGACACAATTTACAGAGCTTCGTGACAAGTTCTCTGGAGAGTTTTGTGACTCATGTTATGACATAGCTGAAGTATTTTATGATACAACGGAAAACCTCGTCACACTTTAAATGCCCGTTAGCTACATAAAGAATATGCTTCGTTACACAGGGGAGCAACCACGTAACCTTCTTTAAGAAGCGGGCGGCAGGGCTCTCAAAGGTCGACAACGCAAAACCGGCTCCCTTGTTACTTATGTTCATGGGCGACGTTAACCGCTTCCCATCAGGAGGCTTGTTATTTTATACCACGACGATGGCAAACAAGCATACGGCCCGCCTGGTGGTAAGCAGCTACCGTAGCCGATGGACGCGTGCAACTCCATAGGTGTCACATGCGCGTTGCTGACCCTTTACAAAATGGAGGATTCACTGTGTTGACGGCTAAAAGAACCAGAGGGTCCCTCATCGTCAACACACTGGGTCCTCTTTGAGCTCTTTGGCAACCTTACTCACCAGCAGGATCACAACACTATGAGTAGGGTCTAGTGCTATTTGGCTGTGGTTTTCTGTAAGGTGGAGGTACTTCCCCAGTCGCGCTCTGCTCCAGATTTGAGCGAGATGACATTCGCTGTGCTGTGCCCTACCACACATAGTGAGATGACATTTGCAGTGCCCATACCTCTCTTTACTACTAATTTCATAAAAACTTCCCCTTTGAGTAGAAAACTAAAAAGATGTTTGTTCCCAGCGCCCCCAGCAGCAGTCAGCCGGGCCGGGCCCCCCGCGGCCGCGCCCGCCGCCCCGGAGCCCGCGGCGCGGCCGAGACCACCTCATCGCCCCAGACCACGGCCGCAGCCTACTGTCAGGTCAGTCAAACTATTGGGTTGGCCGGTCGACACCGACAGTACATGTTGTACCGGTCAGGAGGGCGATTTTTGAGATTCGGGCGCTCGAAAATGACATTTAAAACCCTGAATAAAACGATGAAATGATGTTTGAAAAATAACAGCGATAGTAATTTAAAATCATGATTATATATACTATTAATTTAATGCGTAAATAATGGCGACAAACTTTTGTGTGCGATTATATTCGAGGTTAAATTCTTTGAATTCGAGCGCTCGATTTTCAAAACTCGGCCCCTAGTCCTCCTATAGTGCCAAAAACTTGTTTTTCTTTTTGATTTTCTGACCTGTAAATAGTAAGGCGCATTTGGTCAATCATAATTCGATTTGTTCTTCAGTTGTATATCCAAAATCATTCACTAGAAAAACGTTTCAACCGCTGCGGTGCCACAGACAAGTACAACACATAGCGATCAAACTTATATAACAACCTTCTTTATGCATCGGGAGGTAAAAAAACTTCGAAATCGAAAAGGGACGTGCCGGTCCGATAGCCAGCTGACAGCTGAAGTTAAATGTAAGAACCTACTTCACTACGCTCGCTCGTTCGATGAACTATGTCCCTTGACTCATCTCTACGTTATTTTCAGAATTGACACATGTATAGTCGGCGATGACTCCACGTGTGACCAGGCGCAAAACGAAAAGTGCAGGACTGAGGCCGGTAAGAATATCGTTTTCACATCGTTGCGAAAATATTTAGTAAATATTTAGTTTCTTGCTAACCATAGACTTAGTATATTAGGTATAGACGAGGCATGGTAATAATAATAGTAAGATTGAACGGAATGGTCTTATTAAACTTTCAATAGGTATGACAGAAAAGGTACCATATACCATATGTCAGGTCTATGGCTAGTATGTCTATGTCGATGAATGTGATATAAAGCCTTACCAGAAACATATGATCATGTGCCATGTTGCGGAATTTCATTGGAACTATAATTTCTTACACTGGCAATAATTTTATTGACATAATGATATGCCTGTATGAGTGCATGTGGTTTTCGCTGTCATTGAGGCGGTTTACTTGAATAATAATAAAGTGTTGGATATTAAATAATAAACGACAAAATTTTCCCAAAATTATCCATAGTCAAGAGCGATACCTTTAGATAGTGTATACAGGGTGTTTGGTAACCGGATGCAAAGCCGAAAGTAGGAGATAGTCTAGGTCATGTAGAACATTTTTAGCCATACTTGTCTTAGACAAATGTTATTAGTTTTTTTTAAATTTAAATTTTAAGATTTGTCGGAGAAAACTGCAAAACTTCAGACTAAATCGATAATTAGAACTTTTTTTACTGCAGGTAGATTTTTTTTTGTTTTATTTCGTATTGTGCAATGTCTATCAAACACTAGAAAAGTGATTTCAAACATCTGTGTCTAAAGAAAACAAGTTGACAGCGATTTAAAATTTTAGTTACATGAAAATGTAAACGATTTAAGTGATTTCAAAGTACGATAAAAAAAAACTAAAATAGCCACGAATTTTCAAACCATTTTAAAAACATGCTTGGCTTTTACCCTTTTATTTAAGCTATCAAACACGACTGTAGCTACTGTATCCTTGAAAATAAGCCACCTAAACCAACTGGGTAGCTAAAATGTTTCACTCTACTTGTGATACTTGTGGTAGTTGTGGTGACGAATCTCATTATGATTTTACAATAAAACATTGGTTCTGAATACTAAGTTGGCATTGACTTGACATTTGACTTGTTTTAAAAGGGTTAAGTGTACTGGACAAAACTACCACATGCAATTTTAACAAACAAAGGCTTGCGGCGGTGAGAGACAAAAGAGACTGATAGCGGCAGGCGGTGAGCGGCGTTAAACAAAGATGATCGGTTTTGTGCTTTATTGACAAAGATAAACTGATTAGCTACATGAGTATTTGTGCAAAAACTAGTAATTTAGTCTAGTTACAACTTCAGTTGCGATTAGACGTTCATTGTGGTTTAATTTCCCGCTCTCATCTCAATTTACCGTGTCAAGTTGTAGCTGCCGTAGGCGCTCCTTCACGTGTAATTACGACTTCTTCATTGTAAACATGGAGTTTACGAACGAAGAATACGCCGACATTATCTACATGTACTGCAAAGCTGACAGTAATGGAGCGATGGCCCGACGGATGTACCAAGAGCGTTTTCCAAACCGGAGATTGCCTAATGTGAGAGTGTTTTACAATTCATTCCGAAGGCTACGTGAGAATGGTATTGCTGTGCAACATGGAGGGAATCCAGGACGTAATCGCCCTGAAGTGGAGGAAGACGTTCTACAGGCATTTGCAGAGGATCCGAATACGAGCATCAGAGTGGTAGCTCGTAATCTGAACTTGTCCACATGGAAAGTATGGGCCACAATGAATCGTGAGGGAAAATATCCTTTTCGCGGCATCGGAGTTCAAGGTTTGGACGAAGGAGATGCTGCACGCCGAGTGGACTTCTGCCGATTTTTACTCAATGCGGATATCGAAGACCGACGTTTTTTGCGAAGCATTCTTTGGACCGATGAATCGAAATTTTCCCGGGAGGGGATCACAAATTTCCATAACCTACACCAATGGGCTGACAAAAACAACAATCCACATTGGAAAAAGCAAGTGTCCTTCCAAAGAAAGTTTTCCGTCAATGTGTGGGCTGGAATCATCGGCAGAGTCCTTATTGGGCCACATTTTTTGCCAAATAATTTAAATGGGGTAAATTATTTGGAATTTTTACAAAACGATTTGCCCAGGCTTATTGACGAAGACCAGCTGCCCGGTGCAGTGACATTTCAACACGACGGTTGTCCCGCCCATTACTCTCTGGCTGTAAGGGAGCATCTGGATAACTGTTTCCCGGACGGTTGGATCGGCAGAGGCGGACGAATCCCTTGGCCCGCTCGGTCACCTGATTTGACACCATTGGATTTTTTCGTTTGGGGCCGAGCTAAGGAGCTAGTCTACACACAAGAGGTCATTAATACCGTAGAAGAGCTGAGGGAGAGGATAGAAGCGGCGTTCGAAAGGATGAGGGAAGAAATGATATTCGGAACAACCACCACAGAAGTAAGAAGACGGGCTCGTGCTTGTATTCGAAACGGCGGGTCACATTTTGAAAACGAGCGATGATGTGTAATTTTAATGTGTTGATCGTAAAAATAAATAACTTATCTTTTATGCTTTTGTTTTAATTTACCCTAAACATTCCCTCTTATTAGTACAGGTAGCCTATTTTCAAAGATAAAATGGCTTGAGACATGATTGTCTTATCGCCCGCCGCCTGCCGCTATCAGTCCCTTTTGTCTCTCACCGCCGCAAGCCTTTGTTTGTTAAAATTGCATGTGGTAGTTTTGTCCAGTACACTTAACCCTTTTAAAACAAGTCAAATGTCAAGTCAACGCCAACTTAGTATTCAGAACCAATGTTTTATTGTAAAGTCACCACAACTACCACAAGTATCACAAGTAGAGTGAAACATTTTAGCTACCCAGTTGGTTTAGGTGGCTTATTTTCAAGGATACAGTAGCTACAGTCGTGTTTGATAGCTTAAATAAAAGGGTAAAAGCCAAGCATGTTTTTAAAATGGTTTGAAAATTCGTGGCTATTTTAGTTTTTTTTTTATCGTACTTTGAAATCACTTAAATCGTTTACATTTTCATGTAACTAAAATTTTAAATCGCTGTCAACTTGTTTTCTTTAGACACAGATGTTTGAAATCACTTTTCTAGTGTTTGATAGACATTGCACAATACGAAATAAAACAAAAAAAAATCTACCTGCAGTACAAAAAGTACTAATTATCGATTTAGTCTGAAGTTTTGCAGTTTTCTCCGACAAATCTTAAAATTTAAATTAAAAAAAAACTAATAACATTTGTCTAAGACAAGTATGGCTAAAAATGTTCTACGTGACCTAGACTATCTCCTACTTTCGGCTTTGCATCCGGTTACCAAACACCCTGTATAATAAACTGCTGTAAATATACGCTTGGTAAATCAAATGTTTTCGCTGTGAAACATTTTCAAATTAACATCAGAGCTGACAGGTAAACAAATCAAGATGTCACCATACCATAGAGAATAATACGCTCTATGACTATACGGAACTGTTGCCATATAAATGAGAATAATAGCGCCCTCTTGACAATAATCATATATTTCTGGTCCGGCTTTACCTTATAATGATCCTAGATTAATTGTGGCCTGTTATATCCTGGTCCAGGTATCTCCAGCTGCCAGTGCCGGGCCGGCTACGCGCGGCGCGCGCCCCGCGCCCCGTGCCGCCGCGTGGTCGCGCTAGTGTTGAACTTGAGGGTGGACCGCTTGTACGATAAACCGGTAAATAAGATTTACATTTATTTTGCCCTTAGAGAATTCAACCCGGATGGAGTAGCCATGTCTGTCATTTCCGATACGAAAAAAGTCTGCCGATTTTTGCGGGGGAGGGGAACGTCAAATGTATGAGTGTTCGTACGTAACGTACAAATAGCTACGTCAGATAAACGTCAATCCATATATGTTTTCGGCAGAGGGGAACGCCTGTCAATGGCGACTCCGGTTGGTTGAATTCTCAAAAATTTTGCCCGCCAGTTATCTCAAGTTGTCAACTAACTAAAAGCTTAATTGAAGCGAAATGGAAATTGATTTAACCTTTCACGGTTTTCACACATATCTATTTGAAATAACGGGATTAGCCGCGTATATATATTTTTTTCACCTCAGCAGCTCGAACAAGCCTCTACTTCCCTGCGAGAAAATAGTGACGAATGTGCAACTTTCGTCACTCCAGGGAGTGTGACAAAGTAGCTTTTTAAATTAGTGAAGGCCATGAACTGCCACTTCATACTTCGGGATCTATTACAAATTCGAAATACATATTTTAACTTTAATATGTTCCCACTACTGAGGTGAAAAGTTATATGTGTCACACGAGAGCAAAGTTATTTTACATCTAGTGTTTTTGAGTCCCTCGCTACGCTCAAGACTATAACTTAGAATCACTCGCTTCGCTCGTGATTCAATTATAGAATCTTTCACTTACTTGGAACTCAAAATCAACACTCGCAAGAAAAACCAACTTTCCTCTCTTGTTGCACAAATAACCATTTCAATTACCTTCGACGTTTCGGGGACAATGCCGAAATTGAAAATGGATCCCCAAGAGTTTCAAGCGTAAATAGGGTCAGTAACTGCCCCCTCATACTAAAAATGAACTCTCTATTCATCTACAAACAGAATTCAATTTCAGTTACTAAAACCTTACTTATACTAAAATGAATTCTGTTTGTAGGTGAACAGAGTTCTTTATTAATATTAGGTGGCCAGTTATTGAACGGTGGCCAGGTACTGGCGACTTATCCTAGTATGTATGTTCCTGTTTCTGGAGAGGCCGGAGCTAATTTTACTTTGTTTGTCTGTAAGAGCCATAATAAAGGGTTATCAGCCTGGCAATTAGGGAGGCCGTTGGCATGGAGTTCTAATGGACTCTCCATAACTGAAATTTAATTTAGGAAAATATGGGGGATTATAGATTTTCCAATTCTTGGTTTTCAGATGACGTGGGATAACAAGTTGACGGACAAGGATTCTGAGCTGTACCAGCAGTTGAGCTACGAGGCACTAAGAGCTGTAAGTTTATTTGTTATATACGTAGCGTAGTTTTAGCCGTAGATTGCTGACTGATACAAATCTAGTCAAAACATTTAAGCAAGGCATCTCTCTAAAAATCACGTTGTACAACCTACTACCGTCCCACATCAGAAATTTTACATATTTAGAATTTAAAAGTAAACTTAAAAGATTGTTCCAATGTAACCCATTTTACTCAATTAATGAATTTACAGAAAAAATGAAACAAAAGGATTTTCTCATATTAATGAAATAATTGTATACTATATGAATTATTGACGTCCTTATGGTTGCTAAGCTATTTATGTTATTAATGTTATTATATAATCGTACTCAATAGATATTGCATGTATTATGACTTGCTAAATGTAACGTACTTTGTTACTTGGCCAAATAAATGAACTTGAACTTGACGTAAATACTTTAGTACCTACTCTTTTTTATTTTAAAAAAAAATATATATATATATATATATATATATATATATATATATATATATATATATATATTTTTTTTTTTTTAATAAATATTATAGGACAATCTTACACAAATCGACCTAGGCCCACGGTAAGCTAAATAAGGCTTGTGTTATGGGTACTAGACGACGATTTATATAATACGTAGATATAGATAAATACTTAAATACATAGAAAATATCCATAACTCAGTAACAAATATCTGTTACAATTGTGAGAAACACACAAATAAATGACCTTACCAGGATTTGAATCCGGGACCTCCTGCTTCGTAGGCAAGGTCACTACCGACTGGGCTAGGAGGCCGTTAAATTACAACTGATACAATGCAAAACAAGAACTTACTGTACTATGTTACACTTGACAGAAGTTGACATATATCATGCTTATGAAAGTGTGAGTAAATAAATATGTAAATTTGTTTAATTTTGCCCTCAGATCGACTCCGCGTTCTCAATGACCCCCTTTTCCGATGAGTTTGTGAGCGGTTCCATCAACTCCGTGCACCGCGAGCTGGGTTCCGGCGTGTACGTCAACTACACTATATTGGTAAGTTCTGTCAATTGTCCGAGTCATGCAGGAACAAAAAACCTCGGACTGGAGCTTCGAGCAACAATGTTAAGTAGGTACAGACTTAAACAAGATTGAAAATTTGTAACCGGCCAGTCATACCATACCGTAATAAGACTGTCAGAGAAAGTACCGCCCGTTCGTAAGTCGTTCTGGCGGTACTATTTTCGGGCCATTTTTTTGGGCTGATTGTGTAGTCATTTATTTATAATATTTAAAATATTACATGTCAAATTACATTTCGTTGATACTTTTATTAAATTTAAATCCCTACCCCCTACCCTACCTATCCCTATTTAGTATTTGTATCCCTAGTATTATTTGATCGGTGGACTGGACTCCATTTTCTATAGAGTTCGTGAACGGGGAAGGCAACTGTCAATTTGTGTGTCAATGGTATATGTCAAATACCATTTAAAAAAAGGACCATCGTACGCAGCGCCATCTATGAAGACTTTCACCGGCCTTCCGCATTCTATACATCGGGACTTCGGGAGTTTGACTTAGGAGTGCAGATTCAGACACGTGCGATGGCTATATCAGCTGTCCGTACGTCCATGGTCCGTCCGTCTGTCCGCGGTCTAGCTCAGTGACCGTAAGCACTAGAAAGCTGAAATTTGGTATGAGTATGTGCATCCATCACGCTGACAAAGTGGTAGAATAAAAACTGTTTTTTTTTTATTATTAGGGTACCTCCCGTACCTACACATCAATTGGGGGGTGGGTTTTTAGGGTTCCGTAGCCAAATGGCAAAAAACGGAACCCTTATGGATTCGTCATGTCTGTCTGTCTGTCTGTCCGTCCGTATGTCACAGGCATTTTACTCGGAAACTATACGACGTATCTGAATAAAATTTACACATTAGGTGTATTTCGTATGCAGCTACTTAGTTATCTAGTTAAATTTGAAAAAAAAAATATTTTTAGGGGGGCGCTCCATACAGGTAACTAAATTAAAAAAAAAAAAATTACCAAATATCAACATGTGACACATCAATCATCATGTCTTTCAAAATAACATTGAGGTTTCTTTGACTATTTTGTGATTAAGTGAATATTTTCTGAAATAATCGCTTCGAAAGTCAAAAAATTTTAAGAGATGCGCCTTATCATATACTTTCAAAGAAAATTGTTTTGAACATTATCGGTTCAGCCATTTTTGAGTTATCTCCAAATACTTCTTCCATAGGCATCAGATACGACCTTTTGGTATTAGTTTGGTTCTTATTCCATTGAAGGTACGGAACCCTCCTATGCGTGGTCCGACATGCACTTGGCCGGTTTTTTTTTAAATAGAGGTCTTCTAAAACAGTTTTTGGATAAAAATAATAGTGTTGTTAATAATAGCTCTGAAATTTCAATAGAGGACCCATCTAACTTTTGAACCGTGGGTCCAAAAAATTTGAAAAAATTCCTGGAAATGAGGCCTGATAAGTACTTACTATATTGAATAAAATCGGTTGAGCAGTTTTTGAGCTATTACTCAAAAATACATAGTGAAAGAACGTAATAAGTGCCGCATAGTAACATGACGTAAGCGCCCAAATATTCCCTTAATGCACGACTTTTTGAACGGATGTATTGCCGGCAATTACAAAACGTACCCTACACTGAGCATAGCCCGACGTGCTCTTGGCAGTTTTTTTTGTAAAATAATCAATAACGAATTGATTAATGGTAATTGATCTTCAGATGTCGGAGTCAGGGGAGATGCTCCGGCCAGCAGTGGGCTCCGAGCTCCACAAGCAGGTGCTGGGGGTGCTGCGGCGCCGCTCCAACAACGTGGGCGCCTCCGCGCTGTGGGTGGACTCCCTGGCCGGCGCCGTCGCCCCGCTCACAGGTGACGTCGTCATCCCGGTCCTGACACTACTACTACTATTATTTATCTCCGGGTGCGTAGCCAACGTGCCTATCAAGGGGCTGACAACAGCTATCTTATTCAGCGCGAGTGAAAGAGAAACACTGTGTTATGATTAGTATGGGAGCTCATTGCAAATTTTACAAAATAATGAATTAAAAAAAAACGACGCATTAATTGAGAAATATAAGGCAACGAAGTTTTTAGTATTAGTGTGGTGGAATTTTGTCCTTAGTTACAGACGTATAAGTCAAGAAACTAAAGACATACAACTGTTTAAAGCTAATTTTAAGATGTAACTTTGGAATTATTTTCTATCGAGCCGATTTCGTCCAATCGTGTATCGGACGCAACGAAGTTCTTCCAAATATAACGAATATTAACATACATTTTTTTTACATTCTCAAAACAAGTAGTTATAGCTGAAACACTGTTTGAGTAAAGTCAATTTGAAGGTCATCGGGTGTTGTCAGCCTCTTAACGCTCCGTTGCGAACGAAACGCAACTGTTACTCTTCTTCTTCTCCCTACCCTTATCCCACGTTATGCGGGGTTGGCACAACATGTCTTCTTCTTCCATTCTCCTCTATCTCCCATCATCTCCACACTCACTCCTTTCTTCCTCATGTCCTCTTTTACACAATCCATTCATCGTTTCCTTGGCCTACCCATAGCTCTTCGCCCATCCACTTTAATATCTAACATTCTTTTGCCTATATTACATTCATCCCTCCTCATGACATGCCCGAACCATGCTAACCGACCACCCTTCACTTTCTCTATTATTGGTGCTACTTTCAAGCTTCCCCTTATATACTCATTCTTAATCTGATCCTTCCTAGTCACTCCACACATTCAGCATGCATTCTACTTTCGTCTGTCACTTTCGTCGCCCAGCATTCTGAAACGCAACTGTCACTGTCGTACTAATATGGAAGAGTGATAGAGAGAGATGACTACGATACGCTACGGAGCATTAACGATTGGCACGTTGACTACGCAACCAGTTCGACCTCCTAGCCTAGTCGACCTATAAAGCAGGAGGTCCCGGGTTCGAATTCTGGTCAAGGAATTGATTTTTGTGTTTATCACGAATATTTGTTTAGACGTGGCTCTCACACTTGTCTCGCTAGGTGATAGAGTGAAATCCATCTGTCCACACGTGTCCACACCTAACTGTCAATCTGTCAGTAGGTCTCGCTAGAGCGTTTTGTCTATGGCAATGGCCACCATTTTAGATGTCACTCTTGAATGATTCCACCCCTAATTTCAACTGTCACAAAAGTGTGATCTCATATTTGTCTCGCTAGCTACTGTCAGTTATGCCATGTCGAATTGGGCCCCTGAGCTATGGATGTTTTCTATGTATTTAAGTAAAGCCTGACCTTCTGGTATCATATATTTCTATATATGATCATGCGCCATGTTGCGGAATTTCATTGGAACTAATTTCTTACACTTGCAATAATTTTCATGACAGGTTGTCACTTACGTCAGTGTCATTGTGGCGGTTTACTTGAAAAATAGTAAAGTGTTGAATATTAAATCATAAATGACAAGAAATAATGTTATATAATAAGCTGCTTGAAATAAAATTCTCAGGTAATGAAGCTATTTTGCTACGAAACAAAATTATTGCCAGTGTAAGTGTGCCCGACGCACCTTCTTGGCACATATTTTTACCTTTTTATACTTTTTCTATTATTTGATAGATTTTGTTTTATGCTTCATTCTGGTCTTTTTCTGTCAATGTATCATAGTTTCTTAGCAATATAATTACTATCTTTAATGAACCAGTGCAGTTTTTATTATAACATTAACATTTGGTCCCTCGTGGATTAAAAAAGTAATTGATAGTATTCTGAAGAAGCTACATCGTTGCAATAAGAAAATGGTTGTTACGAGATCCGAAACAGCCATGGGTAAGAAAAGTGAAAAAGGTAAGACCGTTACGGGGAGTGAGGCAGGGCCGTCTACCCCTCCTGCCCCTCCTGTCGACTCGACAACCGTACTCCCGGCGCCGTCCCATTCCTCCCGTGTAAGTACGTCATCTCGCTCTTCAGCCACAGTATTGGCCAAAAAGTTAGCGGCTGAGGCGCAACACGCGCGCCGCCTCGCCGCGCTTGAGGCGGAACAAATACGCCGCCTTGCCGACCTGCAGCGTACAACCGCCAAGCTTGAACTAAAAGCTGAAATTGCGGCCATCGAGGCAGACGCGAGTCAGCATAGCTCAAGAAGTAGCCATTTGGACGAGTGGTTTCGTAAGTCAGAGGCTGCATTTAACGACAAAAAAGCACTAAATATTGATTATGATTTCAGGGATTCTGAAATTAAAGCACCTCAGATCCGTGTCGCGTCTCTTGCGCGGACAGTGACCGTGCCTCATGACTGCGGTGCCGCGATGTCAGCGGCCCCTCCCGCGCCTCCTGCGAGCGCGGGAGTCCCGCAGCTAGTGAAGAGCTTAGGTGTTTTAGTTGATAGTGTTAATAAAGGCATTGGCCACGCTATAAACCGCGTTCCGTTACCTAAGTTCGACGGGAAATCTTACCTAGACTGGCTCAGTCTGAAAAAAGCATTCGAAAATACGCAAGGGTCCTATACAGATGCAAATAATCTATCAAGATTGAATTCGGCGCTAACGGGCGCAGCGCGCGAGGCAGTGGCAGCGCTCCTGGTGTCGGCGCGCGAGCCCGGCGTTGTGGTGCGCGCGCCGCCCTGAGATCGTGGAAGCGCACGAAGTAGCCGCGGTGCGCGCATTGCCGCGCGTAAGCTCGGAAGGTAAGGATTTAGCTGTTTTTGCCTGTAAGGTTCGCAACTGTGTAGAAGTTATCCGTTTGCTAGGTCACACGGAATATTTGGCTTCGCCAGAACTATTCCAAGCTCTAATTTCAAAAATTTCCCCACTGCTGCGAACCAAATGGCTAGATTATGCCGTTCGTTATGAGACTGCCGGCCTGTCGAAGCTCGAAAATCTGGCCGATTTTCTAGCTAACGAAGTCGACCTGCAGTCTCGCTTCGGCATACTCCCTGAGCCGACTACTGCTTCACACGCCGTAGATAGTAGGCGGGCCAGGGATAATGTGCATGTCGCCGCTGACGATCAATCCGTGAGTTCAAATTCAACATCGCGAAATACCGCTAAATTGAATTCATCGACGACTGCACCTAAAAATAAATCATGCGTTGTTTGTCAAAAACCGCATGACTTATTTGAGTGTGATAGATTTGCGTCAATGTCAATCGATGACAGATGGAATCTAACTAAAAAGTCTGTCATCGATGCCTCAAAGTACGTTGGCATAGGTTGAATTTTTGTAAGGCGAAGAAAACTTGTGACGTTGACGGATGTACGTTCCGTCACCATAGATTATTGCATAATCCGAATTATGACCGCTCTGCAGCCGCGCATGTAGAAGTAGAGGAAGACGAGCTGGTTGCGGGAACATCAGGCGCTGCGCCGCGGAGCCCTGCCCTCGCTCCGGCACCCGCTATCACGCACGGCCCTGCTTCATACGATGTCGAAACCAAGGATACTCTTACCCACACGTCGACCTCTGTTGCTGTGGGCTTATCAACTCAGCCATTGCCCCCTCCTCGACCATTGTTGAAGATCGTAGCCGTGACCGTATCCGGCCCATTAGGTTCCGTGAATACATACGCTATGTTAGATGACGGGGCCACAGGATCTTTTATAGAACTAGAGATTGCTGCGAAGATAGGCGCTTGTGGATCCGAAAGACGTATGCGACTAGACTGCGTAGGCGGTTTAGGAAAACATACGACAGTGCAGTATGTTGATTTTCAAATAAAAGGTCGTCGTGCTAACGAAACTTACGATGTTAGTAGAGCCCGGGCGATGAAAGGGTTAGGTCTCGCGTCACAGGCTGCTGATAAATCGAGTGTGTCCAAGTATTCTCATCTTTCAGATATTGCAGATGAGTTTTGTTACGGCCACGTGCAGCCGATGATTATAGTCGGTCTCGACAACTGGCATCTCACTATACCTAGGGACTTGCGTGAGGGCACTAAAACACAACCGGTCGCAATTAAAACCGCTCTCGGTTGGGTTTTATTCGCCTTTGGGTGTAGCAAAACTGCACCGCTTGAAACTGTCAACCACGCGTTGGTTAGTGAGCCCGAGGTTGCTTCGGTAGGCGATCGCGCAGTATTAGAGCAATTAATTCGTGAGCAATACAGCATAGATTCAATCGGTATTTCCAAACGCGAAGCGCGCAGCCCTGATGACGAGCGCGCTATCCAAATTCTTGACCGGACAGCGCGTCGCCTGCCTAACGGGCATTACGAAGTCGGTTTGATGTGGAAAGCAGATGATTTAACCGTGCCTGATAGTTTCAAGCTTGCCTTATCTAGATTTCTTAGTCTCGAAAGAAAAATGGCAAGAGATTTTCAATACGCAGAGCGTTACCGGGAAAATATAAACGGTATGATTGGGAAAGGTTATGCTGAACTGTGCACGGAAGAGCTGAGCGCTAAGTCACCTGTTTGGGTTTTACCACATTTCGGCGTAACCAATCCTAACAAGCCCAATAAATTAAGGATTGTCCATGACGCTGCTGCTAAAAGTAATGGAGTTTCACTAAACTCACTTTTACTTACTGGGCCCGACTTACTGCAACCTCTGCTCGGAATCTTGTTGCGTTTTAGGGAGGGAAAGGTTGCTCTAACGGGAGATATTCGCGAAATGTTCCCTCAAATAAAAATACGAGCAGAGGACCGCGATGCGCAGAGATTTTTGTGGCGAGACAGCCCAAAAGAGCCCATAAGGACATACCGGATGTCATCTATGATTTTCGGTGCCGCTTCTAGTCCTTTCACTGCGATTTATATTAAAAACAAAAACGCAGAGGAATGGCAAGATCGCTATCCAGACGCTGCTCAAGCCATCATAGTCGATCACTACATGGATCATTGTATTGTGAGCTTAAATTCCGTTGACGAAGCCGCAAAACTTGCTGCTGATATCAACCTTATTCACCGACATGCTGGCTTCGAGATGCGTCCGTGGGTTTCAAACAATACCTCTGCTCTCGCTTTACTTCCAAAAGAGAGCCTGGTTGAAATGCCTGTAGCTAGCAATCACGTAGACGTTGATCTCGGTCACCTTTCTGCGCCCGTGCGTACACTTGGACTTATTTGGCAACCCGTTTCCGATACAATTGGGTTTAACATTGGGATAAAAAGAGAATGTTCGTTGCCAAATAAGCTCACCAAACGTGAAGTGTTGGCTCACGTGATGCGGGTTTTCGACCCATTCGGTATCCTGGCGCCAGTAGTGATCACGGGTCGCATCATGTTCCAAGATGCGTGGCGTAAGGGTCTCGATTGGGACGAGGAGCTGTCACAGAGTGATAGTGCAGCGTGGAGACTTTGGTTTGAAGATTTATTTGCCGTTTCAGGTTTACAGATTCCACGCTGCTACTGCCTTAGCGAATTGCAAGTTGAGAAAGCCGAGCTTCACCTCTTTTGCGACGCGAGCGAGTCAGCTTTCGCTGCGGTCGCGTATTGGCGTTTTGTCTTAGAAAATGGAGAAGTGAAGCTAGCACTTATATGTAGCAAAGTTCGTGTAGCCCCTTTGAAGCAAATTTCCATCAATCGTTTAGAGCTCCAAGGAGCTTTGATTGCAGCTCGCCTCGCTTCTACGATTTGTGAAGCCCACAGGTTAAAGCCAGTAAACCGCATCTTTTGGTGTGATAGTATGACCGTTTTGGGGTGGCTACGAAGCGAGGCGCGCTTTTTTAAGCCGTTTGTTTCTCACAGAGTAGCTGAGATTATGGAGATAACTGACGTCAAAGAATGGCGATGGGTGCCAAGTCAGCTTAATGTTGCGGACGATGCTACCCGCATGAAGCGAGTCACGTTATCTCCAGAGTCACGTTGGATATCGGGTCCTGAATTTTTGCTCTCTTCAGAGTGGCCCAGCGAGCCTGCTACACCTGAGTATCCAGGTATAGACGAAGAAAGCAAACGTGCAGCTCGTTCTGACTTAGTTCATCTCATTAGTGACAGTGACAAGCATGAGCCAGTCTCAGCCGACCCTACTCGTTTCAGTTCTTGGCTAAGGTTGGTACGTGCAACAGCTACAGCGCATAAGTATCTTACATTATTGCGAATGCGTAGTCTAACTCGAAGGGGTCTGTGTGTAGATAATTTAGTCCGTATCGAGGGAGGGTTGTGTACCTTTATGTTTCAGCCTTCAAGCCAATGGCAACAGTACACCGACCCGCGCTCTACGCGCGAAACATCTGCGGCACTGACTGCCGCAGACCTTCATCTAGCTGTGCTGCATATTTTGCACCGGTCACAGCTAGACACATTTCCTAACGAGATGATTCATTTTATAAATCATCCAACCCAGCCGGTGCCACGTTCCAGCCGCTTATCCAAATTGACAGTTAATCTTGGAGATGACACGCTCATGCGTTTATCCGGCCGCATTGGAGCAGCGAGAAGCGTACAGAACTCAATGAAAAGCCCTATTGTACTAGACGGCAGACACCCAGCCGTACGCTTACTTGTTTCACACGTGCATCGCAGGGCCGCTCATGCAAACACAGAGACTGTAGTTAATGAGCTCCGGCAAGAATACCACCTGTTAAGTCTTCGGAGTACCGTCCGCAAGGTGGCGTATACCTGCCAATTCTGCAGAATCCGGAATGCCAAGCAGTTTCAGCCTCCTGCAGGAGACCTGCCAGAGGCGCGCTTAGGTCATCACAAGCGACCGTTTACGTTCACTGGGCTTGACTACTTTGGCCCTGTGCAAGTTTCCGTTGGACGAAGACGAGAAAAAAGATATGTCGCCCTATATACCTGCCTCGTAATTAGAGCCGTCCACCTGGAAGTCGTCGACAGCCTTTCCACTGACTCTGCAATTATGAGCCTCCGCCGCTTCATAGCCCGAAGAGGTACACCATCGGAGCTATGGTCGGACAATGGGACTGCGTTCGTAGGCGCCGACCGAGAGCTACGACGCTTATACGCCGATGCGACATCCCAATTCGCAGCAACGGAGCAAATCAATTGGCGTTTTATCCCTCCATCTGCTCCGTTTATGGGAGGCTCATGGGAGAGGCTCGTGAAAAGTATAAAGACAGCGCTCAAAGTGACGTTGACTGAACGAGCACCGAAAGATGAAGTCCTACGAACATTGCTGGCGGAGGCAGAGTATTTAGTGAATACTAGACCGCTGACGCATGTTTCAGTTGACCCTGTAAATGAAGAATCGTTGACGCCAATGCATTTTTTACTGTCGTCATCTTCTGGACGTGCATTACCGGCGACACTGACCGATTCTAACCTAGTGTCATGAGCCAGCTGGTGTAAAGCCGTACGACTAGCTGACCATTTCTGGCGCCGCTGGATGAGGGAGTACCTCCCAACCCTGACTCCAAGACGTGGACGAGGAGAGGTTCCCCAAATTGTGATCGGCGACCTAGTGCTCATTGCGGACGGTAACACTCCTCGAGGAACCTGGCCCCGCGGACGGATTACAGCTGTTTTCCCAGGCCCTGATGGCATCGTCCGTGTAGCGGACGTGCGCACGCTGGCGGGCGTTTTGCGGCGGCCACTAAGGAAGCTGGTGAAGCTGGACGTGGCTGGATCCTCATGAAAAAAGGGAGGAAATGTGCCCGACGCACCTTCTTGGCACATATTTTTACCTTTTTATACTTTTTCTATTATTTGATAGATTTTGTTTTATGCTTCATTCTGGTTTTTTTCTGTCAATGTATCATAGTTTCTTAGCAATATAATTACTATCTTTAATGAACCAGTGCAGTTTTTATTATAACATTAACAGTAAGAAATTAGTTCCAATGAAATTCCGCAACATGGCGCTTGATCATATATTTCTGGTCAGGCTTTATTTCAGTTGTAATGTTGGTGATTAGAAAGACATGAAATCACAGTAGCTAATGCTGAATGAACCGATGAATAGGCAGGTATTGTTCGATAATAATAAATAAAGTACTATATAAAGATATCCGATTTCAAAAATAGTAAGTTTGAATTAATATTGATTTCAGATCTGGATGAGTGCGCGTCTCCGGAATACAATGACTGCCACCAGCTCGCGCACTGCATCAACACCTGGGGAGGATTCAGGTACGCTGAACTCCCTTACTTAACTACAGTCGCCATCAGATATATCGGAACAGCCAAGGTGGTCACAAACATCTGAACAACGCCTCTATTGTCAAGGCGATAACGTGCATGTTCAGATATTTTTAAGTACCTTGGCCGCTCCGATATATTTGATGGCGACTGTACAAAAGAAAACTTGGCAGCTGCATTGTCCCATGTGGACCTCGCAGCACTCACTGGATTTACTTAATCATCTGCTTTCCCACTAATACTACTCCAGGGAAGAAATGCCTATATCCAGTGACATAAAGCGATACGATAAACAAAAGAAAATCTTTAATGATATCGCTTTTCAGTTTAAAGCTTTTTTTGACATTGTCTAATCTTTGAAAGCGTTTAATGTGTAGGTATCTTTATATGATAATAAACGATGTTTTTATGATTACCTACAACGATAGTGGCAAACAAGCATACGGCCCGTCTAATTATAAGCTGGCTACCCGTTGATTATGGACGCCGGCAAATCAAAAAGTGTCATGCGCGTAGCAGACCCTGTAGAAATCTGTATCTGAACACTTCCCTTTTGAAGAACCCTCACGATTTCTCCTGTTATATCTTATCGAAGGTTTTTTTAATTGGATTCATGCAGTATTTGTTGTAAAACCAGCCTAACGTCGAGCTCCGTGTTCCAGATGCTCGTGCCCGGCCACGACGCTGGACGCGCAGGAGGGCGGGCCGCTGGGCGGGCGGGAGTGCCGCGCCTGCAGCAGCGGCCACTGCAACGAGAGGGGCTCCTGCCAGTACTCCAACCGTCGCCCGACTTGCAGGTATTACCACTAATTCATCTTTTTTTTATTTTTTAATATTTTTATTTTTTTATTTGGAGATCCAACAGCTGTGACACAAACATTAAACATTTTAGCAAATACAGGAAGCCAATTATAGGAACTCACAGGTAGTGACAAGATACTTATCTAATAGGTACTAAGGTTACGCACTAACGCAACCACATATGCAAACGAAACGAATACAAATCATACTTTGATAGTTTTCACTGAAACTGAAGTAGTTACAAGTTAGTAGTTTTTGCCTGGCTCCTTCCCATTTACTTGGGGTCGGCCCTTCTAATCATGCGTCGCCAGGCCGGTCGGTCCTGGGTCGTCAGGTCTTATGTTTCCATTCTGCATGTCTTTTCTAACAACTGCCATCCAGGTTGTCTGGGGTCTACCTGCTCCCTGGGCTACAACAGCCATATCAAGGACGTTTTTGGTCATGTGTTCAGGTGGTTATCGCACCACATGGCCATACCACCTCAGTCGGCCGCAAGTTTGTCTTGGATAGGTTTCACTTTAAAACTGCCTCTTACATGAATGACCACTAATTAATACGAATAATAATTGGACCCGGTACTTAAACTACGTCCGGACTCGGGTATGTCCTTAAACTACGTCCAAAAAAGAGGTATCCCATATAGTTACTGAGAATAAGGATAAAAACATTTATTTGTGACGCTTACATGAACATTGAGAGACAATAACAATGAAAACAAACAATGAACGTGCATCACAAAATGGACCCAACTCGGCATAATGCCAGCTTAAAAACCGGCGCTCGTCTTCCGTAGGGCCCATTTGGTGATGCCACGACAGATAACACTGGAATGACTAGACGACAGGTACTACGAATGTCATCTCGCTCAAATCTGGAGCAGAGCGCGACTGGGGAAGTACCTCCACCTTACAGAAAAACAGCCAAATAGATCTTGACCGCACTCATAGTGTTGTGTTCCTGCTGGTGAGTAAGATTGCCAAAGAGCTCAGAGGAAACAGTGTATTGACGATGAGGGACCCTCTTGTTCCTTTAACCGTCAACACAGTGAATTCTCCTTTTTGTAAAGGGTCGGCAACGCGCATGTGACACCTCTTGAGTTGCAGGCGTCCATAGGTAGCTGCTTACCATCAGGTGGCCCGTATGCTTGGTTACCACCGTCGTGGTATAAAAAAAACCCGGCCAAGTGCGAGTCGAACTCGCGCACAGAGGGTTCCGTACAAATCTGTAGGTATATAGGGATAGTAACTTTAAAATTATTAAAAATATTTTTATTATATGATGTAACTAAAAATTTACGGTTTTTGATTTTTTCCTGTATCTGGGCTAGACGTGTGCGCCGCCATAAAAATCCGCGGCGGCGGCGCGCCGGGAATTTTCGGCGGCGTGGCTGCGCCACGCCGGCGTCAAGGTCACTTTTGCCTACGTCACGTTTCGCATTAAAAATATGTAAAATATCAAACACTTTTTAGGAACAAGGAACATAAAACAATATTAAATGCTGTTTGCTTATTAAAGGATGTTTTTCTAGTACACTTCAGTCTTGCCTATTTTTCGGAAATCGCATTTATGTTGATGTTTCTCATAATTGGGATAAATTAACATCCTTTTTTGACTCGCAGTAGGTCCAAACATACCGTTCAGTATTAAGGATCAATCCTGCCACCGAAAATACTCCTTTTCACAGGCTAATTTAGTTTATGATACATTTTAGGTGGCAGATTAATTATTTTCGTTACCAATCTTATTAATTAGTCAATTTACTTTATATTATTTGGTGAGCGGTTAAATCATAGCCATTTATTAGTCTCCCGAAAGAGTAGTATGGTTATCACTCAGTACAAAAGTGAAAAAAAATTATGCGTATCGAGAGAAAATTTTTGAACATAGATAGAGTGCCCCACGGTGAATATTTTTAGTTTTAGAGGTCCGTAAAATTTTTGGACCTTCCCGTCTAAATTAGGGGTCCCGTGTTATATGTTAGAACTCTAAAAATTTCCGGCTAAAACAGACATGCAGAATTTAATATTAAAAATATCTTTGCCCAGCAGTGGGACACTATTTTAAGCTAATAAAAAAAAAATGTAAAATTCCGTATTTAAAAAAAAAGTTCTGCGGAGAGGAAAGTCAGTCAGAAAAATATACTTTTTTAGAATCATCCTTTTTTTTAAGTAAAAAAAAATATCATAAGAAAGCATATTTAATGCAGTTTTAAAATATATACAATTCTAAGGCTTTAAAACTCAACAAAAACTACGTGAAAAATAAAATTTTCGCGTCGTGGTGTATAAGTTTTCTCCATAGTAATTATCTAAAATCAATATGAACGTGAACTTCCGTAGTGTATTGAACTTAAAATGTAATTATGTATGTAATTTTGCTGATAATAACTTCTACAATATGCAAATATAGAATTAAAAAAACACGTTTTTCCTTACTAACTTAAACACAAATCGATTCTTTGTTCCATTTTTGCATGTTGCACAAATTATTATGATTAATAATAAACAATACATACATTTAAGGTCAATACACTACGGAAGTTCACGTTCACATTGATTTTAGATAATTACTATGGAGAAAACATGTGCACCACGATGCGAAAGATTTTTTTTCACGTACTTTTTGTTGAGTAAAAGTCTTAAAATGTCTTATTTGAAGACTGCATTTAATTTGCTTGCTAAATATATTTTATATACTTCAAAATAATGATAATTATTAGTTATATAACGTTCTAAAGATATATATTTTTCTGACTGATTTTCCTCTCCGCAGAGCATTTTTTTAAATTGAAATTTTACATTTTTAATATCATAAATCAATTCTGCATGTCTGTTTTATACGAAAATAATACCACACAACCCCTAGCAGCCTTAACCAAAGAGTCCCCTGATTTAGACGTGAAGGTCCAACAATTTTACGGACCTCGAAAACTAAAAATATTCATCGTGGGGCACTCTATCCATGTTCCAAATTTCACAACTTCTTCTCGATGCGCACAATTTTTTCAATTGCAAGCTCTGCTAGAGAAGGAATTGACTAGTTCAGTGTGTAGATGTTTTTATGGTTTAATTCGTCAATATACGATGTTAAACTTTCAACTGTCTTTCCTTCATCGGTAATTGGCATAGGTTAATTTTTGCCGAATTCTGAAATTTTGGCCAACGGCGTGGATTTTGAAATCCGCGGCGGCGGCGGCAGCGTGGGTCCCACGGCGCGGCTACGCCACGCCGGCGCGGCGCACACGTCTAATCTGGGCTATAAGACGTTGCTTGGTACCAAATTTCAAGATCCTGAGTTCACGGGAAGTACCCTGTAGGTTTTGATTCCCTTGCGAGTTTCGAAAATTTGCTGAATTTTGCGGCATAAACGGCTGTATCTTTTGATTGCGTTAGCAAAGAAGTTTGATTTTTTTACAGCTCCAAGGGACAGTAGACCTGAGTATTTGATATAAATTTCAGCTTCATACCTCCACGCGTTCCTGAGAAAAAGGGTCTTGACAGACGGACGGACGGACGGACAACAAAGTGATCTTATAAGGGTTCCGTTTTTTTCTGTCGAGGTACGGAACCCTAATAATAATAATAGTAATGGTTAGACTTGGTTCACGAGGTGACCGCCATGTTGGAGGTTGATTGTGCCGATAGTTGTTTCTGCCGACGACGGTCTTATAGCGAAGTCTCGACCAACATCTAGAGAGACTTTCGCTACGGGGTTGTGGTTGGCTCAAGGGTCAGATTCAGAAGGCGGTAATCCTGGACACGGCGCGCATAGTTCCAAGGGTCCTCACTCTGCGGCCCTGACCACCGGCAGCCTGGGCCTTGCTCCGTTGCCGGTGGCACCCTAAGTTAGGTTTTAGGATTCCGTAGCCAAAATGGCAAAAACGGAACTCTTATAGTTTCGTCATGTCCGTCTGTCCGTTCGTCCATCCGTATGTCACAGCCATTTTACTCGGAAACTATAAAACGTATCTTAATAAAATTTACACATAAGGTGTATTTTGTATGCCGATACTTAGTTATGTAGTTAAATTGCAAAAAAAATATTTTTTTAACCATATGGTTAAATTGATATATATCAACAGGTGGAATATCAATCGATAGGTCTTTAAAAATAACATTGAGGTTTTTTAAACATTTTGTGATTAATTGAATATTTTCAGAAATTCAATAAATATGAAAAAAATTGAGAAGATGCAGTTATACGAAAATACTTTATAAGAAAATTGTTTTGAACATTATCGGTTCAGCCATTTTTGAGTTATCTCCAAAAAACTCCTTCCATAGGCATCAGATACGACCTTTTGGTATTAGTTTGGTTCTTATTCCATTGAAGGTACGGAACCCTCCATTATGCGTGGTCCGACACGCACTTGGCCAGGTTTTTATAATGTTATTATATGTTTTTGATGTATTTTTATATTTTACCTTTGTAAAAATATTATAAAAACCTAATCTAAGACATAAATGAAGTAAAGAGTGAGATAATGTATTCCATATTGTTTGACCCGTCCGCCCCAAATTTACTTCGATCGAAATTTAAATTTGTTTCCCCACGCCCCGGCACACATCTTCGTTCTTCTCGTTCTCTAAAGCTCTTTGACCATGTGCCCCGACATGGAACTGGTTTTATGTCTAATTCTTTCACCATCCAGGCAATCCGACTTTGGAATGTTCTCCCGCTCTCTCTCAGGCAAGCTCAGACTAAATTTACTTTCAAGCGCTTGTTGCGCAAGCATTTCCTTGACTATTAGCTTTCTTCATCGTCCTCCTGATGGTTCACACAAGGTATCTATCTAAATATATAAAAGAAGAAACTGACTGACTGACTGACTGACTGACTGGCTGACTGATTGATTGACTGACTGACTGACTGACATATCAACGCACAGCCCAAACCGCTGGGTCTAGAGATTCCAAATTAGGTACGTAGGTTCCTTATAAGGTTTAGGGGTGCACTAAGACAGGAATTTTCAAAATTCACCCCCTAAGGGGGTAAAATGGGGGTCCAAAGTTTGTATGGCGAAACAAGATTTGTTCGACTATTTTATTCGAAACTTTACAGGAGTATTCTTAACGATAAATGAGTAAACACGTGTTTCAGATTTTTTTTAAATTCAACCCCTAAAAGGGGCAAATGTGGTCACGAAGTCTGAAAATCAACATGGGTATCCTTTTTGAGTACTTATAGTACGCGGGCGAAGCCGCGGGAAAAGGCTAGTTTATTTATAATGTGTAATTAATTAAACGTTGCCAGCTGTTCGTCGGGCTACTACGGGTCGACGTGCGAGGTGGACGGGGAGGTGGTGGGCGTGGCCGTGGGCGCCTCGCTGGCCGCCGCGCTCGTCATCGCCGCCACGCTGGCGGCTCTGCTCAGCTGGAGGTACGGAGATACTCGTACAATACAATACAAATACTCTTTATTGGACACCTCAAAAAGAAAACCAGTACAGAAAATGCATAAAGTCAGAATAGAGGTAAACAACAGGCGGTCTTATCGCTAAAAAGCGATTTCTCCCAGACAACCTTTAGGTAGTGGAATTGTGTTGAATAAACTAAGTCAGTAGGTGTTGCAAACAGTGAAGAAAATCGGAAAAAAAAACTTAATATCACGAAACAATATCCTAATAAATAAATAACCATATTAAGATACAATCATACTCTTTAACAATAGAGAACATGCATGAAAAATATTAATCTGAATTTGTTCCAAAAATACGTTCAACAACCCCAAATTAATATAAATAAGTGGAAATCCGTAATAATATTTAAGTTTTTTAAAGATATTGCGGTTTAAAAACTTAAAATTTTAGGCATTTTTTTTATACCTCAAATGTATTTCCGAAACTTCAGTTCGATTACTTATGTTCTAACAAGAAAAAAAATGTACGACAACTATATAGCTAAACGCATTTCCTCGTGCCTAAAATTACAAAAATCTCCCAAAAACTTGTTCCTTCCAAACAGTTTTCTGCAACTTTGTGGTCGGTGACGTCACAGTCCTCACACTTTTTGTATGGGGCGATTTGACGCGCGGCGCAGACGCCTAACGTATTTTCACATTTTTGACGTTTCAGGGCTATCATACATAGTAGGTTTATTAGAGACATTTGAATCTACAGGGAAATAGAATCGATTGCCCCTGTTGCCCCCCCCCCCCCCCCCCCTGTATCCGCGCCTGAACCCGAAGTATTATGACCGGCAAGACTCGGCGGGACATAAGTATTACGGGGGCGGGATGATTAATGACATGGTTTCAAGTTACTTAACCAATGCTTATGTTTCAGTCGGAAATGGTCCCGCGAACAAAAGGCGGCGGGCATGGGCTCGCCCGTGTTCAGCTACATGCAGGGAGTCAACACCATCAAAGCTCCACCGGTGGGAGGCCCGCCGTACCAGGTACCTCTCATTTCAAATTTACCCTCTGATTCATTTTGCCCTAAAAGTTCTAAAAGTCAAAAAGGTCCTGCCACCAAACCAGCCTCTACGGGCCGTTAAGGCCCCACCAGTAGGAGGGCCTCCTTTACCAGGTAACTTTCATTCCACTCATATTGAAATAGTAAGTACATTACCGCAGAGGCCATGAAGTAAGGGATTTAAGGACGAGATTGTGGTAGACGGCCGAGTCGTAGACGAGGATAAAGCGAGTCCTGCAATCCCTGTTCCGGCCAAGGATTGTATAGTGCTTTTCTCAAACAATGTAAGAAAAAATGTTTAAATTGCCGCCTTTTTAGGATTCCGTAGTCAACTAGGAACCCTTATAGTTTCGCCATGTCTGTCCGTCCGCGGATAATCTCAGTGACCGTTAGCACTAGAAAGCTGAAATTTGGTACTAATATGAATATCAATCACGCCAACAAAGTAGTAAAATAAAAAGTGGAAAAAACTGTTTTATTAGGGTACCTCCCCTATACGTAAAATGAGGAGTGATTTTTTTTTTCATTTCAACTAACGTGTGATATATTGTTGGATAGGTATTTAAAAATGAATAGGGGTTTACTAAAATCATTTTTTGATCATGTAAATATTTTTGGAAATAATCGCTCCAGAAGTTAAAAAAAATGTGTCCCCCCCCCCTCTAACTTTTGAACCATATGTTTTAAAATATGAAAAAAATCGCAAAAGTAGAACTTTATAAAAACTTTCTAGGAAAATTATTTTGAACTTGATAGGTTGGATAGTTTTTTAAAAAAATTACAAAATAATTTCTGAACTAAGTTTGTAATTTAACCGTAAGCAGGTGTTTATTGTACCAGTAATTTCTACAAAATAAAGAATTATCCCATAAAAATCATGTTCCATACTTTAAGCTCGCGTGCAATAGTTTACTTAATTTGCCGATAGATGTCGCTGTACGTGGAACGCTCATATCATATCCTACATGGCGGTGTTATTTTAACTCTTAAGTGGGGACACTAACTGTGACGGACGGAAAACTACGGAACCCTACACTGAGCGTGACCCGACACACTCTTGGCCGGTTTTTTATTTTTTAAACTGGACATTTGAAAAAGCTATTCGAGCACCATGTTTAGCCGCTTATAAATATAGTACCATAGATTTTGTTTTTTCTTTTTTAATTTTAATGTCGCAAGTATGCTTACATAGAGATCAGAGTGGTCGTTGGCTGTATGTAATATTTCCTTTGTCAGTCTAATCTTAGAGAGCAAGTTTAAAAAGTTAGAGCAGCGGACAATAATGTACGTTTCATACTAACTCCCTACATTACTTCTTGGCCTAAGGTCAAGAAGTAATGTAAGGAACCATAAATGAGCAACTTCATGTCTTCATTTCGTGATATTAACGCATACTTACATTTCGTACGACGACGGTGGCAAACAAGCATACGGCCCGCCTGATGGTAAGCAGCTACCGTAACCTATTGACGCCTGCAACTCCAAAGGAGTCACATGCGCGTTGCCGACCCTTTACAAAAAGGAGAATTCACTGTGTTGACGGCTAAAGGAACAAGAAGGTCCCTCATCGTCAACAGACTGGGTCCTCTTTGAGCTCTTTGGCAACCTTACTCACCAGCAGGAACACAACACTATGAGTAGGGTCTAGTGCTATTTGGCTGTGGTTTTCTGTAAGGCGGAGGTACTTCCCCAGTCGGGCTCTGCTCCAGATTTGAGCGAGATGACATTCGCTGAACGTGCCCTACCACACTTAGCGAGATGCCATTCGCAGTGCCCATACCTCGCTTTTTGGCGTAGTTTAAGGACATACCCAAGTCCGGACGTAGTTTAAGGACATACCCAAGTCCGGACGTAGTTTAAGGACATACCCCGGGTCCTCAGAAAATGTGATTTATTTTGCCCCAAAAGTTTCAACAGTCATAAAGGGTCCAGCGAGCAAAAGGCACCGGGGGTGGACTTGCCGTTGTTTATTCGCTACATACGGTGTTTCAATATGCACTATAACTACAGTATTTAGTGTTATTGGCATTTGTATCTAGTGTATTTCTCAAATTCTGACAAAATATAATTTGCTTGCAGGTGACTTTGGAGGAGCGCATGCGCTGGGCGCAGATAGCCGAGGCCATGGCGCAATCGAACCACTATGCGGTAAGACTATGTTATTTCTGACAGACTATTATTGAACAAGCGGAGCGTAAGCGAAGTGAAGTTCTTACAAACAACTTCGACTACTGGGACATCTCTTCATTTCGATGGCTTTTTGATTTTGAGGGTTTGTTCCGCAATAACTTTGGTAACGCTTTTCTGATCTTTATGAAATTTGTTGGGGTTGTAGCAGAGATACATATAATTTGAGAGTTCGTATATGAGTAGGATCAATCAAGGGGTTGTGGAGCTAGAAGGCGAAAAAATATCTTCAGAAAAATCTCGTTATATTGGTCATATCGTTTGCAAGTAAATCGCGAGTTCTCATTGCAGTTCGAGGCGGGCTACTAGTTATTACTAATTACATTTTGCTTCAAAGACTGATTTGCTAGAAGCGGGGGAGCAAGGCACGGTCATACAAATTAAGTACCTTACAGTATGGAAGTATTATTTAAGGAGTATGTATAAACTTAAGAGGCGAAAAAAATATCTTCTTTTAATTTTTTCATATCATCCTTATTTACACGTGTGATAACTCACTATACCAATACTAAAGCGATGTGGCAAAATAATTTATCGACAAAAAATATATCGATGTTACTGTTAAAACATAAATAAATATTATTTATTTTCTTCGTAACAATTGTAGCGGAATATTACCTCAGTTATTCTTACTCTAGCATATATGAATGGCACTGACAGAAAATTGCCTTATTTTGATTGAAATGACACCCGCATAATTTATTATCTTAAGAGACTCGATATCAGACATGATACCGATAATATCGAACCTTTTTATAGTTAGTAATCGATTTTCAATGAACACATGTATCGACATCTTTTTTATCGATATCCAATCCCTAGAACTTCCCCGAGTTAGCACAAGTATGCTTATAATAATGTTTGTTTTCAGACGGATCCGAACCAGACGATGGCGACCCGGCCCTCTTCTGCCATGTTCGGCGGCTACCCCACCCTCCCGCCGGTACCCATGCCCAGGTCAATAAAACTTTTAATTTTCTATCAAGCAGAAACGTCTGCAAGCGAAATTTTATTTTGACGTGTAGCGACAGTTACACTCACGGTAGATGTCGCTACACGTCTCCCTCTGACATAAGCAATGAAGGCACTCATGGAAAGATTCACTGAGGTCAACCTACCTTACTTAGCCCTAGTAAGTAAGCGTTGATAGCTCAGTTGGTCAGAGCGATCGGACCGGTGTCCCGAAAGGTCGCAAGTTTGAATTTTTCATTTTTCTTTCAATTATAAAATTAAATGATTTGCAATACAAGTTCCTAGTGTGTTCAAATACCATGACGGGGACTTACGGCCACGTAGTGCCGACTGCCGACTCAGATGGAAATGAAATTATTTCCATTTGTCCCTCGTCTATCGTAATGGGAATGGTTCAAAAACACCTATTCCCGACCTACTGCATAGGTTGATATTTATCTTAGCTTCGGTTGGATCTGGATGTCTAGAGACTACATTCCTGGTGTTAACAACTTCGAAGCTGAACTCTGACTGCACATGTATTCCATACAAATAAATAAATCTTACGTCTTAAACACGTCAAATCACGCCCACGGCGCCAGCGCGTGATATCACGTCCAAAATATACTACTTATGATAGGAACGAGGGAATTGTTCCCATCGGTGTAGTTCCTATTTGTGCCCGCCGGGGACAGACGGGAATAAGTTTTTCTCTTAAGAATATTCCCATTTATCGCTGCCATCGCTATACCGCAAGTGACCGAAACGGAGTCAGATGGCAATACACCATTCCCATCTGTTCTCGCCTTAGTCGCATGGGTCGTAAACACTATGTTCTACATGAGATGGTTTGTGTACAGATTGGGGCTGCACCACTCGGGGACGCTGAACACAGTGGCGTCGCGCGTTAACACCGGGGGCTCGCATCATAACTTGTATGGTAAGTAACTTTTAAACGAAATAATCAATCGTTATAAAACTTAGTGTCATATTTCTGAGGTGTTATCCACCCATGTTAAATTTTCTTCTAATTTCAAATTGTTACCTGCTGCTTTTGGACTCTTATTTTTATTCTTCCTCGTCCTGTACGTGTGTTCGCCTACTGTTAGGCATACGCCTCTCCACACTTTTCCCATCAAAACCGTTGGTCATTTCTAATCCTGATAATTTACAAAGGTTTTTTTTGTGTAAGATTGTCACATACTAGTAATATTATTTATGTATTGAATGAGTGATGTAACTGCAGGCTACACCAACCACATGGCGACGGAGTCGTCGTCGTCGGAGGCGTCGTCGCACGCGCAGGAGCGCGCCGACCTGCTGCACGCGCCGCGCCCCAAGTCGCGCGCGCGCTCCTTGCACGTCAGTACACTACCACAGACCACCGCTCATGTAATCCCAGCTGTCCCTTCACGGACTAGGTCACGTGTGGAGACACGTGGGAATATAGCACACAACAAACATCTCTTGTGTTAACTGGGTCATTCTCTATTTAATTCTTACTCACTTTAAGGTACCTAATTTAAATATATTTCTCTATCTATATTTAAATGTATTTTTGCGTGCGATAAAAATAGGTATGTATAAAAAATATACCTATGGAAGTGTTTGTGTACAAAAATAAGAATGACCCAGGGATGAATGTGAATAGGTACCTACGTCCTATTTAATTATTTTTAGAGAAGTTTAAGCGTTTTATGAAATTACGTCAAAATTACGTACAGATAAAAATTTAAAAAGGTCTCCACTGGTTCACCAGATTGCGTAAAAGTTATAAAAAAAAGATTTAAGCAGTTCGTAAGCCTATATATAAGCGTAATACTACAGTTCCAATTTTTTAAATAATTATATTCTAGTTTTCCCCAACTCGATAATAATAATTTTCTTTGCAATAAAAATATTTCTCATAATTTTCTGCCCACAGAACCAGACAGGCATCTACTACGACGTGGAGTACGAGAACGCGGAACCCATCTACGGCACCAAGGGGATCCCCCTCTCCACGTACACCGTGAGTCGGGGGCCCCCCTTCTACCGCGCCTAGTACTTGTAGTGTCGGTGGCTTCTGGCCTGAACCTTCTACTGAGGTTATTCCCATATGTGACTAACCTTCTACTGAGATTATTCCCATTCCTAGCCCAGTCGGTAGTGACCCTGCCTATGAAGCAGGAGGTCCCGGGTTCAAATCCTGGTAAGGGCATTTATTTGTGTGTTTATCACGAATATTTGTTCCTGAGTTATGGGTGTTTCCTATGTATCTAAGTATATATTTATCTATATAAGTATGTATATCGTCGCCTAGTACCCATAGTACAAGCTTTGCTTAGTTTGGGACTAGGTTGATTTGTGTAAGATTGTCCCCAAATATTTATTTATTTATTTATTTATTTGTGACTAACCTTCTACTCGTACTGAGGTTATTCCCATTTGTGACTACTGGTACGGTCACGTTTGGAAATATGGATACATTGAATGTAACAAAAAATGTAGCGAAAACTTTAAGCGTTGGTAATAGAGTCGTGGCCACATTAAATGTAGCCATATTTTTAGACGTAACTGTACGGTCGCGGGCTTTAAAGGAAATGTGGCGAAGATTTAATATATCTTTTGCGCTGCGTATATTTTTTATACTTACTGAATGAGTCTTTTCAAAATACGAGTATTTAGTAAAATAAGAATCGTTAAGAATAAGCTAAGATTGTACATATTTAATTTAATTAACATACATAAGTCGAGATATTCTTAATATTTATTTCCCTTTTTTCGGGCCATCGACACAAAAATTACAGACAATTACTTTCATCGAAAACTGTTAGACTGAATTAAAAATAGATTTAAGAAGTTTTGTTTTGCATTTTTAACCAGTTATGTAGTTTTTATTATTTTAGTGAAAAACAGTGATTTTTGAGCATTGTACTTATTTTTAACGAATTAACATAGTCATTGTAAACGTAATGTTGCATTTATACTGTAGAACCAGTTTTTTTATGTATACAGAAGAACAGTTGTAAGAAGTTACTTATATGTATTTATCATATTTAATTACATTTAAATTTAAAACAGGATCTTTTGTTTTATTTCAGTTTTTTAAACTACCTTATATTAACTATTTGACCACCAAAGACGTCAAATCACGAGCAAGGAAAGTCGCGCCCTAAGGGGCAGCACGTGATATCACGTCCAAAATATATGGTGGTCATAGGGTTAACTGAAAAATAACAATACCATTGTAAAACGGTATGATGTCATACAGTTTTCTTTCAGGACGGTTTTAACAGCGATATCGTTTATATTCTTTGATATTTTCATGTAACATTTTACAACGGTAGGTACGTTATTATTTATTTTCTAAATATACCGTCTCAGTAATATATACAGGGTGGAAAGATAAGTCGGGCCCTGGAGGGAAACTACCTTAAAACCTTGAGATAGCTCAATTCGCTCAAAGGAAACATTATTTTATTTTTCCTAAAAACTAAAACTGCATTCACAGTTTTTTTTCTTAATTTTTACTTTATTCCATACTAATTGTATGAAATTTATTATTATTATTATTTATGTGTTCTCTTGTGCCCTAAACTTGGTTGATATTTAGAAGTTTTTATCCTCGTTGGGAACGGGATCGATTGGCATCAATTGTCATAAAAATTATTTATGGCAAAAATTACAAAATAAATACTTATTTCGAAAACTGTACTCTTTACCAAAAATTTGTAAATGCAGTTTTGTCCCTTTAAAGAAATTAAAGAATGTTTCCTTTCAGTGAATTGAGCTATCTCAACGTTTTAAGGTAGTTTTCCTCCAGGGCCCGATTTATCTTTCCACCCTGTATACAGGTGATTCATAATCGGGGATCAGGAACCAATTTTTCTAATTATGTTATCGATACTGAACTGTTAGTATGGGACAAACTTCAATTTTTTTTTGGGTTCCCCATAGAAAACAACAACACTTTATCGGCCGAAATATATGAAACAGCCAAAAAAAATTTCTCGATTTATGGTTCCTGATGACCGATTATAAATGGTATATAGGCACAAGAAATGATCAATTTGTTTTTTATTGCACATAGTGTCATGCAGGTTGTCATTGTCAAAGTGTGTCATCTTATGTCATGTCATACAAATTGACAAAATAGGTTGATAGGTTGACATGACACATGTAGAGATGTGACAACGCGAATGATTGAATGCACGTATGCCGCATTTTTAAGTGTCGCGGTAGGTATGTGAATTGTTTCTCTGTGTGTGTCCATTGCCGTTTTTGGTATATGCTACAATCTAAACAGTTCATCCTTGCAGTCTTATGCTGTCGACACGCCTGGCCGTATTTGTTCAAATATTGAATATAAAGGTTGAACACGCCAAAACTTGGGCACGCAAAATTTGTTTTTAAACCAGTTTGAAAATAAATAACTACGTTATGCATACCACATTTAATGACAAATTTAATGAATTCTAAAACCACATTTTTAATTTTAATTAATGTTTACACAGTAAGCCATAAATCGAACTTTTCTACACACACGGCTCATAAGACTTTGCACCGTCTCTTTAGAAAAGATTTTTGTCGCCCAGGTCCATATTTTTTGTAGCTCAGGGACCGATTTTACTTCTCGGCCTTTCTTTTTTAGAATTCCTTTCATAATACTCCAGTATTCTTCAATGGGCCGCAGTTCTGGACTATTTGGCGGATTGCATATTTTGGGTACCACCATGATCCTGTTAGCGTTGTACCATTCCATAACTGATTTTGCGTATTGGGAACTGGCTAGATCTGGCCAAATCCGAGGTAGTGAGGCATGCTGTCTTATAAAATGCAGCGAACGCTTCTGTAAACAATCTTTCCGATAAATATCGCCGTTTATAGTCCCGGTGGCGATAAACGAGCGACTTCTTTTACCACAGCTACATATTGCCTTCCAAAGAAGGTATTTTTTTGGAAATTGCCCTCTTTTTTTAATTCAAAATCTTCAGGAGTATCTGTTCGAGATTTGTTAGTATAAAACTCTTGACCGGGTATTTGTTTAAAATCCAATTTTATGTACGTCTTGTCGTCCATCACCGCGCATTCAAATTTTGTAAGAAAATCTTCATAGAGTTGTCGCGACCGTATCTTTGCGGATAAGTTCTGTTTTGAGTCTCGATCTGGTGCGGCCTGGGCTTTATAACTCCTCCGTCCTGCCCTCTGTTTCGCTTTTTGGACATAGGACTGAGACATTTTCACTTTTTTAGCAACATCACGAGATGAAATCGTATGATTTGAGGCAAAAATCTTTAAAATACTCTTTCCTTTTTCTTATTCTTGACTCCCTGCAACCCACCACTTCCTGGCTGTCTATCTATTGTCAAGCGTTCATGGAAAGTTTTTAATACGTGACCAACCGTAGATTGTGGATGTTTCTGCCTTTTCGCGGTATCTATGTAGCTTAACATGGGATTTTTTACATGTTCGTGCAAAATGCGTTCACGTTTTTGATGTTCTACGCTCGACATTTTGCCAACGAATTAATAAAAGAAAATAAAACTATCATAATTTTATAGCCCAGTTCCTTCTGAGAAAATTGTTGTTTAAAAAGTTTGAATATCTCCATTTTTAGAATAACTATAGCTATTTTTACATGCCCAGGTTTTGGCGTGTTCAACCTTTAATTGGACAAATGTGCCGAGGATGATGGCTCCAATAACATTTTCGACGCTGAATATATCCGCACAGCAGGTTCAACGTCAACGACGGATATATCCGTCATAACATACCATACGTTACACTCTAAACTCATTATTGGTTTGGCGTATAAATGAGTGTATTGACATTGACAAGGTTTGATTCATAATATTTGTCACACTGATTTTCGGGAATTGTTGGTGTATAAATAAAAGAATAAATACAATTAGTTATTTATTACACCCATATTGTAATGCAAGTTACAAAGACACCCCACAGAGGGCGCTACCGACGACAAACACAAAACTTATCAAATCAAAAGCGATTGAAACAAAAACAATATTAATTAGTGATTTTATTTGGTTTTCCCTATAAAGATTACACTTTATATAATATAGTAAAGAAGTATCAAAAATATTCGCGTGAAAACTGTATGCAAAGTTCGAGACTTAAATAATATTCATAGAGGTCATAATATATTTAAAATATTAAAATAACAAAACGTACATTTAATTTTAATACAGGGTAATTTTAAACGTAATACAAAATCCACTGAAGACGAGCTACCTTACCTTTATAATGAGTTGAATGGGATTTTAGAGACAGTTTTTTATCCTTAAAAATAATTTTGCCCTTTCTTCTTTTATTTTTAACTATCAAGATGGTAAAAACAAAGTATTATGTTTAAAATTACATTCTACACATTAATATCAGGCATACAGTTCGCACGCAACGCATATCTACACAGTACATATATTAGATTTCAAGATTACATAGTCATAACTATATTTATATTAATAAGACACCAGATTAGCCTGACGTTACTTAACGTCATATACATACTTACAAACTTGGCTACAAAACTACCGTTTTGTTATAAGTTTGTTGACTCCACAAATGTACATCCGCGACATATATATCTAAGCGTTAATTCGTTGAAAATTGCTTAGTAAATTTAAAAAAGACAAAAAAGTAAAGATACAATATTAATTTATTGTATTTTTTTTAATTTTACTGACGATTTAAACAACTTAAACGCTTTATATGTATGACACGGACAGCTTAAGTCTAATTTACTAAGTATAGTTAATCATAATTATACGTAATATATGTAAAGTTAATATAGACATAAATCTATTTGATTGGTGTTATATTACCTCCAGTGGACGTGTCGCTTGTCGCGGGCTCCTTATATTAATATAATATAATATTAATATACAAAAATATTAATTATAACACGCTTAACAATATAATGACCGAATTCAAACTCCTAAAGCTGTCATCAAATAAAATATATTTTGGAATTATGTCTCTATATATTTAAGCGTGCTGGGACACACTTTCAAGCGAAATTAAGGCACAATTAAATGTATTTTTATACAGATATTCTTCAGACCACGGTCGACGTCGCCATTATTTTTCTATAAAAAATAAACCACATATCATAATCTGTTTACATTGAAATATATGTTTAAATATAAGCATTACACATAATCTCAGATATCGCCGCTATTTATATTAAAAAAAGCTTTAGTTTTTATGAGACTCTAGGCATAAATGCTTATTAAAAACTATTTTACGACACCTATAAATATATTTAAGCATTTCGACCCATTAATTAGCGACATATCTATAAATCAAAAATATCTGAGACTATTAGCTACCTAACTGTTACAATCATTAGTTCTAAAGTAGTTTATTATTCATTATACAAGCTACGTCCAGAGCTCAATCGCCCATACAGTTTATATGGATGACTTAGCTGTGCCTTACATGTTATTTGTTAGGAATTGCACCCTACGTAAATCACTTTAAGTATTATACATAAATTGTATTCAAAATGGCTGTTCATGGCACGTTTAAATAGTTTAAAAAGTAAATTTGATATAACATTACAATAAATGCTATATCAAAAGTACCGTTAGTTAAATTTGCCGTTACGCATTGTAATATAATTCAATTTTTTAAACAATTTTAAGACATCAGAAGGCTTTTTTAATTAGTTTAAAGGCACGGTTGTAAATAAATGTTATAATGGCACATTTAGTTTTGGCTAAAAAGACTAGGGGCGTGGACTTTCATATTCATTTATTAATGCTTTTATTTTTTCTTTTGGTTATACCTGACCATTCTATTAATTTTAATCTATATCACTGTTCATATATTTTCAACATATTTATAATAAATATTTATGGCAAGAAATATAATACTCTAACTGTTTTTACTAAATATATGTAATACATATCAAATTCCCATAACTGTATCCCTTGACTTCTGGTAGCATAGTAAATATTCCATTTTTAGATAGATGCATATAGCAAGATATTCATTTTAAAAGTTTCTCACAAATTCAGACTTAATCAGTGACTAATGGTTTTCAACGTCAATTTTTAGTAGGTAGGTAATTTATCATTTGCTGTATATTTACTTTTTTGTTGGTGCCTATTTTTTATTTCCACACCCCTCTCGTCTGCTGCCTCGGTTAATATCTTTAATATTTCATAATATTCTATATTTAAGGCATAATTATAAGGTACCCAAAGGGTTAGCACTTCGTGAACCGACTAGGAGCTTTATTTTTTATTCTTTTTAGCATTATTTTAAAAACATTTCGCTTCATTTAACGTTACTGCCCGATTCGTATGTATGTCAGTATGATTACAGCACGCTTTTAATATTTAAGTGGGCAGTAGGATATTATATTTTTATGTTTACTAGTTAAGTATTTCAATTGTTATTTAATTGTTTGTTTATTTAGTTAATTTATTTCATAGTTAGTATTATATATTATTGTATTTTTAGTCCGAAACCAGTTTATGTTTCATTAAATTTCTGTTATATTTCAGTTTATCCGCTCCCAGTCTAAATAATATTTATTACAAAAAACATTAACTTTCATAGAATTTTCAAATTTAAACAATAATCTTTGTATATATTCCTGTTCTAAGGCCGAGATTAGGCACTAGGTTTTTAAGTAAACTGTGTCTAGCACCGCTATTAGAGTACTAACTGCAAAAAGGTGCTTCAGAATGGGACATCTTTTACAATGTACATTTCAAAACTTACTTTTCTCTCTTTAACATTTAAAAAGAAAGAGACGAAAGCACGTTTAAATTGCTTTTCACAGCTATTACTCTTCAGTCAAGGCTACATACATCATACGTTTTAATAATATGTAATTGTAAATACATATTTTTAAAAACTGTAGTAACCTTAACCTAGTTACGTCTTTTAAGTTCCTTGAGCCATGAGAATTTTACTTGCTTTAGATATTTTAAACAGTTGTTTTGGTTCTATTAAATAATTCTTATTAACTTTTTGGAACTAAAAAAGACTTAATCGTGACACGTTCAAATTTCAAGACATTAAGGCAGTTTTAATTCTAAACATAAAATCTTTTCTTCGAGACATAAGTAATATATTTTATATTTTTAAATATACATATATTTAAATTTCAACGTGCGTTCACATGTTTCATAAGAATCAATTTCATTATAATGCACACACAAATGCCATATACTATATGCGTGAACCGTATCACTTTAACAATAAGGACTAGTATTGGTTAATCCACGCGCACTGAAGCCAAGTAAGGTTGTATGGTCATACAATCCTACCTCTAAATGGTACTACTCAAAGCTACACACATTACCGCTCCATCCGAAGTCGGTTGACGAGCACAACATCTACTTTTAGCCGATTCCATTGCTAAAATCAAATATCACATATAAAGATACTTTTACTGAAAAAAAGTGGCCGCCATTTAAAACGTCCTACTTACAAGCCGAATTGCTTCTGAATTTTTAATAACAATAAAATCGGCATAATTAAAAATCCAGTCAATTACTTTAAGCGTCCCTGGTCTACGTTATGTTCACAATATTAGAAATTTCGACGAATTCATACGGTAATTCCGTCAAAACATAGTCGAAGGGCACTTCAAGTATACACCTGAAACGAACCTTTAGAAGTTTCCAAATTTCTTCGTGGTAGTCGAACTCGTCTCAGATTTGTGTGAGCTCGTCATAACGCTCTTCCTTTCGATAGTCTCCGAGGTTATAGTCGACTTTGAAAACTTCTTGTCCAAGCTATCTAGCTCTTTCGATAGGTCCTTTTTCACCATGTGAGTCACGTCTGATTGGAACTCTGAAGGCCTCATGAACGAGCGACTTGTGTCGGAACTTAATTTGGACTCTAACGTGTTGAATCTAGAGTCCAAAGTGCTATAACGGCTGTCATTATCGAAAGATTTGGAAAGTTCGTCTATTCCTTCCAATTTTACTGGCTCATATTTAGTGTTTGTAGTAGTTAGATTAACTGGTGAAGAGCTGTAGATTTTAGTGGTAGTGACCTTTTGAGTTCCATTGGGTATTTCTTTGACTTCTGTAGTAGTTTCCTCCGTGTAATTGGGACCTCCGTAGCTATGGACCTCTTTCCCGTAAGGTGAGGCTATCCTTTCATAGTCAGGCGTCGCTGCTTTGACAAGATCTGTCGAGGTCTGTTTGAATTCTTGATGATAATCTGACTTTTCGAACTTAGACGGCGTTGAAGTCACGAAAGGTGATTTAGTTTCGGTTTTGATGAATTCAGTTTTGGGGTAGCTTTGGTAGGATTCACTATTTATTGTGTATTCTGTCTGTTTAGTACCGCCTGGGATAGCTTCCGTAGACTTCTGATGTTCAGAGAAGGTTTGGCCGACTCCGTCGAAATTTGTTGGTTTTTTAAGGGTTGAATATATGTGTTCTTTATCGTCAAACTTGAGGTCTCTAGCATTGAATTTAGGGCTTAAAGGCGATGGCATTGTTTTAGGTGCATCGTAACCGTATTCCTTCTTACTAAAGTTGGATTCGTACTGTCTCTGCTCTTCCGTCTTCGAGTATTCATTGCGCGGAGTATCGTAGAGCCTCGTTTCGTAACTGTAATGTTTTCTGCTATTAGTTAACGAGCGGATGTTACCCATCACCGGAAGGAAAGCTGTCACCATGCATGCAGGCTTTAGTTACAGTTAAACCATTTAAGTAAAAGCGATGTGCGATGTAAGGCGGGCGGTCTGTCGCACAATGAGTGTAAGCGAGACGCCGATGCCGTTGACGACTGGAAGTGTAAAGTTTCTTGTCGATGTTGAATTTAGCAATTCTTTTTTTACAGCCAAATGTTTTTTTGGTGCAGACGAAGGCCTTTTGGGATAGGTCTACAAAATTATTATGACAATGATGACTTTTCTATTAGCTTTCTGTCCGCCTGCGGTTTAAGTTTAACCTTATCTTTTTTTTTTCGAGACCAAATTGAAATTTTAAGCGAGTTTAAAAACAACGGTAGGACATACATTATTCAGGATATTCGAATGTTAGCTATCCTTACAATGCAATGTGGTGTGAGGACAGACATGATTCAGGATAGCCGATTGTGACCCATCATTACAATGTAATGTGGTGTGAGGACGAACATTAGTCAGGTTGGCCGAACGTTAGGGTGTCTTGTTTTTACTAAATAATTTTGTAAAATTTATTCAAAAAAATAAAAATTAGACACTTTTTTTCTCAAGTCCTAATATTTCTCATGGTAAAATAAAAAGTCATGATTGCCATAAATATTTTAGCAGCCAGCCAGTTGGATGATGGTGCGTATGGCTACCCCCGGTGCTCGGAAAATGACTCAACCAACCCATTTAGTCCTCATACTTTAGCAAGGACGCTCGTCGCGGCGGCGGCGGCGGCTTGTCGCGCCGGTAGTATACCGTGTCCCCCTCTACCCTGGCGCCGCTGTCTCTGTCGCTCACGAGCACGGCGGTGCGCACTTGTGGCAGCCGCAGCGATCGCACGGTTACGGTTTCTTCCATGCTCCTATTAGTGCCCCATGCAGGTTTAATTGAAAATTAGTTGGCGTTAGGGTAAGTACAGTTCAAATGGGTTGTTTTAAACCGGGAGGATGTTAGCTTTTCAATATCAAGGGCACATTTTTTGTATTGCGGGTCGCTTAAAGTAAAATAATTTGGTATAAAATATCGACGAAAAAATTTTTAGGGACCCTTGTTTTAAGTGGTTTTTATTTAGTTTTAGTTTATTTCGTTGAATTAAGTATTTTCATATATTATAAACTAGCGACCCGCCCATAGACATATACCAACCCGGTCTTTTTTGTAGACCTTTTTAAGGTGAACAATACTGTAGTACATTATTTTGATCTATCTCGCAGGGTTCAGCCAGCGTTTACAATGTAAGCGCAAAAAATATGTATATTTTCGACATCACATTAGAAATTTAAAATGATTAGTGTTTCTCTACTATATTTTGCACGTATTATACAAATAAACCTTCCTCTTGAATCACTCTATCTATTGAAAAAAACCGCATCAAAATCCGTTGCGTAGTTTTAAAGATCTAAGCATACATAGAGACAGACAGCGGAACGCGACTTTGTTTTATACTATGTAGTGATACACAAATTCCGTTAAATAAACAGGCACTTTAATATTATACCTACAGTGGGTGGCTTCAATCAGGTTGAAAACCCATCAACTCACACTATATGGTTGCGACCGTATGGATTTGATAAATAAATGTGAGAATAAGATTTATTTGTTAGCAATTGCAGCGCGATCTACTGACGTGTTATTTTGCGCATTTATCATCATTGATCTCTCAAATTTTCAGCGGATTTTTTTAAAACAACCCATTCTAAATCTACAAGTCAAACACATTATTACAGTTGGTTATAGAACTGTCAAAGCTGAAACAATGCTGTCAACATGGAGTATGTACAGAACGATGGTTCGAAGCGAACGTACGCCACAGAACGAGGTACTTTGTAAGTTAAATCTACATATTACAATTTAGAAAAATATTAGTATTCAAACTGATTTAATTGTTAGTCAAATAATTGACCCCGAAATAGAAGAAACTACTATGCAATCTTTCATAGTTAACTATCGTAGAATTAGTTTAGTTTTTAATTAATTATTAAATCAAAATATTAAAGAAAGGATAAGAATATCAATTAGTAAGTTTCTGTAAAGTATCTTGTTCTGTGGATCAGTCAATCGAAATTTCGAAAACGCGGGGCAAGCGATAAAAAGTCGGCGTCAGATGGGAAGGGAATAAAGCAAAGATGAGATTAAGCTGAAGTGAGCTGAGGTCTGTTTTTAAAAAGGTATTATTTAAAAATATATATAAATAAATATTACGGGACAATCTTACACAAATCAACCTAGTCCCACACTAAGCTCAATAAGGCTTGTGTTGTGGGTACTAGACGACGATATATATAATAGATAAATACTTAAATACATAGAAAACATCCATAACTCAGGTACAAATATCAGTTATAAACACATAAATGCCCTGACCAGGATTCGAACCCGGGACCTCCTGCTTCATAGGCAGCGTCACTACCGACTCGGCTAGGAGGCCGTTAAATATATAAAAATTCCTTCTTGATTAAAATTAAAACAAGTAGGTAAAAGAAGTAGTTCTCACAAAACAATTTCAATTAAGAAAACTTACACCATTAATTCAGTTCTATGGAAGAGGGTATAAAATAGAAGTATTTTTAGTTTTTTTTATAGTTACGACTTGAATTTTTGTCAAATTTAAATGTAATTTATATATTTTAAGAAATATAAATATCTGACGCCGACCACTCGACATAAGGCATTGCGCACCACAATCCGCGCTCCCATACATTTGTACAAAAAGACAACTCTGTCATTTCACACAAACATTGAAAGTACGTATCGTAGTGCCTAAGCTCTGTACAAAAACTTACGGCATCGTTCTGTCATTTCTGCTTCTGTAAATTAAAACATCGGTATACGGCTAGATATTACACAGATAATCTAGAATCTAGACATAAATCAGGCGGTCTGCGGGCATAGCTTCAACGAGAGGTAAGGGATTTACTAGTTTTCGACATAGGCCTTCTGTAGTACATTTGACAACTAAGAAATAAATTAATTTTTTAAGTCATTCGAAATAAAAATATTTATTTTGCCCACTTCGACATATAAATCATATTTCACAGGCCTTTTAACGTATGTAGAAAACCAGTAATACATTAATTCTTATTGTAAACTAGACAATGGACAACTCTCATATGTCCTTCAGAATGTACATAGTTTCGACGTCAATTCCAAAGGACGGGAGTTTTCTTTAATTGCCCAAAAAGAAAGTATAGACCAAGCGCCAAGCCATGCTTATGATAAGACTATATAGTTTTAGATATATCTAACTTAAGCTATTTTGAATTAGACACAAATTTAATGAATAAACCACACTTTTTGACGTGAAACATTCATGTTAGACACATTTCACACGTAGCATCCTATACGAGTATAAGCATTTAAAGTATTGTGCGCAATATGTAGCGTTAGGTTAAAATGAAATTGTGATTGGTTATGTTGTACCTATATGATAGCGTAAAAATGTTTTAGGCCCTGGGTTTTCTGACCACCCGTCGCCGGCGGCCGGCGACCGACGCAATACAAACATCCGATGTTTTGTATTGCGTCGGTCGCCGGCCGCCGGCGACGGGTGGTCAGAAAACCCAGGGCCTTATCTACACTCATACTGTAAGTACTCTAAAATGCGTTCAAAAACCGTAGACAATGACAAGCATTACAACAAACGATTTAACTATGATAAGTTTCTTATCTGCGGCAGTTACGTAATTTTAACTATGCATGCTCAAATATTGTTAAGCAATGAGTTTCAAATTTGGAACATCGAATTTGATAACATAATGTTACCGCCATGGCCAACTCGATTGGTCCCGCGCGAGCGCCGGCACAATCGAGTTGGCCATGACGGTACAATGGCGGTCATTCTATGGTTTCCGAACAATTAATTTAATATATATAATATGAGTGTAGATAAAGCAGTGTATGCAACTGTACGTAATTAGGCCTTAAAACACTCGTGTGATCTTATTATGAAATTCGCCTGCGGCTCATTTCATAAAACCACACTCATGTTTTAAGGACCCTTATTACGTAACAGTTACATAAACTACTATTGTAAAAGTAGTATAGATGTTAAAGTTGTTATGAATGAGCACAATACTTCAACTTGACATTATGACTTAACATATAGAATGATTTAATGTAAAACATGTGTAAAAGTGTAGTGTATTCTTAACAATATCTTAGTCATTTCTTTTATAATCTTGAAATCAAGAGATTAAGAAATGTGTTTGACGTGTTCATTTCTAAAACTACCCTCAGAAAATATATCCTATTTTCTAAGTATCTGAGGATAGTTTAAAAACGAACAATTTATTTAAAGATGTGTAATATAAAATTTTGAAAATCTTATCAAAAAATCTTAAAATAACTATTCCAATGTCTTTTTAGGCACATGTTATAATTGTTATGTAAAGGCACTTCCAAAAGTTTCAGTTCTTAATAAAGTGGCTTTAAGTAAAATTACTATCACTTAATGCATTTTCAAATAGTTAGTCACAAATGCAGCAAAGTTGCGTACAAAAATGACCCTTATGGCACAAATGTTTAAAGTACAAATTCATAATTATGTCCTTCATAAAGGACATTCTTTACTAATCGTATCCTCCAATGCGGAGCAGTCTTGTTATAGTGTCCGTGGTGTAATGGTTGTTTATATACAGGGCGTTATCTTCTGGTGGTCCGATGGAAGCGTGTAAAAAAGCATTAATAAGTTAAAATTTGTGAAAATGTTAGTTTTATGCGTTGTTTTTTTGGTAGATCGAATCGTGATATGGATGATATTTATGGAAATATTACTGTTTCATTTATAAAACAGTTTTGTAATAAAAAATAGTGTATGCAACTATGTATAGTGAATAATATTTACGAATACATGTTTTACCATGTACATTCAAGTTCTATACTAGGTATCAATGGCATATTTTGGACGAAAATATTTATACAAAGTACAAATTTTTTGTACATAAAATCGCATGAATTATAATGGACCTTGAAATTTACATTTTTTTTTATAAATATTATATTTATGATTGTCATTAAAATAAGGTTTATTTGCGCCAGGTCCGTGTGTAATATTTTTCACAAGACCTGTAACAGTCTTTTATTAATGAAGAGACCAGACGACGTCGTTGGTGAAATTTACAAAACTAGTTATATATCACTTACTTTAACCGAAACAGTAATACTTCCATAACCCCCGCCCCCTTCACACCAACCCCCACTCACCGAGTAGTAAATCCTTCATAGTTCTGCTTCGGTTCCTCTTGAGGCCGGAAGCTGGAGAACGTTGGGCTCTGCACCGTGTACTGCTTCTCATCGTGTTTGCGTTCGAGTGTCGAATACCCATTGCTTGACTGTGTCGAGTGTGAAACATTGGTTTGATTGTAGCCGGGGGTAGTTACATTTTGGTTGTATCCTGGGCTAGTTGCCTGGTTATATCCTGGACTAGTTGCCTGGTTATATCCCGGACTAGTTGCCTGGTTATATCCCGGACTAGTTGGATGGTTATATCCTGGACTGGTCGGATGGTTGTAGCCACTAGGTTGGTATCCAGGGCTCTGGCCGTGTATGGAGTGGTCGAGGTGGGAGATGTGTTGGCTTAAGTTGGTGGTGTTTTGTGTGTTGTGTGCTGAATATGTGGTGTTCGGGCTGTATGTTGTGTTTAGGTAGCTGCTGTTTGGCGTTCGGGGCCTGGAAAAGGGGAAGACGAGGTGAATTTATGATACTAACATCATTTCGTAAATTTAGAATGTATTGATAATTACAAATTTAAAAAAAAACTTGAAATCAGAAATAAATCTTAGTATCTAACCTAGAATCATTCCATAATCTCCAGGGCCCGGAATTAGGTGAGCTAAAATACCTAAAGTTCGCGAGAGGACATAATATAGAGTGGTTACAACCGGATGAAAATAATATTTTATTTGGATTCCGGGTATTCGATATTCATCCGGGCACTGCAAGTAATAGTCGTAATGATGAAAAATGGTTACATTGCAGCCATAAAGTTAACATTATAATAATAAATCTGAAAATGTGACATATATTTTAAATTAGTAATCTTATTATTATAATGTTAACTTTATGGCTGCAATGTAACCATTTTTCATCATTACAACTATTACTTGCAGTGCCCGGATGAATATCGAATACCCGGAATCCAAATAAAACATTATTTTCATCCGGTTGTAACCACTATATATTATGTCCTCTCGCGAACTTTAGGTATTTTAGCTCACCTAATTCCGGGCCCTGATAATCTCCTTAAAAAAAAAACCCTCTAATTAATAAACGTCTAACTAGTCTACTTTAACTAATAATCGTGTATCCTTATTTGTCACTTTGACAGTTGTGTTTGTTAGAAATAGACGAAAAATACAAGGCCACCAGACACTGTCAGTAATGAAATTATTTCTCGTCTCGCCCTTCTCATCCTTCATATACATAGAAAGGGACAGGTACAGAAATAACGACATTATTACTGATAGTGTCTGGCCCGCTTCAAACTAAATGAGGCTTGTAAGTTGTTTATAAAGGAAGCTAATATTTAACCTTTAAAAACTGTCATCATTCCTTTAATTCATAAATATACTCATAGATTATTCCGTAAAATGCTCTCAATCAGGATATTACACTATTTACAAAGCTGTCCTTTTTAACCGCCTTCAAGATTTCGAAGGAGGAGGTTATCATTTCGTCGAGATTTTTGTTTATGCTTTTTATTTATTTATGTATTAATCGGAGACGGCTGGACCGATTTGAAAAATATTTTTTTTGTTTGAAAGAGTATACTTCACAGTTGGTCCTATTGTAACCAGGTCAGGATCTGATGATGGGATCGAGGGAACTCTTCAACTATTATAGGCACACCTATAATGATTCTAGTATTTTTTACAGCAGCTCGAGCATTTGCTTTTGGAAAGGTGGAGGCTGAGCGAAGTCGGTTCTTTTTTGTTTAAAATTATTATAAGACAAACATGGTCCTTCTCAAAGGACAACGTACCTCACAGGCGCCCTGCCGAGCGTGACATCGGTGTCGGTCTCATCGCCCGAGGTCTCTGCTCCTCGCATTTTGTACTTGGCCTGTCGGATAGCATTCAGTCTGCCTCTGGCTTCTTCTAGCTCCTTCTCGATGCGGAGGATCTCAGATCTGGAAACAGGTTTACGTTGAAATCGTGCAATAAGACACACCTTTTTAAAATAAATTTCTATCATTTAATATAAATTTATGAATAGGGAAGATGCAGCTATAATATTTACCATTAATTTATAATCAAAATATTGAAAAAAAACCATAAAATAATAGCTATTAAAACGTTTTTACTTTAATTTATACTTATTTCAAACAATAATTACGATTTGAAGTAGTGTGAAACGGAACGTATTTTAATCCACCAATCATCGTCTGATGACGTCACTCCTGTTTTGACAACTATGGATGGTATAGTAAAAGATGACAATCTCATATATGGCATGGCGGAATTTAACGCGTTTTGACGGACACTTTTGCACCATAGAGATTGTCATCCTTACCTTCTACCATCCATAGAACCAATGATGAACAAATATCACGACTATGACGAGTGACACTGATACACTTGAGTCATAGGAACTGTAGATCCGTTTAGGCGCGAAAATTTAAATTGTCAGTTTGTAACAGCATTTTTTTACTATTAATTATAGTATTTTCATTTTTTAATACAGTCGTGGTGTATTCTACGTGCAATTATTTCAAATTAAAGCAAAAATTAAAATATTGCATCTTGCCTATTATATGCCAAAGATTAAAAATCCAACTGTTCCAATATAATCTGTTTGTTTGTTACCAGTTATTTGAGTTACTTAATGTACATATTTCTAGTTTGTTAGTCTAAGTTTCGTGACGCATTGGTAATGTAACTGTTATGTCATGTAAACATTTTTTATAATAAAAAAAATAATAAAAATAAAAAAAATCGAACCACTATCAATGAATTCTTCTTATGTAACGTAATATGTATGGTAGCCCCAGTATACTAGCTTGGCATCTATCTCCTGAGCAACGCCTCCCTCATCCTCCTGTTCATCACCAAGCTCCTCTCCTCCTCACAGTGCATGGCGTCCTTCGCAGCTCGCACTAGGTTGGCTACATATGTATCTACTCACCTGGCATCTATCTCCTGAGCGATGCCTCCCACCATCCTCCGGTTCAGCACCAAGCTCCTCTCCTCCTCACAGTGCATGGCGTCCTTCGCAGCTCGCACTAGGTTGGCTACATATGTATCTACTCACCTGGCATCTATCTCCTGAGCGATTCCTCCCACCATCCTCCGGTTCAGCACCAAGCTCCTCTCCTCCTCACAGTGCATGGCGTCCGTCGCAGCTCGCACTAGGTTGGCTACATATGTATCTACTCACCTGGCATCTATCTCCTGAGCGATGCCTCCCACCATCCTCCTGTTCAGCACCAAGCTCCTCTCCTCCTCACAGTGCATGGTGTCCTTCGCAGCTCGCACTAGGTTGGCTACATATGTATCTACTCACCTGGCATCTATCTCCTGAGCGATGCCTCCCACCATCCTCCGGTTCAGCACCAAGCTCCTCTCCTCCTCACAGTGCATGGCGTCCCTGGCAGCTCTGACCAGGTTGTCTGTGGAGCGGATGACTTCAGCACCAGCGGCTTGGAGACGGCGAGTGGATTCTGATGACGGATCCGCTTTCACCTGGTGGATTGAAGAATGAAATTGAAGGTCATGAAGAGTATTACACTGGTAAGACATATTCAATGTGATAGCTAGAAATGTAGAAATAGTAGTTTGCCTTGAGACTTACTTGTAGAACGTGTGACTAATAAAATATCCATACTTTAATGCAAACGAGATGACCAGTATAATAAACCCATGATATAATTGCTTTTAGGTAATTTAGCCCTTGATCTATTGCTTATATTTTAATATAAAAAAAATACTGTAAGTAGGTATAATCGTACCAAATTTAATAAAGATTGGAAAAACAATTAGAAATCGCTGAATAAATTATATCAAACAGCAGAGGTGCTGCTAGCCAGCTGACACGTGTGTTCCAAGTGAATGTAAACTTCGCCTCGCTCGTTTCATAATAGAACAATCGTATTCTGAAGAAAATAATATTTACTTAAAGTACCATTTTAAATTGAGCAAAGTAATTTGACGTATATCAGGAGTTGTCAGATTACTTAACTCAATGAAATATACTACTTTATTTACACCAATATCATTAATCCTCTTCTACGTTCGGAAACCGATTGGAAACCACCATTATTGCAAGCAGTAATGTAACAAAGTGTATCATCTGTACCAGCGTTGTAAAATGTATGAAAATTCATAACCACATCAATTTTGGTAACGTAATGAAAATCCAGCCCTCCTCCCCGACCGCGGTTGTCCTCCTCCCCGACCGTTCGCACAATCGAGTTGGCCATGGCGATGCAATGGCAGTCATTCTAATGGTTTCCGAACATGTTATTTAGGATTTATAATATGTGTGTAGATAAAGCAGTGTATGCAACTGTACTTAATTAGACCCTTATTACGTAACAGTTACATAATAGTAGTTTATGTAACTGTTACGTAATAAGGGTCCTTAAAACATGAGTGTGGTTTTATGAAACGAGCCGTAGGTGAGTTTCATAATAAGATCACACGAGTGTTTTAAGGCCTAATTACGTACAGTTGCATACACTGCTTTATCTACACTCATATTATTTATCCTAAATGCCGTATTCGGAAACCATAGAATGGCCGCCATTGCACCGCCATGGCCAACTCGATTGTGTCGGCGGTCGCGCGGGAGCGTGCTACACCTGCACCTGCACCTGCATTATGTTATCAAAACTCATAACACATCAATGTCTGAGCATGTAAAGTTAAAATTACGTTACTGCCACAGATAAAAAGCTTATCATAGTAAAATCGGTTGTGGTAATGCTAGCCATTGCCTACCGTTTTTGAACACGTTTTAGAGAACTTACAGTGTGAGTGTAGATAAACTACTATTAGGGGTATAAGTCAACGTCATAACCGCACCTTACAAGCCACCAACAGCTGAGCCGTAGACGACGCCACCTGGCGGGCACTCGAGATGAGCCTCTCCTCGGAGCCTGCGCCCTGGACCAGGGCGTTGGCGGCCTCCACCAGCGAGTGCGCCGCTGCAGCCACGAGACGAGCCGCGGAGATCAGACCCTCGGACCACTGGCCGTCGTCGGAGGAGGAGGTGGGTCGGCGAGCCACCTTGCCCTGCAAAAAACATGTAGGTTTATAAATGAAGCAATGTTGGGTACCATAAATTAACCGCCTTATTCATCCTAACGTCTGACAAGCCTTATAAATACACCTAGATATTTTTCTAGCACGAACGAATTGTTGTCAAAATAAAACCATCGACAATCCTGTTATCGATCAGTATACTTCAAAATGGGTTTGGAAAAAACTACATGTTGTGACATTCTGCGTCAATTTGAAAGACAATTTCGGTGTGTGTGTGTGTGTGTGTGTGTGTGTGTGTGTGTGTGTGTGTGTGTGCGCGCGTGCGTGCGTGTGCGTGTGTGCGTGTGTGTGTGTGTGTGTTATGAAGCGACTTATAGGATAATTAATTCAGTGACACGGAGAAAGAAAGTTACGAAAGTATTACAAATTATTTTCTGAAGTATGTAAAATATAAATAAATTGATAGTTTTGTTATTTTTATCTTTTTTCTACCGCACCTTATTACCCTATATATATATTTGTCTTTGTATTACCTCTATGACGTTGAAGTGGTACTTATCGATAACAGGACTGTCGATGTTTTTATTTTGTCAATCACTTACAAAAAGTCATTCGTGCTAGAAAAATATCTAGGTGTACTTATTAAACTAATAATAGCTTGTCTTTATTTATCATTTTGACAGTTGTATCGGTTAGAAATTAACAAAACATAAATTAACTCTCAAAGCTAGTATCTCTATAGTTGAAACACGCGTACCCCCAAGAAGGACAGAATACACGCAACGCGACTAATTTGGAAACGCATTTCAAGATTGCTGATAAATAGCATACCGTAGCTAGCCTACATAATTTAGTCGGTTTCTTTGTTCCCCCTCAAAAAGCAGTGGAGGGACCCAACGTTATTGTACTTAGGGCATTTTGGAAGTAAGCAATAATCACAATGTGATACTATGACAAGGACCAACGATAATGGCGCCTTTTCTGTCATACATATTGAAACTATAAAATATAACGGTTATACTCACGTCACTTTAGTCACTAAAGTTAAGTTATGTCGCGCGAAGTGACTAAAGTTATATTTTATAGTGATAGTATGTCTCACGAAATTTTAAATTAAATACATATTGAAAGTTTAATAAGACCATCCCGCTCAATCTTGGTATTATTAATACCATGACAGGTCTATGGCTAGTATGTCTGTGAGTTAACTAAATAAAGCTTGTATTCAAAACGTTTATAAGGGGATTAGATTGTATTCGCACCACATGGGAATGTTGAGCCACTTGTCATATGAGTTCGGCCAAAGTCGTATTAGCAGAGTTTTCCCGACGCCTTCCTCGTATGAATCCAGACTACGATTTGCATTATACGGCTAAATTAAGAACAGTGACAAGTGGTTTAGCTTTCCCGTAAGGTGACTGTACCTACGTAATGTTAAATTAGCAATAACAAGGGGCCTATTTAATAAAGCGGAAGTTTCTTTCCAACCTTATGAAGTAGAAAGAGACTACCGCTTGTAAATTGTCACTTATAGATTTTTTTTTTAATACTACAACGGCGGCAAACAAGCATACGGCCCGCCTGATGGTAAGCAGCTACCGTGACCTATGAACGCCGGCAACTCCAAAGGAGTCACATGCGCGTTGACGACCCTTTACAAAAAGGAGGATTCACTGTGGCTAAAGGAACAAGAAGGTCCCTCATCGTCAACACACTGGGTCCTCTTTGAGCTCTTTGGCAACCTTACTCACCAGCAGGAACACAACACTAGGAACAGTAGGATCTAGTGCTATTTGGCTGTGGTTTTCTGTAAGGTGGAGGTACTTCCCCAGTTGGGCTCTGCTCCAGATTTGAGCGAGATGACATTCGCTGTGCCCATACCTCTCTTTTTGGCGTAGTTTAAGGACATACCCAAGTCCGGACGTAGTTTAAGGACATATCCCGGATCCGGGTCGGGTAGATTTATTGAATTGGCCAAAGGTATAAAATAGTAATCTATTTTATACCTTTGGCCAATTTAATAACTCGGATATGTCGTTACATTAGTAACGATGCGCCTGGGTAGTGTAGTGGGCAGGTGCACAGAATACGCACCTGGTCGATGAGCTCGCGCTGCGCGGCCGAGGCGGCGCGCACGAGCGCCGACGTGGCCGTGATGATGGACTTGGCAGCCTCCAGGATCATCTCGTCGAAGTTCAGGCTCTCGTCCGCCTCCTGGTGAAAGGTCACGGGTCAGTTCGCTGCTAAGATCATGTATAAAGCGATCCAGATAATCTGGAGAAGCTTATTGTTGCCGTCCAAGTGGAAGAAGCCTGCCAAGCAAACGTGCAGACATCTATCCGAAAAGCTAGATAGAAGATAGAACCGTATGGAAAGCTTTCGTGAAAAAAACGGTTGTCTGTAAAGTCGGTTTACTGACGATAGTTGAACGTGACAACGTCATAAGAAAATACTTATGGAATGGTTGCATTTATCAAAAGAAAAATTTAATTTCACTGCACTTCATACTTGACGAAAACATGTAAATGTATTATTGTATAGCAGCTGTCAACGCGGACGCATCGCTCACTCAAGTAGGAGAGAGACAGATGTCGAACGCTGCCGAACGCGTAGGCCGATTGTGCCTCTTTGTCGCTCGTTCCGCGCTCTCGCTTGCACTTCAAGCCTTAAATGGAACGCCTCAGAGCGATGTAACGCCGCATGAGTCATCCATCCTCCATCGAATTATAAGACGTTGTCACGTCAAAAGTTACCGACGATTGCTGTCGCGACCCTCAGTCATGAGGAAACGAGAATGAAGAGAAGAGACAAATTGCATGAACACATTACGGATGAATTCATTCATAAATTGTCCATGCAATTTTGAATTTGGGTGTACACATATTTATGGACAATACATGGCATCGATGCTTTAGGAATTTAGCTGAACCATCACTCTACTGAACTAAAATACAGCTGAAAACATTATTTTAATTTAAAAAGATAATCTATGATATTCACCCGCCAGCGAGACAAAACACACATTTTAAGTTATAACGTAAATTTCACTTTCATAAATTATAACAAAGTTCAAAAATGCAAGTTTAATGTTTAACTAAAGGTTAAAAGGTTAATATCCTCTCACAATACAGGGTGTAACAAAAATGCTGTTTTAAGGGCATAATTGGCATCGTATTTAATTAAGAAAAAATAGTAAAAAAAATTGGTTTTGTATGGAGGATTGGCCGGCTGGAGCGACGCGTACCATACAAAAAAAAAAATTTTTTCGCGTCCAAACAATTTTTCTCCTAATTTTTAGGGTTCCGTAGCCAAATGGCAAAAAACGGAACCCTTGTGGATTCGTCATGTCTGTCTTTCTGTCCGTCCGTATGTCACAGCCATTTTACTCGGAAACTATACGACGGATCTGAATAAAATTTACACATAAGGTGTATTTTGTATGCCGCTACTTAGTTATGGAGTTAAATTTGAAAAAAAAAAAAAAAATTTTTAGGGGGGCGCTCCATAGATGTATGTAACTAAATTTCAAAAAATGTTTTTTAACCAAATATCAACATGTGACACATCAATCGATAGGTCTTTAAAAATAACATTGAGGTTTATTTGACGATTTTGTGATTAAGTGAATATTTTCTGAAATGATCGCTTCGAAAGTCAGAAAAATTGTGTAGCCCCCCCGGTAACTTTTGAACCGTAAGTCCAAAAAATATGAAAAAAATTGAGGCGATGTGCCTTATCATATACTTTCTACGAAAATTATTTTGAACATTATCGGTTCAGCCATTTTTCAGTTATCTCCAAAAACTTCTTCATAGGCATCAGATACGACCTTTTGGTATTAGTTTGGTTTTTATTACATTGAAGGTACGGAACCCTCCTATGCGTGGTCCGACACGCACTTGGCCGGTTTTTTCTTACTCGCACCACGATACCAATTATGTCCTTCAACGGATCACAAGTATTTATGTTACACTCTGTATACACAAGTATTTATGTTACACTCTGTATACACAAGTAATTATGTTACACCCTGTATACACAAGTATTTATGTTACACCCTGTATACACAAGTAATTATGTTACACCCTGTATACACAAGTAATTATGTTACACCCTGTATACACAAGTATTTATGTTACACCCTGTATACACAAGTATTTATGTTACACCCTGTATACATAAATGCAACACGAAATCGTCTGAAGACGCAGAAATCTTGATTCTTCCGTTGTATTCCCCCGTCGTGTGACCAGAGTCGGTGGGTAATATGTTTGATTCCCGGGTGATTCGCAGAACAACCAAGAATATCAAACATATCTCAACGACAACTGGTATTCTTGTCTTCTTCTTCGATGTTTGCAGACGAAACTCTTACATGTATAAGTATGATATTGGAGACGTAATCAGAAATTAAATTTATTGAACTATAATATTCGATATTTCCTTTATTTTATGAGAAACGGCGCCGAGAAACCTAACGTTTAGGGCAACTAAATTTATTTATTTATTTTTGTTTAAGCCTTTTTTAGGGTTTCGTAGCTCGAAAGGAAAAAAACGGAACCCTTATAGGATCACTTTGTTGTCCGTCCGTCTGTCAAGACCCTTTTTCTCAGGAACGCGTGGAGGTATCAAGCTGAAATTTATATCAAATACTCAGTTCTACTGTCCCTTGGAGCTGTGAAAAAATCAAACTTCTAACCCAACGCAATCAAAAGATACAGCCGTTTATGCCGCAAATTTTCGAAACTCGCAAGGGAATTAAAACCTACAGGGTACTTCCAATGAACTCAGAATCTTGAAATTTGGTACGAAGCAACGTCTTATACCTAATATAGCACAGATAAAGGAAAAATTGCAAAAACCGTAAATTTTTAGTTACATCATATAATAAAAATATTTTTAATAATTTTAAAGTTACTACCCCTATCCTCATGAACGCGTAGAGGTATTAAATTAAAATGCATATCAAACACTCAGGTCTATAATACCTTTAAGCTGTACAGGTTTGTGCGGAACCCTCGGTGCGCGAGTCCGATTCGCACATGGCCTTTTTACAAACTTATTTATTATGTTTTCCGTTTATTGTTTTTTTTTCTCGTCCCTCGTATAAAAAAAAATTAAAAACTTAATTTTCCTTTCCATAATTTGACCGGGAACATGGTTGATAAGATATTCTCTTAACTCATTATTTTTTGTTAATTCTGATCACGTCTCACATGTAATCCTGACATTATATTCAAATATAATACTTAATAATAAGTTTTTTTCTACAAAATGATCAACTTAAACATAGTTTTAGATCTGATATAGGTTAAATCGCCAGTAACTGGCCACCTTCCGATAACTGGCCCCCTCATACTAAAAATGAACTCTATTCACCTGCAAACAGAATTCATTTTAGTATAACTTGCCCAGTTATTGAAGGGTGGCCAGTAATTAAAACCTTCACAATTTTAAAATCCACGCCGCAGGCTTCGCCAGGTAGATACAAAAACAGGTCAACCACAGGCTTCTTCACATAACAATAGTATAGTATAGATATAACACTTTATTTCAAAGGCTGAAATTTTACAATTAATTATAAAACATACTAATAATAAATCTTAAAATTAAACTAACTATAAATAAAACTACTTAAAAATAATAAATTAAAAATTTAACTGTAAATTTGGCCCTCTCGGTAAGGTGCCCATCACGCAAGCGGCATTTCCGCGCTGAATTGCGATAGCAGATATCGTATTGTGACCGACCTGCACTGTCATGGTCTTCCTCGGGCGCAGCGACTCGAGCTTCTTGGCGGCCGCGTCGATGGAGGCCGCCGCGCCCAGCAGCTCGTGCTCCGCGATGATGGTGGGGTCGTCGGGGTCCACCCAGTCAGAACCTGAGCAAAAATTACATTTTCTCAAACATGCAATGAAATATTCTCTTTACGTTCCTTATAATAGACTCTGAAGTATCCTTTTTCGGGCGCAGCATCTCGAGGCGGCCTGAAATGGGATTTCATACAACTTTTCAGGCCTAGGCCTGCAAAGTAACTTTTTTTTTTTGTTTCAACGTCTAACCTCATTCAGACAGCGTCAAAGATGGCGGCAGGTTTTACGAACAGCTGATTTTAACTTTTTAAGTTTTACTTCATGGTCGCTTTTTAGATTGAATAAAACATTGTCCTTTTGGTTTTTTATTTTATTTTATTTCATTGCATGTTTGAGAAAAGCACTATACATGCCTCGGCGTGAAAACGGATTCCCGGCCGCTGATGTAATGTACTATTTCACCTCAGCAGCTTGAACAAGCCTACTTCCCTGCGAAAAAACAGTGACGAAAGTCGCACTTTGAGCGAGACAAAGTAGCTTTTTAATTTAGTGAAGTCCACGAACTGCCACTTCATACTTCGGGGTCTATTACAAATTCGAAATACATATTTTTAACCTTTAAAATGTTCTCACTACTGAGGTGTAAAGTTGTATGTGTCACACGAGAGCAAAGTTATTTTACATCTCGCGTTTTTGAGTCCCTCGCTACGCTCAAGATCTTTCGCTTACTCGGGACTCAAAATCAACACTCGCAAGAAAAACCAACTTTCCTCTCTTGTTGCACAAATAACTATTTTTAACCGACTTCAAGATTTTGAAGGAGGAGGTTATCAATTCGTCGGCATCTTTGTTTTTGCAAATTTTTTTATAGTTTTTTTATGTATGTTCACCGATTATTCGAAGACGGCTGGACCGACCTACAGTGATTTGAGTGTTTCTTACAGCAGCTCGAGCATTTGTTTTGGAGAGGTGGGGGCTACTTAGCATCACTTCACACGAACTTCACTTGAAGTCGGTTCTTTTTTGTTTAAAATAATTATTGCAATTTTTTTATCCATCCGAGCGAGCTTGTGAGCGAGGATTTATATAAAGTCAAGTGTAAAATGGGTTTTATGGATGAGTTTTTCACTCTACTTTTCATTTCGATTGCGAGGAAATTATTTATCGTTAATCGTTAAACAATTATTTAATTATAGAAACGACGAAATTCAAATAATTAAGCAATAATATAATAAAACAACAAGTTTCAGTATTCTACGAAATTTTACTGCTCAATTAAATTGACAAAATATATTTTGAATGTGTTTGGCTGTTGTATCTTAGTTTTAGAAGAAAATTTTACTTTATGCACTAGAGCTTAAATAGTACATTACTTACCAAGGACTGTAAAAGAAAGAAAGCCCGAAATCGCAGGTATTTGTGGCCCGAGCCGCAGGCGAGGGTTGTAAATATGCGATGGAGGGCTTTCTTTTTTACTGCCTGTGGTCAGTACACAATTTTACGTCCATTCCTGACCATAATGCGAGTTTTACCGTACGCGTAGCGTGCGGCAAAACTCGCATTATGGCCAGGTGTGACGTAAAAGATATTTTATGTCGTCCACGCACGACTTTAAGTCGAACTTTACTTGCATGAGAAGTGAAAATGGAATGATACCTTTAAGTAGATCAGCTGCAGCGATAATGTCAGCGACGGCGGCGGCGACTTGTCGCGACAGGTCGGGCAGCTGCCGCTTGTCGCCGCCGCTCAGCACCGCCTGCAGCAGCGCGCGGTACGCCCGCGCCGCGCCGCGACCCGCCTCCAGCGTGCGCATGCGCAACTCCTCCGTTTCTGCCGTGAATGCGGCCGCCTGGAAATAGTTTTTTGTTATGCAAGGCTGCAAAGTGATAATTTGGCGCGAGTGTTGAAATTGAAAGCTGAGCGTAGCGAGGCTTTCAAGACACGAGACGCCAAATAATTTTGCAGCCGTGCGGAACATACAACTTTTCACCTCACTACAGCGAGGAAAATGCGAGATGCAAGAAAAACAATAAAAATAATCATATTTAATTCCAAATTACTTTTGCACGCTAGCGGATAAAATAGACTTTGGCACGCAGATTTTGCGCTATGTACTGAAGTTTCTGAGCAAGTGAGGTGAAAAAGGAATTAGTTAGAAACGCTGTTGATTATCATCAACATTGCAGCCTTGTATCGCCGACTGCTGAGCAGAGGCCAGGTGTACGCCACTTGTCCCGGTCCTGATTTGTGGCATCACCACGGATGTCTGGCATCTTCTTTTAATTACGGTCTTCTACTGTGGGGTAATTCTGTTGAAGTTCAGAGTTTTTATGATCCAGAAAGACTGTGTGCGAGCAGTGGCTGCCGCTATATGATGACAGATGCACCTCTTTTCCACAAGTTCGATATTCTCCCCTAGCTTCTATGTATATTTTAAAAATATGTCTTTTTACATGACACCACCCAGAGTATTTTATAAAAATTTATAAATTCCTACATGTTGATTTTGTGTCGACTGAATACTGTATCTCAAACTAATCTATAAGACCTAATTGTAAGTATTCATGCAAATTCATATTTCTATTCTGAGCTAACCTCATCCGAAAGTGATTTCACACACACAACTTTCCGAATGTCGTTTATCCATCGAGCTAACGGACGCTAGGGGCTTCTTTCATTTGAAACTGGCCCCCACTACAACGTTATAGCGTCCACCTGCCATCACTACCTGGCGACATGTCCCGTTGAACTCCATTTTCATACCATGACGCATCAAGTTATAAAATTTAAACCTGTTTTGTGAGCCCGCTAGCTCTAGTCCCAATGACAACATCATAACTACATAGTTTAAAACAAAGTCGCTATCCGCTATCTGACCCTATGTGTGCTTATATCTTTAAAACCACGCAACGGATTTTAATGCGGTTTTAAAAAAAATATCTATGACACAAAAAAACTAAACGAAAATCGGATCATCCGTTTGGGAGCTACGATACCACAGACAGACACGTTAAACTTACAACACCCCTCTCTTTTTACGTCGGGGGTTAAAAATAGATAGAGCAAGAGGAAGGTTTATATGGATAATATAATACACGCATAATGTAGTAGAGAAACACAGATAATTTTAGAGGTTTCTAATGTGATGTCGTAAATAAACACATTTTTTGCGCTTACATTGCAAACGCTGGCTGAACCCTACGAGATAGATCAAAATAATGTACTACAGTATTGTACACATTAAAAAGTAAAACAATAAAGTGTTAAGTACCTTGCAAGCAGCCAGCAGGTCCACGACCGTCTTCCGACCCAGGTTGGCGGCCGCCGTGAGCTCGTCCTGCTTGTTGGTGTTCCCGGCCGACACGGCCTTGGCCGTGCTCACCGTCATCTGCCGCGTGCAGCGGATCAGCTCCTCGGGCGTGGCCGTGCTCTTCGGCGGCGTGGGGTTCATCAGGATCTGTACGAGTTTTCATTGATACAGCGTTACATAATGATTAATTAACGCTGTCAAATGTAAAAAATACAGACTAAAATCCTAAAAATGGAGTTACAGTTTGGTGCCGTGACCAGAATGAAGTTTCACAGCTAGAAAGTCTAATTCTACATCGAACGAATTTATTTCATGTATGGTATCAATCGATTAGTTTTGTTGTGAGGATCAAATGTCTATATGCGGCCAATTGCGTTAAAGCAACACAAAAATCAGAAATGAGACTTTAAGTCCGAGATTTGCATTTGTTTCTCAAAACGCTCCTAACAAAATGACGTGCAACAGTGACGTCACGATCACATAGTCGCCCTGTTTAAAGTATGGAAAAAATATGAAATTGCTATTTTTACAGTGAATACTAATACTATCTATACAATTTATTTTACAGTAAAATGTTAAAAATCGAATGGTATCATTGTTTTTTTTAAATTTCGCACTTTAAAAAACGTAAAATTTAGAAATTTTGCAGCTTGATATCTTTGAGCCATTTCAATAGAATTTATAAATTTTCACTTTAGTTGGATATATTGATCATTTTGCATCCTATCAACTAAATTTTATTGCATAATTCGACATGTGTCATCATGCCTATTGTAATTTTAATTAGCGCTGCACCTACAGTTACAAATTCAATTATGCTTTCGGGTGTTTTAAAGGAATCCAAGGTCCCACATTACGTACCAAACTTGTTTCATGTAATTCTTACGGGATCATTTCGGTCTTCAAATACTGTTAAGCGCCTAACTAAATATATGTAATATACACAAGAAAAACTGACCGAGGCCTTTGGTGCCTACATACATTATTTACTTATGTATGTATTGTATGTCCAGCCCTGATACATATTAGACACAGATGTAATAAAGAACGGGACACAATCAACCCAAAATAATGGCCCCACAACAGTGTTCTAAGAACGACTCGTACATCAGTTAGTCGGTCAGTTTTATTAGACTTTGATCAGTAAAAAGACTGACCGGTTAAAAATTTTCACGAGCTATATTTTTGGTAAATTTGGGACTGTACCTATATTCTAACTCAATGACATTAGTTTCTACTTAAAAAAAACCTATCAAAATGTTTAATAATAGTACCTATATTACGCACCCAGGGTGGTAAAATAAAGCGGGTATTTCACATTCGGTTCGGGTCACAAAAAAGTGATCTGAGGCGTTCTCGCCAGTGATACGTACACAATTTTACGTCTTCTCCTGGGTGTTAAGTGCGATTTGCAGTTACACGCGCGGGCGGTAAATCTCACATACCGCCAGGAGTGGCAAAAGATTTGTTCTCTAGTCGTACAAACGGCAACACTCTAAACTGTAACTTATTACAAAAGGCAATAAGGTCCACCAATGGTCAGTTAACAGTGTGGCGATGGTACTGTTAAACGCGTTTACCTCAATCTCCTGGGAGATGGCCTCGATGGTGCTCTCCAGCGCCCGCGTGCCGCGCGTGTGCTCGTCCTCCACCGCCTTCACGGTCTTCAGCAGTGACGTCACGTTCGTCACCATCACCTGGGGAAACGGAGCTTTTTACTAAACACACTCACAGATAAGATGCCTTGATTTGTACGTGATTGAGCTTGAATACTTAAATGGGTGTTGATAGAAAAAGGTACGCATCTACCTTATTCCGTAACTTTTTGAGATTTAAAATATTCATACAATATTTTTATTCAAATCCAGAAAGAAACCATTATGTCTGATGTGAATAAAAGCATGTCTTTATATTTGAAATGTCTAAAAAATACGAAATTAGGTAACAACCCTGTACCTTTTTCAGCCCTATTATGAGTAACTTGTTTTATGTTTATAAATCGGTATATAATTATTATTTATGTAATGTGACAAAGTTACTTTTCTTTTACTAAGCACACGACAAATCAAGGCAGTTTCACCCAAATGAAAATGGGAAGCAATGACGTCAAATTTTATACCTATTTTATATCCCAATGTTGCCTGCTCAATATTAATATTCAAAGCTTAGGGTTGCCAGCTAAGTTTAGGATGATAAAATTGATTAAACAAGTAAAGCACCATGCCATAGCGGAAACCCATAAGCTTTCGACACCGTGAGATAAATACATACATATAATAGACGAAGCTCACGTCAATATTGGACTTTTATTGCTAGTGGAATAATGAAAGCTTGTGGTTTTTAGTTATTCACTGGTTGGCCATTCAACGACGAAGACAACCCTAATCATATTTATTTTAAATACCAAAAATTGTAACACTAAAATATCTCATTAAAATTTCAAGGACAAAATTGCCAGGGTCGCCATGCATCGTCGTTGATTGGGGTATGGATGTCAAGCGGAACTTCCAATACCATGAGATGATTGAAATGTGTTTAGTAATTAATTCAGTCCTGAAAAACTAACGGCGCATACAGTACGATGGCTCCATGATTGGAGTACGCCCTTACCCCGCTTGGTAGAAAATTTCATACCATACCCTGATTTATGTACAAGGATGATAAAATTGATCAAAAATATATAATAACTAAATCATTTACGTATCTCAAATAGCTGTACCATAAGTCAACTGAAATAGGTCAGAATTTAACCAAAGAGCATGAAGTTTTCCAGATATCTTTGGACTATTCTGCGTTCATACTTGTACAGAATTACCCAACAGGGTAAGGAGCAATGAGCGTGCTATGCAAGGTAACGCTCTTACCCCACGAGCTAGGGAAGCATGCCACACCAAACAAGACTAAACACATTTCTAGATGACACAAGATCTGAAAATGACAAGAAGAGAGGTGATAGCACGTGTCCGAAACACAAATTTATAAATGCACAGTTTTTTTTGTAGAATCTAGTTTTAAAAAAGTTTTTTTATCTGTCGCAACTACAAAAGGGTGACATGACTTAAAAATAATATAGATTCTTTAGATATAGATTTACTAAAGGAAATTGCTAAGTATAGAGAAATCGGGATAAACTGTTTAATGATAAATGTTTGTTTTGTTCTTGTAAACACTGGCCTCAATTTCTCTGCTTTGCCTTAAGTTTGACTGGTAGAGAATATCTCTTGGCATTAAGTCCGCCTTTTTTACATCAAGATTTTATTTTGTGCAATAAAGTTTAAATAAATAAATAAAAAAATGTGTATCAAGATACATTTGATAAATAAGTGAACGGAGATTTTTTTACCGATATTTTTGCTGATGCTAAATATTTTTAAAGGAAATTTGAAGACAAGATTGAATTGAATATGAATTACGAATCTATTATTATCAAAATTTGTAAAACGAAAATTCTATATTTGAGTAAGCCAGCGCGACCATGTATTTTACATATTGATCTATGTTTCGGACACAAGCTTAACAAATATTACAGCACGACACTGATGCCCGGCGTCATGCGGCGCGTTAGTCGTGCGACAGGCTTGACTCTGACCGATTCTCTGTTATCCGTGGCCACATCCTCAGACTCCGTGAACGACTGCCTCTTCACACCGTCCAGCATCTTCAACTGTTCCTCCATCCTGCTACTTGGTTTCCTTAGACTATTCCTGTATTTTACTACGGCTCGAATCCTTTTTAATTCCTCGTTAGAAGTGTCATGTTTGTTTAAAATGTCTTCGTAGAAATTCCACCAATTATCGATGGAGCCAAATTGGTGTTCTCTATTTTTGAGGATGTCCTCGTAAATCGACCACCAGTTGTTGGCGTAGTATTCTTCAGGATATGTTCTGGTGAGGTCGAAGATTTCTAGACGGTTTTGTGAATTATTGCTGTGGTTTTTGGAGCGTTTTAGAGAGTCTCCATTTGTGATTATAGTGCTGCCGTAGTGGTTAATGTTTTTGGTTAAATTCTGACTGGAATGAATATTTAAAATGACGTTTCTATGGAAAGTTGGCGGAGCTGATCGAGTTTCTTCTCTACACAAGCTAGGTGCCCTATCGTCTCTTCTAATATTCTCTTTATCATCGGTTTCTTTTTTATATTTGCGGATAATTTCTTTGTAATATCTTTCTAACAGGCAGAGCTCCTCATACGTATATTTGGATATATCAATTTGCGTATAAATATTTACTATATCTTGAATGTGTACTTTCTTTTTACGTCCTTCAATTTGTATGTTAGAAAGAGCCTTTAGCTGTTCTATTAATGGATCAAAACCTTTATAAATGAAATCTTTCTTAGCAAACTCAATGAGTTTCAATACCATATCTTCATATTTCTTATCATATTCCAAATCTTTATTTACAGCTTTCGAGTTATCGACATCATCGATAAACGTCTGTAACGTTTTTTTCTCGTTCTCATACTTGTCTATCTCATTCTGGAATTCGCCTAGCACTAGCTCATGTCCGCTGAATCTTTCCAATTCCTTCCTTGTTTCTTCCATCTTGTCCAAATTCTTTTTAGCTATAGCCTTCCACCATTCAGAATCATCGTTTAACATCTTTTGGAATATAACTTGGACATCTTTAGCAACGATTTCTGGAGCTACTGTAATTTCTGTAAAACTTTTTTGTTTTTCCGGACTAGGACTTGTAACTTCCAAGCTTTTTTCCGGACTAGGGCTTTTACCATTCAAATTGACTGGTTTAACTTTCGTAACCTTAAATATTGGACTCTTCAATCTCTCCCCCACTTTATTGGACCTAGGGAAAGTCTGTATAGATCTAATAGTTTTCGTGACTTCTTTAACATCTTCTACTTCAGAGTCCATATCCTCAATAACTTGGGATAGCCTCTTCATTTCTTTATCCAGATCATCATTCGCTTTCAATCTCTGAATCACAGCTCTCTTACGCTTAGTCTCCGCTCTTTCATTGTATTTTACAAACAAATCTACCAAGGTCTTAACTTCACCAAGAAGGATATTTTCTCCATACTTCAACACTCTCCAGTCCATATCTAGCAAGCTATTTTTCGCCGCCAAATTGTATCTGATATTAAGATCATCATCGACTTTTCTTTTCTCTGGGTTTTTCATTAATCTTTCTATGTAGGCAATGATTTCCTCGCAGTTATCATGGAAGACGGATGGGGATACGTCATCGTCTTGGCTGGAATAGTCTAGTAGCTTGACGAGTTCGTCCTCTTGGTCGGATTGGAAGAGATCGGTTTCGGAGTCGGCCGAGTTGTAGTCGCGGCGGCGCGGGGCGGGGAGGCTCCGACGCTTGTCCGTCAGCCGCTATTGGAAATAATACGTTAGGGCTGCTTTGGACAGGACACAACTGTGAAAGATTTGTTAGACCTTTGGTGCCACCACTTTTACTTGGTCATGTAAGTCTGCGATCAAGATCGTAGTTTTCGTAGTACAATTAGGTTTAAAATTTTAGACAGCGTTGACACCAAGATCGCTTCCGAATATGTAGGATCTGTCTCACTATGACAGTTCTCTGTCCCGCTTCAAAAAGTCCAATATTGACACAGACAACACACACATTAACCCAGAATATATACAAAACAACACAACCATGTTTAATGTTAATACCTGATACAACTTACGTGACACCTTACTTAATCGTCAGGAATCGAACCTCATAATTTTGCAATTATTTGGGAGTAAGAAAGCAAAATAGTAAGTAATAAAATAATGTGATAAGTATAAAACGCACCCTCTACCCTCTTTGAAGAACAGCGAATTTTCAAAACCAATATGATATATCAGCTCCGTGTTTTTCAAAACGTTTAGTATGCTATGTATAATGTATGCTATAAACTCTGCCTCTGTAGAGGTTAAAGGCACACTTATTTTAACGGGATGTTTGAGCCGCTCGCAATCGGGATGTTTGACTTGCTCGCCGCCGCTCTGCTCTACACAGGGTTCTGTAGCTCTGCTGAGCGACTCATCTCAATCATGACTCACTGTTTCACCACATCGCTGTCACATACTCTGTCTCTACTACTTACTTTAGTGATGTGTTTGAGCCGCTCGCAGTCAGGATGTTTCAAGTACTTGCCGCTGTAGGAGCGGCTGTGAGGTCCCGTAACGTACGAAAACTTGAATATACTGCCACACACTCCACCTCAACAGTCTTGACTGCCACAACAGCCAGCGTACCTTAGCCGCTCGAAGTCAGGATGCTTAACCTGCTTGCCGCTGTAATAGCAGCTGCGAGGTCCCGTAACGTACGAAACATACTCCAGCTCAACAGTCGTGACTGCCACAATGAGCAGCGTACCTTGGCGGCGTGCTTGAGCCGCTCGCAGTCGGGATGCTTGAGCTGCTTGCCGCTGGCGGCCGTGGTGGCGGCGGCCAGGTCCCGCAGCGCGGCGCACACGTCGCGCGCGGCGTGCAGCAGCAGCACCTGCGGCTCGGGGGAGTGGGAGCCCAGCGACATGGCGCCTTGTTTCACCACTTCGCATAGTTGCACTGTGGGAGAAGTAGAAGTAGTAAAACACTTTACGTCACACCTGGCCATAATGTAAGTTTTGTCGCACGCTACGCGTACGGTAAAACTCGCATTATGGCCAGGTGGAGACGTAAAATTGTGTACCAACCACGGGCAGTAAAAAAGAAAGCCCTCTATCGCATATTTACAACCCTCACCTGACCAGCGATTTCGGGCTTTCTTTCTTTTACAGTCCTTGGTAAGTAATGTACTATTATCTACACCAATATCATAAATCCTCTATTCCGTGTTCGGAAACCGTATGTAATTACCATCATTACTGCAACCAGTAACGTAATATAAGCGACAGTGTGGTTAAAACGTATGAAAATTCATTATCTACGGTAAAATATGCCCTCCTCTCAGACTTGTGGCACGCGCCCGCCCGCCCGACCGCCGGCACAATCGAGTTGGTGATGGCGGTGCAATGGCGATCATTCTAATGGTTTCCGAAAACTGCATTTAGGATTTATAATATGTGTATAGATAAAGCAGTGCAACTGTACGTAATTAGGCCTTATTACGTAACAGTTACATAAACTACTATTATTGTAAAAGAAAACAGTACGAAAGACATATAACACAACATATACGTATATGTTATATATACAAAGGCCAACTTATCCATTTAAGGGATTTCTTCCAAAAATCAAATGTCAGGAATTTGGAAGTGATAGGTTACCATGGAATTATTAGTATTAGTCCGCCTCGAACTAAGAACTCGCGATTTATTTGCAAACGAGATGGTCAATATAACAAGACCCTTTTGATGTATTTTTCTCGCCTTCTAGCTCCACAACCCCTTGATCGATCCTGCTCATATACGAACTCTCAAATTATATGTATCTCTGCTACAACTCCATCAAATTTCATGAATATCAGAAAGACGTTACTAAAGTTATCGCGGAACAAACCCTCAAAATCAAAAAGCCATCGAAATGCCGAGACGTCCCAGTAGCCGAAGTTCTTTGTAAGAACTTCATTTCGCTTACGCTCTGCTCGTTCGATAACTCTTGAAAGAATTGAATCTTCAACGCAATTTTTAACTAGTGAAATGTTTTTTTTTTAATATATGCTGAATTTGATTTGAATAGATGGACAGACGTACAAAAGCAGAGCATTTTAAAATGATGAAAAATTTAATTAGGACTAGTAGTCCGCCTCGAACTCAGAACTCGCGATTTCCTTGCAAACGAGATGACCAATGTAACAAGACCCTTCTGAAGATTTTTTTTCGCCTTCTAGCTCCACAACCCGTTGAACGATCCTGCTCATATACGAACTCACAAATTATATGTATCTCTGCTACAACTCCATCAAATTTCATAAAGATTAGAAAAACGTTACTAAAGTTATCGCGGAACAAACTCTCAAAATCAAAAAGCCATCGAAATGCCGAGCCGTCCCAGTAGCCGAAGCTGTTTGTAAGAACTCGCTTCGCTCGTTCGATTAAAGGAAGTGGATAAAATGGAAAGAACGACATTTTGAGAAAACTCCGACACAGAAAGTTTAGCGATTTCAAAAACTTTCTTTTAACATAACAGTCGGTAGTGGAAAAAAAAAATATTAGGAGCCTGTAATGCGCCACTGCTGAGCAAAGGCCTCCCCCGGTTTTTCCAACCCTCCCGATTCTGTACAGCATCTGGCCATTTCTTCTGCCAGATCCCCGTTTTGAGCTGGGCTGGCACTCGGTGGCGATCTTGTCCACAGCTCGCTCGGCATGCGGCAGACATGACCAGCCCAGTCCCACTTCAGCTTGGCTTTCCGAGCTACGGCGACTATTTGTGTTTTGGAGCGCAGCGTGGTGTTCCGGATACGACCCGTTCATTTTACGCCTAATATGCTGCGCTCCATGGCTCGCTGGCAAACCCCAAGTTTGGACCTCTGAGATGCTGTCAAATATCAAATCTGTGCCCCGTAGGTGAAAATTGGAAGTATGCACATGTCCATGAGCCTCAGCTTAAGTGAAAGTAGGAGAACACCGAGATTCATGGACCAGTAGCTCCTCCAGGCGTTTTCAATCCGTCTTTCGACTTCCGCCGCTTGAGTGAAAAAGTAACAGATATTCTACGAAAAATACGGTACAAATTGGAACTAAAAGTGTAAAAGGTAACGTACTTAAGAAAGTAAAAATAAGAAATAGTGACGTTACAGTTCAAGGCAATATGATTAAATCTATATATATATATATATACGTCAAGGTCCTGACTGACTGACTGACTCACTTAAATCAACGCCCAGCCCGAACCGTTGGACCTAGAGAGCTGAATTTTTCACAATAGGTTGTTTTTATAACGTTAGTATCCACTAAGAAGGGGTTTTTCTCAATTCATCCCCTAAGGGCATAAAAAGGGGTTGAAAGTTTGTATGGATGGGGTTTAAAATTTTGAGTTAGAGATTTGAAACTTCGTACGTTTACTAATAATTAAAAAACAATAAAAGTAATTTCAGCGTTTTTTAAAATTCAACCTCTTACAGGGTAAAAAAGGGGTTGAAAGTTTGTACAGCTATAAGTATAAATAGATTAAGAAGATGGTTCGGGGATTAACAAAAATTTGTTAAGAAGATATAATTGGATATGAAACTCTGTATGAGGAACCGTTTTATACGCGGACGAAGTCGCGGGCGGAAAGCTAGTAAGTAACATAAAGTTTAAATTTTTAAAAGAGAAAGACAGAAACATGTAGAAATTTCTCAACAGACAAGAGCCCAGAGCTCTTAAAAGATGATGATATTTAAATAATACATACCGATGGTAGTGACAGAGTTCTGCGCAGCATGAGCCAGTTGCTCCTGGGTGCCGGCTGCTCCTCCGACCAGGGTCTTCGTGTCCTCGACCAGGGTCTTCGCCGTCTTCAGGATGTTCTCGCGGTGGTCGGAGAACGTGTCGTTTTCCTTCTCAGAGTGGAGGGTGCCTGGTGAAAAATAAAAATTGTAATTTAAACAAAAAAGAACCGACTTCACTTAGCCTCCACCTTTCCAAAAGCAAATGCTCGAGCTGCTGTAAAAATTATTCATATCACTATAGGTGTGCCTATAATAGTTGAATAGTTCAGTTCAGTACAATGGGACCAACTGTGAAACTCTTTCAAAGACAAAAATTATTTTCCAAGTTGTTGAACAAATGTTGTCTAGTAGTTTGAGGAACTAACGTTTTAATGTTTTGCTCTTGTTACAGGCCACGCCCGGTATTTAAGGGCTGATTTGGAATTTGTCAAAATATAATAATAGCAAGTAATAGTTAAGTCGTTATAAATGACGTTTTATACTGACACAAGTCTTAGAAATAAGTAAGACGATTGGCCATGTTTTAGTACAGTAAAGTTGTGTTTGGCCTCATGCATGTTCTTCTTCGTTGTCGTTACACTCTTTACAGAGTGGTCGTGGCCATCATGTTGGATTCTGAGTGACCCGTTTCACGACTCGCCGCCACTCTTCCCGTAGAGCCGCTTTTCGGGAGCATTCGTTCAAGGTGATCGACGTGCTGGCTTTGATCTGGTCGGTCCACCTCATTGGGGACCTGCCTTTACCTCTTGCGCTTTCTACTCATCCTTGCACGTTCGGTCTCGCTGAGATACATGTCCAAAGAAGTTGAGGATCCGATCTCCATGTTAGGTTAACTCAAATAATATTCACCAGCGCTTGCAAACAGTATGGTGGTGTCCAGATCCTGTATGATAGCTGCGATGGTAGCCGCAGCGTCGATGCAGGCCTGCGTGCCGCGGGAGCCGGCTTGTAAGGCGGCCAGTACCGACACCACCTGTTGCAATACAAGTACAGTTTTACAATCATCAGACGATACCACGAGTGTCGGATATGTTTTATTTTTCTACTCCAGTTTTTTTTTTTTTTTTTTATTATGGGACTGACCAGCGATTGGCCCTAATCTCACCTGATGGAAAGTGAAGACAGGGCCTAAGATGGAGCTCACCGGTTCAGTAATAGCCTATTCACTCTTGCTTTAAAAATGCCGAGATCGTATTTATCAGGGAATACAGATGGCGGGAGCGCATTCCATTCCTTGGCAGTCCGCACCAAAAAAGATGAAGTAAATCGCTTCGTGCGCACAAAGGGAATGCTAACAACGAACGGGTGCATTTGCTCCCCGCGCCTGGTAGTCCGATGATGGAAAGGGGAAGGTGGAATCAGGCCATGAAGTTCTTGTGCGCACTCCCCAAAATGTATCCGACAGAACACCGATAGACAAGCGACTCGACGGCGATGCTCCAGGCTCTGTAATTTTGACTTGACAGCTGGGTCATCGCCAAAAAGTCTATGAGCCCGGTGCTCTACCGCATCCAGGGTCGCCAGCTGATACTTGGCGGAACCGTCCCATAGGTGGCAACAGTATTCCATACACGAACGAACCTGTGCTTTGTATAGGGTTAGAAGCTGATTCGGCGTGAAATATCGTCTCACCTTAAATAAGACACCGAGTTTTTATTTCCAGTACTTTTATTTCTCATTTATACATTCATGATGACATAGATAAGAACATGCATAATTGATCTGAAGAAAAGTTTATAATCTATTCCCCAATAACGCATTGGTGCCTACACGGCGGATCGTCTTGGCAGTAAAAACGTATTTCGTGTAAACAACACTTAACAACTAAATAAACTGCTACCGACCTAACAACCTAAATAAACGCAGCGTTCTTAAAAAAAACTTTAAAAAAATATTACAATGTTAACCAGAGACACACTTTGCTGATTTTACGTCTCCTGCTTGTTCAGAGAAAGATCTCCATCTCTCTCTACTCATTTGAGTAAAAGAGACGCAGATAATAGAATTTAGATATCAAGGTTCGCTTTAACCTCATTGAAATTTTAGTTTTACTCGTAGTTACCTATATTTCTTTGTATTTGAACTAGATTAAGATTTGTTTGAGTTAGTAATACTTGAAATTGAAATACATTCTTACAAAGGGTGAAACATAAATTATTGTCGATGAAATATCTGCAATAGCCTAAGCGGTGAGCGAGAATTTATAGTTTCTACAATTTTATATTTTATGTAAAATTTTGTATGCAGTCGTAGAAAAAGTATTGTATGCAACGTTGTATAACTAAGTCAAAATATACTCGTGGCATCTTTTTTAACAATTTTCGCCTCCGGCCTACTACTCAAATTGTTACCCACGCCACTCCTCACTTTTACTTCTCTTATACAACAGTTGCATAAAATACTAATATCATCAAATTATAAAATACAAAGAAATGAATGTACACATTTCAAGAACGATAGCTTAACTAAATGCGACAACATGTTCTTTTAAGCGAAATGTTTAACCATAAAACATACATTAATATTTTAATCGCTATTATACTACGAAAATCCTGGTCACGGCCCCAAATTGTAACGTATTTGTAACTTGCTTTTAATGTGTTTTTTCAATGTGCCTAAAATGCACTATTTTTCGGATGGATAAACGCCTCGCGTGGTGCTGTCATACGGTCTCCACTCAAGAACCAGCTTTCCCCAACGGCCATCGGTACTTCGGCATATATGGCCTGCCCACTACCACTTCAGCTTGGTAACCCTGGTTCTCTGACGAATAACCTCCTTCGTATATTAAGATAGGCAAGACGCACTATACGCACTGGTTAAAAACTTTCGTTTTTAGGCTCTGTGGTATGGGCGAGTATTGATGTTGTTATGTAACATACAGTAAACTTTGTCAGTTTCTTCATGTGAAGCTATCACTCTCGCGAGAAAGCATTTTTGCACAGCATTAACAAGAAAAGGGAAGTGTATATCAACTCGCACGGTAAGATACGGCAGGGTTCTCCGAGTTACCTTCTCGCCGACTCTCCTCGAGCAGTCGGCGACGAGCCGGCGCGCGTCGCCGCTGGAGTTGAGGCGACACGCGCCGCCCGCCTTGATCAGCTCGGCGGCCGCCTCGCCCAGCTCCACGACCGCCACACGAATGCTGTAACAAAACACGGTAGGCTGTTATTCGCAGTCAAATACTAGTTTATGTAACTGTTACGTAATAAGGCCTAATTACGTACAGTTGCATACACTGCTTTATCTACACTCATATTATTTATACTAATTGCCGTGTTCGGAAACTATAGAATGACCGCCATTGCACCATGGCCAACTCGATTGTGCCGGCGGTCGCGCGGGCGCGTGCCGTTGGTCGGGAAGGAGTACAGGATTTACATTATGTTATCAAATTCGATGTTCGGAATTTGAAACTCATAACGTATCAATATATGAGCATGTAAAGTTAAAATTACGTTACTGCCACAGATAAAAAGCTTATCATAGTAAATTCGGTTGTGGTAATGCTAGCCATTGCCTACCGTTTTTGAACACGTTTTAGAGGACTTACAATGTGAGTGTAGATAAAACATGTTATTAGTCCGAGCATCAGAATTTATTAATACTTTATTAGCCTGTTTCAGTGTCCCACTTCTGGGCAACGGCCTCCCCTTTTTTTCTCCGCACGACCCGGTCGTTTTAATTTTGTTACTCTGTGTAAAACGCGTCCAAGTCGTCCCGCCATCTCCTTTTTGGTCTGCCTGCACCCCGGCGCGCGTTACTAATGGTGAGTCGTGGGTTCCACTGGGTAACCATTTTAACTTTAGGATAATAATAACATGTTGTGATTTTTTTTCTTTGGTCAATTAATATAAAAATTAACAAAGATAAGAAAGTTTGGACTGAATTGGACACCTTCACAACAACTGACCGAAATAAGCAGAAATTTGGGATTCATGAAGATCCAAGGGTCTTTGCCCAGCAGTGAGCAAGTATAGACTTACACTACACAGCCTACTCATCATTAAGCTTTTACAAGGAGCACGGGGTCACCACACATCAGCGCAATTTTATTCGTTAATTTCTACGATTCGAACAGCACATCTCAATAGTATACTACACCATTTTGTAGTATAACAACCCAGGTTAGTCCCTATAACTTGATTTTTGTGGATATTTTTAATTCACATGAGTAATGATCAGAAACGTTAACTCAAATGAAATAAGCGGTCGCGCTCTCATACTAAATTACTACGGGAGCGCTGATGTGTAGTGACCTCGAGTTGTACTTCTTCTTAAATATATAAAAGAAGAAACTGACTGACTGACATATCAACGCACAGCCCAAACCGCTGGTTCTAGAGATTCCAAATTTGGCACGTATGTTCCTTATAAGGTATAGGGGTGCACTAAGAAAGGATTTTTCAAAATAAGGGGGTAAAATGGGGGTCCAAAGTTTGTATGGCGAATCAAGATTTGTTAGACTATTTTATTCGAAACTTCACAGGAGTATTCCTAACGATAAATGAGTAAACAAGTGTTTCAGGTTTTTTGATAATTCAACCCCTAAAAGGGGCAAATGTGTGACAAAGTCTGAAAATCAACATGGGTATCGTATCCTTTTTGAGTAGGTATCTAGTGGTTGAGGTTATCTGTGAGGCTAGATAAGGTAAAGAAAATATGTAATTGAGTTACCTATTAGCCACGTCAGCGTTGGGCGTGGTGGCGGAGGCTCCGACGCTGTCCTGAGCCAGCTGCTCGTACTTCACGCACAACTCGTTCCCAAGCACCACCAGGCGGCTGGCGTCCGTCGCTGCCTTCGCCGTCTGTCATCGAAATCATATACTTAGCTTTCAAGTCCTTGTTAGGTATACATACTATGAATAGGCATGGTGAATTTTTTTCATGTATGGTATCAATCGATTCGTTTAGTTGTGAGGATCAAATGTCTATATGGGGCCAATTGCGTTAAAGCAACACAAAAGTCAGAAATGAGACTTAAAGTCCGAGACTTGCATTTGTTTCTCAAAACGCTCCTAACAAAATGACGTGCAACAGTGACGTCACGATCACATAGTCGCCCTGTTTAAAGTATGGAAAAAATATGAAATTGCTATTTTTACAGTCAAATGTTGCGTTTACGTATATGGTTGCTATACAATTTATTTTACAGTAAAATGTTAAACATCGAATGGTATCATTGTTTTTTTTATTTCGCACTTTAAAAAGTCGTAAAATTTAGAAATTTTGCAGCTTGATATCTTTGAGCCATTTCAATAGAATTGATATATTTTCACTTTAGTTGGATATATTGATCATTTTGCATCCTACCAACTAAAATTTATTGCATAATTCAACATGTGTCATCATGCCTATTATCGAAGACGTGTAACAAGTAGACGACCCAGTGTGTTGAAGATGAGGGACCCTGTTGTTCCTTTAGCCGTCAACACAGTGAATCCCGCTTTTTGTAAAGGGTCAGCAACGCGCATGGGACACCGCTGGAGTTGCAGGCGTCCATAGGCAACGCTAGCTGCTTACCATCAGGTGGGCCGTATGCTTGTTTGCCACCGTCGTGGTATAAAAAAAAGTAACTACCAAAAGTATTTTTTGTACACAATATGATTGCTCACTGTACCTAGCAGATACCATTGTCAAGTAGATTACGGAAGTATATTACAGTTCAATCAGACACCATGGAAGTGGTGGAAATTTAACTTGCAAGAGGCACATAAATATACGGGGTCAAGCTAAATAAAGCGTGTAAAAATCTACTTACCATATCAGTAGCGATACGGGCGATCTCCTTCGCTGTCCCGACCATCCTGGTCTGGTAGTCGACGAACGAGTCCGTCTCGTCGAACGATCCCACCAGCGATAGTCTGGAAATACAACAAGCTTTTATATTTCTAAAAGTTTGTGATAAACGAAGTGTCCTCTTATAGGAGCACAAAATACTTGTTCTACATAATATTTGTATAATTATATCGTTGACTAGTCTGGTTCTAATAGTAGTTTATGTAACTGTTACGTAATAAGGGTCCTTAAAACATGAGTGTGGTTTTATGAAATGAGCCGCAGGCGAATTTCATAATAAGATCACACGAGTGTTTTAAGGCCTAATTACGTACAGTTGCATACACTGCTTTATCTACACTCATATTATATATATTAAATTAATTGTTCGGAAACCATAGAATGACCGCCATTGTACCGTCATGGCCTACTCGATTGTGCCGGCGCTCGCGCGGGACCAATCGAGTTGGCCATGGCGGTAACATTATGTTATCAAATTCGATGTTCCAAATTTGAAACTCATTGCTTAACAATATTTGAGCATGCATAGTTAAAATTACGTTACTGCCGCAGATAAGAAACTTATCATAGTTAAATCGTTTGTTGTAATGCTTGTCATTGTCTACGGTTTTTGAACGCATTTTAGAGTACTTACAGTATGAGTGTAGATAAAGTATATTGTGGTTGCTAAAATACAATAAAATATTCTAGTCCCGTAGGACTACATTTACACATACATTACATCACACTACACTACATTTACACTTGTACATTTTTTATTACAGAACATTGTATATCTTCATGGTCGTACTTATTTTATTTAGTAAATGCTACATATTCCCGCGGCTTCGCCCGCCTATGTTTTGGAGGAAAAACTACCCTTAGTACGGGTATAAACTGTTACTATAAAAAACTGTATAAAATTCTATGCAGTAGTTTTTGCGTAGTTCGCGAAGTAATTCACAGACAAACTTCTCCTAGCGCGTTTATTATATGTATAAGATTCATACTCATCTATTAAATATATCTAATTAGAAAACTTTAAATAAATCCTGAAAACGAATTGAATCCCGTATCTATGACATAGACTAGCACAACTTATTGCCAAATATACATAACATTTTGAGCACACACATTTGAATCACATTAGGTGACTTTCACACTGTTACTTGCGCCACCGGTGCGAGAGCGAGATAGCGCTTTGCATGTGTATAGCGCTGTCACGCTTGCACACCGTCGCCGCATCTGGTTGCAAGACAGTGTGATAATCACATTACATCCACTACACCCGGCGCCCGATATTTTACAACTATCATTGACCTTGTATTGAATCTGAAGCCATGTTTCTGTTTCGCTTCCATAGGGACGTCTGCTGCGAGAGCGAAGCGAACGAGTACTGAACCACTGTGGCGCATTTATTACACTCGAGACTGATAAAAATAGTTAAAATTACAATGGTAGTGAGCCATTTTCATTGCACGTGAGTGTATGTAACACTTGAATGCTTCACAATATTTACAGATTGATTCATAAGATCTGGAAATTTGTGCTCAATTGACGATATTATAAACATTAATAATTTTAAACAAAAAAGAACCGACTTTACTTTGCATCCACCTTTCCAACAGTAAATGCTCGAGATACTGTAAACAGTACTCGAATCACTATAGGTGTGCCTATAATAGTTGAAGAGCTCCCTCGATTTCTCCAGGATCCCATCATCAGATCCTGACCTGGTTACAATGGTCGGTTGAAAACCATTTTGAACATAACAGTTTACTAACATTTCTTTACTTCATTCATCCATGTCATGTTCATTCATTAATAAAAAAAAGTTTATTTGTTGCCAACCTTTGAGAAGTCAACCAACCGGAGTCGCCATTGACAGGCGTTCCCCTCTGCCGAAAACATATGACCTGTGGTCATACACATGTATGGACTGACGATTTTCTGACGTAGCTATTTGTACGTTACGTAAGAATAGCCATACATTTGACGTTCCCCTCCCCCGCAATAAAAAGGCAGACTTTTTTTGTATAGAAAATGACAGACATGGCTACTCCATCCGGGTTGACTTCTCTAAGTTGCCAACCGACTTCAAGATTTCGAAGGAGGAGGTTATCAATTCATCGGGATCTTTGTTTTTGCTAAAAAAATTTATGGATGAAGACTGATTTGGCAAGTTCTTTTTTTTTGTTTTTGTTCACAGTTAGTCCCATTGTGACCAGGTCATCAGGATCTGATGGTGGAATCCTGGAGAAATCGAAGGAACTCTTCAACTATTATAGGCACACCTATAGTGATTTGGGTATTTTTTACAGCAGCTCGAGCATTTGCTTTTGGAAACGTGGAGGCTAAGTGAAGTGAGTTCTTTTTGTTTAAAATTATTATTATTAAGATATGCTACGATGAGAAGCATAGTAGCAAGTTTAAAATCTATCGATTTTAAAAATAGGTAAAATATATATATTTTTTTAAATTTGTTTAAATGTTTTCTAAGATTAATTACGGTATAAAACGTAGTTATCAAGCGAGTTTAGGCTATCTTTAGTCATTAGATCAGCGCTTTCGAACGCTGGAAGACGGCCAAGTGCAACCGATTGAAGTATCGCTTCGTATGAGCTGAATCCATCTGGTCGGTGTCTTCCGAATGACACATGAACTATCATAATTCTTATGAAAACAGTTTATTTACTTTACTCTTCAAAATAGCATTTGCATTTTAATTTTTGCCGGTAAATAAAACCAGAGACTAATAGCGAATATAAAACACCGATTACCTCCGTAGGCTCCGTACAACGTATTTATTACTAAACCGCGATTAGAATGGGATTGAGATAGCTGTCAATCCATATTAATTATGACGTAAGTGTAAGGCAAATCTGTCAAATGTAATTCCATTCTCGGTGTCCCTTAACACAGGTATTTCCATACTTAAAAAGGGGCACCAAACTGTAGTTTGTTAAATTTTTTCTTATTACTGAATAAATAATTTTTTTTTATTATTCTCATCGCGGCTGCATAATACGTGTCCCGCGTACTTCATTGTTTTACAATCACGAACCCGTGTTGTCGAGCCACTTGCCATTGTTCGTAATTTAGCCGTGTTATGAATGACCGACGTAACCGACTAGCTGTCTACTGTCAATTACATCGGTCATTTATTACTAGTGATCGGCTGCGGTGGTAGCAATTTATGTCATTTTGACGTCCAACGTAATGAATAATATGAAATAAAACCAAACAAACTTATTTCACATTTTGTACATAATATTAAACCTTTCGTTTTGTCGTATTTAAGATCCGGTTCTTCTTGTAACCATTTACGAATGGTAAATTCGTTAGGCATATTTTACGTTACACTAAACAATATAGCGATAAAATGAAATAAATAATTCAGTTATTCAGTTGTACGTGTTCAATTGATGGATAAACTAATGATGGGAACGTCAATGAGATAAATGCAAGACAAGAATTGACGTAGACACATTCGTTCGATAGATAATTTATAAGTGACCTGTACTTCATAATCATAATAGAAATGTTAAAACCTCGATAATAAAAGTCGATAAAAAAAATTATAGGTATATAAATTGTGTACAAAATTAAATAAAATCATATCTGTTACGTAAGAAAACGACGGTTGGATGACAACTGCCTTTATTTCTAGGTCTACCCACAACATCTTCCCCTTAAAAGAATGGAACGTAAATCTACCCAACACCAGATTATATTATTATAATTTAAATTAAAAGAGGTATATTAACCTTACATCTTCCTTTACAGGTTTTTTTTTTTGACAAACAACAAATGATCAATCTGTTTTGTTTTGCTTTCTGATTGTAATCATGGGTGAATGTGACTCGACAACAGATTCGTCGGATGATTCCGCAGAGGAAAAGCGGTCCATGTCAGCTGACGAATCCTGTTCCGCATTCCCCTCGCCCTCAAGCTCACCATTATTCTTAGCGTGGTCACTTATGTCTGACGAACACTTAATCAGATGTCTCCTATTTCGCCTATAAACTCCCCTCCTATTTTTTACTATATATGATCTAGGTAAATTACATTTTGATACAATTTGACCTCTAATTCTGTGGTTCTTATCTAACATGATGACATTATCACCTTTCTTTAAAGGTGGTAACACTTTACATCGCTGATCATAGTAGCGCTTATTCTTTTGCTGATTGCTAACAATGACATCGTACTGATCAGCTGGTACTGGTTTGGGCTGCAGCACATCAGGGTGAACTGGCAACCGACACCTTAGCATACGACCCATCAGCATTTGTGCAGGAGAACTCAAGTTCTCCCGTGGTGTATTGCGGTAACTAAGCAAATTCAAGTAAAGATCTGAATTGCTTTGAATTGATTTTAATTCGTGTTATCGGTCGTGTTTTGTGCGCTGTGGTATTAAAAAAAACGCAGTGTTAATTGGTGTTTTGTTTGGTGATAACAAAAGTTGGCGTGGAACACGCGAGACCACCGACGGAGCTCAGTTTGGATGACAACCCACAACAATATCACACAACAACAACAACAACAATATCCATGTAATAATTGCGTCGAAAAAATGCTACCGGTGTCCGATCATTATTTATTACACGGCTAAATTACTAAAAATGGTAAGTGACTCAACAATCCGGGTTCGTGACTATACCTTGCGTATTTATACTGTTTTTGCATTTTAGCTTTATGCTTATGAAAACTGATAAAACTGTAGGCGCAGAACTCAAATAAAAGCACGATACACTTTTTATTGAAAGTCACAATTTTGTAGCATCGATCTATTCGAGTCTAACATTTATATATAAGGCTGATGTTTTAGGACAACATCAACTATTCTAATGGTTGATGTTTACCAATATAAGAATAGGTATAGATTAGGCACGCTTATAGTAAATAACGCAAAGATGCGGCGCTATTTCGGTGCCTCAGGTCATTGGAGTTGTATTTATACTCGCGGTAGGTTAAGGACGCCCTGACGTAACTCGAACAGTGCGAATATACAGTGCCACATATGTTACATGCTACGTATGGTGAAATAAAGTACCTTAGAATTTCAGTTATTTTAAAAGAGTAAAGCGACATTGTGTAGGGGAAGATAGCGACATTTCTATAGAACTAATTAATTCAAGCCAAAGGAAACTAGTCTAATTTTATCTTAAGTTCGATTTGTTTTGTCTCGTGTGTGTATGAAGTACAATTTGGTATCGTGACCAGGATATTTTACATATTTTTCTGAACACCTATAATACCACAAAATCAGAAGCGGACGGCCAGAGCTAATTCTATCTATCAACAAGTTCTCCTTTGTAACAGACATCACCGAGTTCCTTGACAATTTGTGAATGCAGTTCTCTCTAAAATCGGTCCCATGCTTCCTAAGAACCAGTTTAACTATCTCTTGGTTTCCTATTAGATATATCTCATCAAAAGCATAAATGTGACTTGGTTGTTGACTTCATCGACAAAAGTAGTGAGATCTTAATGGGTGACAAGTTCAATGGTCAGTCCTGAAATTTGTTTATAACAACATAACAACTCAAAATATAATTTCTTCTTAAAATGTACGATAATATATTGAAGCCTAAGGTTTGACTTGTCTAGTTCTCATATACGAATTATATTATAGCCTTCGCAAGTGTTATAATATGGTGCCATGACCAGGATGGCTGACCTTCTAGGTGTAACCTTGCAAGCTTTGTTGGTCCACAGAACCTTTTTTAATCAATGTTTTACCAAGTTTTTTGAATACGTGTGAATGCAGTTCCTTCGGAAACTGGCTTTAAGGTTCCTAAAAACAAAGGAGAATGGGCAAAAATGTATGGGAGCTGGGACCACCCTCCAATAGCGTTAAGATGTATGTCGTTCGATAGGTCTTGTCAATAGGAATAACTTTTGCTATGACAGCTTTGTTGTCACCGTTGCCCGTTCAGAGATATATGACATTTAAGATCCGATCAGGGGTTATAATTAAGGGCCGTCAGACGGACACAACTGCCACCCATATTCACCCGGTCCATCCATAGTCAGCCAGTCCACGCATATTGGTGCACCATACAGAGCCATGCTCCTAAGCACACCCGCAAACAGTTCCCTGCAGCAGCTGTTGGGTCCACCTATGTTGGGTAGCAAGTGCCCAGAGCCGATGCAGCTCCCACTAGCCGAGGGGCGAGCCTCGCGAAGTGTTCACGAAATTGCCAACCTCTGTCCAGGATAAGGCCCAGATACTTAATGTGGGGCTTAACCCGGACAGCTTCCCCTCCGACGGCAATGGTTGTGTCAGGGCCCAACCGCCATTTGCCGAAGACGATCGCCTCCGTTTTTGGGAGGGACACCTTCAACCCGAGGAGCTCTATGCGACCGACAGTCATTGCCATCGCTACGGCCGCTCTCCGAAGAGTTTCTTCGGGTCGATTTCCCTTCACGGCCACCATCGTGTCATCGGCGTAACAGATGGTGACCATGCGTGGCAGTTGTGTCCCTCTGACGGCCCTTAATTATAACCCCTGATCGGATCTTAAATGTCATATATCTCTGAACGGACAACTGTGACAACAAAGCTGTCAAAGCAAAAGTTATTCCTATTGACAAGACCTATCTAACGACATACATCTTAACGCTATTGGAGGGTGGTCCCGATCTGCCCATTCTCCTTTAGCTATTGTTCATGCTTTCATAGTAACTTCCTTACCTGCTAGGTGTAAGCTTGCAAACAGAGCGCTGCAGCGAGTCGAGCAGAGGTCCGACGGCCCCGCGCTCAGTGCTGAGCGTGCGCGCGCACTCAAGCAGCTCCGTAAGGGCTGAGCGACACAGCTGACTCTGCTGGTCTACGTTTCGGTGAGCGTTGATGGCCTGGAACAAGACATGCATATAAAACCCACGGATAGTGAATGATTTAATATTCTAGACGTAGAGTTGCCACCAGATATATAAATAGGAGCGGCCAAGGTGGTTACAAATATATGAACAACGTCTCTATCGGAAAGCATTATGCACACATCTGTACCTAATATCGTATATTTAATTCAAGACACAATTAAATGATCTTGAAATTAAAATAATAAACACTATAAACTTAAACTACAAGTAAAAAATATCTCCTAGATCGCTGCCAATGGGTGGTGTGCCCAGAAGACTGGCCGCATTGCCACGTTGTATGGCAATACTTATTCGTTGAGCGAAATACTGGCCAGTCCTCTGGTCACCTGTTGTCTCTGTTGTCAAGGTGATAAAGTACATGTTCCGATATTTTTGAGTACCTTGGCCGCTCCGATGTATTTGATGGCGCCTGAATACAAATTTCACATACAAATTTACAAACAAACATAATAAAGACGTAGACGTATAATCATTGAGTAACAGGAGATGATATCCCTGAGAAATTCTTTGTTCCAAAAGTTGTAGTGAAAATAACTACAAGTATATACTACTCTTTGATTCTGTCATAGCTGTCAACCGCCAAACATGGCGCACAAAATTTGTTCTAGATGTCACATCTAGTAGAATACATAAAAAATCAATGAGTATAATACATAGACTAATTAACCCACGACCCCGCATAGCCGGGCGACCCCCGTTGCCACGCTCGAAGTAATTACACTCTATAGTAAGACACTAATATTGGAACTGACAGTAAACTTAGTACGTCTCCATGGCAACCATTAATGTCTGACTCTCTCTTACGCCCCACTGAAGAATCGCGCGTTCCCTGTCTAGCATTGCGTGTTCCCCTCCCGCACCCCTTCTTTTTGGCTGCTTAGGTTTCAAAGAAATAACGCGCTAAGCGGAGTATAGATATATCTTGTATATGGTATAATACCACTAAACGACCGTCCTCAGAATTACAACCAATCGAATTAAGTTTTTTGGAAAACTATGAGGGAAATAATGAGGGTTCTCGCTTCTGAGATATCCAGGATCTAGTCTACTCACAGTAGGGTTGCCAGCAGCCTGGCTGGCTGCATGCGTGACCAGGGCCAGGGTCTCCAGCACCGTGCGGGCGTGCTCCACCAGCTCGCCCGAGGACGATGATGACGTCATGTTGGATGCTGCGCCGATGGTGGCCGAGACGAGCGGCTCGCAGTATGATACCTAACAACAAAACACAGTTTTTAGCAAAAATAATACTAGTCCGCCGTCTGCCGCAAACTGAAAACTCGCAATTTACCTACTTGCAAACGACCTGACCAACATAACAAGACCCTTATGACAATCACTTTTGCACCTTCTTATGTTTTTTACAGGTAGGTAACAAGCTTATTTATGTCAGTGTCAAGGGCAACGGTCCCACTTTGTCGATATAGAGATAGACTTATTATGGACCGTAAGGAACAAATTGCATGACCAATCGCGTCCCAGGCGATAACTTGTGAAGTGGGTAAGGGCGATGTATAATGAAGTCTAGTGAAGGTCAGCTGCCGCTCCGTTGGTGGGTTGAGGAACGGCAGCTATTTAATCACTTTGTTTCAATCGGTTTTTAAAGTGATAGCTGAAACAGCTGCCGTTCCTCAACCCACCAACGGCGAGGCAGCTGACCTTCAAGAGGCTTCATTTCACATCGCTCTTAACCACTTCACAAGTTGTCGCCTGGGACGCGATGAGTCTACTGGCTTACGGTCTATTAGTACTTCCTAAAATTAGAAATTGTATCTATATTAGTGAAAGAATTAATTGTCCTTGTAAATCGACAAAGTGGGCCATTTCACTAAAATCGTCCACATTTTAAATCCGCACTAATATTATAAATATTAGGGGAAAGTGTATGTGTGTGTTTGTTTGTTTGTCCATCTTTCACGGCAAAACGGGGCGACGAATTGACGTGATTGTTTAAGTGGAGATAGATGAAGGGATGTAGAGTGACATAGGCTACTTTTTGTCTCTTTCTAACCCCCCACTTCCCTAAAATGGGGGGTGGAAGTTTGTATGGAGCATTCCGGGGGGCAATCAGGAAAGGGGAACCGTGTTACCCCGAATTTAACGCGAGCGAAGCTGCGGGCAAAAGCTAGTCTAGACATAATATTTACCAGTTGTACAACGGAGTGTCCGAGGTTCTCCGCCTCGCCCTTGGCCGCCACTCGGACCGGCTCGATGCGTTCCAGCATCTCCGTCGTGCTGTTCTCTATCTGCTCCAAGTATCCTGAGGAGGAAATTAAACTCAAAATGAACCACGCATCGAAGTTTTATTAAAATTCAACACGTTGAAGATAAGACGAACATACTCAAACAAAACGACTCATTCAACGATAATCCGGCTCAGTTAATCCGGTTATATTCACGAAACCTATGGTATATACAGTCAGTATGGGACTAACGATGGTCACAAATTGGTGCCCTAGATTTAAGCAAAGAAGGAAAACCACTTACACGATGGAGTGACGACATCGTGAAAGTAGCCGGAGCACTTTGGGCAAGAACGGCACAGGACAGAGAGAACTGGCACGATCTGGAGGAGGCTTTCACCGCAAAAAGCGGCCCTTAAAATAATAAACTATCTACTACTACTACTAACCAGGGATGTTACAGAGCTCCGGTTCCGGTTCCGTTAAGTCGGAACTTCCGATTGGTTTTAAACATCAGCTTCGGTTCCGGTTCTGTTAATTTCCAAACATAAGTTATATCGGATGTCACAGCAGCGCAGCGGGGGGAAATGAGCGGTAAAAAACAAACAGGTTTATGCTGCGGCCACACTTCGCCTATGCGGACAAATATTCGTGTTGCGTCTCTTTCTTATTGTATAGAATATGATAGAGACGCAACACGAATATTTGTCCGCATAAGCGAAGTGTGGTGCCACCATTACACCTGTCATTTTCTCAAGTCCCCGCTTGCCACGTGGTGCTATCACTCGGGCTCCGATTCTGGTTCCGCTTCCGTTTTCAGTTCCGATTCCGTTTCTGGTTCCGATAAACTAAACTTAAAACATCTGATTCCGCTTTCGGTTCCGATAAAACCACATCTGTTACATCCCTGCTACTAACTACTTTTATAAACTAAAAGTAATATTTTTTAAGATACCTATAAATTTGTAAGAAATCTTTGTAAGGGATTAATAAAGCTTAATAATATTTTTTTTTTTTTTTTTTTATACCACGACGGTGGCAAACAAGCATACGGCCTACCTGATGGTAAGCAGCTACCGTAACCTATGGACGCCTGTAACTCCACAGGAGTCACATGCGCGTTGCCGACCCTTTACAAAAAGAAGGATTCACTGTGTTGACGGCTAAAGGAACAAGAGGGTCCCTCATCGTCAACACACTGGGTCCTCTTTGAGCTCTTTGGCAACCTTACTCACCAGCAGGAACACAACACTATGAGTAGGGTCTAGTGCTATTTGGCTGTGGTTTTCTGTAAGGTGGAGGTACTTCCCCAGTCGGGCTCTGCTCCAGATTTGAGCGAGATGACATTCACTGAACGTGCCCTACCACACTAAGCGAGATGCCATTCGCAGTGCCCATACCTCTCTTTTTGGCATAGTTTAAGGACATACCCAAGTCCGGACGTAGTTTAAGGACATACCCCGGGTCCAACTAATAATGGAACTAACACTCTCGAACACTCATTCTAAGTAAAATGGCAGTGGGCCGGCCACGTCCCAAGAATGCCAGATTAACAATTTTAAACAAAAAAGAACCGACTTCACTTATCATCCATCTTTCCAAAAGCAAATGCTTGAGCTGCTGTAAAAAATACTCAAATCACTATAGGTGTGCCTATAATAGTTGAAGAGTTCGCTCGATTTCTCCAGGATCCCATCATCAGATCCTGACCTGGTTACAATGGGACCAACTGTGAAGTATACTCTTTCAAACAAAAACAGAATTTTCCAAATCGGTCCAGCCGTCTTCGAATAATCGGTGTACAAAAAAAAATAGCAAAAAAAGATCCGGTTGAAAATGGACAAAGAGAGTAACTATTTGGCCGGGACCAGGAGAACATGTCAGACATGGAGAAAGTAGCTTGCAACTGGCTCTCTGAGGCCCATGATCGAGAAAAGTGGAAGAGGTTGGGGGAGGCCTATACTCGTACCATCGTGTATTTAAAAAAAATGTCCGATGAAAAAATAATTGAGTGTACCTTGCAGAGAGTCTGTCTTCATTTGAGGTAGTTCCTGGGCAACAGCTTGCAGAGCCGCCTGGTCGAGGGCGCGGCGCTGCCGGCCCAGGGTCTCCAGGGCCGCCGCGCACTCTCTCTGCCCCGGGGCTTTCTCCCTGCAACCAAAAATATCCTTTTCACACCACCTAATCGTATACGGGCTTTCTCTTCCCTGCTAGGAGGGGAGAAAGTGGCACTTTTCTGTTCTAGGACATTAGCTTTTTTTCAGCTAGTCCGTCATTAAAAACAAATTTCTTATTGAATTAATCGATTCGTTATAATTAGGAAGCACATATAAAGTTAAAGTAAATATGATAATAAAAATAAAAACTTCCTCTAAGGTGGTGTGAAAAGCAGTATATAATGTCACATAGGAGCAAAACTATTTTCACCTTGGGCGTTAACACTTGAATCCCTCACTAAGCTCAGGAGTCTACCTTAGAATCCCTCGCATGGACTCCATTGCTTCGTTTGGGATTCAATACACGCCCTCGCCGTAAATAGTTCATTTTGCTCCCTTGTGACACAATCTACTATCATAACTTCTTCTTCTTCCTCCTAGCGTTTGTCCCGGCTTGGGGTCCGCTCGACAACATAATCCCATGAATTGGCAAAGGCACTAGTTTTTTACGAAATCGACTGCCGTCTGACCTTCCAACTCAGTAAATATCAAATGATATTCCGTATATAAGTTTAGAAAACTCAGTGGTACGAGCCGTGGTTTGAACCCGAGAGCGAGACTTTCGGATTGAAAGTTGGACGTCTTACCGCCAGCCTACCAGCGCACATTTGTCTGGTAATTTCTTATGGTGATTTTGGGATCAATGTTACTCTGCGTCCGTAGGAAACACGTTAGACAACCCTACACGTGATCCCTGGGTGGTGCTAAAAGAGTAACAAACTTGGCAGCTGCACTGTCCCATCTGGACCTCGCAGCACTCACTGGATTTTCATTATCATCTGCTTTCCCACTACTACTACCCCAGGGAAGAAATGCCTATTTATATCCAGTGATATGTAGCCATGCGACAAATAAACAATGGTGACTTTGTTTGCAGAGTAGAGTACTATCGCCACTGTTAACTTTTTCTTTTTTTTTTTAATACCACGACGGTGGCAAACAAGCATACGGCCCGCCTGATGGTAAGCAGCTACCGTAACCTATGGACGCCTGCAACTCCAAAGGAGTCACATGCGCGTTGCCGACCCTTTACAAAAAAGGAGGATTCACTGTGTTGACGACTAAAGGAACAAGAAGGTCCCTCATCGTCAACACACTGGGTCCTCTTTGAGCTCTTTGGCAACCTTACTCACCAGCAGGGACACAACACTATGAGTAGGGTCTAGTGTTATTTGGCTGTGGTTTTCTGTAAGGTGGAGGTGCTTCCCCAGCCGGGCTCTGCTCCAGATTTGAGCGAGTGACATTCGCTGAACGTGCCCTACCACACTTAGCGAGATGCCATTCGCAGTGCCCATACCTCTCTTTTTGGCGTAGTTTAAGGACATTCCCAGGTCCGGACGTAGTTTAAGGACATACCCCGGGTCCTCATCTGACCATTTGTAGTCCCTTTTGATACGGCATAAGGTCTATCGATGGTCAGTGAAGTGTGTTGGTGTTTGTACCTGATGTCGCCCAGCAGGCTCTTGATGCTGTCGGAGACGGTCTTGCTGTGTGTGGCGAGCGCCTGCCACTGCGGCCGCGCGTCCGGCGTCAGCGCCAGCGCCTTGGCCGACTCCAGCATCGAACAAGACGCTGAGATGATGCTCCTGTTACAAACATATTACTCATTATATTTAAGAAAATTTTAAAGATGCTGTGAGGTTGAAACTTAAAGCATCCAACCCGGAGTAGCCATGTCTGTCCCTATGTATGCTTAGATCTTTAAAATTACGGAAAGGTTTTTAAACTTTTGACCGCCAAGTATTGAACAAAAATGACGCGCCACCGACGCCACGTAATCGCGTTTTGTCAAGCGAAATTGAACTTTGCGGAAGCCCGCGTAGCTCCCTATTGCATTACAAAGCCTGTCGGCTGTAGCCGTCGTTGGCGTCCATGGCACAACTTTTTGATGTCGGCGATAGCCGAATGTGGGGGTAGGTGGTAGGTAGGTAGGTGGGTAATAGGTTAATGCGGTTTTTTAATAGATAGAGTGATTCAAGAGACAGGTTTATATGTATAATATAGTCTACTACTATATTCCCAATGGCAGAAACACTGATAATTTTAAAGGTTTCTAATGTGATGTCCAGAGCTCGGATTTTTCACGGCAAAACAAAACACTAGCGTAATTTAGCCAGTGCTTGAAATATTATTTTATCGATATCGATAATTCAGAACTAGAAGAAATAAAAGTCACCAAATAAAATTAATATGTAATAAAACTAATAAAAACATTTGTATAAAGTTACTATATATTAGAAACAGACGCAATTTCTTCTTCAAAATCTACGTCAGTACACACAGCAGCACAAGACATTTTGTTTGGGTAATAGTGATAGGAGTAGATGATCATTATCTTTTCAACATTCTCTGGGAGTAAACAGTTGCGTTTATATAAATCCATTTATGTACACTAAATGTACGTTCAACTTCAGTTGACGTCAAGGGAGCAAATTTATAGAATTCATTATCAGTTCGGGTAATATTTTCAGATATGTCTCTTAAAATTTCGTAATCAGGATTTCGTTCGAGCACGGCTTCAAATTTACGTATCACTGGTAAAAGTTTACTCCAGTTTACGTAGCAACGAACAGTATCCAGAATGAGGAAGGATTCCGCAATGGATAAAGTCGAACATTGCAATTGTTCTATTGAAGAGGCTATTACTTCGTAGTTGTCGCGAATGAAATTTAACTCCGGTCGTAGTTTGAGTGTTTGAAAACATTTTTTTGCAGCTCTTATAGCTGCCGAGTCATTAGCAACTATGGAGACGACATCACGTATTTGCTCATAGTATTGAGCGTAATATACCGCAGCAGATATCCAAGTTCCCCATCTGGTGATAATTGGCTCGGGAGGTAGGGGAATGGACGGATATTTTGCCTTAAAAAGGCGTACACGCTCTGGAGATTTTAGCAATATCTTTTTGACATTCGATATCAACCCATCCACACCTTTGAAATTATCTCGCACTTCTTCGGCAACCCGGTGCAGACCATGAGCTAAACACGTAATGTGTTTCATACGAGGAAACGTTGCTTTTAAAATACGACCGGCTTTAAGCATATATGCGGCACTATCTGTGCAAAGTAAAAGCAAATTGTTTACGTTGTCATTGAAAGAATTTTGAAACAAAAATTTTAATTGGTTTATTATTAGGTTTGTTATTGTTTCCCCATTTACCTTCTCTAAAACCTTCGACCCCAAAAGATAAAATTGCTTAGAACAATTTTTTTGCAAAGACCGAATCACCACGTTTGTCACACATTTTCCCATGAAATCTGGTGTTTCGTCTATAGATATCCACAAATAATTGGTTTTGTTTACCTCTCTTATACCCTGTATAGTTTTTTTGTACACGAGATTTAAATAAATTTTTCGCAGGGTCGATTCGTGCGGTAAAGAAGTCATAGAGCAGTCGCAACATAAATACTTGTTAAAAAAATGACGAAAATTATTGTTGTTGACTGTTGCCCATGGTATGTTGCATGAAATAAGAAAAATAATTAAATCGAAATAAAATTGATGTTTCCTATTTGGTTGCCCCGAACGGTAATTGTGGCGGTTGCTTTTCACATGATTCTCAATATTGCATTTCTTCAGTTTTAGATGCATATCGCACATAGAGCAGTATATAGTGGAGGTCACTTCATTATAGACTAACTCAGGGTGATTTTCAATCCACGTTTTGATCCGATCTTGTACATTACTCATTTTTGTATTAATTGATACCTTGCAATATTAAGTTATTATACGTATATCCAACACGTCGGATTCAATGCGTTGCGAAATAAATAATACCTAGATGCAATTTACGTTTTATACGTAATGAAATGACAGTTAAAGTGTGAATGTCATATGTCATGTGAGATGAAATTTGCAGTCGTTTCTATCATTTTAAATGAGGTGGTATAGTTACTTCGTTCTAAGTTGTACATGCAGACCTACCTCTTTGTTGCTCGACTATGGCAAAGCTAAAATGAAAAGTTATTTTATTACTTATACAGGATGTCCGGTAATTAATGCACAACCTTCTAACCCCCAGTAGGTCACCTTAGACTGGTCAAAAATATTGATTTTGAGCTCTAGTAAGTCTCCTGTTTTTCGAAATTTTCGCACGTTTGTTAGTTTTTAAATTTTGACATTCACACTGATAGGTGTACCATCGAATAAAAAAAGAAAAAATGTACTGAGGCAATACCTGTCATATACTCTAGTAATACTCGATAGGTGTCGATAAAATAATATTTCAAGCACTGGCTAAATTACGCTAGTGTTTTGTTTTGCCGTGAAAAATCCGAGCTCTGGTGATGTCGTAAATAAACACATTTTTTTGCGGTTACATTGTAAACGCTAGCTGAACCCTACGAGATAGATCAAAATAATGTACAACAGTATTGTACACCTTAAAAAGGTCTACACAAAAAGTTCCGTGCGAAGCCAGGGCGGGTATTGTAGCTAGTTATTCAGCACCAACAGCTGCAAATTTCTCTTGTCAGGCCTGCGGCAAGTCATGCCGCTCTCGCATCGGTTTATTCAGCCACCAGAAAGGGCGGAATGATGATTGTATTGTATAAAGACGGTGTGATCGTGTGTGTGTGTGTGTGTGTGTGTGTGTGTGTGTGCGGTCGCACCGGCCGCTGTGCAGGACGGGGGCCTGGCCGCGGCGCGCGTGCGGCGAGATGCGCGCGGGCACGGCGCCGAACTGCGGGCGGTCGGCGAACTGGCACAGCCCGCGCACCGCCTCCTGCAGCGGGCCCGTGGCCGCGGCGCAGCGAGAGCGGTTGGCCTGCAACCGACACATCATTTCACTTAGCCTCCACCTTTCCACAGCAAATGCTCGAGCTGCTGTAATACTACATTACTGCAGAGACCAGTGAGTAAGCTTTCCTGGCTGAGTATTTAGTAGCCGTCCGAGTCGAACACGAGGACGGCTACAATACGAAGCCAGGTAAGCTGATTACGGTCGAAGCATGTATAGTGCTTTTCTCAAACATGTAAGGAAATAAAATTACTTGTTTAGTGCTTCAGTTACTGGCTGAGTGATTTAATGTTGTATGAAAATCCTTTACGTACGTCGCGCTGAACCTGCCTTGGAATAGAGTCCCTACTGGTCTCTAATTACTAACGTAACAGGAACATTTCCGAGCATGTTTGAGAAATAGTACATTACTTACCAACGACTGTAAAAGAAAGCCCGAAATCGCAGGTATGTGTGACCCGAGCCGCAGGCGAGGGTGGTAATTATGCGATAGAGGGCTTTCTGTTTACTGCCCGTGGTGAGTACACAATTTTACGTCTCCACCTGGCCGCACGCTACGCGTACGGTAAAACTCGCATTATGACCAGGTGTGACGTAAAAATACTTAAATCATTATAAGTGTGCCTATTATGGGTCTCTATCGGTTCCCATAAATTTTTACTTCCGTTTTTTTCAATCCATAACGTTTTCCATCATAATTTTTATTAGTCATATTGTCAATAATCATAAAATTTTACAATCTAAATTGCTGGTCCGATTTTTGCAGGTCATCATTATTGTTAGTCATAAAATCTGTTACTCATAATAATCAAACTCTAGATGGTATCTATTACATAATGTTAAAGGCAATAAACTTGCTTATAATTAGAGGGCGGAGTACCGGTGGCAAATTTCACACTAAATGTATGGAGTCGCCTAAGTATTCTTATGATTAAATAAATAACGAATAAATGATTAATTTTGCATAATAATTTTTAGGAACTTATAGAAATTATCTTACGAGCATACAAATATAATGTAATATGTTGTTAATATCTATAATACATAATAATATGTTTTCTTATCAAAACATTATCATTAGGTACTAAATACTAGACTAAGAAGTTATACCTGCCAAACGATATATTATTTTCAAGACCATTCAATTACAATTGAGGACTGGAATTATGTGTTCGAGGTCCTCCTCACAATCTACACTTAAGTGCGTATCCATGTTATAAAATGAATGGACTATGGCCACATGTTCCTGGTTTTTCGGAGTGAATCGGTTTCTTAATTTATTGAAGATCCATTTATGAGTGGAAAACGATCGCTCTATATCTACCGATGTCATGGTTGCATGTTTAAGGACTTGTTTATAATTTTCCATTGTAATCATATTCCTCAATTCGTCAGCATCTGGGTTTCTATCTAGAACCAATTCGAGTTTATTTCGCACGGTTTCACTTCCTTGGAGGCTTAAAATACTCCTAACTATATCTATTACCAGAAAACTTTCTTCTATCGGAATTTTAGTGCATTCTAATTTTTCTATCGATTCAGGTATAATTTCGTAACAATTTTTTATAAAGCTTAACTCGTTTTGTAAATTTTCATTTTCAAACAACTTCTGGGCTTTTCTAATGGCAATAGCTTCTTTACTGTTCAATTGCATCACAACATTTTTAATCACGTCAAAATGTCTATCGTAGTAAAAACTTGCATTTAACCAGGTGCCCCAACGAGTGATAATGGGTTCCGGCGGTAAAGGCACATTCTGCGCATGGTCCCTGAAAAATCGGACGCGGTGTGGTGATTAAAAAAAAATCTTCTTGACATTAGATATTAAAGAATTGACCAATTTATGTTCAGATCTTATCTGCTCCGCGACTCTGTGTAGTCCATGAGCGAAACAAGTTACGTGTCGTACTTTAGTGTACTTTTTCTTCAAAATCTTGCCGGCAGCAAGCATGTACGCTGCGCTATCCGAACAGAATATTAAAAATTTGTTCATATTATCTGTAAAATTATCCTCCCACAAAAATTCAAGCTTTCGTCAACCACCGCTGCAATTGAGTTCGCGTTTACAGTACTAACGACTTTACACGCTAACAAATATGGCCTTTGTAAAGCATCATCAAGTGATTTTATAATTACATTTACTACGCAATTACCGAAATTATCAAGAGTCTCATCCAGCGCAAGCCATAAATTGGAATCGAAAAATGTATTTCGTATTTGCTTGACGGTCGCATTGTATATTCTGGTAAGATAGTATTTTCTCAAAACACTTTCTTCGGGCAGTTTTACGCCTTTATCTAAGTATTTTACAAAGAACTTTTTAAATTCTGGATGGTTAACTCTTTTCCATGGGATGTTACACGCTATAAGGAAAACGCATAAATCATAGGCAAAGGTGCCATTTTGGTTTCCACAGTTAATTTGGTGTTGTTTACTGTTAACGTGTTTTTCGACATTATATTTTTTCAACTGCTTTAAATCCGCTGAGCAAGAAATACAGTGAATCCTACATTCTTCTTCATTATATATAAGATTTTCGTACGGTTCTATCATCCGCAGAATTGTTGCTTCACATGGCTTATTCATCTTGATATTTTTCGGTTTTAAATATTTAGCCGACGCAATAATAATTCAGATAATATAGATGTAAAGCAGCTGTCTAAATTGACAATGTCAAATAATTAGTTTCTAAATGTCTCATAAATTTGTAAATTAGTAACTTTTTGAAAAGAAAGTGTGCATATGGTAATAGTACATTACTGCAGAGACCAGTAAGTAAGCTTTCCTGGCTGAGTATTTAGTAGCCGTCCGAGTCGAAGACGAGGACGGCTACAATACGAAGCCAGGTAAGCTGATTACGGTCGAAGCATGTATAGTGCTTTTCTCAAACATGTAAGGAAATAAAATTACTTGTTTAATGCTTCAGTTACTAGCAGAGTGATTTAATGTTGTATGAAAATCCTTTACGTACGTCGCGCTGAACCTGCCTTGGAATAGAGTCCCTACTGGTCTCTAATTACTAACGTAACAGAAACATTTCCGAGCATGTTTGAGAAATAGTACATTACTTACCAACGACTGTAAAAGAAAGCCCGAAATCGCAGGTATGTGTGACCCGAGCCGCAGGCGAGGGTGGTAATTATGCGATAGAGGGCTTTCTGTTTACTGCCCGTGGTGAGTACACAATTTTACGTCTCCACCTGGCCGCACGCTACGCGTACGGTAAAACTCGCATTATGACCAGGTGTGACGTAAAAATACTTAAATCATTATAAGTGTGCCTATTATGGGTCTCTATCGGTTCCCTTAAATTTTTACTTCCGTTTTTTTCAATCCATAACGTTTTCCATCATAATTTTTATTAGTCATATTGTCAATAATCATAAAATTTTACAATCTAAATTGCTGGTCCGATTTTTGCAGGTCATCATTATTGTTAGTCATAAAATCTGTTACTCATAATAATCAAACTCTAGATGGTATCTATTACATAATGTTAAAGGCAATAAACTTGCTTATAATTAGAGGGC